>CM061555.1:69932350-72332350 GCA_030864225.1 Capsicum baccatum var. pendulum
TTTTGGGCTCAGGAATTCCTATATAACATAAGTGACACAGTAAAAGTTTTTTCTATTCTTTTATTAACTGAGAGAATTAATTATTGGCTCTATTGGGTTGGGTCAGCATGGTAAACATACTTAATCCAAAGTGTTTGGCCTAAAGTGCTACATGTGGTCTATATTGGTATCCACGTGTCCATTCAATAGTTAAATAAGGTACAATTTACAATATCTTTTGTACAATGCATTTAAGATGTGATAGTCCCACCTTGTTGGCTTATATAATAGGAAAATATATAAAGAGTTAATTTATTATTTTGTATTAATTTTATTTATTATTAAATATTATTAATTTTTTAATTGTTTAGATGATTTATAATAATTAATTAGGAGTGATATAGAGCTGAAGCAGAAATTTTATAAATGCCCATTTATTTTTTTAAAATATTATTAATTTTTAAATATATAAATAATTTATAATAATTAATTAAAGATGATATAATAAAATTTTAGTTGAAGGAGATAAAGCAAAACAACACAAACAAACATCAAGCTCGTGTATATAGTAAAGTAACGTATCCTAAAATGAAGAGACTTATATCCTTTTGCTATAATATCCAAATATTTTATTCATAATGACAACATTAACTAATTATATAAGTTTGAATCGAAGTAGAAATATTTTTTGCTGAATTTTTAACGTGCTCACATGCAATTGGTACCTTCGATAGAACAAAAAGTACACACGTATATGAGGCATCTAGGAAATTACTAGCTCAGCCACCTTGGAGAGTTGGAGGTCTTTAAAGTTTTCGAAATGACCAAAATATCCTTTATGATGAGTTTGATTTTTAACAAAGTTGTTTTAAGAATAAAAAAAACAAAAACATTTCTAAATTCAAAAGTATTTTCAATCTTGTTTCCACCACACAAAGCTATAACTTTGGGAAATTAAAGAAATCTTCCATTTGACTAATTTAACCATGAATATTGTCCCTTCAACTTTATATTTTTGTATCACTTTGTAAAGCTTCTTAATATTTCTTATTAATTTATATTAAATATATTTATAATGCATTCCACTTGGATGGATTTGAAAAAGCACACAACCTTAGTGGTGTTAAGTTATTTTATTTAGATGCTCACAATTTAAAAAATGGAACTAGAAGTAATAATGTTAGTATCTATTATAACTAACAAAATGATCACTTAATATTTTTTTTAAAATTACCTAATGAAACACCTATAAGCCACAAACCATATTGTCTGAATTGATTTCTAAATTATTTTGTTTTCACAAAGACTACCTTAACTTTCTTGCCATTAAGGTGCACTTTAAAATTATTCCCATAATCTCATTTTGTTGTAGTTGTAATCCTAAGAAATAAAGATGCACTAGCACCAATATTTGCATCAAGGAAAAAAAATGGACAATCTGTATATTATGCATATATGTTTATTAACTAATTAAATTCATATTTACATCAAAATATTTATTTATTTATAATAACAAAAAATTAATACTCTCTCCCTTTCATAATAAATGAATTGTTGGATTTTGGCACACAGATTAAGAAAAAAGCATTAAAGACATAAATTTAATACAATTTTTTATTTTTATTCCAAAAAAAAAAAGCTGACCTTGTAATATCTTTTTAAAAGTTAATTGGTTGTTAAATCATAAGGGTAAATTTTAAAAAAAATTTAATGATTTACTTATTTTAAAATATTAATAAATATCTCAATAATTCACTTATTTTGAAATGGAGGGAGTATAAAGTATGTGTCAATGTAAATCCAAGTCATGAGTGATGACACCAATTAAACAATACAAGTCCATTTCAGAAATTACACCCGATTCTGTATTCCACGTGGAATGCATTTCTTTCAATTGCCATGTCAGGCCCCCCGCCCCACCCCACCCACCTTTACAGTTCCAACAATTTTAGACTTCTTTAACAAGTCCAACTTTCGCCGTGCTATTTAATGTCCTCTTTATTGATTATTGAAAGCACATAAAATAAACTAAAATACCATCTCATTTCTATCGTAGCCCAACTGTTAGTGATTCTCCCATCAGTTTCCCTGCCCAAAAATCTCAAATAATATTTGTTCAATTTGCCGATACGTTTAGCAGTCATGAATCCCGAATAGTAAGTAGCATCTGCTGTTTTGAATTTGTGACGACGATTTTACTTCTTTTACTTCTGATGAATTTCATTTAGATCTGTCTGTTTTTTCGCTTCCTGATTTTCTTCTACGTTCTTTTGTATTGTTATTTACTTGTGAATTGAGATAATACTCTGAATCGGTTAATTATGGTTCCGGATCGATTTCAGTAATCTACTTTGATCGGTTGAAGTGATGTGAAGTGTTGAATTGTTTGAAATTTATCTCCACAAATTGAACTAAGCAATAGAATTTGAGACCTTAATGGTTTGGAATTCAATCTCTGGAAGTATTTTCACACTATAGATTGACATCCACTTATTTCAGATCTCTCTGTTATTGAATTCAGCAAATTTTACCTTCATGTAAACCAACTGTGCAGTTTTATAGTTTTATCCTTGAAGGTAAGTAAGTTAAAAGTGTTAGCTAATCATCACTTATTGAGAAGGAGGTCGTCTAACTAAGACAATTACAGAGAGTAAAGGTAGGGGAGCCTGGGAGGTTGAAGGATTGATAGGCCATCTGATCTCCCAAAAGAAAAGACGAGTCTTTCAATTGAAAGAAGAATTTGTCATCTGGAAAGCATACAATTTATTTCTAAAATCAAACCTAAAGCTCTATATTGATAGCTTTTTCTTTACAACCAAGTTAAATTTCTGTTTCAAAGTATTGATTTCTTACTTTAGTTTGGTTTTCTTAAGTTAAGAAGTATGTTGTGTTGGTTTAACCATTTAGGACTCTGTTTAAGTGCGATCAGCTCTCTTCTTTGTTCTAATAGTAGCTGGATATCTGTTATTTTGCGTAGTCTGGGATCTAAGTTTCGAGTAAACAATGTTGTACAAGCCCCTAGAGCTTTAGTCTATTGGTAAGAGCCCAGCACGTGGACTCATCATGGGTCTGGTCCCTGCCACAGGCAAAAGCTTGATCCTCATGGATTTCTTTTTGTTGGCACAGTTTGGTACAGTGTTCCTTTTCCACTAGAAGGGGAAGAACAGAGGGAATATCTCTAAATACTAGAGAGTAATATCTTCTGTTCACTGGCTGTTAATGTAACCTCAACTATTTTGTAGCTCTTGATAAAATGTAGCAATGTGAATTTTTTTTGGTTAAGTTTTAGATGTTATGTTTAGATTGACGTGTCAGATTTGAAACATGTGCTAACATATGCTATTACTGGAGCTTGACATACACCTGTGTTAATATTTAAATGTTGGTAACGGACTAATGGTTCAACCATTATGGTGTAGTATGTCAGTTTTGGCAAGTTACTAGATAGTACTCACACTGTCTCAATCTGGAAAACCTTTTGGCAAGTTGCTAGACATTACTCGCCCTGTCTCAATTTGGAAAGCTCTTAGACATTTCTCTTGTTGTTTGGGAGCCAATTCTCTTAAATTCTACCAGAGTTTTTCAGACAATTCTTAAGCACTTGTAATATCTTTATTTTAGTTTTTAGACTTCAAAACTTTTTTTTTTTTCCTGTAGGTCCAATTCACTGTAAAAAGTTGGTCACTTTGAATCTCAAGCAGCACAAAGCAGAAAATTATTTGTGCAGTTCAATTAACTTCTTTTAGTTATGTTTTTATGAAGACGCTTGCTCTTCACATCGTCATAAGTTCTGTGATTATTAGTGAATCTTATCTGGTGTAACTATTACACTTAAAACTTGTAGTGGCAATCTTCCTCTGTGGTTATGTTGACTAATGTCAGGTCACAGTGATTGAGTATTTATCAAAGTCCGGATGAGGATTTTCCTTATTCATTTCATAGTAGGAGAACTGGAGAAGTTCTTTCCATGGAAATAGTGATGTTAGATTTGTGCCTCTGAAAACATCTGGTGCTTTATGGGCGTATTAATTATGGACGTTAAACATATTAGGAATTATGTCTGCATAGTTATATATTATATTTATCTGGACATATTTTGAATTTATGTAGCTTTTCTGATGTTGTGTTGTTGTATTTTTCTGTGCAGTGACTATCTTTTCAAGCTTTTGCTTATTGGAGATTCTGGAGTCGGCAAATCATGTCTCCTTCTCAGATTTGCTGTAAGTAGTTGCATAATTTAATTACATTTGCTTCTTCTCTGAAATGTGATGAGAAGACCCGTTCCTTTGCCTCATCTAAGTTTCTCTTTTTACTGGTACATCTCTTTCGGGAATTGAAAATGCTTTTGCTTTATGTTTTATTCGCTTTTCTTGTGAAGGTTTTTCCCTCTTTTTTTGGCCCTTGTAGTGAAGGGCGGGATAGCATGTTCTACCTCTGTAATTTGGTGATTTTAATTATAAAAAAGAACCATTGGTGTAAGTTGTGGTCGTTTCTTGCTGGCTCTCTCGGACCCCCTAGTATATAAATGTATCTGTGTGGGTATTTCCTCTTCGGCTTTTGGGCTCACAGAAGTTCAGCTTATTTGTGATTGAGGAACCATTTACTAATTCTCGTTGATGTGTGATCTATATATAAATGATTTGCTGCAAATATATTGGTATTCCTTCCTTCATTCAATCATCTTTCAAGACATTCCGACAGAAGGGATTTACCTCTGAATTCTTTTATGACCTGCAAGTCGAGACTGCATTAACTTCTGCTCCTGTTGAATGCAGTGACTTTAATGTTGCACCTCATACACATTTTGTCCTTGTTTTCTGATTTGAATTTGTTGCACCTCTTAGTTTATATTGCTTTTAACTACCCAGCAAAAGGTATAACATTCTGTATCGAAGAAAACAGGCTTTTCCTCATTATTTTTCTTCTTTTCTGGTTTTCAGGATGATTCATACCTTGAAAGTTACATTAGTACCATTGGAGTGGACTTCGTAAGTGATCCATGCCATTCTGTTCAATGTCTTCGTAATTATTGTTTGCAGTATATTAGTGACAATTATATTCTCTTGTAGAAAATCCGCACAGTGGAGCAGGATGGGAAAACCATTAAACTTCAAATTGTAAGTATTTGAACTCCAAGTGCATAGGCAATGTATGCTTCATCAAAAAAAAAGTATAAGCAATTAGCAGGGATGGATGTCTTTACCATATATTTAGAGAGACAGTAATTAAGTCAGAACCTTTAATCTCTTATGTAGATTGTGATTCATTCTCAACTCTAGAGGCTAATGTTCCTGCCTTTGTTACATACAGTGGGACACAGCTGGTCAAGAGCGTTTTAGGACAATCACCAGCAGTTACTATCGTGGGGCTCATGGCATAATTGTGAGAACTAGATTATTTCTTTTACTTGTTCATGGATTTCATTTTTTGTTTATCAAGGTTGATCTTGTTTTGATGGCATCTTTTTAGGTGGTTTATGATGTGACTGATCAAGAAAGCTTCAATAATGTCAAGCAATGGTTGAATGAAATTGATCGATATGCAAGTGATAGTGTAAACAAGCTTCTTGTTGGAAATAAGTGTGACCTCACAGCACAGAAGGTAGTTGCCACGGAGACGGCTCAGGTAAGAAATCCGCATTTTATTCTATACTATGTCCCACATTCATTATTTCCTGAACTTTGGCGAGATGTCTCGATGAATAGAAAGTTAGTATTATGTTTTGATGGCATGCAAACTATGCAGGCTTTCGCTGATGAAATTGGTATTCCATTCATGGAAACAAGTGCAAAAAGTGCAACCAATGTGGAGCAGGCTTTCATGGCCATGTCTGCTTCAATCAAGAACAGGTATGAAAATTCGTCAAATTGCCCGTCATTCATAGATATACATCTGAATCCCTCTGTACGATGACTAATATGATTCTTTGCTTTTGCAGAATGGCGGCTAACCCTGCAGCAAACAATGCTCGGCCTCCTACTGTGCAGATCCGTGGACAACCAGTCAACCAAAAGAGTGGTTGCTGCTCAACTTGAAAGAATGAAGCGAACTCAGCACGATGATGCTTCTAATCTGGTGTGGCATGTAAAACTAATCGCAGTGGTTTGAATGATGTTTAGGTGCTACTTTTATATTTTATTTCAGCCTTTTGCCAAAACCCCATTCTTTGCAATGTATTTGATTTTGTACAAAAACTAGAAATATTGGTGGAATTAGTAGTGTTTGCTTTCATTCCATACTTTGTATCTTTAATGCTGCTGCTGCTTTAAACAATCACCATTGAACTTAATACAGTACGTGGTAGTACATATTAGGATCGTTTTGGGGAAAGGACTAGGTGGAATCGGAATTCAAGGTATAGTTAAAAAGTTAAAACTGAATGCAACTCAAACGTTCTGAGTATGATAGTTGTTCAAATACAACATAGTGAAATATAGTAGACCCGTCCTTGGTACCAGACTCAACAAAGCTTCTAAATGTCTAATTGTCAAACATAAGCAAGCATGGTTTATTCTCCAAACAACAATGGGACTACGGGGTGCGTGGTGACACTGATATTTGGTTTATTTAACTTCTGTTTTGGGTAATTATTTTTGATGCGCTTTAAATCTTTTTTAGTACAATCAACATGTTGATAAGATCTTCGAAGCTCATTCTTTTTATTTGCTGAAGGTTGGATGAATATATAGGTTGATCCGTTTTAACTTTTTAATGTTTATTTTGTGGTAGAACAATATAATCGTGAACATATGTGGTGGCTATCGGTTTGTTTTGGTACAGAATTCAAGAAACAAATAATACTTTTTCAAGAATTACATATGAGAAAATAAGTTTCTTCTTATTTTTGTTCTTCTATGCATGTTTTAGGATTTTATGAATATAATAAAATATTATGGCCTAAGTATGATTCATTCTATTTTAATCTTGATGAGAAAAGTTTGATAAATTTATTTGAAAAGTAATTTTGATAAACAGATTGTGTTTGAATAATCTTTTTCAAGAAGTGTTTTTTGAGATAAATGACCAAAAAGAACATGTATCAATAGACTTTTACTATTAAAATCAATTTATAGAGAAAATTTATTTTAAATATCTAATATAATATTTTTAATTAAAATTTTATTTTTATTTAATTAAAAAGCACATACTTTAAAATTTTCAATCAATATTTAAATACATTAAAAATATTAATAATGATATATTACTTAAATAATTTAAATATCACTTTAAAATATTAAATAAAAATAAATATAAAAATTATTTCATAATTAAATTATTAATTATGAAAAAATTAACGACAAAAATAATTTGTCCTTTGTATATCAAAAAATTCTCAATGATTTCATCCCTAATTTTACTATGCAATATCTCCATACTAGTAGAAGATCTGTCTTGTATTTCTGAAAGTATATCAGAAGGCTCATCTCCTTCTTCATATATGTAAATTACATGGTAACAAATATGTCATTTTTCATGAATTATTTATTTAAAATTAAATATTCGAGAAAAAATTTACAAGTGTTGTCAAAATATCATTTATTCTTATAACGTGATTCATCTGTCATTTGTTATCATTAATAATCAAAATTAAAAAATTATGTATTCTTCGGATCATCATCAATGATTTTTTTTTAATTTATTTAAAGAAAAAGAGTGAAAATAAAATAATAATATATAAATCATAAATAAAATAAAAAATTATGATGTAAATATGAAGTATAAAATATTAAAATCAAACTTTAATGATACTTATAAGACATGGTAATTATATACATATGTGTGTGTGAGATAGAGAGAGATAAAGAGTGATAGAGATATTTAAGTCATGAAAAAAGTAATGCTCTGCTTATGCTTCTGTTTTTTTTTTTAAAGTAGAAAAATTGTTTCTGCTTCTTTTTAAAAGTATTTTTATAAGTTTACCAAAACACCCGTCTTTTCAAAAAAAGTATTTTTTTCTCAAAAGAAGTACTTTTCTTTGAGAAATAAGCAATCCCAAATAGGTACTTAATCCCTATGAATATTGGATTGTTAGTAATCGAGTTTAAGAGCTCGTTTGGAATTATTGTTACAAAACTGCTTATTTGAGAAGCATTTTTATAAAATGGCTTTTTAGAAAAGTACTTTTAAAAAAAATAAAATAGTGTTTGGTAAATTTATTTGAAAAGTGTTTTTGATAAACAAATTGTATTTGGATAATCTTTTTCAAGAAGTGCTTTTTTGAGACAAAGGACCAAAAAGGACATCTATCAATAGAATTTTATTACTAAAACCAATTTATAGAGAAATTTATTTTAAACATCTACTATAATATTTTTGGTTAAATTTTTTGAAGAAAAGGTAAAAATAAAAAATTTAAAATTAGAATTTATATGTTTTTGTTATCTTATTTTTTGGATCCATTTTACTGTGTCAAAATTTACTAAAAGTAAGCAAACACTATATTCATGCTTACAAATATCAAAATGAGAGTTTATTTACCTTTTCTTTTGGATATATTTTTACCGTGTCAATTCTAAAACTAAGTAAACACATTCATATGTGTATACCACATGATAACAAATGTTTAAAGTCAAAATTCTATCTGTTATTTGTTATTTAAAAAAAATATATATCTTTACTATGTCAAAATTTACTACGAATAAGCAATCATAACATTCATATATAGACACTACATTGTAACAAATATATCACTTTTCATGAATTATTTATTTAAAATTAAATATTCGAGAAAACATTTACATGTGCTTTCAAAATACAATCTTATAACGTGATTCATCTGTCAATTGTTATCATTAATAATAAAAAATAAAAAGTTATAGTTTCTTTAGTCATCATCACCAATGATATTTTTAAATTTATTTAAAGAAAATGAGCGAAAATAAAATAATAATATAGAAATCAGAAAGAATTATGATGTAAATATGAAATGTAAAATTTTAAAAATTAAACGCTAATCAAACTTTTATATATATATATATATATATATATATATATATATATATATATATATATATATATATATATATATATATATATATATATCTTATTAATTAATTAATTAACACATTTTACAAGTTTGATTAGCGTTTGATTTTTAAAATTTTACATTTCATATTTACATCATAATTTTTTTTTGTGTGTGTGTGATAAGGATATTTTTATTATAAAAAAATAATTTTCTGCTTCTGCTTGTGCTTTTTTTGAAAAGCAGAGATTTTCTGCTTCTTTTCGAAAGCAGAAAAATTGCTTCTGCTTATTTTTAAAAGAAGTTTTGCAAGTTTACCAAACACCCCTATTTTTTTGAAAAAGTATTTTTTTCTCAAAATAAATTTTTCTTTAGAAAATAAGCAATTCCAAACAGGCACTAAGACTTATCAGAATAATTTTTTTTTCTAAAATTTTGCTTGCTGACGATGAAGACAAGGCGAACAATTTCGCAAAGATTAAAGTGGTGATATGTATTTAAGGTTTGATTATATTATAGTAATACTTTATATTCTTTATTTTTGTTGTCTTTTTTATTTTTATTCTGTCACTATTTTGTGTATGCATATGTCATGTACTTACATTTCATTAAGGTTAGCAAAAGTTTTCGTTTTCACCCCAAATTATATAAGAAAAATCGAATTCACACCTAAACTATATAAGTGACCTATTACACACCTAAACTATAAAAAAGTGAAACTTCTTACACCCTAAATTTGACGTGGAAAAAATATAATTATTTAAATAAAAATAGCGCATCTAAGTTAAAAAATAACAAAAAAAAATTAAAATATTCCCCACCCAACCCCATCATCCATCATCCATCATCCATCATCCATCATCTTCTTCTTCTTCTCCAAATTAAAAAATCCCCAAATTGAAAATTCCAATTCCAATTCCAAGTTGCTAATGAGTTTCGAATGATTAACAATGGCTGAAATTTCTTCTCCTTCTTCTTCCCCAATTCAATTCAACCACCGAATCTAATTATCGACCTCAAATTTAAGTGTCTAATCACTCAAATACTTAACCCTCAAATAAAACTCAACTGAACAATACTCACATTGTCCATCACTATCACAAGCATCACAATCACGCAAAAATCTCACTCATCGCACGTTCACTCAAATAAACTCGTCATTTAAGACAGAAGAATTCACTTCAATTTCTACGAGGTTAATTGCTATGGTTGGGACCTCGGCTATCATTATACGACGAAGTACGTTAGCTATGCTGGAATCTGTGTCTTGGAGCTCGAATTTCATGAAGTTGGGTTTGACTTCGCGGATTTTGATACGGGGGAAACATTGGTAAGAGATATTGTCCATTGTTGTTGTTGTTTGAGGAATGAGGTTGTTGTTGGTGTTTTGACGGTTTTAGTTTTGGGAAAATTATAGTACTAATGAGGTAGTGAGGTTTTGTATTGTGTGGATAGTGTGTAGAGTTTAGGTGTGCGCGGTGGTGTATCAAGCAATCGTCGTCGGAGCTGCATCACCGGTGATGAAATTGACGCAATTTCAGTGCCGCACCTTGTCTGCTAAACAAGGTAAATATCAAGTTAGAAAAAAAAAGGATAAAACTTTTCTGCACATATAATTGGATTCCACTGTGCAGAAAATTGTATCTATTATTGGATATTGAAGAAAAAGAAAAAAAATTGAGCTCATAACAATGAAGATTTTGGATATTGAAGAAAAAGAAAAACAATTGAACTCATAACAATGGAGGTTTTGGACAATAATGGAAGTTTTGGAGATTGAAGAAGAAAGAAAAAGAATTTAAATTAAAAAGAAAAAAGAAAAATTTATGAAAATAATAAAAAAAAAATTGTATCATGCCGACGTAGCAGGCGCGTGTGCAACACTCCACCACATGCAAGTGGTATAACGCTTTACAGGGTGTAAAAAGTTTCACTTTTTTATAGTTTAAGTGTGTAATGGGTCACTTATATAGTTTAGGTGTGAATTCGACTTTTCTTATATAGTTTGGGGTGGAAACAATATCTTTTCGCTTTCTTTATCTATATTATTCTTTTGTTTTGTGAATTAACTCTCTAGAAATTTTTCTGTTACTTCATAATTCGACTACATGCTTGGTGAAGTTAATATGATGTTCTACTTTATTGTTATGCAAATTATAACTGGGAGAGATATGCATACAATTTTGCTTCATTAATTTGCAATAATATGTTTTTTATTTTTATTTTTCGCTCCTCCTTTCACCTTCTTCGCATCTAATTTTACTTATTTAATTCGAGAGAAACTATACTACAATGGTGATGTTTTTTTTAGTTAACACAGGAACATATATTAGTAAAAGATGAGTTAGGTTACATCACTGCCCACATGGGCATCAAAAGAGTTTTGTCCCAGAATGGGATCAGCAGTACCAAAATTATAGGATGAAATTTTCCTAAAATACCTAGTTCCTCGTTTGTCTGCATCTATGGTTATTGATACAAACACAGGAGGAACTACCAAAATGTTTGGGCTTCATTGCGACTGGCGTCTCCCTCCTTCTTTAGCGAGTAAGTCAGCTACCTTGTTCCCTTCCCTATACACATGCACTGGTGGAGCTGCTTCCACCATCTCCAGTAATGACCTACAATCATCAATCAGATTGTTAAGGAGTAGGTGCCCATTTGTGAGTATTGTGATCGCCTGAACTGAGTCCATTTCTATGTTAATGCAAGTAATGCCCAGGTGAGATGCAATTTGGAGTCCTACTCTTAAAGCATGTAATTCCGCAGCAATTGGAGTAGTATTGTTGATACAATCCATAAATTCCATAATCCACTCCCCTTTATGATCCCTGATGACACCCTCTAGCCCCCATTTGCCGTGGTTCTGCTTAATAGAATCATCAATATTGAGTTTGAGGAATCCCAGCGGAGGTGGGTTCCAACATATTTGAATAATTTGGGTTGGGTATTGCTGGTGATAATCCCCTACAACAAGCTCATATTCTAAAACATTTGAAAGAATAGTTCCTGTGTCTATTGCTTTCTTCTCATTATTAAACAAGTTGTTATTTCTAACTAACCAAATTTCCCAAAGAAAGAAAGGTATAATGGTACCCCATTTAATCCATTTGTTGAAAGCTTTATGTTAAAGGGTGGACCACAGCTTTCTCCAGTAGTTGGAGTTGACAGAAGTGATATCAATGGACATGGTGGTATGGCTAGTTATATCATTCCAGGCTGCATAAGCATTTTGGCATTTGAAAAAGATATGGTCAGTATCTTCCTCATTGGAGTTACAGAAGCGGCAGTTTGGATTGATGTCTATGCCTATTCTGGGGAGATACTTGTTGGTTGGGAGCCTTTTGTGAGTTAGTAGCCTCATGAAGTTTTTGAGCTTGTTTGGATATTTAGCTGTCCAAATATCCCTAAAGTCAATAGAGGCATCATTGTTAGCATCCCAAGGGTGGGCACAACTGAAACCACCATCACTTGTAAGTCCCCATATCAGTTTATCCTCAAAAACACTATGATGAGGGATGTGGGTGCTGAGGATAATGTCTTGAATATGCCGGGGGATCACAAAGGATAAGTCTTGGAATTGCCAAGTTCTGCTGGAGTAGATGTCAGATAGGGTAAGCTGATCCTCTTCAAGTTTAGTAGGGCCAAGGAGCATGGCTCTGAGAGGGGGTGATAAGGAATCCATCTATCCTCATAGAACTTAATTGTATTCCCTTTGTGTGGGATATACTTGTGTCCAGCAGTGCCATCCTTCCAACCTTGCTTAACGCAGTATCAAGTTTTGGAGATTACTTTAGCCCCTAGACTATTTCTGGTTGGGTTTTTATACTTATTCAGCAGAATTTTTCCCTAGAGGGACCGGGGTTTCTGATGTAATCTCTAGGCAAAGCTAACATGAAGGGCTTTATTTTTTAACTCACTTCTCTGGATGCCTTACTCTCCATCTTGCTTAGATCTAGTTATGATGTCCTACCCAACAAGGTGAAGCTTTTTCTTATTAGAAGTAGTGCCACAAACAAAGTTCCTTTGGATTCTATTGATTAGATCAGTTGTTTTAACAGGGACCTTAATGTACTGCATAACATGGGAAAGAATGCTGGCTAGGGAGGATTTAGCAAGGACAGTTCTACCAGCTTGGTTTAGGAGCTCAGTCTTCCAACCACTCAGTTTGTTGTTCATATTGTCAATAATGAACTGAAATTCAGAGTGAGTTGGTTTTTTGTGGAAGATGGGGAATCCAATATACTTGCCAGCGTTGGTGCTCTTTTGGATGTTGAGGATGTCAGTGCATTCCTTAGCTTGAGTAGTATAACAGTTCTTGGAGAAAATTGCTTTAGACTTGGAAAAGTTTATTCTTTGTCCAGAGACAATACAGAAGTGGTGGAGGGTCAGCTGAATTACTTAATGATTTTTCTTGGTTGCTTTAGAGAAGAGGTAAGGTTGTCATCAAAGAAGAGGTGGGAGATAGAAGGTCCTCTATTGGTGACTTTAATAGGATTCCACAATCTTGAGAAGACAACACTGTCAATATTTCTTGAGAGTCTTTCCATGCATAGGATAAAGAGGTAGGGGAGATATGATCCCCTTGCCTTATTCCTCTTGAAGATTTGAAAGGTTCAGTGTCCCCCCATTTATGAGAATGGAAATGGAAGAGTTTGTTACACAAGACATGATAATCCTAGTTAGGCTAGCGGGGAAATTGAAGTAGTTAAGGGTATCCCTGATATAGGACCATTCCAGCCTATCAAAAGCTTTTTCTAGATCAATTTTTACGATTATGCTAGGGGTCCTCCCTCTCATTTATTAAAATAGGAGATAAATTCTTGCACAATGATGGAGTTATCAGTAGCCCTCCTATTGGATAGGAAACTAGCTTGGGTAGGTCCAATGATAGAGAGTAGGATTGACTTGATTCTGTTAACAATGATCTTGGTTACCAGCTTGTAGACAGTGTTACAGAGAGCTATGGGCCTGAAGTCTTTGGCTAGAGCAGCATTGGTGAATTTAGGTATGAGGCAGAGGAGAGTAGAGTTGTCTTGCTCAGGCATGCTTTTCTTATTAAAGACTTCTCTACAAAAATCTATGGTCTTCTCACCAATAATGTTCCAGAATTTCTGGTAAAGGAGGGGGTGGATACCATCTGGGCCAGGAGCCTTATGGGGGTTGAAGGTTTTAATGGCACTGATGATCTCACTATCCCTAAGATTGTTAGCTAGTGAATTATAGATGACATTGCTAAGGATACGTTTAGTGGCTTGGTGGTGATTCTGAGGGTAAGGAAAACTGACTTGGTCAGTAGAATATCAGGTGAAAAAGTAAGTGGTAAGGATAGTTTAGATCCCCAGGTGTTCTTGGATGCAGTTTCCTTCCTCATCCTTGAGGTTTGTGACCTTCTTCTATTGAGGGTAGATACATGGAAGAATTTGGTATTTGCATCTCCCTGAGCAAGCCAGTTAATTCTGGACGTGGTTCTCCAAAATTCTTCCTCACAATTCAGGAAGGTGTTCTACTCTACAAGGAGATGAGCTTCCAAATTCTGAAGAAAAGGGCTTGAAGAGTAAGAATTAGCTTTTTGAATATCATCTAAGCTAGCTAGGACTCTTTTGATCTTATGAAAGATGTTGCCAAAAGTATGCTTATTCTAGTGGAGGGCATCCCTTTGGGAGTTGTCAGTAGCTTTCAACAAAGTATTGGGGGTCAAAGGAGTGGTGAATGAGGTTACTAAAGGAAGGGTGGCTACACCACATGGGTTCTAGTCTAAAGGGTCTGTTATTAGTAGTGATAGGCTGGTGGAGTTAGAATTTAAGGGGTCAGTGGTCAGACTTAGTTTTGGGGAGGTGGGCGACAGTAGCTTCAGGGTAAGCCTTAATCCAGGAGATGTTAGCTATACATCTGTCTAATCTTTCAAGGATAAGATTGTTATTACCCTTGTACCTTTTGTTGGTCCAAGTGTATCTGCAGCCCCTATACCTTAGGTCAATCATATTGCACTGGTTCATGCAACTTCTAGGAAGATTAGATTTTTTATTATTAATTTGATTTCCCCCTACTTTGTCTCTATCTTAGAGGACTTCATTGAAGTCTCCTCCAATGAGCCATTCTCCCTGGTAGGAGTGGGATATAGAGGTGAGATTATCCTAAAGGGTAGTCCTAGTAGCAAAGTTAGGACTAGCATAAATAGCAGAGAAGAGCCACTGAGAAGGGTCAGAGAGTACCTTAACCATGACATGGATGCCCTGGGGTGTGATGGAAATATTGTCAAGATTCAACATAGTTTTTTTCCACATAATGAAAATACCCCCAGACCATTAGCAGAAGGTTGGATGTGAGAGTCAAAGTTGAAAGCTTTGGTGAGCCTGTATGGTTTCCAGCAAAGCTAACATTGCAGGTTTATGCATCTTAACCATGGTATCACATTGTCTCCTAAAGTTAGCACTATTTTTTTCTCTTATATTCCAAATAATGAAATTCATGAAGGAAGAGAGTCGGTTATTTGGAGGGGTCTGAGTCAAGGCTAATGCCCTTTAGGTAGAATTCATGGTCAAGCCTATTGGATTTAGGGCTACTGCTGAGGAGATATGGTCCATCTGATTCCTCAGATTCAGTGTGCACCTCCTCATTATGATTGGACAATAAGTTATAATAGCTTCGCTGGTAGGCTCTTTGAATTCTAGCATTATCATTTTCTCCAAAAAGAAGGTCTCTATTTTTTGTTCTCCAAAAGTAGCTAATATAGTTTACAGTTCTACATTGGACTTCTTTAGCTTCTCTACCAGCTCTAGTATTGAGTTTCCTGATTTTATTGGGTTTTCTTCCCCTACTGGTGATGGTGGTTGGGCCTAGTTCCCCTGGAATGGCCAACGAACAAAGATTGGTTGTGGAATTTCTGTGTTGGGTGCATTCACTGGGAAGAAAGGTAGGTTGTAGAGCACCTGATTGAAGATTGAGTTTAATTCCTGAAACGGTATTTGGTGTGTGGTTGATATCATATCTGGCTATAATAGGGTTTGCAGACATACTTGGGTCCCTAGCCTTTCCAAAGAGCAGTTGAGGGCATCTTTGAGGACTTGTGCAAGGAAAGTGGGGTCCTGCAGAACCACCACAAGTGGTTGGTTGCTAAGCATCATGTTCAGAATGATTGATTTGTCCTGTAGGAGGAGATCCAACCATGATGCTGGTGTGGGGTTCTGTGGTGGAAGTGTTGATACAAATATTAAGAGCTCGAGGCTTTGTTTCTGGGGTGTGTTCTGTGGATTTTCCATCTTGAAGAGTTTGGATGGTGGTGGTGGGGGGAGGGGGGAGCGAATGGATCCACCTCCATGAAGATACCCTTAGATAGGGTGTTTAGATGGGAAGAGTTACTTGGCACGATGGGGGTGTCAAGTTACCACTGGCAATGTAATGATTACTCTTTACCAGAGGTTGTAGTTTTATGAGAGATACAGAGTGGGTTGAGGGGAGAGAGTTAGAGATAATTGAATCTGAGGAGGGTCCACTTCCTATAGTAGGAATGACCTTACTATCTAATTGCCCAGTCTTATTAACTCTTGGGGTCATATTAGTATTTAATTGGTTATTTGGCTTTGGATTTGGTATTAGATTCTCAACAGTGGAGGGGTTATTACTACTTTATTCTTGGGCCTTAGTGGTGTTACCCAAGTGACTTTGGGCTTGGTTTTGTTGATCTCAGGGATTGGGAGAGCGGCCCAAAGAGCTTTGAGTCATTTGGCTTAGTTGGGGTGTCCATTTTGGACTTGGGCCAATATTTTGTTTCCTCTCGCCATTCTTGGGCCCATTATTTTGTTTTTGGGGACCATAAGGATTGGCATCGATGCCTGAACTGATTTCGACATTCGTTATCGGAGGTGAGGGAGTCAAAAGAGTGGAAAACTTACCAGTTGGGGCGTTGTACTCCTTTACCTGGATGGACGCATCCTTGTGACTGGATTTGGAGTTTTTCTTCCTTGTTGAGAATGAGACTGTTGTCCATTCATCACTATCAGTGTTTTCCGATGGTGGTTGTTTGCTGATGGAGGGTTATTGGTGATGGGGGCAATTTCCAGTAACGTAACCAATGCGTCCACAACACGTGCACATTATCCCCTCTCCCTCTTAGACCATCTTCTACTTATGTATTCCAATGGTAACAGTGGTTAAGAGCGGTGTGTTTAGAGGTACTTCAATGCATATCCTTCCATACCGGCCTCTAAGGGTTGCAAAAATGCACGCATCAATCTTTAGGAGTTCGCCCAATTTCTGTCCCACTTTCTCCAGTATTGATTTATCATAGTACTCAGTCGGCAATTAGGGTAATCTAACCCAAATTGCCGTGTGTGTAAGCGTGAACTCATCTAGTACAAAGCTAGGCACCCATTCTTGTATCGTTAGGAATTTCCCTGCAACGAACCAGGGCCCTTGATGTAGCACTTTGTTTGTATTTTCTTGTTAAGCGAATTTAACCGTATAGAAATCGCAACCCAAATCTATGAGAATAAGGGGCTCTGTTGGTTTTCACAGTTCAGTTAATTTATTTTTGAGGTATTGATGGGCTAGTTTCTTCCCAAAGAGTTTGATTATCAGTGAGTGTTGTCATGGTTCATGGATGTGTCTGATCTCATTATCAGAGAGGAGAATAGCAGCATCATATGTAACCTGGGTGATTTCAATGCCTTTGCCTGGGCGTTGGTGATATGTGATGTTTAGATCGGGACTCTTTTCCATCACTATATGTTTGAAGGATGGCCTAGTTGTGTCATCTTCGTCCATGGAGGTCTTCATGTCCGGTGGATCCGGTGGTTTCGGTGGTGGTATGGTTAGGGGCTTAATGTGCGTTGCTGGTGGTGTGGTCATAGCTAGGGGGGTCGATCCTCTAGGTAACAGGAGACCTATATGTTACTCCTTACTAGTTACAAGAGATTTGGCTATTGATGGGTTTGGCCATTAGGGTGATGTTTATTAACACTTGCAATCTTAAATTGTCATGAAGGAATAAGGAAATTCTAATTCTCATCCCGTTCCTAAATATTTATCACTTCACAAAATTAAGACATAATTAATTATTCTCATTTTCCTCTTACAACATTTTTGTGCATTAATGTTAATTTAGTATTTCAGTCCATTTATTTGTGATTATTTACATACTTTCACAAACATACTGACTCCGTATAAATAAAGACACGATGATAAAATTACATAGCTTCTTAAAGGGTGTAAAATTTAAAAAGATGACAACTATTTAGGAACAAAGGAAGAATATTTTAGAGACACTAAAATCAACTAAAATATTTCCGAATAAACATAAGTCCTACTTTTTGGGACCAAATATAAGAATCAAATTTGACGTTTGAATAACTTTTAGAAATTGAAATTTCAAGGTTTTAATATCTTACCACTAACCATTAGGTTTAGATTTTAAACTTTTTGACCTTCAATTCTATAATAGACAATTAAAGTCTGATCCAATCTACATTATGTACTATTATTTTAACGTGACATGGATTTAAATTTAATTGATTTTGTATTATTAATTTATATAGACTTCAAATTTAATTCTGAATCTTGAATTTAATTGTTCTAAAAGTTTGAAATTTCTGAAAGTCAAATTTTAAATTTAAAATCGTACTTAGGTCCGTTATTTTATTTTATTTTTGGGTGATTTGAACTTTAAAGCTCTTTGGTTAAATTTTATCAACATACTTTTACTTTGTCCATTAAATAGAGCTCTTTTGTTTAATTTTTAATATTTCGTAGTACTGTAGTTTAAAGGGATAAAACTCACAAAAATACCTGAACTTTTATCGAATTTTCAGTTGAGCATACTGAACTTTGCGGAGGTCCTATTACCCCCAAAAAGATTTGGGTTCATTTGAGATGGGGATAAAAATTTGATAAAAGTGATTATCGTGGTGCTTTGATTTGCTATTAGTGTTTTATTTGAAATAATCGTAATTTTCTCGAATTTGATAGTATCATAATAGGCCGAAATGGATAGGCAAATGTAGGTTCGGGTAGGCAAAATTAGGAATAGTGTTTTGTTGAATGTTTGAATGTGGAATATGTGTTTAATGTTTTCTAGTTTATCGTACTTGATTCAAGTGTATTTATTTGGTCGGGGAATGCCCCGAGGTTTCATGTATTTATTCACCGGGGAATGTGTATTATGTCTTCGAAGGAGGTTCGTGATCTAGGCCCGAGGCATCGGGTAAGGCATTGGAGCATAGTTTTAGGATTAGCTTAGAATAAGATTTATATTTTCGCATTTTTTCTATTTTTGGACTACTGGACACTAAATTTTGAATTTATTTTGTTCTGTGTGTTTGATTGATTAGTTTATGTGTTTTTGTGTGGTTTATATATTCGTAATGTCAAATTAGCCGATACGCTCCACCAAGCGATCGTGGTCGAACCACGGGATCGAGGGGTGCCTAACATCTTTCTTTCGGTCAATAGAATTCCTTAGCTGGAATCTCTATTCACAAACCAGTTTAAAAGAGTCAAATCATTTTGAAAAGGATTTTTCAAAGTTGACTTGGCACACCGGATTATGCCAAGTGGCGGCTCTGAATAAAAAATGTAAATAATTTTTTTTGAAATAAATTTCATCTTTTGTCACTTTGATAATTAAAAACCCTTTCAAACTTAAAATCGATATTTTTTGGTTAAAAAAGGGGGTGTGACAGCTCTGGCGATTCTGTTGGGAATTTTTCAAAATTCGAGCTTATTTTTAGAGTTGTATCAGCTTAGTTTGACATTAGGGGTGTATAAACATTGTTTGTGTTATCGTTTGGGTTTATTTTATCATTGTTGAGTGTCTACGTGTTTACAGTCTTTCTTTATGTGTTACCGCTTTATATCTGGCATCATTTGCATAACCCGAGTTAATTCTTTCTACAACAAGTTCCGGAGTGCACGTTGTGTACAAGAACTCTAGTTGAGTCACCCTTATTTTAGGAGGGGGGGGGGCATCAGATGTATGGAGTGGGTGGAAAGCTTTCGCAGCCACTATCAACCATACGCCAGTGGCAGAGCCACAACCGATGAAGGGTGGTCAGATGAACACCCTTCGTCGGAATTTTTTTTTGAGTATAGAGGTTAAATATAGATATTTATGATTATATACATGTTGTTGCACACCCTTGACGAGCTAGAGAAGCATAGTCCAGTGGTCAAAAGTGTGTATTTCCACATCAACAACCCGAGTTCGAACCATGGCAGGTGCAGTAGTGCTTTATTTTCTTTTTTTTTAAAAACAGTTTTTAAACAGTTCTTTTTCCAAAGAAAAATATGAACACCCCTATCCAAAAGTCTAGCTCCGCCACTGCCATATGCTCCCCCGAACAGCCTTGTTAGTGGACCCCAACATAAGTCAGCATTTAGGTTATGCTTATCTGCATCATACTGAGACCTAACGGGACCCACTTGGTCCTCTATCGAAGACTCACCTTAAAAGCATCCTTACGTGCTAAATATTGTATTTTTTAGGGTGATGTGATCATTTGACGAATTGATTTGGGGAAAACATGTGATAGAATTAAACAAAGTTGTGTAGGCAAGAAAAAAAAATAAAAAATAAGAAAATAAAAAGAGTTTCGTAGTTTTTTTAGAGTTCTTTATGGCTTTTATTTTTCACAATCCAAAATTTTTAAAAAGAATTTCTTACCTTTTTCATGTATTTACTCAAAAAATAAAAAAACTCAAAAAGATTTTCCCTTTATCTCCTTTAGCATGCATTCATAATTTGAAAACTACAAAAAAAATTAAATTTAGGAGCTTTTATAAAAGGAAAATTCAAAAAAATGGTAGAAGTTTTGTACATTTCATATAACGAAAATACCAAAAAGATTTTTCTTCCATAGTTGGTGGTGTCATTTTTATGTGAATTGTCAAATTGAAAACTCAAAGAAATTTTATTAATGTTATTCATTGTCTATCTTTGGTCGTATCTCTTAAGTTAGAGTTCATTTTGTCATTTAATTGTCACACCCCGTTTTTTTTTCACCGCATCCGACCCCCGCTAGGGAGTTGGTTTTAGAGAAAATGAGTTTTTCCAATTAAAGTGACGTTTTGAAAAGGGATTATTTTATTTACAGAGTCACCACTTGGAATTGAGTTTGGGTGTTCCAAGTCACCTTATTGAATCCCTATTCAAAAGGAAATGACTCTTTAATTTTTTATTTTTTTTTTTGGTCTGCGAACTAGAAATCCGGATAAGGAATTCTGTTGACCGAGGGGAAGGTGTTAGGCACCCCTCGAGTCCCGTGGTTCTAGCACGGTCGCTTTAATGACTTACGTCTGGCTTAAATTATTTTTTTTTTGTTTTGGATTCACAATATTTGTTAACCTAAAAGTTTTTTGCCTCCCGCTTTTAATTTATTTTGAAATTATTTATTAATAAACACGTCCTAAACACTCAATAGGAAAGTCAATTTATTACAGCTTAAACAAATAGTTGTAAAGATACTGAATATTTAGAACTCATTTTCTTTAACTTTCATTAAAATAACAAGAAAGGTTTTATCACCTTTAGACAAAATTCAAACTTTTCAAATATATATGATTAACTAAAATTAATTAATATAAATACGATAATATAGTCATGAAGATCTAATAACCAAAACTAAAATTTCAGTTATGAACTAAATGTTACTTTGCAAATATGTGATAAATAATATATCATATATAACACCAATTGATTTTTTTTTAATTTCTTGTTTTGCTATTTCATTGTTTTTTTTTTAAGTCTTATGTATGTATTCCCCTTTTCTATTCCTAAAGCATGCATGGTGTATGTGTGTGCATGTATTTATTTCATTTTTTTTTTTTTACATGCATGGATCATATCTTATATCAAATCTCATTCCAAATTTAATCATGACAAAGAGTTGAATGCTTTAATATCATAATAACAAATTCTAAATAAGAGCATCTCCACATCATAATATTGAAATTGAATTTCACATTATTGCAATATTACATTATTCAAAGAAAGATAAAGGGTTACCTCTTGCGGGAATAATTCTTAACAACAACAAGAAGAAGCCTCGAACTTAAACCGTGACCAAAACTCAAAGTCTTTTGATGTGAGGAATTTTTGGTTTTTATTTTTTTCTCTATGTTCCTTTATGTGTGCGTGTGTGTGGATCTTTTCTCAAATTAATCCATATGTCTTTTTTTCCCCTTTAGTGTTTTATGTGTGTGTTTATATAGGGAGTGTGTGTTCTTGAGTGAGAATGGGAGTTGAGGAAATAATGGGGAAAAGATGTAGTGGAGGTAATGGGAAGTAGGATAGTTTTTAGTTTTTAATGGGAAAGTTAGGGGAATGTTGGAGGTAATGGGAAGTAGGGTAGTTTTTTTTTTAGTTTTAATGGGAAAGTTAGGGGAATGTTGGAGGTAATGGGAAGTAGGGTAGTTTTTTTTTAGTTTTAATGAGAAAGTTAGGGGAATATTGGAGGTAATGGGAAGTAGGGTAGTTTTTTTTTTAGTTTTAATGAGAAAGTTAGGGGAATGTTGGAGGTAATGGGAAGTAGGGTAGTTTTTTTTTTAGTTTTAATGAGAAAGTTAGGGGAATGTTGGAGGTAATGGGAAGTAGGGTAGTTTTTTTTTTTTTTAGTTTTTTTTTTTTTAATTATTATATTTTTTCAATATAATAAAATCTATTTAAAATTAATAAAAAAAATATAAATAAACTAAATGGCTAGTCTTAGAAATATGATTAAGAAATATTAATATCACTAGATTCTTTATTAAAAGTTAAAAGAGGAAAATAACATAATTTAATTAGTTTTTATTTATTTATTTATTTATTTATTTATTTATTTTAAATAAATAAATAAATAAATAATAATAAAAACTTATCTAAAATGTGATTCTATTTTTGTATTTTTTTCCAAAAATATTAAACGAACCTCAAAATAAGATAAATTTAAAATGCCTAAAACTAAAAATAAAATAAAATAAAAATTAATTGAACATTAAAATGGTATAAAAATATTAGGTTTGGGTCAAAAATTAGGTGTTTACAAAATGCCCCTCTTTGCTTGGAAATATGAAGAATTTTCAAGCAAAGAAGTAAACATGACTAATTTTTGGCTCAACCCTTTATTCAATATTAATACGTAAATAAGTGGGAAAGAGGTGTGACCGAGCCCTGGCTTTGGACATCCTACATATCTCGGGTTATAAAAGAATCAGGTCACGTATAGTTCAAATAGGTGTAGGAACGAGTGGATGAATTGGAGAGTCGATTTGAGGTCCCGTCGAGTTTTCGGTTCGTGGCTCTTTTTATTACATCAGAAAAAAAAAATGAAACTAAAAATGAAAGATGCAAAATCCTATCTATTCTATTGTCTTGATTCTCTTACTTCAAATCTTCTTCTTGGATCTTCAGTTATCGCTTCACCTTCTTCTGGTGGGTACCTCGATCTCAAGATTTGATCTTGAAGTTAGGATTTGAGATTTGAACCAGCAACTTGGATTGAGTCATTGACACTCTGCCAAAGAACAATTCATAGAATACTTTGGATGCTTATTCTCCTTATCAGAAGCTAAAAAGATGTCTCTTGAGATGTTGGGCCGCTATAGATACAGAGCTGACTCTAACTATCTTCAACCTGATCATTCTTTTATATTCTGACCGGAGATAAAATTCCATTCTTGGATAAACCTGTGCTTCGCAGAAAACCTGCAATCCATCAAAGAAGACGAAAAAAAACAAACAAAATTCTCTGCCCCAGTTTACACTAGGAAAATTTTGTGAGTTATTAGAAAAACTATAATCTAGTTTAAAAATAAATAAATGAATGAATGGACAGAAATTTAGGCTAGGAGCGCGATAAGATAAGGACACTATTCTTAATGATGCAACCAAAGGAAGTTATCCTAATGAATGCATGGGAAAGAATTAGGATTTTCGCTTATAAAAATGTGATGCGGGATTGTCATGCCCTGTGAAGACATGAAGAAGAAAAAAAGGAAGATTTATTTCCTAAAATGCCAACTAGGGGATGGCGCCCTATGAAGATGGATAAAATGTCAACTAAGGGATGGTGCCCGGTGAAGACGAAAAAGATGTCACCTAGGGGATGGTGCCCTATGAAGATGAGATAAGATGTCAACTAGGGGATGATGCCCTATGAAGACGAAAAAGATGTCAACTAGGGGATGGTGCCCTATGAAGACGAAAAGGATGTCAACTAGGGGATGGTGCCCTATGAAAACAAAAAAGATGTCAACTAGGGGATGGTGCCCTATGAAGACGAAAAGGATGTCAACTAGGGGATGGCGCCCTATGAAGACGAAAAAGATGTCAACTAGGGAATGGTACCCTATGAAGACGAGATAAGATCTAGGGGATGGTGCCCTATGAAGACGAAAAAGATGTCAACTAGGGGATGGTGCCCTATGAAGACGAAAAGGATGTCAACTAGGGGATGGCGCCCTATGAAGATGAAAAAGATGTCAACTAGGGAATGGTACCCTATGAAGACGAGATAAGATCTAGGGGATGGTGCCCTATGAAGACGAAAAAGATGTCAACTAGGGGATGGTGCCCTATGAAGACGAAAAGGATGTCAACTAGGGGATGGCGCCCTATGAAGACGAGATAAGATGTCAACTAGGAGATGGTGTCCTATGAAGATGAGATAAAATGTCAACTAGGGGATGGTGCCCTATGAAGACGAAAAGATGTCAACTAGGGGATGGAGCCCTATGAAGACGAGATAGATGTCAACTAGGGGATGGTGCCCTATGAAGACGAAAAGGATGTCAACTAGGGGATGGTGCCCTATGAAAACAAAAAAGATGTCAACTAGGGGATGGTGCCCTATGAAGACGAAAAGGATGTCAACTAGGGGATGGCGCCCTATGAAGACGAAAAAGATGTCAACTAGGGAATGGTACCCTATGAAGATGAGATAAGATCTAGGGGATGGTGCTCTATGAAGACGAAAAAGATGTCAACTAGGGGATGGTGCCCTATGAAGACGAAAAGGATGTCAACTAGGGGATGGCGCCCTATGAAGACGAAAAGGATGTCAACTAGGGGATGGTGCCCTATGAAGACGAAAAGGATGTCAACTAGGGGATGGAGCCCTATGAAGACGAAAAGATGTCAACTAGGGGATGGAGCCCTATGAAGATGAGATAAGATGTCAACTAGGGGATGCTGCCCTATGAAGACGAAATAAGATGTCAACTAGGGGATGGTGCCCTATGAAGACGAAAAAGATGTCAACTAGGGGATGGTGCCCTATGAAGATGAGATAAGATGTCAACTAGGGGATGGCACCCTATGAAGACGAAAAGGATGTCAACTAGGGTATGACGCCCTATGAAGACGAGATAAAAATGTCAACTAGGGGATGGCACCCTATGAAGACGAATTAGATGTCAACTAGGGGATGGCACCCTATTAAGATGAATAAGATGTCAACTAGGGGATGGCGCCCTATGAAGACGAGATAGGATGTCAAATAGGGGATGGCACCCTATGAAGACGAAAAAGATGTCAACTAGGAGATGGTGCCCTATGAAGACGAAAAGGATGTCAACTAGGGGATGCCGCCTTATGAAGACGAGATAAAGATGTCAACTAGGGGATGGCACCCTATGAAGACGAAGTAGATGTCAACTAGGGGATGGCGCCCTATGAAGACGAATAAGATGTCACCTAGGGGATGGTGCCCTATGAAGACAAAAAGGATGTCAACTAGGGGATGGTGCCCTATGAAGACGAAAAAGATGTAAACTAGGGGACAGTGCCCTATGAAGACGAATAAAGATTAGGATTTTTTTTCTTTGTTAGAAAAGAAAAAAAAATGCCCCAGTCTTGAATATGCAGGGTTTTATTATTATTTTCATTATTATTATATTGATATGAACTTAGAATTATAGGAGTATAACAAAAAAAAAAAAAAGAGAAAATTCAAGAAAACTTAGCTTTGCTATGCTTGTTTTTTTTTTCTCATTAAACTTCCCAAGCTTGCTTTGCCCCTGTTCAAGAAGAAAAAAATTGTGAGTTTTAAACTTGGTAGTTGGTTTGTGGCCTTGAATCCTTTGGAGGTTTGCCTTATCCTTGCCCCAACTTGATACAGTTGATTAAGCTAATTAGTTGGCAAGCTTGAATCTTCATTTTTCAAATTCTGTTGTATTTTTGTTTGTTTCAGTACGATTCTGATCTTCATTTTCAAATGCTTCACTCGTAACACTTGTCTTAACTAGCTCTCTGTCCTTGTCAAGGGGTGAACGCCGAATAATCTCTGCTCAATTTCACTGGGAGCCATGGTCAATTTTGCACGTTTTTCTTTATTTTGTATTTGGTGCGAGACTTACCCATAAAAAAGACGTGTAAAAATGAAATAAGGAAAAATCAAAAGAAGGAATAAAAGAATTATGTTTGAATTGAAAGTATTTCTACCAGTAAAGTAAGAAAGCTTATTTGGAGGTGTATATTGACTTCAATAACACATGACACACAATTTGGAGTAGATACTTGATCCTTCAAAACTGTCTAATCTCGAATTAAGCTGCACCTTTCAATCAAATCAAATCATCCTTCTTGATCTTTGTCCTGTCATGATAAACTTTGTTTGACTAAAGTCATTTCTTCTGGGATTTTCTCAATTGGCCTCTCTAATTTGGATTATCTCATTCATCATTGTCTTATGGCGCCCCTGAGGGTTTTCACCAATAAGATTTTTTTTTTTTTTGATTTTTTATCTTGTGGTGCCTCCATGGGTTTTCACCTACAAGATTTTATTTATTTATTTTTTTTTTGGCACACAAGGCTTGACATTCTCAAAAATTGATCGAAAGGTCTTTAATGGACACAGGGAAAAGGATTTTTAGGGTAGATTACAACTTGAGAGCCATATAAAAGTGACAATAGGATTTTATCTTCTTTTTTTTTTGGCACACAAGGCTTGACATTCTCAAAAATTGATCGGAAAGTCTTTAATGGACACAGGGAAAAGGATTTTTAGGGTAGATTACAACTTGAGAGCCATATAAAAGTGACAATAGGATTTTATCTCTTTTTTTTTTTTGATATCTTGAGGTGCCTCCATGGATTTTCACCAATAACTTTTTTTTTTCGGACCGAACCCCAAGATAGGGCTGCCTACGTATCCATTTAGGAATCAGGTCGAACGTAGTTCAATGGCGATGCATTATCTTTTTTTTTTTTTTTTTTTTGAGTCGGACCGAACCCCAAGATAGGGCTGCCTACGTATCCATTTAGGAATCAGGTCGAACGTAGTTCAATGGCAACTCATTATCTTTTTTTTTTGTTGTTGATTTTCCTTTTTGGCATTTTTTTTTTCGGCTCCAAAGAGGGTAAGCAAGGAAAGGTAAATAAGGCTCGAAGGGCTGACAAGGGATTAATGACATTTAGTTAAGTAGAATGATGGCCTTTCGTCATCTCAACTTGAGAATGTTAAGCACAAGTGTGTCAAATATAATATCTTTTGACTGAATCAGCATTAATAGCTTTTTCTGTCATTTTTCCGTCCATATCCGCATGTTGCAAAGCTCCATTTGATAAAACTTGTTTAACTATGTATGGGCCTTGCCAGTTTGGAGCAAACTTTCCTTTAGCCTCTTCTTGGTGTGGAAGGATGCGTTTTAAAACAAGTTGGCTGACCTTGAATTTTCTAGGACGTACCTTCTTATTGTAAGCTCGCGCCATCCTCTGCTGGTATAATTGACCAAAGCAAATAGGTTCCGGTGGGACCAGCACGGGAGGATTTGCCAAATATTTTTTAATCTTATCAAATGATTCTTGACATTCATCTGTCCATTGGATAGCAGCATCCTTTTTTAGCAACTTAAATATCGGTTCGCATGTAGTGCTGAGCTGAGCAATGAATCTGCTTATATAATTCAGTCTTCCAAGAAAACTCATAACCTCAGTTTTATTCTTCGGAGGCGGCAATTCTCGAATGGATTTTACCTTGGCGTGGTCCAATTCAATGCCTCTGCGGCTAATTATGAAGCCCCAAAGTTTTTCGGATGGAACTCCAAATACACACTTGGCTGGATTGAGCTTAAGATTATACTTTCGCAACCTTTCGAAGAATTTCCTCAAGTCATCTACGTGATCAACTCATGTCTTGGACTTGATAATGACATCATCAACATATACTTCTACTTCCTTGTGCATCATGTCATGAAAAATAGTAGTCATAGCTCTCATGTACGTAGCTCCCGCATTCTTTAATCCAAGCGGCATGACCCTGTAGCAATAAGTACCCCACAGGGTGATGAAAGCAGTCTTATCTGCATCTATTTCATCCATCAAGATCTGGTGATATCCGGCATAGCAATCCACGAAAGATTGGATCTCATCTTTAGCACAATTATCAACAAGGATATGAATGTTGGGCAGCGGAAACTTATCTTTAGGGGTTGCTTTGTTCAAATCCCTATAATCAACACAGACTCTGATTTTGCCATCTTTCTTCGGTACGGGCACCACATTAGCCAACCATGTGGTGTATTGAGCGACCCTGACCACGTTCGCACTCAATTGATTCATGATTTCCTCTTTGATTTTATCGCTCACGTCAGTTTTAAACTTTCTTTGCTTTTGCTGGACCGGTGAAAAATCAGGGTATGTAGGTAGTTTGTGGACCACCAAATCCGTGCTTAGACCCGGCGTATCATCATAAGACCAAGCAAAGACATCCTTATACTCGATCAAAATCTAAACAATATTATTCCCGATATTCTGATCTATACGAATACTTATTTTTATTTCTCTAACCTCCTCACCAGTTCCCAAATTTATTATCTCAGTGTCATTTAAATTGGGTTTGGGCTTATCCTCAAATTGATCCAATCCTTTTTTGACTTCTTTATCAGCTCCACCTTCATCGTATCCCTCTACCGTTTGGTTTGCTGATTCGAGATTAGACAACTTTTTAGGATCTAAAAGTGAACTCCACGTACATTCCATGTTATCGGAGCCAGTATTAACATAACGAAATAAGAAAAATAAAAATTAAAAGAGGGAAGAAAATATAAATTTACTAGAAAACGTGAATTTAATTTCATTGGATCGGAAAGGATAGGAGGGTTAACATGAAAGTAGAGCAACTAAATTATGTGGACTACAACCCTGAGAATAGTCCAAAATACAAAAGAAAGAAAAACGAAACAACAAAATAAATTACCAAGACTCCTTCCTTGTGGGGAGAGGAGTGGCTTCACAGTTAGTGAGCTTGATATTTGGCTCGACGGACTGCACATCCGCATGGCTAGGGCCTTCACCTATCTGAACCATGTTTACTTCATAAAATATTTCCTTGAGGCCTTGACATATTTCATCCACATCCTTGTTAGCATATAGGTATTGATTTTCTTCCTTTTGAGCTTTCGTGAAAGATTGGCTAATGTGTGGAACTGGACTTGTCAATTTCTAAGCCTTCTTCTTATGCTCTTTTGCCCATTTTCTATTTGCTGCGGTAGGCTTAAAGCCTAATCCAAAGGAGTTGTGGCTACCACACGGATCTACAGGGTTTATAATTCCTTGTAGCAAAATCCCTAATCCTTTTCCTGGTTCATAACCATTTTGTAGCATTTGGATAGCCACCATGATTGAAGTAGAAGAGAGATAAGGCCCTGGAATCGGCGTACCTTCTACGACTTGATCAGCTATCACGATTTTAAAGGCTTGATAAATAGGATATTCACAACCCCCTTTTGTTTCGATACAGGGTACAGAAGGATCTCGATGTATGGGAAGGTCATCCTCTCTATGTACAACGACTTCCTTATTGTCGTGTTCAAACTTAACTACTTGATGCAAAGTAGAAGGTATGGCTCTGGCCATGTGGATCCATGGTCTTCCTAAAAGTAGGTTGTAGGAAGTATCCATGTCTATTACTTGAAAGGTGATTGTAAACTCAACTGGTCCAATCACCAAAGCAAGATCTACTTCACCAATTGTGTCTCGTTTTGCACCATCAAAAGACCGAACACATACATTACTGGATCGAATCCTATCTGGACTGATTTTTAATTTTTGCAGAGTAGAGAGAGGACAGATATCTACTCTTGAACCTCCATCAATCATTACCCTTTTTTTTTTAGATTAATTAATTCACTTAAAATCCGGTCAACATTCGATATGATATTTCCTACAATGCAACAAGTAGCACATAACATGCACATGATGGTCTCAAAAGGCGACACCTGACCTAGACGAACCCGACCCCAGGGTCGAGCCCCACTAAGTCAAAAAAAATACACGTGATATAAGTAAAACATAGTCTATTAGGGATAGCCATGTCTAAGCTCCGGTTATGCTAGGTTCAACCTGGTGTAGTTAGGTATCTAGACTGTCAATGAAACGAGCGGACAACTCGAGTCGGCAAGGGACAGCTTTACCGGTAGCAGGGCTTTCCGGCCTCACTGTTGGTCCCTTTCCATCCTAAATCATAGGTGACTACAGAATCCTTCCCAGGAGCGTTGCTGCATCTCTGGTATCTCAAGCTCGAGAGCGTATACCGCATCCCCGAATATACAGTATCTCAAAAGACTCAGATGGGTACGGAAGAGAAGACAGTTTATATTGTAATTTAAATAATATCAAAACGATAAACATGTAGGAAAAGAACACATTTAGGCCAACAATATATAGTATCAAAATTAAATAAAGCCAAACAAGTCAATATGAAAGCTCGAATTCTGGTTATATCCCCAACAGAGTCGCCATCTGTCACACCCCATTTTTTTTCACCGCATCCGACCCCCGCTAGGGAGTTGGTTTTAGAGAAAATGAGTTTTTCCAATTAAAGTGACGTTTTGAAAAGGGATTATTTTATTTACAGAGTCGCCACTTGGAATTGAGTTTGGGTGTTCCAAGTCACCTTATTGAATCCCTATTCAAAAGGAAATGACTCTTTAATTTTTTATTTTTTTTTTGGTCTGCGAACTAGAAATCCGGATAAGGAATTCTGTTGACCGAGGGGAAGGTGTTAGGCACCCCTCGAGTCCCGTGGTTCTAGCACGGTCGCTTTAATGACTTATGTCTGGCTTAAATTATTTTTTTTTTGTTTTGGATTCACAATATTTGTTAACCTAAAAGTTTTTTGCCTCCCGCTTTTAATTTATTTTGAAATTATTTATTAATAAACACGTCCTAAACACCCAATAGGAAAGTCAATTTATTACAGCTTAAACAAATAGTTGTAAAGATACTGAATATTTAGAACTCATTTTCTTTAACTTTCATTAAAATAACAAGAAAGGTTTTATCACCTTTAGACAAAATTCAAACTTTTCAAATATATATGATTAACTAAAATTAATTAATATAAATACGATAATATAGTCATGAAGATCCAAAAACCAAAACTAAAATTTCAGTTATGAACTAAATGTTACTTTGCAAATATGTGATAAATAATATATCATATATAACACCAATTGATTTTTTTTTAATTTCTTGTTTTGCTATTTCATTGTTTTTTTTTTAAGTCTTATGTACGTATTCCCCTTTTCTATTCCTAAAGCAGAGTCGCCTTCTGTCACACCCCGTTTTTTTTCACCGCATCCGACCCCCGCTAGGGAGTTGGTTTTAGAGAAAATGAGTTTTTCCAATTAAAGTGACGTTTTGAAAAGGGATTATTTTATTTACAGAGTTGCCACTTGGAATTGAGTTTGGGTGTTCCAAGTCACCTTATTGAATCCCTATTCAAAAGGAAATGACTCTTTAATTTTTATTTTTTTTTTGGTCTGCGAACTAGAAATCGGGATAAGGAATTCTGTTGACCGAGGGGAAGGTGTTAGGCACCCCTCGAGTCCCGTGGTTTTAGCACGGTCGCTTTAATGACTTACGTCTGGCTTAAATTATTTTTTTTTTGTTTTGGATTCACAATATTTGTTAACCTAAAAGTTTTTTGCCTCCCGCTTTTAATTTATTTTGAAATTATTTATTAATAAACACGTCCTAAACACCCAATAGGAAAGTCATTTTATTACAGCTTAAACAAATAGTTGTAAAGATACTGAATATTTAGAACTCATTTTCTTTAACTTTCATTAAAATAACAAGAAAGGTTTTATCACCTTTAGACAAAATTCAAACTTTTCAAATATATATGATTAACTAAAATTAATTAATATAAATACGATAATATAGTCATGAAGATCCAAAAACCAAAACTAAAATTTCAGTTATGAACTAAATGTTACTTTGCAAATACGTGATAAATAATATATCATATATAACACCAATTGATTTTTTTTTAATTTCTTGTTTTGTTATTTCATTGTTTTTTTTTAAGTCTTATGTATGTATTCCCCTTTTCTATTCCTAAAGCATGCATGGTGTATGTGTGTGCATGTATTTATTTCATTTTTTTTTACATGCATGGATCATATCTTATATCAAATCTCATTCCAAATTTAATCATGACAAAGAGTTGAATGCTTTAATATCATAATAACAAATTCTAAATAAGAGCATCTCCAATCATAATATTGAAATTGAATTTCACATTATTGCGATATTATATTATTCAAAGAAAGATAAAGGGTTACCTCTTGCGGGAAAAATTCTTAACAACAACAAGAAGAAGCCTCGAACTTAAACCGTGACCAAAACTCAAAGTCTTTTGATGTGAGGAATTTTTGGTTTTTATTTTTTTCTCTATGTTCCTTTATGTGTGCATGTGTGTGGATCTTTTCTCAAATTAATCCATATGTCTTTTTCCCCTTTAGTGTTTTATGTGTGTGTTTATATAGGGAGTGCGTGTTCTTGAGTGAGAATGGGAGTTGAGGGAATAATGGGGAAAAGATGTAGTGGAGGTAATGGGAAGTAGGGTAGTTTTTAGTTTTTAATGGGAAAGTTAGGGGAATGTTGGAGGTAATGGGAAGTAGGGTAGTTTTTTTTTTAGTTTTAATGGGAAAGTTAGGGGAATGTTGGAGGTAATGGGAAGTAGGGTAGTTTTTTTTTAGTTTTAATGAGAAAGTTAGGGGAATGTTGGAGGTAATGGGAAGTAGGGTAATTTTTTTTTAGTTTTAATGAGAAAGTTAGGGGAATGTTGGAGGTAATGGGAAGTAGGGTAGTTTTTTTTTTAGTTTTAATGAGAAAGTTAGGGGAATGTTGGAGGTAATGGGAAGTAGGGTAGTTTTTAGTTTTTTTTTTTTTTTAGTTTTTTTTTTTTTAATTATTATATTTTTTCAATATAATAAAATCTATTTAAAATTAATAAAAAAAATATAAATAAACTAAATGGCTAGTCTGAGAAATATGATTAAGAAATATTAATATCACTAGATTCTTTATTAAAAGTTAAAAGAGGAAAATAACATAATTTAATTAGTTTTTATTTATTCATTTATTTATTTATTTATTTTAAATAAATAAATAAATAAATAATAATAAAAACTTATCTAAAATGTGATTCTATTTTTGTATTTTTTTCCAAAAATATTAAACGAACCTCAAAATAAGATAAATTTTAAATGCCTAAAAATAAAAATAAAATAAAATAAAAATTAATTGAACATTAAAATGGTATAAAAATATTAGGTTTGGGTCAAAAATTAGGTGTTTACATTAATCATTAATTGTTCAATCTGGATGAACTACGCATCCCAGATTCTTCTCTTTCGGGAGTGAGATACATAAGCAACCTATTGTTGATTCGGGGATATTATTTCAAAAAATTCAAAATGATTTTCTTCACTCTTTATTAGAGTAGGTTCATATACATCTTTAAAAGAAAACTACAAAAAAAAAATTCAGTAGTTTCAAGTTTCATTGTCATATTGAAATTCAAAATCAAAAACCCAAAAAGGATTTTTTTGGTAATCATTGGTTTCATTTTGTATAGAAATATGAAAAATTCAACAAAAGAAAAAAAAGATTTTCTTTCACTCTTCATTTTGAGTAGTTGTTTCATATACATCTTCAAGAGAAAACCACAAAAAGATTTTCCTTTTATAGGCTCAAGTCTCATTTTGGTATGAAATTCAAAATCGAAAACCCAAAAAGATTTTTTCTTTGGTAATCATAGGTTTCATTTTTTATAGAGATTTTAAACTTGAAAAATGCAAAAAAGATTTTCGTTAATTCTTTTGACACTTTATTACTTCTTTTTCTTCTAAAGTTTCAAGAAAAAAAAAGAGTGCTTCATTGGCCCTTTTGTGGCCAAACTTCACGAACTACGCACACCTGATTCTCCTCTCTCGGGAGTGAGATACGTAGGCGCCCTTCTTGGGCTCGGTGATCTTTTCAAAAAGAAAAAAGGAAAAAAAGGTTTTGGAAAAAATATTGAACTCTAATATATTTGTTGTCTGTTGTTCAGGTAGTTTAAGGTGGTTGGTTTGTGGCATTGTAGCTGGTCCTCCACATCACACCAAATCTAAAGAAGGTTTAGTTGTGTCCAACAAAGATATGGAGAGTGACCTCATGGATCAAACAAAGAGATAGAAAAATGAGAGTTTAAAGAAAGAGAATTTGAGACTAAGACAACAAATGATGGAAATGTATCAAGCTTGGGCCAGCGGGTTGCCTCCCCCTCTATTTTTCGCTATTGATCTTAAAAATATCTCAAGTTTTTCATCAAAATTGTAAAGTCAGCTTTCTATTATTGTTGATGCACTGCAACATGACTCAGAATTCCTTCCAAGCCAACAACATCCCAGTACTTCTACCACTCTTCCTCTAGCTTCTCAGTATAAGCCTACTACATTGACAGCATCACATACGGACTGTGCTTTTGTTGCTCAACCTTTTACTGAGGCTTTCACTTTGGCTATTAATCCAATGGTTGTGCTTTCCCAGTCTGCTAGTGGACCCATGTTCAATACTCTTGGTGATCATTGTTATACTCCTAAGCCTACTCTTAAGTTAACTGGACCACCAAAATTTCTTAACAAGAAGCCTAGTGTGACAGAAGAGTCAGAGAAAATGGTTGAAAAGATGAAGAGTGCAGAAAATGCCATGAAAAGTTCCCTAGGACTTGTGGGTAAAAAAGATGTTACATACCAAGACTGTGGCATGTCTTCAAGGTTAACCTTCCTCCAATCCTTCAGATATCAAAATTTGAGAAGCAAGATGGACATGAGAAATCCGTGAAACATTTAGGACAATATGACAATCAATTAAAGAAAACTGGAGGGAACAAGATTGAGGAAGATGCAGCTGTTATTGTAGTTGGAAAACGGGCACGTTCAAAAAGGCGAAGTCGTCGTTACCATTAGTCTCAAGCCCAAGTTCATACCCAAGCTCTCTATAATCACTCCCAAAATCCATTATACTCCATTTACCCACCTCCATATCTAGTATATTGCGCACAACCATATGTCCAACTCCCTTTTTACCCACAATGGCGCGCACCAACTCCCCAAAGTCATCCTATAACTCCACAAACATACCAAAGTCATTCTAGGACCGACTTTCAATCCAAGCCAAACAATGAAATGAGGCAAAAGTCGAGAGCTATCTTCACACCAATTGGAGAGTCGTATGCCAGCTGATTTCAGAGATTGGTACAATGGGGCATGATCACTCCTCTCCTTGGGCACTCTCTTAATCCTCGTTCAAGAAATTTTAATCCTAATGCACGATATGCATATCATTCTGATGCTCAAGATCATAGCATTGAAGACTGTCGAGATTTGAAAAAAAAATTAAAAAGATGATTCAAGATTGATCAATTATGGTGTAGAACATTGACACTGAGGGAAGCTCTATTCAAGCTAATATACAAATCAGTGGCTAAGTTGTCAGGCTGAGCAATTAAGAAATCACCCATCTCCCCACTAGGAAGGGGTCTAGTAGTTTGTTTTCTTTTCTTTTTCTGTTTTTTAAATTATTTCAGGGTTGTAGTTCGGGATCCATCTTATTTTGTCCCTTTGTCGTTCATGTTTAAACCCTTCTATCTTTTATTTTAACTAAATAGAATGTCCCTTTTTCCTTTGTGTTTTAAATATGTGTTGTTTGTTTATTTTCTTTACATAGTACATTTTATGTTGACTCTAGTAATATGACATGCTTGCAGAATTTTTTGCTAGATCTTAAAATCCAATTTGAGCATGAACTTTGAATTAGGGGGTTAGAATTAGAAAAAAAAGGCATCCGAGATATTGATAGAGTGTTGACACATTTGGTGACCATGTTGAAGTCTTCTTTCAAAATTAAGGCAAATATTTTGAGAATTACAAGAATAACTTGGTCATCAATTGAAAGACATGTCTCAATTAGGTCAAAAATATGTGACCTTATATCAAGAGAAACAGAAATAAAATCAATTCAACGAAGGCATGAGTCATTCAATGTAAGGGTTGTACAACAAATGTGGAGTTATATGTTTGACAATTATAGAAGAAATAGTGATGCACAGGATCAGTTAAGTTATTGCTGTAAAAAGTGTCACAAATGATCTTCATTTTCCATTTCATATTGCAAGATATGAACTTACATTTTCAAGGATTGATATGACGAAGGCATTTTATTCTGCTATCCAAACATCGTGTCATCCTTTGTTTACCTCATTTGAGCTTTAGTCCTATTTTCTTTCATACCCCTCTTTTCAAATCAAGATATAGTCAGCAAAGCTCAAAACAAAAGTGTCGAGCAAAACAATAGAGTCAGAAAAGTTTTTTAAAAAAAAGAAAAAAATGTGTGTCCAAAAAAAAAAGAGAAGAGTGTCAAGAAAAATAGAGTCAGAAAAATCTCAAAGAGCAAAGAGTCAATAAAAGAGAAAAAGATGAAGTTAGAATCAAGCAAAAGAACAAGTTGCCCGAACTACGCGTGACCTGATTCTTTTCTCTCAAGGGTGAGATATGTAGGCTTCCCTACTCTAGTCTCGGTCCAATAAAATAAACAATTTAGAATTGCCCAGTCAAAAGAAACTGGGGCATGAGTTAATCCTCATTGTTCGAGTCGATTCCAAAAGTTGTAAGTACTACCCCACTTCAAGTATAGTTCGGGCCCCATACTATCCTTTATTTCTAACCTTATCAAAAAGTCAAATTACAGCCAAAGAAAGACCTTCAGATCAATCTTTGAGAATGTTAAGGCTAAGCATGCAAGGGATATTATGATGCATTTTGGAACCACTTGTCTTCCTCGGCATAAGGAATCAAGAGAGAAATAAAAATGAGAGAATCTTATTGGTGAAAATCCTCACGGGCACCATAAAGCGATTGTAAATCGGGAGAGATAAAAATGAGAGAGGCTTATCGGTAAAAACCCTCACGGGCACTGTAAGACGACTGTGAGTTGAGAGAAATAAAAATAAGTAAGTCTCATTGGTGAAAAACCCTCATGGACACCAAAAGGCAATAGTGAGCTGAGAAAAAAAAATGAAAGAGGCTCCTTGTAGACACCTAATTTTATCCCTTCCAAAATCCAATACATCCTTTTTACCTCACGTTATCATACACCCTCACCCATATGATTATATCCCACAAAAATACAAAAAATAACAACCCATAACAAATTCCCTAACAAATTTTATCTTGTTTTAATCTATCCTAACAAATTTTATCCTAACCAACTCATCCTACCTCACCTACCCTATACCCTACCCCCACTACCCCATCCACGTGACCCCTCACATTTATTCTTCACAAATAAAGAGAAACATACAAAAAGAAGGGGACCCACACATATCACGGGGGACCATCAACACAGAACACACAATTCAGGGGGGAGAATAGACCCACTTCCATTTTTCCATTCTTCAGGTACAATCACTCTCCATTTTTTTCTTTCTTTGACTCTCACGGGAAACACACACACATGAAATTGATACACCATCGTACATACACCGTACATGCAAACACTCACCAAATTCACATTCACCTCACCACACGCACCACACAGAGTAATTAGAGAGAGAGGGATCGAAAAGAGGAGAGACTAAGAAAGATAGAAATCAAAATAAAGAGGGAAGAGAGGTTGAGTGAATCAAAGCAAAACAAGTGAAAAAGAGAGATCAATTTTGAGTTTTTCTGGCGAGATTCTCGCCGGAATCGGCAATGGTTCTTTAAGTCCGCCTCCGCCATGACGAAAGCCCCAAAATCTCATTGGTTTTCGTTGAGTTTTCAAGCAATACTCTCTGGAAACAAGTGAACAGCAGTAGTGTCACCAGTTCTCCGTCCAAAATTGAATCCTAAATAAGTCAACGTTGGTACTGCATTTGGATTTGGGTCCGTTTAGTCTATTTTGGATTGCATTTCTCAAATACCGAGTTGGATTTTGGTTCGTTGTTGAGGTATTATATTCAGGATCCCAAGTCTGTGCTTTCTTCAACATTATTATCAATGAAAATTAATTAATGAAAGGTCCAATTCTATTTCTTCTCATTTTATTTCATTACACATGTTTGATTTACGTGAGACGTGATTGAATATCGGGTGATATTGATTTGTTGCTTAATTTCATTAAAAAGTGATTGTGGATTGTTGAAATGGTAAATCGTGAATTGTGGAAATTTGGTGTTAAAAGGAAATTTGGGACAGAATTAAGAAATTGATAAAAATGGGTGAGTATAGATCAATTTTGGTTTATTGTTGTTTTGTTTAACTCAGAATAAGCATGAATATCGTTGGAGCGGGATAGAATTTTGATACGTTGAAATGGATAGACAAACTTAGGTTTGGGTAGGCAAAATTTAGGAATAAGTGTTTTCTTGTTGAAGGTTTGAACATGGAATTTGTGTTGAGTGGTTTGATTTTAGTTCTTGCATTTGAAAATGCATTTATTTAACCGAGGAATGCCTCGAGGGATTTGTATTGATTTATCCGGGGAATGCCCCGACATATCATGTATGCAAAGAATATTCATGATGAAGGTCCGAGGCATCGGGTAAAGCATTAGAGCGTAGTTTAGGATTAGTATAGGTTTACATTTCTGTATTTTTCTATTTTCTGGGATTGTATAATTGGACTGGACATTATATTTTTCGAAATTAATTTTTTTGTTGTTTGTTTTGATTGTTTTTGTGTTGTTTATACATTTTATAGTGTCAAGTTAGCCTATATGCTCCACCAAGCGACCGTGGTCAAACCACGGGACCGAGGGGTGCCTAACACCTTTCCCTCGGTCAACAGAATTCCTTAGCCGGAATCTTTATTTTCAAACCAGTTTAAAGAGTCAAATCATTTTGAAAAGGATCTTTCAAATGTGACTTGGAACACCGGATCATGTCAAGTGGCGACTCTGAGTTTAAATGTAAAAAGTCCTTTTTCAAAACAAATTTTTATTTTTTGTCACTTTGATAATAAAAATCCTTTCAAAACTTAAATTATAATCTTTTTGGAGTTAAAAAGGGGATGTGACAGCTCTGCCGACTCTGCTGGGAATGATTTTTTTAGAATTCGAGCTTATTTTGGAGTGGTATCATCTTAGTTTGACACTATAGGTGTATAGACATTTTGTTCGTGTTGTTTTGTGTTATTGTTTTATCATTGTTGAGTACCTACGTGCTCTTTGTTTACAGTTTTTTTATTTTATGTGTTACCCCATTATATCTGGCATCATGTGTGATACCAAACTCCCCAAGAACACAACAACACAAACACCAAAATCAGTCCACTAGTTCAAGAACTATGGACCTTTTTGATGACCTCTCTCGGATTCACAAGAAGAACAAGAAGGGAAGTGATATCAAGAGTAAAACACACTAAAACAGCAACAACACTTTATGAACAAGATGCAATAACAACAACACACGGTTACAAGACAAGAACACAAACGGATTACACTAGATATAGAGAAACGATTACAAGAAAGTAAAGATAGATAGATAGACAAAGGAATGGTATAATATTAACAACCCAAAATCTTATTCCACTTTTGGACCTTTAATATCACATACAACCTAAACCTATCTCTTACGTGACCTCAAGCGAACCAAAATTCCCAAGCAATCTCTGTTTCTAAGCAAATGATCAACACAAGGATTCCACCTTGTCCAAGGATTCCACATTGCTAAAGACTCTCAAAGAGACTACAAAATATATTCTCCAAAAATCTCCCAAAAATGACCTAATGAGGTTCTATTTATACCTAGGTTAAATTATTACAAATGACTAAAAAACCCTTGCAAAGGGCGGATAAATAGTGAACGCGGATGAACAGTGAACAGTTTTGGAGCTTGTGGGACTTGTTCTCTATACTTCAAAGCTTGTTCCTTGGATGGGCAGCCCCCCGAGCTTGAGTCTTGATGCATTGGACCCCGATCATGATTGTACCCATATCATCCTCCCCTCTTTAGAAAGGATTCGTCCTCAAATCCGAACCTTGCAAAGCAATAGGAAGGACAGGCAAACAAAAGGTCCTCAAGGTATGAGGGTTAGGATTAGTTTAATCAATCATAGCATCTTGCCAAGGTGGCTCAAACTTCACATATACCCAAACATCCCTCTTACCTGAATACCCTACCAAGGGAGAATCAACTAGTTTATCCACATAAGTGTGACAAGAAACAAGGAACAAACGTCGCTTATCAAGTGGAAAACACAGACTCTTCTTGGAACAACAATTACACTTGAAAGTGGAGAGAGGAAATCCATACATTCCATGCACATTTAAGTCATTGCAAAAGACATCCTCATCACCACACTTCAAACGATCACCGAAATCAAATGGGTAGAGTATCCATGGGCATGGGTTGGGAATACACTTCCTTACCCCAATACTACTACAATAATGATCAAATGTCCCCTTTATACTATCATGGTCAATAACAAAAAACAACTAGAGGGTCATCCTTAGTCATTCGACCAACATATTCAACATCATCATTTTCACACACAAGTTGGTCTTCATGACTTCCATAAGAAAATGTACTACCACTTTCCACAATGGCTTCAAAACTAAGTGAATCAACTAGTGTATCCACAATCTCAAGTTGTACATTATCATCATAAAATGAAGGCACATTTGGCTCACTTAATAGACAAACTATCATTCACACTTAGTTGGCTATTATCCTCATTCACTAGAGTGCAAAAATTAGTTTGATTACCTTGTAGCTCATATGGAGCATGTCCACTCACGGGAATTTAATTAGGAAGGATTGGGTGCTCCATCAAGTTATCCAACTTCTTGCACAGAGAGTCTTCCATCCCTTCCAATCCTCTTTCCATTTTGTCCATTATTCGCCTATCTATGGCATCAAGCCTTGCCATGATGGATTTAACCCAACTAGGCATTTAAGCTTCATTCTCCATTGTACCCATCAAGAGCTACTAAGAAAACAAAACAAAAACAACAAACATATTAAAGATTAGCAAAAATCAGTCCATAATTCATCACAAAATAGTCCACAATCCCTCACTTTCACACTTTGGATTTTTCACTCTATTAGCCTTACAAGTGTTGATAACTCACTTATACTCCAATGAGGTTACTTGGTCCCAATTGTGGCTCGAGGTCAGAGTAGATTCTTGTCTGAAACAACTCAAATAAGTAATGTACGAACTTGAACCAAAAAAAGATACTAGACTCAAAAATGAGAAAAGCATACAACAAACAACGTTAACACGAAGAACGTACACAAAACTAACTTACAAGCTAGTAGGGTATTACTAGGTTGTCAATTAGTGTCGAGCAAACAGACGAAACTAGGAAATAATAAAATGAAACTAAGAAATCTAAAATTTGAACTCAAAAATGTTATGTAAATAGTACTCTAGTGACGTGGCAGTCCACTAATGGCCTCAAGTTTTATCAAAATTTTATTTCCCAATTTCAAGTCTTGATCAATATACAATTTAGAATTGGTGGATTTGGTTAATGGAGGGAAAAATGGTCTTGGAGCCTTTTTGTTCAAATTTCAAAAGCAAAACTTGACTTCTTTGAACTTTGTCCTTGAAACAAGGTCCTTAAATCAAGGAAAAGTAGATGAAAAATCTTTGAAGTGATAGGGACAAGTCTTTCACTAACAACTACTACAAGCTTGTCTTTCACCTTTTTAGATCTAGTTTGTACTTTAAGGATTAACAAGATGAGGAAAGGGTGAAGAACCTTAAGAACACAATAACAACTCCAAGAACAACAACAATTTCAGTTTCCAACTCCACTACAACAAAACCATCAAATCAGCCAAGGTTTAGGTAACAACAACATCCAACTCAGCCACACCTTGTTCACATTAACAACTTCAACAAGTTCAAGTTCAATATTAAATTTGGACACTTTTTAGTGTTGATGAGAAAGAAACCAACGCTAGAAATACTCTAAACAAACAAAAGACTACAAGTTCTAGACACACAATAAACAAATCTTTGCCAAGATAACAACAACACAATTTTTGGCTAAGAACACAAAATGGACAGATTTGCACTTTTCTGGAATTTTTTTTCAGTTTTAAGTTTTTTTTTTTTTGAATTTTCGTCCAAGAGAACCCAAGATTGGTAGTGTAGGAAAACAACCAGCCTTGTTCTGATACCAAATGATGCCAAACTCTTCAAGAACACAATACACAAACACCAAAATTAGTTCACTAGTTCAAGAACTATGGACCCTTTTGATGACCTCTCTCGGATTCGCAAGAAGATCAAAAAGAGAAGTGATATTAAGAGTAAAATACACTAAAACAGCAACAACACTTGATGAACAAGATGCTATAACAACAACACACGGTTACAAGACAAGAACATAAACGAATTACACTAGATATAGAGAAACGATTACAAGAAAGTAAAGATAGATAGATAGATAGATAGATAAAAGGATGGTATAATATTAACAACCCAAAAGCTTATTCCACTTTTGGACTTTTAATATCACGCACAACCTAAACCTAACTCTTACGTCACCTCAAGGGAATAGAAATTCCCAAGCAATCTCTGTTTCTAAGCAAATGATCAACACAAGGATTCCACCTTGTCCAAGGATTCCACCTTGCTGAACACTCTCAAAGAGGATACAAAATATATTCTCCAAAAATCCCCCCAAAATAACCTAATAAGGTTCTATTTATACCTAGGTTAACTTATTACAAATGACTAAAAAACCCTTGCAAAGGGCGAATGAACAGTAAACAGTTTTGGAGCTTGTGGGACTTGTTCTCTACACTTCAAAGCTTGTTCCTTGGATGGGCAGACCCCCGAGCTCGAGTCTTGACGCATTGGACCTCGATCATGATCGTACCCATATCAATGTGCATAACTCGAGTCATTCTTTATGCAATAATTCTGTAGTGCACGTTGTATACACGACCTCTAGTTAAGTCACCCTTATCTTAAGAGGGGGAGAAGTCGGCTGGTATGGAGTGGGTGGAAAGCTAAAGCAACCACTATCGATCATACGCTCCCCCGAACAACCTTGTTAGTGAATCCCAGAGTAGGTCAGCCTTTAGGTCTTGCTTATTTGCATCATATTGAGATCTAACAGGACCCACATGGTCCTTTGTAGGAGACTCACCTCTAAAGCATCCCTAATTGCTAAATGCTGCATTTTTTAAGGTAACAGGATCATTTGATAGGCTGATTTGGGCAAAAGAATGTGTTAGGAGTAAAGTGTAAAGGTGAGAAATTATTGAAAAAAGAGAAGGAAAAAAAGAAAAAGAGTGAAAAAAGCACAGTTTTGTAGTTTTTTAGAGTTCTTTATGGTTTTTATTTTTCACAATCCAAAATTCAAAAAGATTTTCTTACCTTTTTCATGCATTTACTCAAAAACAAAACCTCAAAAGATTTTCCCTTTATCTCTTAAAGGATGCATTCATAATTTAAAAATTCAAAAAAAAAAAATTTTAGGAGCTTTTTATAAAAGAAAATTTCAAAAAAAAGATGGTAGAAGTTTCGTACATTTCATATAACGAAAATACCATAAAGATTTTTCTTTCATAGTTGTTGATGTCAGTTTTATGTTAAGTGTCAAATTGAAAAATCAAAAAGATTTTATTGATGTCTTTCATCTTTTGTTTGTGGTCGCATCTCTCAAGTCAGGGTTCAGTCGGTTATTTAACCCCTAATTGTCCTATCTGGATGAACTACGCACCCCTGATTCTCTTCTCTCCGGAGTGAGATATGTAGGCAGCCTATTGTTGGTTAGGGAATCTTATTTAAAAAATTCAAAAAGATTTTCTTTACTCTTTATTTAGAGTAGGTATTTCATATATGCCTCGAAAAGAAAACTACAAAAGTTTTTCCTTAATAGTCGTAGGTTTTATTTTTGGTTGATCTTATTTCAAAAAATCCAAAAAAAAATTCTTCACTCTTCATTTGGAGTAGGTATTCCATATACATGTTTAAAAGAAACTACAAAAGATTTTCCTTTAATAGTTTCAAATTTTATTTTCGTATGAAATGCAAAATTGAAACTCAAAAAGATTTTCTTCGGTAATCATAGATTTCATTTTTGTATAGAGATGTTAAAGTTGAAAAGTTCAAAAAGAGTTTCGTCAATTATTTTGACAAATTGTTATTTTCTTTTCTTCTTAAAGTTTCAAGAAAAAGAAAAAAAAAAGAAAAAGGTTTAATTGGCCATTTTGGCAAGACTTCACGAACTACGCACACCTGATTCTCCTCTCTCGAGAGTGAGATACGTAGGTGCCCTTCTTGGGTTCGGTGATATTTTCAAAATAAAAAAAAGGAGAAAAAGAGTTTTGAAAAAGTGTTGAACTCTAACACATTTGTTGTTTTTGTTGAGTCAGTCTAAGGTGGTTGGTTTGTCGCATTCTGACTGGTCCTCCACATCACACCAAATTCAAAGGGTTAGTTGTGTCAAACAAAGATATAGAGAGTGACATCATGGATCAAACAAAGAGTTATAAAAATGAGAGTTTAAAGCAAGAGATTAGGAGACTAAGGCAACAAATGATAGAAATACATCAAGCTTGGGCCAGTGGGTTGACTCTTCCTCTATTTTCTGCTATTGATCCTACAAATACCTCGAGTTTTCCACCAAAATCGTAAAGTCAGTGTCCTACTGTTGTTAATGCACCATAACATGACTCAGAATTTATTCCAAGCCAAAAGCATCACAATACTTCCACCATTTTTCCTCGAGCTCCTCAGTATAAGCCTTCTACATTCACAACACCACATGTCATCTGTGATCTTATTGCTTAATCCCCTACTGAGGTTTCTACATTGGCCAACCACCCAACAGTTGTGCTTCCTCATGCTGCTAATGGACCCTTGTTCCATACTCTTGGTGATCATCGCTATACTCTTGATCCTACTTTTATGTTAACTGGACCACCAAATTTTCTTAACAAGAAGCCTAGTGTGCCAGAAAAGCCAGAGAAAATGGTTGGAAAAATGAAGAGTGCAGGAAATATTGTGAAAAGTTCCCTAAGACTTACGAGTAAAGAAGATGTTTCATACAAAAACTAGGGCATGTATTCAAGTGTTAACCCTCCTCTAAGTCTTGAGATATCAAAATTCGAGGAGCAAGATGAACAGGAGGAATCCGTGAAAAATTTGGGACGATATTTCAATCAATTAAAGGAAACTGGAGGGAAGAAGAATGAGAAAGATATAGTTGATATTGTAGTTGGAGAACGAGCACATCCAAGAAAACGACGTCGTCGTTACCGTCAATCTCAAGCCCAAGTTCATCCCCAAGCTCTCTATAATCCCTCCCAAAATCCATTATACTCCATTTCCCCACCTTCATATCTAGTATACTGCGTACAGCCATATGTTTAACTCCCTTCTTACTCATAATGGCGCACACCAACTCCTCAAAGTTACCCTCTGACTCCACAAATCTATCAAAGCCTTTCTAGGCCCGATTTTGGATCCAATTCAAACAATGAAATGAGGCAGAAATTAAGGGATAGCTTCACACTAATTGGAGAGTCGTATGACAAATTATTTCAAAAATTAGTACAACGGGGCATGATCACTCCTCTCCTTGGGTATACTCCTGACCCACATTCAAGAAGTTTTGACCCTAGTGCACGATGTGCATATCATTCTGATGTTCAGGGTCACAGTATTGAAGATTGTTGGGCTTTAAAAAGAGAAATTGAAAAGATGATTCAAGATAGATCAATTATGGGGCAGAACATTAACAGTGAAGAAAGCTCTAGTCATGCTGATATGCAAACCAGTGGCTAAGATGTCAAGCTGAGCAATTGAGAAGTCATCCCTCTCCTTCTTAGGAAGAGATCTGGTAGTTTGTTTTATTTTATTTTCTATTATTTGAATTATTTCAGCGTTGTAGTTCGGGATCTATCTTGTTTTGTCCATTTGTCGTTATGTTCAAACCCTTCTATTTTTCATTTTAATTAAATAGAGTGTCCCTTTTTTCTTTGTGTTTTAAATATGTGTTTGTCTATTTTCTTTCCACAGTACATTTTATGTTGACTCTATTGATATGATATGCTAACGGAATTTTGAGCCAGATCTTAAAATCTAGTTTAATCATGAACATTGAATCAGAGATTTAAAGTTTGGAAAAGAGAGCATTTGAGAAAATAGGTAGAGTGCTGATGCATTTTGTGATCGTGTTGAAGCCTTCTTTGAAAATTAAGACACTTATTTTGAGAATCACAAGGATAACTTGGTCATCAATCGAAAGGCGTATCCCAACTAAGTCAAACAAGGAATGTGTGATCCTATACCAAAAGAAACGGGAAGAAAATCATCTTCATAAAATCATGAGTCATTCAATGTGAAAGATGTACAACAACGGTAGAGTCGTATGTTTGACAAGTGTAGAAGAAAGAAGTGGCACACATGCTCAGTTAAAGTTTGTGTTGTTAAAATGTCACACATGATCTTTATCTCTCACTTTCATATTGCATGATGTGTACTTGCATTTTCAAGGATTGATATGACGAAGACATTTCATTCTGCTATCCAAATAGTGTGTCATATTTTGTTTACCCCATTTGAGCCTACTATTTTCTTTCGTACCCCTCTTTTGGAATCAGGATAGAGTCTGCAACGTCCAAGAAAAAGTGTCAAAAAAAAGGTCAGAAAAGTTTCAAAAAAAAAGACAAAATATGTCCAAAAAGAAAGTAAAGAGAAGAGTGTCAAGAAAAATAGAGTCAGAAAAATTTCAAAGAGAAAAAGGGTCAATAAAAGAGAAAACGAAGAAGTCAGAATCAAGCAAAAGAACAACCTGCCAGAACTATGCGTGACTTGATTCTCCTCTTTCAGGGGTGAGATACGTAGGCTGCCCCACTCTGGGCTTGGTCTAACCAAATAAATAATTTAGTATATCCCAGGCAAAAAAAAAACTGGAGCATGAGTTAATCCTCATTGCTTGAGTCGATTCCAAAAGTTGTAAGTTCTACCGCACTTGAAGTGTCGATTGAGCCTCATGACATCCTTTCTTTCTAACCTTATCCAAAAGCCGATTTAAAACAAAAGAAAGACCTTCAGATCAATCTTTGAGGATGTTATGGCTAAGCATGCAATGGATATGATGATGCATTTGGGAACTACTTGTCTTCCTCAGCATAAGGAATCAAGAGAGAAATAAAAAAGGAGAGAGTCTTATTGGTAAAAACCCTCACAGGCACCATAAGGCGATAGTAAGTTAAGTGAAATAAAAATGAGAGTCTTATCGGTGAAAACCCTCACAGGAACCATAAGGCGATGGTAAGTTGAGAGCAATAAAAATGAAAGAGTCTTATTGGTGAAAACCCTCAGGGGCACCCTAAGACGATAGTAAGTTGAGAGAGATAAAATGAGAGTCTTAAAGGTGAAAACTCTCACGGGCACCGTAAGACGATTGTGAGTCAAGGGAAACGAAGATAAGAGAGTCTCATTAGTGGAAAACCCTTATAGACACCATAAGGCAATGGTGAGATGAGAAAAAATAAATGAGAAAAGCTTGTTGGCGAAAACCCTTCAAGGCACCACTAGCCCAACGGAGCCTTAAATGCAATTGACCTAAGGAAGCAACTCAGTTTTAAGGCCATTAACTCAATAACAATGGGTAGAAAGTTTGGATGAAAAGATCAAGCTGCTTAATCCAAAATGCATGGCATAATCATTAATGTTAACTATCATTTTTAGATGAATTTTTCGTTTCTTTATTTCAAAAGGGGATATTCATTATCTTTTCTTTCTACTCTTTATTTTATTTTTTATCTTTCTTGAGTCAGTTATCCAAATAAAAATTGTCATTTTTTTTTGTTTCTTGTCTTTGGTCAAGTCTGTGTCAAAACAAGTGAGAAAATATTTCAAAACTGGCTACCAGCTTCTTTAATTGCATAAAGCAAGACAAAGTCCAACACATGAAAGAAACATGATTGTGAGCCGAAGTAAGGCATGCAAAAAGTTTTTTCAACAGACAAGTCTGGGAACTCATGGAAATACCAAGGTTCAAAGGGTTTATCTGAGGAGCATGGAAAAGTAGAGATACTGTGTTTGTTTCAGAGTCACTCTTAATCATCTGAGTTTGAATCAATGAAGCAGTAAGTCAATGGTATATGTTAAGGGTTGGAAGCGAGGTTAAATATGACAAGGGCAAGAGTGATCGCCGCGAAAGCTAAAGCCACAAAACAGCCATCATGTTTTAGACTCACAAATTTTCTTTGATGAAACAGGTAACATATTACATTCAAAGCAAGGACTTCAAAGCATAAACATCATGGGTTGCAATGCCTTACTTTTACAAATGCAGGAAGCAATGTTGCTGCATAGGTTTGATAATCAAGTCATGGTAAAATTCACATCCTATATCCCTCAGAGACACACTTTCTTATCCAGGGATTTCAGTTTTCATTTGCTAGGTGATACACTTCTTAAATTGAACCTTCACTCCTAGAAGACGTACCTTTTAGTCAAGTTATTCCCTTTGATTCCTATAAGACGTGCCTTTTAGTCGAGTCATTCCCTTTGATTCCTAGAAGACGTACCTTTTAGTCTAGTCATTCCCCTTGACCCCTAGAAGACGTACCTTTTAGTCAAGTCATTCCCTTTGATTCCTAGAAGACGTACCTTTTAGTCGAGTCATCCTCTTTGATTCCTATAAGATGTACCTTTTAGTCGAATCATTCCCTTTGATTCCTATAAGACTTACCTTTTAGTTGAGTCATTCCCTTTGATTTCTATAAGACGTACCTTTTAGTCGAGTCATTCCCCTTGACCCCTAAAACACGTACCTTTTAGTCGAGTCATTCCCTGTGATTCCTATAAGACGTATCTTTTAGTCGAGTCATTCCCTTAATTCCTATAAAACGTACATTTTAGTCGAGTCATTTCCTTTGATTCCTATAAGATGAACCTTTTAGTCGAGTCATCTCCTTTGATTCCTATAAGACATACCTTTTAGTCGAATCATTCCAATTAACTCATAAAAGATGCATTTCTTTGTGTGGGATAATTTTCTTTTTTATTTTGATGTTATTTCAGGAGCCCGCCTGAAGAACAGGGTGAATGCATGAAAATTCAAGCAACAAGGTGAAGCATTTGAAAAACAAGCAACAGGAGGAAGAAAATTGAAAGTCGACAATTGAAAAATGGCAAGTCAGAAACTCGCCTAAAAAACAGGGTGAAAAAATTGAAAGGCAAGAAACAAGTTGAATAAAATGCAAGTCAGAAGCCCGCTGAAGAACAAGGTGATGAAGTAGTGAGACAGGAGTCAAGAAAAGCTGCATAGATAGAGTTTTTGTAATTTCATTTATGTTTTTAACTTGTAATTTTTATTTTTGATGTAATGACAGAGCCGCGGACTGAAACCTCAAAGGGGCCTCACTCGACTCTCCAACTCGATTGTCCTTCTTCCTTCTGTCTCTTCCTTTGAATAATAGTCGGGACAAAATTTTATCTCGTTGTCTACTTCTTTGCCTGAAAACACTTCGTGTTTACATTCAAAGGGGGCATGATGTAGACACCTAATTTTGTCCCTCCTAAAACCCAATTCATTCATTTTTACCTCACGTTATCGTACACCCTCACCCATATGATTATATCCCACAAAAATACAAAAAATAACAACCCATAACAAATTCCCTAACAAATTTTATCTTGTTTTAATCTATTCTAACAAATCTTATCCTAACCAACTCACCCTACCCCACCTACCCTATACACTACCCCCCACTACCCCATCTACGTGACCCCTCATATTTCTTCTTCAGAAAGAAAGAGAACAATACAAAAAGGAGGGGACCCACACATATCACGGGACCATCAACACAGAACACCCAATTCAGGGGGAAAATAGATCCACTTCCATTTTTCCATTCTTCAAGGATAATCACTCTCTATTTTTTTTCTTTCTTTGACTCTCACAGAAAACACACACACACGCAATTGATACACCATCGCACATACACCGTACACGCACACACTCACCAAATTCACACTTACTTTTTTCATACGCACCATACCGAGTAATTAGAGAGAGGGGGATCAGAAAGAGATGAGACTGAGAAAAAGATAGAAATTAAAATAGAGAGGGAAGAGAGGTTGAGTGAATCGAAGCAAAACAAGTGAAAAAGAGAGAAAAAGAGATCAATTTTGAGTTTTTTCGGCGAGATTCTCGCCGAAATCGGCAACGGTTCTTCAAGTCCACCTCCGCCGTGCCGAAAGCCCCAAAATCACATTGGTTTTCGTCGATTTTCCAAGAAATACTCACTGGAAATAGGTGAACATCAGTAGTGTCACTAGTTCTCCGTCCGAAATTGATTCCTAAACAAGTCAATGTTTGTACTATATTTGGATTTGGGTCAGTCGATTCGTCGTGGTCTATTTTAGGTTGCATTTCTCAAATACCGAGTTGGATTTTGGTTCTTTGTCAAGGTATTCTATTCGGGATCCCAAGTCTGGGATTTCTTAAACATTATTATCAACGAAAATCAATTATTGAAAGGTCCAACTCTATCTCTTCTCATTTTATTTCACTACACATGTTTGATTTACGTGAGACATGATTGAATATTGGATGAAATTGATTTGTTTCTTAAATTCGTTGAAAAGTGATTGTGGATTGTTGAAATGGTAAATCATGAATTGTGGAAATTTGGTGTTAAAAGAAAATTTGGGACGGAATTGAGAAATTGATAAAAATGGGTGAATACAGATCAATTTTGGTTTATTGTTATTTTGTTTAACTCGGAATAAGCATGAATATCGTTAGAACAAGATAGAATTTTGATACGTCGAAATGAATAGGCAAACGTAGGTTCGGGTAGGCAAATTTAAGAATAAGTGTTTTCTTGTTGAAGGTTTTAACGTGGAATTTATGTTGAATGGTTTGGTTTTAGTTCTTCAATTTGAAAATGTATTCATTTAACCGAGGAATGACTTGAGGGATTTGTGTTGATTTATCCGGGGAATGCCCCGACGTATCATGTATGCAAAGGAGATTCACGATGAAGGCCAGAGGCATCAGGTAAAGCATTGGAGCGTAGTTTAGGATTAGTGTAGGTTTACGTTTCTGCATTTTTCTATTTTTTGGGATTGTATAATTGGACTGGACATTATATTTTTTGAAATTCGTTTTTTTGTTGTTTGTTTTGATTGTTTTTGTGTGGTTTATACATTTTGTAGTGTCAAATTAGCCTATATGCTCCACTAAGCGACCTTGGTCAAACCACGGGACCGAGGGGTGCCTAACACCTTCCCCTCGGTCAACAGAATTCCTTAGCCGAAATCTCTGTTCGCAAACCAATTTAAAGAGTCAAATTATTTTGAAAAGGATCTTTCAAAGGTGACTTGGCACACCGGATCATGTCACGTGGCGACTCTGAGTTTAAATGTAAAAAGTCCTTTTTCAAAAAAAAAATTATCTTTTGTCACTTTAATAATAAAAACCCTTTCGAAACTTAAATTATAATCTTTTTGGAGTTAAAAAAGGGGTGTGACACTCGTTGGCGAAAACCCTTCAAGGCGCCACTAGCCGAATGAGGTCTTAAATGTAATTGACCTAGGGAAGCAAGTCAGTTCCAAGACAATTAACTCAACAACAATTGATAGAAAATGTGGATGGAAAGATTAGGCAGATTAATCCAAGATGCATGGCATAATCATTAGAGTTGACTGTTATTTTTAGATAATTTTTCGTTTCTTTGTTTCAAGTGGGGATGTTCGTTGTCTTTTCTTTCTTATTTGTGTTCTTATTTTCTTGAGTCATTTATCCAAGTAAAAAAAACAAATCATTGTCATTTTTTCTCTTGTCTTCTGATCAAGTCCATGTCAAAACAAGTGAAAAAAGATTTCAAAACTGGCTACCAGTTTCTTCAATTGCACAAAGAAAGACAAAAAGCCAGCACATGAAAGGAACATGATTGTGAGCTAATAAGACATGCAAAAGTTTTGTCAACAGACAAGTCTGGAAACTCATGAAAATACCAAGGTTTAAAGGGTTTATCTGAGAAGCATGGCAAAGCAGAGATACTGTGTTTATTTCAGAGTTACTCTTAATAATCTGAGTTGGGGTCAATGACGTGACAAAGTAGGGGCAAGTACTAGCAATCTGAAACAAAATGAAGGGAATGAACACTAGAGTAGGTGTCGGGACAGCCAAGTGCTGCAAGCTACCAATAAGTTCTTAACTGACAAATTTTCTTTGTTGAAACAGGGGAAAATTTGCTTCACTTAATTCAGCAACTATTGGAAAATCACATCCGTGGGAATTTTATGTTCAGGACCCTCCTGAAAAATGGAAATTTACTTATGTTCAGGGCCCTCCTGAAAAATGGGAATTTACTTTATGTTCAGGACCCTCCTGAAAAATAGAAATTTATTTTATATTCAGGACCCTTCTGAAAAATGGGAATTTACTTTATATTCAGGACCCTCCTGGAAAATGGGAATTTACTTATGTTCAGGGTCCTCATGAAAAATGGGAATTTACTTTATGTTCAGGACCCTCCTTAAAAATAAAAATTTACTTTATGTTCAGGACCCTCCTGAAAAATGAAAATTTTCTTTATGTTCAGGATCCTCCTGGAAAATGGGAATTTACTTTATGTTCATGACCCTCTTGTAAAATGAGAAATTTACTTATGTTCAGGACCCTCCTAAAAAATGAAAATTTAATTTATGTTCAGAACCCTCCTGAAAAATGGGAATTTACTTATGTTCAGGACCCTCCTGGAAAATGGAAATTTAGTTTATGTTCAGGACCCTCTTAAAAAATGGGAATTTACTTTATGTTCAGGACCCTCATGGAAAAAGAGAATTTACTTTATGTTCAGGATCCTCCTGGAAAATGGGAATTTACTTTATATTCAAGACCCTCCTGAAAAAATGAGGCATAACTTTCAGAAAAAAAAATCATTCTTTATCATAACATTTGTTTAGGATAATTTTTTTCTTGCTTTGATGTGGTTTCAGGAACCCGCCTGAAGAACAGGGTGATAAAATTACAAGTCAGGAGCCCGCTTGAAGAATAGGATGATGATATTGAAAGTCAAGAGCTCATCCGGAGAACAGAGTGAGAGAATTACAAGTCAGGAGCCCGCCTGAAGAACAAGGTGATGAAATTGAAAGTCGGGAGCTTGCTCGAAGTACAAAGTGATAAAATTACAAGTCAGGAGCCCGTCTGAAAAATAAGATGATGAAATTGAAAGTTGAGAGCTCGCCCGAAGAACAGAGTGATGAAATTAAAAGTCAGAAACCCGCTTGAAGAACAGGGTGATAAAATTACAAGTGAAGAGCCCTCCTGAAGAACAGGGTGATGAAATTGAAAGTCGGGAGCTCGCCCAGAGAACAGAGTGAGAGAATTACAAGTCAGGAGTCTGCCTGAAGAATAGGGTGATGAAATTGAAAGTCGGGAGCTCGCTCGAAGAACAAAGTGATGAAATTACAAGTCAGGAGCCCGCCTGAAGAACAGGGTGATGAAATTGAAAGTCGGGAGCTCGCCTGAAGAACAGAGTGATGAAATTGCAAGTCAGTCGCCTGCCTGAAGAACAGGGTGATGAAATTGAAAGTTGGGAGCTCGTCTGAAGAACAGAGTGATGAAATTGAAATTCAGGAACCCGCCGAAAGAATAGGGTGATAAAATTACAAGTCAGGAGCCCGCCTGAAAAACAGGGTGATGTAATTGAAAGCCGAGAGTTCACCCGGAGAACAAAGTGAGAGAATTATAATTCAGGAGCCCATCTGAAGAATAGGATGATAAAATTGAAAGTTGGAAGCTCATTCGAAGAATAGAGTGATGAAATTGCAAGTCAGGATCCCACCTAAAGAACAGGGTGATGAAATTAAAAGTTGGAAGCTCACTTGAAAAACAGAGTGATGAAATTGAAAGTCAGGAACCTGCCTGAAGAACAGGGTAATAAAATTACAAGTCAGGAGCCCGTCTGAAGAACCAGGTGATGAAATTAAAAGTCGAGAGCTCGCCCCAAGAACAGAGTGAGAGAATTACAAGTCAGGAGCTCGCCTCAAGAATAGGGTGATAAAATTAAAAGTTGGGAGCTCGCCTGAAGAACAGAGTGATGAAATTGCAAGTCAAGAGCCCACCTGAAGAATAGGGTGATGAAATTGAAAGTCGGGAGCTCGCCCGAAGAACAGAGTGATAAAATTGCAAGTCGAAATCCCGCCTGAAAAATAGGGTGATGAAATTAAAAGTTGGGAGCTTGCACGAAGAACAGAGTAATAAAATTACAAGTCAAGAGCTCGCCTAGAGAACAGAGTGATGAAATTAAAAGTCAGGAGCCCACCTGGAGAACAGGGTGAAGAAATTGAAAGTCAACAGATTGATAAAATAACAGGTCAGGAGCCCGCCTGAAGAACAGGGTGATGAAATGGCAAGTCAGGAGCCTGCCAGAAGAATAGGGTGATGAAATTGAAAGTCAACAAATTGAAAAATAACAAGTCACGAGTTCATCTGCAGAACAGGATGAAGAAATTGAAAGTCAAGCAACAAGGTGATGAAATTGCAAGTCAGGAGTCCGCCTGAAGAACAGGGTGATGAAACTCAAGTCAAGAGTCCAAAAGAAGCTGCATAGATAGGATTTTTGTAATTTCATTTATATTTTAACTTGTAATTTTTATTTTGACGTAATGATAGATCCGCTGACCGGAACCTCGATAGGGCCACACTCGACTCTCCAACTCGGTATAGTCCCTCTCTTTCCAACCCTTTAAGATACTGGTGACTTGATTCCCTCATAACTTGGGTAGGTAGGATGTCCTATGTCAAGACTTGGTTTCCCTCCTTCCTTCTATTTTATTCTTTTTGAATAATGGTCGGGATAAAATTTTGTCTCATTTTCTACTTCTTTGTCTGAAAACACTTTGTGTTTACATTCAAAGGGAGCATGCTGTAGACACCTAATTTTGTCCCTCCCAAAGTTGAATTTTATTCATTTTTAGTTCATATTGCCACGTACCCTCACCCATTCTATGCTTTACCCACAAGAAAATAAATACAACAAATCCTAACAAATAAAAACCCCAATCCCAAAATATCCCCTTATCCTAACAAACTTTATCCCGACCACCTCACTACCCTACCGCACCTACCTTACCCCACCTACGATACCCCACTACCCCACCCTAATCCATAATACACATATACGGGTATAAGGGGAAAGATATCAACACAGCAACAAAAAAATGGAGGAGACCACCTGTATATTCACCACTAATAGAATACACACACATTGAAATTCACTCTCAATACACCATACACACAAACATCTCACAGGATATACACCACTCCTCCATCGTCACTGCTACACACACACATACTAACATACTAATATACACACACAAAAAGAAACTGAGAGAGAAATTAGATACGAGAGAGGAACGGAATAGAAGAACAAGTCAAAACTTGGAGAAATCAGTGAGGGAGGGAGAAAAAATAGTGAATATTGGAGTTTGATTTAGAATAGAAATAGCGTGAGAGAAGAAAGAGATGAATGGAGGGGTAGATCAGGAATAGGAAGTCTAAAATAAAGAGTTGAGAGAGAAGCAAATCACTGCGTTTATCACTGTTTCGGCGACGGGTTCGCCGGAAAACACCACGACTATCAGAAGCTTGTCCCATTTTCTCCGATTTTCATTACTCCCAGAACTTGCTAGAGCTCCAGCGATACTACAATAATAACCCCTCTCCGAATCTGACCGAAACCCCACCGAAAAATGATCCTCTTACCGGAGACGGGCTTTACCTCCACCAAAATTCCAAAAAATCTGATCTCACACCATTGTTGTTACTGTTTGGCGATAGAAATCCATCGGGAAGCACTAAAAACCCATCAAAAATGGACGATATAGGCCAGTATCGATACGAATTTGGGTTTGGATCTTTCGTTTCTTGGTGATTTTGGTTTGGATTGGTGAAAATTGAAAAAAAGGGTTAGATCGAAGCTGGACTTGTTCGTTCGTTGAGGTTCGGTTCGAGATTTCGATCACGGTCTTAGTCAAAAGGAGAAATTTTAATTGAAAGTGACGTTAAGGTCTATTTCATATTGGTTGTTGATATCGATTGATCGAATCGGTGAATTGAATAATTAAAAGATTTGGATTCATTTGAGGTGGGGATCAAAAATTGATAAAAGTGATTATTGTGGTGCTTTGATTTGCTATTAGTGTTTCATTTGAAATAATCGTAATTTTCTCGGATTTGATAGTATCATGATAGGTTGAAATGGATAGGCAAATGTAGGTTCGGGTAGGCAAAATTAGGAATAGTATTTTGTTGAATATTTGAATGTAGAATGTGTGTTGAATATTTTCTAGTTTATCGTACTTGATTCAAGTGTATTCATTTGGCCGGGGAATGCCCCGAGGTTCTATGTATATATTTATCGGGGAATGTTCCGACATATTATGTCTTCGAAGGAGGTTCGTGATCCAGGCCCGAGGCATCGGGCAAGGCATTGGAGCATAGTTTTAGGATTAGCTTAGAATAGGATTTATATTTTCGCATTTTTCTATTTTTGGACTGTATAATTGGACTGGACACTATATTTTGGATTTGTTTTGTTCTATGTGTTTGATTGATTTTTTTAAGTATTTTTGTGTGGTTTATATATTCGTAATGTCAAATTAGCCGATACGCTCCACCAAGCGACTGTGGTCGAACCACGGGATCGAGGGGTGTCTAACACCTTCCTTTCAGTCAACAGAATTCCTTAGCTGGAATCTTTATTCGCAAACCAGTTTAGAAGAGTCAAATCATTTTGAAAAGGATTTTTCAAAGGTGACTTGGCACACCGGATTATGCCAAGTGGCGACTTTGAATAAAAAATGTAAATAATCCTTTTCGAAAGAAATTTCATCTTTTATCACTTTGATAATTAAAAATCCTTTCAAACTTAAAATCAATATTTTTTGGTTAAAAAAGGAGTGTGACAGCGGCTGGCGCGTGTAATGCACGCACCAAATCTCATTTTTACACGTGTATCGCGCCAAACTTATATTTATACGTGTCCAAGTGGGCAAATATATGTCATTAAAATACGAAAAAAAATTCTAGAGGGGTAATAGAATCCCCGCATAGTTCAATATGCTCAACTGAAAATTCCGTCAAAATTGAGATATTTTTTGTGATTATTATCCCTAATTTAAATTGAGTGAAATATGTTGGCGGCCTCCAACCAAATCACGGATGCTCGTGGTTATGAGATTTGGCTTTTGTAACACTAATTTTCTTTAGTTTACAATATTATGTTTCTCTCTCTTATTTTTATTTTTCTTGTGACAATTCTTTTGACGCGTGTTTATCATTACTTAGAAAAAGTTATAATCCTACTAATATGCCCTTTTATTATATTTTTTATTTAATTTATTAATAAGCATTTTAAAAATAGTACCTCATATAAGCCCTTATTGAGTAGTGTTATTTATATTTTCAGTTTAAAAATAAATATTTGTGGTATTGATGCAAATATTGCGAGTATTTTTCCTGGATACTCAGCTCCAATAATGTTTTGAGTCATTAGCTTCCTTCGAGATCATTAGTGACATTGACATCAAAATGAAAGATCAGTCCCTAATTACTAATTATAGTATATTTGCAATTGTCCTAATAATTGAGTTGCAAGATGATTAGTGAATTATGTTAATTATGTAATGATAAGTGACTTGAATATATTTGTTGAGCATTGCTTTGTTTATGTGTTATGGGACATTCCGCCAAACTCCCGAGCAATGAAGTCTTGCGATAAATAAGGACCTATATCTTTCTAAACCATTCTATAGATAGGTAAATATTGATAATTGGAATGTGCTACATTGAAATTCTGATATTAAATGTTAAGGATATATTTCCTAAGAAAAGTGTACATCAATTGAAGTTAGATCAAATAAACTTTGCCTAAGAAAATCGGGTGAATTTCTGTTTTCGATATTTCCAATATTCTATATAAATTCTGATGTTCGACTAGTTTAGATTTATATTAGAAAGTCACACTTTAGAATAAAACATCTATACTAAAGTTGGCTCATTCAGTTAAAAATATATGAACAACTAAAAGACATAATACTCTGAACCACATAAATAATCATCAGATTTGAGCTTAGCTTTAATGTGTAACGAGAGGGATACCAGTACAAAAAGTTTAGATGATCTTTGTAATATAATACAATATCAAATAAATAGTTGCATTAGAAGTACCATTTAAATAACAAAGGCATAATAGAACATCGTGATTATCTCAAACCACAAGATGGCTATAGTCACGACAACGACAATCTTTTGGTTTCCATACAGTTTGATACTCTCAAGAACTATCAGTTAATCCCAATAAGATAGACTAACAGACTTCTTAACATTTCAACAAATTCATATCATATACTAAAACAATCTTTAATTCCTACAAGACCAAATGAGAATATATAGAAGCAGTAAACAAGAACAACTTCAAATTTTGATATGCGTGGCGTATGACGCACGAAATGCACGTATAAAATACAGAATGCACATACGGTATAACACTATTATTATAGGAGGAACCCAATTGCATAATGATTTGCATGAATGTTGTATATATATTTTTACACAAATGCATAAAAGGTGTATAAATAAATAATATTTATACAAGAATTATACTTATTTAAATAGATATTATACATTCACTGAAAAATTTTATGTTAGATATACCAATTCTACATGAAATATAACAATCGTATGATATCACTTAACAATTCCGAAGAGCTTTTATCCCCGAAATACACAATTAAATTCATTAATTCTACATGCAAATAAAATAAAAAGTATCATAATAAAAAGAAAATTATACATGGAAATAGAGTTATTACAATAGAAATAAGTCATAATACATTAATATGATCTTAAACTTGATACCAAATTATAACATTGTCCTTAAACTTTGATAGTACACAAATATGACCTTTAACTATATAAAACCTGAACAAATAAACACACCGATCCTATGTGGCAAAAAGCATGTGTACACGCAAATATGAGCAGGTCTGGCCAAGAATTTGAGCATCCCAACAATAAAACACTAATAAAATGACTATTATGTCCTTACTAATTTCTTTTTATACGTTTAAATGACTTTTCCCTTTTATTATTTTCATTATTTTCAGCTCATTGATGAAAAATGGCATCTAATTTCTTTTGTCATTGCGAAAAAAGAGCAATATTGAAGATTTCTTAATTAGGTGGGTCAGCCTCATATGAAAAAATCACGCGGGTATCTATATATATTATAAAACAGAGGACAAATTTAAGTTATATAATATATCTAAATATAATTTATTTAAATATTAAATTAAAGATGAAACTATACCAATAATTAAAAAAAATTATAGTTTTAATAAAACGTTATTAAAATAACGTTATTAATAAAATGTTATTAAGGGCGGTAGTGGTATATTAAATTAACGTTATTAAAACATTATTAATAAAACGTTATTAAGAACAATAGTAGTAATATATTAAATTAACGTTGTTGAATTAACGTTATTAAATTAACGTTATTAAGATTAAATTTTATTAAAATATTATAGTATATTAAATTAACGTTAATAAAACGTTATTAAAATGAAAATATTATTAAAATATTATTATTATTAATAATAATAATAATTATTATTATTATTAGTCGTAGTAGTAGTATACTGATAGAAACAATAGTAGTATGTAATACGTAGAAGTAGTAGAGTAATAATAATAATAATAATAATAATAAGTGTTTATTTGTTCAGATTTTGTATATTTAAAGGTTATATTTGTGCACTGTCTAAGTTTCATGTCAGCCTTTTTAATGACGTGAAACTGTATGACTGGCTGATTAATTCACGTAGGCGCAAGTGAGATACACATGCCTAAGTTGTAAAATATGAGTGTTTATTTGTTCAGATTTTATATAATTAAAGATCATATTTATCCACTGTCAGAGTTTAAGATCAATATTATAATTTAATTTTAAATTTAGGATCATATTTATATATTATAACTAAAAAATAAAGAAAAATACAAATGTCATAAGCCAGAGGTGGCTATAACATGTCGCGTTTGCAGTCACCCAAGAATAGATGTCGTCATCATGATATACATGACTACATGGAAGGACTCGTACGTATTCTGTCCATTCGAATTAAGGGTGTCAAACGGGCCGGGCTGACCCGGCCCGACCCGGCCCGACCCGGCCCATAACACCAAACCGGACCGGTTTGACCCGGCCCGGAAAGCTCTAGGGCTTTAGGGTACCGGGTCCCGGTCCGGTTTTTTTTAAAATTTGGGCCCGGTTAACCCGGCCCGGACCAACCCGGTCCAGGCCCGCCGGTTAACCGGCCCAGCCCGGCCCGGCAACAGAAAAAAAAGTGTATATTTAATGTATATTTCATGTATATTTAATGTATATTTAATGTATATGTTTATATATCTTCTATAGAAGTGTATATTTAATGTATACATGTGTATATTTTTTATTTAAACTAGTACATATATATTGAATGGTGCATATATATGTGTATATGTTTTATAAATTAGTATATAAGTATATCTATACATATTGTAATGTATATATAATGTAGTAAAGTATTACATATACATAGAATAGAGTGTATATATGTGAATGGATCTTCAATTGACGTGTATGTTTAACGTATACATGTATATATATTTTATTTAAACTAGTAAATATATATTGAATTGTGCATATATATGTGTATATGTTTTATAAATTAGTATATAAGTATATCTATACATATTGTAATGTATATATAATGTAGTAAAGTATTACATATACATAGAATAGAGTGTATATATGTGAATGGATCTTCTATTGACGTGTATGTTTAACGTATACATGTATATATATTTTATTTAAACTAGTAAATATATATTGAATGGTGCATATATATGTGTATATGTTTTATAAATTAGTATATAAGTATATCTATACATATTGTAATGTATATATAATGTAGTAAAGTATTACATATACATAGAATAGAGTGTATATATGTGAATGGATCTTCTATTGACGTGTATGTTTAACGTATACATGTATATATATTTTATTTAAACTAGTAAATATATATTGAATGGTGCATATATATGTGTATATGTTTTATAAATTAGTATATAAGTATATCTATACATATTGTAATGTATATATAATGTAGTAAAGTATTACATATACATAGAATAGAGTGTATATATGTGAATCGATCTTCTATAGACGTGTATGTTTAACGTATACATGTATAGAGCAGAAATAAGAAACCAAGGAATGGAACCATAGCCCAACGACGACCTCAAACTTGAAGAATTATGACTTCATGGGTATATATAGTGTATATCTAGTGTATATCTAGTGTATATGAAGTGTATATAGTGTATATCGAGTGTATATATAGTGTATCTTTGATGTTTTATTTAATTTTTTGACGGATTTGACCGGTTTTTAACCGGGTTTGACCCGGTTTTAGCGGGTTGGGTTAAGTGGGCCGGTTCCGGGTGGGTTTTAAAATTTTTACTGTGCGGCCCGGCCCGGCCCGGACCGGTTAAGGCCAAAACCGGCCCGGAACCGGCCCGGAACCCGACAAAATTGAGAGGGCCGGTTCCGGGTTGAACCGGCCCGGCCCGTTAGACAGGTTTAATTCGAATGCAGTTATCGTGATATACATGACAACATGGAAGGACTCATACGTATTTTGTCCGCAAAATTTATCGCCAGGCCCCTTAACTTGACGTCATTTTTCACTTAATTACCTCAAGTGGACATTATTTTTTTTTGGCACCTCAAATAGCGTACAAGTGTGTTACTTTGGCACCTTTTACTGAGTTGACAAGGTGCGTGTGTTATACCTTCATGAAGGCGCGTTACAGCCCTTTTTTGGCTGATGTGGCACCCAAGTTGGTCCACCAACAATATATTAATTCACCTCTATTAATTTATATCTTTTTCTTCATTAAAATTTATTATTTTTGTCAATCTTAAACTTATTTAATGGTAAAAATTATTGGGAGATATTTAAAAATTAGATACACATTTATGAGTTCGTCTTGCTAAAAACAGTATATTAATTCACCTCATTAATTTATACTTCTTTCACATTTTTATCCACCATTTTTGTCAATCTTAAATTTATTTGACGGTAAAAATTTTTGAGAGAAATTTATATACACATTTAGGAATTTGTGAAGATTAGAAAATCAAGCAATATCAATGAAGAAAAGCTGAAAATTGAATAAAATTGATGAAGAGAAATTGAAAAATAAAGCTAAATCAATGAAGAAAAATTGAAATCAAACAAAATCAATAAAAAAAAATTAAATCGAAGCATAAAAATCAAAAAAAATCAGTGAATAAAATTAAAAATCGAAGCAAAATCGATGAAAAAAGTTGAAAAATAAAGCTAAATCCATGAAGAAATATTGAAATCAAACAAAATCAATAACAAAATTAAAAATCAAAGCAGAATCGATGAAGCAAATCGAAAAAAATGAAGCTAAACTCATGAAGAAAATCCAAAAATCAAGAAAAATCAGTGAAGAAAAATTTTAAATCGAAGCAAAATCGATGAAAAAAATTATAAAATAAAGCTAAATTCGTGAAGAAAAATTGAAATCAAACAAAATCAATTAAAAAAAAAAAAACTAAAAATTGAAGCAAAATAGATGAAGCAAATCTGAAAAAAGTAAGCTAAATTCATTAAGAAAATCTAAAAATCAAGTAAAATAAGTGAAGAAAAATAAAAATTGAAGCAAAATCAATGAAAAAAATTAGCGGGGTGGGTAGGGGGTGCGGGGTCTTTCAAGAAGATAAAGAGGGGAAGAAGACTGGCGGGATGGGGGTAGCGAGGTGAGTGGGATGTTTGACGAAATCTGGCGGGGTGGGGGAGAGGTGGGGGGAGGGGTGTTTGAAGAAGAAGAATGGTGGGGTGGGTGGGGTGGCGGGTGGGTGGGGTGTTTGAAGAAGAAGACTAGTGGGGTGGATAGGTTGGGGGTGTTTTTTTATTTAATTTAATTATTTATAAATTATTTGGATAAAAATGACACATGTCCGCATTTTATTTGTCATTTTTCACCTCATTAGAGAGTGTAGTACACGCACATAATATTGTTTTGCTGATTCAGAAAAACGTGTCAAAGTGACACACTTAAAGGCCGCTTGAGGTGCCAAAAAGGAACAATGTCTACTTGAGGTGTCAAGTGAAAGATGACACCAAGTTGAGGGGTCTGGCGATGGATTTTGCCTATTCTGTCCATTCGAATTTGCTCAAACAAATTAAACGTGACACGTACCATCCGTAAAGTTAATGTCCGTTTGTACTAAATATGGCATAAGAAGAAACATATTAACTAAACGTCTGGTACGTCTGGAGAGACATCACGCCTAAACCTAAAACATCACTCGCAATATAATATGATAAGTGCCACTAAAATTAAGCTACCCCAATCAATCAAAACAAGGCAAAACTCATACGCAGCCCCCTTAAGTATGCATCATTTCTCACGTAGGCACCTCAAGTGGACATTGTTTCATTTTGGCACCTCAAGTAGGTATAAAGTGTGTCACTTTGACACCTTTTGCTGAATCAGCAAATTTATATTGTGTGCGTACGCGCCTGATGATGTGGAAAGTGACAAATAATATGCCGACACGTGTCATTTTTCTAAAAACTAAGTTTTAAATCATTAATTAATTTTTTTTCAAAAATAATCACCCTTTTCCCCAATATTAATTTTAAATAAAAAATACTCAAATAATTTACAAATAATTAATTTAAATAAAGAGTACCCCCTCCCCCTAACCTACCCACCCCACCAACCTTCTTCTTTACCCACCCTACCCACCACCCCCACCCCCACCCCACCAGTCCACCCATCCCGTCGCCCTCCCACCCCACCCACCCACCCGCCACCCCACCAGTCAATTTTTAATTTTTTTAATTGATTTTATTTGATTTTAATTTTTCTTCATGAATTTAGCTTTATCTTTTCATTTCTTTCATCAATTTTGCTTCGATTTTTAATTTTTTTTCACTGATTTTTCTTGTTTTTTATGCTTCGATTTTAAGTTTTTTATATTGATTTTGTTTGAATTCAATTTTTCTTCACTGATTTAGCTTTATTTCTTAAGTATTCTTATTTCTTATAATTAAGCATTCTTATTTCTTGATTTGATCATTCTTGTTTTTTGATTTCTTCTTTCATAAAAGAAGCAAGATTCTTGATTTGTCCATTTTAGCATAAGGATGTATTAAGGAAAAAAATGATGGTAAGTTAATGGATTGAAGAAGAAAAAGAGTGAAGACAAATAAAATTTACGAGAATGCCATCCAAACGTGCCTTCAATGCGTGTGTCACATGCACCTTGCTAACTCAGCAAAAAGTGTCAAAGTGACACACTTGAAGGCCACTTGAGGTGTCAAAATAGAACAATGTCCACTTGAGGTGTCTAAGTGAAAGATGGTGCGTACTTGAGGGACCTGCGTATGTGTTCTGCCTAGAAACAAATTAGGCTTAAGATCATTTTGCCATTCTTTTTTTTGTAACAACACAATCAATGCAACATCGAACTGAGAAAACTTTTTTGAGCCAAAAAAAAAAAAGACAGGAAGAAATAAAGTAATGGCTGGAAACCTCATTTTTTTGTAAAATGTACTCTATATTTTTTAAAAAAAAATTTTGATGTATTGTTAACTTTGAAGAGAAATTTTGGGGAAAAAATAAAATAATTTTTTAGGCCACGTTCAATAGCTACTAAAAGTAAAATTAATCGTTTAGATTTTTTTCTTTAAAAATATTAAATTAAGGTTGAAGGTAATTCACAATGATAATATTATCACACACATGTTTAAGGATAATGTTTATGTGATTCTAAATATTTTTACTAATTAAGAATGGGATGCACGTATGACTTATGAAATGCACATAAAAGATATATATGTCGCGCGAGATGCACGTATGGCATACAACTTACCAGCCTCCTATTAAAATTTGATGTTAAGCCACCAAATTCATTCAGCTTCCGCTGACCTTGAAAGGTCACTATTTTAATCTCGTGTCATGACATAGCTTAATTCCTGAGATAGCTTGATTTGTTGTAGCTAAAAAAAAAAAAAAAAAAAAAATCTTATCTAACTTTTCAGTTCTTTTGACTTGAAAGGTCCAACTTCTTGTGTTATTTGAATTTAGCTTTACTTTGGCTTTCTAGAATGTGAGAAAAAAATGATCCCATCTGCTTTTAAGTGTAATGGCAATTTGTTGAAACAATCTTAGGAGGATAATGTGTAGTGTATGTTTGTTTTTTGTCATAAAGTGTAGGTAAATCATTTTGTTTCTAAACTTGAGAATTAAAAATAGATATTTATAGTTAGTAAATAATAAACAAATAAAGATAAATGGAGGAAGTAATGAATATTTGCCTTGAAAATCGAATATTGAAAAATGAAAAGAAGCTCAATCTTCAAATGTTCACGTGGTTTTTTCCATTTATGTAAATACAAGTCAATAAAATAATCGTGTTAAAACCACGAAGCTCGATAGATACTTCACACCTTTCCTCGGTCAACATAATTTCTTAATTAAAATTTGTGTCACAAACTACTTTCGAGGTAAACATATTTCTTAATCGAAATCTCCATCGCAAACTGATTTTTGAAGTCAAATGCATATTGTAAAGGGATCTTTATTTTTCAAAGAGAGACTTAATACATCAAAACTCGATGCCAAGTTACAATTTTGTTACTTTATGTGCAATCATTATCATTGAGTCGTGTTAGTCTTATCTATTTGTTTTTAGTCTTACCTATTTGCACGCCTTCTTATTTCTTCTTTTATTGAGTAGTGACTGTGGTGGTTGACGGTAGACTAGGGTCATGTCATAGGTCGGGGTTGGGGTCAAGACCAGGGTCAAGGGTGAGGTCGGGGTCTGGGTCTGGTGCGGGGGTAAGGTTGAATTCAGGGTTGGGGTAAGGGGTAGTAGGGTTAAGTGGGATGAGAGAGCCTCTAGGTTGAGAATTGGGTCTTGGAACATAGGGACTCTTCAAGGTAAGTCCACAGAGCTTGTGAAGATTCTTAGGAGGAGGAAGATTAGTATAGCTTGTGTTTAGGATACCAAATGGGTAGGTTCTAAGTCGTGGAATATGGACGGGTACATTTTGTGGCACTCTGATAGCGTGAGGAATAGAAATAGGGTTGACATCTTAGTAGATGAAGAGCTTAGGAGGCGGGTGGTAGAGGTTAAGTGGATTGGCGCTAGGTTGATGACGATTAAATTGGTCATTAAAAGATCTATGTTGAACATTATTAGTGCCTACACTCCACAAGCGGACTTGGACAAGGAGGAGAAAAGGAATTTTTGAGAGGTTTTGGATGAGGTAGTGCGAGATGTACCGAGCACTGAGAAGTTTTTCATAGGAGGGAATTTCAATGGGCATATTGAGTCTTTATCGAAAGGTTATTATGATATGTATAGAGGTTTCAGTTTCAGGAAAAAGAACGAAGGAGGAGCTTCACTTCTGAATTTTGCTAAGGCCTTTGGGTTGTAGGTAGTGAATTTGAGCTTTACAAAGAAGGAGGAGCACCTTATTACCATTCATAGTTCAGTGGTCAAGACTTAGATAGACTTTTTGCTCCTTAGGAAGGGAGATAAAATGCTATGTAAAGATTGTAAAGTCATACCTAACGAGAATCTATCGACCCAACATAAACTCCTGGTGATGGACTTGGTAGTCAAAAAGGGCAGAAAAAAATAGGTGTAGAGGTTCGCCTTAGGATTAAGTAAGCCTGTCAAACGGACCGGGTTAACTTGGCCCGAACCAGCCCATTTAATGAAACCAGCCCGATTTGACCCAGCCCAATAAGCCCAAGGGCTTTACGGTACCGGATCCCAAACCATTTTTTTTGTTTTGGATCCGGTTAACTCGGTAAGGACCCAACCTGGTTGGGGCCTGCCGGTTAACCGACCCAGCCCAATTTAATTTTTTTTAAAATTTTTAGGTTTTGGGCCAAACTAGTCGTTGGCCCAACGGCTATATAGGCGTTTTTGGATCCAAACAGCTAGTTTGGACCCATTAATTAAAAAAAAATACTTTTAAAATTATTTTTTAATAAAAAAAAAAATTCTATAAATACCCTACACCTTCAAATCATTTTTCACACAATTTTTAATTATCTCAATTCTCAAATATTCTATAAATTTAATTTCCTAAATAACTCACTTTAATTTTTTAATTTTGCGATTACAAAGTACGAGTGAAAGTTTCTAAAGGCGTTACCTTCGGATACTTTCAAAATTTGGTATTGTCGTTTCATCTCTTACGTTTAATTTTTATTTAGTGTATTAATTGTTGAATATTTAATTTTATTATATTTGTGTATTTTGAATTTTTTTGGTTTAATTTATATTATCGATAAAATAAGAAACCTCGCTACTAAAGGTGTTAAAAATTCTTATCCCGAAAGTGGCAGTGGTAGTAAAAATGAATTACTAGCGGTAGAGGTAGTTCAAGTAGTAGATATACCCGTGTGCCTCCGACACCGCTTAGTCAACCTTTTGAGGTAGAAGTAGGTGTACATTTAGGTGTAGGTGCTCATGATATGGATTATGTAGAAGCTCAGAAAAATTACGGTATAGAAGAAGAAAATGAAGTAGATGCGGTTAATTTAGACGAAGATGATGAAAATATTGGTGAAACACCTGCAGTAGGAAATGCTAACGTTAGATTTGAATCGGTTAATCTCCCTTCCCGTCCTCCCCGTGCCCCAAGAGCTCGTAAAACAACTAGTATTACATGGCAATTTTTTAAACGTATATCAGATACTGAGGTGCAATGCAATATTTGTCAACAAATATATAAGCATAAAAGCGGAGGCAAGCAAGGGGGTACGAGTACGTTAATGATACATATAGGTGATGCTCATGAAAGAGAGTTAAATATTGCACAAGGTGGTGGGGATGTTGGTGGGCCAACGCAAACTAGAATGGACCCAACAACCAGTCATGTAACAAAGAAGTATAATACATTAAGGGACTGGGAAGAAATAGCTAAAATGGTAGTTGTGGGTTGTTTGCCTTTTAGTTTTCCTTCTTCTGATGCCTTTATTCATTATATTCAAGCAATTTATAATCATATGTTTAATGGTGTTCCTAAAGTACTTGTCGATCTGATATTTTTAGACTTCATTCACAATATTATTTTTATTTATCAACATTGTTAAAAAATATTCAATGTAGATTGTCTCTAACTTCTGATCTTGGTCGTGCTGTAAATAAAAATAATTATTTAACTGTTAATTGTCACTGGATGGAGACTAATTTTGTGATGCAAAAACGTATTCTTGCTTTTTTATATGATGAAGATCGTAAACATACTGGAGATTTTATTGTTGATTCTATTGTTAAAGTTGCCGGATTTTATGGTATCGAAAATAAAATCTTATGTATTGCTTTTGATAATGCTTCTAACAACAAGACTGCTATAAAAAAATTTAAATCTAAGCTATCTCCGCCGTTGCTTGAAATTTTTCATATTAAATGTGCATCTCATATATATAATTTAATTGTAAAAGATGGTGTTGAGTTTTTTGACCTTTATATTAAAAAATTCGTCTTGCGGTTGATTTTATTCAAGGAAATAATCGAAGAAAAAGAATTAGGGAATTTAAAGTTAAATGTCAAAAAAATGAACTTACACCGATATTGATGCCTGAGGAAATTGATATTAGATGGAATTCTATGTGTGATATTTTAAAAACTTGTTATGAATATAGAGTTCCTATTACACTAGCTTTTAACCAACATTGCGGTTCATTTGTTGATTCTGCTGATTCCATGCTACATGATTCTGATTGGATTGTAACTAATGATCTTGATAAGTTTTTAGAAAATATTTATGTAGCTACGGTTGAATTTTTCGGTGCTTATTATCCTACTATTTGTATCATTTTGGCATATATAGCCGATATTTCTGATTTGTTCAAAGAATATAAAAATAAAGAAGGTCATAAAGAAACTGTTGGTGCCATGTTTACTAAATTTAAAAAATATTTTTTCCCGATTTCTCCTATTTACTTGGTTGTGTTGTGCTAAATCCGTGTATCAAATATAATACTATGTGTCACTTTAGTACTATTATTTATGCTAACTTAGAAATAAATACTAACAATGATTCTGAACAAGTACAACCTGATTTGTGGACGGCTGTGGGTGATGCGAATGAATACATAGAAAAATTATATAATCACTATGTTGATTTATTTGATTTAGTCGTACCTACAAATATCATTCTAACTGTCGCTCCTCATCCTCCCGAGGAGCCATCATCTTCTAAAAGGTCGGCATATAGTGGTTTTCCTGATTCATTTTATGATTTACCTTGTTGGAACAGTGTTGATGACAGAGCTTACACATCAACTTATCGAAAAGAGCTGAAATATTATCTTCGATCGCCGCCAGAGGATCGCAGACGACGGATCAACACGTTGGATTGGTGGAGGAGTAGTGAAACACAATATCCTGTGCTTTCAAGATTAGCTAGAGATATCTTGAATGTTCCAATGTCAACAGTTGCATCAGAGAGCGCCTTTATTCAGGGACGACAGCATCTTGGAGACAACCGACACTCATTGGGAAGCAATGCAATGAATGTTCTAGTTTGCCTCAGAGATTGGATTAGAGCGGAAAGAAGAAATCAAGGAATGGAACCGGAGCCGAATGACGAGCTGAAACTTGAAGAAATTATGTCTTCACGGGAGAACTCAGCAGAATCAAGTCCAATGCATGGTTTTGCCCCCGTTGACTTTGACTATCCTATGCAAGTTCCCGTTAATATTAACATGAATGAGTTGAAAAAAATGATGCATAATTTGTAGATTTTTCATTCATGTAAATTATAAATTTTGGATCATTTCGCAATCAATAAAATTCAACATTCATTCACTCCTTAGTCCTTACTTTGTAATTTTTTTCATTTAATGATTTAAATTGAATTTCTAATTTCAATTAAAAACTTACTTCTAATATATTATTAATTTACTATCAAGTATTACTAATTTATTATATTAAGTAGCATATGTTTTGTATATTTGTGTATATATCTTCTATAGATGTGTATATATAATGTATACATGTGTATATGTTTTATAAATTGTATATATATTTTAGTGTATATATATATATATATTGTAGTATATGTTTTCTTTAAAGTAGTACATATATATTGAATGGTGTGTATATGTGTGTATATATCTTCTATCGACGTGTATATTTAACGTATACATGTATATATGTTTTATAAATTAGTATATAACTATTTATATATATTGTAATGTATATATATTGTAAATATTTTATTTAAAGTAGTACATATACTTTGAATGGTACGTATATGTGCGTATATATTTTCTATAGACGTGTATATTTAACATATACATGTGTATATGTGTTATAAATCAGTATATAACAATATATAAATATATATATATATATATATATATATATTGTAATGTATGTATATTGTAGTATATTTTATTTAAAATAGTACATATATATTGAATGGTGTATATATCTTCTATAGACGTGTATATTTAACGTATACATGTGTATATGTTTTATAAATTAGTATATAACTATATATAACTATAACTATAACTATAACTATAACTATAACTATATATATATATATATATATATATATATATATATATATATATATATATATATATATATATATATATATATATATATATATATATATATATATATATTGTAATGTATATATTGTAACGCATATATATTGGAGTATATTTTATTTAAAGTAGTACATATACATTGAATGGTGCGTATATATGTGTATGTATCTTCTATAGACATGTATATTTAACGTATACATGTGTATATGTTTTATAAATTAGTATATATATATATATATATATATATATATATATATATATATATTGTAATGTATATATAGCAGTATATTTTATTTAAAATGGTACATATATATTGAATGGTGCGTATATGTGTGTATATATCTTCTATAGACGTGTATATTTAACGTATACATGTGTATATATTTTATAAATTAGTATATAACTATAACTATATATATATATATATATATATATTATAATGTATATATATTGTAGTATATTTTATTTAAACTAGTACATATATATTGAATGGTGCGTATATGTGTGTATATATCTTCTATAGACGTGTATATTTAACGTATCATGTGTATATGTTTTATAAATTAGTATATAACTATATATATATATATATATATATATATATATATATATATATTGTATGTATATATATTGTAGTATATTTTATTTAAAGTAGTACATATACATTGAATGGTGCGTATATGTGTGTATATATTTTCTATAGACGTGTATATTTAACGTATACATGTGTATATACTTTATAAATTAGTACATAACTATATATATATATATATATATATATATATATATATATATACATTGTAATGTATATATATTGTAGTATATTTTATTTAATGTAGTACATATACATTGAATGGAGCGTATATATGTGTATATATCTTCTATAGACGTGTATATTTAATGTATACATGTGTATATATTTTATAAATTAGTATATAACTATATATATGTATAACTATGTATATATATATTGTAATGTATATATAATGTAGTATATTTTATTTAAAGTAGTACATATATATTGAATGGTGCATATATGTGTGTATATATCTTCTATAGACATGTATATTTAACGTATACATGTGTATATGTTTTGTAAATTAGTATACAACTATATATAACTATATATATATATGTTGTAATGTATATATATTGTAGTATAGTTTATTTAAAGTAGTACATATACATTGAAGGGTGTGTATATGTATGTATATATCTTCTATAGACGTGTATATTTAACGTATACATGTGTATATATTTTATAAATTAGTATATATATATATATATATATATATATATATATATATATATATTTATATATTGTAATGTATATATATTGTAGTATATTTTATTTAAACTTTAAAGTAGCAATATACATTGAATGGTGCGTATATATGTGTAATTGTGTATATGTGTATATATTTTTTAAATTCTAATGTAGTATATACTATATACATAGTGTATATATTGTTTAACATATTTAAAATATTTATAGGTGGGTATATCTAGTGTATATTAAAAAAAAGTTTTTATTTTTATTTTGATCGGGTTTGACTGTATTTTTAATTGGGTTTGATCAGGTTGGGTTAAGTGGGCCGGGTTAGGATTTTTTTAAAAAAGTTTACTGTTGACCTCAGCCTAGCCCGGCCCACAACCCGAATAATTTAAATGGGCTAGTTCCGGGCTGACCCGGCCCAGCCTACTTAACACCCTTAGGATTAAGTCAGATAGCTTGAATTTGGCTAGTACATTGGAGATTGAGGAGAAGTTGATGATAATGAAGGCATGGGAGAGTAGTGGGGATGTGGATAGTATATCAGAGACGACTGACAATTGCATTAGGAAGACAACTAGAGAGGTGTTGAGTGTCTTAAGAGGTTGATCTAACAAGCACGGAAAGGACAGATGGTGGAATGAAGAAGTCAAAAGGAAGGTGGAGACTAAGAAGATGGCTTATGCAAAGTTGGTGGAGAGCAAGGATGACGAGTATTAGTGGAGAAATTGGGAGGAGTATAAGTTAGCTAGGAGAGAGGTCAAGTTAGCAGTTACAGTGGCTAAAATAGTAGATTTTAAGAGCTTGTATGTGACTTTAGAGGAGAAAAATAAAGATAAAAAGTTGTATAAGCTGTCAAGGCTAGAGAGCGGCGGGACCGTAACCTTGACCAGGTAAAGTGCATTAAGATGGAGGATGGAAAAGTGTTGGTGGAGGATGCCCATATTCGGAGGCATTAGAAATCCTATTTTCATGAACTTTTGAATGATAAGGGGGACAAAAGTTTTGTGTTGGAGGACTTGGAGCATTCAGAGAGGTGTCACAATTACAATTATTATAGGTGTATTGATGACGTCCAAACAACACCTCCTATCTGATGATGATAGATTGCTGTCAAAATATAGTAACACAACGTGATTTGCAAATCTCGGCAGTTGTAGTCAACGGGCAGAACAAGAAAAGTAAATTGAGGGAGGGTTTGGATGGAAAAATTAAACAAAGAGCAAGTATCAACTTCGGTTGTGATCAGTAGTGGTGAACACTAGGATTGTTTCCTCTGGCTTCTCAACTCCATAGGCTTATCAAGATATGTTGAACCATACCTTACATACAGAATTGATAAGTTATGTACCTTCTACAGTCTTTAGGAAGAGTAGAAAGATCTTACCCTTTACCTTTTGAGTCTCAGGATGTCGCCTTACTAATCCTTATCTTGATCTTAGTTAACTATTACCTTTTGAGTCTCTAGTTATTAAATGAAAGTTACCAGTCATTCACTCTATTCCATGGTTAGCATGGATCGATAATTAACTTCAAATTACTGTTGTTTTTATCTTTTCCTAGTCACTACTCCTCTTTTGGAGTAAGTAGCAATAATCTAGGTAGGATCTTAACGTTGGCCACCGCTAAGAAATCTATTATAGTGAAGATAAAGCAATGCATACCATGGGTATTGGGTCAGATCAACAATTGCACTTCCCCTACTTCGCCAATCCATCAGGGTTTCCACAATCCTAGCTATGGATTTTAGCCGCTTATGATTGTGAAGAAATCAACAACATTCATAGTTGAAAGCATAAATGAAATCACAATAAGAAGAAGTGTAAAAGCCTACAACCGTAACTGAATTAATCAACTGAAGTCAATATAAGATAATCCCAAGATTAAAATCATATCTTGGAATCAAAATATGTTTGTGAATATCAAAAGTATGTAACTCTGACTAAAAAGTACATAAAGGGTATTTATAGTACATGAGGAAACCCTAAAACCAAAGCCCGAATGAAATAGGAGAAAATTGAGTTGGTGGCCACCTGCTGTGGTCATGACACCACAGGTGCAACTCCTGCAGCCTAGCTCTCGGGATTTTGACCTCTGGCACCTTCTTTGTCCACCTGGGGTCTGTAGGTCCTACATGCAGTCCGTAGGTTGCCTTAACAGGTGCCAGGAGTTATATTTTCAGCTTTTTTTCACTTCTTGAACATGCTTTGATCACGAACAATCTAGAAAATATCCCAAATATTCATAATTGCTCCAAAAACTGGCTAAAAATACCCTTTTTCACGAACTTAACATCTGAAATATGATTTTCTGCAAAACATACCCAAAACGGATTATATATAACAAAATAACCTCAAAAGCCTGCATATTTTCCTAATTTTAATCGTTGAAAGTGTTATATTTCTATAGCACATTAACACCCTCAACTTAGAATGATTGCATGTCCTCCGGCAACAAAATACAATAAAACAAAAACGACGCTTAACTAGGAAAAACTAAGTTATTCAAGGCACGCAATCAACACTTAAATCTCAAAACACAACACTTTGTCCAATTTCACTTTTCAAAACCAACTTTGTATGAACATGAAGCACAACAATGTGACACAATAGGATCAAGGTATGACAATTACATTAGCAACAGGAAACCACTCATATATACAAATTACAATATCCAAACAAGCAAATAGTTGGCAATATGAGTCAAGTGCCCTCACAACAAGGATGCCTCACTCACTAATATGAAATCATGCATGTTAATGCAGGGACAGTCAGGAGACACTCGCACTCAGAAGAGAATTTCCAATCAATGCATGTCAAATATCATATGTTTGCCCTTATTTTTCTTACCTTAGCATTCAGATAGTCACGTTAGGATCACTATAGGACTTTTCTCAGCTTTTAATGTAGGCTTAGGGGCTGATATAGTGCATATGAACTTTCAAAGTGATTAAGCCTCTTTGGTACTACACCAACCTTGGGGTCTCACTTATTAACCTATTTTCTTTTATTTCCGCCCTTATTTCTCTCTTTTATTGCACACTCAGGTTGGGTGTGGTCTTTGATTCTTTCTTTTTCTCTTTTCACATTTTTTCTTTTCTTTTTCTTTTTCTTTTCCTTTTCCTTTTCCTTTTCCTTTTCCTTTTCCTTTTCCTTTTCCTTTTCCTTTTCCTTTTCCTTTTCCTTTTCCTTTTTTTCTTTTTCTTTCTACCACACCCAATCCTACTAACTTTTTCTCTTATTTTACCCTTTTTCATACTCATTTTACGCTATACACCTCTATGATAGCCACCATCAACTTAAGCATTTTGCCTGAGTTGAGGTGCACAATGTCCAAGGAGGAACAAGGTCAAAATAGGTTCATTGTAAGATAAATGGGAAGGTGAATGGTGAAACAAGAAAAATAGGCATTCAGGCTCAAAATTGGGATCAAGAGATATAATTCACACATGAAAGGTCATGTAGGGCTAGGCTAAAAGTGGACTAATATCAAATACGGCCTATGATTCTTTCCTAATGGACTATCCTTCAACCTAGGCAAGACTAACCAAGCAAGTTCTGAATTCAACACACAAAGGAAACTGGTAATATCTTACTCGCACATAGCACAGAGTCAACATCACCGACTACTACTTATCCAATTTATGCAATTGTTAGCAAGTGATTATCATGTTCCTAATCTTAATTTCATAACAAGATCCATAATATTCACAAATATATAAATTCACACAGTTTTAAAACATAAATTTTTTTAAGGGGTATTAGAAATTAGTCAAAAACATGACAACTGCCCTCATAACTTAAAAATCTCCTAATTTCCCACAAAACATCATGAAACAAAATACAATACACCTAAAAATGTTGGCTCTACTAGGAACAAGACTCAGAGAAAAAGAGACACAGCAACAAAAATCCTAAGAGGATATAAAAACCCGCAAATAACCCACCCACCCCAACTTAAAATCATGTATTGTCCCCATGCATCAAACCTCTACAAAATAAGAGAGTTAGAAACTTACTTGCGGCTCCATAGGTGTTAAGATTTAACATCAATCATGAACACAAATATAAAAAATAAAATACCTTGGGTTGCTTGCCAAGAAGTGCCTAATTTACTATCGCGGTACAACTCAGTTATGGTTACTCAGACTTCCGCAAGGTCTATTTTAGCACAAACTCTTACTTCTTCTAGGTTTTCCATGTAGTGTTTCACTTGCTTCCCGTTCACTTTAAATAGAAAATCACCATCATGCTTTACCTCAATAGCACCATATGGGAATACCTTAACCACAGTGAATGGTCCAATTCAGCTTGCCAGAAAACAAGCGTAGCCTTGAATTGTACAACAAGACCAAATCACTGGGTTTGAATATACTCTTCTCAATCTTCTTGTCATGGTACAACTTTATTCTTTCTTTGTATATGGACGAGCTCCCATAAGCATGGAGTCGGAATTCATCCAACTCCTTCACCTTACTCAACCTCAAGCTTGTTGCATCACGTCACTTAAAATTTAGCATTTTTACCACCTATAGTGTCTTATGCTCAAGATCAACTGATAAGTGGAATGCTTTGACATACATAAGTTAATATGAAGAGGCATTTATGGGGGTATTATAGGCTATTGGTAGGCCCACAATGCATTATTTAACTTTCTAGACCAGTCAGTCATGTTGGCATTCACAGTCTTCACCAATATGGATTTTATTTCTCTATTGGAGACTTCCACTTGCCCACTCATCTGAGAATGGTAAGGTGTTGCCACCTTATTTCTTACCCCATATCTATCAAGTAGTGCTTTAAACAAGCGGTTGTAAAAGTATGACCTACCATTACTAATAATAACACGTGGAGTGCCAAATCTAGAAAAGATGGTCCTCTTCAAAAAGATGATGACACTCTAACCTTCATTGTCTTGAAGAGAAACTGCCTTCACCTACTTTGATACATATTCAACTACTACCAGAATGTACCTCATGCCATAGGAACATAGAAACAGGAATATGAAATTAATTTCCCACACGTTAAACAACTTTAACTCCAGAATGGGTGTCATGGGGAGTTCCCAGCACCATGAAATGTTGCCTTGATGCTGGCACTGGTCACAGGCTTTTGAAAAATCATGAGTATCCTTGTAAATTACAGGCCAGTAGAACACACACTGTAGAATTTTATGGGTTGTGCATGTGTCACTGTGATGACCCCCAATTGGCGAATAATGACAAGCTTTCAGAATGCTCATCATCTCTATCTCTGCAATGCATCTTTGAACCACACCATCAACGCAAACCTTGATCAAATATGACTCATCCCAAAAGTATTTCCTTACCCCGTGCATAAATCTCTGTCACTACTAGAAGGATAGATCTTCTGGGATAAGGTCGTTTACCAGAAAGTTGGCAAAATAAGCAAACTAGGAAATCAAATCATGAGATATTGCCAACACTTTCTCATCAAGAAAAATATCATCAATATTAAGATTATCCCCTAGGTTCTATATAGCCCCCTCTTCAAGTCTGGATAAGTGGTATGCAACTTGATTTTTTTCCCATTTTGATCCTTAACTTTAAAATCAAAATCTTGCAGCAAAAGAACCCAACGAATCAATATGGCTATGGAATTCTTATTTTACATCAAGTATGTCAAGACTGCATAGTCGGTGTGCACTATAACCTTAGTCCCAATCAGATAAGATAAAAAATTTTCAAAAGCAAAAATCACCGCAAGTAGCTCCTGCTCTGTAACTGTACAATTTTTCTCTGTGGGGTTTAAGGTTTTGCTAACTCACTAGATGGGATAAAGTATTTTTTCTCTTATTTGTCCAAGAACAACTCTCAAGGCCACTCCACTCACATCACACACTACCTTAAAAGATGTCTACTAATCAGGAGACATAATGATAGGTGCTGAAATCTATCATCCTTTAGGCATTTGAAAGTCTTTAGACAATTATCATCAAACACAAATTTCACCTCCTTCTCCAAAAGATTGAAAAAAGGACTTGTAATTTTAGAGAAGCCCTTGATGAACCTTCTATAAAAACCTGCCTGACCTAGAAATCTTTATATGCCTCTAACTTACATTGACAACAATAACTTCTCAATCACCTCAATCTTCGTTTTGTCCACCTCAATACTATGAATAGAGATATTGTGCCCTAGAACTATTTCTTATTTCACCCTAAAGTGGCATTTTTTCCAGTTTAGTACCAAGTTGCACTCTTCACATCTCTGCAGTACACTGGCCAAATAGGCTAAGAAACCATCAAATAAGTCCACAACCACTGATAAGTCATCCATGAATACTTCAATAGTGTCTTCCACCATGTTTTAGAATTTGGACATCATACATCTCTGAAAGGTGGCCGGTGCATTACACAATTCGAATTGTATCCACTTGAATGCAAAGGTTCCATAGGGGCAAGTAAATATAGTCTTTTCTTGATCTTCAGGGGAAATCATGATTTGACTGTAGCCCGAATGCCCGTTAAGAAAATAGTACCAACCCTTGCTTGCTAATCTATCCAACATCTGATCCATGAACGATGCCGGGAAGTGGTCCTTTTATGTCCACTCATTTAGTTTTCTGGAGTTCATGCATACTCTTCACCCAGTAACTTGCCTTATTGGTTCTAATTTGGAACCATTGTGATTCTTTCTTTCTTTGGCATGTGATGAATCAGGCTCACCTACTTGTTGTTTGCAATGGGAAAAACCATTTTTGCATCTTGTCCGGCTCAAGCTGTATCTTGTATGTGCATATGCCTGGTGGAATCCCCACAATGTCTGCAATATTCAACTCTATAGCTCCTTTAAACTTTCATACTACCGATATCAAAGTTTCCACCTGTGCTCCTACCAGATCAGCTTTGATAATTACTGGTAAAGAATTGTTAGCCCCCAAGAACGCATACTGCAAATGAGGTGGAAGGGCTTTCAATTCCAATACCAGTTATTCTTCAATATATGGTCTTGCAGGCGGTGTGGTTCTATTCTAAAAGTCAAAAAATCTAGCTTTGTAGGAGCATATTTGTAAAGACACACTCCATGTAATGTATTAATCATCTCATCATAGTCATTTATCCGATCACTCTCGAAGTTTATAATCACTATTGTTAATGTTTCTAACCCTAATCTCTCCTCAATAGGTATATCCATTGCAACCCCATCATCATCTACTGCATCAATCACTGCTACCACTCTCATATCATCAGGTTGTTAAACTATCATGCATGTATTCAACACTTTTTGCTTATCATTCCATTTGAAAGTGATCTCTTCTAGGTCAATATCAATTAGTGCCCAGCCATTGGATAGAAAAGGTCTCCCCAATGTGATTGGAGAGTGAGCATCCACTTCACAATCTAAAATCATAAAATCTTCTGAATAATCAAATGATTCCACCTTTACTTCTACATTGCGCACAAAACCCACTGGCTCTTTAACAGATGAATCATCCATCAACAACCTTGCAAATATAATCTTGAGTTCTCTTAACCCCATTACCTTGTATATCACCAGTAGCATTATATTTATTCCTGCTCGCGTATTCATAGAGCCTAATTAATGTCATAAGGCCAATAGAACTTGGAATGGTAACTGCACCTGGGTCTCCCTTCTTTTCTATTGATGTGCATGAAAACTTGTGCTACTATATCTTAAAGCTCTCCTGCCACCTATTCTTCATCATCATCACTTCCAAAATCATTATCACTACAAGTCAGTTGTTTAAATTTAGATTGAGGTGACTCATCTACATCAATATATTCCTTTTGTGGCTCATTAGTAGAAGACAAAAATTGTTCGGCAGGTGGAGAATCACTCATTGTGTTAATAACCAGGTAATAAACCAGTGTTGAAGGATACGACGTATTGTCTCTAGGAAGTGTTCCTGACTGTCTCTCAGCTAAAGTAACAGAGATTTGTTAATACTGCTGCTTCAGCTGCCTGACAGCAGTTGCATGTGACTCAACCTTTGGGGACAATCCTAAAACATTGTCCTTGAGTTCATTAAGGCAAGCCTCTTGACTCTCTTGGCCGTTCATCAGCTTAGCCAATATCTCTTTTCTTCTCAATTTGGTATATCGCCTTTCAAGAGGAATGTATCTGTCTCTATCCTCATAGTTTCGACCTTGATTCCCTTGACCTTGGGCTCAAAAACCTGCCAACTGATGATCCACATACTTTGCCTCCTCCACAAACTCAGACTCATGCCTCCTAGAAGCTGTACCTTGCACCCCAATTGTATTAATCTTTTTAGAATTTATTGTTGTAAACTGCTTGGCCAACTCACTAATGTATGTCCTTAATAGTGAAATCTCATGAGCTACAGCATCCTTAACTACTCTCCGCTCGCCTGAATCTCCAATGGCATAAATGTCAGAACCTCTTTCAACCTTTCGAGTTTGCCACCTTTGGTTAGTTAATAAAATCTGATTTATAATACACTAAGACATCTCCTATCATAATCTTATTAAGGATCTTCTGGAGATAGTGTCTGCCATTGCTATGGAACTGATAGGCAGGGCTCTATAGAAGATCTCCAATAGGCTTGTCCCTGAAATCCTGTGGGTGGGCACCATACTAAACTTCTTCTTGAAACTGAACAATGCCTCATACATAGATTCTGATTGCAGCTGCCTGAAGTTATAAATCTCATCCTTGAGCTGCAATCCCCTGGATTGAGGAAAGAATTTATTTTAGAACTGTCAACGTAACTCGCTCCATGTAGTGATAGACCCTCTTGGAAGTTCCTCTAGCCATAATGATTCTTCTCCCGTAAGCAAAAAGGGAAACACCTTCAGTCTCAGTGCCTCCTGATCTACCCTAGGTATGGTATATGAAGTGCAGATTCCAACAAAATTTTCCAGATATATAATTGCGTCGTCTGCAGCCAACCCTACAAACACGCCCTTTAAGTACAGGAGTCGCAGCACTAAAAATATTGAACTTGACATCAGGGGGCAAAATAGAAGAAACGATAGATCCAGTCTCTGTTGGCTCAATATATCCCAGATCTTTTTCATCGTCTTCATACGGCTGAACATACTAATATGTAGGGATAACTTAAGTCCAGTCTCCTCTGTTTCTATTCTAATTTCCACTGAGTATTGGTCGGTGGTCTGTTTCCTGTGTCTGCTCAGCTAACTCTACCTCCCGAGCTATGAATTGAGCTTCTTCAACTACCCTCGTCTCATTCTCTGCTTGAGCCAAAAAATGACCGGTCTGTCAATAAACTATATCTTGTACTCCTTCGGAAGGTGCGGGAAGCAAATCATCTCTTTTTGACTCCGACATTCTACTAGGTGTCTGTAGGATCCTCTCAAAATTTAAATTTCATGGGAGTAAGGCATTGCCTCTACTCTGTGAGCTACGCATACACCGAAGTATGCCTAACTAAGAATAAAAAAATGAAGACTGCATCGCCTTCAATTTACAAATCAACACCATACTCCTCTGCAACGGCGCTAAATTTTTTATGACGTCCAAACAACAGCTCTTATCAGATGATGATACGGTCGCTGTCAAAATATAGTAACCCAACTAGGTTGCGGTCAAATTCCAAGGGAACACGTGGTTTGCGGATCTTGACAATTATAGTCAACGAGAGGAACAAGAAAAGTAAATGGAGGAGGAGGGTTGGATGGTAGAATTGAACAAAGAGCAAGTATCAACTTCGGTTGTGATCAATAGTTATGAATATTAGGATTGTGTCCCCCTAGCTTCTCAACATAGTAGGCTTATCATGCAATGTTGAACCCTTTACCTTTTGTGTCATGACCTGAATCGAGGCCCTAGCCGCGATGGGAATCCCAAACCACGAAGGCCCGAGAGGCCCCTTAGCATACTATCATAAGCATAATCCATACATAGACCAAAGTGCAGAACATATAGTGAAATTAAGGAAATCTGAGAATTAACTTATGTCAATACTGTTATGAAAATACAATAACCAAAACTCATCCAGAAGCCTCCACTGAATACTAACTATCTAGGTCGGGACAAAGCCCCCGGCTAGACTATAAACTGAAAGACTCAACATATAAAGTAAATGACTTCTGAAAGATGGATGGATCACCAATTCTGTCAGGTCCCAAATGTTAACCTGATGTGATGGACCATAGGACTATACCGCAGAACCTGAAATATGAGGGGTCACTACTTGGAGAGTATTGGTAAGTAGAACAATCTAAAAATAACATATATTTCATGTAAAATAAGTGAGAACATAAGATTTAGGATAGTCCGACATACCTTGTAATGATGAAAACGTGGAGTAATTTGACCCTTGGAGCTTAAAATCCTCAGCCCTAGGTAGTTTATCTTCTCTTGCTTAAGGATAGATGATATGGGAATTTTAGAGAGGTGAAATAATCGATGTTATATCGTAAAATAGATAGAAATAGGTTAATATAGTGTTTAGGGTTCGTTTATAAGTGAAAGGATTTAATACCCCTTATGCCAAGTCAACAAATCCAAAAATTGATGAATTTAAAACACCAGTGGGTCACAGAGGGTAATCTCCGCAATAAGCTCCGTGTCTCGCTGCTATTGCAGATGCTTCTGCCTCCTCACAAAAATGCTCATAACTTTTTGCTTGGGTATCAGATTAAGGAGAGATCAAATGCATTGGAAAGAGGACACATTTATCTATGATTTGATGGGTCTTGAGCCTCAAAATTACACATATTCTAGAAGTTATATTCATCCAAAGTTGACCCTACTAGAATCGAATTCCAAAATTTAGTCGATAATGAAAGTTCTTAACTCTACTTCACTCTAAGTGTTTACTATGAACATTATTCCCCTCAAAGAAACTCTTCACACTAAGATAATGATCATGACACTTATATTTAAAAATAAAACAATTGAATTCAAGTTTATACACGTAGAAACAACGGTTTAAATTCTAGCCTAAAAATATGGGGTGTTACATTTTGAGTCTCAGGATGTCGCCTTACTAACCCTTATCTTGATCCTAGTTAAATATTACCTTTTGAGTCTCTAGTTATTAGATGAAAGTTAATGGTCATTCACTATATTCCATGATTAGCATGGATCGAAAATTAACTTCAAATTACTGTTGTCTTTATTTTTTCCTAGTCACTACTCCTCTTTTGGGGTAAGTAGCAATAATATAGGTGGTATATTAACGTTGGCCATCACTAAGAAATTTATTATAGTGAAGATAAAGCAATGCATGCCATGGGTATTGGTTCAGATCAACAATTGTACTTCCCCTACTTCGTCAATCTGTCAGGGTTTCCACAACCCTAACTATGGGTTTTAGCTACTCATGATTATGAAGAAATCAACAACATTCATAGTTGAAAGCATATATGAAATCACAATAAAAAGAAGTATAAAAACCCACAACCGTAACTAAATTAATCAACTGAAGTTAATACAAGATAATCCCAAGATTAAAATCGGATCTTGGAATTAAAATATGTTTGTGAACATCAAAAGAGTGTAACTCTAACTAAAAAGTACATAAAGGGTATTTATAGTACATGAGAAAACCCTAAAACCAAAGCCCGAACGAAATAGGAGAAAACTGGGTCGGTGGCCTCCTACGGTCTGACACAGGGAGCATGTGCAGGCCACAGGTGCAACTGTTGTAGCCTAGCTCTCGAGATTTCAACCTATGGCACCTAATTTTTCCACCTGCGGTCTGTAGGTCCTATATGCGGTTCGTAGGTTGCCATGGCAGGTGCCGGGAGTCATCTTTTCAGCTCCTTTTCACTTTTCGAACATATATTGATCACGAATAAGCTGGAAAACATCCTGAATCTCCATTATTGCTCAAAAAAGTAGCCGAAAACACCTTTTTTGCCTTTTTCATGAACTTAATATCCAAAACATGATTTCCTGCAAAACATATCCAAAATGAATCATATCTAACAAAATAGCCTCAGAAACTGCATATTTTCCTCGTTTTAAGCATCGAAAGTACTATATTTTTGTAGCACATCATGTATCAATGTTGAATAGGTTAAAGGTACTATTCATAGGATGTAGAGGGGTTGGGCAACTGGATCAGATAAGATTTTGGTGGATTTCTGGAAGAGACTGGCAGGACAGGTTTAGAGTGGTTGACAAGGTTGTTTAACAACATTTTTAGGGTGTCATAGATGCCTGAAGTTTGGAGATGGAGTATTATAATTCCTTTATATGAGAATAAAAAGGACATTCAGAGTTGTAACAACTATAGGAGTATCAAGTTGGTGAGTCATACTATGAAGGTTTGAAAAAGGGTAGTAAAGTTGGGGCTGAGGAGGATCGTAACTATTTTCGAGAATTAGTTCAATTCCATACCAAGTCATTCGACTACTGAGGTCATTCACCTCGTGAGAAGATTTGGTGGAGCAGTTTAAAAAGAGAAGGAAGAACTTGCAGATAGTGTTCATTAATCTTCAGAAGGCGTATGACAAAGTCCCGAGAGAGATTTTGTAGGAGTGCTTGGAGGCCATAGAGGTGTATGTGGAGTATACTAGGTCAATTTAGGACATGATCGATGATGCGAAGACTCATGTGAGGACGACAGAAGGAGATTCGGAACAATTTTCTATTTTGACAAGGTTGCATCAGAGATCGACTCTTAGCCTATTTTTTTTTGCCTTGGTGATGGATGTTTTGATGTGGCGTATTCAATAGGAGGTGCCTTAGTGCATATTTTTTGCTGATGATGTTGTACTGATTGATGAAAGTTAGAGAGAAGTTAATGATCAGTTGGAGGTTTGGAGATAGACCCTTGAGTCTAAAGGATTTAGGCTGAGCAGGACCAAGATGGAGTATTTGGAATGTAAATTTAGTGATTTGTCGCATAAGGATGACGTGGTAGTAAATCTGGATTCTCATGCCATTCAAAAAAGAAAGAGTTTCATGTATCTTGGGTTTATGATTCAGTGGAATAGTAAGTTTTAGGAGGACATCACGCATCGTATTGGTGCAGGGTGGTTGAAATAGAGGCTCACTTCGAGAGTCTTGTGTGATAAGAAGGTGCCTCCTAAGCTTAAAGGTAAATTCTACATATTGGCAGTCTGATCGGTTATGTTGTATGGAGCAAAGTGTTGTCCAGTTAAGAACTTTTATATTCAAAAGTTAAAAATGGCGAAGATGGGGATGTTGCGGTGGATGTGTGAACTTACTAGGAGGGATAGGGTTATAAATGAGATTGGTCGGGAGAATGTGGGAGTGTTTGGTGGAGGACAAGATGCAAGAATTAAGGTTGTGATGGTTCGGACATATGATAAGGAAGGGCACGGATGCTCCAGTACGGAGGTGTGAGGGACTGATTATGTATGGTTTTAGGCAGGGTATTGGTAGGTCGAAGAAATATTAAAGGGAAATTACTAGGCATGATATGGAGTAGTTACAGCTTACGGAGAATATGACCCTTGATAGGAATGTGTGTAGGGCACAAATTAGGGTAGAGAGTTAGTAGGTAGGAGTACGTCGGTTATAGTAAGGAAAAGTGCTTTGTTTGTATCTGTGTTTGTAGTTTCTTGTAGTACCTTGTTCGTGGTGTCTGGTGATGTCTATGATTTTTGAATAGTTAGTTTATAGTATTACCTTGTTGGTGTTTAGTTTTCTTTACTATCTAGCGGTGTGATATCCATTTTTATTGTTTGCTTTTATGTTTTTTCTTTGTTATAATGCTATTTGTCCTGAGCTGAGGGTCTATTGAAAACAGCATCTCTACTTCATATGAGGTAGTGGTATGCACTACGTAAACTTTACCTCCCTCCTCCCTCAAATCTCACTTTGTGGGAATACACAGGGTATGTTTTTGTTGTTGTATGTGCTATCATTAATACAACAAATATGATGGAGTATTATTTTCTACAATAACTAACTTAAAATAAAGGACACCTTTGTTCATATTAATTAACAGGGGATATCTTTTACCTTTAACTTCTCAGTGCATTCAACTTAATTAATTACCAAGCACCAACATAACAAATAACTAATTTTCTAGAGAAAATATGAAATGAATGTGCTGCCTCATACTTTAGCTCCTTGTTTTTGTTTGATAAGGGCGGCTAAGCAAATTAGTGGCTCATCACCAAATTCAAATGAAGGGCTTAAGTTTTTAAGGAAAAAAAGGGATAAGTACAGAAATAGCACTTCGATGCACAAAATTGCCACTGAATAGCCATACAATTTCATTTTCCTCCTTTTGACCTTTTTGGTTGCCTTCGTTGCTTATCTTATTTTCTTCTTATTATTTTTTAAATTTCGCTATCCACAGTTTTTTAAGAAAAGAATATGGATAAATTTACCTTTAACTTCATAAAATAACTTCATGTAATTGACACATATTATTGGTGGTGTTGGAAAAATATCAACCATGAAATACTCCAAAAGTAAATTTGACAACATCTAGAAATATTACTCCCATGTGTGCTTGCATGTATCTCAAACATCTCCACCTCCTCACACATGTCGTATTACCCATCATTTTCTCCCTTACTTCTAATCTATTTCGCTCTCAGTTTTCCTTCACTCGCATTTATACCCTCCATTAATTGATACTCTCCTTCCTTTTCCTTTGCGACAAAAATGGTTGATCAACAACAATCAACCTACTATCTTCGATGCATGTTTGATAGCAGATACATATATCTTTGATATCTCAAACACACACACACACATCTCTCTCTCTACATATATATATGTGTATGTGTGTACACACACATACATATTATAAAATAATTATACAATTTATATACATATCTTATATATATATAACAATGATATATATACATTTATATATACACAACAATGATATCAATATAATTTTTATATTATATAGAGAAAATGGCCAAAAGCCCCCCAACCTTTATCCCAAATCCCAACTACACACTTATACTTTGCAGGGATCCTATGATCCCCTCAACTATTTTAAAGTGGAATATTTACACCCCTAAAAGCTCATGCTCGGATATTATTTCAGGCAATGAGCTGCACGTCATCCACGTCATTGCCACATTATTTTATAAATTTTTTATCAAAAAAGTTAATTATTTTACTTTAATTATTTTAATCTCAATTCATTTTTCCCCTTTCTCTTCATCTTCTTTTCTTCAATCTCAAAAGCCAAAATGAACTCGTTAAATTTTCTTTACTTTCTCTTTCTATCATTTTCATCAATTTCAGAAATCAAAGAATACCCATTTGTCAATCTTTTTTCTTTTTCTTTTATTTTTTTTTAATCTATCAACTATGAAAATTGATGTTGAATTTATGATTGTACAAGATTTTTTGTGCTAATTTTTCATAATTTCCTGCGAATACTCACCTGATTTATTTTTTGTGAATACCCACCTGATTTGGTGCTGATTTTTTAATTTTTTGAAATTTAAGAAATGTGTGTTGCGTGTGTAAGGGTTGATGTTTTTCAATTCAAATGAAGTAAGTTTGTGTGTGTTTTTTGTCTCTTATGTGTGTAAATTTGTATATGTATCGGGTCAGCTGTGTGTTTTCTGTCAATGAAAAAATGAGGAGTGATGTGCGATGTTGATATTGCATGTTTGTGTGTTGTTTGATCTTTGTTGTCGGTGAATAATTGCTCATGCTGGTTTGTTGTCGATTCTTTGATTATGAACTGTGTGATGAAGTCGAAAATAATAAACAACATTGAATTTAAAAATTTTCGACAACCTTAAAGAGAGAAACAATGACCATATCAATTATTAAATTTCCGACGATCTTAAATCCGGAAACAACGAATAATACCAATTTCAAGATTTTCAACGACCTTGAAGCCGGAAACAATGAACAATACCGAATTTAAAATTTTCGATCACCTTAAAATCGGAAATAATACAGAATTTTAAAATTTTTGATGACCTTGAAGTTGGAAATAATGGACAATACTCATTTTAAAATTTACAACAACCTTGAAGTCGAAAATAATGAACAATATCGATTTTGAAATTTTCAATGATCTTGAAGTCAGAAATAATAAAGAACATCGAATTTAAAATTTTCGACAATCTTGAAGTGGAAATCAATGAACAATATTAATTTTTAAATTTTTGACGATCTTAAATCCTGAAACAACGAAGACTACCAATTTTAAAAATTTCGACGACCTTGAAGATGGAAACAATGAACAATACCGAATTGAAAATTTACAATAACCTTAAAGACGGAAACAATAGAGAATTTTAAAATTTTCAACGACCTTCAAGTCAGAAGCAATGGACAATACTTATTTTAAAATTTACGACGACTTTGAAGTTGTAAATAATGGACAATATCGATTTTAAAATTTCGACAATCTTGAAGTTGGAAAAAATGAACAATACCCATCTTGAAATTTTCGACGAATTTAAAGTCGAAATCAATCGATTTTGTGCTTGGAGATGAGGAAAATGATGAATTAATTTTTTATGTCACTGATGAATTCTTGGATGTCATTGTTTGTAAGAAGAAGAAGAAGAAGAAGACAAAGAAGAATAAGAATAAGAAGAAGAAGAAGAAGAAGAAGAAAGAAAGAAAGAAAATGAAAAGAAAAAGAATAATTGAAAATGAATAAAGAAAATAAAGAAGTATTAAAAAAAATCGTTCTCACTCTCTTTAAAGAGAGTGAAACACACTCTCTTTCCATGTCAACGTTCAGGGGGGTAATAATTTCACTTTAAAATAATTCAGGGGGGGTCATAGGACCCCCGCAATGTATAAGTGTGTAGTTGGGATTTCGGCTAAAGATTGGAGGGATAATAGACCATTTTCTCTATTATATACAATAATGATATAATTTTTATACTAATCATATACAAATACATTCTATATGATAATTGAACAGTTTTTGTATTGTTTGATAGCACATACATATATCTTTGATATCACACACACATCTCTCTCTCTCTCTCTCTCTCTCTCTCTCTCTCTCTCTCTCTCTCTCTCTCTCTCTCTATATATATATATATATATATATATATATATATATATATATATATATATATATATATATATTAAAAAAATTATACGATTTATATAAATATCTTATACATATACACACATATTATACACAACAATAATATAATTTTTACGCAAATCATATACAAGTACATATTCTATATAATAATTATACAATTCCTATATACATCGTATACAACTTTTAGCTACAACAATTATCCAACTACATATTCTATATAGAAATGATATAATCTATATACATATTATATACATATACATATTATATACAACAATTACACAGTTTCTATACACATCTTATCAGTTTCTATACATATCTTTTATAGATACGTATTATATACAATTACTATATAGTTCTATACATGTTCTATACAGTTTTTTAAAAATAGCCAATGGGTGGAATTATTTTAGCCGAGCGGCTATCCCATGACATTACTTTGAAAATGGTCATTTTGGTGGGGTAAATCTCAGGAATAGACTCAAATTGGGATGTCTTTCAAATTTTAGACCCAAATAAAAAAGTTTCCTTAAAATATTCTTTACCTATTAACTAATATTTTTTTGGATGAAATTGTCCCTGACCAATAGAGTACTACATAAATATCCTCATAATGGATAACAACTCCATATTTATGTCTTTCAACTTTTTTTTTCGATTTTTGATTTTACTTTAATTTTTATTTTATTTTTTCTCTTTTTATTTTTTTCTTTTCTCTTTTTATTTTTGATTTTTCTCAACCCTTATTCTTTTCCTCTCAACTTCTTTTTTCATATTTTTTATTTTACTTTGATTTTTTATTTTTTGTTTCCTCTTTTTTTTTTTTGTTCTTTTTAGTTTTTCTCAACCCTAACTTTTTTTCTTTACACCTCTCAACATCTACTTTTATAAAAAAAATACTTTTTTATTTTTCTTTGATTTTTATTTTTTATTTTAAAATTTTTCTCGACCTTTATTTTTATTTAATATTTTTTTTATTTTTATCAACCTTTATTTTTTTCATTCTCTCTCAACTTCTACATTTTCTTTGATTTTTATTTTCTTAATATTTTCCTTCATTTTATTTTTTTCCGTAATTTTTATTATTTTTATTCTTTCTTCGATTATTTCCATTCAGTTACATTTTATGAGCAAGAGTTGACATTATCACATTATAAAGGCAAGATTTATGACTTTCAAACAACAAGCTACGTTTCATATGCAAGAGTTGACACTACCACATTGTAGAGGCAAGACTTACGACTTTCAAGCAACAAGTTATGTTTCATGGGCAAGAGTTGACACCACCACATTATATTTTGATTTATGAGATGTTTTATAACTCTTACCTTATAGGCAAGACATAGCTCAGGGACTTTCAAACAACAAATTATGCCCCACGGGCAAAAGTTTACTCTACCACGTTATGTTTTCATTTATGAGATGTTCTACAACTATTGTCTTAGAGGCAAGACTTAGCTCAATGACTTTCAAACCACAAATTATGCCCCACGAGAAAAAGTTGACTCTACCACGTTATGTTTTCATTTATGAGATGTTCTACAACTATTGCCTTAGAGGCAAGACTTAGCTCAAGGACTTTCAAACAATAAACTATGCCTCACGGGCAACAGTTAACTCTACCACATTATATTTTCATTTATGAGATGTGCTACAACTATTGCCTTTGAGGTAAAACTTAGCTCATGGACTTTCAAACTATAAATTATGCCCCACAAGAAAGAGTTGACTCTACCACGTTATGTTTCATTTATGAGATGTTATACAACTATTAGCTTAGAGGCAAGACTTAGCTCAAGGACTTTCAAACAACAAATTATGCCCCACGGGCAAAAGTTGACACTACCACATTATGTTTTCATTTATGAGATGTTCTACAACTATTGCCTTAGAGATAAGATTTAGCTCAAGGGCTTTCAAACTACAAATTATTTTCCACGGGCAAGAGTTGACACTATCACATTATGTCTTCATTTATGAGATGTTCTACAGCTCTTGTTTTATAGGCAAGACTTAGCTCAGGTACTTTCAAATAATAAATTATGCCACATAGGCAAGAGTTGATACTACCACGTTATATCTTCATTTATGAGATGTTCTACAACTCTTGCCTTAGAGGCACGACTTATCCCAAGAATTTTCAAACAAGTTATGTATATTGGGCAAGAGTCAACACTAACACATTGTAATTTTTACTTATGAAATGCTCTATAACTCTTGTATTAGAGGTAAGACTCAGTCTAAGGACCATCAAATAATAAGTTATGTCCCACGGGCAAGAGTTGACACCACCACATTGTATATTGATTTATGAGATGTTTTATAACTCTTCCATCAGAGGTAAGACTTAGACCAAGGACTTTGAAGTAACAATTTGGGCCCATGAGCAAGAGTTGACATTACCACATTGTGTTTTGATTTATGAGATATTCTATAACTTCTGCATTAGAGACAAGACTTAATCCAAGGACTTTCAAATAACAAGTTATGTCCCATGGGTAAGAGTTGACACTATCACATTATGTTTTGATTTATGAGATGCTCTATAACTCTTGCTTTAGAGACAAGACTTAGCCCAAGAACTTTTAAACAACAAGTTACGTTCCACGAATAAGATTTGACACTACTATATTGTCTTGATTTATGAGAAGTTTTATAAATCAAGAATTTTTAAACAACAAGTTATGCCCCGTGGTACGAGTTGTTATTACCGCATTATGTTTTGATTTGTGAAATGCTCTATAACTCTTACATTAGAAGCTCGAATCAGTCCATGAACTCTCAAATAACAAGTTACGCCGCATAGGTCATGGGATAGAGTTGATACTACCACATCATGTATTGATTTATGAGATATTTTATAACTCTTGTCTTAGAGGCAAAACTTAGCCAATAAGTTACGCTCCGTGGACAAGAGTTGACACTATCATATTTTGTCTTGATTTATGTGATGTTCTATTAGTCTTGCCTCTAAGACAAAACTTCACCCAAGAACCTCTCAAAAGAACAAGTTACGCCCAATGAACAAGTGTTAACACTACCACATTGTTTTTTTATTTATGAGATATTTTATAACTCTTGTCTTAGAAGCAAGACTTAACTCAAGGATTTTCAAACAACAAGTTATGCTCCACAAGCAAGACTTGACACTACCACATTGTGCCTTGATTTATGAGTTGTTCTACAATTTTTGTCTCAGAGGCAAAACTTATCTCAATGAACTTTCTAACAACAATTCATGCCCTTAAATTTGCTTTGATGTAAAAAAAAAAAAAGGTCTATTTGCGGATTATTCAATTTTTTATTTATTAGCAAAATATAATAGAAGTTGAGAAAAAAAATGACCAAACAAAATAGATAAATAAAAAAAAAGATTGAGAAAAACAAAGGCAAGAAAAAAATAAAGATCAAGAAAAAAGTAAAGAATTAAAAAAAATTGAGAAAAATAAAAATAAAGTTTGAGAAAAATGAGGAAAAAAAAGAGAAATGATAAAAACCAAAAATAAAAGAAAAATAAAGGTTGAGACAAATGAATTAAAAAAGAAAAGAAAAAATTAAAGAAATAGATAATGTTTGAGAAAAAAGAAAAAAAAGGTTGAGACAAATGAATTAAAATATGAAAATAAAATTAAAGAAAAATAAAAAAAGTGAAAACAATAAAAATAAAAATAGAATTTGAGAGACAAATGAGTATGAAAAGTTTAAAAATATTTGAGGTGTAGAGGGCAAAATTATACTTGTACCATACTAAAAAGGGAAGGAAGGCTAATTTTTAAAGACTTTTCTTATTGAAGTCAAAAATTCAAAGTCACCCACTATTGGAGCTACAGCATGTAATTTCCTCATTTTGGTGGAATTTCTTTGGTCCAATGGATATATGATGTCCTTTTTTCCCAAAAAGATAAATTATAAGGCCTATTTTTAAAATTATATAATTAATTTCTTCTAATAATTTTCTTAATTAAGAATGTAATCAATACAATCTTTCTTGAGATATAGTACTCTAGATATATCAAACTTCTTCTAATAATTCTTTCCTTTTATATAAAATATTTATTTTTCTATAAACAATAGTTAATATTCTACGTTGCACGTGTGATCATATCAAACCGTCTATAAGTATGAAATGTATAAAAGAAAAATAAATTATTTAAAACATAGCAATTGAATTTATTTTATAACAGTTTGAACCCTAAATTCTAGAAAAAAATTAGGAACAAAAGAAACTAAAAATGATGATTACACTCGATTCTTTTTCAGTTTTTTTTTTTTTCAAAAGAAATAGTAAGAATGTGCATAACAGTGCGTTTCAGAAGATTTCATTGCTCGAGTATGCAGGTGTGAGAGACTAGTTATGGATGATTTTAGGTGGGAGTGGTAGGCCAAAAAATATTTAAGGAAAGTGATTAGGCATGACATGAAGCATTTACAACTTACGGAGCATAGGACTCTTGATAGAAAGGTGTGGACACAAATTAGGGTAGAAGATTCACTATAAAAAAAATAGCATTTAGTGACAAAATTTACCGACCGATCATATTCCGTCATTGAATAGCAACGGATCAGCAACGAAAAAATCATTTTTGTGGCGAGCATAGCAAGACCCATTTTTCAATTTAGAGTTTGTACCAGATTTTAGCTTTTTTGTCAAGGGTGTTGGTGATTCTAATGGAAAGGGGGAGTCTTGTATGTAAAGATTTTTGATCTTCTGAAAGAGTGTATCATGAGATTTTATGCATTTCATCACGTGGAGAAATAAAGCTGAATATTTATGCTTTAGAATTCTTTAACCCATATTGATTCTTCTTATAGTAATACTATTATATAATGAGATTTGTATCTCTCTAGTACTGGAGAATACACAGGTACTTTCTGAAGATATATTAAGCTTTGCCTGTTTAAAATTGTATACAGGTTATGTGTTGCGATGAACGGGGCATAGCACAATGATATTATAGGAGTGGGAAATAGGATTTGTATGGACGATAAATTTAGGAATCTGGGAAGTTTCAGACCTTGTCTAAGTTATAACAACTTGGAGTTTTAGTTTGGTTTATACATCAATAAAAAGTTGGGTATGAGATTGTCATAATGTAGCTTCTCAAACAAATATGGTTTTCATTCAAATCCCATGAACCTTATTTCCTCTTCCAAATACTCTACTTACAATATCTTACATGATATATTCAACAAAAAAGTAATGTAATCTTGGGCAACCATACCCATAATACCTATTTCAAACATGCATATGGATCCAACCAGATGAATAAATGGTTGTTGCGTCGTGCCTCAAGGTCTTCGGTCCAGAGGCAAGTACTCCAACACTTGATCCTTTAACTTCTAGCATTATTCCTGCAAAAGAATTTCATTTAATTAGTTTAACTTCTTGCAATATCCCCACAGTTACGATGCTTGGAGTTATTAAAGCCCGCCTAGTTGGAGCAACAAGAGGCCATGCTTTGTGAAATCTATTGAATTGCTTGTTGAGCTTGTGTTGCTGCAAACATCATTCTTGACTCTTGATGAAGCAATCAAAACCACAAATCGGAGGGTCAATGCCTTGGAGAATGTTGTGAAGCCTCGGTTGGAGAATACAGTTGCTTACATCAAGAGGGAGCTTGATGAATTGGAAAGGGAACACTTTTTCCTTCTGAACAAGAAGAGGGAGGTAGAGAAACAGGCGGCCGCTGCCAGGCTACATGCAAAGCTGGAAAAAATGGACTATTTTACCCGTTCCTTCCGGACCGCTTTTAAGCAGAAAATAACAGAGAAATTAAAGAGAATAATAACACAAAGATTTAACGTGTAAAACTCTCCAATTGGAGAAAAACCACGGATCTCCCAGAAAAATATTTACTATATGAAAATTATTACACCATATAATACACAATATTTTTCTCACAAGGAAAAAAAATATTTTTGTGTATATTAAACAATGAAGAACATAAAGTTTATTTATAACTCTCAACCTCCTCCCGACCAAAGAAAATTTCTAATATAGAATATCCTTTCTTCAAAACAAATTTCAACACAGAGAAGGCTGCTGAAGAAATTTCTTTGAAAAGCGGTATTACACTTGGTTCAGCCCATAACTTACTGTCCCACTCTTCACAGAGAGATGAGGACATTATTTTCTGATTTAGAGGTCAGCTTTTTATATAAGTAGGGCTTGCAATTTCAGATTATATTTATAAAAAGAGTTCATTTAATTTATATTTATTGAATTGAATTATCTATATTTTAAATGGATAAATATAAATTTTAATTCATTTTAAAAGTTCATATAAATATGAATAAAATGAGTAAAATATGGGTATCCATTTAAACACAAAGATCACCCACGTATGCTTAAAATTTAAAAAAAAAAATCTTTTTTAGTTTCTTTTCTTTTTTTTTTGTTGTTTTTTCTTTCTATTTTTCTTTAATTTACTTTTTTCCTTTTTCATTTTTTTCATTTTTTTACTCGTTTCTTATAATTCCTTTTTTTCTTTCTCATTTTTTCATCTATTTTTTTCTTTGTATTTTTTTCGTTTTTTCCTTTTTCATTCTTATTTCATCATTCAAATTCGCTTGAGACCTACATGGTTAATTAATTTAAACTTCTAATTATTCCATTTAGCTTATACAATTTATAACATCTCTTATCAATTAAATATAATACATAGTCTTACTCCTTTATTATTATTATTTTCTATCTTTTATTTCTCTTTCTTTTTTTTTTTTCCAGTTTTTTTTTCTTTTTTTTTCTTTTTCCTTTAATTTTTTATTTTTTCTTTCCTTTTTCCCTTAATTTACTTTTTTTTATTTTTTATTTTTTTGTTTTTTTCACTTATTTTTTACTCATTTTTTAAACTTTTTTCTTTCTTCTATTTCATCAAATTTTTTTTTTCAATTTTATTTCTTTTTTCTTCGCATTCTTTTTTTTTTTGTATTTCATTTTTCCCTTTTTCATTCTTGGTTCGTCATTTTTATCATTTTTCTTCTTTTTTTATATTTTTTTCCTCATCTTTTTTTCATTGCATTTTATATTTTATAATGTTTTTTACTTTAAATTTATTTGTATCGTACTATATATTTCAAATAATTTTATTATTTGTATTTGAATAGTTTAGTTATCAATATGTACAATTTATCATTTGTATTTATATACAAATAAGTGTATGAATTAATTGCATTTTCTCGAGACTAAAACATATAAATATAGAATGTATCATTCAATGCAAATGTGTCATTAGTATTTGTATATCAATTTGCGACTGCTAAAGATATTTGGTTTGATGAATGTAATCCCAAGATCTTTCAGGATACTATCTTTGTATCTATCCATTAGGTGGAGTCCACTTGAGTGTACTTACACAAATTATAAATGTTGGATGAATATAAATCAATATGCGCTTAGAATATTTTCGTTATCATAAAAAAAAATAGAAAAAAAATAAAAAAAAAAAAGAGAGAGAGGTAAAAGTTAGAGATAGAAGAGAGAAAAAAATGTAAAGAAAGAATTGAAGAAAAAAATACAAAAAAAAATCAAAAATAAAAAAATAATGAAAAAGTAGAAAAGAAAAAAAAATGATGGCAAATACAAATATACTGAGTGGTTATGATATTTCAGTCATCATCCATAATTTGTACTCGACTTAACCATGTTTTTCGAAAATAAAAAAAATATAAAACATAAAATACAATGAAAAAAAATGAGAAAGAAGTAAAAAATAAAACATAATAAAAAATAGAAAAAAAGGAGACTAAAAAGGAAAAGAAAAAAAGAAAAGAAAAAGAAAAAGAGAGAGAAGCAATGGGTAGAGATAGAAGAGAGAGAGAAAGAAATGAAAAAAAATAAAAAAATAAAATTAGAGGCTACATATGAAAGAGAGAAAAAAAAATTAAAAAGAAAAAAACTAAAAAAAATGAAAAAAAAAAAAAAGTCAAGTTGATATGATATAGAAGTTTTATGTTTTTTACTTTAGGAGTTAAAGTGGGTTGGACCATTTTTACCCATATTTGATCAAATTCATATTTACCTATATTTATATGGGCGGATTGCAATCCAAACTATTTTTGCTCGATCCATATTTAACCCGTCCAAATTCAATGCAATCCGCCAGTTTGCCACCCCTATATGTAAGTTATGTGTATTGTCTAATATAGGAATGGATAATATTTTCAGATTGATATATTTTCCTTGTTCAATAAGAGCTGTATGCATATTTGTACTTAGTGAGCTCTATGGGGAGCTGCCTCATTGGCTAGTTATGTGTGCTTTTTTTAATTTTTTGATTCAGTGATATCCTTGTATATTTTTTCCTGGGAGAGCTGCTGGCTGAAAAATTTATTTTTGAATATTGTGAAAAGCTTATCTTCTTTGCCCACCACAAAATTGTGTCATGTATTTGATAATATTCTCTCCCGTTACATGGACACTACACCCAAAAACACACATATTGAAAACTACCTTCCTTCGAAGGATTGAGGTGGGGATGCAGATGTACTAAAAAATTTCTCCGTTTTCTGGGGATAAACTTGTTCTAAGCCTCCTATGAGTTCCCATAATCCTTTTGTACGGGTATATTGAGTACACTGCATATTGGTAAAGAGGAAAGCACGATAAATATACATAAGTTTTATGGTTCCTCCTACACATTTTCCTTTTGAATTCATTTGTTTATTCAGTGAAGTTGTAGGTTTGGTTCATGCTTTTAGATAGCTTTTTTTCTTGAATTTCTCCATTGCTTGGAGTCCCACTTTATGGATGGCATCAGCAGTATTTCATGTTGATACAGTGTATATTCGTGTTCTTAAGGCGTTTTGACACAATAAATACCATGATGCTTTGGTAGCTGATGACAACTTATCAAAAGAAAAGTTAGTGACATTTTGTTGTGTCTATGTTGTATTACTGGTATGGATCACCCATGTGGACTGACCCGACTCGACCCGAACTGACCCGACCCGATCCAACCCGTTTCTCAGTCAGAATAATAAGATTAAGATAATCTTAACTCAAATAAAAAAGGGGGAACGGTTGTAACTGTTTCCGCCCCAAATCACCCCTATAAGATGATTTTTCCTCTTTGTCTAACGAGTATGAGAAATAAAAAAAAAGATTGGACTTGAATTCTAAAACAACACCAATTAAGAGTATTTAGTTTGTGAAACAATTTCGTTTCCAAGAGAGACGAAGTGAACTTGGGCAGATCCGTTCAGAAACAAGAATCGATTTTCGCTGCGAACTAAAGGTACACTATTTTACTCCGAAAATTTCTACAATGGTATCAGAGACTAAGTTTAAATTGCCCTAATTTCACATGCATAATCTCGATTTTAAGTCTAAAAATACAAAATCGAGTTAGTACTCACATGTTAGAAATTTTGTTGACCGAATTAGAACATACCTGTAAAATAATTTGGTCTCCGGTCAGACGCTGCTCTGGTCAGATGCGCCACCACAACTCCGGTTGGGCGCACTACTGATTCATTCAAACGTTGATTCAGTCAGAGGCACCAAAGATTTTATAGATCCGACCAGACATGATTACTGTTATATGATGGAAGGAAAAATAAAAGAAAACACCGAATGTTATCCGAGAGAGAAGATGATTAATGTTATCTTTATTTTTTTATTTGTTGTTTTATTGATATATGATATTTGGTACTTTTGTAGTACAAGTACTACTAATAGTAGTACAACATATTTTATAATGAAAGAAAAGGTTGTAATGAGATGCTGTAAAGTTTTTTTTTATTTAATTATTTTTGGGCATCGTGTACATATTAAAGGCATATTCATTATTTCAGTATGTATATATTCATTATATATATTCATTATGCCTTTTATTTTAATTATTAATAAGGGAGAAGGAGAATAAAGGCATATTGCTCACCTTTTGAATAAATTAATAACTATATTGCTATTTTTATTCTTCAAAAAGAAAAAAGTACATGTACACTGTTATTTCAGTATAATAATAACTTTTAGAATTAGGCTTCATATTATTCTTGTCCTAATTAGTCCATAATTTTAATTCTATAACAGATTTTGCCTTCTACGGTAAAAATATAACATAAGAGGTTACATTGAGTGGTTCTACCATTCTTGATGTTTCTTGGTTCCTATTTCAGAAATGGTTGAACGGGGACAAACTTGAATCACTCCAAGTGGGAGTTCAGGATGTCGAGCAAAGAGACAAAGTGAAAGAGCACGTTGTCGAAGGGCATATTTTCGAGGTCGAGAGATCATACGAAATGGTGTTCCCAGGATGACACAAAATCTATTACGAAATGAAAGGGCTATACGAAGGGAAAAAGAGAAGAAGCTGAAAGAATTCAAGTCTTTCAAGATGTCTCCTAACATTAGTGTTGCTTGTTTTATACATCTATTTGAGATGAAACGTGTAGAACTAGAAAACTATGTAGAAATCTCGGATTGGGAAGCATTAGCTATTTTAGCAAATTCTCTCCGTGACCCTTGGGGCGAGAGATTAATTGATGTTTACCACGAGATTTGGCCTAGCGAGCCTTATTGGATGTACATAAGTCGTCTTAAATATTTGTGGAATGACTTTTATTTTTAGATTGACTTGTAATATGAAGTTAATTATAAACTTTATATTATATTATATATATATATATATATTAAGTTGTTTATATACTTTTATATGAATTTTATTCATTCCTTTGAGTTTTAAACGACTTAATTAAAAGCTATCATTCTAATGCACATTAAGAAATTAATTTCTAATTTTGGTTAAATATTTAGTTAGTAAATGATGATTGAATTCTTTAGTGTCCTTTCGATTTTACACTAAACACAAAACCTTTATGTGAAATGATTTACTTGAATGTGTAATTTGCACACATAATTGATAATATACTTGCGTAATTGTCTCTTAATAACATACATGGCATCTAAAAGCATAATTGTTGACTTGAACAAAGGAGAAAAACTTAATGGAGACAACTACGACATTTGGAGTCGTAAGATGTGGTATGTACTAGAAGAGCAAAATGCTCTCGAAGGCATTAACCATGTCTTAAGTCTACCAGAAGAGGAAAATACTGCACAACACAGGAGAGACCTTAAAGCTTATAAGGCTTGGAAAAAGGCTGATTTCATTGCACGTGGAATCATAGTAAGTTCTGTGATTGATGACCTCACACATGAATGTGAGGAATTTCCTACTGCCAATAACATTTGGGCACACTTTCTTGGAACATATGGAGGTACTTCTATTACTCGCCTAAGACAGCTGACTATCAAGGTTTACACTTACAAGAAGCGTTATGATCAGAACATCAAACAACACCTTAGGGTGATGTCACCTATGATAGCTCAACTCAAAAGTGTTGGTCATGTTTTCTCGGATGAGCAGAAGGTTCAGGCAGTAATCCGATATCTTCCCAATAGTTGGGAACACCTGAAGGTCAACTTAACCCACAATGACAGCATCAAAACTTTTTCTGATGTTGCACGTTACATTGAACTTGAAGATGAGCGGTTTGGTGTTGCTAAAGTTGCTTCTAATGCCTTTATGGTTGAATCAAGTGGTAAGGACTCTTCAGGATTCAAGCGTAAGAAGAAGTGGAAAAAGAACGGAAAAGGTAAAGAGATCGAAGAAGGACCCGCTGAGAAAAAGAACAAGCCAAACTTTAAGAAGAAGAAAAAGTTTTTCAAGAAGAAAGACAAGAGCAAGATAAAGTGCTACAATTGCCAAAATCTGGGGCATTTTGCTCGTGAATATCCTGAAGGGAAAAAGTTAGCATTTCTAAATGCATCTCTAAGTGTTACATATGTTTCTAGCACTATTTTATTAATTGAATCTTATCCTATGTGGATTATAGACTCAGGAGCCACCGACCATGTGAGTCGAGATCGAGAAGCATTTATGGAGTTTCGTCGAGTTTCACCTGGACCAATATAGATCTATGTAGGAAATAATGGAAGACTTGAAGTCAAAAGGATTGGCACTTGCAAAGTAGATTTGCGTGAAGGCCGGTCTTTAATGTTGCATGACGTCCTATATGTTCCAGAAATTCAACGAAACTTAGTGTCTATGTCTGTTCTCTTAGATGTTGGTTTTAATTTGTTCATTAGTCGTAATTGTGTAAGAATTACTCTAGATAATGTTTTTTATGATTTTGGACATCGCTATGACCGTTTTATTTTTTTAGATTGTAATCCTTCAACCTATGACTATTATGTTGATCGTTATGTAATGTCATATTATTCTAGTAATAATGATCTTGATATACTTACATGGCATACTAGATTAGGTTATATAGGGCAAGATCGAATGAATAGATTGGCAAAGAAAAGACATCTAAGTTCTTTCTCCAAAATTGAAATGTCAACTTATGAAAATTATCTTGTTAGAAAGATTACACGTAAAGCATTTGGGAAGGCTAAAAGAGCTGAATTCCCATTGCAATTAATTTATTCAGATATCTGTGGTCCAATGAATGTGAGGACAAGGACTGGTGCTTCATATTTTATTACATCCATTGATGATTTCACGCATTTTGGTTATGTCTATTTGATATCTCATAAATCAGAAGCACTTGAATGTTTCAAAAGATATATGAATGAAGTTGAGAATCAATTAGACAAAAGTATAAAGGCACTAAGAACCGATAGAGGACGTGAATATCTATCAAAATATTTTTAAGAACTGTGTATTGAAAAAGGCATTATCAGACAATTGACTACTTCTTATACACCTCAACAAAATGGTGTAGCCGGAAGGAGGAATAGAACATTATTGGATATGACAAGGTCCATGATGGCGCAGGTAAATTTACCAATCTCTTTTTGGGGAGATGCGTTATTAACTGCGGCCTACATATTAAATAAAGTGCCTTCTAAATCAGTATCTTCTACTCCTTATGAACTATGGACTAGTAATAAACCAAGTTTTAATGATCTACGACCTTGGGGTTGTGCTGCATATATTAAAGATTATTTTGATAAGTTTGGAAAACTAAGTCCAAAAGGAAATAAATATATCCTTATAAGATACTCTGAACACTCCAAAGGATATGTGTTCATTGGTGAATTGGAAAATGGAAGTACTACTGAAATTGAATCACGAGATGTCACATTTTTGGAAAATAATTTTTCAAAAAGGAATGAAATAAAAGAAAATGAGCCTCTTTACGAAATGTTGAATTCAGATGATCAAATAATGTCACAGGACATGCTTGATAATTCTATTGTTCAAGAAATGATTCCTGGTTCAAGTGGGAGTTGTGAATCCCAAAATACAATTGAGGAATCTGAACTTCAATTACGTAAAAGTGCCAGAAAAGGTATGCCTAAACTATCTTATGAGATTGAGTATTATGTCTTTCTGGTATCTCCTACAAAATTGGATTAACCTAATTCTGTGACTGAGGCTTTATCGAGCGCTGAAAAAGATGAATGGATAAAAATAATGAAAGAAAAATTAGAGTCCATGAAAACCAATAAAGTCTGGGATCTAGTTGACCTTCCTTCTAGACGTAAAGCTATTGGGAACAAATGGATTCTCAAAGTCAAACGCGAATCAGATGGGTTAATAGAAAGGCATAAAGCACGATTGGTGGCAAAAGGTTTTACTCAAGAAGCTGGAATAGATTATGAGGAAACTTTTTCGCCAGTTGTGAAATTTACCTCAATTCGATTGTTTTTAGCTATAGTTGCACGTTTAGATTTGGAATTACATCAAATGGATGTGAAGACCGCTTTTCTCAATGGAGAACTAAAAGAGGAAATCCACATGGAACAACCTGTAGGTTTTATTGTTAAAGGCCAAGAAAAGAAGGTTTGTAAATTAAACAGATCTATATATGGCTTTAAGCAGTCTTCAAGGCAGTGGTACCTGATATTTTATAAGGAAGTGATTTCATTTGATTTCACCATGATCGATGAAGACCATTGCATCTATGTGAAAAAGTCCAATAAAATGTTTGTGATTCTTTTGCTTTACGTGGATGATATTTTATTAGCTGAAAATAATTTGGAGTATGTAAAAACTGTTAAGTCATGGCTTTCAAATTCATTTGACATGAAAGATATGGGTGAAGCAGATTATATATTGGGTGTTAAAATTCAAAGAGACCGTTCCAAGAAAATTTTGAGTTCATCTCAAGAAACATACATAATGAAAATTTTGGAATGTTTTCGAATGAATAGTTGCAAATCCATGGATACTCCTATAGCAAGAGGTGAAACTTTAAGCCTTGATATAAGTCCAAAGACTGAAAAATAAAAATAAGACATGTCTCGAGTACCATAATCCAGTGCAGTTGGGAGTTTGATGTACGCTATGATGTGTACTCGCCCAAACATTTGTTATGTCGTAGGTCTGGTTAGCAGGTATCAATCCAATCCTGGAAGAGATCATTGGAAAGCAGTAAAGAGAATTTTTCGATACCTGAAGGGTACTGTTGATTATTCACTATGCTATAGTGGATCCGATTTATCCATAAGAGGTTATACAGATGTTGATTGGGCTGGTGACCGGTATAATAGAAAATCAACTTCCGGTTATGCTTTCTTGCTAAATGGTGGTGCAATTTCGTGGAAAATCAAGAAACAAACTTGCACAGCCCTGTCAACTATGGAATCAAAATTTGTGGCTTGTGCATCTGCAGTACAAGAAGTTGTTTGGTTGAAGAGATTCTTTGAGCATTTGAACTTCGCAAAGAACTCTAAGGGTCCCATGATTTTATATCGTGACAGTCAAGCGTCTATCGCATATACGAAGGATCCTAAATATCACAGCAAGGCCAAGCACATTGATATTAAGTACAACTTTATAAGAGATATAGTAGCATGTGGAGAAATAATTTTACAATACATTCCTACACGAGAAATGATAGTTGATCCCTTTACTAAGCCGATATCTAGAGACTTGTTTGAGAAACATGTTATGGCTCTGGGACTATGTAGGATATGACTATATTTATGTATTGTAGATGATTTGATTATAATTATTATCAATATAAGAATCTTGAATCTATATTCAATCTTATATACATGCAAAAATGTGTTCTATTAATACAGTGTGTCGAACAAGTCGCGAGGTTGACTCTCTCACACGAGCAATCACCTCTTACGTCAAGAAACATGAAGAGAAAGGTTCCACTAAAAGATAATGACTTATTTTGTTAAGCCAGATGTGGGTTTCTCTAAGAATATAAATTTGGGGATTATTAAAGAAAGAAACTCAGGTTAGATATTTAGAGGTGTCTAGACCTAGATCTGTATGATGTTGAATGATTAAGAGAATGAGACACACACACCAATATAAGGTGATAACATCATAACACATGTTTCATACCACGTGTGCTTGGCAACCAATGGGATTAATGAAAGAATGAATCCCTGTTTTTTCATTGTGTGAGACCCTAAAAGTTATTTTAACTTTTTATTGAAATACCCTTAGACCTTTAATTGTTTCTTGAAGTTTCGATCGGTGTTGCTATTTTAGCATGTTACTGATAGCCATGAGAGATTTGGCAATGCGATGTATGTCTAAGAAAGCAGTTGATTAGAACAGATAGATTCAAGTGGAAAGGGAAGACGATTAAAATAAATATTTTAACTTGTTTACACAAGCCGGCTATTACACTAACCATATAAGAGTCAAGTGTAATTGTGTATATAAGGTTAATCATGAACTCGAGTTCACCTCTTTAAGAAGATGAGGGATACGATAAGTAATTACTAAAGTAGTAAATAATTCTGGGGTATTGTGAGTATTAGTATCCTCATATTAGTAGAGAATTATTTCCACATGTGATTGGATTCCTAAGTATAGCTTGTAAAACCTTATAGGTAAAGTTCGTAATGCTCACAGGTCGCACAAACTATTTGACGTATGAATTGGTGATTGTTGATGTCGTAGTGGCTCAGGTCATGCCCACCATGTGTGAAGTGGGGAGATGTTGGATTACGGGTATAGGTCACCTATGTGGACTGACCCGACCCGACCCGAACTGACCCGACCCATTTCTCATTCAGAATAATAAGATTAAGATAATCTTAACTCAAATAAAAAAAGAGGGAACGGTTGTAACTGTTCCCGCCCCAAATCACCCCTATAAGATGATTTTTCCTCTTTGTCTAACGAGTATGAGAAACAAAAAAAAAAGATTGGGCTTGAATTCTAAAACAACACCAATTAAGAGCATTTAGTTTGTGAAATAATTTCGTTTCCAAGAGAGATGAAGTGAACTTGGACAGATCCGTTCAAAAACAAGAATCGATTTCCGCCGTGAACTAAAGGTACACTGTTTTACTCCAAAAATTTCTACAGCCTATAATCCAGGTTATTCTGGGATCCATTTAGACTTATCCGATTTGGATTTAATAGAAAGACCAAAGTACACAACTGCATGCTTTCCTGTCATAACCGCTAGTATACTACTCTTACTATCACTTTCCATATAAAGGGTATTTGCCAATTCTAATAGAAAGATATTTATGAAAATATGTCGATGAAAGGCCAAAGGGATGGCCTTGGCTCAGCAGTAAGCTTGCTTACCGTGCTGTGCCAGGGTCGGGGGTTCGAAACGCCCCTCCAGCAAAGTTAGGGTGAGGGCGCGTAGGTCAGGCTCGGAGTGGTCCCCCCCTCCCCGACACCTAAGGAGTAGGTATGAACCGGGTCGTCCCTTATGTGGATGAAAGGCCAATATTAAATACTCTATCCCCATTTTATTTCTTATTGTTTCGTTGGTCTATTACCATCACATGAAAGAAATATTATCTTCAGATAGCAAGTGAAGAAAATGGATAGCTAATCAATCTTGGCTTGCAGTCTATTTTTAAGATCTGGACCTTGGTGCGTTTGATAGCTATGTTGTCTGAAAAGTGACATTGTGATCCTAGTAAAACTATTTTTAAAGCTCTCCATAACAAAAGAGCTTTTGGAAAAGTTAGTTGATTAATTCGTAAAGACATATATGCACTTTTGGTGTTCAAAGCATCTTCAATCTACATTTTTGGAGATTCTTATCTTTCTGGCTTTCTGACATCAAATTTAAAGCCATAGGGTAATGTAAATCCGATTACAAGTTGAAAACTCTCCTTGGAAAGTTAGATTGATGACTCAAGAGTTATGGAGGAAATATGAGTGCAAAAGTTGTTAATAGGAAAAGTCAAACGTTGGAGGAAGAATCAGTTCCCCTGATATTTCCAGCAACCTCTAGGGGTTTAATGTTCATAGCCTAATAGAGAAAGATTAGAGGAAATTTAAGCCGTCATTTAATGCTTTTAAGAATAGTAAATTAAATCGTAATTTATTGTACATGCTTAGATTTAAGGGTATTACTGATGCCTTCGGCATTGTCAAACTTTTTCTTGTGTTTGTCTTCATAGTCCATCCAAGGGTCTGTTTTGAATGTCCGTTGTTTCTGTGTAATAATTAGATGTTGGTCTTTGTTGGCAGAAGGTTGTGCCATCTCTTTCTTTTTTTTTAAGCAAGTTGAAGAGCACCGAAAGAAACTTGTAAGTATAAATTTCATGAATTATATTAATTGTACTGTAATTTCTTTACTTCCTAAAACTGCTAGTCCTAAAAAATATGAAAGAGTAGAAAACTAAAAAATACAAGTTGATGTTTAAAGTGTTGGTAGGTTACTGTATATCCAGCTGCTATTTAAGACAGGTTACTGCTATTTAAAGTGTTGACTGTTATTTGTTTGTATAGGCTATTACAATAGGTCGAGATCCAACTCTAAGTGAGTTACATTTGCACGTCCATACACATAATGTGATGAAAAATCTTTTGTTGCTGAGCATTCCCGACTTCTCCACCTAAGTCCATAATTTACATCTTTTAGATATATTCTTCTCTTATTTGAATATCTGGATATGCATTCTGGTTGTGTATGCAGTTTCTATACAAATTAAAGTGAATAATGATATTTCTTTAAAATGTATTTCAGAAGAATTTCTATTGGGATGCTTCCGTTAGTGAAATTGTGGTTAAGCAACAATTGTTGAAGAAGGTTGCACTATGCTACAAGTATTTCATTTCTAATATAAAGAAACGCAGAGCTACAGTTCAACCGGATTGAGCGTGTTGGTGGTATTAGGGCACAGAAGGGGGCGTGCTTGATCCTCCTCCTACTAATGATGATGACGTTGATTTGTAGCTTCATAGTATTCTTAGCCCTTCATCGTTGCATTATTTTTTGATAGACTATTTTGTGTGAAAGTGCAAAACAGTTGTGTAGTAACAAATACTAATTTTGATGGATATGGATTTGACATTAGTTTATTTTGACAAAATATTTGAACTTGTGGATGTTTGGACACAGTTATTGTGCATTTTGCTATCTATATGAATGTTGGTTATTTTAATTATTCAATAATTTATGCGTTTCAATAATTTTCTTACATAATTATTAGCGACAAAAAATTAGTGACTAACTTTTGTCGTTGCTAGTGAAAAAACTTTAGCGATGGATAAATTTGATCACTAAAGACGTCTTCTCAGTCGACCAAACTATGTTACAACGAATCAGCGACAAAATATTCTATCGTAAATTTAGCCACGACAAAAATAAATTTTGGAAATAGCAACGGTATAGCAACGTAATATTCCGTCGATAACATCAACTGATAAATTTCGTCGCTAATCGGTCACAAGTTTTGCGACAAAAAAAAAAATTTCGTCGCTAAGAGGTTAGCAACGAGCAATATAGCGACAGACTCAAATTCTTCGCTATTCCATCGTTATTTCTGTTTAGTGACGGATTTACATAAAATAGCAATCAAATATGATAGTTGCTAAATGCTGTTTTTTTTATAGTGATTAGTAGGTAGGAGTACGTCCGTAATAGTAAGAAAAAGTGCTATGTTTGTATTTGTATCTGTAGTTTCTTGTAGTCTCTTGTTCGTGATATTTTGGTGATGTCTATGATTTTTGAATAGTTAATTTATAGTATTACCTTGTGGGTATCTTGTTTCCTCTATTATCTAGCGGTATGATATCCCTTTTTGTTGTTTGCTTTTATATTTTTTGTTTGTAATAATATTATATGTCCTGAGTCGGGGGTTTATCAAAAACAACCTCTGTACTTCATATGAGGTAGTAATATGGACTACGTATACTTTACTTTCCCCCTCCCCCTTCAGACCCCACTTTGAGGGAATAAACTGGATATGTTATTATTGTATGTGCAATAATTAATACAACAAATTATGACGAAGTATTATTTTCTACAATAACTAACTTAAAATAAAGGACGCCTTTGTTCATTCTCTTATGTACTAAGTCACAATGAAGTTGTTGAAGCAAGCAGCTCATGGTCGGCATGCCTTATTCAGCAGCTTCAATCGTGATTTTACAATATCATCCTTAATTAATTATTATAAGTTATTTACGTATTGAAGAATTAATAATATTTAATTAAAAGAAGCAAAATAGAAATTTATGGTATGTCTGTTTCAGCTGCTTCAACCGCGATTTTACTATATCACCCCTGATTAATTATTAGAGAAAATACTCTCAAATATACTTAAACTTTGACGAAATTTGTTGTAATACGTCTGAATTTTGTAGGGGTCCTATGCCTCCCCCAGAACTTTGTGGAGGTCCTATGACCCCTTAGACTATTTATTAGCGTATTTTACTGACATTTATTTGCACTAAAGTTTTTTTTTTTTAATTTTAGCATTTTTTATTTTTTATTAGTTTATAAATGTCACTAAAATACACTAATAAATAGTTCTGGGGGGTCATAGGACCCCCACAAAGTTCAGGCGTGTTACAACAAATTTTATTAAAGTCTAGGTATATTTGAGATTATTTTCTCTAATTATTATAAGTCATCTAAATATTAAAAATTAATAATATTTTATAAAAAAGATAAAATATGCATAAAGTGATAAATTAACTCTTGATATTTTAAATTAACACGACATCTTATATGGGGCCCACTTAAATTTTTTTCACAAGTCATTTTTTATAGTATTTTCTCTATATCGCTTCTAATTAGTTATTATAAGTCATTTAAGACATGTCTGTTTCGCTGCTTCAATCATGATTTTACTATATCATCCCTAATTAATTATTATAGGTCATCTAAGCATTAAAAAATAAAAAATATTTCATAAAAAATATAAATTAGACACAAAATGATAAGTTAACTCTTGATGTTTTAAATTAATTTTACACCTTATATGGAGCCCACTTAATTTCTTTCACAAACACTTTTTATAGTAATTTTACTATATCGCTTTTAGTCAGTCATTATAAGTCATTTAAGTATTAGATAATAAACAATATTTAATAACAAGGATAAATAGATACAAAATGATAAATTAAAAATGATTGGATGAAGTACTTTGCAATAGTCATATATGTGTCAAAAAGGGAGCATGAGAGTAGTACACTTATTGAGATCTAAATGGAGAAAAAGCATAAAACCCCGTTGAATTTGTTACCACAACTTATTTTAGCATTTTAACTTTATAGGCAATTATTTAACCCCCCTAAACAACTTTCGTGTATATGAAATACAACCCCCAAAGCGTAATACCACTCCCACAATGGAGAGTGTAAGCGCCACATCGTTTTCACGTTAGAGCCATATAAAAAATTATTTAAAAAAATAATTTCACTAATATATAATTTAAATAATTAAAAAAAAAATATAATCCCACTTTCATCTTCATTTCTCAACATCGCCTTTTTTGGCCATTTTTGCCATCATATCTACATTAGCTCCCCCCCCCCCCCCTCTTTATCTTCATTCTTCTCCTCTCTTCATACCGTCATTGTTGTCGTGTTGTTCACCACTCCTTTTCCTCTTCCTTTCTCCATTATCAAACACCACCTCTGTCCAGTGTCGTTTTGGTCATGAATAATAGAAAGAGAACGTGGCGCTTGTACAAAAATTTCAAAAAGGTGAACCCATAAATTTGAAAAGTTGTCCTATATTCTCCCATCTGGGGAGTCATTGAAGTTGTTTAATTAGGCCTCACTTTTACTAAATTTCATCACTTTAATCCTAAAATTTTCTTCACTTAGTTAACAGCTAAGTTCTGAATGATGAAAATTTTAAATTTTATTCGGTACAAATAAACGAAACATAAAATACGAAAACAAAAAAAAAAAAAAAAATTTTTTTTACTATTTTTTTGTTTCAATAAATGTGACACCATTTGATTAAGTATGGAGTAGAAAAATAAAATGCTATTTTAAAATTCATGGTATAATTAAACCTTAAATTTTGTGTAATTATAAAATATTTATTAAAAAAAAAACTATAAAAACAAATTATTTCTAAAAGTATAAAAATAACCTTTTTTTAAAACAAATTAAAAAGTAAAATGTGTCCTATAGATTAAAATAAAAATAAAAAGATATAACTATTGGGTCTGCGTTTAGCGCGGGCAATATGCCACTAGTATTAATTAAGAGGGGATATCTTTTACCTTAACTTCTCAGTGCATTCAACTTAATTAATTACTAAGCCCCAACGTGACAAATAGATAATTTTGTAAGAAAATGTGAAATGAATGTATTGCCTGCATACTTTAGCTCCTTGTTGGAATATTTTAATAATTTTTAAATTATTATATATAATTTAATTATATATAATAAAATAAAAATAATAAATAAAAACACCCCGACCCCTTTTCATCTTCTTCAAGACCCCACTCCTTTCATTTCTTCAAAACCACCCTCCTTCCATATTCTCCGACACTCCCCACCCCCTCATTTCCCCGCCCTTCCCTCCCTTTCTAATTATTTTATAAAATTAGAAACAAATGAGGTATGTTGTGCAATGATGTATTTTATTTTTGTTTGAATCCAATCATTTAGATGAGAAAAAGCATAAATACTCCCCCCCTTAAAACCCAACATCAAGCAGTGCACTGCACGTAAAAGCATATCATATTTTGATATATATATATATGTATGTATATATTAATTTTATAATAGTAAGAGATGGGTTCTAAAAGTTATATAATAGTAAGAGATGGGTTCTAAAAATTCCTACTCGTGTGGGTTGTCAGAGCTTTAGGTTCCAATCATATTATAAATTCACCTCTGTATTAGTAAGGTACCAAGGGTGTGTTCGATATAAAAAAATATTTTCTTGAAAAATGATAAATTTCTTAGTTTCATATTTGATAAACAAAGGTTATTATTCAAAAAGCATTTGTATATAATCTATATGAACATTATGAGAAGTGGGGGATAGGGGCAAAGATGAGGTGTATTTGAAGCAACTAATGTGAAAAGCCAATTGTGAAACTTATTTTTTTCACTACCACCAGGGAAATCTTTTTCCCTAGGGTATTTTCCAAAAAACTTTAACCAACTCAAGACCTTATTTTCACCAAGAACGGCCCAGACTAGTGTGTTAATAATATACATTCTTTTTGGGGAGCGTGATCATATAGAGTAGCTCATGTTCTTTAAATAGCTTAGCGGAGTAATGCATTTGCCCAATTAGCCACAGCACATTCAACCAAAGTGGAGGCTTACACCAGATCAAGAACACAAGACGTCAACCTTGGCTCAGGATTATTTAATTACAACAGGGGGAAACCAAAATTTTTGGAAGAAAATATTACAGTAAAAGAATATAATTTCACCATAGCAAGGACAGCAGCACACCACCATGGGTTGTGGTGGACTACTACAACCCCTGCAGTGCATAATGCGAATTAGTCAAGGCTTCAATGCGAAAATCGAACACCGGTGGAAAAAAAGAGACAGCAGCCCACCAATTGATGCATTAAAGCTCCAGCTATGCAAGGAACCCAAAGGCTGGCCAAACCAATACGATACACAGCCGCCTTACCTTGCATGTTTACAAAAGGCTATTTCCACAGTTAGATTTGTATTCTAGTCAACGACATCTAGGCATTTGAGAATAAGATAAAAGAGGATAAACCTAGGAAGTGCTGCTTTGAACAAGAACAAAACGATGCTTGCAAAAGGAACAAAATTGTTTTAACGGGGAAAAACTCGAGATCAGAATCTGACCTCGCTTAACTAAAACGAAAAATTTAATAGTAACCCTAATGCCTATAAGGAGGAAATGGCATTCATGCACAAAGCAAATAAATACTCAAGGGCATAAAACCACAGAAAGTCATTTGAATTTTACACTAATAAGAACTATAATGGTTTCGGATGATTATACAGGAACAGATTCCTGGAGATACTCTGCCATCAGAGCCCATACATGATAATTGCGGCATAATTAGACACAAACCCAGATGGCAAGTTCTGCTTCCTTACTTGGCGCCCAAGGAAGGAAACTGCCCTACATCTTCAATGGATGGTGCTTTAACAAATGGTGCTTCAAAACCGTTGTTTCCACCGTTACCACCTCTTCCACGACCACGTCCTCCTCTTCCACGGCCACCTGAGCGATAGTAACTTTCTCCATCGGCAGGCTTCAGAAATTCATTGATGCTTTTAGTCTACAAAAGATTGAATTGAAACAATTGTCACTACAAAATATAATATATAAAAAAGTTTTCAGCATTTAAAACCTCCATCTGTTTCAGCAACTTCTGTACCTACTTATATATATGATGGTAGAAAATTCAACTGAAGTACACACTATCAGGGCTCTTTAGGACCTATAGATGTTTGGTTGGCCTATTGCATCAGGTCTTCGGAGAAGACTAACCTTAAGATAAACCCCATATTAAAATATACATGCCCCAGCATCACTAGCCCACCAACCAAAAGAAATGGTACTTGGAAAATATTGAAACTAGGGTCTAGGAATCACAAATTAGGAAAACATAAATGAACTTCCTCAACTTGGGAAAAACTTTACAAGAGACTAAAAAGTATCAGTTCGGAAAAGAACACATGCACATCAGAAACAGCTTCGACTTGAGAAATCGACTAAATCTGCAACATAATCACCAAAGCTCTGCAACAACAACAACAGCAGAAGCTAGAACAAATAGATTACATGACCAACTGGATTTTTTAAATTTTTTTTGAACTTGGTAGCTTTAACCCAACTGAAATCTTCATACTATTTCAAAGTAGATTGAAAGGTCAGCTGAGTTGCTTGATGCAAAGTCACTCGTAAATGAGCCAGTAAAGTTGTTAAAGAAGTGGATTTAGGATCTTTAGCTAGTGCAAGCGCAACTAGGTAACTTTCTACCAACGCTTTTTCGGACTACATTTGCTATAGCAATTAGTGAGAAACTGTGACATCATTAAGATTCACAACAAAATGTTTTCCAGGGAGGGGGGCTAATCCTCATGCTTACATGGGCATGCATAAAGCTTCCTTCCCTCACCCTTCACATTGTATTCCCACAACAATGGGAAGGGAGAGAGAAGGAAAAGTGGAATAGGTTGAGAAATAAAAGACATCAGACTCAATATAGCAGTAGGATAATAAGGCGTCACAACTCCCTAAAAGATGCAATATACAACAAAACCTGCTGCCAGCTGCTGCAAACCAAATTAGATGTTTCAAGGTGCTAAAAACGTAAAAGTACCTTCTTGGCTTTTTCCACTGCCTCCTTATGCTTATCCTTCTCAGCACCCTGGGAAAATTTTCCAAGCAAGATTATTAACATACTAATAGAGCATAATCAAGTACCTAATAGCACATTAAAGCAACTAAATAGCAGCATATGTCAGACATCTCACCAACTTAATGAAGACCTCGTCGTCATTCTTCTTATTTGATAAAAGTTGCATTGATGCAAACTCTTTGTCCAAATTGACCTTTCTTTCCTCAGGCTTTAGAGCCAATAAGGCTTTCCTCTTCTCTTCCATTACCTTCTCATACTCTTCTAGGGTCATTTCCTACATATCAAACAAGTATGTTGTTAACAAATGGCAATACATATACAAGTACAAGACAATAGGATCATATGCAAATAAACGATCTGTAAGCAACATGAACAAGTGCAAGGCAACCTTATGTATTGAAATCGAATGAAAGTTAAAATGCAAAAATTCAACATAGTTTACTATTAAAATTTCAAGCTGTTCAGAAAATGATTGCATGCAATGTCCATTACAGAATCATATAACTTGTTATAGAAGAACCAGCAAGTCACCAAGATAAAGATGATGCACTGATACAGACTAATTTGCATCAGAAGAAGTAGACCATATAAACAAGTGGAAAACAGTCCATCAGAAAATACGGAAAGCAACCTTCTCCTCAGGTTCCTTCTCTTGTGGCTCAACAATCGGAGAGTCCTTATTCGCATCTGCATCATCAGCTTGCCCATCTTGTTTCTCGGCATCAACAATCTTTTCTTCTACATTAACAGGTTGTTTGTTCTCCCTGAACTCAAAAGCAATAACAAAATTCTTAAAACAATATAAGAGACAACAAACATGATGAATAAAGAAAGAAATTTAGCTGAAAGGACTCACGGTGCCAACTCATCAGTGGGAGCTCCCCAATTCCCACGACCTGCACCTTCTCGTTTAAATTCATACCTATACAACAAGACAATTAGTACATAAACACTTGAAACATTCAAGCTCACACCAGCTAAATAAGCACATCAGAGAGAATCAAAGGCCCCTCACCCACCCACCCATAAAAAAAGTAATGTGAGCTCCTTTAAATGACTTACCCACGTCCAGTTCCACTTCGGCGCTCAAACACCCTCCTGGGGCGTTCACCATCTACAGCATCATCTCCATTGCTAAAACCACCACGGCGACCACCACGAAACCCCCCGCGAGGTCCGCCATATCCACCTCTCCTCTCGGAGGGTTTCCCTGACTCTCCATCTTCAGAAGCTCTGTACCCTCCGGAGAACCCATTAGTGCTTCCAAAAGTATTCTCACCATCAACAAATTCTTGGTTAAAACCACGACCGCGTCCACGCAATCCTCCACGTGGTCCCCCACGACCTCCTCCACGCTGGCTATCATTCCTAGCCTCCCTCACTGCTCAAATATCAACAGACGAATAAAAAATGGAAAGAATTTCAATTGAAAAACTTAGGTGTAATGCAAATGGGGCATAACAGAAGACAAATGGTGACAAAAAAACTGGCATTGTTTTCAACAATACGATACATCTTAATGAGAGAATATCAGCATGAAAATCAGACCACATAACAATATCCAGGAGGAGAGAAAGAGAACATTAAGGCCACAGGAATATACATTTCCCTTATCAAGTACAACCACAACAGGAAAACACCAGCCAATTAACTTACTGTTAATAACTAACCAGCTAAACACTCAATTTTCCATCTACTAAAAATACACTATCATACCATCAAAATAACAAACAAATCATACATAAAACATTGAAGAAACTACTACTCAGTTGCAACAATTTGATGATAGAAGAGATGCAATTGGACAGGGGCACAAGGCAGCTCGAAATCACAAGAGATGAGCTGACTCAAATTTACCAAAACGTCTTTGGATAAGGAGAATTTAGCCAAGAACATATATAACATAACAGAGCGAAAGGGTCCATATCCAACCAACAAGCTTAAGAGTTATTTTAGATACACTTGCATTATTTGCAAGAGTATTCTAGTTGGACGCTAAATTGTTGTGTAGAGGCAGATGTGGGATTAGAGACCCTTAATTTGCCTTAAAAGAAAAATTATTTAGTATTAGAATGAAATGGAGTCCCAAATAATTTGGGATAGGAATATAGTTTATTGGCTGAACATACAACCTCACACTAAGCAACAACAAGAAAATATACATTCACAGACTTCTCAAGACAAGCCAGAAGACAATACAATAGATGATATAAGAAGCCTACCTCCATAAGTTAATGCAGTGAACTCGGCTAATGGGTTAAACACATCTAGGTGCAACACTAACATCGTGCAGGGCGGGGGTGGGGGTGAGGGTGGGGGGCATACACTTTCCAGAAGACTAACCAAACTATATGGTCCCATATACCAACAGGTAAGAGCTCCTATGAATTCTGTTAGGTACAAGGGCAACCAAGAGCACTACCAAGCAAATATTCCTTAGAGAGCCACAAGAGTTTTGTGTGTATCAGTAGGGGTACATTATGAAAATTGTCGAGTTTATTCCCTACTTGTTGAGTGTGTTTCTATAACCTTTCTCCATCTGAATTCTTCCTTTCTTTCCATGAATCTTTCATCAAGGAATAGAGTAGAAGGTTAGTAGGTAGTCGAGCGCTGTTTAGTTTCCCTTATCAGTATTATAGTATTACTCCACTACCACCTTATTCTTGGATTTTTACTACTTGCTGTTTTTTATCACCTTTTGCTTCTGTTATCATAGTTTTGTGAATTGCTACTGTTTTTTCACCATTGTTGCTACTGTTTGATTTCTCCATTATTTTTAGCATAGCCTCTTCATTGCAGTATTTCTTTATCATATGTCTTTAATATGAGTTATATATAACCGGCCTTCATTACTGTATATTATCTTTCTAAACCATTAGCCGAGTACATAACAGTGGAGGATTCACTCAAAGACAGGAAAAAGTTGAAAACATCTGGTTTGAGTATAATGACATAAGGACATTGTATCGGAGAAAACAAAATAACCTCTCAAAACACTTGTCCAACGCCAATTGAATAAGGACTACACATTTACATCGTAGCCAGATCCCTGTGGCATTCAGCAAAAAAAAAAAAGTCCAAAAAGCAAAACATGCATAAAACAAAAAACGCCGAAAAAAAAAAGCATGCGTAAAACATAAACGCCAAAAGAACAAAACACGCTTACCGAGCAAAAGTAACTAGATTTAATTTTACAATTATTCTAAATGAATACACATTATTTCTGCGTACTTCGACTAATATATGAATAGAGATATATACACACACATAACACATAGAAAACGGAATTTAAAAAAAAAAAAAAAAATTACCAGCCTCGGATGGAGGCAGGGGCTTGGAAGGCAGTTTAGCAGCAGCAGCAGGCTTAGCTTGTTGAGCAGGACCTTTCTTGTTAACAGACGCAACAGGAGGAATCTGCTTTATCTGCTTAACAGCAATGAACAAACTTGGGTCCTCGGCATCACCATCCAGAAGGTCAAATGGGTTCAACGTCGCCATTTTTTATTTTTTTTGAATCTTTTTTAGTGACTATACGGAGCGATACAAAGCTTCAAGCTTTAGCAAAGATTTAACGCATACATAAAAAGAACTATTGATTAGAATCCATTTAGAATGATGTAAAAGATTATGTGAAGAGAGAGAAAGAAAGAGAATGGAAGCTTTGAAAACCCTAGCCAATGCGGCAGACAATTGAAGGAATGAAATTGTACCTAATCTTAAAAACCCTTGTGGGAGGGAGAGAAGGATTGAGTGCGGGGAGGTTCAATTGAGTAGTGGGTGTGGACTCTCGTGTTGGTTTGTGGGCTTTTAACATTTAGTGGTCGTTTGGTTTGGGCTTTTGCTTAACTGGTGGAGACATTTGGGGCCTAGTGTACAAATACCCCATTTGGAGATGAGAAATTGGTACTTTCTTCTTATTTAAGGTTTCATCTGTTTTCACTTAATAAAGGTGTTAATATTGATAATTTAGATTTTAGTTATTAAGTTTATTTATTTTTTAGGTTTGAATCATACACGTTCAATTGAGGGTTATGTTTTTTTCACATTACAATTACTTAATGAGTTTGATTTATAACCAAATCTTAATACCACTAAAAAGTCTATTTAATGATTTAATTTTACAAACATGTAAGTTCAACAATTTCATTTATTCATCGTTATCGTTATTGCGTACCCTTATAAATTATCATCACCGGCTACTGTCATTCTCAGCCACAATAACCATCGTTTGGAAACACTATAGTCAACTGTTACTGTCGCTATCCACTCTGAGGTATTCGGTGTACTAATCAATAAATTCACGAAATCAACTTTATTTTATGACAAAATAAATCAAACCTAAGTGGTCAGGATATCATGCTAATATTAATTGAGTTTGAGAAATTTTCACTGACGGTATGAATCCAAAAATCTAGACCATGATAAACTTCGTATCGAAGGCGTCACGATAACAGCCTAAGGTGACGTTTGGGTACTCAAGTAACGGACAAGGAGGCGCATGTAGGAATACCACCAACCAAATAAGCCACTAGTGGCTGAGAGAAAGTGAGCAACACCTTGAATAGGTTGGGTGGAGCTTAAACATTTTACAATCATCACCATCAATTATCATTACTGTAACAACCAACAATCACTATCGATCACCACTATATATTCTCAATCAATGGCATCATTCACCATCACCATTTGCTATCACTATCATCCACCACAATTATCATCTGTAATCGCGATCAATCACTATTGTCACACAACCATCACTTAATTAGCCACTACCCATGGTACCACCATCTCCAATCGACGCCCACAGCCGTTACTATCACCAATCTGACAAGTTTAGATACTAACTAATGAAGTGTGAATGTTAATCTAGTTTATGCAGAAGTGATACATGTCTCATTAGAAATCAGTCAAAATATATTGAGATACATCACGATAATATGCATGTGAACATGGTGTGTAACGAGAAGACCGACACACTGATAAGTGACAACATATTTTGTGAAGCTAATTCGAGATCATGCTCAAATACAAATACAATTAGAATTATTTCATTTTAAATTATTTTTTACTCTTAATAAGATGATATAGACATATAGTCACATAGATATCAGTGACATTTTAAATTCTTAAATGAAGTGCCGGTAAATACTAACTCGCATCAAAAGTTCATACCAAATCAATTCAACTAAAGTTGATAAAGGAAAAAAATTGTAAATGACTCCCACATTTGTAAAAACAAAATAGTGAGATTTTGTTTAATTATGAAATATAATTGTATTTCGGCGACAAAACATAGTTGAATACATTGTATCTGTGTGCATAATTGTAACACCCCGAGAGTAGACCCTGGACGTCACACGGTGTTTACAATCTCGAGGGACCACAAGCTAACCCATGAGCTGGTACCTGTTGTGAGCACTAAATAATAAGAACAAAATACATGTGCAGAAAAACAACTGATAAACCATAAGGTTTTAAATAACTGAAAACAATACTGGATCATGAATCTGGAAATAACTGCCGGAAACAACTATCTGCAACTAATAAAATAATAATAAAATTGACTGACTGTCTGTACTAGTTTGGAAAGCCTCTACTAACTGAATAAAAGTTGATGGGACAGGCCTTAACCAACTCCAACTAACTGTTGAACTGAAACCATGAAAGTAAATATAGTTTGTTCTCAAAATATGAGGATTCACCACTGTTATAGCTGATAATCTGAAAGGTCTAAGTGTGATCTGGAAACTGAGCGTTCGAACCTATGATATGATACATCATAGCGCAAGAAAAGAGTATGCGATCAGTACTTTGAATGTACTGGTATGCTAAATGTGGTAGGATGATATGCATGATTTCATGTGCATGAATAATAACTGACTGAATAATTAGCATGAAATATGAATAGAATGCATGAATCTGTAAATAATAAAGATGCGTGTAATCTGTAAATACCAAGCATAAAATATGTTTTGATGATAATCTGTAAACTGTAATACTAAAATCTGATAACTGAATATCTGATATCTATATGCTATGGTCAAGCAAACTAAAATTGACCAATTACTGAGTTGATTACTGGACTGAGACTGTGGGAGCTATCATTTTATTGACATGACCCAATGAGCAAGTTGGGGACCAACTTGTGATCCCAGTTGGAAGGGTATTAGTATCGTGCCACGGGTACTAACAGTGGTTGTGTGGGTCTATTAAAGTGTTGTCTCGAAGGACTAAGGGTTATCCTCAACTGACAGGTATTTGTTTGAGATCAACCTCCAACTGGCAGGTTACATCTCAGCCTACGTTGGCTACGTAGTTATGGAATGCGGGGACTGCTACTAAAGGTCACACCCTCAACTGGCAGGTGAGCCCTCGTCCCTGGGTTCGCTCGGTGCTAAATCCTACTCCCAACTAAACTGACTTTGAATACTGAACTATACTAAGATTTACTGATTTTGATAACTGACTGAACTGCTAATGCTCATAACATATTCTAGAATTATTCTGATAAGACTGAGATTAAGTAAACAACTATGATTTCGGGTATTCATAACTCCCAGGATTCGATAGCATTAATAGTAAAATAGTACTACAACTTTAAGGACATAGCATGAAAATATTTATATCAAAAGTTCATTCTTGTAGGCATTTCATCAAACACTTGATGTTCCTAGTTCAAGCTAAGCATGAGAATAGTTTAAAGATTGTAGTAATAGCATGATTTCAACATCAACATTATTAATTATGAATTAAATCAGCGAATAACATCATTAAAATGTGTGGGGTTGAATAACAATGATAATTTCATGAAAACATGGTGTAGAATTACAATTCATGGGAATTCATGGTTAAAATCACAATTTAAAATCATAATAACTTGTAAAGACCACAACTTTGAATTTAAAATTGGATACTTAGGCTTCATGGGTGAAAGAAACCCATAGTTGAACACTTAGCATACCTGGGTTGATGAAATTGGGAGAATTGATGGTGAATTCTTGAGTTTTGATCTTGAACTTTGAAGGCTAGGGTTATTGTTCTTGAAAGATTGAGTAATTTGTGAAATAATGAGCAAATAATGCTTTATTGGGACTTAAATCCCGTTTTTGAACGGATTTGGGGCTATGGAAAAAAATCAAACAGTCCCTGAAATTTAAATCGCGAAAACTAGAAATCCCAATTTTGATACCCAGTGCGACGCGGTGCAATCGCGTCGAGCCACTGGAAAGTTGACAATCCCCATTTTTCCCAACGACGCGATGCGGTGCCATCGCGTTGCGCCTTTAGAAACGGACAACTGCGAACTGGAACTTTGGCGCGATGCCATCGCGATGCCCTACTGGAAAATAAACAATTGTGAAATGGCCCCTTGGAGCGACGTGTTAGTAATTGCGGTGACACACTGGAAAAGGACAAACGTCCTTTTTGGGGTCATCGCAATGCGGTACTGCTCGTATTGAGCTACTGTTTTCTCTAAAAGTGTCATAACTTCTCATCTGAGTATCGAATTTAGGCTAAATTGGTAATTTAATTCTCTACAGGTTGGTGGGCCTTGAGCAGAAAAATTCTAATTAGAACAGAAGATATGCTAATTTGAAGTTGACGAAAGCAACATTCCTATCGAAAACTCAATCGGTAAGGGATATTTTGATTCGCCTAACAACTGAGAGTTATTTGAGACCTTAATACACATCAAAACAACTCATAAAACTATCAAAGAACCGCAATGTACTATGTATGAGCTTAAAACATGACGTTAACATTGGTTTGGATTTTTAGAGTATTACATTATCTCCCCCTTGAAAATATTCGTCCTCGAATGAGACTGGTTAAGATGAAAACACTAAAGAACTGAGATTACATGTTGAATATACGTGGTGAAAACATGATTACATGACTGAATCTGAAGCATGGCACATACTGGATTGGTTCTGCAAATGCATGACTGACATGAGAATAGTATGCAACTGAAACTAAGCATGGGAATGAGAAATTCTAATAAAATTGTTACCTTAAGATGAATCTGAGTTTGCGGAGAAAAGATGAGGGTACTTGGTCTGCATCTCTACTTCTGCTTCCCAAGTGGCTCCCTCAATGGATTGATTCTGCCAAAGAACTTTAACTAGGGGAACTTCTTTGTTTCTTAGTCTACGAATTTGTCGATCAAGGATCTCGACTGGAATTTCTTCGTAAAAAAGGTTGTTCTGAATATCTACGCTTTCTAAAGGAACGATAACTGCTGGGTCTCCAATGCATTTCTTCAACAAGGAGATATGGAAGACTGGGTGCACTGATGCTAAGTCTGCAGACAACTCAAGCTCATAAGCCACCTTTTCAAAATGGCTCAAAACTCTGTAAGGACCAACATATCGGGAACTAAGTTTCCCCTTCTTACTAAACCTCTTTAATTTCTTCATGGGAGAGATCTTGAGATATAAAAAATCACCGATCTTAAACTCAAGATATTTTCTTCTCATATCTGCATACGATTTTTGTCGGCTCTGGGATGCCTTAAGCCTCTCCCTAATCAATTGTAATTTCTCTAAAGCATCAAACACCAAGTCAGGCCCTACCAAACGGACTCTCCTACTTTAAACCAACCAATCAGAGATCTACATCTCCTTCCATATAGAGCCTCAAATTGAGCCATCGGAATACTGAAATGATAGTTGTTATTATACACAAATTTAATCAAAGGCTAATGGTCATCCCAACAGCCTCTAAAGTCAACTACACACGCCCTTAACATGTCCTCAAAGGTCTGAATGGTCCTCTCCGCCTGACCATCTGTTTGAGTGTGGAAGGCTGTACTGAGGTGAACTTGGGTACCAAGACTCTTCTGAAAAGCTTTCCAAAAGTAAGAGGCAAATTGAGTACCTTTGTCTGAAATGATGAACTATGGAATACCGTGCAACCTAATCAACTCTCTAATATAGAGCTTGGCATTGTCTTCGACTAAATAAGATGTATGGACTTGCAAGAAATGGGTTGATTTGGCCATCCTATCTACAGTGACCTAAATCGAATCATGTTGTTGACGAGTACGAGAAAAATCCATCACAAAATCCATGTTCACTTCCTCCCACTTCCAAGTGGGAAAACTGAACTCCTGCATAAACCCACTAGGTTTTTGATGTTCAATCTTAACCTACTAACGAGTGGTCTGCAATATCCCTTTTTATCCCACTCCACCAATAGATTTTCCGCAGATCGCGGTACATCTTTGTGGCCCCTGGATGAATCGAGTAACGCACACCATGCACTTCTGTTAGAATTCGTTGTCTCCAACTCATCAACACACGGCACACACAGTCTACCCTGGCAACATAGTACACCATCTCCCCCTTAGGAGAAAACCTGTACCTTCTAACCTCTGACTAACTCCTTCAACTTCACCAGACTAAGATCCCTATTTTGTTTTTCTTTCACTTCGTCAACCAAAGAAGATTTTGAACTATTGTAAACCTAAGCACTACCCTCAGCTGAATCAACCAAACGAACACCTAACCTGGCAAGCTGATGAACTTATCTAACTTACTTCTTCTTATCACCCTCAACATGAGCAACACTACCCCTAGACAATCTACTTAGGGCATCTGCCACTACATTGGCTTTGCTCAGATGATACAGAATACTCATATCATAATTTTTCAGTAATTTTAACCATCTCCTCTGACGCAGATTCAAATCCCTCTACAATAATACATACTGCAAACTTTTGTGATCTGTGCACACATCACCATGCACCCCATACAAATAGTGCCTCCAAATCTTTAAGGCAAACACAACAGCTACTAACTCAAGATCATGGGTGGAATAATTCTTTTCATGGAGCTTAAGTTGTTTAGAGGCATAGGCCACAACTTTATCCCTCTGCAAAAAAACATACCCCAAACCAACTCTGGAAGTATCACAGTACACAACAAACCCATCTGAACCGTCTAGTAACGTCAAAACTGGGGTTGTGGTTAGTTGAGTCTTCAACTCCCGAAAACTCTTCTCACAAGAATCTGACCACTGAAACTTAACTTTTTTTTTGAGTCAATAGTGAAATACACTACATATTCCCACATGTAAAAAGTGTATATGCACGTACACAATATCTGTAGAGCAAATTCACGTGCGTAATAATAGTAAAATATACTATATTCATGTGTATAAAATATCTGTAACGAAATATATTGTATCTGCGCACATAATAATTATGAAATATATTGTATCTACACACATAATAAGTGTATTTGCACGTATACAATATCTTTGCCTGATTATATCTGCACGGATAATAAATGTTTTCGCGCATATCTACTATAAAAATTCAATCTATCACTATATTCTGTAATTTCTCAAACTACTGCTATAGGTAAACCACACAATTTCTCACTTTTTAAACACGAGGTTTAATCTCATAAGTCAAGGAGCTGCTAACGGTGTAAGGAGCTACTAACATATTTTATCATGATTTTGTCAATTACTTAAAATATCATAAATCTTGTTTTGTGATACATATTTTAAGCCTTGATACATATCGTCTATGATATATTTTAAACTAATCAGTTAGTTAAATAAAAAAGTAACAAAATTGCATTTATTTAGGGGAGTATACAATGAGAGAGAATCTCCAAAATATCCACAATAGGAGAACATTCAAATTTTAAAACTCTTCATCATATCTCATCATTTGCAATTTACAATTTGGAAAGTAAATTATGAGAGGGAATCTGTGATACATATGTATGATACATATATTTCATATATTAGACTTCAAATATATGTATCATCCTTAAATTATGGGAAGAAAAAATAAGTTCTTGATATGTATCAAATACATTTATCTGATGCATATGTCTGATGCATGTATGTTTGGTACTTGTGATTGATACATTAATCTATTTTGATAAAGTAACTTTGATACATAAAATTTGATGGACTTTGATATAAAAAACAATGCAGTTGTGTGCATAGATATTCATATGTATCATAAACACGTACTAACCTACTAGATACATGAAAAATTAATAAATTTATTACATGAGCATGTAGATGCATTCATATGTATCACGAATAAAAAATATATTTTTTATTACTATGATAACATTCACAAAGATACATTCACATGTTTCATGAGCAGACACTAAGCTTCATATTACATATGATGTAGCAGGCCATGGTACATTGGCATGCAAGTATACATACATATATTTCATGAACAAATAAATATATTCTTTTTTACTATAATACACATCACAGTGATACATTCGTATGCATCATGAATTATTTTAATGAATTAATCTTCTTCTCCATCTTCACATTTTCACCTTACAAAATATCCATTAACATCATTACGCATTAATTCTCTCAACCTCCATTGAAAATCAATCAAATACACCAACAACTCCTCCACTTTTTACCATCCTTCCATCGTGAAATTGTATATCAAATTCAAAAAAATAAGTGCGTCGATCAAGAATCATGAGTCAATTTTTCACACCCCATAGCATAAAAAAGAAAAACCCGTGAACTATACTCAAAAACGTTTTATCTGGCTATTTTTTGTATGTAATTCAATCTCTTTAACAGCTCAACAGAAGTAAAATTTTCCCATTTCAGTTATAGCCAAGAAAACTTCTTTCTATTCAAAGTAATTTCAAGAACCAAAAGATTATAAAGTAGATTCCAAATGAAAAAGCTTTTGCTAATCCAACTCTACTTTCAGTTGAAATCGAAATAGAAAAATGGGGTGGGGGGAGAATGGGCAAATATCGTGCAAAAGGAGATTATGATGGAAGAGAGTCAACAAATTTTTTTGGGAGAGAATTTGAAAGATGAAATCTCATGATTTTGGGCGACAATGGTGGAGTTGCTCGTGTTAGATATGTATCAAGAACAATTTTCAATTTCTGAATTTTTCTGTAATTTTTTAAATGGTATGAGTTTTTATGTATTAATGACCTCTCATGTTGAAATTTATGTAATTATCCCTTTTTGTTCATGTTTTTAGGCGCCTGATATCAAACTCGCTCTCATCCAACTGACGAGCCCATTATACTAACCACCATGCACGTGTAAAAGTGTGGTAAAATTAGCCCATAAAGACATAATTCATCCAATTCATTTAAGTTTGAGCGAGTTATAAACCCACCTAAATGTTGGCTCGCCCATTTTGACCCTCCACCCTCATCCCCTTTCCAACTTTCAGTCCATTTAAAAATTGAAGTTGATATTTATCCAAATTTAAAAATTCTTAGTACTAATTTTTTTGGTTTGACATGTGATCTATAATTATAATAAAGATTTTTTTAATTGAAAAAGAATGTAGGTAAAAATTAAAATTTTATAAAAAATAGTTAGAGTTTTATAATCCAAATTCTAATTCAATCCATTATAATCCAATCGTTTTGACACTTATAAGAGGCCCCCATGCATGACTATTCCTCCACATTATGTATTTATAGCATGCTCATGTAGAAGACAAACGCAAATCCATTCATAATTAATTCAATAGCTAGGATGTTTGCTTAAGCAAAATTTAATGTAATTTGGTAAAATTCCTGAAATGATTGGTCGGCGGTCTATTCTCATAAGCTAAATTAGTACGTCATTACTTTTGTCTTTCCACACTGTAGCTCAAATTTTCTAATTTTACAGAGTTTTTGCTGACTATAATATATAGTACTACTATGCTGTACACGTAAACATTGGCTTCAGTTTGTTGAAAATGTTTACGTAGTATTTGTTGTGTAAGGTTCTCTCTGACCGTGTGACGCGTAGTCAGCTTCTTTAATAACCATTTGGTCAGTTATACAATTTTCATTTTGTAACTATTTGTCTTGTCGTCATTCAGGCAGCTTTACATGGGATGGCCCTACTAATTTAAGTGCTTCTAATAGGCGGGTGCATGCAGTAAGAGAAGGGGAATGTGAGATAGGATTAATTAGGAAGTGGAGAATCGGACTAACTAGCTACTACTCTATTCATTTTTAAAAAATACTTATTTTTTCTTTTAATTCGTTTATAAAAGAAATGATTTTTTTATTTTTTAAAAATATTTTAATTTCAATTTTTTACATAAAATATTTAAAATTACAAGATTAAATATTATTTTGGTATATTTAAATTTTTTAAAAGACTATACTATTTAAATTTTATTTTATTTTTAAAATTTTTGTATCAAATCAAAATAAATAATTGTTTTTCAAAGGAAGGAAGCAGTAAGATTCACCCATACAATAGCATGTATAATGAGAACTAGCTCATTTATTCTAACCTTTTGATTATTGGTGCTCATTTCCATATGGGAGAAATTATGGAAAAAGTTACTTTATATATAAAATGAAATTATATTATACATATAATTTGATTGATTCTGTGAAATTCAAGTTTTATGCTGCCGTTTGATTCCTTTTAAAAAGAAAAAAAAATGATAAATCAATTTTCAACCAATGGCACAGAAATATTGACATTGGATAGATTTTTTTATTTTACAAATATTATTTTCTACAACTTTGAATATCATATACTGACTCAAATGGATAGGTGGCTTAGCTGTGCTACGCATGGACCCAATATTGATATTTAAAAATTCCATGATATGTGTAATTTTAGTATATAATTAAAACTTTCATTTATTTAGTTGATAATTTAAGTTGTTAATATGACACCCATAAGATTTCGAAAGTCAATCAAATATTTTATGTTTTAAAAATTTTTTAGTTGTTAATTATTGTGATTAATATATTTTTTTTACGTATTTTTTTTTAAATATATAACAAATTAATTATTTTTTAAAATAATTTAAGTTGTTAATTATGACAATTTATAGCACTTTTTATGTAATTTATAAATAATATTTTTTTTGAATCTATAACAGATTAATTATTTTTTAGATATTTTAAGTCGTTAACTATTGTAATTTATAATACCTTTTGACATTGTAATTTATTATTTTAAGTTGTTAGCTAATTTATAATACTCTCCATGTTCAAATTTTTGTAGCGTTGATAGTCAATTATATTTTAAACTTAAAAATTTCATGATATGTGTAATTTTAGTATTTAATTAAAACCTTCATTTATTTAGTTGATAATTTAAGTTGTTAATATGACACTCATAAGATTTCGAGAGTCAATCAAATATTTTATATTTTAAATTTTTTTCCAGTTGTTAATTATTGTAATTAGTATATTTTTTTACGTATTTTTTTGAAATATATAACAAATTAATTATTTTTTAAAATATTTTAAGTTGTTAATTATGACAATTTATAGCACGTTTTATGTAATTTATAAATAATATTTTTTTAATATATAACAGATTAATTATTTTTTAGATGTTTTAAGTCGTTAACTATTGTAATTTATAATACCTTTTGACATTATAATTTATTATTTTAAGTTGTTAGCTAATTTATAATACTCTCTATGTTCAAATTTTTGTGGCATTGATAGTCAATTGTATTTTAAACTTAAAAATTTCATGATATGTGTAAGTTTAGTATTTAATTAAAAACTTCATTTATTTAGTTGATAATTTAAGTTGTTATTATGACACCCATAAGATTTTGAGAGTCAATCAAATATTTTATATTTTAATTTTTTTTTTAATTGTGAATTATTGTGATTAATATATTTTTTTTACATTTTTTTAAAATATATAACAAATTAATTAATTTTTCTTAGATATTTTAAGATGTTAACTATGATAATTTATAGCATTTTTTATGTAATTTATAAATAATATTTTTTTTTGAATATATAACAAATTAATTATTTTTTAGATATTTTAAGTCGTTAACTATTGTAATTTATAATACCTTTTTGACATTGTAATTTATTATTTTAAGTTGTTAGCTAATTTATAATACTCTTCATGTTCAAATTTTTGTGGCATTGATAGTCAGTTATATTTTAAAAATAATTTAAGTTTTAAATTATTACGATTTATAATAATTTTTCTTCTACTCCAATTTAAGCAACACTGATATAATTTTGATGTCAATCAAATACCACGATTGAAGCAGCAAAGTAGACATGTCTTAAATGACTCATAATAACTAATTAGAAGTGATATTATAAAAATACTTATGAAAAAAGTCTAAGTGAACCTCATATAAAATGTCAAATTAATTCAAAATATTATTAAAGTAATTTATTATTTTATGTCTATTTTATATTTTTAATTAAATATTATTAATTTTTTAATATTTAGATGACCTCTAATGATTAATTAAGGGTGATATACTAAAATTACGATTGAAGCAGACTTGTCATAAATATCTATTTTACTCTTTTTATTAAATATTATTAATTTTTTAATACTTAAATGTCATCTAATAATTAATTAAGAATGATATAGTAAAATCACGAAGCAAGGTGACAAGCTGACATATCGACGGAGTGAATCTGCTTGAGCAGCTCCACTGCCACTTATTATTATTACAGAAATTGTTCCACTAGACATTGGATATCTGTTATTTTCTCATTTCGTACATATATTTAAAATAAATAAATAAAAATCTGTTAAGAAAAACTGATAGTAACAAGCTTGGGAAAAGGAGAAAAAAATTGAAGCAAACATGGGAAATATTTTTTACTCTAACTATAATTCAGATCTTATTTTAATTAATCAATTTTAATCATTCTTTTTAAAATTATGATATATTTTCTCTATTCAAATAAGATTTTGGAGAAATAAAAATATGAGAAAATGGGTAATTGCCGAATTCAACTGATCTATATCTATAATCTATAATATATACACATACATATACATAATATATTAAAAGGATGAAAACCTTAGAAAAGTGAATCGAACTTTTTGCCCTTCATTAAAAGACCAAACTTTAGACAAAATCGTCTTTTCAGTTTTCTTTCAATTATTATATATTTAATATTAATATTAACTCCTTAAATATATAGGATCAGGACTTTAAAATAACTGATAGAAATTTTATATATGATAGGAATTTTTTCTTAAATTAGGAGTCCTAAAATATGTGATACAAGGTAACATGAAAATGCCGACGTTCTTTGTTATAAAAAGGGCACACTAATATGTCAAATTAAATTTAAATCGAAATAAATTTATAGTCTTACAAAATACAAATTGTCATATGGACACTATATTGGGATCACTAAATCTTAGTGCTTGTGGTTTTACTGATGGAATTGTTCCAATGGCATGAAATTTGTACAAGGGATCGCAAATTATAATTTTTTTAATAAATTTTTACGTAAATGTTAAGTTTGATCTCCTTATCCTAATTTCTCTATATTCATTTTTTGTGTAGTTTACAGGTTGTAAATAAATGTCTGATCGGACTTTAAGAAATTTTTGTGTAAGGTTAGAATTAATTGTATTATTCTAATATCTTGATTATTGTATTTTTTGGTAGTTTGTGTGTTATTACTATCTGTTGTTTTTGTTATGATCAGTTATAATCCTATTGATGATCTGGATATTTTTTTTCTCTTTTTTTGATTTTGATTTCAATTGTCTTCTTGTATTCATTATTATCATATTTTGTTCTTGTATGTACCATAATCAAATTAATTTTAATGTAGGAGTTAAATTCCTTCCGTTTATCCTTTACTTGGATTGATTAGGAACTCTTTTTCTATTTAAGTTATTAAGTTGTGAATGAGCGCTAATTATATTTATTGTTTTCAATTTGACTTTAGTCTCAATTCCAACAGAAACATATTAAAACATTATTATATAACAACGAAAGATATGCTAACATGAACATGCGGCAACCAGCTAATAGGATGCAGTTTGGAACACCTAAATAAAGTTCCTTGTGGAGGGATATGATGCTTGGTGTATCAATTGCTTAGAGCAATCTTGCTATCAAAACAGTGAAGAAATTTTAGGAGAAGAGTAGTTGTGGAAGCTATAGTGGTTCTTCATCTAGCTTGGCTTCTGGTTTGGCCTTCCTCCTACACAATACATTTTTTTTTTTAATTTATTACTTAAGAGATGAGTGAGAATAATTAAAAAAATAATTTAAAAAATTGAAAGTATATAATAGGGATACTTATAGGCAATTCTTTCCATAGCATATTATTTCACTTTATAATAGTAAAAATATTGATTTGTCGTCTTCTAGCACTTTCTAACGACATAATGTGATATCGGAAAGTTCGAAAAGTTATTTAAGATTTTTTTTTTTTTATGGATCTATAGTCTTTGTAGTTTTTCTTAATTTAGTTTAAAGTGTTTTTTAATATTTTTATATGAGTTTGTATGAATATATAAATTTTTCATTTAAATGTTTTGTCGCATTTATAAAATCATCAGTTTATTTATTAATCATGACATACTTTTTTTTTTATAATATCAAAATAATTTTATAAAATTAAATCCATTGAAGTAAGGTACACGTGCGTGGGGCGTATTATATACTAGTATATATAATTGGTGTCCGGTGTCCCCCGTTATCCCTACACTGAATTTTCTATTTGCACTTTTGGTGACGTAGTTTAAAAATGGATTCTTTCCTTTTCGTGTTTTAATTCATATATAGAGTAATGTTTCATTAAAGTAAAATGCACCTTTCTCTATCATACATACAGCTTTTCCATATTGCATAATATAGTTGTCATACACGATAATCTCATTGAACTATAAACTACCGCGAATTTGCTGACTCAATATTCAATATTCTTACGTTTCCTCATCTTCCCTTTGTTTTCTCACTTATTATCAACTTATTATCCCATGTGAAATATAAGGAATATATGTTTTTGTAGCGTTCACGTTAATTTGAATGTATTTTGATTAATTTCACAAGATAATTACTTGTTGACATTGATATATAGTCATATAGATATGAAGTAACTCAATCCTTCAAAATTAATTTTATGAGTTTAATATTTAGTATAAATTATGAGTTCATATATCTACTAATTAATTTTTATATATTTTTTTATTTACACACAAGCTATAATCTACATCAAATTATTGGATGGAGATGAACCTAAATATATCCGCTTCTGCCAAAGTTGAATCCTATGATAATATGAAACTAAAGAGATTACCTAATGTTTATGTTATATTAATTTTCCAATTTGAAACTTCATATGATTAATTTCTAATTCACTTAATTGAAACTGATTGTGAGAAATTAATCCTCGCCCCACCCCCTTCCCCCTCTCTCTATATATATATCATGATATTTCACAAGTGAAGCTTAATAAGTCGGTATAGCGCTTTCATCTTTTATTTATATAAAAAATTAATGTCCGAGTCCCATGATAATATTATTTTAGTTCATATTTTATGATATTTTAATTCAAACGCATCTCTTGAAAAGTTCACATATTTCTAAAGAGTAAGAGATATAATATTCACTACAAAACCCTTAATTAAATGGAGGTAACTTAAGAAAAATAGTATCTTTTAAATTATATAAACAATCATTTATTTGGATTTAAATAAAAGTTTAAAACACAACATAATATGTAAAAGAATATTTTGTGACTTTTGCACAACTGTACTAATTGTTTGAAGCTCTTTTCTATGTCATAACCCATTGAATTCAAAGTTCGTGGATCAAAAAATGTGAGATTTGAGTCCATATATATCTTTATTGTGACCCCCCCCCAAAAAAACTCAATTATATACAATTATATAAATTACTCCTATATGGCACATGATAAGCTTTTTGGCATAATGTAGAGGGACTATTTGAATACAGTATAACGTTAGTCGTTTACGATCATCCATTGGAGGTTCATATAATATGTAAGTGGTTCAAGTGAAAGCCGCCAATGGGAGAAACAAATACTCCTAAAAAGTTTGGATGGAAGAGAAAGAATAAACAAATAAAAAGTTTGGATAGAACAGAAAGAATAAACAAATAAAACGTTTGGATAGAAGAGAAGAATAAACAAACAAATAAATAAATAAATAGAAGTACTAATTGATCTCACCCACTAAAGTGCTCACTTTGCTTGCAATGTCTTTGCCGCAAAGTGAAATATAATGATGACAATAGCATAAAAAATGCTAGTGGTCTTTGAGTTTTTTAATTGGGTCACTTTGCAATTTGCCATTAATTGTACCGTCAGTGAAAAGCTTGGTTCGATGTGGGGTAGATATTAAAGAAAATAATATATATATATATATATATATATTTACTTTTTTGTTATATAGAGTTTTTAATATATGTATATTATATATATTATTAATTATTATTTTTATACATTATATTTAATATTACTTATATTTCAATATACGTTATTTATTAATACAAGATATTAAATAATCATCAAAAAATAATATTATCATGACTAATTTCAATATTAGGAAAGAACTCTATTCAATATCATTCTTACACACTCAAATATTCATTTAAGAATTTTTTCATTGCTTGAATCATGCGTTCTGAATCATTCAGTGTTAGCGTAAGCAATGTGAAAGGGAGTGCTTATATTGGAGGTTGGGGAGAATATAATTAATCTAAAATATCATTTGTATAACTTATTTTTCTTATTTTCTCTAGAAAAATTATTTTTTAAATATTTTTAAGAAGTGATTTTTCTAAATAAAATATTTTCAAAACATGAAAAAACTTAGAAAATCCAGACCAAAGACAGTACCCTTAATTAACGAGTGAAGATCCCGGAATAGTCAAAGCAACAAACGCTGTGGAGAATAGTTTCTCGTTTAAAGCGTGCATGCTTTGGGCTGTGGGCCGTGTTTCATGTCTTTGGGATGAATAGGCATCTCTTATTGAAAGGGAAAGGGAAGTAATATAAGATTAAATGTACATTCCCACTTTATAGATATGCAAATGCAATCTTATAAAGCACCGACCCAATGTAGTTTGGGAAAAGTACCTAATAAAGTATATAAAAATATACGGATACATGATTTAGCTAGTGATTAATAAAGTGAGTTGAGCATTACGAGTCATATATATAAGATTTTAGGTTTAAATTTTTTTTTTAAAAAAAGGGAATAGATATTTTTTATTTTCCAAGCCCCACTGAATAACATTATGTGGTATTTGTGTTCGTAATAGATGGTTGATACCTTGTAAAGTTAGTTGAGGAGAATGCAAACTGCATGAACACCCCATAATCATATGGTAAAGATATATAGTTATTGGCTAAGAAACTAATCGTATAAGATTCAAAATACAAGACAATCTCTATTGTTTTAAAAGCTCTTTATAAAATAAGTAAAAATTTATCAGCATTTAACATTTACATTCAATTAATAAATATACCCCTAAACTTTACGAAAAGGTTTAAATATACCTTCCATTACAAGTTTGGTCCATTGATGCCTTCGCTGTTAAAGTTTAGGAGCAAATATACCCCTCTGAATGTTAAATGATTAGCTGAAAATTTACAAGCCCCTTTTCTCCTTTTTTTTTTAATTGCCACATAAGTCAAATAATTGCCACGTCACAAAAATAAATTCACCTAACTCTTTTACAACCTGAACCCGGCCCAACAATTTGAACCAATCCATGACAAATAATCTCCCTAATAATATGCCTTGAGTTTAAATATAATAATCAATGTCAACTTAAAAAGAGGTACAATTTAATTAGAAATAAAATAATAAAATTACCTTTAATTTTTTAGAAATAAATAGTTTATTAACAATTGTGCTCAAACCAAAAACAGCAGTTATTTAGAAAGGGAGTTAGTAATGTAAAAGAGTGCTAGTTAATCGATAACTGGTAGGAATTAGTTGTACTTATTTTTAACTCTATAAGGAAGGTGGGGGAGCTTATGAAAAAAGATGAAGCACCAGAAAAGGAAAAGGGGACATATTTTGCGTCAAAGGTCTAATTATTGAACCACCACGCTGATTTGCATTGAAGGGATCCATTTGATAATAGATGGGTAACTGACGTTATGGAATGAAAGAGACAAGAAAAAAAATTGAACAGAAACTGAATGAAAACGTATATCTCTATTCATAAGAAACTAAATAAAATAAAAAATAAAAATATGATATTTTTCTTATAGTTATAAGACTAAATATTCTTTAATTAATAAATCCTAGACTTAAAAAAATATATATATAAAATATTCTTAGACTAAAAAAGAAAAAAAAAATATTCTACCATTAATAAAAATGACAAAATAGAAGAAAGGTAAATCTCAACATTCCCTCTCAAACTCAAGTTGGTGTATCTAACTTGAGTTTGAACACTGAATTATTTTTGAAAAATGCAATTTTTTTCTTGATTTTATTGCAACAATCTAATAAAGTTGGTCTTGCTCGTGTTCATGTTCTTCTTCCACAAGTGGTGCTTTTGAATTATCTTGGGTGTGTTTGAACTTGCATACTTTTGTGGCAAGACCTTTTTGTTTGCAACTTCCACATAATGCATCAAATTTCCACCAGCAAAATTTTTAAAGTATATTTTTTTTTATAATATTTGTAAGGTGAATAATCAACTTTTCTTTTTTGATGGTTCACGTAAAAAATATCTTCAACAACTTTTTTCTTCTCTGTAGGTTCTTTTTTGCTCTTATACTTGAAGAGCACTTATCAATACAACAAGAGAGATGACAGGGAGATCTTTAAATTCTTTCAAAGCGGAGATTGGTAGATAGATGTGCTTGAAGGTTTGTGGGGCATTGAAAGAGAGAGTATTGATTGTCATAGATTGAAACAAGATTTAAAATTATATGGGTTAAAAATTGATTAAAAACAACCCTACGTTAAAAATTAAAGTGAGGGTTAAAAATAGTCTTACGTTAAAAATAAAAGTAAGATTAAAAATAGGTTGAAAATAAGTATGGATTAAAAGTGGTTGAAAATTTCTTTTCTTCAACAAGTTTCCAGATCCATGAGGATCGATGAAGGCTCTAATACCACTGTTATGGAATGAAAGAGACAAGAAAAAAGATTGAACGGAAACTGAATGAAAACTCTTTATTGATTTTTTTTTCTTGATTCAAATAGAAGAGTACATCTCTACTTATAAGAAACTAAATAAAATAAATAAGAAAAATATGATATTTTTCTTATAGCTATAATATTAAATATTCTTTAATTAATAAATCCTACACTCAAAAAAAAATAATGTAAAATATTCTTAGACTAAAAAAGAAAAAATAAAAATATTCTACCATTAATGAAAATCACAAAATAAAAGGGAGGTAAATTTCAACATATTGGGTTCGAAATTGAGAGGGCGTCATGCGGAAGCTATTATTTGCAAACTATTGAGACGATAATTCAGACGAAAAGAAAACTATACTAAAAATATAATATTATTATACGATTTGACCAATTAACCTACATATAAAACCTAATATTAAAAAATTATTAAACCTATTGGGAGAAATCTCCCCCTAAACTAGACTCTTTGATGACTACATTGCGGATGTTGATGTGTTGTGGTATGAGTAGGGAGTCTTCTATTTATAGATGCCCAAAACCTTTCCTCCAAGAAAGAGATTAGCCAAATATGAAAAAGTTTTATATTTTTCTTTCAGGAAAAGTAAAAGTATTTATGGTTACTTCTATTTTCCTTACAAGAAAAAGTAAAACTTAAATTTGGTAAGAAAATCGAGGCAAAAATCCTAACAAATCTCCTCTTTTTGGCTTGATTTTCTTCACTTAATCCGTCTTCTCCTTATATCACGTGCACGAACTTCGTTCTTAATATAATCTTCATAACTGCTGCTTACCATAGTTAAAAATAAGGTTTAAAATATCATGGTTAAAAATTGATTTAAAAGTAAATTTTTATTTTTATTTTTAAAGATACATCAGCAGGAGTGTTAAAAATATGGTTGAAATTTGTTCTCCACATGTAGTTCAACAAAAATGTCCATTATCGTCCAAATTGTTGTAGCTTGATTTTGAAACCGCTTTGAACCTGTTTAATCTCGTCTCACCACACCATTGGACCATTGAACCGTAAGATCTGATACCAATTGTTGGGTTCGAAATTGAAAGGGCGTCATGTGGAAGCTATTAGTTGCAAGCTATTGAGACGATAATTCAGACGAAAAAAAAACAATACTATAAATATAATATTATTATATGATTTGGCCAATTGGCCTACATATAAAACCTAATATTAAAAAAATTATTAAACCTATTGGGAGAAATCTCCCTTAAACCAGACTCTTTGATGACTACATTGTGGATGTAGATGTGTTGTGGTATGAGAAGAGAGTCTTCTATTTATAGATGTCCAAAACCTTTCCTCCAAGAAAGAGGTTAGTCAAATATGAAAAAGTTTTATATTTTTCTTTCAGGAAAAGTAAAAGTATTTATAGTTACTTTTATTTTCCTTACAAGAAAAAGTAAAAGTTAAATTTGGTAAGAAAATCGAGACAAAAATCCTAACAACTGGATGTGGACGTAGATAAAAGAAAATGGTGTGTTTGGTAGAAAATGCTTTACAATATTTTCATACATGATTAGTCCTATAATTCATTTTAATGTGAATTGTGAGGTCTACTTTAAACTATATTTGTGCTCATTATTCTAAAAATTATCTTTTCGATTCATAATCATAATGGATAGAGGCTCAATACAAGAAGTTAATCCTTTAACAAAGCAAATTATGCTCTTGGTTTGCCTTTCGGCCCCAAAAATGCTATTACCACTAGCCAAGTAAACCATGTGTGTGTCATTGACTCCTTAAACTATTGAAAATAAAATAGAGTATTATTTATTTAATTTTTGATACAAAAATATTCTTACGATTATCCAAGTGCATGTAACAAATATACCTTTTTAACGAGTAACTTTCACATCAAAAATATTTTTGTTTCACTTGACTGTACTCATGATAAGGGCAATTGACCGAGAAGTAGATGGAGGACATAATGACTAATGTTCTATTTTACTAGTACAAAGATATTTTTATCCCTTTTCTGTTTTATTTGTTACATATATCTTAATTCAAACATCAATTTCTTAAACTTATAAAAATAAATAGGCAAAACGCTTTTCTGAACCCCTGTACTATGTCAGTTTTGTAAGTTGGACACTTCTACTTATATGTTTGTTATCTGAACACCTGAACCCATTAAAAAATAACTTTTTAAACCCTTTGTTAGTCTACTCAGCTGTGTGTGTTGCACAATCGCGGCCACACCATTAATTTTGTGTAAAATAATTTTCACGTATGAAATAACGTGTGTAGAGTATAAATAGTAAAATTTAACCTAAAATTTAGGTCATTTTAAGCCTTCTTCTTCGCCCCTCCTCTCTCTCATCCGAAACTAATAATTAGCACGATTTTAGGATAATTTAGGCCGATAGTTGTTGAAGCTTCTTGCAATCCTTGTAAGTATTTAACATTTTGGTGTAGTTGTAGTATGTGGTTGTTTATTCTGAAGCTTGTAGTCGATTAAATGGTGGTCCGTTCTACTGATTTTAGGATTTTCGAGATTACGAACTTTTTTCTGCAATTTTTTGTGTGACTTTGTTCTTTTTCGTTTGTATTGTTGTTGTAGATAGTATTTGTAGTGATGATATGCCTTCAATGACATATATCTGATTTTAAGGTAGAATTTTGGGTTTTTGAGTTTTTCGTAAACTGAAAAATTTAGATCGAAAATTTGAGGCTTTTGGTTTGTTTGTAGTCTAATGCTCGTATTATGGCTATATATTGCAGTTTTTATGCCTTCGATGGCATTTTTTGTTATTTTGATTAAATTTTAGAATTTTTTTGGTCAATTCAGAATTAGGTCCGAAAATTTTAGGACTTTTAATTTTTTTATTGTTTAATGCTCCTATTAAATGTGTGTATAACCGTTTTATGCCTTCAATGACATGTTTTGTATTTCAATTACACTTTAGAATTTTTTGGGTAAAATCAAAATTGATGTTTTTATTTCTTAATTTTTTCTTTAAAATTAGGGCTTTGTTGATAATTGCCTGATGTATATGTTATGTTGTCATTGTGTAGGTTTTGTAAATTAATGCATGTAATTGTAATAATTCAATTCACCTATGGGGGTGTCTTTTAATCAGACCCTGATTTAAGGTATGCAGATGGAATTCGTATTCCTGATAAAATTAGAGTAAATGTTGATGAGCTTCATGTTATGTTGTTTCATAACTTAGCAGCAGATTTAGATGTGGAAAAAATTAAAACTTTTTGGTGTAGAGTAAACAAAAAAGGCTATTATTACAAGTTAGAAAATGATTTTGATGTTTTAAGCCTTATCGGTAGTTTAAAAAATGGAGATTGGTTGATGTATATGTGCTTCACCAAATTAGTGAACATATACTTGTTAATGATGGTGTGGCAGTCACTCTACCATTACTAGTACTTAGTAATGGTGATGTGCCAGCCCCTTTTGAACCTGATATGGCTGATGTGTCTTCATCTTATTCATTGGATATAAATGAAGATGAATATATAAATGAAAATCAGCCTCCTAGGACAGAAAAAGAAAAAACTAAGATTTCTTGTGAAGATTTAGGTGAACGTTAATTTAATGATTCTCTGCATATCATCTCCAAACATCTGATTCTGAATTAGATTTTGATTGGACTAATTCTGATGGTGATTCACTTTATGATTTGAAGAAAACATTGAAGATTTCAGTGATTTTGATGAAGAGTTGCTTCAAATTAGGAAGGTTAACATTGAAAAACAAGCAAAAGAAAAAGCTGATAGGGTAAATCTAGATGAGATATCATCTGGACCAGTAGGTATAGATGATATTTGTAAGAAAAAGGGTGTTGGATATGAAGGTAAACTGGGTGGGGATGACCCTTATTTTGATAGTTCAGATCCGGGTAGTGACATTAGTAATGAAGTGGAAGGAGATCCTATTGATGATGATGAGGTGGTAGATCCACTACCTAGAACTTTTTTTAGAAAGATCTACTTTGATAAAACTGCAAAGAAGGTATGTTTTCAGTTGTATTTGATTTTTTTGAATGTTATTTAAGAGGCATTGCAGAGTTACTTTATTAAAAAAGGTGTGAACCTTAAGTTGAAACCTAATAAAAAGAAAAGGGTAAGGTGTAAGTGTAAGTATAAGGGTTGTCCTTGGATTATTCTTGGAAGTGTTGATAACACATGATTTTTTACTGTGAAAACTTACTTCCTTGTACACAAATGTTGTAAAAGGACAAGAAATAAGATGTGCAACCCTTTATGGATTAGTAAGAATTACAATGATAGAATTATGAGTGATCCATCAATAAAATTGCATCAGATTCAAGCACTTTTAAGAAAGGACTATGGGTTGTAAGTTAGTAAAACAACCTGTAGAAAGACAAAAATAAGAATTATAAATGAACATTTTGGTTATTTTATTGAAGAGTTTTCTAGATTGTATGACTATGCTGAATAGTTGAGGACCATCAATTATGGTACCACGTATCTATTAAGACATTCAAGAATGCAATTCCAGGAAAAGAGGTTTTTATGGGCATTTACATTTGTTTTGGGGCCTTAAAAAGTGGATGGAAAGAGGGCTGCAAAAGAATAATTGATTTAGATGGTGCCTTTCTCAAGGGTGTATGTAAAGGTATCTTGTTGTCTTGCATTTCCAAAGATGAAAATAATCAAATGTACCCTGTAACATGAGCTGTGGTTGGTAAAGAAACCAAGGACACATGATCATGGTTTTTTAGGTGCATCAGCCATGATTTGGAACTTGAAGAAAATAGAGGTGAAGACTTGACAGTAATGTCTGATATGCAGAAGATATGACTCTTCATATGTTCATATTTTTCAGTTATTTATTAGTTTGTCGCAATGATGTCTTTAATATTTAACTATTGTTTTACATGTTTTGATAGGATCTTCATTTGACACTTACTAATATACTGCCAAATGCTGAGCATAGATGGTGTGCTAGACATATATGGGCCAACTGAAAGCAGGTTTGGAGTGATGAGGAAAGGAAAAAAAAATTCTAGCAGATTGCAAGGGTCCCATTTGAAGTGTACTTGCAAAAGAAACTTAATGAATTAAGTGAGTTGGGTGTTGGAATTGTGGAAGATTTGCTCAAGTACAACAAAGAGGCATGATGTAGGGTTTTTGTAAGGAACATAACAGGTGTGATGTGGTTGAGAACAACATGTGTGAGACTTTCAATAGTTGAGTTTTAGCTGCTAGGTTCAAGACAATTATCACCATGTTGGAGAAAATAAGATGCAAAGTCATGGAAAGAATGATTCAAATGAGAGATTTTTCTGAAAAATGTATCACTAATGTATCTCCAATGGCTATAGAAGTTCTTGCAGAGAATGGTGAATATGCAGCCAACTGTGAGGTGAGGTTTAATGGTGCTATGGTTTTTGAGATTGGTGATCCACCTTATACACATGTTTTTAATGTGAAGACGAAGCAACAGAGTTATAGCTCATGGCTACTAAAGGGAATTTCTCGTGCATATGCAATTGTTGCAATACATTACAAGGGATGAAATGCGGAGTCATTTGTTGATCACTGGTATCAAAGCAAAACATATCTGAAGGCATACGATAAGTATATTCAACCAATGACAAATATTAACATGTGGCCAAGAAGCACAAGACCACTAATTGAGCCACCTGAGATTACTCCCATGCCAGGAAGGCCAGGTAAAAATAGAAAGAAAGCTAAGGATGAAGCTGTTAAGAAGAAGTTTGGAAAGGCTACAAGAAAGGGAAGAAAGATGACATATTTCGTGTGCAAGTGTATTGGACACTGCAAGAAAGGATGTCCAACTTTGGTAAGCTAAATCTTTTTTTTATTGATGAATTTTACTTTTTTTGAATGTGTTTTTGACCTTTTTATATTTTTTTTGTAGAAAAAAATTTCAGTAGTAGCTGTGGCAGTCAACCAAGTGTGCAAGCCAGCACTAATACTGCAGTTGTTGCTACTGTGAGAGATGCAAATGCTTCTACAGTTGCTGAAGAGATGCGTGTAAATGCTAAATCAAGCAACAGAAGGCCTGCAAATGCTCACAGTGCACCAACAACAGTGGGTGCTACTGCTACATAATTTACAACTCAACAGTCTACTAGTGGTATTAGTGCCCAAAGGGGAAAGACTAGTATACCTTTGAGAGGTGGTGCAAATCTGACATATAAAAGATTAAGGCAAAAAAAGGTAAAAGAAACAGGTTTTGGTGTGCTGTTTGAACCAAGTGGCAGTGTGGCAGAGAGGGTAAGTTTCATATAATATACTTTACATTTAACTGATTTTAATTAGTGCATGAATAACTGAGTTTTTTAATTTTTACAGTCTGAAAATACTGATAGAGTATTGCATAGTCCAACACTTATTAGTTCAGTTCCAACCCATATTGACTTGAGTTTCAAACCGAATGGACTAAGGTGGAAAGGTGGAAAGGTGGAAAGGTGGAGCTGCAGTAACTCAAAGACAACTACAACAACAGAGTAACAGAAGATCAATGGAAAAATCATCTACAACCACTCAAGCCACATCAAGCACTCAAGCCAGCAAGAATCAGTCCACAACAAGCACTCAAGGAACACATTAGTGTAATTCTCTTTCTGTATTTATCCCAAGTATTGTTAAGACAATTTTTTAAGACATGATTTATTTCTCATTTAAGATGTTGTTAAGACAAGTATTTTCATGTCAACTCTTGTTAAGACATTTTATATTGCACATTTCTATGTTGATAATGGTGTTTGTCATTAAATTTTAATTTCATTTCATTGTACATACCAATTACATAGATCAAGCCATCTTAAATAATACAACAGATAGAAATCAGATGACAACAATAATGATAACAGTGATATCAAAATTAATGCTTGGTCTTTCAAGTCTTTCGTACCTTCCATATCTTTCCAGTCCTTGTTGTCTTCGATGTCTACCTTTATATTGTTCATTTTCATCGTCCAATCGAAAGAATCCACAACCAGTACCAACCTGATATTTTTGACAGCCCCAAAACATTCTTTCGAGATTGGTTGGTGTTCTTGACATCTTAAGTTTAGCGTAAAGTCCACAGTAACAAATTCGAATTGTCATGGTGTTGCAAAAATTACATAAAAAATTAAATTTTCAATATTACAAGCATAGCAGGAAAAAAAAAATTACAGTACAAGAACTTGGAGAGAGAGAAAAAATGTAGAAGAACGGATAAAAATAAAGCTGTTGGAAGAAATGAGGAAGGAGTATTTAGGTAGCATTTATAGTGTACTTTTTGACCGTTGGGCCCTTTATTAATTGGCTGACATGCGGCTGGAGTGTAAAACACACGCTCCTATGTGGTTTCAGCCACATAGGATGCCACATCAGAAATTGTGTTTAAAAAGTTATTTTTTAATGAGTTCAGATGATAAACATGTAAGTCAAAGTGTTCAACTTACAAAATTAATATAGTACAGGAATCCAGAAAACTATTTTGCCAAATAAATAAGATGATGAAAACTAAATAAAGTCATTATAGATTTCACTTTAATTTAAGAATATCCAATAAATAGTTATTAACAAAAAATTGTAGAATAAAAAAGTTACTTAACCGTACAAAAATAAACTCTTCAACCATCAGTTGTAACAAATCCGGTCGGAGGTGTCGTACTACTTGTTTGCACAGTGGGTTAGATTGCCCTTTGAATTCGAGTTCCATTGGCGATTTAATATTTTCATTGAATGATCGAATTAGTTGAACAAATAATCTCACTAATAAGAACTCTCAGGTTTAAAATTACAGGTATATTTTTTCGATCTAACTTATTGCACACGATTTATCTAATATAATACTCCATTTGTATTAAATTGAGATAACATATTGATTAAAAAAATAATTAATAATATACCTAGTTTCTCATACCATTCCTATTAAATGATGTTTACATTTTAATTTGAAGAAAAAGTAATTAAAACAAAAAATAAAATATAAAAAAAAAATTATTTTTTCTTGATTAATAAAAAAAAAGTAAATTAAATTGGGATGAATAATTTAGGACGAAAAAAGTATGTAATTTGTAAATTATTACGTATTGGAGTGAATTTTATCAATACACCCTCAGAAAAAGAACCACTGCCCATTTTTTGTTAACCAAAAAATATATATGGTCGAAGGTGTAAAACGTGGTATGTTAAAATCGAGAATCGGGGGGATTGTCAATTGTGTCATTTTGTCAACCATAAATTAAAGGAGACTTTATTGGGAATCGAATTGAAAAGGGAAAGAGACTTGCTAGCAGCAATTTGGGGAAGCCACGAGGACAATGAGGATTATTCATTCTTTCCTAGTTTAATTAATTAGATTAATTAATTAATTAATTAATTAATTCAAATAACACAAATGCACAATTACTTAAATACCGTCCATCTTTTTCACCAACTCACATGTGGCCCTTCTCTTTTGAGAAAATTACTCTTTATGTCTGGTGAAATATTTATCATATGTGCTCCCTCTATTCATTTTTATAGTCAGGTATTAAAAATGATTATTTAATTTTCACTTATTCAATTTAAAATTAAAAAATAATTTATTATTTTATATGTATTGTACTTTTGTTATTAAATATTACAGTATTTAAATGATGTACAGTAATAATGGTAATAGAGTAAAATTACTTTTCTGTTAACTATTTTTTAAGAGATGTGTTAAGTCATACATGACTAAATAAAAGTGAACGGAAGAGTAATTCATATTTTAAGTTATACTTGGTTTAGCCCATATTTAAATATAAACATCTTTTCTATATTATTACACACTTTTAAACTTCATCGATACATGAGCAATATCACAAGTATTTTAAGTTACACTTAATTTAGCCCATATTTAAGTATAAACATCTTTTTTATATTATTATATACTTTTAAATATGGTCGATACATGAGCAATATTACAAGTATAGTAGATTAGACTACCTAATGTAATACTATTTTATGTTAGTTGTATATATTCGAAAATTTTCCTCTTTTCAAAAAAATTAAGTATGTATATATAAGGAAGCAGTAAAATTTTGACCTCAGGAATTGCAAATTAACGGTTTTCTGTTATCCCTTTGGTTGTAATTGTAAATAAGGAAAAGATTAAGCCTCAATATGAAACCTTCTCCACTATAAATATGTAAGTTCAGTCCAATGCCACCCTAGTAATTCCATTGATTTCTCTTTCTCTCTCTCAATCCCTCCATCTTTTTGACTCGCTTTCTCTCTAACCATGCAGATCGGACTAACGCTTCCAAATTCTCACCTTTTTCAGCCAAAGGATGTCAAGTTAAAGTGCAACGGGTTTCCATTAAATGCACAAAGTGTAAATTTAAAAACACTCTCACCATCTACTGAAATGACCAAAAAACACATTGCCAATCTTGAAAAACTTCTACAAAAAACAAACCCTGTAATTCAACAATCCTGTAACAACAGGTCGACTTTAGAGAATAAGAGAAGAAATTTGTTAGAAGGGCTCAATTTGGCTAACATTTGGCCAGACGAGATGAGAAAAGCAGCTGAAGAAATGTCACCAAGGCATTTAAACAGGCTAAAAAGACTCTTATCATCTAAATCAATTGAATTTTCACCTAGGAATAATCTCGCTAGCCGGTGGAAGGAGTATCACGGCAGTAATAACTGGCTCGGCTTACTCGATCCACTAGACGAAAATCTCCGTAGAGAATTAGTTCGATACGGGGAGTTTATACAGGCGGCTTACCATTGTTTTCATTCCGATCCCGCCACGTCAGCGGAGGAAGTTTTGCCGGAGAGACACGTGGCATTGCCCGATAGGTCGTACAAGGTAACGAAGAGTCTTTATGCAACTTCATCTATTGGTTTGCCTAAGTGGGTGGATGACGTGGCTCCTGATCTCGGATGGATGACTCAGCGGTCTAGCTGGATCGGTTACGTGGCGGTGTGTGAGGACAGGAATGAGATTCGACGAATGGGAAGGAGGGATATTGTTATCGCGTTACGTGGGACCGCCACATGTTTAGAGTGGGCAGAGAATTTCCGTGACTTGTTAGTGGAACAAAATGTTGGTGATGATTGTGCAGGAGGAGGAGTACAGTCTAAAGTAGAATGTGGTTTTTTGAGTTTGTACAAAACGAGTGATGATCATCGAGTGCCTAGTTTAGCTGAATCAGTAGTTAACGAAGTGCAGAGGTTGATCGAACAATACAAAGGCGAACCTTTAAGCATCACAATTACCGGGCACAGTCTAGGTGCGGCATTAGCCCTTTTGGTCGCGGATGATTTAAGCACATGCGTGCCGAACGCACCACCAGTAGCAGTTTTTTCCTTCGGAGGCCCACGAGTAGGCAACCGAGGTTTCGCGGACCGTCTTAATGATAACAACGTTAAGGTGTTACGTATCGTGAATAATCAAGACGTGATCACGAGGGTTCCGGGCATGTTTGTAAGTGAAGAGCTGGACAAAAAGCTTAGAGAATCGGGTGCGGGTCGCGTGCTAGATATGTTAGATTGTAGAATGCCATGGGCGTACTCACACGTTGGGACTGAATTTCGAGTTGACACAAAGATGTCACCATTTTTGAAGCCTAACGCGGATGTTGCATGCTGTCATGATTTAGAGGCGTATTTACACTTGGTGGATGGATTCACGGCATCTAATTGTCCATTTAGGCCTAATGCCAAGAGAAGTCTTGTGAGGTTGCTAAATGAACAAAGGTCTAATTTTAAAAGACTTTACACTAGCAAGGGGAAGGGCTTAACTATCAATCTTGATAGAGAGCATAATTTCTCTACTTCTAGTTGTTTGCCTAGTCCGTCATCTTGATATTATATATTAGCAGGGAATGTGTACTTCATGTACAAAGAAGTAACGAGAAGTATATGTTTTCGATGTTCTTGCTTTTCTATTGTTTAGGAGTCCTTTGGCCGTGAAAATTATTCTTTTTTTTACGGAATAATTTTTCACTTTATTTAAAAATTAGTGTTTGGCCGTAAAAGTTCAAATTCAACTTGAAGTTAGATCAATTTGATAACATGCATTTCAGCTCAATTGATCTTCATAATTCCAAATAAAATAATGTTGTTTTCTCTCATTTCTAAAAGATATAACCAAATATACCACTTTAACTTCATAAATTGCAAATAAGGTTAAGTGTTTGAAATCTATGGCCACACACCTGCTACTTCTTCTTTGAATGACTTAATAGTTAGGAAAAAACTTTTTTGCCACAATTTGGCCATAATAATAAAAAATCTTATTCATACTATAAACTAGTTAATTTTTAGATATTTTTATCCTTTTCATTCTAAATTTGAATTTCTAATATTACTTTATTTAATAACCAATTTTCAATACATTGAAAACAATCCTAATGCATGAAAATGAACAATGAAGTTAAAATTAAGGATCATGGATTTGAATTGGTAGGTCATGTTATTAAATTATTTTTTAATAGTAGATTATTTAAATCATCAGACTTATTTAGTCAAAATTATATTCCTTTTCTTTTATTTTAAAAAATATATTAATTTATTACGAAGAAATTTTCATGCTTAAAAATCTTTTATCATTACTTAAACTTTCAGTTTTTTCTAAAGTCATTTTCTTGGATTGTTATCAATGTTTCTAGAGTCACTTATAAAAATCACTTTTCGTTTTTGCTAAGATAATAATGTCACTCAATCATTAATATTTTTTTCAAAAAATCACTAAATACCTCAAAAGTTTCCTCCTTTTCTAAGTAGCATGTTATATCAGTACACCATCATTTCTTAAAAAATAATAAACATATTAACTCAGTAAACCCATTTAACCAAAATAAATAAATTTTTCAAAATATATTAATTTATTAAGAAGAAATTCTCATACTATTTTTCGAGATGAGCATTCAGATTTTTATCTATAATTGACTACAAAGAATCAGTTGTTGTTTTTAAAAAATAATATCACTAAAGTAAATAAGTTAGTTAGAGATTTTAATTTGCATGTGAAAGTGTGTTGAGTTGTCGTTAATGAAATATTTACCAGTTCTAAAGTGTGTTGAGTTATCGTTATTGAAATATTTCATAAATTATATTTAAATATTATTTAAATATATATATAGTTTAATAATTTGATCCCCCTCCCCCCACGGTCCTCCTCCTCCTTAAATTAACACCCTTATCTGACGCATTTTAATGACCTATAAATCAATATTTTGGTGTAAATTAATATTTTTTATTCAATAAGTGGAAGGAGGAAAAATTTAATTATTCTAGTTGATTGAATTTGGAAGGAATGCATTTTAAACTATTTCTAATATGTTAATGGTATTCTTGGCCCTTTTTTTGTAATTTAGAATTTGAAGAAAAAAAAAAATTGGCCACAATGGCCACACAATGATAATTGAATGTTTATTCACACTGAACTCGAATTTTTGGTTACATTTTTACTCTTTCTCAATTTAATTTTTTCTCAATAATTTATTAACCATTTTCAATATATGGAGTTTTTCTAATATATGGGGATTGAAAATTTTTTTTGTTCATTTCACTTCGAAGAATTCTGTACAAAAATAATAGAATAAATGCCATTTTTTCTTTTAATGCTAAGTGAAGAAATTTAGAAATATTAAATAACTTATGATAATTTGTATGATCGAATGACTTTGGTTAATATTAATTTAGCTTTCTAATTATATTTGAAGTTATATTTAAATATGTAGTATAATTTTGCACCTATGTTTTTTGTAAATATGATCTCTAATTAAGTAATTTTATTAATTATTACGTCTAACTAAATTTAAACTACGCATTTAAATACTTTCAAATATAATTTTAAAATACTTTAATAATGACGATCAAAATTCAAAATATTTTAGACATGATATATATCGACATATTATAAAAATTATAAAATTATATAGTTGATATGTGTCAACTATTGCTATTTGCTAGCAACAACCCAAGAGAGTCACGTGTTAATGTCGCTCCCTTATGTTACGTCGATTTTGATAATTTTCTACCATTACTTATATTTGTTATTAAAATGATCTCTAATAAAATAATTTTATTAATTATTATGCTTAAATAAATTTAAACTACATATTTATATAGATTTCTAATATAATTTTAAATATTCAATAATGACAGTCAAAACTTAAAATACTTTAGACATGATATACATTTACACGATATACAAATATTAAAAATCATATACAATTCATATGTGTTGATCATAGTTAACAACGACCCAATAGAGTCGCATATTAATGTTGTAGTGTCTTGACGCTATTATATTACGTCAGTTTAATAACTTGTGATCGAATCATTACTTATATTTATTGTTAATGTTTGACTAAAAATCTTAAATATTTTAATCACGACAGTCAAAATTCAAAATACTTTAACACGACAGACATCAACACATTATAATAATAATAATAAAATCATTTAGTTCATACGTGTCAACCCTATATATATTAGTACTACTATCACACACATTAGACCAAAAAAGTTATTTTATGAAATAAATAAATTATATATTTGCTAACTTTTTATTTTAAATTATTTTCAAATTAAAAATAAAAGAAAAATAACAATTTAGCCTCTTTCATCAATTTCTCTACGAATTAAAAGATGTTGCATGAATATTTCATTTAATTTTATCTCTTTAATTCTTTATAAGGGTGAGTATTGATTATTTTAGTTTTCATTTAGTCGGTTCAATTTTTTCAAAAAAAAAAAACTATTTTTTTCATTCCTACTTTTTAATCAAAAAATTTTATTTTACATTATTTATGTTCCATTTTCTTTCTTTTTATTTCTCAATCATTACTTCTTGTAATTTTATGTTATGTCACATATTTTTATTTTTTATTTCTTCGTCTAGCATAATTGATTAACTACATTACTATTTTAATTTTTTAATTAAAGTAAATTTTATAGTTGAACGAGTTTATAGACTCATATTTTCTTTTATTTTGATTAAATTATGTGGGTCCTGAAAAGTTATCAAAAAATATGAATTAATTACTTTTATAATATTATAAATATATATATATATATATATATATATATATATTTATTAATATATTTTAATAAATAATATACGTACCTTAAATATAAAATTAGTATCTTTTATAAGGATTATTACGTTGCTATCAAATACGAGTCTTATTTTAGACATGATAGACATCAATACATTATAGAAATTATAAAACTCATATAGTTCATGTGTGTCGATTTGGTTAACAACAATCTTAAAAAGTCGCCCGCTAATGTTGTGAAGGGGCTTATGCTCTCGTGTTACGCTGATTTGATAACTTGTCAATTATTATTTATATTGTTACTAGTACGACCTCTAATTATTAATTATGTTTAAATCATTTTCTTTTATAATCATGATGTCCGAGTCAATTTGTAATAAATTTATACTATATATTTAAATAATTTGAATAATAAAAACAGTCAAAATTTCATAATACTTTTAGACATAATAAACATCGACACATAATAACAGATTCTTTTTAGTGAACGTGTCACAAGCTTACTCCTATTTTTTTTTTTTTTAAAGACAAAGAATCAAATTCGATTTTCTCTCCTATTTACTACGGCGACGAAGAACTAAATTAGAATCTTAAAAATTATACAGTTCACATGTGTTATACCCAGTTAACAACAACTAAAAGATATCAAGACGCATTAATGTTATAGTCCTGGACCCCTATATTATGTTGATTTGATAATTTGTGAATCATTACTGATATTTGCTATGAATATGTCTTTTAATTAAGCAATTTTATTAAATATTATATTTAAATTAATTTAAATTCTATTTAAATAATTTAAATATAATTTCAAAATATTTCAATATCGTCAGTCAAAATTCAAAATACTTTAAACATGGTAGACATCGGCATATTATAAAAACCATATAGTTCATATATTTTGATCCTAGTTAACGACAACTCATGAGAGTCATGCATTAATGTTGTTGTCTTACGTCCTTATGTTACGTCGATTTTATAATTTGTAAATTATAATTTATATTTTTTATTAATATGATCTCTAATTAAGTAATATTATATTCAAATAAAATTTAAATTATTTATTAAATAAATTATAAATATAATTTAATATATTTCATTAACGTCAGTCAAAAATCAAATCATTATATATAAAATAGATATTGACACATTATAGAAATCATGAAAATCACAACGTTCACATGTGTGGACCTAGTTAACAATAATTAAAGATATCAAGACATATTATTGTTTTAGTTTTGTACCTCTATGTTACAATAATTTGATAACTTGTAAATATTGCTTATATTCATTATTAATATAACCTCTAACTAAATAGTTTTAATTAAATATTATATTTTAATAAATTTAAACTATATTTAAATAATTTATAAGTCTAATTTGAAATATTTCAATAATGATAATCAAAATTCAAAATATTTTAGACATGATAAATATTGACACATTATAAAAATAATATTTTTCATATTTGTTAAGTCTAGTTAATATTTTAAGAAAAACATTTATGTGATAAGCTTTAGAATTGAATGACTTTTATATAACAATAAATAAATTTATGTGATAAGTTCAAAATTTAGTTAATCATTGACGACCTTTACTCAAAAATATTTTAAATAATTATGATCAATATATTAGTATTGTCTTTATACATTTGTGGTCATTTTTGAGGCAAAAAATTATGGCCATTTAATAACTTCCTAATAGTTAATATGCATGCAGTGAAAACACAATTATTCTTTTCTCTAATGTGTAATGACATGAAAAGGATAAAACTGATCCATATGAGTGATCAATTGACCAAAAAAGTACTACTATTTATTTTTAATACATTAGGAACTAGTAACAATAAAGGAAGTAACTAATGTAAACTGAAATAAGGACTGTTTATATCAAAGTCAGTAATGCACTCAATAGCACCGCTATTATGTCTTTTATTCAAGATGACTCGACTTATACTTGTCTAAGATATAGTAATAAAACTTGTACAATCTAACCATCAAAGTTTGTTAATTATCCATAATCACCATTAAATTGCTTTTAACATAAAAATGAATTGGCCAAAAAAGAAACCACATACTGTGGGTAGAAACTCTGCAGAGGCTGAATACATGATTATGACAACTGCAGTGGCTGAAGCAATTTGGATCACAAGTCTGGTCGTTGAGTTGAGCATCTCGATGACAAAACCAGTTCCTCTTTACTATGACAACAAAGCAGTTGTTCAAACTGCTCAAGGGATATGATTTAGGCTTCATTTGTTTTTTTTTAAAATTCATTCGTTTGAATCTGAATGCACGTCTGAATAATTAAGATGTTGTCTCTACATCTGAAAACAAAATGATAAAGACTGTTTTTCAACATCTGAATGTGCAAAAAATTTTAGATGCATACATAATAAAATAAAAAATACAATTCAAGTAAAAAACTAATTATATATCAAGAAAGTATGTAATTTAATACAATAAAATTATTATTTGATTGGAAAAAAAATATTTATGTTTGTTAGTAATAGTGGAGATGGTTTATAATGGTGGTTGCGGTGACAATGATTGATGTTAGTGATTAGTAATGTTGGTGGTGATAGTTGTGATTGTTGGTATTGTGGTGACTGTTATAATGGTAGCGGTTGATAGTGGTGGTGGTGGTTGTGATGTGACGTTGCTTGATGTTAGTACTTGGAGGTGTTGTTCGTGATAGCTGAAAAATGAATGCACGATGTATTGATGCTAGTTGGAGATGTTGTTAGTTGTGATGATGGAGATGGTTGTTAGTAGAAATAAATTATAGCAATAGTAGTGGTTAAAGTGGTGGTAGAGGTGGCGTTACTAGTGACAATGGTGGTGGCGGCCGAAAAATGTGTGGAGGTTGTGATGTTTTAGTGATAGTTAGCGGTGATACTAGTTGTGATGGATGAGTTGATCGGTAGTACGGATTGACGGGTAGTGGTTGATGATGCTGATGTTGTTGACGACGGTAGTGGCAGTGAATATAATTAGATCAGAATAATAGAGGTAATAGGTGTGGTAGCGGTTGATAAAAATGGTTGGTAGCAATATTGGTTGTCGATGGTGGAGGTGGTTGGTGGTTGGTGGTGGTGGTTGACAGAGGTAGTGGTGGTGACTGATGATTATGAATAGAGTGACAGGGAATATTATCCAACACCAAAATACATCTTCAGACTTATTAAGACTTGATTCTAGATCTAAATGATTAACACCTATTCAAACCTATTAAGAGCTAAAATCTTAATAAAAAACAAATGTATTTAATGATCTGAACCATTTGGATTCAGACCTCTATTAAGTGCAAACAAATGAACCCTTAGAGAGTGTTTGAATGAGCTTAAAAGTTGGTCAAAATAGCTTTTAAGTTTGACCGGATTTTAAGTTATGTTTTACTTTTGAAAGTGATTGTTAATTTTAAAAATTGCTTTAAAAATAAAAGGTTAAAATTAGCTTTTTAAAAGCCAAAAGCTAAAAGCACCTCATTCCTTTTTCTTTTTTTTTTGCTTGTAAGTAATTAAAGATTGACCAAGTAAAAGACAATTGTGTCCCTCCTAATTCTCCCTTATTTTAAAATTACCTCTTTTGTATGAAACTTCTAATTTATGAAGTATATTTTTGAAATATTATTCTCTTTCTTTAATATATTCTTTTAAATTTAGACAATTATTATTGTATAACATATGAATTTCTCAAAAAAAAAAAAAAAGATAACTCACCAATCAAGATATAAGAAGAACACTCACTGATGATATACAACTTTATGAACAATTAGTGAACGATTCATCTATATTTGACGATGCAACATTCGTATTCGACAATGTTTTAATAGTGACATAGTCACTACTCAATCAATAAGTAATATATTTTTCAAATAAGAGTCGTTTTATTAGTTTCATGAATAACTATTAAATTGAGAGAGAGAGAGTGTGTGTTAGTAGTTTATATTGAAACTAAATTAAAATATATATTTATTTTAATTTGAATCATTTTAGAAATAAAAATTAATAATAATCAACTCTACATATTATTAACAACTTTAAGAGTATTTCAGACATTTTGACAAAAAGAAAGTGCTTAACAACACTTGTTTACCAAACACATCAACAATTTTTTTTCAGTTTCAACACTTTTATCCAAATACGTAATTGTTTCTTTTTAAAATAAGTTTCAACACTTTCAAAAGTATTTTAAAAACTTTTTAAAACCATTTTTTCAACCTATCCAAACGGGCTCTTAGCATATTGAGATAGATTATTACTTTGTTAGAGAAAATCTTAAAGATGGTCTTTCTTGTTTTGCCTCGTCCAATTGCAACGCCATTCATTCCTTTGATTTTTATTTTTGCTTTAATATCCATGAGAGAACAAATTAAAAATAAAAAAATTGATAAATATTTATTTGATACATGACTCATCTTTATTACATATTTTTGTCTTCAAGACAGAATAATCCAGTCTTAAACTCCTCTTTTTCTTTTTTCAAAAAATTACACAAACTCGTAACTTATGTTTCACTTATTACAAAAAATCTCATCTCTCTAAACATATTACATAAATTTCACTTTTTTAGTTTTTCTCTCTTAAAGTACATATACATACATATTCCCTTTTCTCTCAAGATTTTTTTCCCTTAAAAAAAGGCTACAATCAATGGTTCGTTTTCATGTTTGAAATCAATCGTTTTTTACTCCAACTCACTGACATTCACTTTTAACATAATCTCATTTTATCATTCTGATTTTTTTGATTTTGAGGTTAATAATTTTATTTTATTTTACTTTATCAAAATTTGGTTATTTCAAATGAACAAATTATTACATGTTATGATTAAGTAATTTTTTGGATTCCTACTTTGTCAAAATATAGTTTGTATATCTGAATTTTCTTTTTTTCTTTTCAAAATCCTCTATTTCAAGTACTAAATTACATAGTATTTAATAAATGAATGATTCTCCTTCTTTTAGTTTAGGATTAACTTAGTTAGAGTATAATGAACCATCAAATTCAATAGTTGAGTTCATTTTTGGAGTATTTGATTACGAGGAATCTGACTTTATTGAAAACAGATCAAAAAATCGTAACGACCCCATCAAAATGAAAAAAAATAACAAAGATGTTGCTTCAAAGTCTAAAAAAACAATTGAAGAGTCCTCGAGGAAATTCAAAAAAATAATTCTGCACGGCCACGTCTACCCAAGGTATTTCTGCTTTTTAGATTTTAATTTTTTTTGTTAATTTTATTCTGTGTATTTTGTGTTTTTTTCAGTAATGTAAGGTTTAAAAACTGTTAATTAATAGGGAATGGTTGTTGGTTATTATGTAGATTTTGAATTTATTCATCAGTTTGTAGTTATGCTAGTAGTTGCATGTGTAAATCAGACGAATATTTGTATATATTACGCATATATATATATGTCAAGATGAGATTTTTTTTGGGTGTTTACATATTTATAGTTCATATACATATGTGTTTATTGGGTGTTTACAAATTAGTTAGTATGTATGTGCTATACACATACATTATTCGTTACATGTTGTTGAACATATACATAAGATGTTTTTGGGACTATGTTTTGTTCTGTGTGTTTGAGGCAATGGACATTAAATATGTATATGTTAAATATATACATAAGTTTTCATGTACTTTTAAACTTGCAATGAAATCTATAGTTCACATACAATATATTTTGTATGTATATGTTTTCAACTTTGTTATGTTTGTTTGAGTTAGACATTACCTATGTATATGTCAAACACATACATAAGTTTTCATATGTTGGTAGATGTGTAACAAAATGTCTAGTTCATATACATCACTTTTTATGTATATGTTATTAATATACATAAGTACTGTACATGTTTTGACCATATAAGCTCACGTATGATGTCTTTTTCATTTCCAACAGGGTCTGAAATACATGATTAAAAATGTCCTTGCACATTCATTGCATTTTGACAGCTATTGCAATCGCAATTTTGAATCATACATAAAGAATTATCTTGGTGAAAAAGTTCTAAATCTTTTCCATCAAACTATTGTTGGTTCCTTCTAGACATGCCGCAGTGTAACTTTCAGGGTCAAATTTTCAAATGCTTACTTATGCTTGAGATAAGCAAGAGAATCGGACAAAATTCACGTTTACGTGCAAGAAACTACTCTCAAGTTTTTGATTATGGAATTTGCTATAATATCCAGACTTAAATGTACAGGAAACATCGAGGAACACCTTTCTACTGAATCATCTAAGTCCGTATTAATGGTGAAGTATTTTTTAGATACAAAAAACTTTGTGAAAAAATTTAATTTTGTACAACAATTCAAGTTGGAAAACTTTGACAACAATATCGATGCTTTGAACAAGTCTATACTTTACTTCATTCATACTTTTGTGTATTCACAAATACGTGATGTTACTATTAGCAGATTCGACTTTGTGATGGTTGAGGGTGGTAGATACGAATAATTTCTATGGAGGAAAACTTCGTTTCAAAAGCCAATTGCCACGTGAAGACAAGATTTCTTTGTTGAAAAACAGTTGTACCAGATCGGGTGAATGCCTCATGTACTGAATGTTTGGATGTATGAATGTTGTTCTAATGCAGACAGTACAATAGCTGAGCGAGTGAAAAATAAAATTTCAAGAATTTTAAACTGAAAGGTTGCTGGAATCAAAGTTAAGTATGAGAAGTTCATGAGTGTTAGGTTCAGCAAGGTAAGTATTTCGTACATTATTTCGAGTCTATATTTATATTTCACTGTGTTGATTTTAGTAGACTCTTAATGTTGTCATTTTTTACTGCATGATAGTTTGTATACAATAATTTACGGCCAACTAATGAAGAAGTGCAAACACTTGATTTGCCAATGATTTAGGGCATTGAGTATAATGATGCTGAATCTGCATTCTCACATGATACTTCTGTCAATCGTACTAGAAAAAGGCATGCTATCGACATATACATACACATTTGGACTCTAATATTCAAGGTTTTGAAAATTTTAGTACAGTCCCACCTTCAAAAATTCTTAAAAATACAGGTCTAAGTATTGATACATCAGTATCTCAACCTACGAAGAGGCAGAGGACAATCCGTTTTGATGCTAAGACTGTCGAGGTGCAAGATCGTGAGAAAACACCATCGTATATACCAACAGACACATCACCAACTTCTTTTTCAGATCGTGTTGATGCAACAAAGACAACTCCATCATCAACCAGCAAGTCTGTTTGTCAGGCCACATCTGGTGAAAAGTGAAACAAAAAATTAAGTCGTTTTTATAGTCTTATGTAAAAAAATTCATTTGTTTAGCACTTTAAACCAAATTGTGAAAACATTAACATGTTTCTTGTCTTTTTATCTACAGATTGACAAAAATTTCAACGATCTTCACGATCTAATTGTTAAACAACATGAAGACTCAAACGACAAAATAAAAAAATAACATTTTGAACTCATTCAAATGTTATCACACAAAAACACAAAGATTTAGAGGTAAACTCAATTGAATTTACGTTATATAACTGACGATTTTGTATTTCTATTTGCATTATATTTGTGTCTTAATCAATTTTCTTATTTATATTTTGTTTTTAGGAAAGTTATTGTATAAGGTTCATATACATCACAAATTATTGTATATATATTTTCGTTATAATTTCATTTGCAATGTCTCACATAAATATATTACTTTAATATACAAGCACTGCTTTTATCTAAAATGACATATTATATGTATATTATCTAATATACATAAAAGGTGCTATGTATATTATATGAGATACATAATTTGTGTTGTGTATATTTTTTGTAACACCTGCATATTACAGATTATGCATAGACTAAAAAAAATGCATATGCATATTATCTAATTTATTTTGAATGTAACCAATGTTTTTACTATTAAATTAGGGAGGCGAAGAAGAAAACATTTCAGCAGGAAAGAGAGCTTTCAAGGTAATTCACTGTTGAAGTATTTTAATGTTATTTCCTCGTATTTCTTAGTTCAAACTGATGTTTTTAAATTTATTCTTACATATCTTTTTTATCACGATCAGCAGGATCATGTTGTGGAAGGTTCAAAAAAAGGAGATAAACTATCACAAGTGAATGTTGATGTGATGGATATATTCTCAATTGTTGAAGACACAGAAATAGGAGTATTTTTTTTAACTATGCCTTTTTCTTATCCTACATTGGTGTTATCAAAATTATTCTTACACATATATAATACTAATTACAACAGGATCATGAAGTGCGAGGTTTTAAAACAAAAAATGTACCATCACAAGGCAATGTTGAAGAAATCGCTATCTTCATAGCCTTGAAAGACAAAGAAGAAAAGATATTTTTCCTAAATAATAGTTTTACATATTTTGTTTTGTAAATGTATTTATGTTAATTTTTCTATACTTTTTAAATTTTATAATATATTTTGAGTTTACTTTCTAGTGAATTTTGAGTGATGTGCCTGATAGTTCTATTATTATTACAATTTATAGGTGATTTGTTATATGTAGATGGTTAAATATACATATGTAGTACATCAAAAATAGAGCTTTACCATAAACCATGCATCTATGATGATTTTTAACTTGAAGGGTGTCGGCGACACTGATAAATCCTTAGACATAGAGTTTGGTGATAATGAAATACAAAATGCTTATTTTGATGGGATTCACAATTCAATTCGACAACATTTTGAGGTTAGATATCTCATATTTTAACTCTTACAATTAAATCAATAAATTAATTTCGTTTTGTATATGTTTTATGTTATCTTTACCAGGATTTTGAAGGGTGTAGTGCAGATATTGAAATTGCCACATTAGATGTTCTTGTAAAAATTGTGGTAAAACTTAAATCGAATTACGCCAATTTTGGAATATCTATTACCTTGCCTTTCCATAAAGATCAGCCGATAATTACAAAAATAATTTTTTTCAATATACATGTCAAATATCTTACACATGAAACTAGTTTTACTAACGCGTTTACACAAAACTAATACTATATCAATAATATTTAATATGATGATGATTACTCGAGTATAATTTCATATCTGATAGTCAGATTCCTCCAGATTTTTCTGATCCAATTATTGCGTCACATCAAGTTGCAAAACTCCCTGCTAAGAGGACCAAGACTAAATCTAAAGTTTTCAAGTCATCATACCTGACAGAATTTGTTTCTGGTTCGAAATCCAACAAATAAGTGAAACAGAAATTCGCATTTGATGGTTTCATAATATCTGACGATATACCAAGTGATGTAATTAAAGAGTACAAGCAGTGGGTTGAAGAAGGTCTATTGAAGTTTCATGCTAAAAAGTAAGTTTTATCGTTGTTAATCTTAACATGTTCTTTTATTATGCGTACACTATTAATATTTTTTTCTTACTAACAAAATTTATCATTTTATAGAAAAATGAATGATGATCACCATAGAGCAGAAGCATCTGCTTTTGGAGTTCAAGAGTCAAAAAATTAATTTTACTTGGTGTCTCAAAGAAATGCATGCTGGAACGACGAGATATTTTTAATTGAAACCTTTTATTTTTAAAAACTATCATACTTACATACATATACCTCAGATCATTCGATTTGTATATACAAAAATTTATTCTTCTTTTTGTTAGAGTCAATTGTACAATGGTGATTTATGTATGCGAATTAAATTTATACATATGTATGCTTGTTATGTATGTGCAGTACCAGTATATATATATATATATATATATATATATATATATATATATATATATATATATATATATATATATATATATATATATATATATATATATATATATATATATATATATATATATATATATATATATATATATATATATGCCTAACTGAAAAGTTTATGTATGTCGGTTGTTGACAGTCATATATATGTATGCATGTCCGTGTTTAAACTACAATAAGTGTATGTGTTTGCTATATGTCTGCCTCGTTCTATGTATATGAATGCTTCTTCATATGTATGTGTAAATACAAATGAATAACTAATTATGAATATAACAACATTTTTATGTATTTGCCCTACAAATTTACAATTACCTATTCTTGCATGTTATGTGTTTTAACTCCACAATTAGGCATACTTTTTTAACTAATTTTATTTAGTATAAATAAATAAATATGTCCACAGTATAAACCCGCATAATACGTCATCTTTGTATTACATTCAATTTTGTAACATATTGATGTGATATTCTATCACTTGCACAAGAAATCAAAATTAAGGATTGATCAGGAATACAGTTTCACAACAACAAACTGTTTTTTTAAGAGCTATATTAATTAAACATACCGTAGATATTATCCTGATGATTTAGATACGGTACTTTCTACACAACAGGATTATGCCCAGTCTGTTGTTGTGGCCCAGAATGAAGAGGCAATAACAAACATAATTAAGAAATTTTACATTCCAGCTGGGTTACCATGACACCTTGTTAATAAGGTGTATGTTTCTGTCAACTGCAATGAAAATTTTCACTATGTATTATTTGTTATTGCTCTAAAGAATAGAAGCATACGCGTTTATGACTGGTTGTTCAGTCTAAGAATTATGAACTCATCATCAGAGATTCACAAGTTCGCACTGATACTGCCAACTTGCTTGTTCGACATCGAATTTTTTTAAAGAAACATTATGTACAGATTGACCAAATCTTGGTGCATATAGGGATAAGATGAGTCAAATGACACAATTAGTGAATCAACACCCATTTGATGTTGAGTATGTGCAAAATATTTCACAACAAGAATGTGACAACTTGTAAGTGATCTTTCTATACTTTTTTATAAACTATTATTTATGATGTGTTATACGAGATAACATGTTTGTTTGTATGAATGTCAGCGACTGTGGAGTGTTTGTAGGTAGGTATGAAGAATACATAAGTGAATGAATGACCGTCCATTCAGTTAGATATGAAGCAGAATACCATTGTATGTTATACGCGTCACTTCTTTGAAATGACGGTCTTCAAAAAGCAAAGAAATGTTTTGTTAGTGACAATGAAGACCCTCCAAGAGTAATGTCAAAAATTCACCCACTTCCTGATGAAAGGACAATTGCTAGCATTGAGTAGTGTGAAAGGTGATTATGGTTTACAGATTTACTTATATGGATTTGTTAGGAATATTGATTTTTAAGCTACCTTACTAGTTTTGTATGTACAAATCTGTTATAACACACTTTAACCTATATTTATGGTTAATCGATAAAAATATTTTCTACTTTATTATTGTGTCAGGTACAAGATTTTGCGATATTTTTTGTATTCTTGTATATGTCTACATATACATAGCATTACTGTTTATATATACATAGGTAATGTCCGTTGACTCAAACCAACATGATAGAGTTGAAAACATATACCTACAAAATATGTTGTATATGAACTATACATTTCATTGCAAATTTTAGAGCACACGAAAACTTATGTATATATTTAACATATACATATTTAATGTCCATTGCCTCACACATACTGAACAAAATATAATCTAAAAAATTACTTATGTATATGTTCAACAACATGTAATGAATAATGTATGTGTATGACACATGCATACTAACTAATATGTAAACACCCAGTAAACACATGTGCTATGTCTACATATACATAGCATTACTATCTATTTTTACATACGTTATGTGCTATTGGATGTACATATATTCATGTAGATAAAAATAAGACATAGATTTAACAATACATAAATAACAACTGTACAATAATTATAAATGTTCTTACATAAAAAATTGTCAATCCTATAAACCTCTTACTGATTATAAACCTATATATGATTGCATATACATTGATTTTATATACATTGCAACGTAACAACTATAAAATCATAACAACTGCACAAAAAATTATTCTTTAATATCTTAAAATTTTTCATACTGTATTATGAATCTGATACAATTGTTATATATTATTTTCGTGTATATTTTCTCATATACATAGAATTTATTTACATCCAAAACTACTAACTATGTAATCACTATATATGTTGATTTTTATCATATACTTGTAATTTTATTTTAACATATATATAGTATTATAATCAACGTTGATCAATACTTTGTTTGTAGTAGATGATTTATGTTTATCTACAAATGATTACAAACATTAATGAATAAATAATGCATGTACAAGCATCACTGAAACAACTAATTAATGCAACACACACATACACAGTATAAATAAGAATAAAATACATCAAACATAAATGGTAAATTAAAGTGAACTCATATTTATTTCAATGTATAAATACCAATCTAAAACAGTTCAATGAAGTCATTAATAAAAAATTCATAACTATAATCGAGCGATTAATCCTTAAGAGAACAAGACATCTATAAGTTACTTCTCCTTTAAAAAAAATTGCAAGAACGCCAATTGTGCCCTTTATGTCCACATCGTCCACAACGCTTTGTGCTTGATGAAAGTGTTTTGCTGAATTTCTTCTTCCTCCATTTCTTTAATCTTTCTGGAAGTCTTTTATATATTGGTGGTAGCACTTCTTCCTCATCTACACTGTCAGGAACATTCAGTCTTTCTTATCTGGCATTGGAATTATTGAAACTTCATAAGTCTTCACCAAAGTAGTTGGCTTGTAGTATTTTGAACAGTATGAACCAAACTCTTTTACACGTTTAGACTTCAAGAAAGCAATAACATGAAGACATGGTATTTCATCTATCTGGAACCTCGCACAGTTGCACGACCACTTTCAAGGTCGACAATATATCTTCTCCCAGATTCATAAACTGAGTATACATAGGTTGAGGAAGCCTTCACCTGAACAAACAAAAATAATTTCAACCCAACAACTTTTTCTTTAAAAAATATTTATATACAATATTTTACAATAAATTGAATAATACATCTAAATTTGTAAAAAAAATATACATACCGTCATCCTCAAAACTTTTGCACCATTGAGAGTTAAGATTTTATCGAATCTACGACCCAAAGTCGTACTTGTATAAGAAGCTATCTCCCTATTTTTACAGTTTCAAGAATCAAATAACATTCACACCTCCTTTAATAATTCATATATTAGCAATTTTCAGGCCTCCATCAAACACCCGTTAATACACTCAGTAATATTCGATGTCATCATCAGACCTCTGTTTACCGGTGAATGACACCTACTCCACTTTTCATATCCAACTTCTTGTAGATATTTTTTCACTCTTGGATCAACTTTTTCAATCTTTGCCATTTGATAGTCAAAATCATCTTTTCTATAAGCCTTAGACATTGAATAATACAAATCACTAATACTTTCTTTGCTCTAACGAAAATAACCACAAATATTTTTCCAGAGATGCCAAATGCATTCGATATGTGGGATATTTGGATATACAACATTAATAACTTTGATAATACTTTTGTTCCTATCAGATACAACACACATGTTGTCACGTTCTCCGAAAGCAGTTTTTAATTGATTGGAAAATCATGTCCAGGAGCTTTCATTCTCCGTATTCACAACCCTATACACAAGCGATAATATGCACCCTACATTAATACAAGTCAACATAAAGGTTTTTTTATAAAAAATAAATTGGTGTAAATTATTTTTTTTCCACTTAACTATTTCTTACATTAAATACACATACCTGTACCATCCAGAGTACTTCCTGAGAGGAAAGTCTCTTTATATGATCCACTTAGATACACACCATTAACAACTACAACGGGTCTATAATGTTCAAAATCTCTTATCATTGAATGCAACGCTATAAACAGATACATGGATCGATTATCTCATGACTTATGCATTGCAATGTGTGAATTAGGATACACATTGTTTAACATATAAATGTATCTCGGCATGTGTCTATAACCGTCAACCGGCCCACCCCCAAGCATCACTATGGCTCGCTCCTTTGCACGTCATGCATTCATATAGTTTATATCAACACCATATACAATTTTTATTTCTTCCATGATGTTCGTCGGCGTGTGCTTTCTCTTATGGTTAATTAACTTAGGAGTCGTGAATTCACACACAAAAGCCGTAGTTGCCAAAATATTCATCAGTACCCTATCACTTAAACGATATGAATGTTCTGGGTTAAATCTCCTGATGATAAAAACATCTATTTTTTGTAGGTATATGCTTTCAACGTCCATTTACAATCCTCATTGTAACATCGAATGACATAGTTGAAATAGAAAAAATGCATTAATATGCTTACTGATTGTAGCAACTTATAACTTTGCAGGTTTTGTATGTAACAAATCGGTTATACTTAAATAAAAATAAAGCATACAACACAACTTATTTACTATACATTAATCAACAAAATAAACATATTTAATATTTTGTGTTAAACAATCAGTCTAAAACAAACAACAGAATAAATATTATTTCATTAGACATTTACAAAATATACTCTATGTATATGTAGGAGTGGACGTTCGGTATTCGATTCGCTATTTTCAAAGTTTGGGTTCAGTATTCGGTAATCGATATTTGAACGTAGATGCCACATACGACACTTATGAACATTGGTTCGGTAATTCGGTAATCGATAAATTAAAATTCGATTTGGTACAGTATTTCGTTTTACCATATTAAAGTTGGAGAAGTGCAAATGTACGTTTAAACTTCAAAGAGTATATTTAATAGAAATCTTATTTAGTATTCTTTTTATTTCTTTTTACGAATATATTACCAAGTTTCGAGAGATTTTTTGGGAATGACTAATACTATTGTCTATTGGGTTAGTTAGACATTATATATATATACACACACACATATATGTATATATTTATACATACATATATATATATATATATATATATATATATATATATATATATATATACATATATATATCTTGAACCAAATCCAATTTCGAATACCGAAATATTAATTTTACTCTCAAATACCATACCAAATACCAAATTATCAAATACTAACTATCAAATTTTTTGATTCGGTTCGGTAATTTGATTTTCGGTATTTTATGCCAAGCCCTATATATATGTGACCTATTTGAAAGTATTTTTTCACATAATAATGACACTCTTTTCGATTTCTCGGGGTAACATATACATAAATTCTTTTATGTATATGCGACCACATAACCACTTCTTCTTTTTGTAAATGCACATAAGAGTTGTTGGGTCTTTTGTATAAGCACAAATTTACATATACAAAACACATTGTATGTATATGCTATATTACATTCAGTTTCATCATATGATTCCGCAATTTTTTATAATTTTCACTTTATTTCACAACAAATTCAATCCATAAAAACTCCTACTTTATGTAAATTTCATACAACTGTATATTACATTGTTATCAGAACATGAAAACAGTCTATGCACACAAATATAAATATCATAACAACATTCACGTAACTATTAACATTAAATAACCGAGCTGTTATAAACTTATATACATAGTTATCAAATATGGTGAAATAATGATTTAAACACATGAACTTTAATTAAACATATTTATTAACATAACAATAGGACATATTACATTTTTTATCTGAACGTTTTGCTTTGCAATTGAATCCATGTGTCACCACATATTTCAACATCACTGAAACGAGTGCTTTTTTTTATCCCTATACATCTGTTTCACCTTCACATCAATGCTCTTGCTATCACAGATCAAGTTATCATCTTCAAACTTCAGCATATACAAAGCATATTGATTTTGTATCTCAATAACAGAGAGCGCCATAGCATTAGATTCAACACCCTCCACATAAAAAACAACTCCCGTTTCTCTATCAAACTGTATATTAACAGTACTTTTATCAATTGTTGATATGCACAACGGATACATCACGGAGGCTGGTTGAGATTTCTGTAACTCTACATACAACCGAATGCCATCATCATTCTGAATATGAAAAGGTGATTTATTGCCTTCGACAACATAACATACATCAATACTTTTTCGATCTTCGTCATTGTTTAACTCAACAACAATTAACGACATCAACCTCAAATAAGTTATTGATTCTGTGGCAACAATCCCTTCACTTTTATAATTAACATATTCTGTTTGGGTTCTCCATTCACCAGAGTACCTCAAAAGAATAGCAATATTCATATTCTTGATTTTGGGAAAAAAAATTCTTCAAAAAGATGAAAAATCAGAGAACAAATTGTTTTTTATTTATGTTTTTTCGTTTGATTTTGTTTTTAATGTATTTGCTTATTCGAAATTTGAAATACCGTTATTGTTACATAATTTAAGAGATGCAGTAATCACTTATTAATTTAGTTGCGTTGATTACATCCTTAAAAGCAGGGTAATCCATTATTTACTATTTTAAAGTCGTTAAATAAATCGCATATACATAGGTTTTTATGTATATATCAACTATCTTATGTATATGAATCGGAATAGAGAGTAAAATAATTAAAAAAATAAAAAAGAGTGTAAATAATTTTAATAGAATTGAGATTTGTGTAATTTATACTTTTTTTTTTTCTCCATCTAGCTTTTATTGCTTGTTTGAATTTGTAGCAATGTGACCATTAGAACTAAAGAGCTAATTGATGAGATTTTATTGGATGATTGTACAAGAAGGTGCTTAGATAGATTATATATAGAGAGAAAGGAAGCAAAAAATGTCAATTTTACTAAATAAAGGAATATTTGGATTAATTGGATGTAAATCCAAGTTTAGGACTCTATGAATAAAAAACATTTTATATTATGCTATTCAATTAATTCCCGAAATCATCAATCATTACTATATATCAATCACCACCATCATTAGTTATCACTATCAATCACCACAACATTATTAACTGCCACTATTAATCAATATTGGTAGCTCCATTGCCATTAGCTATTGCCCTCGACCATTACTACCAGCCAAATTCTACCACCGTCTCATTCGATAACCACAATCACGACATTATCATTATTCATTACCACTATCACCCCCCAATCACTATACAATTTCTTAAAAGAATTTTGTTCATATTATATTCATATCAATTAATCTTTTATTTGACTTTTATATTTCTTAAATTTTTCCTAAAACAAATTCTACATATTCAAATATTATAAAGTTAAATAATTTTAATTATTTAATATGCAGATCTTAATATTGTATTTTAATATCTAATTATGTATTTAAATTCAAACATTTTAATCTTAATAAATTGACCTTATTATAAACCCAAAACATTCTGATTCTGTACAAAGACCCAAGTAAAGTTGTTCGGGGAAAAGTTGCATAGCCAAATGATTGTTTAGTGTGCTAATTATGTTCACTCAAAAGATACAACCTTTGACTTAAATGTAATTAAGGACATTCGATAATAATTTTAATTATTGAAGAATACCAATTGTCATTTATTTTCAAAGCTAGGGACCATTATGATACTAAAACCAAACTAAAAGTCTAGAACAACGAACAGGTGTTTGTATCAATTGCGGAGCCACAAGGACCAAGCGAACAAGGCGGCTGCTATAGGTCTTCAAATATTTTAGGTTCCAAAATAATTATTAGTCCTTTTATTTAAAAGTAAATGAGCTAATTTGACTTGACATAAAATTTTTAAAAGTAAAGAATTTTTTTTATTCTTGTGGTCCTAAATTAAAGTTATATTAAATATGTCAAAATGTCATTTAATCTTGTGATCTTATATATGTCATGTGAAAAGTTAAATTAAAATATTGTTAAAAAAGAAAAGGCCATTCATTTTGAAACAGACTTAAAAGAAAAGTATGATCATTATTTTTGAAACGGAGTGAGTATAAGTTGGCCTTATGGGCTATTTTTTTTTTGAAAGAAATATTATTTAGACGAAGTAACAAACAAATTTTAAGTAGTGAAATTTTGTTATGATATTGAGTTAACACATTTTAGAATGAGTTCTACTGCTCTATTTTCTTTTTATTGTTATTTTTTATTCATTGGGTTTCAATTTATGTGGCATTCTTTACTTATTAATCCACTTCAAAAATAACAATTTAACAACTTTGCATTTAAAAGGTTAGAAATATACATATCAAATAATGTATGCATGACTTTTATAAAAATAAAAAAGTTTAAAGCCTCGTATTGTAATTTGGCTTTAGGCCACTGATTAGATTGAGCCACACCTGATCAATTGTATTGTATGTGCATAAAAGTGTAATAAAGGAAAATTAGTGGACCAGTTCTGCAGCCAAGTATATAATATGGTAATTTCAAAAGTTGAACCCAGAATAAATATTTTCAAGCAGTTGTAAAATTTATCCCGGGAAATAACGAATTTGAAAAATTTAAAAGACGCGCCATTATAGACTATCCAAATCCGAAAATTTTTGCTCTAATTCTTATAGCTTCTCTTTTCACATTTTCAAACATCAAATCCGAAAATTGTTTGATTATCGTTGTATCCTCGAGCCAAATGTCGAAGCAGGTTATGCTCCCGTTCGGTCATAAACTTTGAAAATTTAATTTTACCAAGTTGTAATTTTTCGAATTTGAAGTTGTGTTTGGACATGAATTTTACATGCAAGTCCCAAAAATCCAAAAATTGGTCTGAGCGGGTTTCGGGAAATCAAATTTCGTGGACAAACAGATATTTTCTAAAATCTACTCCCAAATCTATGTCTAAACGCTAGCTTAGTTTTTTGTTTTGCTAACGAAGAGGAACTAATACTTCTTACTGACTGAGCAACTTTGAATTTCAGGTATTGGATTCTGTAGGCTCACTGTCGATTCCTTCTGGTATGCATAATTTCTCCAAAGAGTTATCCAGAATGTCGCGTTTTTTTTTTTTTTTTTTCTAATTGTTTTTTTTTTTTCTCGTTTTAATCAATAGAGCCTCCTCATATTGGAAATTGGTTCTCAAGCTATGCATATGAATCACCGGTTTTGAGAGGGATTGATGATTTTCAAGAATGTGATGATTCCGGAGGTGTCGGAAAAAGAAAAAGGGATGATTTGGGTGAAGAGGTTGATGGCCGAAGGAATTCGTTGCATTGTGGTGAGAATGTAGCTTCAGAAGGAGATATCGAACTTCCAATTAAGGTAGTTGAACTTCTGCTCTTAGCCATTAACATTTGCATTTAGTTTTTTCCCGTTTTCCCCGCATAAATTTGCTGAAAGAAACATAAATTTTGTTGAATTGAATCGACCCCCTCATGATGTAGGGAAAAGTAGGAAAATTCAACCCCTCGTTAAAAAGTTTAAGCTGCAGGAATATTACTAGGTATAATACATAAAATGAACAAGCAAGTAAGAACTCCAACTTTGAGAGTGCATATGTAGATACCTCAACTTGATCTCAACTAGTAGCTAAACATTCCCAACGTGCCCTTATTGTGTCTCATGGACATTCAACACTGACGGGATGCATAAATTTTGGAGGAGTCTAAATGATCATTTTGTAAGTTAGAGTGTTCAACTTACACTGTAAAGACGAGTCGAGGTGTCTAGAGGTGAATACTCAAAGTTGGAGTGTTTACTTGCCAGTTGATGCCAAGTTCGAGTGTTTGTTATGTATTAAACTCAGAAATCCTTGCATTAGAGTCTCAACATTAAAGAGATTTTATCTGCGTCATGGGTTTAACCTTATAGTTATTAAGAGCTTTGGAAGTTGCAACTGTTGTAGATTGTTACTAAATATCACTTTCTAAGATCAGTAATGTAACTTTATTAGTTGTTTCACAGGATTGGAGAGCTTCAGATAATCTCTCATTTTCTTCTGGTAAGTTTGGCTCTTCTACATGCTATGAAGTATTTCTTACTAGTGTATTGTTTTCTGGCATCTCAGTAAAAGAAGTGAAATTTTAGATCCTATATATGCCGATAAACTAGAACACAAAATAAGTATTCCCGTTCATCTCTCACTTAAATTTGCACATCAAAATTGCTCACATACATTAAATTCGTAGGAAGCTAACTTTCTGTCCCTATGTCAGTGCTATCAGAGCCTTTAGATACCAAGGACTGTTTCTCAAGTATTGTACCTGAAACTCCCCTTTTGGATGATAGTGATGATTTTAGAGTACCTGAATCAATTGACATCGGTTTCAACGAGGATGCTAGCTCTAAAGGATGCAAAACAGGCATCAACAGCAAGGAGGAAGATAATTCTGCTGAAAATCGAACAAATGGGAAAAGCCATAGTTTGTTTTTTGGTGTCGATGTGGCTTCAAAGGGCCTTGTTCGGTGTACAAACTCTGTTGCAGACAACAAATGGGTAGGTCAGGGAAGTTACTTTCGACTGTTGTTTCAATTTCTATTGTGCAAACTTTTGATTGGAATATGAGGCTATCAAAAAGTGCTCCGTCTTGGTGGTGGATTTGGATAAGAATGTTCCCATTTTCTCTAATTATTCCTACAGGTTTCATTAGTATGTTCCCTATAGTCTGTAAAGCTCAAAAATATTTTTTTGGAAGTAGATGAGCAATTCTGTGTGAGGAAAATTTGCAAAATCTTGTAAGGATGGACAAATATCAATTCATGTACCAATGAGTTCCCTTTTTGGCACATAGTGTAGCAGTGGGATTTTTTTGGATCGTCTCTCCTGTGTTTTCTTCCTGAACCATGATTTTGCGTGCTTGTGTCTTTTAGGATGTGGACTCTTCTTCAGATGACATTTCACTTGCTTCAGGTAATTGTGATCCTTTCACCTCCTAATATATGAGTTTTCATTGTTTTAAGCAGACAATGATAGTTTTTATTAATGCTAATCTTCATTTTCCTATATGGTCTTATATCAGAGCCTCCAGACATCCGGAACTGGTTCTCTAGCTATGTTTACGAATCTCCAAAAGTGGATACTATTGAAGACTTCACAATTCCAGACCATGAGAAAGATTTAGATGACAAAGTGTATATGAATGAGTATAGTGGCAGTGGGGAACTTCAAGATTTGAGGAATTCATTAGTAACTGCTTTTATCCATGATGACGAGTATCAGCATCAATCTGTCTCAAAGGTACACTTGATCTACTTGGTTTTATATCTCAACTCACCTTCTCTCTCCTTTCCATCACCTGTTCTTCAAGAAATCATGCTATAGATGTAAGGCCTGCTTACATCTTATCCTCCCCAGATCCCACCTGCAGGATTATACCGGATAGTTTGCATTATATAATTGTTTTTACCATGCAAAGAAGGTAACTAGTACTTCAGGTACTCAATAGAGGTTCTACCTTACCATATTTTTATAAGTACTCTTAGTAATTTTCCTTTACTCGAAGGATCAGGAGGCGGCTGATGGCGCAAAGAGCACAGGAGTATCCAATGAAATGTCTCTTGAAAGGATTTATCAACATATTCCAAATTACAAGACGATGCAGAATTGCAAATATGATTCACCAAGATATGACATGGTAATCAAAGACAAAACCAAGGGAGAACATTTGGAGACCATATCCCCCCCCAAAAATAACTGCAAAGTGTCTTGTATCATTAATCATTCAAGCTACGAAGGTGAAAAATTATATAGACATCCAATTCACAGGAAGGATTCTGCAGAGAACAGCTTGAAATCTGAAGATAGTGTTGAGCCTGCTGATGATGGGCAACCTAAAAATAGTTCAGAGACGAGTGTGTTAAGTCAGAAGTTATCCAAAAGGCAAGCTGAGGAAATCACGGACAAAGAAAATCATAAAAATGACTCGCGAGAGAATGGTTTTAGATCAACCAGAATGGGCAGAAATAACCAAGTGCACAAGGAAAGTCCTTTGCCAAGGCCTGCTGCAGTTCAGTCTCCTTTAAGTGGAGTCACTGTTGCATCAAACTGCCACAGGCATGGTTTGACTAGAAAGGCACTTGCAGAAACAACCAATACGAATCCTAGTGCTTTGGAGACAACAGGAAAATGGCGGTGCCCCCAGAGGACTAAGCCATATGTTGGTCCTCCTTTAAAGCAGCTTCGGCTGGAGCGATGGGTTCGTCGAGCTTAAGTCTAGTACCGTCTTATGAAGAGAAATACGGCTATCAAAATGGTAGAATTCAATAAACTTTTTTGCATGTTAGCTAGAAAACAAAGTGAATACAAGTCTTGGGGCAATGATGCTCTTTCGGGTTTTCAGATGCGGAAACAGTTTCTTACATGTGTCTAAGGGCAAAGTTGCATACAATGTGCACCCCCCTTACCCTACACTTGGCAGGTAACACTACTTCAACAGGGTAAGGGCTGTAAGGCCTTTGTTAAAATTAAAAATGTCTAAGGTCCAATCCTATACCTTAGGCGGTGAGCTTTTTGTTGTGAAGTTTGGTCTGCATTATTGCATGAAAAAACGTTTGAGGGAACATGCATGTATCTGTACACAGGTTGATCTTCTGTAGCGAGACTTAACACCATTGCAGTTGCATTGGTCTTTACTTCCTTCAAGTTTGTCAAATCACTGTCTTGAAAGCAATTTTGGCCTGACTCTAGTGCAAATTCTTTTAGCCGGTTGCTTCCCAAGGCTCTACTGCCACTTCTAAACACGTGCACTTGTGGTTGAAAGTTTGGAGTTGCACAAACTATTGCCTAGAAATTCACAAGGAATAGAAAATCAATGAGGACAAAGTAATTTAGAAAGAAAACCAAGAAAGGAGAATGATATTTCTTTTTGTGGGTGTGTTTTTTCACAAAGTGAAGATCACAATTATATAGGTGTGGGGATTGTATGTTTTGGTAAAGAAATAAATAAAATCAGTTGATATCTCATTAAGGACATATGTTTCATTAAAGAATGAATGTGACTTTATTCTCATCATTACAATTAATTTGAAAGAATGAATGTGAGTTTTTACTTTGCATTTTAATCTGCACAATCAATTGCAGAGAAATGAATACAATAAATTCATTGTTTGTATTCTCATTCATGAACAAAAAAATTCTCTGTCTCCCACAAACTGCAAATAAAAAATAATAGAAATAGTTTTTGGACAAAAGAAAGGAACATGTACTTGAATTAAAATATCTTTTGATTTGAATTGATACGTTGTGAAATGAGGCAAGAACAAATAACCACAAAGTGAAGTACTTTTAAACTAAATGGACATAAGTTGAAACACCTACAACACATACCATATCCTTGATTTTATGCAAACTCCACTAAATGGGCATAAGTTGATACACCCACAACACATACCATATCCTTGATTTTATGCAAACTCCACTAAATGGACATAAGTTGATACACACACAACACATACCATATTTTTGATTTTATGCAAACTCCGCGATACTCATAAATTGCTTTTATGGTCATTCACACAAACCTTGGGTACCATGAGTGCTCTAGAAAAACGACCCAAGTCTTTCATAAAAGGCGACCAACCCTTTACACTCACTTAGGTGATCCATCAAGTCTATCTCATAAACCACCTTAAGGCTATGGATTATTAAGAGAAAAATTAAGCTCATCCTTATAATACGCCATAGGCATAGGATATGTAGTGTTTATTGAAGGTCTATATGACTTTGTTTGACCACAAAAGATATCCACCATATTACCTCAATCCATGGGCTTTAGCCCCATCTTCCTCGACGATTCAAGAATTATTTTTCTTGTTAAATTCTTAGTTATAAAAGTTTCTTTCGGACCTTACACATTTCAAGAAAATAACACCATATTTCAATAATTGTTTAACTGCATCATGTCTGATGCAAAACTATTTCTTTTTTTCATTGAATACACTACTTCTAGCAATTCCAATTATCGCTTGTGAGTCACAATGTAAGGAAACTAGTGACATTTGCCTTCCCTATAATGGCACATCTGCCAAAAGTTTTCTCAGCCACTCATCATTTTGTCCTGCCAGCTCGAGAGTAATAAATTCAGATTTTATGTTATAACGTGCTATACAAGTCTGTTTTGAAGACTTTCATGAAATAGCACTTGCACTCAAATTAAACACATAGCAATTAGTGGAGCTAACTTCATCATTGCCAGTTATCCAGTTTCCATCACAAAAACCTTCTAAAATAATGGAAATTTTATTAAAGTGCAAACACCAATTCATAGTACCTTTCAGATACCTTAACAAGCGATGAAGAGCATTCCAATGTTCATTACTGGGATTATGAGTATATCTACTGAATTTACTAACAACATAAGTTATATCAAATGAGTATAGTTCATGAAAAATATTACACTCCAAATTATTTTAGCATATTCATCTCGAGAAACATTGAAATCTTTATCCCTTTTTAAGTGTATGCTAGGATCATAAGGAGTTCTCACTGAAACTACATCAAAACAATCAAACCTTTTCAATATATTTTCAGTATAACAAGACTGATACAAAGAGAAACAATTGACAGTTCTTTTGATTTAATCCCTAAAATTACATCAACTTCTTCAAGTTTTTTCATTTCAAATTTAGAAAATAAAATTTTCTTAGTCTCATTTACAACATTTTCATTAGGGCCAATGATTAACATGTCATCCTCATATAAACATATAATCACACAATCTGATCCTATCAGATGAATTAACAATAACGTCATTATCCATTTATGCAAAATTAAATTTCTCATACCACTACTTAGGTGTCTGTTTAGCCCTTTAAAGGCTTTACAATTTGTATACTTTATTCTCTTGTCCTAGGACCACAAAATCCTCACGTTGAGTCATATAGATCTCTTCCTCTAAATCATCATTTAAAATGTAATTTTGAAATTAATTTGGTGTACCACTGAACTATGAATAACGGCTAGAGTAGTAAGAGTCTTAATGATTGTTATTTTAGTCCCAAGAGAATAAATATCAAAATAATCAACACCCTTTCTTTTGGTTAAAGTTTCTAATCACAAGTCTAGCTTTATATTTATCAATTGTGCCGTCAAGCCTCAATTTCTTCTTAGCTATCCATTTGCTACTTATGGATTTAGAACCTTTAGGCAAATTATACAAGTTCAAGTGTGATTAGAGACTATGGAGTCTAATTCACTTTTATAGCCTCTTTCCAAAAAATTGCATCTTGAACTCATTGCTTTATCATTAGTGTTAGGGTCTTCTTGTTTTAAATAGATAGACACTAATTCATCATTTAAATTATTGATATCAAAATTCTTAGTTAAGAAGGTGGTGATAAAATCAGGATCAAAACTAGTCTCAGTTCTATATTTTTTTACTTCTTCTAAGTTCATTTTCATGTTTATTAACAATAACATCAAACGCAAGCATAATATGAGAGTTAACAGACATAGATATAGAAGTATTATTTTTCACATCACTAGGCGCATCATTTTTCAAAGAAAAAATATGCTAAAATTTTTTTGCATCTCTAGATTCACAAATAGAATAATCATTTAATGACATTGTCTAAAGATTAACAAAAGTAATATAATATTTCTTTGTGATCATACTTGAAATGACAAGATGGAAGATCTCTTATTTGTCAAGAAAATGCCTTTTCTTGTGTTTGCGTCTACTAAACTACAGTATATGACAGATGGGGATTGAGAATTTGAGCACCTACAGGTTTATGACTATATCAGACAATGGGTTGAAGATAATGTTAGAAACCATATTATGAATGAGACACATGCCAAAATTTTGTGGGACAAGCTCGAGATACTTTATGCTTCAAAGACTGACAATAACAAGTTGTTCCTGCTTAAGCAATCGATGAATATCAGATATAAAGAGGACTGTCTTATCTTTGAGCATATAAATGATTTTCAGGGTGTTCTTGACCAACTGTCCGAAATGGATTAAAGTTTGATGAAGAAATCTAGAGTTTTTGGCTTCTTAAACTCTGCCTGACTCTTGGAAACTCTTCAAATTTCTTTAACTAATTTTTCTCCCTGTTGTATTGTAACTATGGAATATGCTAAGAGTGCTGACTTAAATGAAGAGATACGAAGAATATCTCAGGTGTCATCTTCTTCATCTTCACACTCTGATGTTTTGATTACCGAAGAGAAGGGGAGAAATAAGTCCAGAGATCCGAATGGTAGGGATAAAAGTAGAAGCAAGTCGAAGTCTAAATTCAAGAATGTTTCATGTGACTATTGCAACAAAAAGGGACATATCATGAAATATTGTTATGAGCACAAGAGAGATATAAGACAACAAAAGAAAGAAAATGATAATGAAAATCATGTTGTTGTTGTTTCTAATAATGATATTCTTTTTGCTTGTGGTGAAAATGCTCTTAATCTTGTTCATGATGAGTGTAGCTGGTTTGTGGATTATGGTGCTACTTCTCATATTACGCCAAAGAAAAAATTATTTTCTTCTTATACTTCAGGTAATTTTGGGATGTTGAAAATAGGCAAAATGATAAAGTTAAAGTGCTTGGCATTAACACTGTTTGTTTGGAAAGTAGCAATGATTCCAAACTAGTTCTCAACAATGTCAAGCATGCTCCAGATTTTTGCTTGGATCTGATTTCTACAGGAAACCTTGATGATGAGGGTTATGTTAACACTGTTGGTGCTGACCAGTGGAATCTTACTAGTGGTTTGATAATTATGGCTCAAGGTGATAAGTTATCTGACTTGTACGTATTTCAAGGCTCCACTTCTAGAGACTCAGTAAACTTGGTGGTGAATGATACTTCATCAGAGTTATGACATAGAAGGTTGAGTCATATGAGTGATAAGGGGAATGACAGTTTGGATAATAAAAAATTACTTTTTGGAGTGAAACGAGCAAAGTTGAAGAAATGTGTTCATTGCTTAGCTGGTAAACAGAAAAAAATTTCTTTTCAGAATTATCTCCCTTTAAGAAAGCTTGATTTGCTGGAGTTTGTACATTCTGATTTGTGAGGTCCTTCTAAAGTAATGTCTCATGATGGATCACTTTACTTTGTGACTTATATTGATGATCATTCTTGCAAACTCTGGATATTTCCTTTGAAGTCCAAGGATCAAAGACTTGATGTGTTCAAGGGTTTTCAGGCCTTGGTTGAGAGACAGGCGGGGAAGAAATTGAATTACATTCTCTCAGATAATGGTGGTGAGTATATTGGTCCTTTTGATAGATACTGTAGAGAGCAGGGTATTTGACTTTATAAAACTCCTCTAAAGACTCCTCAGTTAAATGGTTTAGTAGATAGGATGAACATAACTTCAGTTAAGAGTGATAGATATATGCTTTCAGATGCTAAGCTACCAGATTCCTTTTGCGTAGAATCACTTAATATTTCTACTTATATTATTAATTTATCTCTTACTATTGCTTTGAATGGTGATGTCCCTAACAGAGTTTGGTCTGGTAAGAATAATTCTTATGATCATCTTAGAGTTTTATGGTGTAAAGCCTTTATGCATGTTCCTAAGGATAAAAGGTCAAAGTTAAATGTTAAAACAAGGCAGCGTATATTCATTGGTCATTGTCAAGATGAATTTGGCTATCATTTCTATAATCCAGTTAAGAAAAAAACTTTGTTAGAAGCCATGATGTTGTGTTCTTTGAAGACCAAATAATTAAAGATTTTGACAAAGCTGAGAAGGTTGATTATCATAGTAGTGAGAGCCTAGTTGATGTTGATCCAGTTCCTTTGACTATTGCTCATGAAGAAAATCTTTATGATGATGAAAATCAAGTTGATAATGAAGATGATGATCATATTCAGAATGACCAATATGATGTTGTTGATGCTTCAGAGCAAGTTGATATGATTGATCTGCGACCAATTATTAATTCTTCTGAGAGTTCTCTCAGATGATCTACTAGATAGAGAATACCTTAACAGAAGTAAGTACTCTTAACTGATAAGGGAGAACCTGAGAGTCTTGATGAGGCCATGAAAAATGAAAAAAAAAGAAAAGTGGTTAGATGGTATGGAAGATGACATTAAATCTTTGCATGATAATCATACCTTTGATTTGGTTAAGCTGCCTAAAGATAGACAAACTTTAAAAAACAGGTGCATTTTCGGGGGAAACATTAAAATAGTAACCCAGTTCCACGGTACAAGGCTAAATTGGTTGTGAAAGGATTTAACCAGAAAAACGGTATTGATTTTGATGAGATATGCTCTCTAGTTGTAAAGATTTCATCTATTCATGTGGTTCTAGGCTTAGTTGTAAGTCTAGATTTAGAAGTTGAGCAAATGGATATTAAAACTACTTTTCTCCATGGTGACTTAAACGAAGAAATTTATATAGAGCAACCTGAAGGTTTTGAAGTCAATGGAAAAGAGAATTATGTTTGACAATTGAAGAAGACCTTGTATGGTTTGAAACAAGCTCCTAGACAACGGTACATGAAACTTGGTTCCTTTATGAGTCAGCAGAACTTCAAGAAGACTACTTCGAATTATCGTATTTTTGTGCAAAAATTCTCCAATGGTGACTTTATTATTATGTTGATTTATGTTTATAACATGCTTGTTGTTGGTCATGATGCTTGCAGGGTTCAGAAGTTGAAGCAAAAATTGAGTAACTCCTTTTCTATACAAGACTTAGAACCAACAAAGCAGATTCTTGACATGCGGGTTGTCTGTGACAAAAATTCCAAGAACTTGTGGTTATCATAAGAGAAGTACATTCAGAAAATACTTTGAAGGTTCAACATGGGTAAGGCTAAGGTTGCCAGTACACCGTTAGCTATGCACTTTAAATTCAGCACAAAACAGTGTTCTCCAGTGATGATGAGAAGGAAGATATGAAGAAAGTTCCTTATGCTTTAGCCATTGATAGTTTGATGTATGCAATGATTTGTACAAGCCCGATTATTGCTCATGCTGTTGGTATTGTTAGTCATTTTCTTTCTAATTTGGAAAGGGACATTGAAATTTTGTGAAATGGATTATGAGATATCTTTATGGCATTTCTAGTTTGAGTTTGTGTTTTTGTACAGGAAAGTCTATTATTTGTGGTTATACTGATTCAAACATGGCTGGTGATATTGATACTCATAATTTTACTTCAGGGTATTTGGTTACTTTTGCAGGGGGAGTTGTGTCTTGGGAATCTAGATTGTAAAAATGAGTTGCTCAATCTACTACAGAAGCTGAGCTTATTGCTGCTGTTGAAACTTGCAAAGGGTTGTTTTGGATAAAAAAAATTCTTGGGGGAACTCAATTGTGCTCAAGAGAGTTATGTAATTTATTGCGACAATCAAAGTGCTATACATCTTGGGAAGAATTTTACATTTTATGATTAGTCTAAACACATTGATGTGAGATACCATTGAATTTGAGATGTGTTGGATTCTAAGTTGCTTGAACTTGAGAAGATTCATATGGATGGTAATGATTTTGACATGATGACTAAAGCTTTATTAAGAGGGAAGTTTGAAGATTATTGCATGATTACTGGAATGGTGGTCTCCTCCACATAGTCAGGAGGGGGAGAATTATTGGGTTACTGGTCTTTTTCCTTTTATGTGGATAAGTAAAGCCCAATTTGAAGAAACCTACTTTTTCCATCGGCCCATTACTATGGGACATATAAATAGGTCTTTTTAAGTCTTATTTCACTATCCACAAAGAGAGTTTTCAGCAGCCAAAAGAGAGAAAATAGAGCATATTTTCGTCCAAAAATTTTATCCACAATAGTCAACTTCAAATTGTAATTTTTACTTTGTTTCATCATTCATGTTCGATTGAGCTAACTTTTGGACAGATTGTTCCTCTCATCTCAATCTTTGATTAGAAACTGATGGAGTTGGATTTGATGTCCTTTAGCTCCTGTTTTTCATCCCTGAACTACAACTGTATTTTGGTACTTTCTCCCCTTTATTTCTTCAGTTTTTGATGTTGTGGTTTATGTGTTGTTGCTCGTTGTTTGACACTTGTTTGGTGGCCGTTTTGGAGAAAAGTATTATAACTTTTGATTACTATAGTGTAGGTTTGGTCCCGTGGTTTTTTACTCGTCACACCGAAGGGTTTTTCATCTAAATTTGGTGTCTTAGCTTGATTGGTTTATTCTTGTCTTTTCATCTTTGTGTAGTTGATATATTTGCTGTTGTTAGAGTTGTGATCCAAATTTTATTGATTCGGCCCAGAAAGTTTTGCGGTGTGACCCATGTTGGTGATTTTCAATGGGATCTGTGGTAGTAGCATAGGGATCGGGTCGACAACCCTGATATAGACCTTTATGTTTTTTTTGCCTGGAACTTTTTTGTAAGCACATATTATATAAGTGCATTTAGTGGGTTGTTTTAAGTATTTAGAAAATTCAGCCTTCTCCATATTATACTCTCTCTCTATTATAGTGAAACCTCCTTTGCCTCTGCCCGTGGTTTTTTTCCGCAAGGATTTCCACGTAAATCTGAGTGTTGTTCTTATTTTCTTTTACTTGTGGTTTGCTTACTCTGTCCGAATCATGAAAAATTGGTATCAGATCCTGTTTGATTATTTTCTCGGGGATGGCAACCATAAAGTATGATATTTTACTGTTGGATCGCAACAATAGATTTTTGTTATGGCAGGTTAAGATGTGGGCTATGCTCGCGTATATAGATTTAGACGATGCTCTATTAGGGTTTGATAAGATGCCCTTATCGTGGAACGATGAGGACAAACGGCATAAGGATCGGAAGGTTCTATCTCAGATCTACCTTTATTTATCCAATCAGATTCTACAGGATGTTTTGAAGGAGACCACTACCGCTACGTTGTGGTTGAAATTGGAATTGTTGTGTATAAAGATGAGCATAACAAGTAAGTTGCATCTCAAATAACGATTTTATTCCCATTTAATGTCTAAGGATGCGTCCTTGGAAGATCACCTATCTGTATTTAAGGAAATTATCTCTGATTTAGAGACCCAAAGATTAAGTACGATGAGGAAGATCTAAGGTGAATATGAAACATCTTGTGAATGGGTCGGAGACTCAAGGAGATGGTATCATTGTTAGAGGAAGGAATCGCGAGAGAAACTTTGGGGGTGATGATATAAATATAAACAAAAATAAAACCTGTAATTACTGCAAGAAGAAGGGCCACATCAAATTTCAGTGTTGGAAGTTATAGAATAGAGATATAAGAGATACTCCAAAATCGAAGGAAAACCAATCAGAGAAGTTCGGTGAAGCTAGTTTTGTTGAATATGGTGGTAGTGATGGAGAACTCTTATTTGTTTTTTATTGTAACTCCAAGCCCTGTGAGGATTAGATTCTCAGCTTGCACGTTTCATATGTGTCACAATCGGGATTGGTTTACAACATATGAAGCAGTCTCTAAAGGTGCCGTGTTGATGGGAAATAACACACCTTGCAAAATAGCTAGTATTGGAATAATCAGAATTAAGATAATTGATGAGGTTGTGAGGACTCTTGGTGATGTGCGGTATGTCCCAGACCTGAAGAGAAATTTTATTTTCTTGAGTACTCTTAATTCGAACGGATATAGGTACACTGGTGAAGGTGAAGTCCTGAAGGTTACTAAAGGTTCTCTTGTTGTGATGAAGGGACAAAGAAAGTCTGCAAATTTGTACGTTTTGCAATGCTCTACGGTTAAAGGTGATACAACTATTTCTACTTTCTCTCTATCAGAAAGTGATGTTGCTAAACTTTGGCATATGTGCCTGGGGCATATGACTGAAAACGGGATAGCTGATCTAAGCAGAAGAGGACTTCTTGATGTGCAGAGTATTACCAAAATAGAGTTCTGTCATTACGTTTTGAGAAGCAGAAGAGAGTCAGATTCACTAAAGGCATCCGCTCAACTAAAGGAATACTTGATTACATTCATTCTGATCTCTGGGGTCCTTCTAGAGGAGGTGCAAGTTATTTGTTGACTATTATTGATGACTGTTCCAGAAAAGTTTAGGTGTTTTTTTTTAAAGCAAAAGAATGATGTGTTGCCTACTTCCAAGGACTGGAAGACTGTGATTGCAAAAAAAAGGGAAGCAAGTAAAGCACCTTTGGACTGATAATGGTTTAGAGTTCTGTTCTAATGAATTTAATGCTCTATGAAAGTCAAAAGGAATTGTGAGGCCCTTGATAGTTTGCCATACTCCGCAGTAGAATGGTGTGGCCGAATGAATGAATAGGACTATAATGGAGAACGTGCAGTGTATGCTCTCTAATGCTGGTTTATCCATGTCTTTTTGGGCTGAAGTTGCTTCGTTAACTTGTCTTCTTATTAACCGCTCTCTCTCAGTCGTGATTGATAAAAAGACTCTACAAGAGGTATGGTCTGGTACTCCTGCTAGTTATTATGATTTGAGGATATTTGGATGTCCTGCGTATGCTCATGTTGATAATTGAAAGTTAGAGCCTAGATCTGTCAAGTGCTTATTTATAAGTTATAATCCTGGTGTTAAAGGTTATAATCTTTGGTATCCAGAAGGCAGAAAAGTTATAATTATTGGGGATGTTGTGTTTGATGAAACTACCAGGCTTTGGGCTCCCTTCGAATCTAGTGTTTCGCCTCCAGATGAGCTTAGTGACATGAATCAGAAAAAGTCATTGATACAAGTCAAATGACCACCTTAGCTTTTGAAGACATCCTGCGAGGCCAATACAAGAAGAACCCAATTGTGGTCACATTGAGGGCACGGGAGAATGCATGGGGGACCCATTTTAAGCCCACAATAGAACAATCCTGTATATGAAAGGTTGCTTGGAAGCTTGCCTTGATGAGATGCTCGAGAGGTCCAAGTGTTGAAGAATAATTGTAAGACCAAAAAGACTCAAGGAAAGTCATATGTTGAAGTGTGAAGAAGACCACATCAAAACACTACATGATCACCCATTCATTAAGGGTGTAATGGTCTTTTTATGCTTTTTCTTTACACTCCATAGGAGCCCCTTTTCATTATGGGTATTTTGGTCTTTAATGTAATAAGTATAAATAGACTCCTTAGGCTTATTTTTTATTAGACTTTGATGAATTGAAATTGAGTATTACTCTTAGTTTAGTTTCTTCCTTAGTGTAGGGCTTGGATAAGCCATATTAGTGTAGGTGTTGGATAAGACATCAAAACTTGAGAGATTAATATATTTGATGGATTTCACTTGTGTTGATCAATTGGCAAGAAAGGTGTGATTGAGGGAGTGTGAGTTCCTTTGGTCCACCTAAGAGAAAGATTTGAGCTTACATTGGTGATGTGTGTTTGAAGGTTTGATACACCTTCTAGTGCTATTCATTGGTGGAAGTAAAGGTCTTTCTATCTATCTTTACTTTTATGCAAATCTTCTTCTTCATCCCCTTTCTTTGTGTTGTTTTTCCTTTGGTGTGTTTGCTGATTTTTGCATCCTAGTATCCATTTCGTGAATTCCTATTCTTTTATTGTATCAGTCATTCACCCACGTTGAATTGCAAATTAGAGCAGAGTCTATACTAGTGCCTATTTCTCAGTCTATCCCAGAGATACAGAGTGGTACTATTTCTTCTTCACCACCAGTGACGCCACAATATTCTATTGCTAAAGACAGGCCTAGAAGTGATATTACACCTCCTCAGAAGTATGCTGAAGATAATTTGGTTGCTTATGCATTGAATATAACAGAAGGTATTGATTCCGGTGAAGAACATTCTTCTTACTCAGATGTAATTAGTTGTGATAATTTCGATCAATAGATGATTGCTATGAAGGAGGAGATGGAATCACTTCATAAGAATGACACATGGGATTTGGTGAGATTACCTAAATATAAGGAAGTTATCCGTTGCAAGTGGGTATTCAAAAAGAAAGAAGGAACATCGGGATTTGAAGATGGTAGGTACAAAGCAAGACTAGTTGCTAAAGGTTACAGTCAGGTTCTAGGTATTGACTTCATAGATGTGTTTTCTCCAGTTGCAAAACATAGTTTGATTCGAGCCTTGCTTGATATTGTGGCAATGTATGATCTTGAGCTTGAGTAGTTGGATGTCAAAACCATATTCTTACATGGAGAACTTGAGGAGGATATTTATATCAAGCAACTAGAGGGTTTTGTAATATCAGGAAAAGAGGACTATGTATGCTTGCTGAAAAAGTCTCTTTATGGCTTTAAAATGTCTCCCAGGCAGTGGTATAAGAGGTTTGAATCTCTTATTACCTCTCATATATTTCAGATGAGTAGTTATAATAGTTGTGTCTACTTTAAGGAGGTAAGTGATGGTTCATTCGTGTATCTTCTTTTGTATGTTGATGATGATATGTTGATTGCTGCAAAGGATATGAGAGAAATAATAAAAGTCAATGCCTGGCTCAACAAGGAGTTCGAGATGAAGGATCTAGGAGCAACAAAGAAAATTCTTGGCATGGAAATTATGAGGGATATAGAGAAGTGTAAGTTATACTTGAGTCAGAAAAGGTATATTGAGAAAGTGCTTCATTGATTCAGTATGCAAAATGCCAAACCTGTAAGTAATCCATTGGAAGCTCACTCCAAACTCTCAGCCACTTTATCTCCAAAGACAGCTAATGAGTGTGACTATATGTCTCGAGTTCCATACTATAGTGTCGTTGGGTCTCTTATGTGTGCGATAGTGTATTCCCGACCAAATTTATCTTATGCCGTTAGTGCAGTTAGCAGATACATGACAAATCCTGGTAAAGAACATTGGAAAGCAGTTCAGTGGATTTTCGGATACTTGCATGGATCTCCTAATGTTTGTTTGCAGTTTCGGCAAAATAGAGATGGAATAATCGGGTATGTTGATTCTGATTTTGCAGGAGATCATGATAAAAGGAGGTCCCTTACAGGCTATGTTTTCACCATTGGTGGTTGTGCTATTAGTTGGAAAGCTACCTTACAGACTACGGTTGCTTTGTCAATTACTGAGGTGAAGTATATGGCCTAAGGGTCTGTTCGATGAACTTAGCAAAGAATTACGGATTACTATGGTTTTTTGCGATAGTCAGAGTGATATCTTCCTTACGAAAGATTAGATGTTTCACAAGAGGACAAAGTACATTGATGTTCTGTATCATTTTGTGCGTTAAATTATTGCTTGTGTTGATATTGTTGTGAGCAAGATTAGTACTCATGATAATCCTGTTGATATGATGACCAAAACACTACCAAGTTCCAAGTTTAAGCATTTCTTAGACTTGGTTAGTGTTAGCTGTTAAGATGTGCCTTTAGAGGCTTTTGTGGAAGAGGTGGAGAGTTTGTCTTGAAATGAATTTGAGTTCTGAATTAGAATTCGTGTCAAGGTGGAAGTTGTTAGAATTGTGACCTGAATTTTGTTGATCCATCCCAGAAAGTTTCGCGTGCGATCCATATTGGTGATTTTTAATGGGGTCTGTGGTAGTAGCGTAGGGATCGGGCCGACAGGCCCGAAATGAACCTTTATGTTTTGGGGCCTAGAACTTATTTTTATGCACATATTATATAAGTGCATTTAGTGGGTTGTTTTGGGTATTCAGAAAATTCAACTTTCTCTACGTTGTACTCTCTTTCCATTATTGTGAAACCTCCTTTGCCTCTTTCCGTGGTTTTTTCCCGCAAAGATTTCCACATAAATTTATGTGTTGTTCTTATTTTCTTTTACTTGTGGTATGCTTGCTCTGTCTGAATCATAACAACTTCCTATTCTTTGTTTTGCTTAGGTTTGATTGTCTCCTCTTTGTTCAAATTGAAAGAAAAAGTTTAGACTTGGGTATTCTTTCACTTCTACCCTGTCGTGCACTTTGATAGTGCCTTGCCTCTTTCCCAACACTCTTTTCAAAAAAATCTCCTCCATGAGAAATAATTATTTAGCAGCTTCAAAAACAAGTTTAATGCCTTCTTTATTGAGAATTGCTTCAGAAATTAAGTTTCTACAGAGCGAAGAAACATAGAGAACATTGTTCAAGGTTAATATTTTTTAAAAAAGTTAATTGAAGTAAATTTTTTCCTTTGTCCATAACTCCAGCAGTAGTGGAGTTATCCATGTAAATACACTCGTCATCGGTGGATTCCTCAAAGTCATGGAATAACTCTTTTTGGCACAGAAATTTCTGAAGTGACTGTGTCCAACACCACTCAGTCTTGTTAGCTAATTTTGAACATGTTTTTTTTTCCTTCATACCTGTCTTTTGCAGTAGTACTAGAAGATTTCACAAGGTTAACTTTAGAAAAATTAAGAGAAAGACCTTTCATCTTATCTCTGAGACTGTTTTCCTCTTTAGTGCTCATATGACTGATAAGTTTTTGGAGTGTTAAATTTTCTTTCTTATATTTCAATTGATTTTTGTAATCACTTCAGGATGATGGAAAATTTTCAAGTAGAACTTAAACCTGAAGAATCTCACACATCTTCATGCCTTCATTGAGAACATCACCAGTCAAATTTTCATATTCGTGAACTTGTTCCATGATTGATTCATTGTCAATCATTTGAATTTTAATTCACTGTACGACAACATATTTTTTTCCTGCATCATCAAAACCATATTTCTTTTCTAAACTGTCTCATATTTCCTTAGCCGATTTACAAGTAACAAATAAATCAAATAAATGCTTAGTCATTTGGTTCAACAAATGTCCTCTAACTATTTTGTTATCTTTTTCAAATTTCTTTTTTGCAACATCATCAACCATAACAGTGTAGATCTATCAATAGGAGGTTCATTAAATAAAAAGAATGAACTTCTAATTGTTCAATGAAAATCAAAATTTTTTGTGACCAGCATTTAAAATTATTTTCATCTAATGGTTCAAGTTTTGACAAATCATGCAAATTTTTGTTCAAAGAAATAGTCATTTATCAATATTACATGTATGTAAAATCTCTTTCAAATTATTGAAAAAATTACTTCAATATTGATGCGTGAACTTAAATTAATAATATAAGTAAATAGTCCCAAATACTGTATCATGCCAATCCACTGCCTTAAAAGCGATTTCGGCTGGACTCTGGTACCAAATCCTTCTAGTTGTTCGCTCCCCACGGTTTCATAACTACTTTCAAACACGTGCACTCGTGATTGTAAGTTTTGAGTTGCACAAACTATTGCCCAAAAATTCACAAGGAATCAATAGAAAACAAATGAGGAAAAAACAATTAGAAAGAAAGCCAAGAAATGAGAATGTTATTTCTTTCTGTGAATGTATTTTATCATATTGTGAAGACCACAATTATATAAGTGTGGAAATTGTACGTTTTGATGAAGAAATAAATAAAATCAGTAGATATCTCATTAAGGACATACTTTTCATTAAAGAATGAATGTGACCTTTATTCTCATCACCACGTTTGAAAGAATAAATATGAGTTTTTACTTTTCATTTTAACTAGTTAAACCGCACGTGTCTTGCACATGTAACTTTTGATTATTTAAAATTAGATGATTTTATCTATTGCGGAGATTTTTAATGAACTACAAAAAGTTTAAATCGCTTCTCAAAGATATTTCACACTTTAATTTAATAATATAAACATAACATGTATTTTATTATAATCACATATATATTTTACAACCAGAAGTTTTTAAGTGGTTAATGAATCATCTGTTTTCCTTACTGCTAGAGGATAAGAGAGACACATCGATTTGTACCATATTTGTAGTACAATTATTTTTTAGATTTTCTTTATATTTAAAATCTTTCATTATTTTTAAAGTCAAATCTTTAAAAAATCTTAATTACTTACTTAAATTTTTATAAATTTGGTACTTCTTATATTTTTCTGATTCTAATACTTTCATATTTATTTTTTGATTTTTTAAATCTTCTTAAAATCAACTTTAGTTGATTTAGAATTTTTAAACTAATGAAAATGTATTAGTTGTCATTAATTTTGATGACTTCTAACAAAGAAATTTTTTATTATAAATTCTTAATTTATTTTTAACTCTTAAATATTAGGAAAATAGTAAAAAAATATTGTCTAAAGCAAAGACTTTTAATGAAGGACAAACAATTCAAACAATATTTCTAAGACCCTTCACGCTTTTAATATAGTATGAAAACGTGCATTGCACGTTTGTCCCTTTTCGTTTTTATAAAATTTGTGTACATTAAAAAGTAGAGCTGTAAAATAGAAAATCCTAAAATTAATTTTACCACTTGTCGACCTAGTAATGGACTTGTAAACTTTTGTAGGTCCTAGAAAGAAAGGACAGTGAACCTTTTGTTTCATCATATAGAGACATATTTCATGTACAACTCTTAAAAAATAATAAATAAAATGCATATTTTACTATAATACTCAGATTAATTGATTTGTGGTCTTTAATAGATCTTAAAAATATTTTAGAATAAATAATTAATGCTGAAGGTAAAATAGAAAATAGAAATTAATTTTAGACTTCAATTGAAAAGAGTATTTAAATCCTAATAATTTTAGAAGAAACTAAAATCAGCTAGAAAGCAACTGAACATTTTGAACCGCTTTGGTAGAGATGGAAATTGAAAGCTAGCTATATGAAATACGAACATTGTGAAATGCAAGATATATGAAAAAAGAAGAAAACAAATAAATATCATTAATTATATTATCCTGGATCACAACGTACAATATGTATGACTACTCCTTTCCATTGGTAATCATATTTATCTAGTAAGAAACAATTATGAAGCAATATAATAAAAGAAAATAGGCGTACATTTTAAACATATATTCAAACAATATATACTATAAAACAAAAATTAAAACAATATATAACTTGACACAAACTTCTAATCCAATCAAAACTAATTCAAACAACTTTTTTCTTCAATTCATAATTTGTTCAAACACATACTAAAAGCTCACGTGATACCAATTTTTTTTTCGACCACTAATTTTAGATCTGAAAAATCTAATTAGATCCACTTTTATGCGGATGACCTTAAATTACACTTCTCTTAGGAAAATATTTGTTAGAGGTTTATAACACTGAACTAATCTTATAAATTATACTTTAGAAATTGATTTTAAGCTATGATAAATCTTTCTCTTAATAGATCTTTTCTTGTTCCTCAATTTTCAGAGAATAAGATGATGTATTATTGTAAGCTCTTTGTATGTATGAGTATAATAACATAAAATAATTAATTGTAACAAATTAACAATAATAAAAAATATTATGATTAAGTAGAAGATGACAACCTGAAATTGAAAATTGTGATGGAAGAAAATTGAAAGTCTCTAACATCATCATAATTTTGATGCAACATCTATCACAATTATAGAAGATAAATAATAAAATATAAAATTAATTTTCGATACAAAATTTTACACGTTGCAAAAATCCTAGAAAGTAATGAAGAAAGAGTAATATTTAGAGAAAGTAATCAAGTAATTATAACTATTTTTATAAAAGTGTAAGGATTTATAAACTAAAAAGAATTTGAAAATGTGACAACATTAGGACATAAAAAATAGTGGGACAAGGACTCCTAAATATTAGGAGCTTTTCCCTTCTAAAAACTTTTTTTTTTCCTACTATGACAATAAAATTTTTGTCCATAATTTGTTTTCTTGGTAAACTCAGGAAACTAAACATTCCTACGAAATCAATATTCTTTTTCATAGATTTTTCCTTGTCTAATTAACCTACTTACTTTCCTTTTTTTTTCATGTGAAATTTTATTTTTACCATATATGTTTTATTTTTATCATATATATTTCATGATTCTTTAATTTTTTAATAATTATTTATTTTAGATAATTTTAAAATTTAATAAGTAAATATTAAAATTTGACCTAATTTTTATAACTAATTAGCTATTAAGGGAAGAATTATTATTTCCACTTCGGACTACTTCTTATATTATGAACTCTTCTGAACGTTAATGTCCTTGTTGTTTTATATAACTAACATTTCTGAATATGGTTAGATTTTTTAGATGGCAAAAAGGAATCCTATTTTCGTGAGGAAAGGTTTTTTTTTTGTAATATATTCAATATTTAATATTATTAAAATAATAAAAAATGTGAAACGGCGATTTTATCTAAAGCGAAGTCTTTTAAAGAAGGGCAAAAGGTTCAAACAACATTTCTAAGTCTCTTCACGTTTTTAATATATTATAGATATAGATATAGATATAGATTATAGATTATAGATATAGATAGATATAAATAGATATAGGTTATAGATTATAGATTTGCACAATTAATTGCAAAGAAATGAATGCAGTAAATTCATTGTTTGTATTCTCATTCGTAGACGGAAAAGCTCACAAAGAATAGTGCAAAAACTTGAACACGAAAAGAGATTAGCTAAATTGATACTGAGTATAGGTTAGAGGAAGCAAGTGATCATCCATAATTGATTAAAAAATCAACTACATGATTGATGCTTATTATATAGCTCATAAAATATTTTCTTTCAATGTATAAACTCAATGCTGGTAATGATAAAACTGAAAAATAAATTAGTTGATCAGTTCAGGACATCAAGATTTGAACCTTCTAGCTTAGAGAATCTCAATGTGTATATATATATATAGTAACTTATATTTTTAAAACAAAAGTTTCATTTTAAAGAAGTGCACATTTATTGAAATTTAACATTAGAGTTTCAGTGAAACTTGGCAGTGGCGCCCGGGTTCGGCTTCATCGGTGACGGTGATGCGATGGAAGATATGAGGAGGGAAATAATGGAGTGAAAAGAGGAAGAAAGGATTGGTTACCGGCGAATTTCACCGGTGATGTTGATGATGGAAGGCTGCGGGGAAGGGAGTCACTGGTTGAGCGACGAAAAAGGAAGAGGGGAGAGGGTGACGCCGACGGATATTTTTTCGACAGGGAAAAGCGGTAGCGATTAATCGAGTATTATTTCGATGGATCTTCGATAGAACCGACCATATGGGTCGGATTTTGGTGATTTAATGATGGTGAATGACTAATTCCGGTGAGGGACTCTTGCCAGAAAACTCAAAATCCATTTGATTTACCCTCTTTATTCACTGATTCCTTTTTATTTTTTTTAAATCCTTCATTCATAATTAATTTTTTTTTATCCAATGAGTAATGATTTATGTATACTTCTTAATGAAATCAAATTTTTGAAGAATTGAATATATTTTCCATGTTCATCGTATGAATATGCATAACAGTGTACAAAAATAAAATATGGACAATTATGTATATGACTATATAAGATTTTATTCAACTTTCACTATGCACAAATGTCAGATTAGATATTTTAATGCTTACTAATAGTTTTCTTTTCATGTTTTAACAATACGCATAATACATGATTAAAAGATTACAGATATTGAATTAAATAATCACATGCAAACAAATAAACAAATAAAAATTGCAACAAACTCACATAATATTTTTGTTTTTAGTAAAATTTATACAATGAACAATAAAATTAAAGAAAAACCTATTGATGAACTAAAGATTCGAATGTTGTTACCAGAAAAATCAAACGTAGAACTCGAACCCAACTTCACCCTCGTTTATTTGGTGTTTTGACTAATTTTCACTTTTTATTTTTCTTTTCTCTAATGATTTTTAACTCTCTATTTTGTCTCTGTTTTTTTTTTACAGTGTCAAAGTACCATTTTTTTTTTGTCTGATGTTGTTGCTAATGAATTCCCTCTTTCCTTTGTTCAGTGTAAACATTCTTAAATATAGGAATTTGAAAAAAGGGGGAAACAATTATTTTTTAGGGGGAGTAGTTTTAGTTACAGATAAGGGGAGGGTGGTTTAAAAATTCAAAATAATTTATTTTTATTTATTTTAATAAAAAATAATACTAATAATGAACCAATAAATAAATATATAATATATATAAATAAAACAGTAATTAATTAATTTTATATTTTAAAAAAACAAAATAACAATTTATAAACAGACAAAACAAATATAATAAAATAATATTAAAATTATTAATTTATTTATTAAAATTTGTAAAAGAAAACATGTATTTTAATTTTTATATTATATTTAAAATTAATATATATATATATATATATATATATGATTAAATATAAATATAAATATTTAATATTGATAGACAAGTTAAAATTTAGAGAGAATAAAAAATCACGTGTCTACATTTTTATCCCTCTTTGTGTGAAATTTCGAAGAGTTTTCATACAAAGAAGTAGACAAGATATAATTTTTGACCTTCCAATTATTTGAAACGTAAAAATAAAAATAAAAATATGACCGAGTCCTATTTTTGGACATCCTACCTATCCCGGGTTATAAGGAAATCAGGTCACGGGTAGTTCAAAGGTAATTTGGTGAGAGAAAAAGCTAAAGTCGAGTGGGATTCCATCGAATTTTCGGTTAACAACTTCTGCCTATTCAACTGACTAATAAGAATCAAAAATGAAAAATACAAGTAAAAATTACAATATCTAGAATCTTGATTCAAGCCTTTGTGACTTGAATTTGAAAATTCACCCTATTCTTCAGGCGGGCTCCTGGACTTTCTTTTTCTTCACCCTGTTCTTCAGGAGGGCTCCTGGACTTACAATTTCTTCACCCTGTTCTGGCGGGCTCCTGAACTTACAACTTCTTCACCCTGTTCTTCAAGTGAGCTCCTGCACTTACAACTTCTTCACCCTGTTCTTCGGGCGGACTCTTGGACTTACAACTTCTTCACCCTATTCTTCAGGCGGGCTCCTGGACTTCCTTTTTCTTCACCCTATTCTTCAGGCGGGCTCCTAGACTTACAACTTCTTCACCCTGTTCTTCAGGCGGACTCCTGGACTCAAAGCAAATAGTGAAACAGAAAAATAACATCCCATTCTTCAGGAGGGTCCTGGATATAAAATAAATTCTCATTCTTTAGGAGGATCCTTAGCATAAAAATAAATTTTCAGTCTTCAGGAGGGTCCTGAACATAAAATAAATTCCCATTCTTTAAGAGGGTCCTGTCCGAGATCCAGCATCGGATGCTGTAACCATGCTTCTTGCATTGAGAGAAGTGTGAAATCGCATCCTTTATCTGAAAACAATTATTTCATCTCTGTTCCAAACAAAGAAAAATTGTAAGTTTTAAAACATGTGGTAGTTGGTTTGTGACATTTGGCTTTTGAAGTGGTCATTCTCGCACTTGCCATGCTTAACTCTTTTTCAATCCATGACAATATTCATTAAATTGTCATACTTCTGACTCTGAATTCTGATTACTGAGATCCTCAACTCAAATCATATTTCTGTTATGTGATGCTTCTGAGTTTAGCTTCTAATACATCCCTTAGATTTTCACGAGTTTAAAATGGTCAAATCACAATATCTTGAGTACCTTACTTTTACTTTGAAACGTTATCTCTGTGCATTGGCCCTTTGTCTTGCTTTGTACCCTTAAAGGATTTGGTAGCGAGTTTAGAGTCCTTTCTCACTCGACCTGACGTGAATTTGACTCAAAAGACAATAAAAATTTTTCGTTTAATGACAAGGACACAAAAAAATAAAAAAATAAAATAAAACAAAAATAAAAAAATAATAGGCATCTCTTTTTCAAAACAAAGAGAAAACTTATCTGAATGTGGAAATCGATTCTGGTGATTATGACTTGTATCTTGAATCAAACAACGATCTACCCACACCAATCATTACAACTTTTGTCCACTTATTGAGCTTGAAATTAAGTCAATCTTGAACTTGTTCCTTCTTGATAACAACCTTTCTTCGGCTAGTGGCACCTCAATGGATTTTTGCCAACGATCCTATTTCCTTTTTATTTATGCCTCAACTCACAGTTGTCTTATGGTGCCCGAAAGGGTTTTCACCAATAAGACTCTCTCATTTTCATTTTTCATTTTTTTTTAAATAAACACCCAAAATATGAAATATCATGCACTCATAACATGTTTAGCCTTGACATCCTCAAAGATTGATCTGAAGGTCTTTCTTTGGTTGTAACTTGGCTTTTGGATAGGGTTATAAAGAAAGGTCGGCATGAGGCTAAAAAATTTACATAACATTGGGTGAAACATACAATTTTTGGAATCGATTCTTTTAAGAAAATAAATTTTTGCCCCAGTTTCATTTCATTCTGGATAATTTGTATTTTCTTCTGGTTAGACCGAACCCCGGAGTAGGGATGCCTACGTATCTTGTCATAGCAAGAATCAAGTCAAACGTAGTTCATGACACACCATTCTTTTGCTTGATTTTGAATTTTGATTGATTTCTTCTGTTTTTTTTTCTTTTTTTTTTTCAACCCTTTTTTTCAACTCTTTTTTTTTTCAATCTTTCTGATTTTAATTTGATTCCAAAAGAGGGGTACGAAGAAAAATAAAAGCTCAAAGGGGTAAGCAAAGGTTGATATATTATTCGGATAGTAGAACAAAATGCCTTCATCATTTCAATCTTTAAAAATATAAGTACAAAACATACATAACATAATTGTACATGAATATCATACATAATATCTTTTAACTGCATCAGCATTGGCCGGTATTTCCTTCATTTTTCCATCTACATCAATCAGATATAATGCGCCATTAGGTAACATTTTCTTCACCATGAATGACCTATGCCAATTAGGAGAAAATTTGCCTTTGGATTCAATCTGATGAGGTAGAATGCGTCTTAGTACCAACTAACCAACTTCAAAATTTCTATGATGCACATTTTTGTTATATGCTCATGCCATTCTCTTCTGGTATAATTGCCCATGACATACTGATGCCAATCTTTTTTCATCAATCAAGCTTAATTGCTTCAAACGAGTCTTGGCCCATTAGTCTTCATCAATTTCAGCTTCCACAACTACTCGAAGATATGAAATCTCAATCTCTGCAGGTATAACTGCTTCAATTTGATACACTAACAAGTAAGGAGTTGTACCAATTGAAGTACGAACTATAGTACGATAACCCAACAAAGCAAAAGGTAACTTTTCATGCCATTGTCGGCAACCCTGCACCATCTTGCGAAGTATTTTCTTTAAGTTCTTGTTGGCAGCTTCTACAACCCCATTTGCCTTTGGACGATAAGGAGTAAAATTTCGATGCATAATCTTAAATTGTTGGCACACTTCTTGCATCAAATGACTGTTGAGATTTGCAGCATTCCGGTGACAATTATCTTCAGAATGCCAAACCAACAAATGATGTTGGAGTCAATAAAATCAACCACCCTTTTCTTGGTCACTGACTTGAAAGTCGTTGCTTCTACCCACTTCGTGAAATAATCAATGGATACCAAGATGAACCTATGTTCATTCGAGGCCTTCGGTTCAATTAGTCCAATTACGTCCATTCCCCAAGCATCAAAAGGCCATGGAGTAGTCATTGTATGCAACTCAGATGGAGGAGAATAAATCAAGTTTTCGCGTACATGGCATTCATGACATTTACGAACAAAATTGATGAAATCTCGCTCCATGGTGAGCCAATAATAACCTGCTCGGAGTATTTTTTTTTGCCAAAACATACCCACTCATGTATGGTCCACAAATCCTAGAATGTACTTTAGTCATGATTTTTGAATCTTCTTTAGCATCTACACACCTCAGAAGTCCCAATTCAGGAGTCCTCTTATACAAGACTCCTCAACTTAAGAAAAATCCACTAGACAAACGTTGAATGGTTCTCTTTTGATTACCATCAGTACGTATAGGATATTTTCCTGTCTGAATATATTCTTTGATATCATAGAACCACGGCTCCCCATCGAGTTCTTCTTCAACTACATTACAATATGCATGTTGATCATGAATCTGTATATGCAAAGGATCAATATAAGTTTAATCGGGATGTTGAAGCATCGAAAATAAGGTCGCTAAAGCATCAACAATCTCATTATGAGCTCTGAAAATGTGTTTGAACTTCACTGATACAAATTGTTGACAAAGATCTTGCAAACAACCTCTATACGGTAGGAGTTTCAAATCATTAGTCTCCCAATCTCCTTGGATTTGGTGGACTAATAAATCTGAATATCCCAATACCAACAGTTCTTGGACACCCATGTCAATGGCTAATCTCAATCCCAGAATGCAAGCTTCGTATTCAGCCATATTATTGGTACAATAAAATTAAAGTTGGGCTGTCATAGGATAATATTGTCCTGATTCAGAAATAAGAATCGCTCCTATCCCCACTTCTTTTACATTAGCAGCTCCATCAAAGAATAACTTCTAGCCTGAATAGCAATTATCAGAAACAATCTCATCAACACACAAAACTTCGTTATCTGAAAAATAAGTCTTCAATGGCTCATACTTCTCATCAATAGGATTTTCAACCAAATGATCCACTAAAGCTTGAGCTTTCACTGCAGTTCGTGTCACATAGATAATATCAAACTCTGTGAGCAACATCTGCCATTTTGCGAGTCTTCCTGTGGGTATGGGCTTCTGAAAAATATATTTTAAAGGATCCATATGAGAGATGAGGTAAGTAGTATACGATGACAAGTAATGTTTCAGATTTTGGGCTACCCAAGTTAAGGCTCAACACGTCTTCTCAAGAAGAGTGTACTTAGCCTCATAAATGTTAAACTTTTTGCTAAGGTAGTATATGGCCTGTTCTTTTCTGCCTGTAACTTCATATTGACCCAATACACAACCGAAAGAATTGTCTAACATAGACATGTACAATATCAAGGGTTTGCCTGGCTCTGGAGGAACCAAGATAGGCGTATTCGACAAGTACTTCTTATTCTATCCAATGCCTCTTGACATTCTTCAGCCCATTCAACTTTAGCATTCTTCTTCAACAACTTGAATATTGGCTCGTAGGTTGTCGTAAGCTAAGCAATAAATCTATTGATATAATTCAACCTTCCAAGTAAACTCATCAACTCCGTTTTATTCTTTGGTGGAGGTAAATCTTGAATAACTTTTATTTTTTAAGGATCTAACTCAATGCCACGCCGACTGACTATAAACCCCAAGAGTTTTCCCGATGGAACTCCAAATACACATTTTGCTGGGTTAAGTTTGAGATCACATCTCCGAAGCCTTTCTAAAGAATTTTCTGAGTCAATGACATGGTCAGACTGCTCTCTTGACTTAATGATCACGCTATCTACAGAAACTTCAATCTCTTTGTGAATCATGTCATGAAACATTGTGGTCATTTCCCTCATGTAAGTTGCCCCAGCATTCTTTAATCTGAAAGGCATGACTCGATAATAATATATCCCATATGGAGTAATAAATTGTCATGACCCAAAATCCCATTGGGCCGGACTGGCACCCGAAATCGAGAAGGCCCGGGAGAACCCGTTCAAATACTTGTACTTTCACTTACATGTCACTAAAAATTTGGATAGCACTTCGTTGCATATAGAAGGGTCTAATTACCTGTATCATCACAACACGCACAAATATATATATATATATATAATACTTGGCCGTCGGGGCCACCACATATACAAATATAACATCACTATATAAACTTCCATGACTTTACCCTTTCTTATGTCTACAAAGCCTCTAGGATATACATGACATAACTAGGGTCGGGACAAACCCTCGCCCACACATGACTCCTGTACAATAACAAAACATAAGGAACTGACTAAGAAAGCTCCGAAGCAAACTGGAGCTCACCAAATATAGCTGTATGACCTGGCTCCTACTTGTGCGGTGTATGAGCTGAGGTACCTGTGCCTGCAGCATGAAATGCAGGTCCCCGTGGGGGACGTCAGTACGAAATATGTACTGAGTATGTAAAGTTGTAGATAATCACATATGATATAGGAGCTCAATAGAAATCTGAAACAAGTGAATAAAGCGTAATAGGAGTGGACCACACTTACTAAAACTTGTGACAACCTGTACATTGCATTTATTCAATCACTTTACCTTCGTTCTTATCATCTTTGTAATCATTACTGTACTGTACTGTGACCATTAGGCTGCCTCCAGTACATATCAACTGGGATTGACCCATGCTAGGCTTATGCCCCTGGGATACCACCCATAAACACATAAATAGGGATCGACCCATGCTAGGCTTATGCCCCTGGGATACCACCCATAAACACATAAATAGTGATCGACCCATGCTAGGCTTATGCCCCTGGGATACCACCCGATAAGAGAGAACTTCCATCACTTAGTTCAATTAATCTTTGAGATTGTTATTTCGGTCGCCACCACATTTTTGATACTTTGAAACAATGATACATCAATAGGAACCAAGCAATAGACCTTCTATACAATAACGATGTAATAAAGACTCATTGGTACATCAACAATGTGTTTCAGAATCATCAATATCACAACAATGAAATAGGAGCCTTTTGGTATATCAACGAAACATTTTGACACTTTATATAATGGAAACAACTTCGTTGGTAATGTAGAACAATACATGTTTTTGGACAACCTTGGAATCTTACTTGATGGAACATTGGTGTTTTCATGCCAAAGAACATTGTTAGAGTATGCTTTACATACCTCGTATTAGATTCGGATACCAATTCAACACAACTTCCCGCCTTTACAAATCACTTATCTACAATGAAATGTTTGGCATCTAGTATTAGCAACCCAACACCACAATTCTCTTCCATAGTTCCATACAACCAATATTTGCAAAGCATTCTAAAAATCAACTTGAACAATAGGTTTATGTGTGTATATATATATATATATATATATATAATCATCATTTCAATACCACATCATCACACCAAATCCTTTCACAATTCAACATAATCCAACCATGCACAAGAATAATCCAACATCATTTCCAATCATCTTTCAACAACAATCAAATAACATACTTCTTATGCTCACATGCATATATATACATATCCATATAAATAACACCAACATAATTTACATCCTTACCATAAAATGGCCCTTTTGATTTCGAAGTCCTGTTGGCACAAATAAGGGATGCTTCTCGAAGCCCTCGAGACGGTGAACACAACTACGAAATCAATTTGGATTTTCTACGGTTGAATCACAAGATAATTGGAGTTGAACTTAGGCTAGGGTTTCCTTATTCTTCAATAATTTGGATAAAAATGATGGATATGAGGCTAAGTATATGTATATAATGACCAATTTTCGTCCATGAGGTGATGGAAAATGACCATATTGCCCTTAAAATTTTAAGTAAATCCGAATTTGTCCATGGTGGACTGTTTTGATAGGCTAAAGTAAATCGGCCATAACTCTTTGCTCCGATATCAGATTTGGGTAAAATTGGTATCGTTGGAAAGATAATTCAAAGAGATTTTATTTGATATAAAGTAGGTCACCCAGGTCGTCCTGTACAAGGATTTATGATCGTTTGAAGTTGACCCTAAAAATCTGTTTTGAGAGGCTGAAGTAAAACAAGTATAACTCCTTACTCAGATGTTGTATTTGGATGAAACCAATTGCATTGGAAAGAAGACTCAAAGATATTTCTTTTGATAGGTCGTAGCTCTCCCAGTTCATTATATTAAGGGAGTTATGATCGTTCAAAATTGACCCAAAAAACTAGCAGGCCTCAGTAGTTTGTGTGCAGGAAATTTTCCTGCACATTTACTATTCACCATATCCCGGCCACCATTTTATAGTTTCGAACGTGCTCGATTATATCCGAAACTTATCCGTTTTTGGAAATCTTTATATCGTTGGAAAACTTATTCAATAACCTTCGTATGGAGCAATCGACGGGCAAATTCCAGTATAAATAAAATAAAAAATTAATTCCATATAAATAAGACCAATACACGTACTTGAATACGCCAATACATGTACTTGAATACGGGGTATTACATAAATGATGTCTTTTCCGCATTTTCTGGATCCATAATGATCTGGTTATACCCCACATAACAATCCACAAAAGACGCAAGATCATGTTTGGCACAATTGTCCAACAAAATATGGATATTGGGAAGTGGAAAATTGTCTTTCGGACTCGCCTTATTTAGATCATGATAATCAACACACATCCGAACTTTGTTGTCCTTCTTCAAAATAGGGACAATATTTGCCAACCAAGTAGGATATGGGCAACTCGAATGACTTTAGCCTCAAGTTGTTTCATGATATCCTCTTTAATTTTTTCACTCGTGTCAGTTTTGAGCTTTCTTAGCTTTTGCTTGACAAGAGGAAAAGCAGGATCAATTGGCAACTTGTGAACTACCAAATCAGTGCTCAAATCGGGCATATCATCATAAGACCACGGAAAGATGTCTTTATACTCATGCAAAGCTTCAATTATAGCTTTCTTTTGTTGTGGTTGAGCATGTACACTTATCTTAGTCTCCCTAATATTTTCATGATCTCCTAAATTGATCGCCTCAGTTTCCTCCAAATTGGGATTTGTCTTATTCTCAAACTGTTTGAAATCTTTGCTTATATCCTCAAATGTTTCTCCTTCATCGTATTTAACTTCTTTATTCATTATTTAAAAATTAGATTAGGTTTTTAAATTTGGTTGACAATTTTTCATGCATGTCATATCATTAGAATCGGCATAGAAAGAATTGTATGATAGAAGATAAATAAATAAAAATCGGACTTAAAAATAAAACGAAGGAAAACTACGCTTTATTAGAAACATGGATAGAAAGAGTTTTAACCTAAAATACCAAATTTAAAGTTCTGAATTACAATCCTAGAATGATTTAAATTACAGGCGTAAAAACAAACAAACTACTAAGATTGAAAGAAAATAAACAAACTACCAAGACTCTTTCACAATAGGGAGAGGAGTGGCTTCCCAATTGTTAAGCTGGACATCAGGGCCGATAGACTGCACATCTGCATTGCCGGTACTTTCCCTGATTTCAACCATAGCAGCTTTAATGAACATATTCTAAAAAAGGCCAATCAACTCTGTATCATCATCATTGATTGATTCTGCAGCCGGTAACTTGGAGGATCCAACAACACTGAATTTGATGAAAGACTTGTGAAGTGGCGGTATCATCTTGGTAAGTGACCATGACTCTTTCTTACGCTTTTTAGCCTTTTTTATATCTTCAGCAGTAAGCTCGTATCCCAAACCAAAAGTACCAAAGTTTTCATAGAGGTTTACCGGATGAACTATGCCTTGCAAAAACACCCCTAGACCTTTTCCTGGTTCGAAACCATGCTTCAACATTTCATTCACTACCATAACAGATGCAGAGGACAATTGTGGTCTTGCGATGAGATTCTCCTCGAGGATATGCTCAACAGCCACTACCTCAAAAGCTTGATTAATTGAACACTATCTGCAGCATCTTCTTCAATGGAGGAAACGAAGTAGTCTTTATACATGGATAAATCTCCTTCATCATGAACAATTATTTCTTACCTGTCGTGTTTAAATTTGACCATTTGATGCAATGTTGATGTGACTGCTTTAGCCCTATGAATCCATGGCCTTCCCAATAACATATTATATGAAGTTTCAATGTTCATCACTTGAAAATCCATAGCAAACTCCACAGGTCCAATTGTCAATATGAATTCTATTCATAAATGGCATCAGTTTTTGATCCGTCAAAACCTTTGACGCATACATTATTAGGTCGGATCCTTTCCACATTAACATTCAACTTTTGAAAAGTTGACATAGGACAAATGTTAGCGCTTGATCCTCGATCAATTAACACTCGAGTGACTATGGAATGCTCATATTTCACAGAAATGTACATACCTTTTTTTTGCTCAGTACCTTTCATAGGCAATTCATCGTCTGAGAAAATAATTTTATTTGCTTCAAGGATCCTTCCAACAACTTTTTCCAACTGATTTACTCTAATCTGTCTGGGAACACATGCTTCATTAAGAATCTTCATTATAGCCTTGCGGTGTTCCTCTGAATGTATCAATAAAGACAATAAAAAAATCTGTGCTGGTGTCTTCTTCAACTGTTCTACAACAGAATGTTCTGGCAATTTTATTTTCTTTAAGAATCCTTCAGCTTCTTCATCAGTGACAGGCTTGTTAACTGTCATTCGTTCTTCACCGCCTTGTTTATTCTTTCTTAACTCTACTGGAGCATAACATCTTCCAGATCGAGTTAATCCCCCTATTTTATCTACATCTTTAATCACTTCTTTCCCCTTATGCATCATCACAACACGATTATAATTCTAAGGGACTGCCTTAGTATCAACCATAGGCAGTTGTGACACTGTTTTAATAACAATAGGAGCTATGGGAGATCCTTTTATGATTAAAAGAGGCTTATTGAATCTTCTGGGAATAATGAGTATCGACTTTATTTGACTTGACCCAATATTTTCTGAAATCTCTTTCCCCACCACCAAGAAAACATTCGATGATTTGGATTTTGTTATCACCACCTCCACTTTTGTAAGCTTTTTTTTGTCAAATCACCAGCATTTGCTGATTTTTCTGAATCAGTTTTAATTTTAATGATCGGCTTAAAGAAAATCGTAGAATCTTCACCACTGAGTATCACTTCGAGCATGTTTGTTTCATTATGATCTGACAGCGGACTTTGATTAACATTTGGAGAGTCTGAACTTTCTACCATGATCTGTTGGGTATTGATCAACTCTTAAATGGATCTTTTCAGATACCAACATTTCTCTATGTCGTTCCCTGAGGCATCAGAACAGTATTCACATCTTTTAGAATAGTCAAAGTTCTTCGAAAGAAGATTCGAGATCCTTTTCTCAATTGGGTTTAGAACATTTATTTTCCTCAGCCTATGAAATAAACTGGTGTATGATATTCCAATAGGAGTGGAATTATATTTGCTCATGTTATCCCTTTTGTAGTCTACTCTAGGTCAAAAATTAGACCTAGGAGGGCCTGTTTGAATTTACAGAATCAGTGGATGATTTTGGATGGCTGGTGCACGCCATTACGGGTAAGAAGGAGCCCGAGCATATGGTTGTACATTGTAAATAGGATATTGAGGGGATGGAATGAAATATAATGGATTTCATGCATATGGTTGACGCACACCTCTCTAATTTTTTTGTAGACTTGGTACGATTGTTGCTACATCCTCTTTTCTTTTATTTTCCTCAAAACTTCCTGCACCACTTTGAATTGCCTGTGTTGTTGCTTTTAAAGCGGCCTGGCTGATGATCTTTCTTGATTTTATTCTATTCTCTACCATTTCTCCAACTTTAATAACTTCAATAAATATGCTTCCAATTGTAGAAAGCAAGTGATGGAAATAATCAGGTTCCTGTGCTTACAGAAAAATATTGATCATTTCAGATTCCTTTATTGATGGTCTGACTCTTGAAGCCTGCTCTTTCCATCTGACAGGACATTCTCGAAAACTTTCAATCATTTTTTTTCTCATGTTGGGAAGCGTAGTGCGATCTGGTACTATCTCAATGTTATATTGAAATTGCTGAACAAAATTTCAAGCCATGTCATCCCACACGTGCCAACGGGAAATATCTTGGTCAATAAATATTTAGAAGCTATTCCTGTCAAGCTTTCTCCAAAGTAAGCCATCAATAGTTCTTCTTTTCCTCCTGCTCCCCTTAATTGATTACAGAACCTTTTCGAGTGAGTAACGAGATCGCCATGACCTTCATATTTGTCAAACTTTGGAATTTTGAAACACAGTGGCAGATGGATATCAGGAAACATACACAAATCCTTGTATGAAACACTTTTTGGTCCACCTAATCCCTGCATATTTATCATACTCTGCTCTAGGCTTCTGACTTTTCTAGCCATCTTCTCTTGTTTCTCATTCTTAGCAATCTTCTCAACCATGATAGGAGTATCGGGTTGATGAACATGATAATGTAGATTTTGGGATTTGAAAGTCATTTCAGGAGGATACAACATATCATGACTTGGTTTCCCCATATTCTTCGGTACTGTCGGTTGAGTACAAGCAGTAGCTGGTGCTATAGAAGTAAAAAGTGGGTTATTTACGACAGACGAATTTGGTGGGTGCATAGTATAAGTACTAGCAACTCCAGATATATTAACAAATGGGCCAAATCCTGGTGGATAAAATCGATCACCAGTTTGAGCTAGGTTAGAATTTGGATCATTCAAAGTCGAAAGTCCAGGGATTGAAGAAGGCGGGGCTTGTCCATTCAACCAAGCTTGGTACATCTCTGCCATCTATTGTTTCAATGACTTTATTTCTTCCATTGATGCTACTTCTGCGAAATCAACTGATTTTGCTCTTCTTCACTATTAGACCTTATACCTTCTCTGTGGGTCATTTTTATTTTACCCTTGTATCTAGTGTTATACGGATGTGATTCCAGTTTAAACCACAATCCAACCACCAATTACTTTATCTTTCTGAAACCAAGTAGAAAATGGGTGAGTGTTATATATTTAACACATTATAATGCCAAGTTATATGTCATGCTTCTGTATGTATTTTCCAATCTATCACGGAAGGCTTTGTGTTTCATCCCGGCTTTTCTAGGTATATTTTTTTCAAAAGTTATGATCGAACCCTTTGGAGGGTTGCCTATGTATCATGCTAGGACATGAATCAGATCCTGCGTAGTTTGGGAAGAATTTAACAAAATTGTTTTGTCTTTTTTTTCTTTTTTTTATTGAAGAAAATAACTAAAGTAAGTAAAGTAAGACATATGTAATATAGATAGAAATAAAGAGTCAACTTCATTAATTCTATAATATAAATACGACAAAATAATTGACCCAACTCCTAAAATAAAACCTACTAACTGACATCTGAAAACTAAAAGACATAATATCTAAACAAAAATTTATAAAACTGAAAATGAAAAACTATGACAAAGAAAACAACTATCTATTCAAGGAGGCTTCGGCTTAATATGTCCTCCCAAACTCAAATATATGTCCTCCAATGAAGTAGTGAGACGCTGTGCGAAAGATGCTACTTGTGCCAAAAAGTCCTCACGATCCAACTGCTGATAATCCAAACCCATTCTGGCAATATCTTGTACTACACGGCAGACCTTCCTCGAAGGGAACTGAAGGGCTGATTCCATTCTTGGGCCTGTCGATCTCGGAAATCAACCATCTCTCTTGCACGTTGTTTATGAGCAGAAGAAACCTCCAACTGTTCTCGCAATATTCCTCTTTCATGGATCCACTGAGATCTCTCCCGATCAAATTCTTCTTGTATGTTATTTTCAACTTCTTGTAGTTACTGTCGTTGGGATGGGGCAAGTTCTACAACGTGTGACCCTCTAGTGGTAGCCATTTGATTTATCCGAGAAGTGCAACCTCAATATCTGCTGATTTAGCTTTCTCTTTAGCAAATTCCCTTTGTTGTTGGTCTATTTTTGCCCTGGCATGCTCTAATTCTGCTCTCAAAGCTGGTTGGCCTTATGATGTTCTCGCATGGCTCTCTCAATTCCTATCCTGAATGCATCTTCTTGATATATAGGACCCCTAACCGATCTTTCTGGTCTGACTGGCGGACTCAACTGTTATTCAAACCATTGACGATAATCTGGGTGCACTTCTCCTTTCTCATGCTCTATGACCATCGTTTCAATCTCTACGATACGAAAACCTTCCCAAATCTGCTGGGCCAATTCCTCTGGATGTGGGATATCTGGTTTGACCTCAAATACAAACTCGATCATATTTTTCGTAATGGGAGTTATTTGACGTCTTCCAAGCTGACGTAAAACTCTCAATGGAAAATACGGTTGAACACCCCTAATACCCATTAATAATAAGAACGGCCAAATGACAGAACTGTGTATGACTTGCCTCCAAGGGAACCAAGGGAGATTCCAAATGATTTTCTCTGCTGTCAGAGAATGAAAAAGCTTATCCCAATCTCTAACTCCTTCTAGGCATTTATATTTCTCTAACCTCTTTTCGTAATCTTTGATGCTATTGAATCTTTTCGAATTAAATCTTGCCATTGTAGGGCGTTGATAGAGATGATCCACAATCCACATCTATAACAAGATATTACATCCCTAAAAAAAACTCTTTCCTTTCTGACAAACAGTCAAAGCACGGTAGATATCTGCCAGGATCATTGGCCCCATAGTGTAATCTTTCTTTATCAGTATCTTTCCCACTCATGCTAAACGAATGTTAATTTTTTGTTCTCTACTTGGGAAGACCATAGTGCCTAAAAAGGCTATCATGAATGCAAATCATCTGTGAACCTTCCAGGCCTCAAAATTCTCCTTATTACAAAGCTGCTTACCGTACTTTTTGAACCCATCTTGCCTTCCGTATCTATCGTACAAAAACTGCAAGGAAACCCAACCTTTTTTAATCGATTCTTCTTTTGAGTTCCTTATGTTCATGAGTTTGCAGAATTTGTTTATCGAAATGAGTCTCGGGGCTATAAGTTTCTTCTGATGCATATCTCCATATCCAACATAGGCCACTATTTCCTCTACAGTAGGAGTCAACTCAAAATCCAAAAAACTAAACACATTGTTCTTCGGGTCCCAGAAGGTTAGTAACGCGTCAATCACCTCCCTATTAGGCTTTATTGTCATAATACTCGTCAAGAAACCCAAATACTTATGTATGTCGTCATAATTGAATGTATCTATTTCATTCCACCACAACCAAAGCTGCAAACGGTTACAATCCATAACCTGAAGCGGTACACTCCCATCTCTCTTCCTCTTTGGTCTCTTTCCACGAACAGGGGGAGACATTTTATACCTATTGACAAGGACATGAAATTAATAAATGTTTAGATTTAGGCTGAACTTAATTCATTTATTTTGAAAAGAATTTTTAACTTGACTTGTGAGAACTAGTGCGACTCTTAAATTGAGACTTAGATGTAAAGAACAATTTTCTCAAAAATCAAAGCGAGAGAAACAATACTGATAATATTTTTAAGAAAAACACTTATTTAAATTGACTCTATAAAAAACTTTGCAATAACAGATTTCTAGACAATTTTACCTATATGTTTGAACACAATACTCCCTAAGTACATTTAAAAGAACAAAAATAAAATAAAAGGATTTAGAAATAAAGAAAAGAAGAATGATTGTTTTATGTATGAAGTTGTATAAAATTTTAGTCTCACGACCCCTAAAGGTTCAGGACAGTTTATATATTTTATTATTATTTTACAAAAATTTAGCTCACGATCCCTAAAACTTCAGGTTATTATGATTTTTATGTTAAAATTGATTTTGAAAATAAAAATGAGAAGTAAAATAAAGATAATAATGTTACAATCATTTTTCTTATTATTATTGTTTTTATTATTTTTCTAAAAATATCCTTCGATAAATCTGTGAATAAATATATTATTATTATTTTTCAAATAAATGGTCGTATCCTGGATTAGACTTCCTACGTATCTCACAAAAAGTGAGAATCAGACCCTCGTAGTTCATGAAGATTGTAAAAACTATGTTGCTGTATATTTAAAAAATTCTTTATTTTTAAAAATAATTTTTTTTTTGAAAAATGATTAACTATATTTGAGGATAAATTAATCTCTCGCATTTTAAAATTGCCTAAAGCCGGTCAACAAATAAATAGCCTTCTAAGCAAATGTCAAAGAGCACGTAGGATGCACATGTTGGTCTTTATAAATTAGGTCACCTGTCCTAGACAGACCCGGCACCTGTGCCGAGTCTCGCTAAATCAAATGCATATGATGCAAATAAAGCGACACCTAATAGGAATAACCAGATTCTAAGTTTTCAGTTCTTCTAAGTTTAAACCTAATAAGGATAGGTGTCTAGACTGGCTTACCCGAGTGGACACTCGAGCTTGGGAGGGACAACTTGGTCGGTAGCAGGGCAACACCGCCTTCGTTGTCGATCCGAACCCCGCCTAACATGTGTGACTATATCCTTCACCAGGTGCCTTGACACTCCGGCTATCTCAAAAATAAGGTGGGATACATATGCTGCATTTTCTCTATCCTATTTCAGAGACTCAGAAAGGGTACGCGAGAGAAGACAATATATAATACAGTTCAAATAATATCAAAGCAGTAAATGAGCAACAAGTAGCACATAAGACCAACAAACACAATATCAAAATAATTAAAGCAAGTAAAAGCCAATATCCAAAGCTCGAATTCTAGTTAATCCCCAGCGGAGTAGCCAGAGATGTCGCACCCCTTTTCCGTTCGAGGGATCGAGTCGAAGGGTTTTTTCAATTAAAGTGACGATATTGAATAGGGATTATTTTATTTACAGAGTCATCACTTGGAATTGAGATATGGTGTTCCAAGTCACCTTATTGAATCCCTAATCAAAAGAAAATGACTCTTTGTTGGTCTGCGAAAACAAAAGACTGAGTAAGAAATTCTTTTGACCGAGGAGAAGGTGTGAGGCACCCCTCGAGTCCCGTGGTTCTAGCACGGTCGCTTTTATTGACTTATCTTGACTTAAACTATTTTGGATAAATTGTGTTGGGATCTAGGTTTGCTCATTTTTAATGTGTTAAAATTATTTAAAACTCCTTTATTAAATCGGTGAAAAAATAATTTTTAGAAAAATATTTGTCAAAGTGCACTATTGCATCCTTGAAATTTTAAATGTCTCAGAAAGATGCGTACGCCGCATTCTTAATTGAGACAAAAATTTATTATTTACACTTACCTAACGTTTGAAAATTTTTGACATTTATTTATTCAAAGCGTTACCTAACTTAGAATAATAAACTATAGTAAAATTTATTTGAGACGATTAATTAATTTAACAAAAAATAATTATTATGATTCATTAATAACATCTAATAAATAACATAAATAAAATAAAATGAATAAGGAAATATAATATATATATACAGTAACCCATATCAATAATATATATATAGTAACTTATATTTTTAAAACAAAAGTTTCATTTTAAAGAAGTGCACATTTATTGAAATTTAACATTAGAGTTTCAATGAAACTTGGCAGCGGCGCCCGTGTTAGGCTTCATCGGTGACGGTGATGCGGTGGAAGATATGAGGAGGGGAATAACGGAGTGAAAAGAGGAAGAGAGGATTGGTTACCGGCGGATTTCACCGGTGATGTTGATGACGGAAGGCTGCGGGGAAGGGAGTCACTGGTTGAGCGATGGAAAAGGAAGAAGGAAAAGGGTGACGCCGACGGAGAAAAGCGACAGCGTTTAATCGAGTATTTTTCGACGGATCTTCGATAGAACTGATCATATGGATCGGATTTTGGTGATTTAATGATGGTGAATGACTAATTTCGGTGAGGGAATCTTGCGAGAAAACTCAAAATCCATCTGGTTTACCCTCTTTATTCACTGATTCCTTCTTCTTCATTTTTTATTTTTTTTAAAATCCTTCATTCATAATTAATTTTTTTTTATCCAATGAGTAATGATTTATGTATATTTCTTAATGAAATCAAATTTTTGAAGAATTGAATATATTTTCCATGTTCATCGTATGAATATGTATGACATTGTACAAAAATAAAATATGGACAATTGTGTATATGGCTATATAAGATTTTATTCAACTTTCACTATGCACAATTGTTAAATTAGATATTTTAATGCATACTAATAATTTTCTTTTCATGTTTTTAAGAATACGCATAATACATGATTAAAAGATTATAGATGTTGAATTAAATAATCACATGCAAACAAATAAACAAATAAAAACTGCAACAAACTCACATGTTTTTAACAAAATTTATACAATGAACAATAAAATTAAAGAAAAACTTGTTGATGAATTAAAGATTCGAATGTTGTCACCAGAAAAATCAAACTTAGAACTCAAACCCAACTTCACCCTCGTTTATTTGGTGTTTTGACTGATTTTCACTTTTTGTTTTTCTTTTCTCTCATGATTTTTAACTCTCTGATTTTGTCTCTATTTTTTTTTTATAGTGTCAAAGTCCCGTTTCTTTTTGTTCGATGTTATTGATAATGAATTCCCTCTTTCCTTTGTTCAGTGTAAACATTCTTAAATATAGGAATTTGAAAAAAGGGAAAACAGTTATTTTTTAGGGGGAGTAGTTTTAGTTACAGATAAGGGGAGGGTGATTTAAAAATTTAAATTAATTTATTTTTATTTATTTTAATAAAAGATAATACTAATAATGAACTAATAAATAAATAATATAATAAATATAAATAAAATAATAATTAATTAATTTTATATTTAACAAAAAACAAAATAACTATTTATAAACAGACAAAACAAATATAATAAAATAATAGTAAAACTATTAATTTATTTATTAAAATTTATAAAGAAAATATGTATTTTTAATTTTTATATTATATTTAAAATTAAATATATATATATATGATTAAATATAAATATAAATATTTAATATTGATAGATAAGCTAAAATTCATAGAGGATAAAATATTACGTGTCTACAACATTGACAGAGCTGGTGGGTTATGACATTCGATATGTAGGAAATCCATGCATATATCAGTTTACATGTTATGAGTCATTCAGATCATGCTTATGTTGTTAAATTTGAAATATTACCAAGTTGAGTATATATCAATTATCAATGTCAGTTCAGTTGAGAGTAGTACTTAGTGTCGAGAGAACCTAGGAATAAAGGCTCATCCGTCAGTTGAGGACTGAGACCTTCAGTAGAAGTCCCTAAGTTTCAGAACTACGTTGCCACATTAGGTTATGAGGTGTCACCCGCCAGTAAAGGACTGATACCCTAGTCCTTTGGGACATCAATTTAAAGGATCCACGCCAATCAGTGTTTTTACCCTTGGCAAGGTACTAACATCCTTCCAACTTGGCTTATAGTTTGGACCCCGAGATTGGGCTTGTCGGCTATCGTTAGCTCCCACTATCCTCAGTTTATGTTCAACTATATTTCAATTCAGATATGCATGACCTTGTACTTGGTTATTCATTTTTCATTCAGTACATGTTTATACTTGGTCATTACACCAGTTCACATCTCACAGTTTCAGACTTAGTATTCATAAACGATCCTCAGTATAGTTTTATATCATGTTCTACATTAACTTGATATTAAATATAATAGTCATGTTTCTACAGCTCCAGTTTATAGAAATATTTTATCTCATGATTTAGAAATTTCACTACGCCTTACAGTTTTTTTTGTACAGATATTTTTAAATGCATATTTCAGCAAATGACTTATCTCTCAATTTTAAAGCATGTTTTAAGTATTTTCAGGACTAATACATATCTCACATACTCAGTACATTCTAAAGTGCTGATAACATATCTCTTCTGCTGATATTTTTCATGTGATATAGATTCAGGTGCTTACTCTCAAAATCATAGTCAGGTATACAACATTCAGCCAACAGGTGATGAGTTCTCTTATTTCAAATATTCAAGTCAGTTGCAGTTTATATATTGTATTTTCTTATTCGTATGTATTAATTAGAGATAGTTGGGGGTCATGTCCTGACTACCTATAGTCAGTATTAATAGAGTCTTCATAGATAGTAAGTTAGAGTCATTGTATATAGTTTTAGTTCCCTATTTTCTTGGATTACAGTGTTGTAAGCTTTGAAAATTAATATTTTGAAATAGATTATGCGATGATTATGCTTCTACTCAACAAATTTAGCTTTTATATATATTTTAAATCAGTTGTTCAAGCATTGCCAGTACATGGGTTAGCTTGGAATCACTTGTGGTTCTAAGCATCATGTTATGACTAGAGGGTAGTCTCGGGTCGTGACAAACTTTGTATCAGAGCACAAGGTTCAAGTATCCTAGGGTATCTATGATAACATATCTAGGTGTCTATGATAACATATCTAGTAAAGTCTTGCGGAATGGTATTGAGACTTTGTACTTTTCTTTGAGAGGCTAAAGGGCATTTATGAAATGTTTTCTTTCTTTCATATCTCAAATCGTGCAGTAGAGATGATCTCTAAGAAAATTATATAGATTCTTACATTGCTCCATTCATGCTAACTCTGTCTTATGTTTGAGGTAACAAAAGCAATCAAACTTAAATTCCTGCAAATAGATATTTATCAAACAATCCCCACAGACAATTATGAGATTGCATGCAGGCTTAAAAGGATCCTATCAATGCCTTTACGTTCCAAACTTTGATGGAGTTCGTTCTTATTTATGAAAATCATGCATTGAGCCAAAGATGTTCCCTTAGATCCCTTATCAGAATTCTATGATAGCATATGACCTAGAGTCAGGAGCATGAGCCTAGAAGTTTAGCAACATTAAAGAGGGGATAATGTTTGTCTAAATTTAGTAGATTATGTATCTATGGAGCCAAAAAGGTGTTGTGTAGAGTATTTAATAGCACTCTGAGAGAGATTTACAAAATAAGGGGACATAGAGTAGGTTAATGATTTAGTCTAGATGGAGATTAGGCAATGACCACAATCATAGAGAAGTTTGTTAAGATTGAATATGTTCATAAAATTTTTGTGGGTTAGTGTTTCATGATTCCTATCCAATAGTAGTAAGTGAATATTAGAGTATGAGTAGTTGTATGGCTATCCATGTTGAGTGTTAGAATCTAAGTTTAAAATTGTAGATGATCAAGTTAATAGATAAAATAAGAGTTCTAAATTCTAGAATGTAAAACTGTGAACTTAGGGTATTGTGATACTCCAAAGATTATAAGTTAGTAATTGTTTAAGTTATTATATGATGACTATTGGGGATATAGAAAGTTAAGAATTGTATCGCAGAAGGAATTACTAGTAGTGGGTTTCACACTTTTAGGTATAGTCTTTCAGGAGGAGTTTATTATTTATGTGTACTGATTATATCTTGAGCTCTATAGTAAAGTAATTGTAGTTCAGTTCAGAGTTTCTTGCAGAAGTCCACAGACTTAGAACGATGTATTAAACCTAAGGGGGAGATGATGGAACAAGGAAACAAGTCAAGTTATCAGTTTCTAGTAGTAATGCTAATGAGTTCTAGAACAACAATAGGAAGGAAGATACTCGACCCATTCTTATCTTAGTTCAATTTTTGTACTTCATTCATTATGATATCTACTCATGCCTTACAAGTCAGCTCTATGATCATAGCTCATATTTCTACACTTTATACAGAATCATGTCCACTCTCAGTTCTTAGTCTAAGGAGCGACAATTCACAAAACTCAAAAGTACGACTCATATTCCATGATTTTATGAACTTCAAACTCAAGTCATGCAGCTCATGACCCATGTACTCATGTTTAATAGTATCCTCAGTCCCCAGAATTTATAGTACACCCTTAATAACCAGTGAAAATTCACATTATAGTATGTATGTCTTCAATTTAGATCTCTTTAATGAATATATGCCTTTGATACTCTATTCCTCAGGCGTCAGTTAAGTTTCAAATTTATGTATAATACTTTTTCATGCTTCAGGTCCTCATGTTCTAACCTTTCAGTGAACTCTCCTTATGTAAAGATAGCGGTGACAAAAATGGATGAACAATAGTTTAGATGGGAGAGAATAAATGTTCCTTATTAGGGAAAGATTTTTGTGTGCTTTTTTTATCTAAGGCTATAAGTGTGAAGAAATATTGAGGAAAAACTTTTGGCATATGTCATAGTTAGTTGAGAATTCTAGGTGTGTCTTCTTGGGGATAGTGCATGAAAGTTGTTTTTGATAGAGGTATTAGAGAATATGGGAAAAATTCCTAGATGTGTTGGTTGCATAGAAGTCCATATGTGGTTATAATAATAAGCTTGAATGTCATGTTGGTATATAAGTGGATAAATACATTGTGAGCAAGTAAATTCCTATTAAAAGGTTGAAGTTAGTTGTTGAAGTGGTAAGGAGTATTATTCTTGAGATGAGAACTCTGAAAATACATAAGATATTGAATTCGTGGTTTAGACAAGATTATGGTGTGTAGTACACTGTGACTTTAGTTGGGCTTGAACATGGTGAGAGAATTTAGTTCAACTCAGACTTGGTAGAAGGAGTTATCAATATCAATGTAAAGATTATAAGTGGCATTAAATGGAATGTAGTCTTTAAGAGGAAGGGTGTAGTTGAAAGAGTATTTGAGAAAGTGTGGCTAAGCTTGAAAGTTAGCAGTTACATTGCCTAAGGATTAGTAGTTCTATCCTAGCTTATGTTTTGTATGTCTAGATTTCATGTTATAGAGTTGTAGAAATGTTGTGATCCTTATTCAAATATCTCACTCAGATCATGCCAAAATTTTTTTTGCTCCTTAATGTTATTAGAACTTCTGACAAGGAGCATTGAAGGTAACGTATATTCCTTTTCCAGTGACCCTTAACAATTTTGTGTCATTAGATATCACTTTACAATTCTAAATATCCGTTTGTTCCACAGATACTTCAATTGAGGTATAAACTTTCAATATGAGTCAGTATGTATAGCTAGCAATTCAGTTTATCAATCAGATAGATAAGCTCCTCTAGTTTTCCATCTTTTCATCTACTCTGACTATCTGAAGTTTCATGAATATGCCTATTCCGGTGATTTATTTATAGTTATGCTAATTGAGAATTTAGTTAGGTCCTTACGCAAGTCTATATTAGTCCAACCATAACGAATATCTAGATTCATAAATCAGTATCATGTTAGTTATTTAAATTCAAAATTTAGCCAGATAGTACTAGTAAGTTCCTAAAACTTTCAAACTAGTCAAGTTTTAGTTGAAATTTTACTCATCTTATCCATATTCATCTCTTAGAATTCTATGTCAGGGACTACAACTCTTTTCCTGTTCTTTCAGCCAAGTCAGTCTTCATTCGAGGATGAATGATCCCAAAGGGGAGATATTATAACGCCCCAAAAATTTAAGCCACTATTAGAACAATGCTTCAAGTTCATGAAAAGTATTAGAATGATGCTTCAAGTTCATACAAAGTCAAACCTCATGTTTTGGTAGTTTTATAAGTGATTTAGACATATATTAAGACCTCAAATAGTTCCTAATATAAAACAAGTCAAAACATCCCTTAGCGATTAAATTCTTGTGAAGAATATAACTATAGCCATCTTCAAACGAGCATAACTTTTGTGTTATTAAGATTTTTAAATCTAAATACCCACCAACATATAGATAATTAAACTAGATTTTCAAGGATATCAATTTCTCCTTAATCCAATATCGAAGTGAAAAGTTATGGTCAAAATACTAAAGCACTGTCAAAGTTGCCTAGTGATTACGACCCTGACATTACGGGTCGTTAGGAGGGAGTCGCAATCTGGGTAGTAGAGGCTGAAATGGGGTTCCTAACCATGACTCAAGTCACGACTTGTAGACCTTACGAGTCATGCCTAAATCATTGGGATTGCTTCCAGGAGATTTTCATAAGATTTCTAAGTTTTTTTTTTGTTTTTTTCACTCTTTTAACCCCAAAACTACGTCGTTTGAGTTATTTTAAGGCTGGATGAAAAGCCAAAACAACTCCAAATCCCTTATTCTCAACACAACAATAAAATTTCTGAAGAGATATGCAGTTTTCTACTCTTCCAAAGCAAAAATTGAGATTTTTCATCTTCAAGTCTAAATCCTTAAAACTTCAATTCAAGAATCAAAAGTAATCAGGTGGTGGGTATTTAATGAGGATCTCTTTTCATCCTCATGCCCAAATTATGATTTTGTTCATGAATTTTTATGATTTTCATAAACTAGGGGTTCTATTGAATTGTTATTTTAAGATTAAATTCAATCCCCCCAATGGTATAATTTTCACTCTTATGCATGTTTTAGTGATTATTAATGATTTCTTAGGTCCATATCATATCATATCATTCACACTATTCTCAATTCTAAGTATGTTTTACATGATATTAGTTAAAATTTCAAGCATATGATCAAGCTATATGAGTTTTCCCTAATTTCTTCAGATTATTTTGTAATTAAACCATGAACATATGTTTTCCATAAGAATAACATCTTCCCATGTTCAAGAATCATGCATTTCCATATTATGATCAGTTGTTGAATTTTTTAGCTTTATTCATGAAATTTCCTACTATGATCAACTTTTAATACTATCATTTCAGTTGCATTAGACAGAGCTGGTGGGTCATGAACATCCAATACATAGGAAATTCATGCATATATAATTTTACATCTTATGAGTTATTCAGATCGTGCTTATGTTGTTAAATTCAGAATATTACCAAGTTGAGCATGTATCAATTATCAGATCATATTAAACATATATCAGTTATCAGTTTCAGTTCAGTTGGGACTAGTATTTAGCACCGAGCAAACCTAGGGATGAAGGCTCACCCTCCAGTTGAGGACTGAGACCTTTAGTAGAAGTCCCTAAGTTCCAGAACTACGTTGCCTCCATAGGTTATGAGGGATCACCCGTCAGTAGAGGATTGACACCCTAGTCCTTTGGGACATCAGTTCAGTGGATCTGCGCCAGTCAGTGTTGGTACCCCTGACAAGGTACTAGCACCCTTACAACTGGAGTTACGGGTTGGACCCCGATTAGTTCAGATTGGGGCATATTGGTTATTGTTAACTCCTATAGTGCTCGATTTATGTTCAGTTGTGTTCAGTTCAGATATGCTTGACCTTGTACTCAGTTATTCAGTTTTCATTCAATACATGTTTATACTTGGTCATTGCATCAGTTCACATCTCACAATTTTAGACTCAGTATTCATAAATGATCCTCAATATAGTTTTACGTCATATTCAGAATTATCTTGAGATTAAATATAATAGTCATGTTTCTACAGCTTCCCAGTTTATAGAAATATTTAGTTCATGATTTAGAAATTTCATTACGCCTTATAGTTTTTTCGTACAGACATATTTTAAATGCATATTTCAGTAAATGACTTATGTCCTCAGTTTTAAAGTATGTTTTAAGTATTTGCATGACTAATGCATATCTCACATACTCAATATATTCCAAAGCACTGAAGAATACCTCTTCTGCCTACATTTTTCATGTGACATAGATTCAGGTGCCTACTCTCAGGATCATAGTCAGACAGATCACAACATTCAGTCGTGATGAGTTCTCTTATTTCGAAGACTCAAGTTAGTTGTAGTTGTTGTATTGTACTTTCTTATTCGTATGTATTGATTAGAGATAGTTGGCAGTCATGTCCTGACTACCTATAGTTAGTATTAATAGAGGCTTCATAGATGGTCAGTTAGAGTCATTGTATGTAGTTTCAGTTCCCCATTCTTTTGAATTACAGTGTTGTAAACTTTGAACAGTAATGTTTTGAAATAGATTATGCCATGATTATGCTTCCGCTTAGCAAATTTAGCTTTTATATATATTTAAATCAGTTGCTCAAGCATCATATAGTACATGAGTTAACTTGAGATCACTTGTGGTTCTAAGCACCGTGTTACGACTAGGGGTAGTTTCAGATCGTGACACATGTCTTCATGAAAGGTATCGAATTCGATGACACCGCTACAAGAAGGTAAACACTTTCTTCTTCCTTTATCATTATTAAAGTTTCTTTATTTCCTAATTTCCATTAGTGTCTTACAATTTTATATTTTTAATTTTACTATTTTGTGCTTCCTCTAGAATGCAATAAGTGATAAATAATGGAGTAATGGGATAGTGGATATTTAGTAGTTTTTTTAAATTTTTGACTGAAGAATTTTTAACTTCTCAATTTATAGTTTTCATGATCCATTGTTCATAAAGGGAAAAAGAATTTCTTTTTAAAATTACCACTTAGTACTTGAAGCAACAAGTACGCTAATAATGAATTGGAGTTTTTCCCTAATTTTCTATATTTTGCTAATAGAATTTATTATTTAGATCATATCTATATTGTTTGAATTAATTCTATTGATCAATGGTCCTTTATTTAAGTGATTTAATTAATATTTTTATTTTAAACATATTTTTTAGGTGAATTCTTTGTAAGTTGCTGATAATGGATGAAGGAAAGTCTGAAAATGTGAACAAAATTTTTTTTTCTTTGAACTATATCATTATAAATTCAAACAAGCAGCATTTCAAGTATATGTTTTGTAATCACAATATAATGGCTCAATCAACAGATTGAAATATCATTTGGCAGATACTCATAAAGGAAAGAAATCTTGTTCTAAGGTTCCGGGTGATGTAGTAAAAAAGAGGTAAAAATGCGTTACATGGAGCACTAAGAAAAACACTACTTTAGATGAAAATCAAGCTGTTGCAATTCGAGAAAGTAATTTTGGTGGTGGTTCTCTTAATTTTTCATCTAATGACACTTTACCCTCGAAGTCTAAAGGCCCGATCAATAATTTTGTTACTGCTCAAGATAGACAGTCCACTTTGAATTCTAAATGAAAAAAAAAGAAAAAAATCAATTTGTCAACTTATTGGTCGATTTTTCTTCTCCAGCAAAATTTCATTCAATGTTGCAAATAATTCATACTATTTGCCAATGTATGATAGAGTAGCAAATTATGGGTCAGGTTTCGTGCCCCCCTTAATGCATGAGTTGAGAACTTGGATATTAAAAGAACAGGTTTTCAACATTAACAAGAATCTAGAGGAACCAAAAAAATTATGAAAGCAATATGGTTGTTCTATGATATCAGAAAGTTGGAGAGACGAAAAAAACATATGTCTCATTAACTTTCTAGTTAATAACCCAATAGGTTCTTTTTTTTTAGATTCATAGATACTTCTGATTCAATAAAAACTGGTGATTCTTGCGTTGCATTTAAACAAAATTATAAATGAAGTTTAAGAGAAAAATATTATCCGAATGACAATTTATAATGGCTCAAATCTTATGAGTGCTGAAAAAAGATAATAAAGACTCGTACTCATACTTATTAGACCCCGTATGCAGCACATTACATTGATCTTATGTTAGAAGAAATTGAAAAGTTAAAAAGTCATTAGTTCGCTAAGGCAAATGAAGTGGTAAAGTACATCTATGGGCATACTTGTGTGTTGAATTTGATGAGATCTTTTATAAAAAATCATGAACTTCTTCGCGTTGTTATTACTCATTTTGCTATAGCATATTTCATTCTTCAAAGTATACAAAAATAGAAACAAGCTCTTCGATTTATGTCCAGTTCTAAAGCTTGGAACAATTCTACTTGGGCTACGAAATATGATGGAGTGAAAACAAGAGCAACACTGTTGCCTGATTCAAATTTTTGCTCCATATTTCTTACTGCGTGAAAAGTGTTATTAGTGAGTGTTCTAAGAGAAGTTATTCTGAAAAGAAACCCTGCATAAAATATATGTATTATTTACTTAGTAAGGCGAAGGAAAAAATCGCTTTCAGTTGCGGAAACAACGAGAAAAGGTATGGTCCTATTTGAAAAAGAGTCGATGAAAGATGAAAAAATCAATTTCATCGTTCACTTCATGCTTTCTGATATTATTTGAATCCACAGTTGTGTTTTGAAGAAAATTTCGCTACTCAATTCAATAATATCACTATTAAAAAAGATTTATGTAAATACATGGAACGAATGTTGGATTATCAAGAGAGACTTAAAGTGGATATTCTATTAGATTTTTATGATCATTTGAGAGAAAATTTTGACAGCCAAGTAGCTACGAATTCAAGAAAATTAAGAACTCCTGTTGATTATAGTTGAGTTTCTATTTTCTTTGCAATGCAGTATAATTAACTTATCTTTTTATTTTATTAGTGGGATTCATACAAAGAAAAGAAATAGACTTGAGCATTGCAGATTAAATGTTTTAGTTTATGTAAGATATAATATAAGATTAAGAAAAAAGAGTGCCAAAAATACAAAGTATTGATCCTATTTTAGTTGATGAAGTTAATTCAGATTATGAATGAATGACTGAAAAAGAAGATCCAGTGCTTCCTAAAGAACTTTCATGGCTTGATGAAGAGAATTTATTTGATGTTGATGTTATTAAAATGATACTTGTCTATATTTATATCTATATCTATAATAAGAAAATACATAATGATTCCCCTAATTATGTTCGAATTTTTTAAAAAGTCACTTAAACTTTACTTTCAATCTATTACCCCACGAATCTTACTTAAATCATTGCAAATACACTATTTTGATCATCTGCATGTATACACGCGCAACAGGCACGTGAAAAGGCTCAAAATTGACTTTTTCTACCAATTAAAAGCTGCCACGTGTAAATATTTTGATATATAGTTTATCTTTTTTTTTTTAAAAAATCAATATTTATTTATTTTTTAAAATTATTTCATACACCGCCACCCCAACCCACCCACCCCCACAACCCTCTACCCACCATTGTCTTCTTCTTCATCACCATAACTCAACAAAAATATCAATTACAACAACAACAACATCAATTACAATAACAACAACAACATCATCATCACCATAACTCTCTTTCTCCTCAATCCTCTCAATCATCATCATAATTCTACTCACCTTTTACCATCACTATGTTTATTTTCTTCAATTTCAAGTTCTTATTTCAGTTTTTTTTTATATTTTGAACAATTTTATAAAACCCAATGAATATCCTCTTAAGAAGAGCTATAAAACTCCATTTTAATGGAGTTTTGATTGTATAAAATTAGGAAGTAATACAAAATTAACGTAAACACGAAATTAAAAACCACAAAATTAACATTGAAATCCAAAGAGAAAGAAGAATATATGGAGAAATCAGCAACTGATGGGGCTGGTGGTGAAGGGAAGCTGCTGGACGGAGATGGGGGAGGGAAATGTTGGAAAAGGTGGGGATGGGGTGATAAATAAAATAAAAAGGAAAATTTTATTAAAAAATATAAATAAAATATGAAATTTAATTATTTAACACGTGACAACATCTGATTAGTGTGTGCATTCACTCTCTTCCTTGTTACTGAGATTCAATGAAAAATGGTGTATTTGCAACGACTTAATTAAGATTCGTGGGGTAATAGATTGAAAGTAAAGTTTAGGTGTCTTTTTGAAAAACTTGAACAAGATCAGGAGGGTCTTTATGTATTTTCTCATATATAATCTATATCTATAATATATTAAAAGTGTGAAGGGCTTTAGAAATGTCGTTTGAACTTTTTGTCCTTCATTAAAAGCTTTTGCTTTAGACAAAATTGTCTTTCACTATTTTTTCCTAATATTTAAGAGTTGAAAATTAATTAAATTTATTTATAGTAAAAACCTTTCTTTATTAGAAGTTATCAAAATTAATGACAACTATTACTTTTTCCATTAGTTTAAGAATTCTAAATCAACTAAATTTGATTTCAAGAAGATTTGAAAGTTTTTTTTTCTTTATTTCTTTACAACTAATTCTTTACGTATATAATTATGAGGGCCTTTTTCTTCAAAATTTACCTTATATAAAGTTTTGATAAACTTTTATAAATTACGTAAATTATAGATGTTTAAGAGGTTTGTGGAGTAGTTGATCATCTAGATTCAACAATGCACGTTTGTTGTTTCTTTTTAACTTCTTCAAAGTTTTGATTTGATTTTAATTATTTATATTTTTAATATTACTTGACTCATGTTAACTTGGCATAATCTTGAGAAAGTTTTATTGGGGATATATATGTTTTTTTTACCAAACTAGCCCTTAGTTATATTTTAAAATTTTAAATTTAACTATTACTACTTTATATAATTATTTAACACAAAAATAATATGAAAAGAAAATAATAGACGATTTGTTAAATGAAAAAATAAAATTATTCTTAATACATAGGTACATGTCGAAGTAAAATAAAATAGAGGGAGTACTAAATTCTAGAACATGACATGGACGACAAAAAATGAATTAATATGGTAGTATTAACTTTACAATTAAATTAAGCTATAACTAATTATGTAATTATTGATACAATAGTATATTTAAGTTATGATGGATCAATATATTCTAAACTTTGAAAATCTATAAATTAGTTATTTAGTTTCTATAATCTTGGAAGGACGTCTTCAATTATGTGAACTCTTGAATTTTTCATTATTTGTAAAAAAAAAAAAAGCTGGTGAGACACAACTGTAGGTTACATATTTGAGATGTAATACTATTCATATCCTTTAAATAGATGTAATATTAATTCTAACATCAATTGCTATTTTTTAATAATGTTATTTTTCTTGTGTATATAATTTTATCAATTGACATAAGACAGTACACATACAAAGCATATATATTAAACTAGATTTTGTAAAGATTTGATTTAAAAACAAGAAAAGATTTAAATGTAGAAAACAAGAAAAAGAAAAATAATTGTACCTTGAGTTTAAAAATTAGGAAAGATTTTAAATATAAGAAAAAAATTAATGATACCACAAATATGGTTCAAAGATGCGTCTCTTGGAAAGAGGTAATAACAAGCGCAAAAGTGATATCCATCAACTACTTAAAACTTCTGGTGGTGAAATATATATGTGTTCAAACTAAAATATATATTTATATTTATATTATTATATTAAAGTGTGAAGAATCATTGAAATGTGATTTAAACTTTTACACTATATTAAAATTTTTTGCAATAACTAAAATTATTTAATTTTAAATGATCAAACATTACACGTGTAAAACACGTGAGATTACACTAGTTACTCCATATGAGGATGACCTTCCTCTGAAAATTATGGCTAATGTCGGTAGTGCGAAAGACATAGTTGGATCAAGCAAAAAACAATGAGTAACTGAAACTTCTGATAAGTATGTATGCATTTCATTTATGTTGTATAGATTCACTTAGCATAAAGTCATAATTTAGAGTAAACGTAAAAATGAAAGACATCAATATTGTAATAAAATCTGTAATGATATAAGGGTCTGAACCATGTAGCTTACATATGAATATGTGAGCTTTATATGTATCGAACATGTAACTTGCATCTATGAGCTTTATTTATATCTGACGTGTAGCTTGTATATGTAAATTTATAAGCTCTGGTTGTCATGAATTACTTTCCTCTTCTTATTCTTTTATGGCAAACTCTTTTATGCTTTTAGTAATGAAAAATAACTTAAGTTTCTTTTTGTTTTAATATCTAGGGATAGGACAATCTATGCAAGTTCAAATAGAGGAAGCACTATAAGATGTGGAGATTGTTGATGAAGTTAGATGTGTTATTACAGATACTAAATATATGATTGATAGTATGGGTGATGACGATCTCCACTTTGATAGTGATTGAACATTAAAATCAGAATTATCCCTTTTGTTCCCAAATGAGGGGTTGTTGGTTATATATATATATTTTAGATACATTAGTGTTTTTGAGAATATATTGTGATTTATTATTATTATTATTATTATTATTATTATATGAAAAATTGACTTCGTATGTGTGACTTTGATTAATATTTTTAAGGCTTAAGTACTTTTAGATAGATTTTTCATTTTTTTTTTGATGTAGTTTTATTTTCTTGGTGATTTATCTTTTTTAAAATATTTTTTTTTACTTATATTGATTTATAAATAATAAAAATTAAAGAATCCATAAGGTTTATGCCTCATCATCTCGGGGCTTACGCTTCGTCTCATATCAGGTAAAATATCTTTTAGATAGATTTTTCACTTTTTTTTTTTAAATTTGATGTAGTTTTATTTTCTTGGTGATTTATCTTTTTAAAAATATTTATTTTTACTTATATTAATTTATAAATAATAAAAATTAAAGGATCCATGAGGCTTATGCCTCATCGTCTCGGGGCTTACGCTTCGTCTCAAGTAACTTGTCTTATGCCTCTGCCTTTAAAAACACTAAACACTACTCCTGATAAACCATACACAACACAAATTCAATTAATTCAATTTCAATACTAATTCTATCCAACAATCCATATCCACTATATTAAAATATATATGTCCAACAATATTTATAAAATCAATAAAAAATTTAATGTTTTTATCAATTTTATTTCTACTATTAAATACTGGTATTCATTACTCAATATATTTCTCAAATTATTAAATTTATTATATTTAAGTAGTAATATAACAAAATTATTCATGTTTTTTATTATATTTTTATTCGTATATCAAATTCAATAGTAAAACAACTATTATTGCACACAAGGATTAATATTTAACACACTGAAAAAAGAAAAGCAAAAAATAGAGAGAACAAGGGTGGAGGAAAATGATAAAGCCCTTCCCATAACTATATATAAAGGACACTAATTATGGCGTTGGAGGTTGAGAGAGGGGAGTAAACTAGAGTTCTAATTTTGGTAAACAAAGCTAAGCAAAGAGGAAAAGAATCGATGGCGGAAACTACCAGTACTGGCTCAAAGAGATGGCTTCCTCTTGAAGCTAACCCTGATGTCATGAATCAGGTACTTTTTTTTTAACCTATATGTTCGATTTTCATCATATAGTCTTCAGAATCAGCAGTATCTGTAATGAATTTAACCTATTACTCTCTATCTCTGTCTTGAAATCATCATCGGTTTGGACTACTCTGGCTAAACTATAGCTGATTTTTGGTCTCAAACCGGACTTTATTGTATTCTTTAAAAGTAAGATTTAGATACTTAAAAGAGTTGCAAAGTCACAATGTTTTGTACTTGAAGATGATTGTTAGATACAACTACAACAACAACAACATACCACTATATTCCCACACAGTGGGGTCTGGGGAGGGTAATGTGTCCATACCACTACTTCATATGAAGTAGACAGGCTGTTTCCAAAAGATGGTTATTAGATGTGTGAAAATTTTTAATCAAGTAGTAATGGTGTTATATAAAATGGGGATTGGCGTTTCTTGGGGTGAAATTAGAAGTGAAAAAAGGAAGACTCAAATATTGGTTGAGAACTGATTTCTATATGCTAACTCAATCAATCAAATATATTTCCAACCATGCCAGGAAGCTGTGAATGCCCTTTTCAATGATGAATTAGATTTAAAAGAACTACGAGATGGTATTCAAAACTATGCTGAGAAGCGTTTAATCAAAATTAACTATAGAAATGATTCATTAAATCACGAGAAGCTGTGGCAAAATATTAGGTGATTTCCTTTCCGTTGTTCATCTATTCTAGCCATGCTGGAAAAAGTATTTGATGTGGGAGGGAAGTGGTAGATACCCGTGGAATTAGTAGAGGTGCATGAAAGCTGGGGCGGACACCACGATTATCAAAAAATAAATCTGAGAGATTGAAGGAGGAGGAAAATCATATAGATGAAAGTAGAAATGAAAAAATTAATGAAGTTCCTAATTTACGTGCTTTTCCGCTGAGCAGTTTCTTTGGGGTCTTGGTGTTCAACCGAACGAGGCAGAGTGCTGTGATGTTTATGGGTTAGATGAAGAACTTCTGGAGATGGTGCCAAAGCCAGTGCTTGCTGTTTTATTTCTCTATCCTCTCACACCACTGGTTTGTATTTTTTTTAGTATGATGTTAACTGGTATATTTCAAATGATTCTGGTTAGCTAATTAATTTTCTGCCACGTACATGCAGAGTGAAGAAGAGAGAATAAAGCAAGACAGCGAAACAAAGGTGAATTGGATGATCATTTCTTTATGAACTACACATGTTCTTTAGTTCTTTGCTTCCAACCTTAGATTTTATCTTCTTATTGGTGAATGCTAGCAACTTGTTTCTGTTAGAAATTATGCCATTTAGTCTCTGCTTTTCTTTTTTGGGTTTGCAATTAATCAATGCTGGGCAATTACTTACTAATGTGCAGTTCTTGATGTAAAATTTTGTCCATCTGTAAGGAACCTAGAACCTTATGCAATAAATATCCAAGCATAACACAAAGATAAACAACACACTTCATTGTTATTTATTTCCACCAACAGATAAAACAAGTTTACTAATAGACAGACAAGATGTGAGAATAATACACCCAACAACCAAGGTATTTCGAGGAACCTTATCCTCCAGATCACTACAGATCCAAATCCTACAGAATAAACTTCCTATTTTCCCTTTATAACCATCGTAACTTCTATGTAACTGCTAGGAATACACTCAAATAGTGATATTAAATAAAGTAGTAGTATTCAGGCCTTATTTTCACCGTTCTTCCTGCGTTTATAAACCTTAGTAACAGCAGGTCTAACAATACCTGCCCCAACGAGTTTCACCTTGTCCTCAAGGTGGAAATGAGGAAATTGAGCATCAATAACTTCAGAGGGTTCCCAAGTGTTCTCAAAGCTAGGTAAGTCCTTCCACTTAATCAAAACTCCTTGGAAGCTATTCAAAAGTGTGCGACAATCTATCACACTTTTAGGTTGTACTAGCATTTCAAGTTCTTCAGTCAAGAAAGGAGGAAGTTGGAGTGGAACAGATTCCTTCATAGCACACTTTATCCAAGAAACATGAATAAGGGATGCACCCGTGAATGAGGGGGTAAATCAAGGGGATAAGTGACTTCACAAATTTTGCTCAAGCCAGTATATGGCCCATAGTAACGAGGGCTTAACTTCTCATTAACCTTTTTAGCGAGTGAACGCAGCTTGAAATGTTGCAAGCGCAGATAAACCAAATCACTAGATTGGAACACAACTTCACGATGCTTAGCATCAGCATAACCTTTCATTTGAGCTTGCGCATTGGTTAGATTAGCTTTGAGCTCATCTAAAGTAGTGTTGCGAGTAACAAGCTATTGGTTGACATCTTCAACGACTGAAATCTCATCAGTGAACCACAACAAGGAGGGAGGATCTCGTCCGTATAAAGCTCTAAAGGGGTCATCTTGGTGGAACCATGGTAAGTGGTATTGAACCAAAATTCAGCCCAAGGAATCCATCTTGGCCATTGTTTTGGATGTGCTCCTGCAAAACAACATAAATAAGTCTCCAAGGAGCGGTTGCCAACCTCAATTTGACCATCTCTCTGTGGGTGATAACCTGTGCTCAATTTGAGGCTAGTACCGAACAACTTGAATAATTCTTGCCAAAATTGGTTGGCAAAAACCCGATCTCGGTCAGAAACAATAGATTTAGAAAACCCATAATGCAAACGTACCACCTCACGAACAAATAGTTCAGCTACACTATTTTCTGTATATGGATGAGATAAGAGAAGAAAATGACTATATTAAGTGAAACAGTCCACCACAACCATAATAGTATCATGTCCCATTGCTTTTGGCAACCCGCTGAAGAAATCCATAGCAATATCCCAAAACTTGTGTAGGAATAGGTAGTGGTTGCAGCAAGCCAGTGGGACTAAGGGCTTCATGCTTGTTCTGCTTGCTATCTGCACAACTAGACAAAGTTTTGTACATCCCTTTTGATCCCATTCCAATACAACACTTGTGAAATGCACTTGTATGTTCGGAAATAACCTGAATGACCACCTGTAGGTGAGGAGTGAAATTCCCTGAGGAGCATAGGAATATGTAATGACGATCGAGGAAGCACCAACCGACTTTTGAAAAATAGGCAGCCATTTTTCAGGCCATAATTCAATCGTGAAGCTGGATCTTGAAGCAAATCTTGTGTTAATTGACGGAGTTGATCATCTTGTGAAAGATCATCTTAGGTACTACGGTGTAAAACAGAAAAAGGCATGAAGTGAAATTGGTGGGACAAGGTATCAACTCCTTTATTTTCACGACCGGGACGATATTGAATCTCAAAATCAAATCCCATAACTTAGTGACCCATTTTTATGCTCTTTGGCCATACATGCAAATCCATGAGAAGTTGGAGACTTCGTCGATCTGTTTGTATAATGAAATGTCGACCCATCAAGTAATGACGCCACTTTTGGATAGCAAAAACTATGGCCATTAATTCCCTCTCATATATTGATTTAGATTGAGCTCGAATTGAAAGTCCTTGCCTAAGAAAAGTGATGGGGTGTCCTTGCCTTAGGACAACTCCAATCCTTAACCCTGAAGCACCAGTCTCAACCACGAACATCTTTTTAAAATTTGGTAGTGCCAAAACCGGCAAAGTGACCAAAACCTCCTTAAAAGAATCAAAAGCTAACTGAGCTTCTTTATTCCAGCGAGAAGCATTTTTAGCAATTGTGTGAGTGGCGCGGCTATTTTCCCATAGTCACGAACAAACTTCCTATGGTAACTAGTGAGTCCCAAAAATCCCTGCAAACCTGTAACATCTTTTGGACGTGACCAGTTATTTATGCTTGTTATTTTGGCCGGATCCGTTGATACTCCACTTGTAGAAATAATATGATCCAAATACTCTAGTTGTTGTTCAAAATGACATTTCTTTCGATTGACAACCAAGTTATGAAGTTTTAAAATTTGTAGCACCTCCCGCAAATGATCCAAGTGAGTAGAAAAATTTGCACTATAAACTAATCTGTCATCGAAAGAGATCAATGCAAACTTACGCAAGTAAGACCTATGAGAAATATAGGAGCAAAAAAAATATTGAATTGTTGTATCTAAATTATAACATTGAGACCTTATTTATAAACACTACATTATACTCGTTCTCTAACTGGGATACTGACACTACAATCCTTTTTCAAATAGGATTTCATATACTAATCCTTTTTCTACTCATATTCTAATACTCCCCCTCAAGCCTATGCATACAAGTCATAAATATTGAGCTTGTTACAAATGTAATTAATACGAGGACCAGTGAGGGATTGGTGAAAATTTCTGCAAGTTGATCACTCGATTTCACAAATTTTGTATCAATATCTCTGGAAAGTATATTCTCTTTGACAAAGTAACAATCAATCTCAATGTGTTTAGCTCGTTTGTGAAGTACCGGATTTGATGCGATATAAAGAGCTGCTTGATTATCACACACAAGTTCTATTTCACCAATTTCTCTAAATTTTAACTCTCTCAACAATTGTTTAATCCAAACTAGCTCACAAATGGCTACCACCATTGCTCGATAATCTACTTCTGCCCTAGATCGAGCAACCACACTCTATTTTTTACTCTTTCAGGACATCAAATTACCTCCTAGTAAAACACAATATCTGGAAGTAGAACGTCTATCACAAGGTCATCCTGCCCAAAATCAACATCTGTATATCCAATAATTTGCTCATGCCAAATGCATTGAGCGTTATTCATCTCCTTATTGATGAATGCTAGTAACTTGTTTCTGTTAGGCAAATTATGCCATTTGGCCTCTCTGTTTTTTTTGGGTTTGCAATTAGTCGATGCTGGGCAATTGCTTACTAATATGCAGTTCTTGATGTAAAATTTTGTCCATCTATATGGAACCCAGAGCCTTAGCAGTAAATATTCAAGCACAACACACAGATAAATAACGCACTTCACTGTTATTTATTTCTGTCAACAGATAAAACAAGTTTACTAATAGACAAAATATTTGAGAATAATAATACACCCAACAATTCAGGTATTTCGAGGAACCTTATCCTCCAGATTACTACAAACCCAAATTCTACAGAATAAACTGCCTATCTTCCCTTATAACCATCTTAACTTCTATGTAACTGCTAGGTAACGACTAGGAATACACACAAATAGTAATATTAAATAAAGTAGTAATATTCAGGCCTTATTTTCACCATTTTTCCTGAGTTTATAAACCTTAGTAACAGCAGGTGTGACACCATCACTAATCCTAGGAAGTTCCCTTTTTCCTCTTTCTCTTTTTTCTTGCTAATATGCAATTCTTGATGCTAACAACTTGATTCTGGAAGTCAGGTTTGTAGTTGCTAGTGCTTGGTCTCTTTACTAGGGGTGTTCACGGTTTGGTTAAAAACCTAACCTAACCGCAAACCAAACTAAATCGATAAAACAATCGATGTTTAGTTTGGTTTTAAATTTTAAAAACCGATATTATTTGGGTTGATTATGGTTTTACCAAAAAATAACATATAAATAACCAAACTGAACCTATCAATTATATACATAAAATTTATAATTATTTGAATATAGGATGTTAGTTTTTCATAAATAATGATAAATATTTATGCCTTTTAAACATAAATTTGATTTTAATATACTTGTTTCACATGCACTACAACATTTTTTAATTTCATTTCTTAAAAAATATGTCCAAACGCAACACTCTAAGTCTAATTAGTTGTCTATATGTGGTTATGGAATATTGCCAATTTTACTTTTTCTTTGCTAAGACATTCATGTACTCTTTAATGATTGCCCCTTTGGAGATGACGACATAGAAATCACTCACCTGCAATATGCAGATGACACATTGATTTTCTGTGAAGCAGTGGAAGAGAACATTTTGATATTGAGGTCCATATTTATAATATTTGAAGTAGTTTCTAGTTTCCACATTAACTGGAGTAAGAGCTTACTTAGTGAAATGGGAGGAGCTGACTGTGGGAAAGAAGGTATGTGGGGTGGGGATGAAAAATATGAAGTTGCAGAACCAGAGTCTCATGATGAAAATGGTTGTGTAAGTTTGGGACAACTGACTACATGTTATGGAAGGATGTGGTTTGTGCAAAGTATGGGTTAGAAGATAACTGGGCAACTAACATGATAAATATTTCATATGGTTGCACAATGTGGAGAGCTATCAGGAACTTGTGGCCTGTGATGAAAGCAAAGATCAACTTCAAGGTATGTAATGGACAGAAGGTTTCCTTCTGACATGATCTTTGGATAGGTCATACCCCTTTGAAACAACAATATCCAGATCTCTTCAGTTTATGTTTGCAACAATGAGTAACCTTAGCTAATATGTGGACTGGACAAGGTTGGAACCTAAATTTTAGAAGACATTTAAATGATCGGGAAGTGGGTAGAGTAGCAACTTTCTACTCAACAATGGTAGCATTTAACAATCTGAATGAAGAAAGGGATATCATGGTACGAAAAGAAGAAGGGTCAGGAGTTTTCATTGTTAGTTCAGCATATAAGTCACTAAACTTATCAAACCACAGAGAAAAGAATTGGCCATGGAAGATTATCTGTGAAGAACAAAATTCATTACGAAGTGAATTGTTTCACCTGTTTACTAGCAAAGGAAGCTGTCTTAACACATGAGAATTTCAACAAAATTGGATTTCATTTGTTCTCAAGATGCTTTCTATGTGGAGAGCAAAGAGAGACAATCAACCATCTCTTTTTACATTGCAAATGGACAGAGCAATTATAGAGAATGTTTATTTGTCTAAGGTAGATAAATTGGGTGAAACCAGGGCATTAGAGGTATTTTGAGTTCCTGGAACAATGATGGCAATGCAAGTTCAACGGAGGAATCAGAGATGTTTTGAAGACAAGCAAAATGACATTCAGAGTCTCAAGATGAACTGCTTAGCTTTGTTTTATTTTTGGTGTAAACAGGATATATTAGTGCAAACCGAAGACATTTTTGATTTACTAGACTACTTACTTGTAAGAAATTGAGAAGGAAGGAGGACTGATATAGTATGTAATACTTTTGAATAGGTACTACACCTTTTGGATGTAGTGCCTTTGTGGGTATATATAGACCAACTGTTACCATCCTCAAAAAAAAAAAAAAAGATTGCCCCTCCTATTTTTTAAAGGATTGACCATTCTATTTGAAGTTGTATTGCTTTTGTGAATATTAGATGTGTGAAGTAAAGAAACCTCTATAATTATGCAACTTAAACATGCTAAAGCTTCGGAATAGCATGAAAAAATAACATAAGATTCGATACATTCATCTTATGTTAGTAGAGCGAAACTTGTTGATTCTTGATGTTCATTTGCAATAGTTATCTCATGTCTATGCTTTTTTACTCTTATCAATTTATCATTAGCTAATTATAATGGATAAACCGAACCAAACCAAACTGACAAGAACCAAACCGTTGGTTTTTATTTTATTTGGTTTGGTTTGGTTTTGGAAATTGAAAAACCAACTAAATTGGTTTGGTTTTGGTTTTAGTCAAAAATCGAACCAAACAGAACCATGAACACCCCTACTCCTTGCCATCAGTTGCCAAACTCCTTTCTCTGTCTTGGATCGTATTATTTCGTTTGTTCCTTTTTTCTTACTTTCCTGCTGTGTACCACATTCTTCAGTTCATTGAACTCTGGCTTTATCTTTATTGGCCCTTATCAATAGGGGTGTACAGACCAAACCGTCAAGTCAAACCGAACCGACGAACCAAACCAAACCGAGAAAAAAAATCGACTTATGATTTGGTTTGATTGGTTCGACGTTAGAAAAAAAAAACGACCATTCTTGGTTTGGTTTGGTGTTAACCAAAAAATATTAATTATAATCTACTTTTTAAATATTTTTTCAACTAGTTTTAGTAATTTTCAATAATTTGAAAGTAGATGTAGATATATTAAAGGGATAAGTATGCTATTTCTGAATTTTGCCATATATATATTTAGGTTTGGGCCTTTAAGTTGTAATATTTGTCCATTAGTTGCTAATTAAATGATCGAAAATCCAATATAAACTTAAAACCTAAATTTTTCACTCTTCATCTCACTTTTTAGTTTCAAGAGAGTTTTCCGCTCCTCATTTTTTCATAATTATGATTTTTCATTAGCACATGAGTGAAAACATATTTGATCTAGTCTTCGATCCAATATAATTGTAAATATTAAAGATATAAAAAAAAACCCAAAAAAAAACGAAAAAACCGAGTAAAACCTAAACCGAAAAAATCAATTTTATGTTGGTTTGATTTGGTTTATAGTTTTAATAAACCGACATGTTTGGTTTGGTTTATTTTTTAATAAAATCCGAACCAACCCAACCTACGTACAGCTTAGACAGGTTGTTTGCTTAATGAGTTTTAGTGGACAATGGAAGGTCGTGTAATATGTGGCGGAAATAGTAACTTTTTTCTCTTGACTGGTAACAAGAACTTTAACTTATATTTAGATCGGTCTCATAATTCAGTCATTACTACAACATCTTTTTTGGGTCACTTCTATATCTCCTAATATTTGAAGATTTCAGTTGCCCCGACTCTTGAGATACTTGATAATCTGTTTCTTCTCCATTTATTTGACCGAGTTCTGTCGGAGCATTTGAGCGTTTCTACATTTATGGCTTATATCTGGCTTCATAACTCTGTAACTATTCTTGACTGGCTTCTGGCAGGTGCAGGATCCCAGTAGTACAGTTTACTTCATGAAACAAACAGTGGGAAATGCATGTGGAACAATTGGCCTTCTTCATGCTATCGGGAATCTCACCTCTCAGATAAAACTTAGTAAGTCATTGATGTTCCATATATCATGAACTGGTGGTCACCATGTAGGTTTCTACTCTTTGCATTAAATATGAACTATTAGAGGTGGAGTACTTTTGAGTTTCTGGTAGTATCATAACTGGATAGTTGCACGAAGCGTAAATTACTCTGTTAAGAGCTTGCTTCTTCATGCTATAATTGATGATTGTGTTAGAGGGGAAGGCTCTCAAGTTAAGTCATTATTTTTAGAAATGCCTAATCGGAGATGGGATCTTGAGAATCATTCTCTGAACTATGGTGACTACACAAAGCTCTTTTATTATAGACATTCTTGTCAACTTGGAAGATATATTTTTTGTTTTAGTTTTTACATGTTTACCTATTATCTTTTTCTTCTGCCCTATTTGCTTCTCCTTTTTCCCTCCGATTTTGACATGCTTTTTTTTTGTCCTCTAGCCGAGGGGTCATTCTTGGACAAGTTCTTTAAATCAACTTCAAGCATGGATCCTATGCAGGTATTAGTTTTGGCTTCATTGCAGTTAGTGGCCAGTCACATCCTTCTAGTCATCAATGCTAATATATTCGAGTACAAATTTGCAGCGTGCTTTGTTCCTTGAAAACGACAGGGAAATAGAAGTTGCTCATTCAGTGGCAGTTACTGCGGGTGAAACTGAGGTCAGAATTGAAAAATCTGTGTTTCTTGTACATGTCAAATATACACTCCTCATCCTAAATCTATTCCTAAGCCAGAAACTAGGCATTTGTATGCAATCTGTAGAGAATATAATTAAATAATAGAAGTGCGCTCTCTCTAACAGCTTAAGCTTTTAGATGAGATGGTCATACAATTCCACACCATCCATTACCATTTGTGCCTTTCTTTCACTGAAAAGCTGCTCAAGTTCATCATACCAAATCTGTCCCTTGAGCTTCAATCTTTCATTAGCCGGTTAGTCCACGACACTTTTAGCTTCACAGAAATAATACTGAAGCTGAACATATTCGAACACCTTCAGATTGTCCTTAATGTCTTCAATTACTGAAAAAAGATTCATTTGTTCTTAATCATTCCTTGATGCACTTAAAAATAAACTGAGAATAAATGTTTTATCAATGTATTGATATATTAATTGAATCAATGATCTATGTATACTCGACATTTTCTTAAAAGAAGGATAATTTTATATAGAGAATTGACAACCACAAAGGTGGAGGGTCTGATCTAGTGCAAACAACAACAACATATCCGGTGTAAACCCACAAGTAGTAGGGTCTTGGGAGGATAGTGTGCATGCATACGTTACCCTACCTTGGGAGGTAGAGAGGTTTCCGGCTCAAGGAAAAGCATAACAAAGTAGTTTAGGAAAAGAAATAATAGAAGTGAAGAAACCATGACAAAATAATAAAGATAGGATGATAAAGCATTTTGAAAAAAGAAAAGGAAGTATCTAGTATCTACAACAAAATAATACTATAGTTGAAGTACAAGAAACAATATATAGTAATAGATTTAAAAGAACAAGAAACTACAAGAGTAATACACCGCTACTGGTATTGTCTCCAAAAAAATTACCACAACTACTAGTATAGAAGGATAAGTGAGACAATTCTCAACTATCTACTAGCCGTCTGCCCTAATTCGTGCCCTCAAATCGTATCCATTCTAATTACCTGTCTCCAATACTTCTTTTACCTACCTTTCTCTCCTAAAGCATTTGCATCCAACCTCTCACATTTCTATACATGGACATCCGTGTATCTTCTTTTCACATGCCTGGACTATCTCAACCTCGCTTACCACAAATTCTCCTCCACCAGAGGTCCCTCCCACCTTGACCCAAATATTTTCATTCTAATCCTATCTCTCATAGTAATCCCACATATTCATCTTGACATCCTCATTTCCGCAATTTTCATCTTCTGAACGTAAGAGTTCTTGACTGACGAGTACTCTATCCCATACAACATATTTGGTCTAACCACCTCGCTTTCCAAGAATTATGCAACCAAGTATGGTGGTATTCTAGTTGGTTGACTACCTAAACTTTCACCTATTTGGTGAAGGTTTGATTCTCTGTCTTGTAATCCCTTCCCTATTTCCCTTTTAAAAAAAAAAAACGAAGAATGGTGGTACCCTCAAGCCTGGCGTTGCTTTTGTGGTGTGGTAGAAACAACTTAGCTTTTGTTGATCTTAAGTATGTTTGTGGGTGAACAACTTTCAATATTTGGTTTGAGCTTTCATACATCTAGATTTCACGGTGTTCTCAGTTCGAAACGTTTCTTTGTGTTTTAGCTGCTACGACTGGCTTCTCGTTTTCTTGACATAAATGGAATAGAGAGGCATGAAAAAAGTATTTGGATGTGTTATAGGAGGCTGGTACCTCTAAGCCTTCTGTGGAAATTGTGTGTAATACACCAGAGATTTTGATGGTTTGCAGTTTGTTGAAGGCCAACAATCTTCTTGTTAAGCTCTCGTTTGTTTAGCATGAGAAAATTCCAGTATGTTAGGAGGCTGGTACCTCTTAGCCTGGCAACTGCGTGCGATACAACACCAACACCGTTCTTATATGTACCTCCCATTTCTAAAAGTTAACAGGAGGAAGATGAATGGTTGGTATCAAGTTGCCCGTGATAACAATCAGAGGATGATGTTCCTCCATCTTTGAGTTCTCTTACTGAGCACCAATTGTCTATTGTACCTGTTTCAGCAAGACCACCGGTTGTTCAAGTTTAATTGAGAAGGCAAGTGACGGATGATTCATGTCCTACATCAGTTCCTTCGTCATCAGATCCTTCTCCACTTGATCCAAAAGATCTTGACCTTCCTATTGCTCTCCGTAAAGGTACACGTACTTGTAGGACTACATGTTCTATTGCTACTTTTGTTACAATCACTACTTGTCTCTAGTGTCTTGATTGTTGATTGTATCTCTAGGCTCCATTTTTGTACCAAAAAAAGTGAAGGCTTTAAATCATCCAGGATGGTCTAAAGCAATGCTTGAGGAAATACATTTCTTGGAGGAAAAACACACTAAGGATTTAAAGAAAGTATTGGGATGCAAGTGGGTCTTCACGGTCAAAGTTAATCCAGTTGGTTTTGTGGCGAGACTAAAGGCTAAACTTGTGGCCAAAGGGTATGCTCAGACTTATAGAGTGGATTATTTAGACAGAGTCGTCACGGTTGCCAAACTTACTTCTGTTCACTTGTTCATTTCTCTAGCTGCTTCTAAGAATTGGCCTTTGCATCAGTTGGATATTAAGAATGCATTCCTTCATGGTGATCTCCACAGAGAGGTATATATGGAGCAACCACCTGGTTTTATTGCTCAGGGGGAGTATGGGACTGTCTACCATTTAAAGAATCATTTTATGGCTTGGTTTGACAAGTGTAGTGGGGTTGTTCTTGAATTTGGGCTAAAGAAGAGCAAATGTGATCACTCGGTGTTCTATAGGAAATCAACAGATATGTTGATGACATTATCATTACAGAGTTATTCGACAGGGATCTTCTTACTCAAGTCTTTCTTGCTGACCAAGTTTCATACAAAAGATTTGGGCGGACTGAAATATTTCTTGGGAGTAGAAGTCTCTAGGAACAAGGAATAAATTTTTCTGTCTTAGAGAAAGTATGTTCTCGACCTACTATCAGAAATGAGAAAGCTAACAACTAAGCCTTGTAGTACTCCAATGGTTCCCAATGTGCATATTGTGAAAAAAGGTGATCTCTTTGATAATCCCGAGAGATATAGGAGGTTAGTCGGAGAACTAAACTATTTCATCCTGACTCGTCTAGATATTGCTTTTGCCGCAAGTATGGTTAGCCAATTCATGTCCACACCTATGGTCAAACATTGGGAGGCTTTGGAGCAATCCTATGCTATCTAAAATGAGCACCTGGACTTGGCATATTATATAGCAATAATGGACATTCTTGGACTGAGTGCATTGCTGATGCAAATTGGGCTGGGTGTAAGATTGATAGAAGGTCGGCTACCGATTACTGTGTCTTTGTTGGTGGAAACTTGGTATCCTGGAAAAGCAAGAAACAAAATGTGGTATCCCGATGCAATGCAGAATCTGAAATATAGAGCTATGGCGTAGTCCACATGTGAGATTGCATGAATACATCTATCTTTTAACTGAAATTGATTCGAAGTATCATACTATCCCAATGACAGTAAACTTTGGTTTGATAATCCAGCCGCATTTCATATCACCTCAAATCCGATTTATCATGAAAAATCTAAACATATTGAGGTTGATTGTTAGTTACTCATGAGACGATTCAAGAGAATTTGATTCCCATAGGCTATGTGAAGACGGGATACTAGCAGATCTTCAGGGATCTTTTTGATTATTTCGTTAACTAGCATAGCTATAAATGTATATGCATTTGTTCTATTGTGGAATAGAAGATATGAAAATTACTTCAATACTTTGTCCAATAACAATTTAGAACCAGGGATGTAGTTTTTTCTGTCCAATAACAATAACCAACAACCTTCTTTTTAGGCTTTGAGGGATGGCCTTGGCTCAGCGGTAAGCTTGCTTACCGTGGTGTGCCAGGGTCGGGGGTTCGAAACGCCCCTCCAGCAAAGCTGGGGTGAGGACGCGTAGGTCAGGCCCGGAGTGGTCCCCCCTCCCCGACACCTACGGAGTAGGTATGAACCGGGTCGTCCCTTTTCTTCTTTTTAGGCTTTGTCGCGTTTACTTTTCCTAAAGCTCACATTTTTATGGATTTGTGTGCTTTTGCTCTTGCAACTGTGAAATGTTAGAACCAAGGCTGTAGTTTTCGTTATTATGTAGCCAATATAGAGAGCGCGTTTACTTTTCCTAAAGCTCACATTTTTATGGATTTGTGTGCTTTTGCTCTTGCAACTGTGAAATGTTAGAACCAAGGCTGTAGTTTTCGTTATTATGTAGCCAATATAGAGAGCACTTAAGAGTTTTGTGTGAATTTGTGTGAATCTTAGTTGAAACTCTGCTAAAAACTTCAAACAGAATATAGTTCTAATTTCTTAGAATATGATATAGGGAAGATGGGAGATAACATTTGCAGGCTTTATGTTAAATCTTTTGGAAGATGTCATGAAGACTTCTTCTATATTAATTTATCCATTTAAGTGATAATTCTGGTTTAATAATTCACGTATATGACATAATAAATACATGTTAATATTAATTTTTTGATGTTTTTTCATGTTTTATGTGCATCAATCTGATGAGTTCTTTCTGCAGGCTACAGACGATGTAAACACTCATTTCATTTGCTTCACCCGTGCTGACGGTATTTCTTTGTCTATCACATTTCCTCGCATTCCCTCTTCTTATACACTCAGTTTGTGTGATTCGTAAAGTTACTTAAGCACCGTCTCTCTTTCCAAGTTTAGAAAAGAGTCATTTTTCATCTGCTTGGCATTACAAAATTTTTGCTACACTGCTAGTATCTACTTGTAAGGTTGCACCGAAGATGAAATAAAGAGTCCCTATATCCTTGTGGTTAGTGGAGAACAGCCATTGGACCGGATTTGTCATAAAATTGAGATAATTGATTTACTTTTATTTATCTCATTTAATTTACGTGTCACTAGCTATAATTTTGTAAAAACATGGAAACTTGTATTTGTGCAATATGTTTGCTAGATAAAGCACTTTCTTATTGTTGTCGCACCAAATTGGGGAGTTTTCAGGACCGTCTCTCTAGAATTAGTAGCCTAAAGTCAAATTTCAATAAAAATATTATCAATAAGTTCGAGTTTTTTTTTTTTTGATTCTTACGTACTTCTTTTTCTACTGAAGTATTTTTAGAAGACATTAAGCCTTTATCTTCACATAGTAATATTATTATTTATAGAAGTAAGGACTAATTTTAATTAATAATATGTTAGTCATTTGTTTACAATGCATGACCTTGAATATTATTGTGAAAACTTTATTTAGTAATATGAAGATTGGATAAACAGTTTTAAAATATTTCTAATAAAATGTAGATAGTTTTCTTTCTTTTTTTTATTTAATTTAAATTTTTTATCTTTTATATTTTATAATTTTTAATATTATTTTGAGTGAAATTAAAATCATAAAATTCATATTAAATTTTGAGGCCCAAAGCAAACGCTTTACTAGTTTTACCCTTAAATCACCCCTCGTGAGCTCAAACAAATTGCGTCATTATTTTTTTCTGGTTCTACTTGTCATAAAAATGATGACCATTTCTTTGTCCACACAAGTTCAATGATATAGCGATTGTTGAACAGACAACTCAGTTTTGCTTGACCCAACTCATGATGACTGAAGAATTGTAAAGTCACAAGCTTGTCATGTTGCAGGACAACTTTATGAGCTTGATGGAAGAAGGGCAGGACCTATTTCACATGGTGCATCCTCTCCAGACAGCTTATTAAAGGTAAGTAATTACGTCCATGCTCCCGGGATAAGGAAAATGTATTTCTGTCTAAGCATCAAATGATGGAGTCTGATTATTTTCTCGTGAAGTACACTTACTGATGACAAATAATCAGTGAATGTGGTCAAATTTTCTTGTTTCACACCCAGACCTAACCTTTGCGGCTTCATCTATAATTCGGAATTCTTCAGTACGTTTGATCAGTTAGTTGCTTTCATATTGGGCGTCTTTTATAGTTTTTCCCTTAATTTGCTTTAAAGGTGTATAGAACTTTTTAATCTTGTAGAAATAAATTTTGATGGAGAAATTGAAAAATCAAGTCATACCATGCATTATATAGAGGATTCATATTACCACCTCCTCTTGCTTCAGCATCAAGGCGTAGAAGTGGTTATACTGTATATGATGTTCTGACGATTTAGCAAAGCAAGTTGAGTCATTGAATTGTTACAAAGAAAAATAGAAATGCCCTGTTACATTTTCTTCAAAAGTGATAACAGGACATGTAAATAGATCATATAGGCAATATCAATTTGGTTTTTACTCCTAGATTAGACTTGGTGCTTTTTTCAGTTCTTTCAAACAAAAGTTCACATACTCATATATAACCACTAACTACTATACTTATATACTCTGTAAACTTAAATACTTTCTAGAAGTCCTTTTAAACAAGCTCCTATTTTCCGCATCTTACTTTCATCTTCCCGTCATGTCTGGTCCCCTTCATCTATCTCCCCGTTGTGGTGCGAGAGTCATGTTACGTTAATGTACATAGACAGCTTAGTCTTAGAAATATCTCTGTGACATATTACATTTCTCATTTATTACAGGATGCAGCAAAAGTTATCCAAAAGATAATCGAGAAAAATCCAGACTCAATCAACTTCAACGTTATTGCCATTTCAAAGAAAGTTTAGACCAATGCATTTGCGCAGAGGCAGAGGCTTTTATTTGCTGAGATGTTTAAACCAGAGTGAGACGCCAGAGATATTTAAACCAGGCCGAGATGTTTAATCCAATGCTTCAGTGCAGATGAGATTTTAGCTTTCCATATTTCTGCTTTTCCAGTACAATAATATTTCTTTTGTTGGGAATGCTTATATTCAGTACAATGTTTCCTTTGTTGGTCAGGCATATATCAATTTGTTGCGAGAAATTAGTATTTTCACGATTGGTGAACAACTCGGCTACAGGTTGCAGTAGGCCAATAAACTGTTGGCTGGCAAGGCATACATTTGCCATCAGTTTCGAGAAGTCGTTTGGTAGGGGATAAAGTTAACTAATTTCGAAATTAATTTAAAAGATAGAGCTTTTTTTCATGTTTTGGTTGGGCCAAAATAACATGAAATAACTCAATTTCGGAATTAAATAAATTCCGAAATAGCTAATTCTCTAATTTCGGGATGATTTATTTTCCAACCAAACGACTCCTTAGTGAACTCCTCGGCTACTTGTTTTCCAACTCGGGCTGTGTAGGCCAATAGACAATCTAGTCCTTTTGGTACGACACACTTTTTCTTTGACAAAATGATTTCTCGTGCCACACCAGAGAGCTGCACAGTAGGGCGTTGCTTTCAACTAAAAAGTTTAAAAGGTATGGTCCGTAAGTTTCAACGCAAAGTTAATAGGTATGGTCGTCAAGAAGTTGCAGATTTCGTTCCTACCAAGAAGTTTAGGTATGGTTCATTAGTATTACGCGTAGAATTTGAAACATTACTCTTGCGATCTCAAACTATCAAACCGGATTAGATGCATATCATTTGCATTCTAGCAGGGTCGGTGCATATCAATTTTTGCATTCAAGCAAAAAGAGCCATTTATTTTCTGTCTACTCAACATTTGGTTTCTGCTTTCCGAGGGGGTAATAGCAAATGTAGCACAGAACTAACAAAGATTTGGACTTTGGACAATTGAGAAACAAACTCGTTAATTAATTGAAAGTAAATCTAGTAAAAGAACCATTGATATCTACTACAGAAACCAACAACATTCCCCAATTCAACAAACACGATAAGACCCATATTTTCTCAAAAACAAAAACCGATTAACAAAAAACAATTAAAAGCTACATGCATGCATAATTAATAAAAAGCTCCTCTCTTTGAACCCTCAGTCTGCTGCTGTGCTTGATGCCCCAACTGCTCAGCCTTCTCCTTCACATCATGTGCCGCATGAGCAATCTTATCCCTCGCGTAATCGATCTTGGTCGACCCAATCGGGTGCTTCCCGGTCACGTATCTGTACATCCAGTAGAACACAAAAGATGCAGTAGCTCCAAAACCACCAGAAGCCAAGAACCCACCAAGGATCAACCCAACAGTTATCACAGCAGGTACCAGAACAGGGCTGAAAATCACCAACAATGGGGTAGCAATAGCTAGACCAATAACGGTGGCTGCCAGCGTTAACCCGGAAAGCACCATGAGTGAGCCACCAACGGTGACAGCAGTGGTGGTCTTGGCCACCTGACGAGAGAGTTGCTGCTGCTCATGACGAGCTGGCGGATGAGTAGTCTGCATTCTTTTCCCTTCTAAAAATTTTTCTTTACTAATGAAAATGGATGAAGAGTGGGAAAGCAGAAAGGAGAGAGAGGGCTAATATAGAGTTGAGACAAGTAGATGGGGGTTTCTGCATGGTTGTTACGTGTTGAGCGTTTTGAATTTGCATGATAAAGAGGCCTTTGTTGATAGACACGTAAGATTTAATCCAGCACACTGAAATAGAGTTGCCATTTGGAATTATTTTTTGCAGGGGATATTATCAAATAGGAAAGCTCTACCTTTTTTTTTTCCTTTTTCTTTTGCAAATGTGGTACTTTTCATTCCTTGATAACATCGATCTGTTTCCTGTGAACTGACGTGTCATCATTTAATTGTAGCAGTGCGTGTGAGTCACTCTGGTCTATCTGGACTCTTCCCACTCTTTTTCTTAGTTATGCGGAAAGATTATTAGTCCCTCCGTTTCATCCCTTATAATTGTGATAAGTGTGTCACTGTGGTCTATCTGAACTTTTCAATTTATTTCACGTATTATTTTTTTAATTTTTTTAAAAAATATTCTTTTTATTTTTTTGTTAATTTTTAAATTTTAATCTTTAATGTATAAGACTATAAAATTAAAAGATATTTTAATATATTTTATATATCTTTAATTAAGATTAATATTTAAAATATATATATATATTTTTTAATTTTACACCAAATTAGAATAAGCTAAAATAGAGGGAGTAGATTCATTTGGATGAATATAAATGTGTTTATCATCGAACGTAGTGCCGAATGGTATTATTTCTTTCTCTTGCTCGATTTGATTTTCGGTATAAAAGTTATATTGTTGGTGTACGACAAATTGTAGGAAACTAGTACCAAAATTTTTGGCTGATCAAGACCTTATTTTGTATGTTGATTCTAATAATGTGATTAAGAATATCAATTATGATTGTTCTTATAAGACAATTTGGTCAACTCTTTATTTTGTAAGAATATCCTATCTTCTTTGGTTCCAAATTCAAGTACATTAATGGGATGAACATTTTTCTCTGTCTGATACCATGCCTCTTATTTACTGTTTGAGAAATTTTATAGTAATGTTTTATTATTTCATTATTCCGATTACGTAGCATTCTTGTCCCTTATACACATTTTAGTACAGTTTGTATTAGACTCCCAAACAAAATACTATATTTGTATAGATTTTTAATCAAACTAAGTCATACAATACAAACAGTACTTTGTAAATTTTTTTATTTTTTTTTGCATATTTTCTTAATCATGATTATTGAGTCTAAAAAAAAGATTCAAAAAGGGTATTCTTTCTCTCTCGGCGCAAGTTAACTTAATCTGCACCCACCATAGGTAAGAGAGCTCGTTTACCCTCTCAGAAGGCAACAATGACGAAGGAAGCACAAATTATAAAGAGCGTAGCTCAATGAGGTAATATACAAGCACAAAATCGGTAGAAATAGGTGGAACTGCAACCATAATCGAAAAATTCAAGTATGAAATTAGTAGGTTCGAAAGGCACAGTAGACTCGAGGACTTCGAAGCAAGTAATAGCTTCACACACCCTAGAAATGAGCAGCTCATCGCCCATTGAAGTATAGAGGAACACAGTTTTAAAGAAAATCAATGGAACAGTAACTTGTAGTAAAGTAACAAAAAAGATGAAGCAAAGAGAGGCAACACCTATTTGGAGTAAAGTCGTGATGCTTCAACTAGTATACTTATGGATTCATCCTCATGTACGTGATGCGATCAACTAGTATGCTTATGGAGGCATCCTCAAGTACTAGTAAGATGTCCTGGGTTGATGAGGTGGAAGAGGGGCTGAATTGGTGATTAAAAAAAAATTAATTTGGGATAAGTTGAACACGTCAAAATTGGGTAATGGTGGATATAATTTGAAGTATATTGCTTCTTTTAAGGTTGGTGATAAACGAATTATTCAAAATAGAATGAAGAACATCAAATTTGAGATTAAGTACTGGGCTAATGCAGTAGTTTGCTGTGTATTGGGGGCCACCCTCCATTTCAGGTGATCCAAGGCTATATACAGAGGCTTTGGGGTAAGCACAATATAGATCAAGTAGCCGTGTTGAAGAATGGGGTCATTGTGGTACGTTTTGAGACTATTATAAACAAATATGAGGTATTACATTGTGACATTTATCATTTGGACGATAAGTCATTTATTGTCAAAGAATGAATTTCGGAGTTGAAATTTACTAAAGAGGAGTTGAAAATAATTCCAATTTGGATCATGTTTTCAGAGCTTGATTTTAAGTATTGGAGTAGGCTAGTGCTAAGTAAACTTGAAAGTATGATAGGGAATCCTCTTATTGTGGATCACAACACTGTGGAAAGGAATGTATGAAAGTTGGCTCGACTAGTGGTAGAGGTAGAACTAGGAGCTTAGTTACCTAATGAAGTACAATTAAAAAAGAAAGGTGGGGTTGCAACCTTTGTTGTGTGATTGGAAACCTTTTTTTGTATAAATTTTGAAATAGATTTGGACATGAAGAGACTGAGTGTAGGATGAAAAAGAAGATTCCTAAGCCAAATCATATTGATGGTGAGGTTAAAGGACCTGTTCAGCAGGCTCCTTAACATAGAGTAAGAATTGATAAGCATGATAAGGTGCTTGTAACTCGGGTGGTAGGTATAACCCCTCAGTAGGGTAGGTATAACAACAAGTGCTAGCAATGATGGGTGACAATCTCCAGCAAAGCTAGGAAAACTTCAAATAGAGCAACTGTTGAGCAGGCTCAACAGACAACCTGTGTTAAATTATTTCAGGTGTTGCAACTGTTATGTTGATGTTATATTAAAGAATGAAATCTAAAAAAAATTGTAGTGCAGAGTTCTAGGATAGTGTAGAGGATGTCGTGATTGTGGGTGGTTTTACTATTCCTAGTCCTGAGAATAGTAAACCTACTTAGATGGAATGTGAGGGGACTGAATTCTCCTAATAAATAAAGGAGGTTAAACTTCTTTGTAATGAAAAAATGTGAATTTTATAGCCTTGCTTGAAATAAAAATAAAAATAAGAAGATTGATAAATTTTATAGTATATGTAATGGACTCGATTTGTTATACGAGAAGTGACAATAAAATAGGTTAGAAGAAAATTGTTTGTATATTTCAATGCATCATGATCAAGTTAATGTTGATGAAGGTATTTAACTTGGGATCATAAGGTGGTGTTTGAGGCTAAATCTAAAAGTGATCGAGAGTATACAAGTTTTAAGTTAAAATAAAGAGATTAAGATCTAAAGCTGGAATAAAATATTGAGGTGCTTACATGACTTAATTAAGTTAGTATGTGAGTCACCTACTTAAGCTGTATGGATTTAGTTAAAGGGGCCATGGTTAATGGGTCAGATTTAGGCCTGTATTAATGGACTCATTTAAGGCCCGAACAGTTAAAGAAAAAAGAGCCTAACACTTAAATCTGCCAAGACCCAATGTAATTAAGGCCAACCAATAATAAAGAAAGTATGTCCATCACCAACTTTGACCTTTTAGTAGCTTGATATAACCAAGTAGGTGCATCACGTACTTGATCAATTTATGGTTGGAAATTGAGCTAAAAGAAAAGATTCTAGATGGCTTAATATAAGACCAATATTAGCTGATCTTTTTACTCATTTTAACAATTTTTTTTAAAAAAATTTTTACTCCAGCTTTCTCACATTTCTCTCAAGAGTTAAAACAACAGCCTTAGAATTCCTTCTAGGATTCTTGACAAAACACTTACCTTTACAAACTAAGTGTAAAGGAAAGTTCAAGTTTTTGAAGAGTTCAAGATAGGAGGATAAGTTACAGAAATTGAAATAAGTAATTCAAAGGGTAGGGGGTTAATTTGGGGTAATACCAGAATTGTACGACAAGGTATGTAAGGGTTCTTGATCCCATACTCTTTGAAATGAATCTAACTCTTGTGCTAAAAGTGAGCTTCCTACGTGATCTTCCTTACAAATGATAAGTAATAGGAGTGTACCACCTCCATTGTAACTAACAACCTTGTCTCCTCTCCTAAATATGTTAAAATACTTCAAAATGTTTTTGTACTAGATCTGCATATTTACTCCTCTAAGTACTAGTATGAAAAAGTGTTGTCAACAACAAGTTGTATGGATTTTTCTCTCAGTCAAACCAGGTTCATTGTATTATTTAAGCTCTTACGTGCTATATTACTATTACTTTTGCTTCCTACATCATTGTTATTCGTCAAGTGCACGTTTGTATGTCCTTTACTGTCTAAAGTTTCAAATTCAATAGTGTCATGACCACTAAAATAATAACCTTGAAGATAAAAAGAATGATATAAAGTGAATTTGTATATTTATGAGTGATATCTCAAGAGTGGAAGGAATACCTAGCATGAGCGATCCCAATATTATGGGTGGTATATGAGTGAAAGAAAAGTCTAGTATGGTGTCACAGTCAGATTTATGAGTCATGATGGAACCTACTAAATTCCGCCAGTAGGTAGGTCGAACCGTAACCCAGAGCTAAACACAATCGGTTAACTTCGTAAAATTTGCCCAACTTAGGCGGAAATCAATAACACAACTTATGAATAAGAAAAAGATCCTAAATAGATAAAGATAGTCAATACACAATATCATTCTACAACTTGATAGAGCCAATACAAGAGCAACTAGTTATAATACAACTCAAGTACCTAGAATGGTCAATTAATAACTGTCTCAAAATAAAAGACTGAATATCAAAAGATAGAAGAAAATAGATGACTGTGACTCCAAAAGCTCACCCTATCTCCAAAAATCAATCAACACATGAACGTCGATCAAATAAGTATGATTAAATGCAAGATATCATAACTAAGTTAAGGTACGAAAACAAACCTGAATCAACTTCAATACCGTTGTATTAGTAATTAAAATGGAATAGTAGTATAATATAAGGCATCAACACATGTCAACATCGTCGTACATAATAAGTAAATAATCAAAATAATAATGCATCACAAAGCATCGGCATAAGCAACCATAACTACAAAATTGACTCTCATATTCTAATTAGTGCGAAAAAGTAAATAACTCATCACATACAACCATATACTTGGAGAGTACACTCAAAGATCGAATAATGCAATCATCTATCGTTTACAAGTAACTATCATTGTCATTTAACCATCACTCCATGATTCACCAATCATTTAATGATTTTACCATCATTTGACAACCTTATCATCGTTATCCACTAGTTGTCATTTATCCACTAACCAACTCTTATCAACTAATTCATTTATCAACTAATCATCATATAACCATTAGTCGTGATTTATCAACTATTCACCATATATCCACTAATACCATTTATCAATTAAGCATCTTTTCTCGAGTACTTAATATTTTACATCTAAGCATCTTTTATCAACTAGTTATCATTATCAACAATCATCCTTATCAACTAATGATTATTATCAACTTATAATAATTTTCCAATTTCGGGCTATAACCGACATCCCTAATATCAACATCATGCCCAACTATGTATAAGTATATGTATATATATATATATATATATTAGCCATATCATAGGGAATATCCAGACTTGAATCGATAAATACACATAGGTATATTAATATAATATTCTTCGACCTTATCGGGTATCAATGTATCATCATAATCATTCTCCGGCCTTGCCAGATATCAATACATCATCATAACCATCTTTCAGCCTTGGCGAGGTATACATATATATCATCATAGTCATCCTCCAGCCTTTCCAGGTATATATCATCATAATCATTCTTTGAAATTGAACCGAACATAGTCAACATCATTATCATTTTTCGGAATTGAATAGGGTATAATCAACGTCATAATCATCTTTTGGAATCGAATCGGGTATAATCAACATCATAATCATCCTCCAAAATTGAGCCGACATCCCTAATATAAACATCATACCCTACTATGTATAAGTATGTATATATGTGTGTGTGTGTGTGTGTATATATATATATAAATATATATATATATTAGCCATATCATAGGGAATATCCAGATTCGAACTGATAAATATGTGCATAGGTACATGAATATAATTCTTCTCTAGCCTTGTTGAATATTAATATATAATCATAATCATCCTCCGGCCTTACCGAATATTAATACATTATTATAATCATCCTCTGGCCTTGCGGGATATATATATATATCATCATATTCATCCTCCGAAATTGAACCGGGCATAGTCAACATCATCATCATCTTTCGAAATTGAATCGGGTATAATCAATATCATAATTATCTTTCAAAATTAAATCGGGTATAATCAACACCATGGTCATCCTCCGAAATTGAACTAGGTATAATCAATAGCATGAGTACTAATTAGGCAAGCATCATGAGTTCTAGCATCTAATAACATAACTTCTCATATCATTAATAAACATGACTTCTAACACAACTAATAACACAATTGCTAACATCATTAATAAGAATATTTTCTAGCACAATTATTTAGCATGATTATAATCATAGGCATTAGCATAGTCAATGGCTTATTATTAGCATAATAGATGGCTTATCAAAGGCACAATCTATAACTCATTCATAGCATAATCGACACTCTAATCCATTAGTCTATGAACATTACTTCATCACTATAACCATCAAGTGCCAAAGTTCCTCAATATTGCCTCAAAGTGCATTCTTTAGGTATTTAACAAGCGTATAAGGGTTTTAAGAGAACTAAACATCAATCTTGACTTAAGGTGGGCTGAAGATCCCACCTCTAAATTTCCAAAATACATTATAAGACAAGTTTTGCACCGGACTAGGCTAAGGTATCTAAATCCACTCTTAGATATTTATCAATCTACAAATAGACCTAAGGTAGAGGTTCTTCCCAACACGATAACTAAATCGATATAGAAACTAAGGCAACCTCCCATACTAAAAGAACTAAGGCCAATCTTACCCTAAGCATGAGTGACTAAGTTGCTCCCACCTAACTAGAGTAGTCTAGGGCATTTTCATGTTAAACATGAGCCATGAAGTCCAACTCACCTAAGGCACAAGGAAACAAGCTAAGTATTTTAATTTTACGATTACAAAATAGCCTAAATGGTCTAACTAACCCAAGTCTTGCATTTCATAAATAAAAAGCCTAAAATCCTCCCAAATCCAACACAATATCATAAATATACTATGAAGTACCTCATTCTAACAAGGGGTAAAACCTATCCTACTCGAGCGCCGAAGAAAGCTTAAAAGATCTGTTAAACCAATGTTTTTCCCGTTTAAGAAGCCCTCGAGATTCCAAGCTATAAAAATCATATTCTACTCATCAATACGAGAATAATGATACTCATGTTGCGCCATTATGCTTCGGGTATAAATATCACACCAAAATCTCATATTGGTCCCATTTATGAAAATTGCGTTTCCAAAATGAACCCAACATTCTCACATGCTCAAGGAGTCATTACCCTAAAAGATGAGTGAAATTCAAGATAAATTAGGAAAAAAATCAATCCCTCAAGGTTTTGGGATTTTGAGCAAGACTTCAAGAAAATCTACCATGAAAAAGGTGAAATCTTTACCTCAAATCGGAAGATAATCGCATAAACAAGTATTAATCATGCTTCCCAATCACCCAAAAACTTTAATCTCACTTTATATCACTATTTATGATTTTATATCTCAAAAGAATGGGTGAAGAATGAGAAAAATTTGGCAAAAAGGGGTCAATTTATACCCTTACCAAGACCTCGGGTGTCGCTATCGCAACCCTGAGTCTCGCGATTGCCATATTTTATGGCTGTAAAGTCCTGTCGCGATTGTGGCATACATATCACGATTGCAGTACTTGGTGACTTCCAAGGATATCACTATCAAGACCCTCAGCACTACGATAGCGATGTCCTAGATACAACAGTGGACTTGGAATTTTTCCAATCCCCGTCAAGCCCTCGGAATTTATTTGGAATTCTATATCCGCAAATAAACTAGGTAAACACACCAAATTTGATATTTCAGACTTAATGATGCAGTTGAAATTTTCATTCGAGGTTGTTTCGACAAAATGTAGGTCTCATATCTATATTTTATTTTCTTAACTTTTTTATCAACAAGTCAAATGTCACGACCCGAACCGAGACCCTGACCGCGATGGACATCCCGAACTGTGAAGGCTCGAGAGCCCTTCTATTTGAAAATCATCCGTATAATTCATATACTAAAAAAATACAGAAAACAAAATGGAAACATGGTCATCTTATTATATCCACTAAACAATACGAACATAAGTTCAATAAGACCCAAAACCATTAATACGCATCTTTAAAATCTCTATTAAAATTTGAAAATAACATCTTTCTGAAACCGGGACAAGGCCTCTGGTCGGACCATGAACTAAACCAACTGAAAATATCACATGAAATAAGGCCTTCCGAAATAAGGGAGGCTCACCAACTCCAAACGTCTGACATTGGTCTACTGCTTAACGGGACCCCGGGACTGAACCTCAGATCCTAAAATATAGGGGGTCAATATAAATATACTGGTATGTAGAACAATTCAAAAATAAAATATACTTTTATACAACATAGGTGAGAGCATTTCATAAAAACATGTTGGCAAAAAATATTAGAAAACACATGGGCATAATTTGATGAGCCTCAAAACATTTTCTAGGAATCATGACTCAATTCTTTATTTTACTTCTGAGTTAGATGGTACACCCTGCAAGTCTAGTAGCCACGGGCTATATGGGTCTGTCATTAACTCATCGGCCAAGCCCCCACATCCAAGTTTGCCGCAAGGATAGGGGTCCGACATACTAGTCTAGTATACCAATATCAGTATCTCAAGAACAAGTATACATCGGCGTTAGCCAATCATATCACCCGAATTGGTAAAACTCGATTTCCAGCGATGAGCCCTTACACTCATGCCTTCTTCGAGTAACCACGTAACTCTCTTTAAGCCCACTTTTAACATTTTAAATCATGTATCTTTCTAAAAAATGGTCTAATGTCTGAAAATTTTCTGTAGTCTAGTCTGTCTAAGTTTATTATGGTATTTGTCTGATTTGGTATCGTCATACCAAAACTTACAAGTCGTATAAGACATACAATATCATGCTATAGTCTTTTCATTTAAAACATGTTAGTTGGATCACCCAAATCATTTAAACAGTGCAAGAGAACTGTAATTCAAAATATATGACAACTTGTACAAAGATTCTCATCTTTCAATTCTTAAACATGTGGTGGTCAATCACTTTGTAGCAAACCATGCACTTCTTTCAATCTTTACTTTTCATTTATATATATATATATATATATATATATATATATATATATATATAAACAAGAAAACACTCTCTTTTTAGTTCATAACCAGTATCAAGTTCTTAAACAATAGCAAAAACATTTACCTTATGTTTCTCAATATGCAATTGAACAATTCATAACATGTGAAATCAAGAGGGCCATAAAGAAAGAGGGAGTTTAGTTATTCATTCTCTCAATTTGAATTTCAAAACTAAAACTGCATACATATACATACACAAGGAAAATTCAAGTTCAAGGGAAGGCCTCAAGTCCAAAACTATATATATATATATATAATATATATATATCATTAAAAAAGGGGTTTCATGATTTGGCTATTCAAAATAATTATTCAAACCCTTGTTATAAACTTTATAATATGCTTTCAAAAGCTTAGTAAAACAATAACTTGTGCCCATAGAGTTGTAGGACAGCCCCATACCTTATGTTACTTAATTTGAAGATTGGAACCCTAATCTTGACTCACTTCTTGAAAATCTTGAACGTACGAGTTGAATTCTTGATCTTTGGGGAAGAGTTAGGGTTTATTTTGGGAGAGAAATTGAGTAAAATTTGGCATATAATGCCTTAATGACGACTTAATCCTGTGTTATTATGACTTGGGGCCACGGGGAAAAAATAAGATTGCCCTTCAAAAATTAAGTTCGTAACTGAATCCCATTTTTGGGACTCACCGCAATGCGATGACACCTCCATCACTATAGCCATCGCGACGCAGTGTAATCGCGGTGAGGTGCTGGAATTGAAATCCAAACATGCCCCAATCCTCGTCTGAAAAATCCAAAACTTTCCCGACACATGCCCTTTACACCCCTGAACATAAAATAACTCAAAAATCCACGTCTCGGGGGCGGGAAGTCCCATTTAAGAATCATTGAAAACAAGAGGCTTAAAATATGCCCACACTTTCAACACTTAGAAAAATTTTAGGTCCTAAACTTCCTATGTATGTAACTAAGAGTGGAATCAAGTCGAGAATGATACGAGGTGTTACATCAAAATGAACCTGGATGCCTCGGGACCCGAATCAAGAGTCCTCCTAGACTAAAATAGATATTTTGGAGCTGCTGGCACAGTCAAAATTTACATACAAGATTGCTTTACTAAACTTACTGTCCGTTGGCCATTTGGAACTAGTGAAAACTTTAAAATAGAGAATTGACTCTAAAAATCAAAAGATTTGTTCGGTAATCGAAATGTCAGTCCAAGCAAGTCATAAATAACTTGGGATAACTATTAAAAAGTTCTAACATAAAAAATAAGCAAAAATATGAAAAATGACCTAAAGGGTCATTACCCATGAGTCAATTTTGATTTGTGTATTTATGAGGATCATATTTCAAGGGTTAAAATACCTAGCATGGTGGGTCATCCCTTTTTACCACTAATCAATTGGTCATTTGTATCGTATGTCTTACAAGTTTATAAATCAAAAGGAATAAAATAAAGTAAAAGATGTAATGTACAGGATTTCACAACTACAATTAAAAGTGGTTTTTATCCTTACCTATATTGATATATGATTTCATTTAGCTCTTGTGTTACCTATAGTCACTTTGTACCTCACATACTCAATACATATTTTTGTATTGGAATCTCTCATAACGGATACTGTGTTTCATTCCACAGGTACATGTACTCCAGTTAGTAGACCTCCTCAGTAGAAGCACAGGAAACTCATTTGGAATTGGAAATCTCCCAGTTGATTCGGGGCTTTACCAAGTCTTTGTTATATGCATTTTGGTAGTGTACAGTAGTTTTGTAAGGCGGGGTTTATCTCAAACTAGGCTAAATTTTTTTTATCTTATAGAGGCTTTGTAGACTAATATATGAAGTTCAAATATGTTTTATCTCATAATAATTGTGAACTCATCGGCCAAGTCGTGTATATGTGATTTGAGCCTATTTATGTTGGTCTTTTATTACTATAGCCTACATATATTTGTTAATGTTTCATGATTATTATAGTTATATGCATGATAAGCACAATTATAAGTTGTTCTATTAAGTCTTCAGGGCACTGGGTGCCTGCCCATTTCAATGGGATTTGAGGTATGACAAAAAGATCTTTTCAGTTTAGTAATGTAAGGACCAAGAATCCTCACTTATTTTCCTTGGTGAAATAAAGATGAGAGGTATACATTAAAGGATGAGTGATGTTCAAAGTGGCGAGGAGATTGAAAATATTTAGATAAGGATTGAGGAAGTTGCATGTGCAAGCTTTCCAGAATATGGTTACTAAGGCACATATAGACAGGACAAGTTTGAAACATATACAAGAACAACTGTATCTTAATCCTACTATTCCATTACTTCAAGAAACGGAGAGACAAGCCTATCAAAAGTTCAAGACTTCAGCATATATGGTTGAGATGTTCTTACAAAGAAGTAAGGCAACTTGGGCCAGATTGGGAGGGAGATAATAATTCCAGGTACTTCCTTTTTAGTTACTAAACACGGGAAACTGAAACAAGCTACTATTCAGTTGAAAGTTAGGCACGTGTTTAAACAAATCCTCACTACAAGAAATATTATTTATTGTAGCGACATTTAGTGGCAACCACATAAGTTGGTACAATATGTGTACCTATAGTAGTGACATCATTTGTCGCTACTAAATATAGTTTTTGAGTAGCGACCTTTATTAGGTCGGCTCAAATTCTTGATAAATTTTCACTTCCACGCACACCAAAATTTTGACTCTAATTTTTTTGTTGCGATTCTTAAATAGTCGCCTCTATAGATCTTTTGTGGCGATAGTATCGACACTAATTAGATAATTATTTTAATTTTATTTATATTTTTGTTAAAATAGATGAAGTCTAGTACAAAACCACAAAAGCAGCGCACTGTTAGTCTCTCTTCCTCTCTGCGCACAAAAATCCTTTCCTTCCCTTTTTGCAAATACCTAATTATTTTTTGGCCTTTTCTTTCTCTGTACACACAAAAATAAAATATGGTGGAGACTGAAAGTCCTAATCTCCAATTGTTATTCTACCACATAATCCCCCAAAGCTCAAATCTTAAAGTCGTTTGTTGTGATTATCAGTTAGACCCAAAATCCCTAATCACTTACATGCAATTAGCAAAAGTGATTATTTCAAAGATTTCATCAGTGAAATTCACAAATATTACCTATAATTTCTCTAACCCATATGAAAAACTATAGGAATATCAAAAAATTCATATAGAAATAGTCATATACTTAACCTTTTGGCCTCCAACAAAATAGCTTGCCTCTATCTTGACAACACTTTCTAGTTTCTCAGTAGTACGCTGAAACTTTATTTTCTAAATGCTAAAGGGGAAAATCATGGGTATTTTTCCAGGAGCAGGGAGCTTAAACATGGAGATTCAGGTATTTTGCCGGGAGTAGAGCTCTTAAACATGGAGATCCAATGTCACCCCTTCTATTTGTTCTGGGATGGAGTACTAATCTAGAACATTCCAAACTATTAACATGCTGACTGACTTCAGATTCCATTTAATGTGCAAGGAATTAAGACTAACTCATTTGATCTTTGCTGATGATCTTATGATATTCTGTGAAGGAAATATTGAATTTGTAAGTAGAGTTATGGATGCCTTAAATCACTTTAGTACAGTTATTGGATTGGAAAATATATGTACAAATCTAGTGTGTTTCGAGCTGGAGTAAGTGATGACATAAAAGGTCAAATACATGCAAGAATTGCTTTCTTTGTAGTTTCATTTCCTATCAGATATCTTGGTCTTTCTCAATCTCCAAAGAAATAGAGCAAGATTGACTATCATGATTGGTGGAAAAGATTACAAAAAAAGAATACTGTGACTGTAAACACTTGTCTTATGCAGGAAGATTACATGTGATGAATGCAATGATTTTCTTTATCTAAAGTTTCTGGGGAGCTGTTTTTATACTCCCCCAGAGTGTACTTAAAGAAAAAGATAAAAAGTATAAAGATTACTTTTGGGGGAGCATTAATGAAAGGAGAAAGTTGGCTTTAGTCTCATAGGAAAGAGCCTGTTATCCGAAGAGACAATGTGGGTTGAATATCAAAGCCAACAGATCATGGAATGTAACATCAGTAGCGCAGTTACTTCGGTAAATTTTAAAGAATAAAGAGTCACTCTTGATAAGGTGGATACATGGGTTATACCTTAAAGATGATACAAGCATTTGGGAGCAAAAGGCTCCTCCAAATAGCAGCTATAATTGGAGGATTCTTAATGCAATCAAGACACAAATGCAAAATTGGTATGAAAAAAAAAGGTGGATAACTGCAGAATTCATATGGAAATCATAGTGCAAAATCATAGTGCAAAGACAGAATGATAACTGTAGAATTTGTATGAACATTTGTAGCTTTACCAAAGCATAAATTTTAGTATAATTGACAGTTTAAATAAGACTACTCACTCAGAAATGGAAGATCAAGCTAAACATTCAGGTGGATAATCTTGAATACTACCTTTATAAGACACCAGCGATGGAGACAAGGGTACACTTGTTTGAAGAACGCTTATGGATAAAGAAAGTGTGGCAAGAACTCAATCAATAGACTGGTATAGCTGTGCAACATAAAGGGATACAACAAGTTCAAGAAAGTATATAAAAGTGAAAGAAATTTAGGAAAAAAGGTACTTGCATCTTTATGTGGATCCATAATCTATTACACTTTGAGAGTTCAGAACTAGAGAAAGTATAAAAGCAAAATTATAAATACAGAAGAGGTAGTTACACTGATTGAAAAGGAATTGATTTTATGTTAGGTCTAGGTATGGAGTCTAGTAGAGAGAGTTAACATGTATAGCAATTCTAAGAAAGCATAGAAATGTAGGACTTGGATTCGACGTCGACGTCTAGTAGTTAGTATAGTTGTTTTTTTGTTTGGATTTGTTGGAGGCCTTATTCCTGTTGTTAGGATGAGGTGCTCTTTATTTGCGTTGTGATATTTTTGTTATAGTAATCATTCACAGTTATTATAAAAAAAATATTACTTTTGTATTAAATACGAGAACATGAAAAAGAAAGAAAAAAATATCCTTGACGAGGTGGGCTATGTTATATTGCGTCTGTTGGGTAAACTATAAAAATGACCTTATAATGGGTAGTTTGTTTTTTTGTACCCATTAAGAATGGACTTACAAAACTAGTCTTCCTTCTTTTTCTTATATAGAACAATTAACTATTTGCCCCTCTATATTTCAAATATTTCTAAACAACTTTATACTTATTTATCTTTCCACTTTTATTTCTTTTCTCTTTTTGATTCTACTTTAATTTTTATATTTTTCTCTCTATTTGATTTTACTTTATTTTTTATCTCTTCATTTTTCTTTCTATTTTTTTAGTTTTTCTGGACCCTTACTTTTTTTTCCCCTTTTATCCTCTCAACTTCTATATTAAAAAAAAATATTGTTTTTATTTAAATTTAATTTTTCTTTTTTTCTTTTTATTTTTCTCAACCCTTACTTTTTTTCTTTTCTCCTCTCAACTTCTATTTATTTTTTTATTTTTTTCTCTTTTTTCTTTTTTTCTTTTTTTCTTTTTCTCAATCTTTATTTGTGTTTTTTTCTCTTTTTTTCTTTTCTCCCCTCAACTTCAATATTTTTTTTATTTTCTTTGATTTTTATTTTTTCTTTTTAAATATTTTTCTTCATTTTCTTCTTTTTCCATGATTTTTATTATTTTTTTCCTTTCTTCAATTTCTTCCAATTAAGTTATGCCCCATGAGCAAGCGTATGTTGACACTACCACCACATTGTATTTTGATTTATGAGATATTCCATAACTCTTACCTTAGAGGCAAGACTTAGCTCAAGACTTTCAAACGATAAATTATGCCCACGGGCAAGAGTTGACCCTACCACTTTATGTCTTCATTTATGAGATGTTCTACAATTCTTGCCTTAGAGGCAAGATTAGCTGGAGGACTTTCAAACAACAAATTATGCCCCACGGGCAAAAGTTGACACTATCACGTTATGTTTTCATTTATGAGATGTTCTACAACTCTTGCCTTAGAGGCAAGACTTAGCTCAAGGACTTTCAAACGATAAATTATGCCCCACGGGCAAGAGTTGACACTACTACGTCATGTCTTTATTTATGAAATGCTCTACAACTCTCTTGCCTTAGAGGCAAGACTTAGCTGAAGGACTTTCAAACAATAAATTATGCCCCACAGACAAGAGTTGATACTATCACGTTATATCTTTATTTATGAGATGTTCTACAGCCCTTGCCTTAGAGGTAAGATTTAGCTCAACAACTTTCAAACAACTAATTATGTCTCATGGGCAAGAGTTGACACTACCGTGTTATGTCTTCATTTATGAAATGTTCTATAACTCTTGCCTTAGAGGCAAGACTTAGCTCAAGGACTTTCAAACAATAAATTATTCTCACACGCAACAATTGACACTACCACGTTATGTCTTCATTTATGAGATGTTCTACAACTCTTGTCTTAGAGACACGACTTATTTCAAGAATTTTCAAACAAGTTACGTACATTGGGCAAGAGTTAACACTAACACATTGTGTTTTTAACTTGTGAAATGCTCTATAACTTTTGTTTTAGAGGTAAAACTCAACCCAAGGACCATCAAACAACAAGTTATGCCCCATAGGCAAGAGTTGACACCACCGTATTATGTATTGATTTATGAGATATTCTATAACTCTTGCCTTAGAGGCAAGACTTAACCCAAAGACTTTCAAACAAAAAATTACGCCTCATAGGCAAGAGTGACACTATCACATTATGTTTTGATTTATGAGATATTCTATAACTCTTGCCTTAGAGGTAAAACTTAGCCCAAGGATTTTTAAACAACAAGTTACACTGCATTGATAAGATTTGATACTATCATATTGTGTTTTAATTTATGAGATATTTTATAAATCAAGGACTTTCAACAACAAGTTATGTTTCATAGGTAAGAGTTGACACTACCACATTATGTCTTGAGTTATGAGATATTTTATAACTCTTGCCTTAGAGGGACGAATTAGTCCATGAACTTTCAAACAATAAGTTACGCCCCATGGACAAGAGTTGACACTACCATATCGTGTCTTGATTTATGAGATATTCTATAACTATTGTCTTAGAGGCAAGACTTAGCCGATAAGTTATGGACCATGGACAAGAGTTGACACTATCATATTGTGTCTTGATTTATGTAATATTGTATTAGTCTTGCATCAAAGACAAGACTTATCCCAAGAACCTTCCAAAAGAAACAGTTACGCTCAATGGACAAGTGTTGATACTACCACATTGTTTCTTGATTTATGAGAGGTTCTATAACTCTTGCCTTAGAAACAAGACTTAACTTAAGGATTTTCAAACAAAAAGTTATGCTCTAGCATAAGACTTGACACCACCACATTTTACCTTGATTTATGAATTGTTCTATAATTTTTGCCTTAGAGGCAAGATTTATCCCAAAGAATTTCTTAATAACAAGTCTGTCACACCCCGACAAAGGTAGGTGCAGACACAAACCGTATGAGCATCTGTTGTACCGATAATGTATGACCCAAGAAAAGTTATAGAATAATAAAAAAACTAAAAATGTATCGTAAGTTGCATACACATACTATAGAGTTATATGCATAAAAAATATACAACATGACTCTATATAGTGTCTAGGAAGCCTTTAAAAAGTTTACAACACTGTATTACTAACAACTAGCTGAGATAGGACCCGACGTACTCAACTGACAACCTGTATATGTAGCCAAAGGTAATAGACATAATTTTGCTCCAGATGGAGATGAAGCTCGCCAACATACCGGCTAAGGAGGGCAAGAACATAACATTGATGTCTGCTCACTTGCGGACCTAATCCTGTATTTATAAAGAAGGTGTTTCCCCAATATAGGGACGTTAGTATATATATATAATATGTACTAGTATGTAAAGCAGACAGAATAACATGTGGACATATAAGGAGGCTCAATGAATCAAGTAATGAAATGAGCGACAATGCAACCGAATACTAGAAACTCCTATCTGGAACTATAGCTTATGAGTCTATAAGTGACAGATATGTAATATAGAATGATAGTCTATGCATTTGCCTTGTTAACTTATCATATGACATCTTATAAGTAATTCATTATTATGAATTGCCTAGTGATTTTCCTAGGTGATGTCTGTTTCCTACCTTTACTATAAATAATCGTATGATGGCCTACCAAAAGCAATCTGTGTCAAACGTGTAATACATGTTGCTCAAATACTCATTGCTATGATTTTATGCATAGAATAGTAATAGCAGTTTGATACAGGGTACGTCCCCCGTGGACTCACTATGAGGGTCTGCTCGCAGTCCATATGTGTCATATATTGGCTCGAGTCAAGAAAACTAGTACATGACAGTCCAGTTGACTCTAAATACAAATGATGCCACAAGGGCGGGTTCGCCACAATGTTTGGGCTCACTATAATGGTCTAGTCTCTATTCTGTGCACAGAATTATTTCGCGCGTGTGTAACAAACCAAACCTATGAAAACCCTCCCATCGTTAAATTTTATCAATCAATGCCTTATAGTCCAATGCAGGTATGTTACGGCAATTCTTGTTTAGCCATTCAAGTAGTATTTCCCATATACGATTAACTTATTTAGTAGCATTAAGCTATGTAAATTCTAGATCTTTATATCATATCATAACATGTGGCTATGTGATCAACTATACTAGTCCAACTATATTATGGTCATTTTTTCTAGTTTATAACATATAATATATATGACACGTGACTTTTAAGAATTTCAGAAAGGCACGAACATAGTCATGTTAGAACTTTACTAATACATGACCCAACAAAGAGTATATCAATATTATGACCTCAGCAGATAGAAGTAAGAAGTATGGACACAAGTTCAAATGGAAAGAACACACAGACGTACTGATACGACGAACGTGTAGTCATGTGCCTAACATACCACACGAAAGCTCTATTTATATAAGTAATCAAACAACTCATGTGGACTCTTATTGGAGAAACATGTGACTTTAGGTTATGACTTACGAAGAAGAAGTTTTACCTTTACATATCTTGGATGTCTTACTAGCTAACGTTGGTAGCAAGAGTTTCCAACAACTCAACCCTCCTAGATGCAGATTTTGCACAATCGACCAATAACTTGAATCCCCAACCGATAAGCAATCATTCCAATACAATCAACTACATATATAATACACAGAAATGTTCATCAATAATACAAAGTTCATCTAACAACACATTTTAATATTCTTCCCTGAGGCCTAAAATTAATCAAATTTCTTATCAATTGTTTGGGGAGAATTCTTATTTTCCAACTTACAAAAGTTAATATCAAATCTATCCCGTCAATAGAAATACCCAAAAACTTCACTTTTATTATAATTCATTCCCTCCCCTAAAAAGAAATCCTAATTAACAAGACCCATTTTAAGAACTAACATGAAATTCAAATTAAATGGCGATTACTATCTTATTCTATATCCCAAATCCATAACCCATAACTAAATTGAGGAGGTAGAGAAATTACCTATTTTAAATTAACCCGCAACTTGAGTTTTTGAAATTTTTTCAAAATTATTAGATGAACACTAGTAATTGTTTAGCAATTTAGAATCGTCGAGAGCTGCTCACTTGTACAAAACAGTCTTTCTTTGAGAACTAGGAACCTCACGTTATGCCTCTGAAAAGGATGATAAATGGATTTTGTTTCTTGAAAAAAACTTCCTAGCTAAGGTGGTAGCTTACTTCACATAATTATCTCTATAAAAATAAGGAGAAAAGAGAGTAAAAAGGGAGGGATCCATTTGGTCTAATTGTTAGAAACTTAACTAGGAGGGCAACACTAATTGCTACTCCCTCCGTCTAAAAAAGAATGACCTACTTTGACTTGATACAAAGTTTAAGAAAATAAAAAACTTTTGAATCTTGTGCCCTTAAATTAAAGTTATGTCAAATGTACCAAAATGCCTTTTAATCTTGTGTTCCTAAACATATCATGTGAAAAATTGAAATTAAAGTATTGCCAAAAGGAAAAAGGAGTCATTCTTTTTTAAACGAACTAAAAAGAAAAGTAGGTCATTCTTTTTTAAACGGAGGAAGTATTATTTTTCTTAATTGGCAGCTTGGAAGTAGTACAATGTATAATATATACACACAACCTTAATGGTACATATCGAATTATTCACGCAAGTACACAACTCAAAATTGGTGTAAGGCTGTAAGTATCACTTGCACGTTTCATATGCTCTTCTTTTTTTCTTTTTTGAAGCTTATAGAATTAAGATCAAAATTTAAATTTCTAAAATATCAAATTATATACACCACTAGAAGGTAGACTCAAATATTGCTTATTTGGTGTACAATACACCAGGTAACTCTTTACATACTAAGAGTTACACTAGCTTAGATATTAAATTAAGTTCAAAATTTTCTGAAGTGCTACAAAGTCATGTCCTTAAATTTGTTTTGATGTAAAAAAAAAAAAAGAAAGATTCCTTTGCAGATTATTTAATTTTTATTTATTAGCAAAATATAATACAAGTTGAAAAAAAAAGGAAAAAAAACAAACAAAATAGAGAAATTAAAAAAAAAAAGAGATTGAGAAAACAAAAATAAGAAAAAGATAATGGTTGAGAAAAAAGCAAAGAATTTAAAAAAAATCAGAAAAACAAAAATGAAAGGAAAAAATAAAAATAAAATTTGAGAAAAAAAATGATCAAAACCCAAAAAAAAAAAAAAAAAAGTTTGAGAAAAATGAATTAAAAAAAAAAAAGAAATGAAGAAGTAGATAATGTTTGAGAAAAAAAGAGAAAAAATAAAGGTTGAGACAAATGTATTAAAATATTTAAAAAATAAAGGAAAAATAAAAAAGTAAAAATAATAAAAATAAAAATAGAAGTTGAGAGACAAATGAGGATGAAAAGTTTAGAAATATTTGAAGTGTAGAGAGACAAAAATATATTTGTACTATACTTAAAAAGGAAGGAAGATTAATATTTAAAGACTTTTCCATAGGAGTCAAAAATCTAAAGGGATGGGACAGAAACGACACTTCAAATTAAACTATTTCCACGAAAATGGCCATGGAATTTAAATTCTGTTTTCTAGCCATTTCAATTTACTGGTCTGTTCTGTACCGTTTCTACACACTTTCTATACAGTTCTATGCATATCTTATACATATAAATATTTTATATGAAAATTATACAGTTTTGATACACAATTTATACAATAATTGTACTTTTTTTTTACACATTTTATACAACAATTATATAATTTTTATGCAATTTCTATATATTTTATATATATATTTTATACATGTACATATTTGATACATATATCTTATATAGATACATATTCTATATAACAATTATATCATTTTTATATAATTATATTTAACTATTATTTCTAAACAATAAAAAAAGGGCTGAATATTTTTCCAGTTGAAAAATGGAAAAATTACATAAACTAGCAATTTTAAGACATTAATTACAATTAATAGCAATAGTTTCTCAAAATTACAACTTATAACAAAAGTAACAATATTTTACCTTTTTTAGGGAAAAGCACGTGACTTTAATCCCTAGCTTTACCTTACCTTTTTTTTACGCTAATTTATCAATTTCAGTTTTTTTTTTAAATATGATTTTTTTTCTCCATCTGTTAAGGTAAATTGATTTTACAGATGTTATATTTTCCATATATCTCTTTTATGTAATTTATTGTCGCCATTTTTTTCCATCTTCTTCTGCGTATTGGTTTTTTCTTCTTCTGATTTTGTTGCGTAATAGGAGATGTGCCATCATTCTCATAGCAGTAACTCTCTTCATCATCTTCCTTTGCTATGTTCTCATGTTCATTTGGTTTTTTGACTTGTTCAGATTGATAAGGTGGAAGTTTGATGTTAGGCTTCTCTATTTGATCAGAAAATTTGACTACTTTAGGGTGCATATAGTAGTCTTTTTCGCTATCAGAAAGTTCTACACTTGGTTCAGATTCATTTTTGGCTAACGATTCTTCAAGCAACATTGACAACTCCTCAAATTTCTTCAATGATGCAGCTTCTCTACTTTGAAGCTCCTCATTTTCGCAAATAATAATTTGGACCTCTTTTTCTTTGTCCATTAAACGTTCCTGCAGTCTTGCGCTCTCGTTCTTTGCTTCACCAAGGACCTCCTTTAGATAAGTCACCTCAGATTCAAATTTCTTGAGGAAATTCTTCAAATATGCTTCTTTATCCATTTTGGCAGAAGCTTGTTCCTCAATTGTCGAAATTATGAAATGGAAAATATTGAGAAAATCTTCATCACCACAATCCATAAAAATTCAAAAATCAGTGAAAAAGAGGAAGTCGAATGAAAAAAGAGAATCTAGTAAAATTGCAAGCTATTTTATCTGATTATGAATTTGAAGAAGAGAAAGTGGGGAAAATATTTTTTCTCTTTGTAAAATTTTATAGTTTCTGGACAACATCTGAATATATGTATTTTATATATACAATTTATAAGGTATGTATTTATTTTGAGTTTTGTTAAGATATGAAATTGTAGTTGTTAATTTAATGATATGTATATGTTATTTTTAAGATATGTATTTTGTATTTAGATTTGTTACTGATAACATTTGTATTTGTTATGTATAAGATATTTAAGATATATATTTTGTATTTAAGATTTGTGTAAGATATTTGTATTTGTTACTGATAAGGTTTGTATTTGATGTTCAGTTGTATTCTTTTTTTAATAACATATATTTGGATCATTCATGTATTCTTTTCTTTTTTATGTATATATATATGTTATGTTATAATTCATGTACATATGTGGTAATGTAACTTGAAGATGTATTTTGTAAATATATATGTTGATTTTGATCCAAATCTTCTTCGCACGAGATATGCTTTAATTTTGTAGCATTATCGAGATAACAGAAAACACAAGAAGGCACAAAGTGATGATAAAGCACTAATAAAGCCTCCTAGAAAAATCGGGATAACAGAAAACGTTGAAGTTCATAAAATTTGATGTGTGCTTTTAATTTGTTGTATTTGATAACAGTTAACTTTAGGTGGACAAAAATGTAGTTGAATATTTCTTAAGTTTCATATGTTACTTTAATGTTGAAAGTTAATGATATGTTAATGTTTATTTTTCTTTTATATTTAGATTATTAATGTTCAATATTATAAAATAGAATAATTTTTATGGTTATATTATGAATCTGTTAGCAATATGTTATGAATATGTATTTTTCAGTTTTGCATATGTATTTATTAGTAATGCATATATATTTTTCAGTTATGCTTATAGATCTATGAATAATACATATATATTTGTCCAGTTTTGCAAATGTATTTATTAGTAATTTATATGTGTATCCCAATTATGCTTATAGATTTATCAATAATACATATGTATTTTATTAAATTTAAAAATATTTTTGAATAATGAATGTGTATTTTTTTAGATACGCAAAGCAGATATGAATATGTATTTATGAACAATACATTTGTCCTTTATAGTTTACATATGTATTTATGATCAATGCATATATATTCTTTTAGATATGCATATGGTTCAATGTAATAAAAATACATATGTACTTTTTTTGTTATTCATATGTAGTTATGAATAACACATATGTATATATCTTTAACACATATTTTTTTTTATTAATACATATGTATTTTCAGTTCTGATTAATATGTCGTTATATATTTTTTTCAATTTCATATGTTTTTATGATGCATATGTATTTATCAATAATGCAAATGTACCTTTTCAGTCTGTATATGTAGTTTATGGGCATAATTATTTATTAGATTCTTATACGTATTTTTCAGATTTTAACTATTTGTATGTGTAGTTTTCACTGTCTTTAGGTTTAAATATGTATTTTGCAGAATAATAGTTGCATTAATTGATTACATATATAATAACGATATATTAATGATGTATATATTTGCAACTTCAGTAAAATAATTGCAACAAATTAACTATAACAAATTCAAGAACATCAAACATTTGTCTTACAATGTAGAATCACATAATTATCAATGAAAAAATTCAACGCTTATTTTTTGACTGAATACATCAACAAACTTATCCTTTATTATATTTCCTACATGAACGCCTATTGTGACCTTTAAATCCACATGAATTACAATATTTTTGTTCTTTTTTTCGATTATATCTCTTCTTGATTTTTCACGATCCTTCTTTGGGGGTCTTTCAGGTGGTTGTTTGTATTTCGGGGGCAGAACAACCTCCTTCAATATCTCCGATAAAATTACCCAATCATTTTTATGCGGTAGAGGATAAACTGAAAGATCATACGTTCTCAAGACTGTTTTTGACTTATATAGATCTGAGCAATATGGTTCCTTCTTAAAAAAAAATTTATCAAGTACTGCACAAACATGCACACACGGTATCTCGTTCAATTGGAATGCATGGCAAGATCATTTTTTTAAGGCAAACAATAAAATGTTTCTCCTTGCCGTGGATTGTATAGACATACTCTGAGGCTGATATAACCTGAAATTATTATTAAAAAATTTACAAAATAAAAATAATTTTGACATTTACAATTTCTAATTAGCAAATGTATTTTACCAATGCAGCATATGTATTTTACAAGTCTGCATATGTATTTTTGTGTTATGCATATGTATATTCAATTTGAATGCATTTGCAATTTAGATCTACATCAATATGAGAAGCCAATAGTGTGTAGAGTTGATTATACGAAGAATTTATGCTCATCAATATACCATCACTGATGTAATCTTCATATGATTATTCATATGTCCATCTACCGGAGTGTTTAACGAGAACAAGTATACTTTCCATTGTTAATCTCCAGAACACTACAAAACAGTAAATATAAATTCAATTATCAAATACATACTACATACAATGAATCATTTGTACATACACAACTGAAAAACAAATTTCAACGAAACAAATTCTTTAGTCGAATAATATGTATCATCGACTAAAATTCAAAATTAACGTATAAGAATTATTATTTAGTTTTATAAATACATAATGACAAGAACAACTTTGAATTTGAAAAAAAAAAGGCAAAATGATCTTCTGGACCCCTGTACTAGGTCGGTTTTGTAAGTTGGACACTTTTACTTACATCCTTATCATCTGGACCCCTGAACTTACTAAAAAGCAATATTTCAAACCCTTTGACCGTTCACTTTGCCTATGTGACATTAAATGACTGACTAGGACAAGGAGAGTGTAGTCACTCGCCTAGGGTACGAGTGGGGGTCAATTTTTGACCAATTTTATATAAAAATAATTAAAAATAATATTAAAATTAAAAAATAAAAAATAGCCTTTTTTCCTCCATCATTTTTAATTAAAAAATATTTTTCAAAATTTAAAAATAAAAATAAAAATAAAAAATCCTCCTTTCCCCAAACCCCCCTCTCCGTCCAACCCCCACCCCACCCCCTCAGCCCCCTCTCTCCCGTCCAACCACTCCCTCACCCCCATTCAGCCCCCCTCCCTCGTCCAGCCGCCCCCACCCCACCCTTCACCCCTATCCCCCATCCCCCGTCCCCCGTCCCCCGTCCCCCGTCCCCCGTCCTCCGTCCAACCATAGTTGTCATGACAGCCATGGTATTACCATTAACGTCCCCCACTCCTACAACTCTCTTTATCTCTCTTCGTCACCCCATCCCCATAGCCATGGCTGTCATAGCCATCACCATATAAATATCTTTCTCTTCGTCTTCTTTTTCTTCTTCATCATATATGGCAGATTTTTGGGCAATCCCTAAAGAGGGTCTTTGCTTCTTTTCTTTTTTTTCTTTTTTTGGTCAAGTCTCTTTGTTGTGTTGATATTGTTGTTGATGTTCATCACCATCACCATTGATATTGTTGTTGGTTGTTCATTGCTGTGGCAGATATTGTTGATGTTGTTGTTGTTTTTTTGCCTTTTTTTGATCAAGTCTCTTTGTTGTGTTGATATTGTTGTTGTTGTTCATCACCATCACCATTGATATTGTTATTGGTTGTTCATTGTTGTGGCAGATATTATTTTTGTTGTTCTCAATTTAAATTTTTTATTTTGTTTAGGATTAATTTTGTAACTTTTACAAATTGTTAAAGATATTTAAATAAAAATTAAAAATTCATTATGTTTGTGTATGTGAATTTATAGTTAAAGCTTTAAATTAATTGGAGAGACATTTCAATTATTTAAAATAAATTTGATGTTTAATTAAATTTATTGTGTTTGTGTATTAGAATTTATAGTTAAAATTTAAATTAATTTAAATAAAAAATTTATTGTGTTTGTGTATTAGAATTTCTACAATTTATAAAAATAATTTATTTAATTATGTTTGTTAAAGATATTCAAATTTAAAAATCAAAAATTCATTTAGGTTTGTATATATGAATTTATAGTTAAAAATTTAAATTAGTTGGAGAAGAATTTTAATTATTTGGAATGAATTTGATATTTAATTTGTGAGTAAAAATAAAAACATGATTATTTAAATTTTTCTACAATTTATACAAAATTTTATTTAATTAAATTAATTTTAATATTTAATTTGTCATGTAGCATTTTAATTGACTTGGAATTTCATGAAATACTTGAAAATGACATGGCACACGTGGCAACTTATATGACAATTGACGTGGGGGAGTGTGTTACACTCTCCCAAAATGTGTTTAAAATGTTGTTTTTTAGTGGGTTCAGGGGTCCAGATGACAAACATGTAAGTAGAGTGTCCAACTTACAAAACCGACCTAGTACAGGGGTCCAGAAGATCATTTTGCCAAAAAAAAATCGTTGAGAAATTTTTTCAAAATACGATCTCAAAATTTGAACTTCATGACTGTTACGCAAACTTGTTATTAATTTTCCAAAAATTTCCCCAATTATATTTTATGAAATTCACAAACAAAACCAAGTTTGTTTATCAATATCTGTAATTGTAGTGTTGTATTTTAAATTTTTCTTCACAAATTCCAGGCATTGATCAATAATATTAGAAGCACCCTGGTTTTTTTTTTTAATTTGCTTTGAGTTGTTTATGAAAAACGTTTTTTGAATTTGAATTATGTTGATGTAAATTAATGGTTGAGGTAAGAATAAAAGAGTCATATAAGGTAGAGGAATCTGTTTAATTAAATGTGGCATAAATTAAGGAACAGTTTCATCCCTTATTTAACTCTAACTGATTAGAGTTAAATAAGGAATGGATACCTATTCGTATATGTATTTATATGGCAATCTTTCACTAAAATATAGAATACATATTGCTATTTTTCGTAATTTTGAAACTGTTGCTATAAAAGTTATAATTAAGGCTCTATAGTTGCTATTTCTGAATTTTTCCTTTAAAAAATTTATAGCAAAAAAAAAACTGAAATATTTTTAAAATAACCGAATGACCCAAGTTGAAAACTATATCACTATTGTATATGGACTATATCGGTATTGTATATAGACTGTATCAGAACTACGTGGGTCAAAATGACCCAAATTAAGAAATAACTATAAAGTGAAAATAGTATACCCGACTGACCACTTTTTAAAAAAATATCAAACTTGAACTATTTATTTTAAAAAATGCTATAAAATATCATTTTTTTAAAATCAAAATCTAAAGTCACCCACAACAATGAAATTCCCTAGCGTCTGTTTGGGCAGAAGCCAGAATGTTTAATTGGCCCAAAATATGCAACCTACTATTCATACCATACAAATGGCCCAAGGTAATGTACCCATCAGGAAACATAAACTCAGTGCATCCTTTGTTTCTTAGATATATCATATATCTGAGCTCTTTTCATACTTACATAAAATCTGTATACATTTTACCCTCAACGAATATTAATTATGAAATTTCACTATGTATTATATTGTACTTTTTTCTGAAAACGAGATTTTGAAATCAAATGATCAATTGTTAGGCGGCTCAAAATTTTATTGTGGGGACTCACAAAATTAATGAGTACTAAAATGGTGCTAATAGAATTGCGAAAGACATTTGTATTTGATAATTGAGACTTCTCATCATTTGAAGCAATAATATATGATTAGGTAAAGTATATAGTATAATTAATTAAGCCCACAATCTCATAAAATACATACAATTTATTAAATGATGAAGTCTATGCTGTCTTCTGCAATAATTCATTCTTTAACAACTTTAATGTATAACATTATATTAGCTGCACAACCAAGTATCTCTTGTAATATTACCTATCTGTCCTCTTGTCTACTCTAACTTATTATCCCAATTTAAGCTTTGTGGTACTGATTTGACTGAGGATAAGTTTGTAATTTCATAGAGTATGGCAAACATACATATGCATAACAGATATTCTCCAAACTCACCACACGTGCAACCCTACACCGCAAATTGGGCTTTTTGATCTTTTATCTTTTCCAACAAGTTGGGTCTATTTTATTAGTTTGAAAAAGGAATCTTTACGTAGTATATTCATCTATCAAAATAATATGTATTAATATACAAAATATGTACATATTTATGTATAACAGTGTATATCTTTGATAGATTTGACTGTTGAATGTAAATAGTTTCTTACTTTCCGGTCAAATCTGTAACTTTCCCTTAAAAATAATTTTAAAAAATTGACATTAGCAATGAGATTATGAAGTATTAAGAGATTCGATTAACGGTTAATCACATGTTAACCAGCTAAGCTGGTCACATGGGCCAGATATGTGAGGCCCAATAATGACACGAATATCCAAGCAAAACTGGCCCACCGACAAGCTCCAGGTCCTCCTCCAATGGTTGCACGTGCGGGCATCAACGGCTGACAGTTAAATTTTATTCCTGATCAACGGTTGGGATGGAACTTCAACACAAGTGAAAAGTTACAATAAAGAAAAAAGTTTCGAGGAATCGAAGTTCTTATTTTGTGATACTCCCGTCGTTCCATTTTACTTGTTTTAATTTATCTTGACACATTAATTAAGAAAAAACATGACTAGTTTATCATAGTAATCCTATTAAATAATGTTTATATTTTTGTGACCTCTTAATGATTAGTCCACCTACTGGAGACAAAACTTTGTATTAATTTGAATACAACAAAATCATTTTATTAAATCGAATAAGTATAATTAATTCACTTAGTACCTTGTGTAGAATTGAACAATTAAATCGAAATATTTTAAATTATTTATCTGTCAATACGAGCAATATCTGAAATTTGAATCGCTAAAATTATTTTAATATTAAATCTTGAACATATAAAAATTCCAAAATAATATTAAACTTTTATCTTTTGATAGCATGCTCTAGTCTCCTTAAGAAACTTTCTCCCCATTGAAGTAACCTAACCATCAAAACTCTTTAAGCATGTAAGATTTGAGAATAAAGCTCTTTTAACCATATAATAATTTGATTTGTGTAAAAAAAATTGTATTGACAGATATATAATGAAGGAAGGAACTATAAAATAATGACTATGCAATGATGAAATGATTGTGGAGAGAATAATTATTTGAGGCTGACCATTGACCAGATCCAGGGGTTAGTTTGACTGAACGTGTGGGCTCCACGTATGCTACATGTGAATATGGGGCTGTTAAGGAATGATGGTATGCCATGTAGGATCCACATGAACCTCCATGCTCAGAATGTACATATAATTATCTAATTATGCAACTTGATTAATAAATAAATATAAGAAATGAAATTCCTTTAATTTCGAGACATAGTATATGGGGGATTTCATTTATTTGCCCCTTTAGTCTTTGTCCACCAAGTGATCACTTTAGTTTAGTCAAAAGTGAAATAGTACTCTGTTTCAAATTAATTTTGACATTGAATTTTTTTTTAAAAATAAATAAATTTTGAGATCTTACATTATGAATATATTAAATACGTCATTATACTCTTTAATCTTATGATATTAAATATGTTGTATGAAAAAGTTGCAACTAATTAATGAGTTGCTAAAAAAGAAAATGATCATATTTTCTGAAACGAACTAAAAAAAAAATACGTCAAATAAATTGAAATAGGGGGGTATTTGACAACGATGGCGAAGTTATACATTTGTTTCAAAAACTAAATCAACTAAATCATTATGATTATATCAGTAGGTCCATTTATATATATATATATATATATATATATATATATATATATATATATATATATATGTATATATATATATATATAAAATCACGATCTACTCATATATATAATTATGTGATAATGTCTTTTATATCATTCTTTTACCTTCTACGTAATTAGCACGGCTCAAGAACATAATCAAATAAGAAACATTTACATAAGTGGATATTTAATTCATGTCTGTTTGTGCTTTTGGAAACTTGGATAGTTACGAGAATGATGAGTGTTTATAAAAAGTTAGCTATTCCTAACCTAGCTAGAATAGAATTGGTAAGTGCCAACTTAATTAATTTTAATGATGAGACAGCGAGAGATTTGTTGAATAAGTAAAGAGTTAATACATAATCCTAAACTTTACATCAAATTATAATTTTTACCTTAAACTTTGATAGTGCACAAATAGAACTTTTAACTATTCAAAACCTGAACAAATATGACCTTCGATTTTGCAACCCCATGTGTGAGTCTCACTCGCGCCTACGTGAAAAGGTAATTCAATCGTACGATGCCACGCCATTAAAAGGGCTGACTTGGAGAGGGGTCATATTTGTGCAGTTTTAAATAGTTAAAGGTCATATTTATACACTGTCAAAGTTTTACGTTTTGTGTTAAAACGACGTTCTTTTAATTATTATTATTATTAATATTATAATTTTTTATTTATTTCTATAGTAGCAGCACCTAACTTTTTGTTAATTTTAAAAATTATTATTATTTTATTTATTTCTATAGCAGTAGCACCTAACTTTTTTTTAATTAAAAAAAAAATCAGCCACTAGCAGGGATTGAACCCGCACATTAGGCTGAAGGAAGCGCCCAAGAAGAACAAATAACACCACTAGGCTATCTAAATGTCTTGTTTCATGTGGTTCAACATTAATATACGTACATAAATATACATTTTCTATCTTACATATATACAACGTAATTTTTTATCGAGGGGGTTCGGGTGAACCCATGGCAGCCACGTAGGTCCGCCCCTCGTTAATTTAATAACGTTTTAATAATGTTAATTTAATAATATTTTAATTACATTAATTTGATAACGTTAATTTAATATACTACTACTATCCTTAATAACATTAATTTAATAACATTTTATTAAAACTATAATTTTTTTATTATTAGTATAGTTTCATCTTTAATTTAATATTTAAATAAATAATATTTAGATATATTATATAACTTAAATTCGTAATCTGCTTTATAATAGATATATACATACCCGCTCGATTTTTTCATATAAGACTGACCCGCCTAATTAATAAATCTTCAAAATTGCTCTTTTTCCGAAATGATAAAAGAAATTAGATGTCATTTTCATCTTTGAGCCGAAAATAATGAAAAAATAATAGTGAAGAGTCATTTAAAAGTCATATTTGTGCAATTTTGAATAGTTAAAGGTTATATTTGTTCACTGTCAAAGTTTAAGGTCATATTTATGTATTATGCCCTTAGATTTTAAGCTGGACGCGCCCAGTTTTGCGTGTTGAACACGCGTTTTGCCACGTAGGATTGCAGGTCATATTTGTGCAGTTTTGAATAGTTAAAGGTCATATTTGTGTACTATCAAAATTTAAGATCAAAGAAGTTATAATTTGGTGTTAAGTTTAGGTTTATTTTTTATGTAGTAACTCATAAGTAAATATTTACAATAATCATGTGCACCATACACATGAAAATCTGGAATAAAGTGAATAATTAAAATTACCTGTCAAATCATGTTCTTGTCGGAAAACAAATCTTAAAAGTTGTCTCCTATTTCATCATTTTCTTAATGTATTTTTCTGTCTCGAACTAATTTCCTTTCACTTTCCTATATTTCCCCAGTTCAAAATCACCCATTTATAATGTAAAAACTTTAGAACCATCTCTAAATGCGGGCAATCTGGTGTACTAAAACTCTCGTTATGCGCACGCAGGGTAGACTAAAGAATACCAACCTGAATCCCCTCAACAAAAGATTATACTGTATATATATTGTATTTTTTGAAATATTTATATACATTTTGCGGATTTTGAACCTCCCGAACATAAAATTAGAGGTTGACTTAGTGGTTGAGGGTATTCAAAATTCACCTTGAGGTTTCAAGTTTGAAATGTTGAATCTGCCACTTTGTGCAGGGTCTGAAGAAGGATCATACCACAAGAGTACTCAGACTCACCTTACATTTCTGCAATAACCATCTCTAAACGCATTCGGACAAATTGTCTTTTTTTTTAAATGCTATTTAGATGAGTAAAAGTCATTAATGGATAGTGACAATAATCGATCTACGAACATGCATGGATGCTATACTTTACCAGAGAAAAGAGGATGAAGAGAGTTATTTATTCGTCTTGCATGCTGATTTTCTCCTCCTTTTTTTTTTAAGGAGGGAAAAGTTGTTTTTAAAGTCAGCAAATCTAATGTTTACGTTCAGGATTAGTTAAGAAACTTGCTTGAGTGATATATCCCTGTCCAACTAACTTATTCAGGATAAAATGTAAAGAATGTACTCAATAATAATTAATATCTCAATTATTTAAATGATAATTATCTTAAATTATTTATTTTTAATAAGAAGGATAAATAAAATTGACCGAAGAAAATAGTAAAGGATTGGAATTAGGACCAGATGGGACAAGTAACAAGCACTAGTTGGGACACCCTTTCCTCGTCTCCTCCAACATCTTGTCGCCTCACTACACTCCACTTGGCCTTTTCACCATTTTTTATTCATTTCATTATATGTATGTATATTTCATTCAAATGCTTACACCATTCAAGACTCTAATGGACTACCTACTTGTAATATTTATTTAAAGACTTTCAAACAATAATAATCTATATATGATGGTGTTTTGATTTGCCGAGATACTAATGTACTACTTCGAGTTCCTAGTAGGGCCAAGACGCCAAGTTATGACTAGGTTGGCGATAATTACGTAGGCGTTTTAAACATATTAAAAGATCATATTATAAAAGAATATTAGAAATTGAGTTGTGGGACGTCTATTTAACTTTGGAAAAAGTTTAAAATTTTGTGAGTCGGAAAAAAATTATTTAAAGAACTAGTTAGACTTAGATCGAGTTAAAAAGAAAATAAAAATTTTCCTTTGTGTTAGCAAATATTGTTTTGAAAAGAAAAAAGATAAAAAAGCTGTATGGACAAACAGGATCTTAGTATAAAACATTTTGATCTATTGTAGTCAGATATATATGCTTAATTAATAATACCACTGTCTTGAAACTCTATTTATTGCGAGTCCACCGATTGAAGTCTGGAGAGGATTTTAAGAAATGGGACTTCCAAATCTTCTAACTATTACTCCTTTTCGTTTCATAACAACTAATGTTTTTAATTTGAACACATCGCTTAGAAAAAAACTGTTAACTTCTATAAAAAGAGTAATATATATTTTCCCTAATTTACCTTTTGATAAATGTCTTGAAAAGAATAGCTCATGAGTAGTTCTTTAGTAGTTTTTTGATTAGTAAAGTTTTTCTTAATTTAAATGAGACTAAAATTGAAAGAACAAAAACAATGAAACTCCACTTGTTTTGAAACAAAATAAGAAGGTAATTAAAAGTATCACTTATTTTAAAACGTGGGAGTGATATTGGATATTGAAAAAATGAAAATCACTGGCATTATGGAGTAGATTAAAATAGAATTAATTGGTGCTTATTAGATACCTCAGTTATTTCATGAAAAGTGTCTTATATAAATTTGACATAGTGGTTCAATAATGTGGTTGAGCAACATGAGGTCTTAGGCTCAATTCCTAATAAAAATAAATATCAGATGATCTCTTTCCATCTGCTAGTCTTGTTCGATAGAGTTAGTTGATATTTGTTGCTGGTGGGAGGTGACAAGTATTCAGTAAAATTAATCGAGGTACACGTAAGCTTGCCTAGACACCACGATCACAAAAAAAATTACCTTCACATAATAATTAGTATGATAATAATATATACATGTTTCTAGACTATTGTCAGGAATCTGGTACCATTTCAGTTTTTTAAATATGAATTAAGAAACTTTTGCTTCTTTTGAAAAGGAAAAATCTAAAAGTTTTCGGTTTATACTTTTAGGTAAGAGTAAAAAGTTGGTGCACTGGTTACTAGTGAAGTGAAGTTAGCTGCAATTGTAAAGGCATAAATTAAGTAGGTTTTAGTTTTTTGTTACATTAATGTTAAGTCTTTTGATGTGTGAAAACACTATAAACATTATCCTATATCTACGTTTGTCTTATAAAATCAGTTTGGCAAAGGTGAAATGTCATTCTTTGTGCTTTCATATCACATTTGTTAACTTTCCTTTTTGTTATTCTTGTTTTACTTTTTTGCCTTCTCTTTTTTGCTTATTTGTTTGGGAAATTTAATGAATTATAACGTTTGTATGATGCCCAATATACTTCGTGTAGGCAAATGTCTTTATGTACTAAAAATATGCCGCCGTTATATTGTACTTGTATTTTTTTTTTTTTTTTTGAAAAAAATGTGCGAAAAAAATCTATACTTTGATGAAATTTACAGTTACATATCCTGAACTTTGTGATGGTCCTATGACCACCCTATACTATTTTTTATCATATTTAACTGATATATATTTGACACTTGGATCACTATGTGTATTTCACGAACATTGAGCGCATAAGAAAAAAAATGTTTGATAAGAGGCAAATATATGTCAGTTAAATAAGGAAAAAAATAGCCTGGGGTAGTCATAGGACCCCCGCAAAGTTAAGAATGTGTAACTGCATATTTCGCCGCCTAAGTATAAATATTTTTCGCACATTTTTTCCTGTGTTTTTTTTATATATCATCAAGTAACTCAATATATAAATTTTCTTAAAATATGAAATTTGTAAAACTAAAATTAATATAAGATACATTTATTAGTATTACAGATAAAGGGCATTTAATGACGTAAATGATGTGAAGCATGAGTCAATCAAATTATTCTAAATTACTTTGGGATAAACCAAGTGAAATTATCGTTGATCTAACAAATCATGCGTATGAAAAAAACACAAGCAAGCAATATTCTCATTTGCTTATTATTATTCCTCCGGTTCATACTATCTATTTACTTTAAAAAATTGAACACTTCTTATTAAGAAATAATATATTATAATGCCATAAGAATGTTTGTATAAATTATTATTTTATTTATTTAAAAAAACTGATTATTTAATTGATTAAGACTTCGCTTGTCAACGTATGGTCCAAGTGTTTAATTAAGGACTTCTCATTATTGACGATTCTTAAAAGAATTTAAATTCAATTTATAAGAGTACAACTAACATTTAAATTTTAGAAAAATAATACTAATAATAATCTTTTAATGATTGGCTCTCAACCACCAGGAGTGGTTAAAATTAATTTGAGATACAGAAGGCCCACATTTGCTTGTACATGAATTATTATAGGAATCATGCACAATTATCAGTAAATAAATAAACAATAATTTGAAATTCTAAAAATAGGATACGTGATAATTAGATCATGTTTGTTGTCTCCTTATTCGAGTTCACGTGGACAACCTTTAGGATCCTAAGCTAAGGAAAGTAGGAGGCGGCATCATAATTCATTTAGATATTTGTAAGGATTATTAGAGAGATAAAATAGCCTTTCTATTAAATTAATTAAATTCAACTTTTAGGAATTTAAAGTTTGTACTAAATCAGTAAATAGTAATGTGGTGGTGCTTTAGACATATTTTTTCCGTTTACCTAATAGGGGTAAAATATAAATATTTTTGTGGCATAAATTATGATACAGAAAATATAATTAATAACCTTATGTCAAGTTAATTTTAAATATAAGAATATACTATTTTCTTAGAATAAATATAAAGAGATATAGATACCAAAATTATTTCTTGGATATGAATATAATGTAGAATAGGGATTAGATTCTACAAATTTGTGTGTTCGAATGAATCAAATTCTTCAATTCTAATAAAAAATTTCAAATTTAAATTTTTAAAAGTTATCAGCAAGAAAGTTGGTTCCTACTATAATGAATTTACCCCGTAAAAATTTAAATAAATCAGGATCTGAAAAAAAAAAAAAATCTCTTGATTGAAAACCAAAAAGGAAAAGAAGTGCTGTCTTGAGATTAATTTTTTTTTAGAAAAAATAATTTCTCAAAAATAAAATAAATAACTATTGAAAAAAATAGAAAAAAAAAAAAGTTTTACAAGTGATATTTCATATTATATGAATATGTCTTTTTCTATCCTCCAACCTTCTTATGTTCACCTTCATCTACGCCAACTAACCCCTAACCCCTAACTCGGAGGCGGACCCATGTGACACTGTGAGGATGTATGTGCACCTGGTAACTTCATAAAAATTATTTCCTCCGTCTCATTTTATGTGTCGCCATTTGACTGGGCACGGAGTTTAAGAAATAAGGGAAGACTTGATAAAATTTACCAAATTATCCTTTATCAAAAAATGTGTCAATATCTTTTTTTTAATTAAATAGGACCAATAAGGGTAAAAGGGTAATTGTGTCTTTAAAAAGTTGTCAAATAAGAAAAGGCGACACTTATTTTGGGACGGATTAACAAGGAAATAATGGCACATAATTTGAGACGGAGAGAGTATATATATAGATATAGATGTAGGTATAGATATCCCAATATAATGTTAATATATTAAATAGTGCACCCTCAATAACAAAACTTCTCTTGGTGCATTGGTTCGAGATTTAAAGTTGAGCATCCTTCGGAACCCAACACTGCGGGTTTGATTCCTGGTGGGGGGTGGAGAGCTATGTTTTTTTATATAACCTTTAATTGTTCCTCCTCATCTGGTCCCACCTCAATTTAAAAAAAAAAATTAACACACAATTCTCCAATCCCTAAGCTATCAAGCCCAAACAATCTTGGTGTATTCCCCCCAAATCCCTAAAATATTTTTCTTTTTCCAAACCCAAAAGTCCCTTCAAACAAATTTTTCTATCTTCCAAGTTCCATCCCTGCATTACCTTTATTCTTCATAATTTTGTGGCTATTGATGATAACCTATCGTAAATTCTTTACTATTAATTAATGTTTTTCTTACTCATGAATTGTCTATCGAAAAGGTCATTTTGATCTTGTGTTGAGGGTATTTGATATACTTCATTGTGTTCTTGTTTATACTTGAACTCAAGTTGAAGTTGGTGTTGTAATGTACAGATTCTGTGTACCCGAAGTACAAACGAAATAACAATCTTAAGGAAATAATTAATTTTACAGAATCTGTATAACTTGTTTTTGGAGATTAAAGCTTTAAGCTTTATACTCCGCTTGAATTTAATTAGTGATTAGAAGATATAAAATCTCTATCACAAGTTAAAGTTCACTCGATTGACGATTTGAAGTTATAAAAATTTCATCATTAATTAGAAACAAGAAGAAAAGTTGAAAATTTATTTAACTTTATAAGTAGTATTCTGAAAATACTAAATTTTTCTATCTTGTGTTGATAGGAAAGATGACTAACGAAAGTCAAATGATGGATGCGACAACGTCTGTGGGGGAAACTAGTTTTGTCACCTCACCACTTTATGTCTGCAACGGTTCACTAGCGAAGACGCTCCTGAGGTACCTGAGGGAACCTCGGACAAAGACCGCTTCGTTATTGTAGAAGCTTAGAAATATTCGGACTTCCTTTGTAGGAATTATATTCTGAGTGGTCTCCAAGACGACCTCTACAATGTTTCTAGTAGAACCAAGACATCAAAGGAACTGTGGGGGGCACTTGAAAAAAAATATAAGACGGAGAATGCGAGAATTAAGAAATTCCTTATTGCACAGTTCCTGGACTTCAAAACAATAGATAGCAAATCTGTTGTATCTCAAGTACAGGAGTTGCAAGTCATCATACATGATCTCCTAACAGAAATTTTAATTGTAAATGATTCTTTCCAAGTAGCAGCGATAGTTGAGAAGCTACCACCTTTGTGGAAAGACTTCAAAAACCACTTAAAGCATCAACGCAAAGAGATGACTGTTGAAGATCTTATTGCCCGACTTCGTATTGAAGAGGATAATAAAGCTGCCGAAAGAAGGTCAAAGGGAAATTCTACAATTAATGGAGCACATATTGTAGAAGATGACCAAAACAATTCCAAGAAAAGGAAGAAAGCTGAACAAGGAAGCAATCAACCCAAGAAAAAGTTCAAGGAAAAATGCTTCAACTGTGAAAAGATTGGACACGAGTCCACAGATTGTCGTGCCCCAAAGAAAGGCAAGAAGAAGGATCAAGCAAATATGATTGAATCCAACAAAGAATGCAATGATCTGTGTGCTATGTTCTCAGAATGCAACTTGATGGGGAATCCTCGCGAATGGTAGATGAATTCTGGTGCCACCCGCCATGTATGTGCCAACAAGGAGTTGTTTTCATCATTCGCTCCAGCTCAAGTAGAAGAAATGATTTACATGACTAACTCCGCTACGACTAAGGTAGAAGGAACAGAAAAAAATTGCCTAAAAATGACTTCAGGAAAGTTCTTGACACTTAACAATGTCTTGTATGTTCCGGAGTTACGTAGGAATTTAATTTCTATTTCACTTCTAGACAAGAACGAATTCAAATATGTAACCGTTTTTGGAAAAATTGTAATTAGCAAAGGAGAAATGTATGTAGGAAAAGGTTATCTGACCGAAGGCCTTTATAAGATGAATGTAATGACTGTTGAAATAAATAGAAGTTCGAATTCTTCTTATTTGCTTGAGTCTTATGATTTATGGCATGAACGTTTAGGCCATGTTAATTACAAAACGTTACGAAAATTGATCAACTTAGAAGTTTTGTCAAACTTTGAGTGCAATAAATCAAAGTGTCAAACGTGTGTGAAATCGAATTTTGTAAAGCATCCTTATAAGTTCGTTGAAAGGAATTTCAATCCCTTAGACTTAATACACACTGACATTTGTGATATGAAGTCAACACCATCACGTGGTGGGAAAAACTATTTCATAACTTTTTTTAACGATTGCACTAGATATTGTTATGTCTACTTGTTAAATAGTAAGGATGAAGCAATAGATGTGTTTAGGCAATATAAAACTGAAGTTAAAAATCAGTTAGACAAAAAGATCAAAATGATAAGAAGTGATAGGACGGAGAATATGAATCTCCCTTTGCGCAAATATGTGTAGAGAATGGAATAATTCATCAAACTACGTCCCCATATTCACCTCAATCTAATGGAATTGCGGAAAGAAAAAACCAAACTTTGAAGGAAATGATGAATGTCTTACTTGTAAGTTCTGTTTTACCGCAAAACTTATGGGGGGAGCCTATCCTTACGGCCAATTGTATACTCAACAGAGTTTCCCATAGTAAGACACAATCAATTCCTTACGATAAATGGAAAGAAAGGAAACCCAACTTGAAATATTTCAAAGTGTGGGGGTGTCTAGCGAAGGTTCAAGTTCTTATACCTAAAAGGGTTAAGATAGGACCTAAAACGGTGGACTGCGTGTTCATAGGATATGCTAAAAGTAGTAAAGCATGTTGATTTTTGGTTCATAAATTCAAACATCTGGATATTAATGAAAATACGGTAATTGAATCAGATAATGTTGAATTCTTTGAAAACATTTACCCGTATAAACTTAGACACGAACAGTCTAGTGGAGGATCTAAACGACCTCGTGATGAACCAATTGAGAATGAACATAATAAAGAAAATCCAAGACGTAGTACACTTCAAAGAACGTCTACTTCGTTTGGATAAGATTTTATGACATTTCTTTTGGAAAATGAGCCTCAAGCATTTAAGGAAGCGGTGACATTTTCGGATTCATCCCTTTTGAAAGAGGCAGTCAATAGTGAGATAGATTCAATCTTAAGCAACCATACATGGTAATTGGTTGACATTCCTCCCAGAAATAAACCTTTAGGTTCTAAATGGATCTTCAAAAGAAAGATGAAAATGGATGGTACTATTGACAAATACAAGGCAAGACTTATAGTAAAAGGCTTCAAACAAAAAGAAGGACTTGATTATTTCGATACATACTCGCCAGTAACAAGGATGACATCGATTCGAATGTTAATTTCCTTAACTGCGGTATATGGTCTTGAAATCTATCAAATGGATGTGAAAATCGCATTCCTCTATGGAGAATTGGAGGAAGAAATTTACATGGAACAACCTAAGGGTTTTGTGGTTCTAGGGAAGGAAAACAAGGTGTGTAAACTTATCAAGTGATTATATGGACTAAAACAAGCACCAAAACAATGGCATGCGAAGTTTGACCAAACCATGTTGGCAAACAGATTCAAAATAAATGAATGTGATAAATGTGTTTATATTAAAGACACTCTAAATCACTAAGACATTGTATGTTTATATGTGGATGACATGTTGATCATCAGCAGAGACATTTTTGATATAAATGCAACCAAACGAATGTTCGAGAGCAAGTTTGATATGAAAGACCTTGGAGTTGCAGATGTGATCTTAGGTATAAGAATCCATCGAACTCCACAAGGGTTAGCATTGTCACAGTCTCATTATATCAAAAAAGTACTTGACAAGTTCAAGTATATGGAATTCGGTATTGCCAAGACTCCATTGGATATGAACTTTGCACTTCGAAAGAATGAAGGTGAAAGTGACTCACAATTGGAGTACACAAGAGTATTGGGATGTTTAATGTATATAATGAACTGCACACGACCAGACATAGCATGCGCTATTAGTAAACTGAGTCGGTACACGAGTAATCCCAACAAAAATCATTGGATGGCAATGAAAAGAGTTTTGGGGTATCTTAAATACACTTAAAATTATGCTTTGCATTGTAATAAATATTCTGCGATACTTTAAGGATATAGTGATGCAAATTGGATCACCGGATTACAAAGTAAAATCCACAAGTGGATATATATTTACAATCGGTAGAGGAGCAGTCTCTTGGAAATCATCCAAACAGACTTGTATTGCTCGCTCTACAATGGAATCTGACAATCGGTGGAGGAGCAGTCTCTTGAAAATCATACAAACAGACTTGTATTGCTCACTCTACAATAGAATCTGAATTTATCGCATTAGATAAAGCCGGTGAAGAAGCAGAAAGGCTTCGGAATTTCTTAGAAGATATTCCTTATTGGCCCAAGCCAGTGGCACCAGTATGTATACACTGTGATAGTCAAGCGGCAATAGGTAGGGTAGAGAGCATGATGTACAACGGTAAATCTCGTCACATACGACGAAGAAACAATACCGTTAGAGAACTTCTCTCTAGTGAAATTATCACTGTAGACTATGTAAAGTCAAAGGATACTGTGTCGGATCCACTTACAAAAGGCCTATCTATAGAAGGAGTTGAACGGACATCCAAGGGAATGAGTTTAAGACTTAAGACAAGTCAGCATGGCGCTAACTCTACCTAGCAGACTGGAGATCCCAAGAGTTAGGTTCAAGGAGATCAAACAAAGTTGTGTCTGACAGGTTCAACATTGTCAAATACCCAACCCATTCTTATAATGTAGACAATATTTAGTAAACAAAGATAAGACTTCAGGTGAAAAGTCTTTTAATGATTATCTAAATTTGGCATATTTCACCAAATAGTTTAATCTACAGGATTGAACATTTAGAAATCACCTATGTGAAGGCGAGGCGGAAGCCGCTTCAAGGAGAACATTAGTAAAGGCTTATTCTCTAAGCTTTCATGAAAACCAAAACGTGTTCATGGCTAAAAAGAACAAAACCGTAAGAACCATAAATGCTAAAACGCTGGTTGTGTGACATGTGTTGTCTAGGTATACATTAAAGCTCGACGGTTCAAAGATATCAAATCTACCGATTGACCGAGTGCATCCGATGCATGTTCACTACGAAAAGTTCAAAGGAAAACCCACTTATCCAGATGCAATCAGTCTTTGCTTGATGATCACATACTTGTCCGTAAAAGTTTTACGAAAAATAGTCATTCCCCATTCATGTGGGGGATTGTTGGGTTCATAGAAGTGTGAATGAAAATGGAAAAAAAATGGTGAAGAAGAGGAGACACCAATTTGAAAAGTGTACTCCCAAGTTTGGAAAGTTCACTAATTCTCCCACATTAGTTGGAGAAGGGAACTTTGGAGTGTTTATAATGATGAATACTTACTCCACATGATAAGTGAGGCAAGAAATAAGAGTTGCCTCACGCCGTCGTCGTCGTCGCTCGCTCGGCTTCGACTTCGTATTTGGATTTGGAAAATGATCGATCGATGAAATCTATCTTTTTGGACAAACTTTATTTGACGAAATCTGATCAATACTCCATTTATATACATGCAGTAACAGTAACAGATGCAATGTTTTGACAGAACTATGCCCTATTTTGACTGAACTGATGCATTATTTCTGAACTGATGTACTGTTTCTTTTCGACTGAATTGATGCATGCACTGAACTGATATATTATTTCTGTTTCGACTGAACAGATGCAATTCTTCAATGAAATGATGCACTATTTTGAACAGGTGCACTGCTTGGTGAAATGGTATACTACTTCAGCAAAATTCTGCAGACATGCATTTTCATAAACATCACACCATTTAAGTGAACCAATGCCACCTTTTCGAAGAGGCATCTGCTAAGCTATATAAACCTGCTTTCCTTCACAGGTTTTGATACGAAATTTTCAGATTAAAAACTCTCTTCCTGTCTCAAAAATATTCTGTGTGATCATTCAAAAGGTTCTGTGAGTTCGAAGATATTTCAGTCGTTTGAGATGCCGCTACTGTTGGTCTGTTAGCCATTTTATCCTGGGAGGAAAAATTCCACAACCTCGGGTACAGTGAGGGGGATTATTTTCTTAAGGAAAATCCGTGAATTCGGACGACTTGGCTATTTTCTGTTTCATCTTAATTTCTGCAAAATAAAATATACCTCTTGAAAAGGTCATTTTGATCTTATGTTGAGGGTATTTGATATACTTCATTGTGTTCTTGTTTATACTTGAACTCAAGTTGAAGTTGGTGTTGTAATGTACAGATTCTGTGTACCCAAAGTACAAACAAAATAACAAAAAGAAAATCAATTTATGAATATAACTCTACGATACGAGATCAAGTGAGAAGACACTATATTCAACAAGGGTCTTGTCAACCGGATCTAGATTTTAAGTGATTGTTTAGTTTGTTACATTGAGAAAGAAGGATATATTTGTAGATATAAGCAACGATGCAATCATTGACCGTTTCAAAATATGAAAATGCGTCGATATCTAATATGAAAGGATGGTCTACTTTTGTTATATTAGCACTGAATTAATAATATTTGATCATTTTAAAATTTATACTTTGCTAATATTTTTTGCAAATTATAAATTTAAAAGAATTGTATGTCAAATTAGGTAGTTGATAATTGACATGACTTAATTAAAGATAATGGTGCACCCCCTATCTTTAAATCCTGAGTTCACTTCTGTCCTAACCCCATTTCCAACTTTCATAATATCTATTTAAGTTATATATAAATTTTTTGAAATAATTTTTTTCACTTATATATCAAACACGTATATTTTGATTAAATTAAAAATAAATTCATTTTTCTAAAAATATATATTTCTCCGAACACACCTTGTGAGAAGATGGTGGGAAGAAGTATTGTTGAGTTCAAATGATTGTAGGAAGAGGTGGTGTCTTGCTACAGAGAGACAAGACACATAACAGCACGCACGCCTGCATGGAACCAAGGGCCCGCACCTTCCAATATTTTAGTTGAATATTATAAAAATTTAATTCTTTTGTAAAATTTAAATAAATTACGTATGCTATGTGTTTTGCACAAAACATAAAATTTATCACAAGAGAAACAACATACATCATTTACTTATAGCCCCTCAAATTTATCTTTAAAATTACTTACGCTCCTAAACTAAAGTCTGTACCTATTAAATCACTAAATCTCTTCAATTTGATTCCAATTGAATATTTTTTACCCACATGACACTGTACGTACAGTGCACTTTTGAACAGCGCGTGAGGTATTTTTTATAATTAAATTACAAATAGAAATGTGTCAAGTGACACTGAGGGCCCTAAAAAATATTAATTAAAAAATTTATATTTAAATTATTTTATTAATATAATTTTTAATTACTATAATTTCTTAATTTTTTTTTATAAAAAGCACTACACCCCTATATCATCTTCTTCACAACACACCACCCCCACCCCCACCCCCTGCGTCTCCATCCCACGTCTTCATCATTTCTACCTTACCCCATCCCGCGTCTTCGTCGTCACCCCCTCCCTCCACATCTTCACATGAACAAATTCTTTTTAATCCACCATAATTATTTTTATTTCTTGAAAAATTTCAACAAAATTCACTTTTTTTCCTCCACTAATATCACAATTTCTTGAAAAATTACAACAAATTTCAATAAAGATCACTTTTTTCTCCAAGAAAAATCACTTTTATCAGCATTTCTCTTTTTTTTTTTTTTTTTTTCATATCACTTTTTTTCCATTAATATCCACCATTTTATGAAAAAATTCAAAAATGACTTCTTTCTAGATTCCTTTTGAATTCTTGAAGTAGATTTAAACAAAAATTTTGTGTGTGTATGTTTTTGAGGTTCATGGAGAAGCAAGATTCACTTTAATGGAGAAGAAGAGGATCGTGGAGGGGAGATTAACGCTGGGTCTGGGGAGCGGGGGCTGGGGAAGGTGGGGAGGTTTTTATTTTTATTTTCTAAAAAAATTTAAAATTTCTTTTTAATAATTAATTTTAAATTTTTATTTTATAAATAATTTTATAATCGATTTTTAATAGTCAATTTTTTATTTTTATTTTAAAAATAATTTTATAATTATTTTTTAGTAATTGGAATCCTCAATGCAATTTTTTATTTTTATTTTTTTTAAATAATCAGTTTTTTATTTTTATTTTTTAAATAATTTTATAATTATTTTTTAATTATTGGAATCCTTAATGCAATTTTTATTTTTTAAATAATTTTATATTTATTTTTCAATAATTTGGATCCTCTTTTACTAAAATTTATAATTTTTTTAATAATTTTTTTTATTTTTATTTTTAAAATAATTTTATAATTATTTTTTAATAATTTGGATCTTCAATGAAATTTTTTATTTTTTTAAAATTTTATAATTTCTTTTTAATAATCAGTTTTTATTTTTATATTTTTTTTATAAAAATTATAATTATTTTTTAATATTTAGTTATTTATTTTTATTTTTAAAATAATTTTATAATTAATTTTTAATAATTATCGGACCCATAATGCCATGTGGCAGCTCCCAATTATCCCTTTTTGCCACATCAGTGCGTGTATGCAATACACACTTTGAGCTTTTAGCTGATTGGGCAAAAAATGCCCAATTGGAACCAAATCGAGGGGGTTTAGGGGTTTAATAGGTACATGACTTAGTTTAGGGGTCTAAGTGAATTGTAGAGACAAGTTTGAGGGGCTATCGATGGGTTTGGCCTAAATGAATTAATAAGAAGTAGTGACATAAAATTAAAAGACAAAAAATAATTTATATAACGCGAAAAAAGAAAATGTGTTATTAACATTTTGATTATTTATTGATTACTACCTTTGTCCATTTTACATGTTAGGAAATTTTAAAAAATTACTCGTTTTATTTCAATCAAATTGTCTAATTTTAGTTTAGCAAGATATTTAAAAAAGTTTTTTAAAAAATAAATTTTATGATCTTAAATTAAAAATATGTCGGATGTATTAAAATATTTTTAAATTTTTTAATTTTAAATAAATAATGTAAAAAATTAAAATTTAAAAATTATCAAAAAATATTAATTTGAAGCTAATCAAAAGAAAAACAATGAGAAACAAATTGTAGGAACTAAATTATGGTCTAAACTATATTGTAAACTTTAGGTTGTCGTAAGTTCATGTGAAACCATATTATATATACTCATCCTGTCTGGTGTCTAAGTCTTGTCACCCTTTATTTTAGTTTGTTATCAAAAAATGTTGCTAGTAGTTTACTCTAATTAAAAAATTTATATTTAATCTTTTTAATTTTTAATAAAACTATTTATAATTATATAAATATTTGAAAATTATTTTCGATCATATTTAAAAAAAAAAAACAATTAAACTATTAGGTCAAGTTAAAAGTTGTTATATAAAATGAATAAATGATACGAAGGGAGCAGTAAAGTATAGTAAAAAGAAAAAAAAGCTGTGTCAATAAAACTTAAAATACACAGAAATAAATAAAGGAGGGGGCATATATATACGTGAAACCATGTGGTAAACCAGCACGACATGTTTGGTCCACGTGAGTTCTAGGACAAAGCAAACCCCCTTAAAGAAGGTGGGCGACTGATGCTATGGCATGGGATTTCTTCATTTTAATTCATTAATAATTTTACTTGCAATTTGCAAAGGCATTTTCTCATTTTCTTTGCCCACGTGAACACCACTTTCATGTGTCTCCATGGCCCCAATCCCCTTTTAACCTTATCTAATCATTTGCCCTTTGGCTTCGTATGCCACAGCCCCGCCTTATTGGCTGGCTGAGATCACATACTTGTTGTTTTGATTTGTCAATTATCTTCGAATTGGATTTGCTATCGACCTAGCGGACGGAGCAAGAATTTTTAGTTTATGAATTTTGATTTTTTTTTTTTTTATATTTTTTTGAAGTAAAGTTCGAGGAGTATTGAGTTTTGTATTCATAATCACTATGATAAGTTCTAAAACATTCTTTTCTCCTCCTTGAATAGTGACAAAATTTATGGATATTTTATTCTTTTCAAATCTCATTTGTGGAGTTTAACTGGGCATATTGTTGTTGTTTGTAATCATTATGGTAGGTCATAAAAGGATGCTTCAGTGACTATCTTGAATATATCAATGTAACTATACCACCAGGTATGAATACCTTTTTTATCACGAAAGGAAAGAATAACTGATCAAGACGATGCTTTAACTTGCAATTCTCACCAGAATATATTCCAATTTTAATGTGTCTCGCATATACGTATAACGCTTATTACTTGAATCAGATATTGTAGTATTGAAGTCAAAATTTAAAGCTTATGAATAAGAAGTTGTCATTTAACTCTCAACTTTTTTCATTATTAATCTATTTACAAATTGAATAAATATTTATATATCTTTAACAAATTTTATAATGTATATTATATTCAAATAGAAGCTACTGAATTTATCCAAACACCGGCCCTTGTTTTAGAAGACAAGAAGTGGCATGGCATCAGATAAAAGGCAAGGAAAACGACTAGTTCCTCGGTGCTCCCTCCTCCCTTTAAATTGGTGGAGGAAAATGGGGATAGGGGAGATATTCACTCACATTTTCAAAAGATAAGAGGGACCAAGCAGGAGATGGTCTTGGGACCTACTTCAGGTGGGCGTTTTGGGCCCTTAATGATGCTCAGTATCGCCAAGGAATCATCTATTATGAAGACTTAGGAGCAACTAGCAAGCTACATACACTATTTTCCCTCGTCATTTGATTTGACTTATTGGAATATCTCGACAGATTTATTACTCCCTTGTTAGAATTTATTTGTAATTTTTTTTTTAATTTTATTTTTATTTTTGTTTATTATTTTTGATAAATTTAAAAAGACATTTTTTTCTTATATTTTACTTTTAATATTAATTATTTATTTTTTAAATTAATTTTCAATACCTACTACTAAAACATCAAATTAATAAGGTAATGTGACAAAGTTATTATATTAATTTTTTTTTTTTAATAGGTATACTCAGCCAAAATGTGAGACGTATATCCGAAGAAAGTTACTACTTATATGTTAGACAAATAAGTGAACTGTCATTGAAGTTGATAAACTGGACTTCTAATTACCCCTATGCTCCATTATCTGGTACTCCCTCAGTTGAACTTATCGTTTTTCTTTTCTTTTTTATTTGTTTCTAAAAATAGTTTCTTTTCTTTCTTTGCCAACTTTTAAATCCTATACTTTAAGTGACATGGCTAGACTACAAGTTAAAAGATATTTCATATATTTTATATATTTTCAAGTTTAAATTAATATAAGTATTCGTGTGATGCGCGGGATGTTTTAAAAAATAAATTATTAGAAATATTATTTATTAATTTAAAAATAAATTAATTTTTGTTGTAGCATATAAATATATTTTAAATTAATTAAAAATTATTAAATATAATTTATAATAAATAATTCTAAAAGTTACATAGTTCAATTAATTCGTTACTCTCCCTTAGCCACGAGTGCGCCATCCCCCTCCCCCCCCTCCCCCTCTTCAATCCTCTCAACCTCTTTTTCCACACAATCACATAATCGTATCATATGACAAAAAATAATGAATCATATAATTATCAAAAGATTGACCTATATTTTTTTTATTGCATTGTTCACTATCTAAAATTATTCGATTGTTAATATTGACCTTTATTATTCATTTGACTTGTTGTTTATCGGGATTTTAGTTGTATGATTTTAAAAAATTTAAATGACAAATAGAATCAATAAATATTTTTTTTATATAAATGTGTATTTGCAAGTAAAATCATGAAAGGAATAAATCAATTGCAATAATTAGATGCATATAAATCTATTTTATAACTTTCTTAGTAGAGAAGAGATATGTAAATGTGACAGAGAAATATATTAAGACAAATAAAAATGATAATATTTGTGCATATACAAATATGTTTCGATTCATTCTTTATACAAATGGTCTGATAAATCTCATTTGTATCTTTCTATTCTCGATAGTACTTGTTAATTTCTTAAATATTCATTTCGCATTTGGGAGAAATTTATCTGCATAAGATTTGTGAAAACTTCATTCTCCTTAGTTACATTTGTGATAAAAGACAAATATAATATTAATCATAAAAAATAATAAAATAACTATAAAATTAAATCAAGTATGAGAACATACCTTTGTAATTATTCAGAGAAATCTGATGAGCATTACCTATGATTTTTTCATTCATAGTAGGTACATCTATTTCAAAAGATAAATATAATATTAATCAACGATAAAATAATTTTAAAACAAATTGACCATGAACAATATATATTTATAGTTAAATAAAAGAATCTTATGAGAATTACTGATAATTTTTCTATTCATGGTAGATATATCTGTAACAATAGTAGATATAATTCTTCTCTATTATTATTAAAATTGTTATTATTATTATTATTATTATTATTATTATTATTATTATTATTATTGATATTGTTATTGTTATTGTTGTTGTTATTATTGTTATTATTATTATTATTTCTTTTATGGTTATTATTTTAAATTTATATTTTAAATCCTTGTCTTTTAATTATTATTTTTATTTTTATGTCTGATCAAAATAATAAGTATTTTTCTAAATGTATTTTTGAATTTGAAAACTCCACCAATCTTCATTTTATGGCAATAACAAATCCTGAAAATTAATAGAATAGATATCTAATAATTTTGTTTTGAAAATTTTAAGTTTATCTAAAGTTGGATAACTAATTAGTAGATAAAAAAAGGAACAATTATTTAAGAGCACTCACAATCAAACAACTAACTTTCAAATGAAGTCAAAAAGAGAAAAAAAATGTGTATTTTATTGCTAAAAATTAGAAAGATAGTTTAACTTTTTATTTTCAAAAACGTGTATTTACTATTTCTTTAAAAAATGTGTATTTACTATTTTTCAAATAAGAATCTATATTTTTTAAGTTTAAATTACTTTTCTTATGTTTTTGTCTTCTTTTATTTTTCCTTTTCTTATAAAGATACAAATAAAAAAACACAAAGATTAATAAACTTTTATTCTTATTATTGATAAATGAATTTATTTTACAAAAAAAAAAATTCAAATAAATGGTTTTATAATTTGTTTTTTTTTATGATTTTTTTTGTAAAATTATCTTATTGTTTTACTAATTTTGAAGACATAATTTTTTTTCTCTTTTACTTATTGTGATATTAATTTGTTAAAAAAGATAGGATTTTAAAATATCATAATTATCTTATATCTTACACTTTTGAGTTTGAACTTTTTTTATCTTAAATTAAAATGAGATTGATATAGTTGAGAGATATCTGTATCAATACAAATTTTAAAACATACAGATTATTTTATTCCTATTGAAACATACTACTCATTTTGTATAAAACACACTACTCATTTTGTATAAGACACATTCAAAAATTATTATTATTATTATTATTATTATTATTATTACTATTACTACTACTACTACTACTACTACTACTATTATTATTATTATTATTATGTGAATAAACTATATATATAATATTTAAATTTTATAAGATATAGCTTTAAAATAGTAAGAACCTATAAGGACTCTCCAATTATGAATTTCTATTTATTAAGATAATATTTATTTTATTTTCAAAAAAAGAGATAATGTATTTCAAATTTAAATACTTAATTTTTCAATTAAATTTTTTATTACATACTTTTTAACTTTGTCATAAAATTATCGCTTAAACTTATTCTTGAGCTGCCACGTGGCTTCTTGTCTTGCTTTTAGTTTTACTTTTATATATATAGAGAGATATGCTTTTATGGTTATTATTTTAAATTTATATTTTTAAATCCTTGACTTTTAATTATTACTTTTATTTTTATGTTTGATCAAAATAATAAATCTTTTTCTAAATGTGTTTTTGAATTTGAAAACTCCACCAATCTTCATTTATTGGCAATAATAAATTTTGAAAATTAATAGAATAGACATCTAATAATTTTGTTTTGAAAATTTTAAGTTTATCTAAAGTTGGATAACTAAATAGTAAATAAAAAAGGGAACAATTATTTAAGAGCACTCACAATCAAATAACTAACTTTCAAATGAAATCAAAAAGAGAAAAAATGTGTATTTTATCGCTAAAAATCACGAAGATAGTTTATCTTCTTCCTTTTTTTTTTTTTTTTTTTTTTTCAAAAACTTGTATTTACTATTTATTTTAAAAAAACGTGTATTTTACTATTTTTTTCAAATAAGAATCTTTTTTTTTTTTAATTACTTTTCTTATGTTTTTGTCTTCTTTTCTTTTTCCTTTTTAATAAAGATACAAATAATAAAGCACAAAGATTAATAAACTTTTATTCTTATTATTGATAAATAAATTTATTTTACAAAAAAAAATTCAAATAAATTATTTTATTATTTGATCTTTTTGATTATTTTTTTGTAAAATTATCTTATTGTTTTACTAATTTTGAAGACATAATTTTTTTTTTTTTTACTTATTGTGATATTAATTTGTTAAAAAAGATAGGATTTTAAAATATCATAATTATCTTATACCTTACACTTTTGAGTTTGAATTTTTTTAATCTTAAATTAAAATGAGATTGATATAGTTGAGAGATATCTGTATCAATTTAAATTTTAAAAAATATAGATGTATTTTTTTCCTATTGAAACACACTACTCATTTTATGTAAAACACACTACTCATTTTGTATAAGACACATTCAAAAAATATTATTATTATTATTATTACTATTATTATTATTATTATTATGTGAATAAACTATATATATAATATTTAAATTTTATAAGATATAGCTTTGAAATAGTAAGAGCCTATAAGGATTCTTCAATTATGAATTTCTATTTATTAAGATAATATTATTTTTTTAAAAAAAAGATAGTGTATTTCAAATTTAAATACTTAATCTTTCAATGAATTTTTTTTATTACATACTTTTTAACTTTGTCTTAAAATTATCACTTAAACTTATTCTTGTGCTGCCTCATGACTTCTTGTCTTACTTTTAGTTTTGCTTTTATATATATATAAATTATAAATTTTAATCTTTTTTTTTTATTAAATTTAATGTTGACCTAAAATCAAACAAACAAATTAAAAAGGAAACAACCACTTAGAAATATACACAATCTCAATCCACCTACAATGTTAAGGTTTTAAGGTACTGATCGAATGTTGTAAATTTTCACACATGATATCTGAACCAAAATTTTGACCAATCCGGTTGCATAATTACTTTCTTTCCTCATCTCATCTCAAAGAGCTAGACAGTTTTAGGTAAAAGAAGGAGCAATTACAAATAGTATATAAATAACTTAATTTTGCATGACTAATTTCTATATTACTAAAAGCCCTAAGAGTGTTTCGCGATCATTTCTTGTTGAAAGTATCTCTGATCCCATTAATAACGAGCGAATCAAAATAATTTAATCGAGATTGTTACCGAATCATATAACATAATTTCGATAACAACAAAAGTTGTAAAAAAGACGATAACGATACTGCTAGAAATAACGGATTCAATATTTTCCATACATAATTTTTTGTATGCATTGTTTCTGAAGTATATGTGCGTGGGTGTCCTAAATATATTTGCCCATTGTTAATTGGTATTGAAATATTGCCCATAAAATTGTTTATCAATGACCGAACAATATAAATTTTCAACTTAAAATTGTAAACCAAATTATTTATCGACAAATCAGAAATTGAGTTGCTTTTATATATTTGAGATTTTGAAATATTATTGATCTCTTATGGAAAATAACCTCTATATATGATAATGATAACATCTCACACGTACGTGAAGACCCATTAATTAATGCATGAATCTACCAATTCAAATCTATTCCACGAGGTTATAAGTAAAGATTTTAATCACTCCGACCAACAAAAGACCAATTTCTTTCGGTTTTCTTTACACAATAAAAATTAAAAAGAACAAGTTAATGTGAAAAAGAAAAGATAAAGTGAAAACAGCACTATACGAGGTGGTGAAGTATTTTTCTTTTACATTAAAAAAAAAAACGTACGAAAGATCCCTTTTTTTGGTTTTAATATGTAGTGAAAAGCGAGAAGCGATCTCCTTAGGTAATAAAAGAAGTGCAATACACTAATTGGTTTTTCAGAACAAGAGAGTTGATAGGATGAAAAACATTCTTCATTTTGAGTTTGATTCACAAAATAAGCAAACAAAAATTAAGATAAAAAAAAAGAATTTTTTAAAAACAATTGGTTGTTCAGTCTTCCAAGGCCAGTTAACAATTCCATCCACCTTCGTTAAGAAGCTATTGTTTTTCAAGCTCTTTTTCCAAGTTAGTTATCACTTCGTCAAATTTTCAAAACGTATTTGTTTATTAATAATCTATTTTTTTGAAACTATTAAATATGAACAATACTTCTATCATATTAAAATTGTAATTGTCAAAGTTATGAAAAATGTTTTTTTTTTTAAAAAAAAGTTATAATATTTTTTAGCTTTTAAAAAATATTTTTGGCTACTATTCAAAAGATTTTTTTTTTTCCTTAAAATTTGACCAAATACATTATTTTCAAAATTAAAGAAAATAATTTTTGTAAAATATATTTTTTTAACTTCACAAGAACTTAATCAAACAGTCGTTAAATGGTGTTGAATATACATTATATAAATTATATTATACAAGTAATATGCATGCATATAGGAAAAAATATATGATATACTGTCTTATTTTGAATCTATGAACTTTAATCTATCAATAATGGGTATTTTTCGAAACAAAAAGAACACTCAAGAGGGTGGTAATAATTGATCAAGAGGTAAAAGCTAATTTGTGATAATAATTGGTGCCCCCCTTACTCATGATTGACCAAATTGTCCAACCCAATCCGTCGTACTTGTAATTGTACGCTCCCTCCCGTATCAATTGTCAAGTTTATTTTTTGAAAATTAATTTAATTTAATTAATTAATTAATTTTAAACTTAGATTATATTTTTAAATATTAATTAAAATTAACATAATTTAGTTCTCAAAAAATGAAATATGACAATTATTATCAAATAAATGAGTACTATTTGAGTAGAGCTAATGAAATGTATATATTTAGAAATTATATACAAAATACTATAATAAATAAATTAAAATATTTACTCTCTCCGTCCCATTTTACTTGTCACAAATTGGGATGGCACAATAATTAAGAAAAATAATAAATAACATGGTTAGTTTACCAAAGTATTCCTATTAAATGATGTTTATATTTTAATTTAAAGAAAAGATAATTAATACAAATGGTAAAACATGAATTTTTTTTTTATCTTATCTTGATAATTAAATGGGACATCAACTTAGCCAATTTGGTACGGGTAAAATGGGACGGAGGAAGTATAAAGCAACGAAAAAGTGTTAAAATTTTAAAAATGGCACATAGATTATAAAAACGGAATAATATTTTTATTTATCAATAAAAAATAAAAATTAGAAAGCAGTGTATTCTTCCTATAAATAACCCTATTCATTACACCTCCACTACTCAGGTTGCAAAGTCCATTATCTACTCTCTCTTCTTCAAGAAGACATCTCCAATTTAATTCTAACCTTCAATCTAAAATTCCTCACAAAAACCCACAATCTTCTTCAAGAAGCTGTTATATATACATAGTTGTATACATTTTCAACAACCCTTCAGAACAGAGTCACAAAAAGCTATATATATATATATATAGCTAGTATTTGAGAAATTAGTAATTAAAATGATGATGGAAAAAGAAGATCTGGGGTTGAGCCTCAGCCTAAGCTTTCCAACAGAAAAGAGAACAACAGTCATTAATCCCATGCAGCAACGAAATCTCATTCCTTCAACAATAATATCACCTTATGCTACTACTTCTACCTTCAATCTCATTCACAAATCAGCTCCTAATTGGAGTACTCAGCCTCTATTTCCTGATTCCTCATCAGGTTTGTTCATTTCATCCGTAGAGAACTTCAGATCTGACATCTTTTAAATTTGAAGATTTAAATAAATTTATTTCTTAATATATTTTTTCATTTTTTAAAAAATTATTTTGATTTATTAATTATTGCGATTTATATATATATATATATATATATATATTTGCATAGTTTTCAAATGTATAACTCTTAATAATTTCACAATACTAGATTTGATGCATAGATTCGTAATTAAGTTGTTTAAAATATTTGACTTTTGAAATTTAAATAGTAGTACTAAGTAAATTGAGATAGAGTGAGTATCAAAATTCAGAATCCTCCTATAATTCTTTCTACCTACCTTTTCCTTAACCACTTTGTATTATGCATTTTCTATGCCCCTTTAAATCACCAAAAGTATAGTCTTTTTTTTTTATTGGTTGAATAAAGTGACCATTTTCCTCCTCTAACGAGGCCTTTTATAATATTACAACAAGATAGGCAGTTAAATCTCACAAGTAGGTAGGGTTTGGACGCAAACGTTATCACTATGAAGGTATAATAGTGATGTAAATTTTGTGCAGATAGAAACTCGGAGACATGCAGATTAGTGGAGACGAGGAGTTTCCTAAAGGGAATAGACGTGAACAGGATGCCAGCGGCGAATGGGGATGCCGAGGAGGAAGCAGGCGTATCGTCTCCGAACAGCACTATTTCAAGCTTGAGTGGAAATAAGCGTAGCGAGAGAGAAGCAAACTGTGAGGAGAATGAAATGGAAAGGGCTAGCTCTCGAGGTATTAGCGATGAGGAAGATGGAGAGAATTGTAGAAAGAAGCTCCGTTTAACCAAGGAACAGTCTGCCATTCTTGAAGATAGCTTCAAAGAACACCACACACTCAATCCTGTAAGTTTCTTTTCTTCTCATATTAATAAGTAGTAAATATTAACTCATTATAGTTGGCCTCTATCTATTTTGATCAGTATCAATTTAATGTGTGAATATTGTTGGAGTATAAGCTTAAAACTCAAATATAATGGGAGTATTTAGCCAAGGTTTAGTGCAGTGTGCTTCCTTAATTTAATGAGGTGTCAAAGTGTGTTTTTGGAAATTTTACTTAACAATAGTATAGTATTGATTGGTTTTTTTTTTTTTTGTTACGCAGAAACAAAAATTGGCTTTGGCAAAGAGACTGGGATTAAGGCCTCGGCAAGTGGAAGTTTGGTTCCAGAATAGGAGAGCTAGGTGAGATTTTTGTCTCCAATTACATCTCCCTAATTATGAGATCTAATTTTTCTGTATTACCATATATAAGAAAAATCTAGACAAACAAACTAGCAATCCGGATAAGTCAGGTTTCAACATGGATGAGAAATCGAAAAAAAAAAATAATGTGCAAAGATTGAACAACATATTAAATGTGAAAATCAAATCACGGACTTAATTATTGCTATTGGGGACCTCAGCTGAGGTGAAAAAACATTTTCAACAAATAATGAGAAATGGAAACAGCCCCCCCACCCTACAGGGAAGATTTATGTACACTGTTCTCGTCATATTCCAATTCTAAAATTATACCGGATATTATAGTTGTTATCGTTATACCAAATAATGAGAAATATGAACATTCTAACTCCACTTAACCAAGAAACAGTACTGTCACAATAATATCATCTCATGGTCAACTTTTTGTTAAGAAAATTGGAATAAAATAGATTTGTGATTTTCTAAAAATATAACTATTAACTGAATAGTTATATAAGAAATCAAACCCCACTTGTTGCATGTTTTGAAGTCTTATCTTTATTTACCTAGAGTATATTAATCAGTACTACAAAATATATGCTGAAAATTATTTATGTTTGACAATACAGGACAAAATTGAAGCAAACAGAAGTAGACTGCGAATTCTTAAAGAGATGCGTTGAGAATCTGACAGAAGATAACAGGAGATTACAAAAGGAAGTTCAAGAGCTAAGGTCACTAAAGCTTTCACCTCAATTCTACATGCAAATGACCCCTCCCACCACCCTCACCATGTGCCCTTCATGTGAGCGTGTCGCGTCGGGACCCACAAATACACCTGTCAATGTCCGCGTTGGTCCACCTCATCACCATCAACCTATGCCCTTAAACATGTGGGCCCCAACCACACAAGGGCAATATGGTCAAATGGAATCTTATCCTACACTTGCAAGACAAAAGTGACAATGACAAACTGTGAATATAACTAGTACCATAATTATGTGTAGGGAAGAATATAATGTTATTGAGATAAGGTTGTTGGGGTTATGGGGATTTTGTGGGTCTGGAAAATCTCTTGCTTTTATTGTTGTCCCTTCAATTTTTCTTTTACTGATTAATTAGGATTGTCATTTTGCTCAATTTAGTAGTAGTTCCTTCTTTCCTATTTCAACATCATTATTTGTGGGGACTGGACAAGAGGAGTGCTTTTTGATGTAAAGTATTACTGCAAGGATACTCAAATCACTTAATCACAATCAACTAGTAGTTGTATGTCGGCCTCTTAACAGTAATGTAGAAAAGTTTGTTCAATAATTGGTTTTTGATTTAATAATATGGTTGTTCTTAAAAACTAGTATAGGTTATTAAAGGAATTTATTTAATTTTTTTTTTTGGAAAAAAAATAAATAGAACCATAACGCAATGTTTTTGGAATTTAGCTCCTCGTTTTGCGTGATTTTTTGCTCGTTTGACTCTTGAACTAAACATAACTGCTTAAATTAAACACGACAAATGCCCCAACAATACAACAAGAAATAATGATTTAATTCCTGTGATCGAATACAACATCAAGAGCTCTAATATGATACATAGTTTGTTGTTGGTAGACTGAAAATGCATTAATCAGTGGTCCAACTATATGGGAAAAAATTGGCAAAAAAGATACTTTCTAAAATTATTTTGTCAAATACCTACTAAATTTCTTTTTGATTTAATTTTTAGGTGTAGGGCTACAGAGTGTGGAAGCGTGATAAATTCAACCAAAGATTCCGAGAAATTAATAAAAACAGTAAAATTGACACCAAGGTTTTAGGTGGAAAAACCCTCTTTAAATAGAGGTAAAAAACCACCGGCGAGAGAGCCAAAGATTCCACTAATATTGACGAGAGTACAAAATATTTTCTCGGGACTAACAAGACAAAATAGCCCCTTACAAATTCTCTACGAGTATAGAAATACTCAACCAAGAAGTAGAGAAAGAAGAAAATATAAAGGAGAGATTGACTATTGAAATGTTGTGTGGGTTTCTTTGCAAATGAAGTAGCATTGACTTTTATAGCCAAATCTGGACCTCAAAAGTCTTGCCTTCATGTGTGAATGCAGCCACCGATGTTGAAAACACAAAGTTAAAAATGTCTTCATCATCCACAATTGTTGAAATATGAGCAACAATTGTTGACAAAAGGAGAGCAACAATTGTTGACCAACAAATCTCCACCTTGATCTCCTTTTGACCGGAAATACTCTCTCGCCATGAAAACCTGTTAACAATGAATAATACCAGCTAAGTCCAAGCAATGATCGAACTTAGCGGCTGGAAGTGGTTTGGTTAACATATCTGCAGGATTTTCAGTTGTATGGATTTTTTCCACAGTAATTTCTCCTGCATCAACAATATCTCGGATAAAGTGGCGTTTAATATCAATATGCTTGGTTTTTGAGTGATGCTTGCTATTCCTGGCCAAGTGGACAGCACTCTGACTGTCGCAGAACATAACAAGAATGTGTTGTTGTAAACCAAGTTCAGCAACCAAGCCTCGGAGCCAGATAGCCTCTTTCACTCCTTCAGTAGCAGCAATATATTCTGCTTCAGTGGTGGACAAAGCCGCAATGGCTTGAAGTGATGAATACCAACTGATAACAGATCCGCAGAGTGTAAAGATATAGGCTGAAAGTGATCTTCTCCGATCTAAATCACCACCGTAGTCGGCGTCCACATAACCAACTACGCCTCCTGGATCAGACCTTTGTCTATCAAATACCAAACCAATATCAGGAGAACCCTTCAAGTAACGAAGGATCCATTTGACAGATTCCCAATGCTGTTTTCCTGGGTTGTGCATGAATCTGCTAACAACACTAACCGCATAAGCCAAATCAGGCCTAGTACATACCATAGCGTACATAAGGCTTCCGACTGCATTAGAATACGGGACATGTGACATGCGCCTTTGTTCCTCTTTTGATTGTGGACACTGATCTGATGACAACTTGAAGTGGGCAGCAAGTGGAGTATTAACAGCTTTGCAATCTCGCATTCCAAATCTGTCAAGCATCTTCATTACATACCTTTTTCTGTGATAGAAAAAGTTTTCCAGCTTGACGATCTCTGTTAATCTCCATTCCAAGAATCTTCTTGGCAGGACCTAGATCTTTCATATCAAATTCATTGTTGAGCTGCACCTTTAACTTGTCAACAAGAGTTTTATCTCTTGCAGCAATTAACATATCATCAACATATAACAGCAAGTATACTAGTGATCCATCAGATATTTTTTGAAGATAGACGCAGTTATCATAACTACTTCTAGAATAGCCATGTCCAGTCATGAAGGAATCAAACCTTTTATACCATTGTCTTGGTGATTGCTTCAAACCATAAAGAGATTTCTTCAGACGACATACATGGTTCTCCTTTCCAGGAACAACGAACCCCTCTGGCTGCTGGATATAAATTTCTTCCTCAAGATTACCATGAAGAAAAGCAGTTTTCACATCTAACTGTTCCATCTCCAAATCATACAAGGCAACTAGAGCAAGTAATACACGAATTGAAGAATGACGAACAACGGGAGAAAATACTTCGTTAAAGTCAATACCTTCCTGTTGATCAAAACCTCTTACTACGAATCTTGCTTTGTACCTTGTATTTTCAACACCGAGGATGCCTTCTTTTCTATTAAAAATCCATTTGCAACAGAGAATTTGGATTCCCTTCTCACTCATGTGGCCCAACCTCAAATGCCACAACTTCGTGTTGTCTTTGTTGGATGAGGCGACGGCTGCAGAACCTATAACAGTTGAACCCTGAAGCAAATACAAACTACCAGATCGAATTGCCTTTAGTAACACAAGACTCCTTTGGACACTTTTAAAACTCCACCTTCAGCTGAGTATCTACACCCTTGAGATTCAAGAGTGCCTAGGGAAATGAGATTCCGTTTCAAATCAGGGACATGTCTGACACTGGTCAAAGTTCTAACGACTCCATCATGTGTCTTGATTTTGATTGTGCCTTTGCCGACAACTTTGCATTGAGCATCGTTGCCCATTAAGACAAGACCACCATTAAAAGATTCATAGGTGGTAAACCAGTCTCTATTAGGAGACATATGAAATGTACAACCAGAATCAAGAACCCACTCATTTTTTGACCTTTGTTCAGTACCAGAAGCAATAAAACACTCTCCATCAGATTCGGTTTCTACAAAACTAGCTTCGGCAGATTTTTCGGGTTGCTTACCCTTATCTTCTCTGTTTTGCTTATTTTTCAATTTGTTGCACTCAGAGATTTCATGATTTCTTTTCTTGCAATAACGGCAATACTTAGAGTTTTTACCTTTGGATTTGGATTAGTTTTTACTGCTAGCACCTACTTCGTGGTTTCTCCCTCTAACTACTAGTCCCTCACCCGAACTTTCAGAATGAATTTGGGTATCAAATTTTTCTTTGGACAGTAGGTTAGACTTGACATCATCAAAGCTCAAGGTAACATTATTACCATATAGCATAATTTCCTTGAAATGTCTATATGAGGGTGGCAAAGAAACAATAAGTAGTACGGCTTTATCCTCATCATCAATTTCGACATCCAGATTTTCCAAATCAATTATGATGGAATTAAATTCACCAAGATGAGATTGGATGGGTGTACCTTCAGACATACGAAGTGTGAAAAGTCGCTCCTTTAACCGGAGTTTATTTGCAAGACTTTTGGTCATGTACAGAGACTCCAATTTACTCCATATGTCGGCTGCAGTTTTCTCATTGATGACTTCGCGTAGCACCTCACGGGACAAGCATAATTGGATTGTGGATAACGCCTTTTCATCCGTCTCTTCCCACTGCTCCTCCGTTGTAGTGGCTGGCTTCGCCGATTTGCCGGACAGAACCTTCTTTAGGCCATTCTGGGTAAGAACAGCCAGCATCTGGACTCGCCAGATAGCAAAACTAATTTTACCATCAAATTTCTCAATATCGAACTTCGTCGACATTTTTAATAAAAAAAAATCCCGGTTGAATTATCGTGGCTCTGATACCAATTTGTAGGGCTACAGAGTGTGGAGGCGTGATAAATTCAACCAAAGATTCTGAGAAATTAATAAAAACAGTAAAATTGACACCAAGGTTTTAGGTGGAAAAACCCTCTTTAAATAGAGGTAAAAAACCATCGGCGAGAGAGCCAAAGATTCCACTAATATTGACGAGAGTACAAAATATTTTCTCGGGACTAACAAGACAAAATAGCCCCTTACAAATTCTCTACGAGTATAGAAATACTCAACCAAGAAGTAGAGAAAGAAGAAAATATAAAGGAGAGATTGGCTATTGAAATGTTGTGTGGGTTTCTTTGCAAATGAAGTAGCATTGGCTTTTATAGCCAAATCTGGACCTCAAAAGTCTTGCCTTCATGTGTGAATGCAGCCACCGATGTTGAAAACACAAAGTTAAAAATGTCTTCATCATCCACAATTGTTGAAATATGAGCAACAATTGTTGACAAAAGGAGAGCAACAATTGTTGACCAACATTAGGGTTAAGATGTAATAAGTGGGAAAAAATTGAAAAAGTGAGGCCCACACGTGGGCTAAGGGACCATTTCATCATTTTTACAACTTTATTTGTAAATTTAACATAATACACCTAACACCCTCCACTTATTTCAATATATAAAAAAAACCTCCTCTCTCTCCTCTTCAATTCTCTCCCAACTCCTACTTTCGAGAACCCTGCTCCCAAAAACTTCATTTTTGTTTCTTCTTCTTCTTCTTCTCCAGCTGCTAAGGGCTCGTTGTTCTTCGTAAGATTAGTTAAAATCAAGTTTCGATCGTTTCTAGATCCATTTAAACGGGTTTCTTTGCTAATCGATTCGTAGTGATGTAGGATTTTTTTTTTTCGAATTTGGTTGATTAACTTGTTAAAAAATGAGAATTTTATAGGTAATGAGTTTGATTTTGAAGCAATGGTTGAGGTTTTATGCGTCATTTTTGATAGATATTTTCGTCAATCATGGTGTTGAATTTTAAAACTTTTGTTTAGGAGTTTTGGTTTAGTTCTGATTTTTTTTTTATCAACGATGTGTTGAATGGTGGGATAATTGTTATTTGAAGAGTTATTTTGGCATTTTGATTCGAACAGTGACCTGTTTCTGTCCGTGGACCCGTGGTCTATCCGTAGACTCGTGGTTTATGAAATGAGAATGGTCTAGATTGAAATCAATTTTTAGACGTATGAAATTCTTTTAAAATATGATTGCTGAAATAGTGAAAATTGAAAGATTAAAAGCTAATTAGTTTGATTAAGTGCACTAGTTTGATTTTTAGCAATTGTTGTGTTTTGATACTGCATGTTGGATTTTGGTTAAGTTATTGTAAGATTGCATAATGGACTGTTTAATGGTGGGTTATTTCTTGATTTTTTGAATTTTTTTTCATTTGAGCATTGAGTTATTTCTGTTGATAGATTTGTGATTTATGAACTGAAAATGGGAGATTTGTTCTGCAGGTGTAGATTGTGTTGAAAATGGCTAAAAAAAGTATCCTTCCTAAACGCAAAGACAGTACCGCTTCTGATTCTGCTGGTAGCAGTAGAAAAAGAAAAGTTGAGGCAGTTGGAAATGTCTCAAAAAGGAAGAAAATTGAAGAGGCAGTGTCCGAATCATGAGAAAATCTTTTCCTCGCATTCTCGAAGCCTTTGTAGTAGATTAAATTTTGCCAAGCCATGAAAATTTGATGTCTTGGGTTCCGGAATCAACGTTGATGAACTGTTTAGAGGTGATACCTCATCAAGCCATTTAAAAAACGAGCATGCGTCATTATCCTAGAAAAAAATAATAATTATATAACGATTTACTTAACTTTATAAAAAAAGACATACACGACTCAGGACAACTGTATTTCCATATTTTCATAATGACAAATTAGAATCTCTTTAGAATTGAATGTTTGGGATGCTTGAGACATAGTAGAATTTTAAAATAAAAACAAAGTGGATGAAATAAAATAATGAGGGGTGGACGACCTTATATATGAAGTAAAAACGAAGTGTTAACACTGATGAATTACAAAATTAACCGTTTATTACCGTTGAAACAGTAATTTTAATTTTTGAACTGGTGGTGACATTTAATAGACTATCGTAGATCATGACCTATGTCAGCCATCAATGAGATACCAAAGTCTGCCGTAGACACTTGTAATCGATGGACCCTCAATAATATGTTAAATAAAAAATATTACAGTAAAAAGTATACTTGTGCTTTGAGGGTCCATCGATTCGGTTGGTTTATCGTAGACTTACGTCATAAGGGGTGCATCGATTAATCTCCTGATTATGCGTAGACCTCTGCTATTGACCAACACTAGGATGTTGTTTAAAAATAAATAAATAAATTAAAAATAATTGTAGTGTGGGTTTGTACACATATGAAGAAGTGTAAACAAGTCACATAATCATATTAGAGCTTATACAAATCAAGGGTGGTGAATTAAGGAGTGTGTGGATGAGTAGTGGTCGAACAAATAATATCCTAAGAGTAATGATTGTCAAAGTACAAGTATATTTTGAGGATGATGATTGTTCAACCACTATCCATTCCACATACTCTTTTGATTTTAGTGTGGTGATTAAAGAGTGGTGATTGAAGGAGTATGTGGAATGGGTATTGGTGATTGAAGGAGTATGTGGAGTGGGTATTCATCAAATACAATCAATATCCTTAAAACATACTTTTGCTTTGACAAACATTACTCTTAGGATATTATTTGTTTCGATTAATACCCATCCACACACTCTTTAATTCACCACCCCTAATTTGTATAAGCTCTAAAATAATTATATGACTGGGTTACACTCCTTCATATACGTACAAACCCACACTACATTTATTTTTAAATTTTTTTATTCATTTTTAAACAATATCCAAGTGTTGGTCTATACCAGTATACATAAAACTATGTGGTCTACGAATAATCAGGAGATTAATCTATGGACTTCTTATGATGTAGGTCTATGGTAGACCAAGCGGATCGATGGACCCTCAAAGCACAAGTATATTTTTTACATGGATTTGACATGGGTCAACATCGATGACAATCTATTAAGTGTCATCAACAGTTCAAGATTGTTTGTTTAACCACCCCCAAATCATGTGATTATGTGTTTAATTCTTTTTTAATTTAATTATTTTCTTTCAACACCCCCAAATCATGTGATTATGTTTTAAAATTTTTTTAAATTTACTTATTTTCTTAAACCAGCCCCAAAATATGTGAATTGTCAATTTAAATCTTTTTTAATTTAATTATTTTCTTTCACCAGCCCCAAAATATGTTATTATCTTTTTAAATTTAATTATATTCTTTCACCAGCCCCAAATCATGTGATTATTTGTTTAAATCTTTTTTAACTTAATTATTTTCTTTTAAACTACAAGCAACTCATGGGCCATTGATTCATATAGTCTACCGTCGACTACTATGTTTGGTCAAGACATGGCGAAGTCTAAGATCGATGATAAACTATATATTTGATCTGTATTTACTCTACGTGAATTCAATCAAGTCAATCTACAGATACCTTCATTGAACATGTAATAAAGCAAACACAAAAAATAACAATAACCAAAAAAAGGGAAACAAAATTTGAAAACAGAAATACTTATATTAACATTTGTTCATTGCACAATCATGGGAATCATACATTGGAACAACGGCCAGAACAAGTAAAATAAGCAAAAAAGAAGAATCAACGGTCCTTCAAAGGACCTCTTAACTACATTTATCCTCAAAATAGGCCTAAAGCCATCTGCATCGGCATCCATCATGTACGTCAACATACGTTCATTGTTATTTATGAGTGTAGGATTCACCTTTTCCCTCGAATGCATTAGAAAACTAATGACCACGTCGCTTGGCGCACAATCTAGATCCCCGTTCTGCATTACTCTTGCAGCGAATTCGTCGTACGAACTATTGCGGCGAACAAAAATGAGCATTATCACCTTGGTAAAAGATCTCCATTTCCAACATTTGGGAGTCTCCACCAATTCTCCCATGAAATCACCAGAAACTAGAATAAATTCTTCAATAGACATCCAAGAATTATGCTTTGGTTGACGGTCGACTATACTTATAGTCTAGGTCGGGTTATATGCACGGTCAATGAATGACGATGAGTGGTCGATGACTGGGCAGGTATCTGTACGAAAATCTTGAAATTACAAATATTGCTTCTAATCAACGTTTGTTGGGTTTATGGAATAGAGAAACGAACTTGGAGTCGCCTAAGTTGTTGTAATGTACTTTCTAAAGTGGTTTTGAGTAACGTGAGTCATTTCAAATTTTTTAACAATGGTGGAAAGTGTGTTTGAGAAGATAGGAAACAAATGGGGTAACAATGAATGCAATGGACAAGCTTATGATATTTGTGGACTGATTTACAACTGATCGCCGAAAAATAACGTCGAAAAAGTGGCCGGAATCGGAGTTTTTTGGAGGAAAAAACAACCATCTTCTATTTTTAGGTTTTGAAATTTTTTTAAATATTTTTGAAAAACCTAAATATTTTTGTATATATAATGGTGGATGATGGGATGGATTGAAGTGTATTATTAGAAACTTGTGAGTGAATTTATTAAGTTGAAAATATTGGGTTAAAGTGAATTATTATAAAACTTGTGGCTGAAGTTATTAAGTTGGAAAAGTTAGTGGTGATGTGAAATTAAGTGGAAATATGGCCAATTTTTTCAACTTATGTCTAATTGACAAAATAGTTTTGAAGACTATCCTTTTTGACAAACTTTTACCCAACTATATGACCATTAGCCACCACTCGCAAATTAAAGTTATTAGTAATGAGGGTTTTGCATACATTCTCTTAATTGTTTATATATATCTAAATTAGTGAAAGCACTAAGTTACATACGAAAGTACCAATTATGTTTGAAAAATCAATTTATAGTAGTTCTTCTATCTCATTTCAGCACCATTATTTGAGGGGACCGGAGAAGAGGAGTGTTTGTTTATATGTGAAATGTTGCTGCGAGGATACTCAAGTCACTTAATCACAATTCACAATCAACTAGTAGGTGATCGAATATCTGCCTCTTAACAGTAATTTGAAAAGTTTGTTCAATAATTTTTTTTGATTTAAACCATTAGCGTAGGTTATTAAGGATATTTGTATAAAATAAACAACCTGGAGCCATCAGAAAGGATATCTTAATGTTGTTGGAATTTAGCTCCTCATGTTGCAGGAACTTTCCTCTAAGCATAATTTTGTATGTGTGCATTTATCCTGTTGTGAGAAATTATATTAGTTGCGATCGAATACAAAATCAAAAGCTCTACTATGATATTGCGTCAGTTCCCTTAATTTGTTCATGCATTCAGAAATAATAAATGTATACATTATCATTGATATCCATATTAATTGGTGTATTATTTTACTAAGAGAGAAGTATCAATTACCTTTATGAAGTTGTCTTGTTTATTTATAATACACCTCAACTTTAAGTCGTCCTAAATACTCCCCCCCCCCCCCCCCCCCCCAACTTGTTGATTTAGTAGTCGTGTGTCCCTTTTGTTGGTCCAAAGACCACAACGTGTAAAAAACGCGCGTATACGTGGAAAAAACTGCTTCTTTGTGTCTATCCACGTGGATAAATATCATTCACTTCCCTCATATTTATCCTATATAAAAAAGTAACCCTTTTCTACCCTTAATTATTCGATTTCTCTCTAAAAAAAAGTCACTACTAAAAGAAACTGAAAAAACGACCACACATTGTGGTTGATTTTTTATTTTTTTTTTTCAAAAAAGCGACACATGTGGTCGCTTTTATATTTTGAAAAATCAAAATAATTATTTTAATAATTTTTATATTAATTATTATTTATTTTTCAAATACAATTAAAAAAATAACAAAACCGACCACTAGTGGTCAGTTTTTTTTTAAAAATATAATTGAAAAATATTTTTAAAAACCGACCACATGCGATCGGTTTTTAAAAATTCTTTTTAATTTATTTTTAAAAAAAAAGACCAGTAGTGGTCAGTTTTTATTTTAAAAAAGAAAAGAAAATACTTTTAAAAAAACTGACCACTTGTGGTCTGTTTTTTAATTAAAATAAAAAAATAATTTTAAAAAATCGACCACTAGTGGTCAATTTTTGAACTAAAAAAAATTAAAAATTAAATAATTTTTAGTAACCAATAATTATATATATGTAATCAAATATATATATTAGTTTCATTAAAAATAATTATATATATAATGTAATATATATTTTTTTGAAATTACACTGATCACACATAGTCAATAACCAGTATAATAATAATAAAAGTCAATCATTTTTAAATTTTGTGAAAAAATTACACTAAAAAATATATCAAATAAAATAAACAAATTACGTTAAACATAATCTTTATCTTTTACTTATGTTTCACAATATAAAAAAAATATATTTTTTCCTTCGTATATACTTTAAATAACGCTAAACATGCATAATCTTTGTATAATGAATATGTGTATATATATATCATACCATTGAGATAATGATATTATGTTACTATTTCTGTCATAATAATGTAATATATAACCGATAATTCATCAGAATATAATGAACGTGTTCTATTATAAGGTAATATACTTGCGGATGTGATATATATAAATTTTATTATCAGGGACAAATGATTTTATCAATAATAAGTCGTATTTTGTCACAAAAGATTTAGGGTGACGAAAAAAATTTCGTAATCAATTGTCTCCAAAAGTGGGTCGCTAAAAGTATACAAAGACGATTCAGCGCTTCGTCGCTTACAAAATTAACTTAGCTACAAAGAAAAAAAATTGTCCCCAAATGTGTAACATTTATGACGAATTTATTTGTCGTAAAAATATGATTTTTTTGTAGTTGATGATATGCTTTTGTCACTAAAAAGTCATTAACACCGACAAAATTTCTTCGTCCCTAATTATTTAGTTCAATCAGCGATGACACAAATTGTCTCTCGAGTTAAATATATGTCGTAGTTGAACAAATATATTTTCGTCACTAATGACAACTTTTTATATACAACAAATATTTTCATCCTTAAATGTATGAATTAGTGACAAAATTATTATTATAATAAAGCTAAATAATTTTGCAATTAAATCTACTATTTTGTCATTAAAAATATTTTTTTTACCGACGATATAGAATTATTACTAAATTTTATGATTGCCGACAATTACGATTGTCACGAAATACAAAATTAATTTGTATCAAATAAAAAGAAAGATTTAAAACAAATACATTTGTCACTAAATATAATCAAACTTATGACGAAACAGTTTATTTTGTGACGAAAATATTTGTCTTAAAAGTCTAATTTAATTGTTGCTAAAAGTTACCTTTGATAATAAAATCTTTTGTCACTAATTACAAGAAAACACTTAATTATTTCATATTGATATTATTTTTTAAATTAGAATTGAATAAATTGAAAATAAAATTATAAAACATGTCAGATAATGATAAAATCATCCACAATCATACAAATTAAAAAAACTAAAATTGTATTTAGGTAATATCACCTTGGCAAATCAAAGTAAACCAAGTCCAATAACAAAGAAAATCTAACTGAAATGTAGTACTAAATATTATTCGTATCCTAGACTAAGACAAATATATAGAGATTTCTTCCAAAGTACCAATAATTTGTTGAGTTTGCAGTTATTCTTCATTCAACTCTTAATTTTATACCTGTGGAAAAACGAAGAAAATTAGGATTGATGATGATGCTTATAGATTTGACAATCAAAATGACTCTACATGCTAAACGCAGTAATGATCAAATGCAAGGCAATAGGGACAACAACAATGAGACACTAGTCAACTAAATCAAATCACACCTGAACTAAAGAGCACATATCAGATGAAACAAATGTGCAGGTGCTGCACCAAAAATAATGGCAAAATCAGAAAAAAGAGGAAAAAAGACTTTTCCTAAATATAATTCTATGCGAAAGAAGACCAAGATAAATCAGTCAGATAACCTCCATTTAGTGAATACACTAGTGGGTTCATAAAACATCTAGGCTGATGTAACAGTTCATCAAAAGACCACACTAAATGATGGAATTCACTGTAAGGACTCACACCACAAAATAAACAAATTGACCAATTATAGCAACAAAATCTCAAATTACAGTGAATTTTCCTTTAATCACATCACCAAGTAATGCGTAGTAAAAAATCAACTCACAGTAGACAAAATCATTCCATTACTAATCAACATCATAAATCCTAGACATTAGTAATATACATCATTTTTAGAGTTTTGTCTAAAAAAAAAAGACATCATTTTCAGAGTTTTCTCAAAGACGAAATTTGAACAGACAAAAGCAAAATGAAAAGAAATTTGACAGTAAAATTGATACAAAAAGAGTAGAGTATATATACAGTATGCTGTCTTAAGGAGACCAAATCACACATGAACTAAAGAGCACAAATCAAACGAAAAAAATATGCAGGTGCAACACCAAAAACAATGGCAAAATCAGAGAAAAGGAGGAAAAACGACCTTTCCTAAACACAGATCTATGTAAAAGAAGACCTTGAACAGGATCTGATTCTTCTTTTGGAGCTCCAAAATCAGTGTTAATGTCCTTGATCAAAGCCTTTCTGATTATTGAATGTTATGTGACCACGTAATGATTTAAGAATGGATTGGCCATAAGAAAGGATGAAAATGTCCAATTTTTTATTCACTGAAGTATTTTCTCCTGCATTTTCAGAGAAAAGGTAGCAACTCCTTACTGAAATAAGGGCGTTGTGTGAGGCTCCATGTTACCAAATTAATGTCAAATTATAAAATTTGTCCCCCCCTAAAAAAAGCAGCAAATCCAACTAGGGGAAGGGGGAGGGGGAGGTGGAGGGGGAGGTGGAGGGGGAGAGGGAGGTGGAGGGGGAGTAAAAGTTCAAAAGACAGATCAAATGTGTACACGTTACTCCTTCACGAAACTATGCATATTGGATAAGCCAAGGGTATTGGCACTAATTTAAGTTTATCATCATTGTACAGGCAATTGGACTTGCAAATAATTCATTCAATAATAGACAATGGTAGATAAGGAGGGAAGAGACTTCCTTTCTTCAAAAATCCTGCTCATTGGCATGAGCACCAAATGTGAGAATCACGAGGATTCCGTTCTCGGTGGTGCCAAACTATGGAAATGGAGTTTAGGTATAAGCTTAAGATGAGATTCTTGGGATTACACAAGTTTGAACGTTGAAAGCACCACATAATGGGTGAGGCCTCTTGTGGGTGCCACTGGTGATGTTTCTCGTCCTGAAGAGTTGTCAAATCATTAAGGATTGATGAAGAAAAATTCCTTTAAGCCAATGAGACAGCATGTGGAATATCTATATCCATGCAATGTGTATCTTAGGTTGGCTGATCTATGAATATTAACAAAGTAACCAAGTACCAACAGTTAAAAATACAAAACATATTTCGATTCATCTTTGTTCTTCCAGACTTCAACGTGAGCGTTGGAGCAAAGATAAAGTTGTTATTGTGTGACTTATAGGTGATGGGTTCAAATCATGGAATCAGTCAACTGTTACTTGAGTCATGGTAGGCCTACTTCACATCCCTTTGGGGTACATCCCTTCCCAAACCCCGTGAATAATGATTCATGCACTAGGCTGCCCCCTTTATGTTGCTAGACTCTACAAGGAAAAAGAGAATATAATCCTATAAGAATGTTCTAAGAACTTTCTTTGCATATTAGTGGTGTCAGGACCAACTTGCACACACCATTGAGTACCTGCTACTTCTCACTAGCATAGATACCTAGTAACACTGCCAAACAAGATTTAGGTAGATGGGAAGAAATCACATAGCATTTTTTATATCAGTTGAGGTTTGAACCCTGATCTCCTATGATTTTCACCCACTTTGACCTCTAGACCAGACTTTCGAGAGCTATGACTACGATTGCATGAGAACTTCAAACAGTGGTAATAACTGTAATTCACATTAACATACCATAGATGATGCTATTGACCTAAAAGAAGCTCAATTTTGAAAAAGTTTTGTAATCCATTAACAGATAGGAAATTTTATTAGTTAAGTAATAAATGAGTTAAAATCTTGGCCAACCTCTTCACGGCTAGCAAGAAAAAAACGAAGAATGCTTGGATCTCTGTCATTCACGTACTCATCCTCATTAATTCTCTCACCCTCAAATTCTACAATCTCTTTGCACTTTGAAATGAGTTCTTCAATTGTTTGTCTGATTACAGAAACTGCATTTTCAGCCTTTATTTGTCGTGGGATGATCTTACATAAAGCTTTGATCTACAAAAACATCAACGATGTCAATCAAAGTTATTAGATAGATTAAGCTCGGCAGAAAACATTCAAGTATAGGAAGAACCTGCCTGCTAATATCAACAGTTATGGAAATGTCAAACTCTCTTTTGATGTTTAAACCACAAGGTATCATGCTGAATAATTCATTGATATCAATAGCTATGCGCCGGTCCAAACTTGTTAGTTGATTGGGTCGGTCTTCTATATCAGTTCTATTCGACTTGGATCCATTTCATGCCAATACAAATTCATAAACACCGTAGGTCCTTTAACATAAAGACAGTGACAATGCAATATCTCCAAAATATGCATGTGAAGTTGCATATTTCAACAACATCTGCACCTTAAACTAGCTAGAGACTTGAACTCAGCTATTTGAATCATCTATATCCACTCTACTCTAGGAGAGTCAAAGTTGGCTGTTTGAATCATCTATATCTACTCTGCTCTATTTGAGCCTATTTCATTCCAAAACAAATCAAGTTGCAGTCTAACAATTTTTCTTTGGGGGTTTACATATACCCATAATTGGTGCTATAATTAAACTTTAGAAGAAAAAATCCATACTGTAACAAACCAAAAAGGAATTCTGCCTTTATTTCAATTTGTTCATCTTACTTTCATGTTTAGTCCATTTTAAAAAGAAAAGTCTCTTTCCTTTTTTGGAAACTCTTTAATTCTAACTTTCCACATAACATATTTAAAACCACAGGATTAAGAACATTTTGGTACATTCTACATATCTCTAGTTTAAGACCACAAGATTCAAAAGTATTACTCTCTCCTTGGAATTCTTTAGTTAAGAAGTAAATTGAAGCATGAAAAGAATTGAATAAAGAAAATTAGAAGTATCCTGTACAATTAATATCGCTGTGGAGTGGATATTGTTGACAAGTCACATTTACAAGGTATTAAAATGATTAAAAAAGTGAGTTCGGGAAATCGATTAATCAGTTTCAGGTAAGATTCATGTTTACTTAATGCACTATCAAGAGAATGGGAGACAAACAAGATCACATGTTCCAGAGAATCTCAAGACAACACTTGACACTAATTACCTGAATGAAAAATTAGTCTTTAGTGAATATACACCATTTCAAGACATTAATAACTTCCAATTTAAGAATTTGAGTTGATTACATAATTTCTTGAGCTATCCAACTATGAAATTCCATACCTTATTAATCTTCTCTGGTCTGCATGATTAGACCATACAACCTGCAATGAGCTATTCTGATACATAATTGAAATAACGTTAATGCTTAAAGTGATCAACATAACTATAGAATGTTATAGAACAAAAGATTATATGCAAAAGATGCCTACAATCAAATCTGCCAGTACGGTTTCAAACGTATACTCTTCAGGTAGTTCCTTTAACAAATCAGTATCTGGTGTAAGATCGCACATATTCTGCCAAGTGAAAGCATACACTCAGTTACATATAAACTCTATATACAACATATAATCCTGAATAGCATGCCACTTTATACCAAAGAACCAACCTCATATTTATATGCTTCAGTAGAACCATCCTGTATGAAAGGACATCAATCTTTAAAGAACATGAGTTGCATTCTCAACCTAGATCACAAAACCAAGGTAGTGACTGGAAGCCACTTAATCTAGAGCAGCTAAGAACTAAGATTTATGCCTAGTGGTATGATATCTAGAAGCCAAGTCACCCTGAGAACCCAACTGGCACAGGGATGTAAGTTGTCGATACCATGGGGTAAATAAAAAACAGTAGAGATGCAACTAGTTGAGATATCTCATCAATTATTTCTCAAGTTATTCAGATAGTGTTTCCTTTCTATGATGCACATGGCTACTTGGTGTTACATAAATTTATTTGGTGACAATGGTTAAAAAGTGCAAGTTCTTATTAGAGGCCAATGAACATTTGGAAGACAACTTGAATCTTATTTTCTAGAAATAAGTTATAGTTGTAGTATGAACTTTAGTACATCTTCAGAGCAAATGTATTTCTGTAAGACAACTAGCTCTCCCACAAACCGCATTTGTGCATATTCAAGTAGAGACAAGCACACATAATCACTTACATAGAAGAAAAGAAAGCAAATATCGATCAGTTATGCATTATGTATAAACTGTAAGATTAGGAGCAACCATACCCTAATTTTATGGGATACCCACAAACCAACATCTTGGGGAAGCTTGTATCTTTGAGAATCTTGTTCACTTCTAGTATGCCCAACTCCTTCGGCTATCACAATAACCATGTGTCTAGAAAATGGCTCGAGAAAAATTAGTTCAAAGTAGTTCAGAAAATGAAATAACACCACACCTAATAGAAGTACAACAATATATTCAATATAATCCCATAACAGGATGGACGATGAGGGAAAGTATATGCAGAACTTACCACCTACCTAATAGGTAAAAAGTAGTTATATCAATAGACCCCGGCTCAAGAAAAAATAGTTCAAAGTAGTTCAGAAATGTAAAATAACACCACACCCATTGGAAGCATCAAAAAAAGTTTACCGCACACACCATCAGTTTCTAAAATAGGCTTTATAAACAAGTAGTAGACTCACACCAAACGAGGAAAAAATAGAAATCTTTACCTTTAGCAAAAACTACTGTTTCTTTTTTTAGACTAAAAAGGGGTCTGTAATGGCAACCTGATAAATAGACTACACCAAATGTATAATAAAAATCAACTATTTTCACCTTCAATTAACAAAAGCAGGCAGTGGCATACCAAAAATACTTATAAGGTACAAACAAGATCCTTTATCTTTCTAAAGATTCCTTTTTTATTTGTGTTTTTGAAAAAAAATAGAAGAAGTAGTTGAAATGGTAATTAGTGCCTAGTGAGATCTTCTAAGCAAGAAGGAACTTTCTGTTTACACCAAAATAAAATAAGAGAGCAGAGACTACTCCTCAATTGCAAGAAACCCGACTCTACACCTTCATAAGCACTTCTATCTCTCTCTCCAAACTACCCACATTAAGGCTATTGAAACCATGTTTCAACCATATTAAGCATTTCAGGAATATCAAATTGCTGGAACTGCCATGAGATAATGGCCAACTTCTTTCTCTTATATTGAGAACAACATTTACAGGGATTTAATCTTTCAGAAAAATACATCTGTGGGATTATAAAAATCCTTAGATGCTACATTGTAAGTTGATCTTGAGCATTCTTACAGTTAAGTTAATATGTCACCCTTGATATCATGTGAAATTTGGGAGAAAATTAGATCTGATGCACCAGATGATTTATGTCCACTATTAAATTATCTATTCTCATCCTACTAGTCTATTCATTTATTGTGCATTCTTCATCTAAGCCCCAAAATAAGTATTTTTTGAGATAAAAAGTGCAATCTGTGGAGCTATAAGTGAAAAGTGGGAACTGAAGTGTCTTCAGTGTGGAACTTGTCTTAATTTACAGAAAATACAGATATTGCGTAGCTTCAACACTTATAATATCAGATCAAATAGAACTTACTAATTTCAGTATCTACCGTATGATAGAGACAATACTAACGCAACTTCTAGTATTAAAGATAATTGAAATATCAAATTGAATTGAACTTATGATTTTCAGCACATCAAATGGAACTGAATTTACTAATAATTCAGAATATATCGTATAAAAGTTACAATACTAACACAGTAAAATGTTATTTCAACAAGGTCATGGAAATATAATCTAATTTTGAATTAACCATTGATTGAAAATAACTACTTTGCAACATTCAATTTCATGTATATTTGGTTTATAACTATAACTAAAGAGTTTAAGGGGGAGTCCCGAATTGGAAGAAGCAGAAGAATTGGGACTGCTTTTTTGGATTAACCAGTGATTGAAAGAACTCTGGAAACAAAAAATGCTAAAACTAAAAAAGAAACATTAAAGTTCCCCTTTATCGTTCTGTGAAACCATAATAAAAAATCATTTTTTGTTTTACTCCTCATTTTTTCCAAATATAACATATTTTTGTCTAATTTCATTTTGCATAGGTAAATTATTGCATATGTGATCAAATTATAGGGCCTCAATTTCTTATGATATACATGGATGTTAAGTGTCAATGATGACAACACTGGAAACATAATGCCCAAGTACAATTATTCTAGGTGGGAGACAAATGTTGGACTAACAAGTCAACACTTTGATTAGCGTCTATCTATCATTGAGGCAGTGTGTTCGACCCACTGCAACTTTAAAACTCAATTGAGTGACTTTCACCACTTTAACTGCTAAACTGAGATGTTCCAAATTGTTTTCCATTTTCAGTATAACTAAACCATTTTAACTAAGTAATCCTCAATAAAAGACTAATTTCATGTTTTCAGCTTTTTCTCAAATTCGATCATTTCCTCAATTCATCACAAAGTTATAAGCTAAATTTCATAAAAGAGAATCATTCTTATCACACAAAAAAAATATTGTTATCCTCTTCTAACATCCTATGTAAGATCACACTATTGGTCTCGACCAGAGGATGGTTGATCATTTCTTTGCTTCTTTATCTCCAAGCGGAAGTTCATAAACGAGAACCATTCTGATCAACTGAAAGATATTATAATCCTCATCAAATTAACTTCTCTAGTGCCTATGTAACCTCATATTGTTGGTCCTAGCCAGTGTATAATCAGTCTATTTAAGACAATCACATCACAAAATTTAGGTGTAGCTCTAAAATTAGCAACGAGACTATGAACAGTACTTCATAGTAAGAAACCTAAGAAAAATCTAATAAACAAGAAACTGGGACTACTTAGGGGAAAAGACTAAGATCTTTGCTTAGACATATGAAATTAGGGGTCAGAGCAAAACTTTAAATATTACATTAGTTCAAAAGGAAAATACTTGAATCACTCCTAAACACAGAATATATCCCCCAAAGATCATCTATTAGCCATAAAGTTAACACCTAATAGTGCTAGTAGCACCAGTAATATCAACAGTAAGTCTAATTATGCTTACAGTAGCAAATAAGCTAAATAATATTGTAAAACTAAGAATTTCAATATTACAAATTAACAAACAATCCAAATCTTCTGAAAACAAACATGCACACACCCAAACTCTTGCTTAAATCTTCAAAATTTAAAAGGGTTTTTCTTTGCCCAAATTGTAAAAAGATTTTATTTGACCAAATCATATCAGAGATTCACCAAAAAATGATTTAATGCTCAGAAACAAGAAGAAAACAAGAACAACAGGGTTAATCGGGGCTTACCTTAATATTGGAGGGAATATAATGGGAATATTTCAAAAATAGCAGTATTTTGTTATAAAATTCACCTTTCATAGCCATATTTTACATAATTACCATTTATAACCGTTGTATTCGATTTACGCCTGCTATATTCAGTTTTACAGATAGTATGTATTCCTATAAAATAAGAATACAATCCCTATTTAGTCGTTGTATTCGATTAACAACTGTTGTATTCACTTTTACTTAGTGGTCTGTATTCATAAAAATATAAATACACTACATATTTAGTCTCGCCAAAAACACTATCATTTTTTTCTTTTTCATTTTCTTATATTTTTTCTTTTGTCGTGTTTTCCTCGTTTTTTATTCTTCTTTTTCTATTTTTTCCAATTTTTATTTTTTTATTTTTTTTTATTTTTTTATTTGTTTTTCTCTCTTCTATCTCTAACTTCCATTTCTCTTTCTTCTTTTCTTTTCTTCTTTAATTTTTTTTCTTTTTGTACTTACTTTCTGTATCATTTTTTTATTCTATTTTATATTCTTATATTTTCAAAAAATATGACTACTCGAGCACAAGTCATGGATGATAATGTAAATACCACAATTATTTATCATTTTTGTAGTCACACCATCATTTATATTTTTGTATTCGTTGATACAACTGTATTTGTATTTTAAAATTCACGTCTGTATTTGTATTTTGTAGTTCGCATTATATTTGTATTTTATAGTTCGCCCTTGTATTTGTATTTGTTAGTTCGCAACATTATTTATATTTTATATAATTCGCACTTGCATTTTAAAATTATTTTGTATTTATATTTTATAATTGACTGTATATTATATTAGATTATATTTGTATTGTGGTTTTATAGTGTTTGCATATTTAGATTATATTTGTATTTGTATTCTATTTTCGCCGATGCCTTTTTATTTCTAAAGAATTATTTTGTATTTGTATTTGTAAGTTTATTGCATATTGTATTTGGCTGTGACTATGTACAATTTGTATTCTATTTTCGTCGATGTATTTGTATTTTTAAAAAATTATTTTATATTTATATTTCTAAGTTGATCGTATATTATATTTCTAATTGTAATTTTATTTGTTTGTATTTGAATTTGTAGTTGACAACATCATTTGTATCTTTAAACATTAGAAAAAAATTGTTATTTATCTTTCTATGAAGACTTGTATTTACATTTATTGATACAATTTGCATCATAATAAAAGTAAAATTAATAAATTATACAAATACAAATGTTACATATGTATCAATGACACATGTTTATACAACTTGAACCATATGCATACAAAATGATACTTGTTTATATACAAATATAAATGATAAATTTGAAATACGAAACACAATGATTTATTTGCATTGAAAGACAAATTGCATATTTATGTATTTTAGTCTCAAGCAAATACAATTAATCAATATATTTATTTATATACAAAAATACGAATGATAAATTATACATATTCACAACTAAACTATTCAACTACAAATAATAAATTTATTTAAAATACATAGTATGACACAAAAAAAATATAAAATATAAAATATAAAACACAACAACAAACGAAAAAAATAAAAAAGGAGAAAAAATGACCAAAAAAATAAAAAAGAACGAAAAAAGAATCAAAGAAAATGCAAAAAAAAAAAAAAAAGACTGCAAAAGAAAAATATAGAAAAGGATGAAAAAATTGAAAGAAAACATAATTTAGGCTACAATTATGGTTGTACTAGCGTGTAACTGTAAGACTACAAAAATAAATGAATAAAAAATAAAAAGAAAAAAGTGAAAAAATAAAAAATAAAGAGAAAGCAACAAAAAAAGGAAAAGAAAAATGAAAGAAAAAAAAAACTGAAAAAGAAAAAAGAAGAAGAGAATAATAGAAAATAGAAAAAGATAGAAAATACATGAGAAAGACTATGAATTGTAATTAGGAATAATTAATAGGCAAGAGGGGGTTATGAATTGTAATTAATTAAAAATTAGGCTTAAGTGGTAATAAAAGCTCAATAGTGGCTAATCCGGGTAATTTTTCCTATAACATTTTAATGTTTAAAATATTGGAGGGAATATCATATTTTTAAGTAAATTTTATAAAAGTTAAAAGACAACACTTATAAATTGTTGTTTTAAAATAATAAAACTAACCACATTCTAAAAGTGTAATCATATTTGCAAAAAGTGTTGCCAATTAGATAAAGATATGACAACACTTATAAAGTGTAGCCAATAGCTTTAAAAAGTACGCTTTACGAGTGTTGTCAAAATTATCGTGGCTTAAAGTTAAAAGTTAAGGCTACATTTTAAAAGTGTGCCTAAAATATATTTTAGGCAACACTTTACAAGTGCTGTCCAGATTTAGTATGGCCTTAGGCCAAAAATGTTGTCGTGTCACCTTCTCTTCTGCAAAAAAAAGAGCCACTGTTATGATATTTCCAACTGCTTCACTGGCAACTTCACTCGCATCCTTGTATAGTTCTACAGGAAAATGTAACTTGCATTAATTGCCAATTTTACTTAAAAAATTTTGTTTGTACAGAAATTTGGAGTTAGCCTTCGCAGCAAAAAGCCACTAAGTAATTTCACGCGTAGATATCCATTTAGTCCAAGTAGAGGCACCATAACTATTATTATAAGTGTCAATTACCAGCTTGTTTCAAGTCTAATAACTAATCCAAATATAACTGCTGAAGTGTTCTGCATAAGAACCACAAGGGTTGGTGTGGTGGTTTTGCACCTCACCTCTTAAGTAAGAGGTTGGGGATTTGATCCTCACCTCTGGTGAATGGAGAAAAATCTGTGGTCAATTCACTACCGCTTAGTGCACTGACAGTGGAACAGGGGATTAGTTTCACGGCTGCCGGCTGTGGGGATACCTTGGGAAACCAAAAAAGAAGTGTTCTGCATAAGAAGATCAAGTGAGTTTCCAACTATACCTCAAATAGATGCTGCATCTGTTGATAGTCGAGAGCCAATTGCACCAATCGAGTTCTCTTCGCTGTATTATTGACATGGGTATTCTTTCATTATTATAACTTTTGACTACCTTTTTATTTTTGTATTTGGAGATGATTGAGTTATTATATTCCGAATAAATCGTCAATCAATATTGTGGCTTGTTTTGAATAATATTGTGGATTATTATAATGAAGCTTAATAATCACTTTTTCATAAATGCCTTTTGTTGGATAATGCACATGTTAGCATATATTTAAAAATCTTGTTGCGTCTCTTTAACAGTTTTGGAGGTTTTGTTTGTAATTATTTTTAAAAATTCAGACTATCATAATGATGTTAAAGTTTTTTATCTTTTCATATTAATTATTTGACGCAGTCTATATCACTTTGTCTGAATATATATTTATTTTTTTCTAATTTTTATTTATTTGAGTAAATATTTTTAGAGTATTGATTTTATAATTATACCTATGAATTTCTTCATATCCAATAATGACACTATTCAACTACCAAATCTAAGTCGTAATTATTTTTTGTGATAAAATTTTATTGTGATTAATTGCAGGCTAAAAAGTGACGATAATATCATCGTTACTAATTGTTTGAATTATTAGTTACAAACACTATTGTCACAATTAAATATAAAATTTTGTGGCTAAAACTTACAATATGATAGCTTCAAACTTTAATTAATTAGTTGATCATATTCAACTTCGGTCTACTTAAAATGTTTCTCACATGTACAAGATTAACACACTAACTTTATACTTTCTAAAAAATTCATTCAATAAGTTCACTTCAACCTTCACACAATTAGATCGAGTCATGTTTTCTATAGCTATATCAATATAAAATTAATTTTCTATAATCATAAACAAAAATAGCCAAAGATCAATTTATATTTAGCTACGAAGTTTTTCCGTAGAAAAAAATAACTAAATTATTCAGCTAAAAATTCTAAATCATCACTACTTAAAGATGGAATATTTTGTGACAAAATTATGTTGTCACTGAATCATAGATTTATTAGAGACAATAAAATATGCGTCACTAATTGTTGATAGTATTAGTGATAAAAATTTAGGTCACAATTAAATATCAAATTTTGTAGCTAAAACTTACAATATTTAACTACGAACTCTAATTTGTCACTATTGCGACAACGTATTTTTTATGATGAATTTTTTTTTGTGTCTAAAATTATAACTAATTCAAGACAAAAAAATCGTTTGTCACGAATTGGATCCCTTATTAGAGACAATAAAATGAGCGTCACTAATTGTTTATAGTATTAGTGACAAAAGTTTGAGGTCACAATTAAATATCAAATTTTGTAGCTAAAACTTACAATATTTAACTACGAACTCTAATTTGTTGCTATTGCGATAACTTTTTTTTTTATGACGAATTTTTTTTTGTGTCTAAAATTATATCTAATTCAAGACCAAAAAATAGTTTGTCACCAATTGAATCCATTATTGGTGATAAAAAAGGGTGTCACTGAAAACATAAAATTCATCACTAATGATACTTAATAAAATGGCGCAAAAATATTTTTTGGTGGAAAACTTTAGAGGACAAAACTTTGCTACGAAATTTTACGTTTCGTCACTAAAAGTATGTGCTTCATGTATTTAGATACGAAATGTAATTTTCGTCATAAAAAGTGAACAATTAGTGACGAATTTCATCTCGTAGCTAATAATTTCGTAGCTATATATCAATTTTGTTGTAGTACACATTCAAGAGTTCATATATATAAAAATATTTATGTATGTATATATATACCTAGTATATTAAGCTAATCAAATATAATTAATCGATCACTCATCTGAGTATGTATAAAAACACATCGCATTATATTATTGTATAATATATGTGTGTACATATGTGATATATATAGTATGTATTTAGAATTTGATATAGTCGATAGTGTGTATATGTGTGTGTATATATATATATGTATATATATACATACATACATATATATGTAGTATATACAAATTATACAGTGAAGGTATATTAATGAGATAATATAATGTAATCTATAATTCATCTGAGTATTTGTGAAATACTTTGTATATTATTATGGGATAGTAAAATCGTATATGTGATATTTATAGTACGTATGTGAAAGCTGATAGACAATTGAATATATGTATATCTCGTGTAGTGATGTATGTAGTAATCGAAAGCTAGATAACTGAATCTATATATCAAAATAGTTTGAATGATATATTGATATATATCATACTATTGAGGAAGTAGCTATATTCTATTTTGGGTCAATGTAGACACACGTATGTTGTTGAAGTTGTAATAACGAAGAGTAGTATTATGATATATATATATATATATAAATATATATAATATTGTATTTAAAATATAATTACCCAAAAATTTATCGTAATTTAAAAAATTCATTGATATTACTATACGATTGAGGAAATATACTACTCGTGTTAACATGATGATAAACTAACTACTTATCTGATTTATATATATACGAATTGTATTAAATTAATTGAATGTTGTCCCAGTCCCATAAACAGTGTATGTACTGTGTATTTATATATATACGAATTGTATTAAATTAATTGAATGTTGTTATAAATATTATAGAATTTATTAAAATTTTAATTTGTTTAAAATAATTTAATTTATTAAATTATTTTGGTAATTTATTAATTTATTAATTGTAATTTGTTAAAGTTTAATTTCAAAAATAGTTTTAAAAAATATTTTTGAATAATCTGACCCGTAATACATAATAATAACACAAAAACACACCCAAAATCCCTCATTTCACCCGTCCAAAACAACAAGAACACGCCAAAACTCTATAAATCTCACACTTTAACATTAAACCCTCCAATCTCCATTGTTCTTTCTTTTTCAAGGAGGTTTTTACTCAACTTCTTGAATTTTTTTTGGCTTTAATCAAATTTTCAAGGAACTATTCCATCTTAACTTTCAATTGTGGGCAAGATAACAATTAACTACAATTCATTAACTAAATTTAGCTTATTTTAGTTTCCACAAACTCGTTTTTTAATATCTAGAAATGTTAAAGGTCTACATACAAATATATTAGTGTTAATTTCGTCAATTTATTGTGGTTTGAGTTCTATGGCTTGAATATTTGTTTTATATAGCTAGATTTTAGATAATTTTTGGATATTAAGATTGAATTAGCTAATTTTAGGCTTGTTCCTACATTAATTTGATTTTGAATTACCTAAATTTTGATTAGTCTTGACACTCATTTCTCCATTTTAGTCATTAATTGTTTAATTTTTTTGGGAGAAAATCTTAATCCTATTCCTTTACTAAGATGTTGTAATAATTTAAGTGAAGGATTATTCTATGTAATAATTTTACTATTTGACAGATTCTGAATCTGGTATAAGGATTGCTTTGCTATTTTTTTTTGGTGACCTCTTATCACTTTCACTTTAATTTATGCCAAGCAAAGTTGTTATCTTCTCGTTATTGTTCATATTGAAGTCTAGTGAAGCCGTGTGTGGCCTAGTTCGATTCACTAGCATTGTTGTTATCTTTTTGTTATTGTTCATATTGAAGTATAGTGAAGCCATGTGTGGCCTTGTTCGATTCACTAGCATTGTTGTTGACATCTTGTTGGTCTTGTTGTTGCTTGTTTTGAATGTGGTTTGTTTGGTGACTTAGTTACTTGAAAATGGTTAAATGTAAGGACTTTAAAGAGGATTTTTTGTTTTGAATATTGTTTAGTTGGTGACTTAGTCACTTGAAAATGATTAAGTGTAAGGACTTTAATGGAGATTTTTTTGTTTTGAATGTGGTTTGTTTGGTGACTTAGTTACTTGAAAATGGTTAAGTGTAGGGACTTTAAAGGAGATTTTTTTGATTTGAATCTTATTTAGTTGGTGACTTAGTTACTTGAAAATGGTTAAGTGTAGGGACTTTAAAGGAGCTTTTTTTGTTTTGAATGTGGTTTAGTTGGTGACTTAGTTACTTGAAAATGGTTAAGTGTAGGGACTTTAAAGAGGATTTTTTGTTTTGAATGTGGTTTGGTTGATGACTTAGTTATTTGAAAATAATTAAGTTTACGAACTTTAAAAGGAATTTTTTGTTTTAAATGTGGTTTGTTTGGTGACTTAGTTACTAGAAAATGGTTAAGTGTAGGGACTTTAAAGGGAATTTTTTGTTTTGAATGTGGTTTGGTTGGTGACTTAGTTACTTGAAAATAGTTAAGTGTAGGGACTTTAAAGGGGATTTTTTATTTTGAATGTGGTTTGGTTGGTGACTTAGTCACTTGAAAATGGATAAGTGTAGGGACTTTAAAGGGGATTTATTATTTTGAATGTGGTTTGGTTGGTGACTTAGTCACTTGAAAATGGTTAAGTGTAGGGACTTTAAAGGGGATTTTTGGTTTTGAATGTGGTTTGGTTGGTGACTTAGTTACTTGAAAATCGTTAAGTGAAGGGACTTTAAAGAGGATTTTTTGTTTTGAATGTGGTTTGGTTAGTGACTTAGTCAATTGAAAATGTCTAAGTGTAGGGACTTTAAAGAGGATTTTTTGTTTTGAATGTGGTTTGGTTGCTGACTAAGTCACTTGAAAATTGCTAAGTGTAGGGACTTTAAAGGGGATTTTTTATTTTGAACGTGGTTTGGTTGGTGATGGTTAAGTGTTGGGACTTTATACGGGATTTTATGTTTTGAATGTGGTTTGGCTGGTGACTTAGTTACTTGAAAATGGCAAAGTGTAGGGACTTTAAAAGAGATTTTTTGTTTTGAATGTGGTTTGGTTGTTGACTTAGTCACTTGAAAATGGTCAAGTGTAGGGACTTTAAAGGGAATTTTCTGTTTTGAATGTAGTTTGGTTGGTGACTTAGTTACATAAAAATGGGTGAGTGTAGGGACTTTAAAGGGGTTTTTTTGTTTTGAATGTGGTTTGGTTGGTGACTTAGTCACTTGAAAATGGCCAAGTGTAGGGACTTTAAAGTGGATTTTTTGTTTTGAATATGGTTTGGTTGGTGACTAAGTCACTTGAAAATTGCTAAGTGTAGGGACTTTAAAGAGGATATTTTGTTTTGAGCGTGGTTTGGTTGGTGACTTAGTTACTTTAAAATGGTTAAGTGTAGGGACTTTATAGGGGATTTTTTGTTTTGAATGTGGTTTGATTGGTGACTTAGTTACTTGAAAATGGCTAAGTGTAGGGACTTTAAAAGAAATTTTTTGTTTTGAATGTGGTTTGGTTGGTGACTTAGTCACTTGAAAATGGTTAAGTGTAGGGACTTTAAAGGGAATTTTTTATTTTGAATGTAGTTTTGTTGGTGACTTAATTACATGAAAATGGGTAAGTGTAGGGACTTTAAAGGGGATTTTTTTATTTTGAATGTGGTTTGGTTGGTAACTTAGTTACTTGAAAATGGGTAAGTGTAGGGACTTTAAAGAGGATTTTTTGTTTTGAATGTGGTTTAGTTGGTGACTAAGTCACTTGAAAATTGCTAAGTGTAGGGACTTTAAAGGAGATTTTTTGTTTTGAACGTGGTTTGATTGGTGACTTAGTTACTTGAAAATGGTTAAGTGTAGGGACTTTATAGGGCATTTTTTGTTTTGAATGTGGTTTGGTTGGTGACTTAGTTACTTGAAAATGTCTAAGTGTAGGAACTTTAAAAGGGATTTTTTATTTTGAATGTAGTTTGGTTGGTGACTTAGTCACTTGAAAATGGTTAAGTGTAGTGTTTTGAATGTGGTTTGGTTGGTGATTTACTCACTTGAAAATGGTTAAGTGTAGGGACTTTAAAGGGGATTTATTGTTTTGAATGTGGTTTGGTTGGTGACTTAGTCACTTGAAAATGGTTAAGTGTAGGGACTTTAAAGGGGATTTTTTGTTTTGAAAGTAGTTTAGTTGGTGACTTAGTTACATGAAAATGGGTAAGTGTAGGGACTTTAAAGCGAATTTTTTGTTTTGAATGTGGTTTGGTTGGTGACTTAGTCACTTGCAAATAGTTAAGTGTAGGGACTTTAAAGGAGATTTTTTGTTTTGAATGTAGTTTGGTTGGTGACTTAGTCACTTGAAAATGGTTAAGTGTAGGGACTTTATAGGGGATTTTTTGTTTTAAATGTGGTTTGGTTGGTGACTTAGTCACTTGAAAATGGTTAAGTGTAGGAACTTTAGAGGGGATTTTTTGTTTTGAATATGGTTTGGTCGGTGACTTAGTCACTTGAAAATGGTTAAGTGTAGGGACTTTAAAGGAGATTTTTTTGTTGTTAATGTGGTTTAGTTGGTGACTTAGTCACATAAAAATGGTTAAGTGTAGGGACTTTAAAGGGGATTTTTTGGTTTTGAATGTGGTTTGGTTGGTGACATAGTAACTTGAAAATTACTAAGTGTAGGAACTTTAAAGGGGATTTTTTGTTTTGAATGTGGTTTGGTTGGTGACTTAGTTACTTGTAAATGGTTAAGTGTAGGGACTTTAAAGAGAATGTTTTATTTTGAATGTGGTTTGGTTGGTGACTTAGTTACTTGAATATAGTTAAGTTTATGGACTTTAAAGCTGACTTGGTAGGTTGAAAACGATTAAGTGTGGGGACTTTAAAGGTATTTTTTGTAATGTGATTATGTTTCGTGATAATTGAATTTGTGTGACACAATCTAATTAGTTGAATCTGATTAATTGCGTAGATGGAACCTAATTGTAGCTAGATATATCAATGGAACAATGATAATCAGGGGGGTATTAGGGAGGAATTTGTTGCTGGTGTCAAAAAATTTGTTGAACATTCTAAGACACTTGATGTTTGGACACATTTTTGGGCTATTCGTTGTCCTTGTGTTAGATGTGATGGTATAAATCTTGTAAATAAAGAAGATGTAAAGGAACGTCTTTATAGAAGTGGATTTCACGAGGAATTTTTAAGATTGCGTGGTATTCATGGTGATGTTGCGCAAAATAACTTTGTTGTTGGAGAAAGTAGTGGGTCTGCAGGGCATAATAATATTTAGATACTAGGATGGCAGAAATGGTGCATGATATTTTTGGGATGCAACACGGGGCTACTTTATGGAAAATGTCGAAGATGTTCCTAATAGCAAAGCGGGCAAATTCTATGAACAATTGCAAGTTGCCATTCATCCTTTGTTTGATGGGTGTTCGCACTCTCGTTTGTCTGTTGTTGTTATATTATTAAGTATTAAATCTGACTGGAATATTGCTGAAGGAGGAATGGACTCAATGATATACCTTATTAAAGAGTTAGTTAACCCCGGCTTGGAGGTTCCTAATTCTTTCTATAAGGCAAAAAGATTGGTGTCAAAGTTAGGTCTCTCCTCGGTTAGAATTGATTGTTATGAAAATGACTGCATGTTATACTTTAAGGAATTTGCTAACCTAGAGTCCTGTAAGTTTTGTTAGCACCCTCGATATAAGTGTGGTTCTAGTGGAAATCAAATTACTATTAAGGCGATGCATTATTTAACTCTAACACCAAGGTTGAAGAGGTTGTATGCTTCAAACAGCTCAGCTCCTTATATGAGATGACACAGTGAAAATAAAAGGCCCACTGGTGTTATGTGTCATCCATATGATGGAGAGGCTTGGAATCACTTTGATGGAACTTATCCAGATTTTGCAGCTGAGCCACGAAATATTCATTTGGGATTATGTGTGGATGGGTTCTCTTCTTTTTCAATTGGTGTTGTGCCATATTCATATTGGCCTATATTTATCATCCCTTATAATCTTCCTCCTGAAATGTTGATGACTAGTCCCTATATATTTTTGAATTATATTATTCCTGGCCCGCGTAATCAAAAAAGCGGAATAGATGTCTACTTGCAACCTTTGATCAATGAACTTCAAATTTTATGGAACGAAGGGGTTGAAACTTGGGATATCTCACTTCAACAAAATTTCAATCTGCGTGCATATCCAATGTGCACTGTTAATGATTTTCCTGCTTATGGAATGTAGTTTGGGTGGATGATAGCTGGAAAGCTGGCTTGTCCATACTGCATGGAAAAAATAAAATCTTTCACATTGATACATGGCCGAAAAAATTCATGATTTGATTGTCATCATTGTTTCTTACCACCTAATCATGAATTTAAGAGACTCAAGAATGCATTCAGAAGGAATAAAAGGGAATATGATGGTCCACCTCCAAGGCTGTCTGGTCATGACATCTGGGAGATAATTTAGGATTTTCCTATAGCCAGCGAAGAACCATTGTACAGGCTTGATGGATATTGCGTTTCGCACAACTGGACTAAGCAGAGTATATTTTGAGAGTTAGAATATTGGCCAGATAATTTACTTAGTAATAATGTTGATGTCATGCATACTGAGAAGAACTATTTTGACAACTTGTTCAACACAATTATGGATGTCACCGGCCAAACAAAAGATAATCCTAAGGCCAGACTTAACTTACTAGAATATTGCAAACGCAGAGAATTACACTTAGAAGAGGGGCCCAATGACAATGTTCTTAAGCCCAAGGCTAGTTTTACATTCAATTTTGACCAAAAATGTTAAATATGTGAGTGGGTCCAAAATTTAAAGATGTCCGATGGATATGCCTCAAATTTGGAAAAGGGGGTTGATATGGCACAAGGTATATTGCATAAAGTGAAAAGCCATGATTGTCATATTTTCATGAAATAATTACTTCCAATTGCTTTTTTTGGTTTTCCTGAAAACATATGAAAACCAATAGCAGAGATCAGTTTGTTCTTTAAAGACTTATGTGCCACCACATTAAAAGAAGAATATCTGGTGCGAGTGGAAAGTAATATTATTGTTATCACCAACAAGCTGGAGAAGATTTTTTTATCAGTGTTCTTCTATGTGATGGAACATCTTACCATTCACCTTGTGCACGAAGCTCGTCTAGATAGTCCAGTTCAAACTAGGTGGATGTATCCATTCAACGGTAAGCAATTGCAACATATTTAAATTCATACATATCTTTTTTAAATATAGTAAACATCTAATCTTAAGATTGTGCAGGGCAATTGGAAAATTGAAAAGGGGTCCCAAAAACAAACATAGGGTGGACGACTCTATAGTTGAGGCATATCTTACAAGAGAAACATCTCAATTTTGTTCATACTACTTTCGTGATGAAGTTGCTTGTTCAAGAAATGGATCGAATCGTCATCAGGACGATGTGAATGAGCCTCATTTGCAACCGATATCAATTTTCAATCAATCTGGTTGTAAGGCTAAACAAACCATACGTCGCCGGCTTACTCCCACAGAGCGCAAACTAGTTGTGTTTCGCATGTTGGATCTTCAGTTCATTTAAGACTCAATTCAATGAAAATCAAGTGTATTCATCATCTGCAACATGGTTTACATATGAGGTTCGTAAGTGTATTAATATTTCTATAAATTTTAAATATCTTCACATTCCTTAACTAACATATATATAATATATATATGTATAATATTTTTAGGTACACCAGTCACCAAATGCGGCTGCATACAATCAACTCTTGAGAGATATTTATTTGGGTTCAGTTAAAGCTCATGCAATTTCCCATTACACAGTAAATGGATTTAAATTTTCCACAGAACAACACTCCAGAACAAGGAAAACAAACAACAGTGGTGTTTGGGTTAAGTGTGATGATGATGTTGATTACTTTGGCATCATACACTAGATCTTAGAACTGGATATTGTTGGTTTTCCAATCAAAAAAATTATCCTCTTTAGATGTAAGTCATTTGATCCAATCACAAGAGGCACAAGAGTACATAAGGAGCATAACATCATTGAAGTGAAGCACAATAGGTCGCATCCTGTTTATGATCTATTTGTTCTAGCATAAAATGCTAAACAAGTGTATTATGCTCCTTATCCGTTGCACAGTGATAAGTCTGATTGGTGGGCTGTAATCAAAACAAAGCCAATAGGACGGGTAAAAGTTGAGAATGTACTGGAGACTACATATCAAAATGAAATGCAGATTGATCACGAGCTAGTGGACTTTGACTTAGTGGATAGTTTGAATCACCCAGAAAATATATTTGAAAAATTAATGTTGCGGAAAAAGAGGCTGAGTGGGTAGGAGATGAGGAAACTTCTGAAGAGGGTGAATGATTTAGTGGAGAGTCTTCAGAAGAGAAAGATTAGCTGTGTTGGTTGTATTTATTAAGTATTGATGTCTTTATGCTTTGTACTATATATTTACCTTTATGTTTCTTGTTTAAGATTGATATGTAATATACTGTTTAAGATTGTTGTTTTCACTTTTCCATAATTTATATAGTAATAAAAATATTCTTATCTATCTCGTGTTGTTGGAGCGATTTGAAATGTGAATTAGTAACTTGAAATTAGTTACTAAGAATGTTTTCTTATATATTCATTTTGTAGGAACTAACTACTTGTTAACTTTACATAATTTAGATGTCAGGCAGGGGTGACAAAGGTAAGGGAAAAGTTGATTTTATGAAACCAAAAAAGAAAAGACAACTTCCACCTTATAGACGACCGATTGGTATTCATATATCTGAGGGTCAGTTTGCTGACGCGACAACACGACCCTCATATTCTAGGTTATCTCAGTATTCGATTCCTACTCCTACGCATATGGGGCCACTTTATGGGTCTATACCGACCCAATCTGCTCCTATCACCGTTCCACAACCATCATAATACTATCGGACAGCCGCTGGCATATCTGGACATCTACCATCATCGATACCCTCCTGTAGCAGTCACGTAGCTTCGAACAGTGATTCTACTGGATTTATTGGGTTGTCAGATCTTCAGCTTGGAAGCACTCCATCGGGTGCTTCAGATCCGCCCACACTAGTGCATCCATCATCACTTGATCCGCAGTTAGGAGATAGAGATGATTCTGGGAGGCGTTATCTTGTTCCATATGCGAGAGGGTAAGATTTCTAAATATAATAACATTATTTATTTTTTCATTACTATATTATTATGCTCTATAAAATTACTGTTTGATCTTGTGTTGTAGGTTTAGGTTTGATGCTGAAGTTGGAAAAGTTGCGAGAAATTGCATTTGTCGAAACTTCAATGACCACTGGACTAGTTGACAAAAGGTTTCAGAAATTGACAGGGAAAAAATATTTCAAGAATTTAATGTAAGGATTTAACTTATCAACTACTTAACACTTTGTTAGAACAAAAGATTGAATATTATATTTTTATTTTTGTTGTAGAAATTTTACTGATGGGATGATGTGAATGCATATCTTATATAGAGGAACTTTTTCAGAAGATGTAGATCCAGATTTAACGGTCTGTTGAATTATGCCCAAACCAACTTGGTACGACCTGACAGGATTAGTGAACCTTTATGACAACAGTATATTCGCCATTGGAATAGCAAATAATACCAATTGCTGAGGGGAAAAAAAAAGAAAGCCCGGGCAATATACAAGGGTGGCTCCCTATATACTGCGGGTGCCAAAAATATTATTGTTGTGCAGGAAAAAATGGTATGTAACTTTTACAATTTTAATTGTTTGTTTCTATTTAAGTTTTTTATTATTTAAACACTGATAATTTTTTCATATGTAGGAAAAAGAAAAGGGTAAGAGCATATCACACGATGAGCTATTCGAGGAGAATCATCTGAAAAAGAAAAAGAACCCAACTGATGAAGATGTCTGGGGTGAACCTCGTGCAAAGGCTGTCCATGTAAGAAACAAATATTGAATTTATGAATCTTTTTCTCAAAATTGATATTATTCAATTATAAGTACTTTAATATTTTTTGACCTTTAGTTTTTACTTTACTTTGAATATTGGAAAAATATACGCAGCTCGTTAATGAGTATCGTAGTACTCAGCCTCCTGAAAGTCAGGGTGACCCACTACCCCAACATATATGTTTTTTTTTTCGTGTTCGATAGTTGAAAAATATTGATCTGGCAAAAAATTTACTCCATCACATGCCTCATGGAGTTTGGAATCACACATTGTGCTACGTGGGCCAAAAAAGGGCACGCGACTTACTAAATCAATAAGTTCGGGGGTACTTAAGACGACTTAAAGTTCAAGTGTACCATGAATAAAATGAGACAACTTTAGGGGGTAATTAATACTTCTATCATTTTACTAATACATTAAAGTATACATATAAAAATAAAGTAAAACACTATTTTTAAAATCATGGAGAAATAAAGTTGAAGTTTACTCATGATAGATAAATGAAGTTTTCTCCGGTATATATTTGGATCAGTGGTCAACTATGATCACTCTTACTTCCCCTAGGAAAATTTGGTTCAAAAACCTTCCTGCCATGCAAGATAAAATTGTTTATATATCTAAACACCAAATCCTAACAAAACACTAAGGGGTCGTTTGGTTTGAAGATAAGTTATATCGGGATTAGTTATGTTGGGGTTGAGATTAGTTGTCTTAGAATAAGTTATCTAGGTATAGTTTTTTAATGGTTGTTTGGTTTGTGGTAAAAAATAATATGTATTGTATTATTTTTAAAAATATATTATTTTTTTACAAAATACCCTTCTCTTTATTTAACTTAATTATTTTTATGTTTGTATTCCTATGATTTTTCTATGTGTTCGGTTATGTGCCATTATATAAGATTCATACGTATTTGTCTAAATAATATTGGTTGTTAAAGTTTTACATGCACTTCAATAATACGTATTATATCCTGATGTTGGTATTTGATGGTTCCGTGAACTTATTGCAGTATCTACTACTTGTCATAGACTATAATGTCATCAAGCAAGAGTAGACTATAGAAATAGTATGTATTAATGTTGGAGATGGTGATGATTTTCCCTAGATTTAAAATAAAATAAGATTTCATGCCATCAGATATTACTCTTGTCAAAAGCAAATTTCAGTTTTGAACCAAAAGATAATTATTATTTCTAGAACTTGAGCTCATGTTTTTGAAAACTAGATTAAGAAGAAGAAAAAATATACAAGTACCTGCATTTGTAAAATACTTTGAAAAAACAGAAGGTCTTTTATACTACAAGAAGGTCGTTTACATATCTACTAATCAGAATCATACTATTCACTATTTATCTAAACCTCATGAAGGATTTGATACCTAACAACATTTCCATTTCCATTTCTGCTAGCTTCTGATATCCTACTGGATTTTACAAAAGGTGAAGTTGCAATGACCTCAGAAATGATAAAGTTCAAATCTAGTTGGTCAAGTTCATCATTGCTTGTGTATGACTTCTTTAGAACTGAAGATTCACTTCGTCTCAGCTGAGAATTGTGACTAACATCACTTCATAAACCATTAACTGAAGAGCAGAAAGTGGCTTATAAGCTATAGGAGCTGGTTGTGAATGGGTAGCTCATGACAAAATCTTTTTCGGTATCAAAAGGATTCTAATCGAAGAAAATTGCAAAAGCAAATAATAATAAAATTCTTAATTTATCAACTTCATTCGAAACTCTAGCATAACACAATGGACAAAGCCAGAAATGGGATGAGCTTACCTCTAAGTTAAGAGCATCAAGTAAATCAAGGCAAACCTCATCTGGGACAAAAAACATTAAGGACCCTTCTTATTATGATTAAACCAAATATGGTACAGACCTGAAGATTAATGTTCAAGTAGCAACATCAACAATGAGAAAGAAGTATGAAAAATCTTAAGAGAAAAAGATAAACATGACACTTTCAAGGTTTTACAACTGTTGACACCCAATTTTGACCTCCCGATACTCCTTTTAGGCTGCTATTTTATCAAAAGTATTAGTTTCTACCATTAGCATTTTTTACACATTATTTTGATATTAAATAAATACTGATGTGTCACAGTCATGATTTTAAAATATGCAAAATTATTTTTATTACCTTTATCATCATTTTTTTTATAATTTATTAATTTAAATACAATATTTTTTATGTAATTTTATTAATATTTCATAAATTATTCATAAATATGCACACTTGCAATTTACAAATACAATGTCTAGTCCTTATAGTTATAATTGCTAATATATTATTATTATTTAATTAGCAGCCACTTTCACTTTATTCTCCTATGTATTTAATTTCTAGCCATTGTTGTACTCAATTTGTGTTAATTGTAGTTAAAATTGACATCAATTTGATCATAAATTTGAGTTTCAAGTTCTGGTCTATTTTTAAATGATTTTAATCCCAAGCGTTGATCAAAGTTGATCTAACGATTGATATCAACATAACCATTTCTTTCCTTTTAAACAACACTCCCAAATTCTATTCCACATTTCACAAAATAGCTGCAAGTCCCTTCCCTTCTATCTTCTTTCTGTCTCTAAAATTAGCTTCTTCCTCATTGTTTTGCTGCCACCGGAGATAACCCTCGGACGACCGGCCTCCCCAATACCACCAGTGTTGTCGCCTCCCCCTTCATCCCATTCTCCTTCTAGCCATGTACCACTCGTTATCTCCTCCCCTCTCCTTTCTAACCAGTCCCATCACCTAAGGATAACATGGGGACTGTTTTCACCATATCTGCCAACCAGATCCAGTAAACAGACCCGACCAACGAACCCCGACAACCCCCGACGTTGCCTTATTCAAACCATCACTGCCGCTGGCAAAATAGCAACAACAATGCAACTGCTCCACCATTTTTTGCCCGACAGAGACCCCAAGACCAGTAAAACTAGGCTACCATGACTCCGCCTTCGCTGCCCTCTCTTCTACCCGTTACGTCCTCGCTGTAGTTGATGATCGACGAGGTTTGTGATGAACCTCCCTGTGATTATTGACCGATTTGATTTCTCATTACCTTAATTTGTTTATTTGTTTGATTTGGTGCGAATCTCCTAAATCAGTCTTTTAACTTTAAAATTCATGATATTTGATTCTGAATTCATTTAATTATGTGTTTATGTTTAGTTTTGATTTATGTACAATTTTTTAAAGTTCGTGCTGGCATGCAATTGTTGATATTCATGTCGATCAATTTGGTCCTAGATGAATTTTGAGACCTCTGCTACCGTCATTTTGAATTCGAACTGACAAACTTAACATGTTTTAAATATGACAACTTGAATTGCTCGAATCCTTATGATTCCCTCCTCCCATCGATTTTGCTCCATTATATGTGGTAAATCCCATTTGTATTATATTCTATTTAGAGTTTTCATTTTACTTAATTTTGACAGATTCTCATTCTTCTATTTATGGTAATTTTTTACCTATTTATTTACTCCGGATTGATCTCAATTGACTGATGTGATGACTGATTTTCCTACTTTCTTTCAATAGTTCTATTAGTGAGATTTTCTTCTCCTAATTGATTTGGCCAATCTAACTAAGGAATTAGTATTTTGTTAATTAATTTTTAATTATTTTATTCCTTTTTAAAGAACTATCTCCTTTTACTATAAAAGAACGCCCCTACTTATTATTCTACACAACTGAACTTCTACTCCAATATACTTACATACTCTCAGTTTGATATTTCGATTTCTTTCTTCAGCTTTGATCAACTATCACTGCTAATTGCTGAAGACACTATGATTCAACCCCTTCTTGTTTTCTAATTGGTTTGTTGTTTCTATATTTCTAAACAGGTAGTAGTTTGTCGATGCAATTTCAATACCTTATATGATGATACTAGTAAACATGGCTATAAGAATTATTCGGTGTTTTCTTGCTATGTATGTGTTAAGTTATATTCTTGCTTGTACTGCTATTACATATTGTCTCAAAGGTATAAATAGACAGTCTTGGAAATTTGAAGAGTCACTAGGGTATTGGGGAGGGGGCGGTTCATTCCTCTTCCTTTATTGAGTTATTTGTTTTAATTCATTGTGTTGTAATAACTTTTGTAAACATCTGTGTAATAATAAATTATAGGGGACTACTTGGAGGCGGGGTTTAAGTGGTTTACGTGCTACGTGAATTGCTAAGGCAAGCGGAATCTAGGATTCGTTGATTAATTTATTTGTCACTTAGAAAACATGCCTTTAGGATCGCTAATTAACATGTGTCCTAAGATTAATTTCAATACATGTGCTTAATTTTGGCTATCGTAGGCGGTTTAATATTCACATGTCTATTTTCAATAATTTAAAAAGAAATCATCATTTGCTAGCGTATAAAATGAATTTTCAGTAACTAAAACAAAAGTTTCAGCATGTTTATAATTTGTTCAGCATATTAAATCACTTTTCAGCATTTTAAAATAAGTTTTCAATATATAAAATAGTTTCCAGCAATTAAACGTTATTTTTTTAATGATTTCTGTTAACAACTTCCAGCAAGTAAACTTCTATTTTTAGTTCTTTAAAACAATTCCCAGCAACCCAAAATTATTTTTAAACAATAAAACTTTAATTTTCAGCTTCAAAATAATAAATTCCTACAAGGTAAACGATGGAAAAATTTACCTATATTTTAGTAAATGTTCTAACTTCAACATTATTTTTAGCAAATCCTAGCAAGTTAAAATGACATTTCCAACACTAAGGGCTTTAGCTTTTAGCGCCTAAATCATGTTTTCAACAACTCATCTCAATGCTCAACAGGTTTTCCGCATACTAAATTCAATTGGTGTCATACTTATGTAATCTCCTCAACATATTCACCTATTTTTGTCTTAGCATGCTAATTACCTTAACCAACTCCTTAATTAACCAGGAGACTTTCTTGGGACCATTCCATGCTATTTGACGTCCTATGTGTTTTGCGCATTTTGAATCTAACTAGAAAAACCTAGTTTTATTCATCTAGACCCCAAATTCAAAATAAAAAAGTCCAATGCCCTTTGGACGATAGGTTGGGATGATAGGAATTTTCTAGGCGCTAATTTTATCCTTTCCTTTAGAATACTTTTAGGTTAACAACCAGCCTAGGTGGGGGGTGGGTAGACATTCGGAGGTGATGATATCTAAATATGTTGATGATATCATACGACGTATGATATTGTCACTTGTCTTGAATCCGGCCGCTGGCTAATGGGCTGAATAATGACCAACAAGTTGGGTATAGATCCGAAAAACACCAAGACAATTCCTTGGTCTGACCTTTCAATTTTTTTTTTTACTTTATATGGGGTAGTTTAGGTTCTTTAGTTTAATAAATTTTTGTTATAAACTGTGTCATTTCTATGTTCTCGCTTATCTGTTTTACATTGCTCCTTGTATTATTTTGTCATCACTTAAATAATTAATATTTTATAAAATAGTTAAACAACGTGTCTTGTTTATTATTTCTACCACTTAGTAATATTAAGTTAATAAATAAGTGACCTTTATTTTATTACATAGACTCGTAAAGTACGAATTCATCGATAACCACCTTGTGGACCTCGAAAGGTGTCTAACACCTTTCTTTCAAGTAATTTGAACTCTTATTTGATTTTTTGGTGAACTAAGACTAAATAACAAAATAGATTCGTAGTTAGCCTAGAATGGTGCCCTAACAAACCATAATTCGTTAGGTGGCGACTCTTCACTCTTTAAACAATCCCCAAAAGAGTAGTTACGTCGAATCTCGCTTTTCGCGAGAAAAATGGGGCTCGACAGAATGAAGACTCTACTGAGGTTCTTAGGTTCTAATCATTATGAGTTTGTATTTTACGTGGGATTCTAGCACTTTCTTTGTTTTATTTTCATGATCACCTTACTCTTTTTACCTTTTGTTGGTTATTTATTTTCTACATGTTGACATTTTTGCTCTAGGTTTTATTGTTTATTTAAATCATGACTTATTTTTGCATGCTAGTCCCTCCTCCTTTCCCTCTTTGTATGTGTTCTCCATGCCTATCCCGTTCCCTTCTTTCCCTTTTTGTTGCCTATGTGTTATCATGTTTATTTACTTGTATATTGCTAAGCAAGTTATTGTATTTTTGCTATGTTCCTCTCATACTTTCCTCCACTTGAAACCTCTTTTTTCTTTTACGAACGGTTGCGGGGGTACACGAACGTTCTATCCTAAAATACCCTTCAGGAAGTGCCTTGTAGATCAGTCGATCAATGGTGCATCGACAACCATAAGCTTTCTCACTCTTATGTTGTCCGCTTGAAAGAACCATATCATTAAACCACTCTTGTTCTTAGATCGTGGTTGTGTATTCCTTTACTAAGGGATATGCATCTCTTTCAACTTAGGATGTCGTGGCACCCTTGATGTGTTGAATGTTAATCTCATTCAAAGTCCAAAGGGGTTCATGATCCTGAAAGGACGCATAATATCATTTGCTATGTGTTGCATTTTCTACATTTGTATTACCTATCTTGCTGTTTTCATTCCTATCTTAGTCACTCCTTACACTTAGTGTCCCTCGCCTTAAGAGTTCTTTATTCTTAAAATTTTGTCATGTTAGGACCCTACAATACCCTTTTAGCGTCTATTCAAAGATTTTCTTTAGTTTATCCTCCCGACTTATCCGTTAGTATATTAATCATCCCTAGGTTCAACTCTTGCTTTGATAAAGGGTTTTAGTCTTATCCATAATCTCTTAGTGCAACTCATCATTTTAAGACATCCTCTACTTAATGCTTTCAACACTTACATACTATTGTCCCACATAATGCTTTTGATATTGTCATATTCATGTTGTACTCTAGCTTTCATAACCTCTATGTTACATAGAGCTCTCATAACTTCTCTACACTTCGAGTGAGCAGGAGTCATTATTCTCTAACAAGTAGAATAGTCATTATATACTCATGTGCATACTCTTTGCTTATAATTATAAGTCCTTTCTTCTAAGGTTGACTAGAGTTGAACATAAAAAATAGCCAGTCAAGCAATGTTTATCAATCTTGTCAATAGCGAAGTTGAGCATAAGAGCTTGGGGTTGTGAAACACCTTAGTTTCTGGACCTTAGAAAATTTTCTGAAATTCTAATCTCTAGTCCTAATACGACTCATGGGTATGAGTCGTATGTTGGGGTACGATTGGTATGGTCCAGTCGTATACTAACCAGTGTTGGTTGGTGGGATGCATTTTGGTTACTAGAATGGATACGACCTAGGGGCATGAGTCATATTGTTAGTTACAGATCATTTGGTTCCTTAAATTAATCTTAGACTTAGTTACTTAGGTTCGATCTGAGTACGAGAGGATCACCGTGAACCATAAGCCAGGGTACGAATCGTACCAGGGACTCATATGGTAGACAATGTTCATCCTCCTAGTATTTTATTTTTCCAGGGATACGGGTCATGGCTATAGATCATATCTTGTGGTTCTGACTTGGTTGGATGAGTCGTATATTGGACATTAATTGGTCCAAGGGTGCAGTTATATGATACGAATGGTGGATATAGATCGATTGGGAGGGTAAGAATCGTGAGGGTCAGTCATATCACTATGACGGGATTTTGGTGCAACTTAAGTATATGGTATTCTGGACATTTTCCTACTTATCTTAATAGAGTCCCTCAACTTCTAACATCTTTGGTAGGTTATTTACCTTATTATTCTATTCATTAACACTTAGAAACTTTTTCTAGACACTCCATAATTCTCTCAAGAGCTTTTGGGCAAGGGAAGCTAGGGTTTCAACTAAAGGATAAATTTGGGGCTTGTCTTGGTGATTTCTGTACGTCATCATCTTAGTTTAAGGCATGTGCTCTTCCCTCATTGTTAATTCTACTTAAAGGAATGGTTTTTATAAATGTTTTCCTGATTTCATTGATTGTGTGATTTTGGTTTTCAAATATGATTTGGGGGTTTTGAAGTTAAATGGTTGGTTATGGTTTTCCATGGTTTAATTATGCTTTTATATTCATTAATGGTGGTTTTGGATAATTGGATTGCATGGGAATAGTTTAATGGTATTTGGAATTGGTTTTGGTCATATTATGCCACCAATGTGTTAGATAAAATGCTTATAAAGATATATTCATTTCATTGTCTTCTTTTAATGAAACTGTTGCATGTTTTAAACTTGGTAAAAGAATTATGCATGGTTTAAATAGTTTGGAAAGGCTAAAGGCTAATTGGTCTTGCTTGTGGGGAACATGGAAGTCTCCTAAGTGGTTTAATATGGTAAATGAAAGGGAACTTGAAAGTCCCCTTAAACCTATAAATGATTGGCTTTGGATGATACTTGCAAGTAAAGATTGGTATGACGGTAATAATATCAATGCACTTGGTTAATAAATGGATAATTGTTTGGATATTTGGAAATTGTTTTTAATTTTTCAATAATGGCGGAAGGTGTAGCTAAGTCGTGGAAGTTGGAGGTCTTGGGGGGACCAAAATTGAAAACTCATATTTGTCGATATGAGGTTGGTATTGGTAACTTTGTGCATGATATAATACTATATTGAGGGGATGTACTAGTCATCCCATGGGATACTTCCCTGGTCGTGAGACTATACGCACTAGGGCCCTTTCAGGAGGTTGAGCTAAACCCATATAACCCGTGAGTGGTTTGGGATGACAAAGATACACAAGCTATGTAAAGGTTTTAAAGACATGATATACCCGGTCCCTTTTCCCAACATAGTTATTTATATGTATGGCGGTGTGCATATGAATAGTTTTACTTGGTTTTATAAATGACATTATTTTATCCTTATCCTGAGATCATGCTAGCGGTCACTCGGTAACCCTGTCTCTGGCGGCTGTATACCTAGTTATGCAGTAACCGGCAGTTCTACTCCTCCTACATAGTGATTAACTCAGGATAGTATTTGGACTGGAGTGGAGAGCTTCCATCCTTTTGGAAGGCTCCATTTTATGTTATGGATATTTTTAAACACTTTGACTTTATTTTAGCTATTGGTTTTGGCTATGGTTTGGGGCATGTCCCATCCGAATTTCATTACTCTTTTGGTTAGAGGCTTTGTGGTACTTCTATGGATTGGAAAAGGCGGGATCAGTATTGGTATCGGCCTTGGCATTGCACCACACTCATAAGGGAGAGGATACAAGGAATTTATGAATGTTTCACTTTTTTTATATTCTATTTTCAAGCTCGGAGTCTCAGTCTTAGAATCTTATCTAATCCTTGTTTGTTCGCCTTTTATACCCTGCCTCATGGAACACAAAAAAATTCTTTTATCCCATCTGGGGTAATGCTGAAGGGGTGCATCCTACTTCTGGAGTTTATTTTCGATCTCACGGTCCTATCCCTGATAGTTTTGTAGTTTCACTGGTTGCTACTCCACCTTCTCAAGGTGAGGCAACTAAATTCTATCAGTTTATTTATGCTATTGCTAAGTTGGTTGTTTCTTAGGCTGAGCGGGATGTGTCTGGTGCTTTGTCTATTGAGGACACAAGGGTTGGACAATTTATGAAGATGAGTCCTCCCACTTTTTTTGGAGTGAAGTGGAGAAGGATCCATAGGGTTTCTTAGATGAGATCAAAGAGATATTTCGAGTGATGCAGGCTACCAATGTGGAGGGAGTAAACTTTGTAGATTATCATCTCAAAGATATTGCATATCCATGGTATGAAGAGTGGGATAAGGATAAAGGAGATGTGGAGGAGTCATCCTTACGGGATTCCTTCTCTGGTGCTTTTCTGGATTGTTTTTTCCCCAGGAGTTAAGGAAAACAAAGATGGAGAAGTTTGTAAACCTCAAGCAGGGGAGGATGTCTGTCAAGGAATATCCCTTGATGTTTTATCAATTGTCAAGGTATGCTCTTGATTTAGTAGTTGACATCTAGTCTAGAATGAGGAAGTTCACTTCTGGGTTGAATCAGGATCTGATTTTAAAAAGCAAGGCTACTTTGCTGATTAAAGATATAGATATCTCTACTTTGACTTTTCATATGCAGTAAGTAGAGGATGAAAAGAGGAGACAGGTGAAGTTCAGAGATAAACAAGGTAAGAGGAGCAGGTTTTTTGACCAGAGAGGTGCTCAGTCTCAGGGTAGTCGAGATAGTGGCAAATGGAAGAAAAAGAAGTGGCGGAGTTCTGGTTCCTACTCTTCTGCTAGTGCTGCTTATCAGTTGGACGACAGACGTCATCATGGTTGTGATAATTTCTGAGCACACGGCGCCTAATCCTAGGAAAGTGAAGGTCATTCAGGTTTTTCATGCCCTCTTTGTTAGTTCTTTGGTCTCCCTCATTACTATGATGAAGGAAGAGAAATATGCTTCAAGTGTGGCCAGACAGTCTATCAGCTCAGGGATTGTCCAGTTAATTAGGTTTCTATGGGGGAGAATAAGATTCATGTGGCTTCATCTTCTACTCCTACACCTGGTGGTGTGGCGTCTGCTTCTGTTGCTGCTCTTGGTTCTAGTGTTGGCCGAAATAGGTTGTATGCTTCGGCATCCCAAGAGGAATCCAAGGAATCACCTATTGTCGTTACTGGTACGTTATAACTTTTCTCTCATGACATATATTATTTGCTTTATCTGGGGTCCACTCACTTCTATGTGACTCTTTATATGGTTATATCTTTTGGTTTTAATCTGGAAGTTATTTCAGTTCTTTTCTATGTTTCTACTCTAGTAGATGACTCTGTTATTGCTAAGAGAGTCTATAGGGGGGTTTTTGTTGGTGGCAAGGAAACCTTGGTGGATCTGTTTGAGTTGGATATGGTAGATTTTGATGTTATTCCGGGGATTGATTGGTTACTCTCTTGTTACGCGTCCTTGGATTGTCAAACCCACAGAGTTATCTTTAGGTTCCCTAATGAGCCGATTATAGAATGGGAGGGTGTTTCTTTATCTCCTAGGGGGAGGTTCATTTCTTATCTTAGAGTTTGGAGTTAATCTCTAAAGATTATCTTTATCATTTGGTCTTGGTTAAAGATTCAAACTCAAAAGGCCCTTCTTTCTAGTCAGTTCCAGTGGTTAATGAGTTTCCAAAGATCTTTTCGAATGATCTTCCTGGTATTCTTCCGTATAGGGAACAGAGTTTGGTATTGATCTAATTTTGGCACTCGTCCAATTTCTATTCCTCCGTATAGAATGGCTCTAAATGAGTTAAGGAAACTCAAGGAGCAACTTAAGGATCTTCTGGATAAGGGGTTTATTCATCCTAGTGTATCTCATTAGGATGCATCGGTGTTGTTTGTGCGCAAGAAGGATGGTTTCTCTCATATGTGCATTGACTACATGAAGTTGAACAAGGTAATTGTCAAGAACAAGTATCCTCTTCCAAGGATAGATGATCTGTTTGACCAGTTCCAAAGGTGCCAAGTTTTTTCCTAAGATAGATCTTTGGTATGGATACCATCAACTAAAGATTAGGGAGGTGGATATCCCTAAGATGACTTTTTGTACTCGGTATTAGCACTTTAAGTATTTGGTGATGTCATTTAGGTTGACTAATGCTCCAACGAGATTTATAGATCTGCTGAATAGAGTTTATCATCAGTATTTGAATCTCTTCGTCATTGTATTTATTGATGACATTCTGGTTTATTCAAAGACCTAGGTAGATCCTGCTAATCAACTTCGTCTGGTGTTGCAGACCTTAAAGAAACAACTATTGTATGCCAATTTCTTCAAGTGTGAGTTTTGGTTTAACGCTGGAACTTTCTTGGGTCACATTATTTCTAGCAAAGGGATCAAGGCAGATCTGCAAAGGGTTGTTGTGGTGAAGAGATGGACTAGGCCCACAGCTTCATCCGACATTCGGAGCTTCTTGGGTTTAGCCAGGCATTATAGGTGGTTTTATGGAAAGATTTTCGTCGATACTTGCTACTTTGACTAAGTTAACTCAGAAAAAGGTAAAGTTTTCTTGGTCAGATTCTTGTGAAGGGAGTTTTGAGAAGTTGAAGGATAAGTTAACTTCGGCTCCAATTCTGACTTTGTCGAAAGGCAATGATAGGTTCGTGGTTTATTAAGATGCATCTCGGGTAGGTCTTGGTTGTGTGTTGATGCAACATAGAAAGGTGATTTCTTATGCTTCTAGGCAATTGAAGGTATATGAGAGGAATTATCCAACTCGTGATTTAGAGTTGTTGGTAGTTGTGTTTGCTTTGAAAATATGGAGGTATTAGTTTTATGGTGTTCACATTGATATCTTTTCTGATCATAAGAGTCTGCAGTATGTGTTTACACAGAAAAAGCTAAATCTCAGGCAGAGGAAATGGCTTGAGATACTCAAGAATTATCATATGAGTCTTCACTATCACCCAAGTAAGGCTAGTATGGTTTTCGATGCTCTTAGAAGGTTATCAAGAAGAGTTTGGCTCATTTAGAGGAAGGAAAGTGGGAATTGGTGAGGGATATTAACCATTGGCTAATCTTAGAGTTTGCCTCTTAGACTCCAAAGATGGTGGTGTGACGGTGCAAAAAGTGGTTCGATAATTTCTTGGTGTGGAGATTAAGGAGAAGCAAGTGTTAGATCATATCTTGATGAAAATTAAGAGTGATGTCGGTGGGTAAAAGGTAATGGTGTTTGAGATGAGTAATGATGGTACTTTACGTTACCAAAGGAGGTTGTGTGTTCCTGATGTAGACTGTTTGCGGTAATGGGTTTTGGCTGAGGCACATGAGTCGCGCTATGTTATTTATCCCGTCTCTAAGAAGATGTATCATGATCTCAAGGAGATCTATTGGTGAAATGGCATGAAGAGGGATGTGGCTGATTTTGCGGCAAAGTGCATGGTGTGTAATCAGGTTAAGGTTGAGCACATGAGGCTTGGAAGGTTGTATCAAGAAATTGTTTTGCCCGAATGAAAGTGGGAAGTCATCAAAATAGACTTCGTTATCGGTCTTTCTCGATCTCGAAGTTAATAGGATTCGATTTGGGTCATCGCGGATTGGATCACTAAGTCTTTGCATTTTTACCAGTGCAGACTACATTCTTGGCGGAGGATTATGCAAAACTGTATCTTCGAGAGATTGTAAAGCTGAATGGGGTGCCTGTTTTGATTATTTTTTATTGTGGCACGCAGTTTAGTCTCACTTTTAGTGGTCTTTTCAAAGAGGGTTGAGGACCAAAGTGATTCTGAGTACTGCTTTTCATCCGCAGAAGGGTGGGCAAGTGGAGAGAACTATTATGATATTAGAGGATAGGGTTCAGAACTTTGTCGTTGAATATGGTGGCAATTGGGTTGAGCATCTACCTTTGGTGGAGTTTGCATACAAAATTAACTATCATTCTAGTATTGGTATGGCCTCTTTTTAGGCTTTGTATGGTAGAAGGTGTAGATCTTCTATTAGTTGGTTCGATCTTGGTGAGGCGTACATGTTTGGTCCTAAATTATTTTCCCAGGATATAGAGAAGTTGAAGATGATTTGGGAGAGTCTTAAGGCTGCCCAAAGTCGCCAAAAGTCCTATACGAATATTGGGCGTAGAGACTTAGAGTCTGAGGTCAGGGATATGGATTTCCTCAAGGTATCACCCATGAAGGGAGTAGTTCAATTTGGCAAGAAGGGGAAACTCAGTCTCCGATTTTTTGGTCGTTATGAGATTTTGCGAAGAGTTGGTAATGTTGCTTATGAGCTAGAGTTACCTTATAGCTTGAGGTTGGTTCATTTGGTCTTTTATGTTTCCATATTGAGGAAGTGCATTGGTGATCCTTCTTCGGTTGTTCCTTTGGAAGGGTTGAGTCTCATGGGTTCTTTGGTGGAGCCATAAGGTGGAAGAAGCTACATGGGAAGCGGAAGAGGAGATAAAGTCCAAATATCCTTATTTTTTTTTCTACTCCTGAGATTTATTCGGAAGGTATGTGTCTTCAACCTATCTTCATTTTTTGAGTTTGTTAAAGGAAACAATAATTTTGCCTCTTTGTTTTTGAACTTTGTTAAAGATTGGGAATATGTCTGATAACATAATGCAAATGATTCATCGTGTGGTTACTCCTACCTTGTCTTTCATTCAGGGAAGAATCTTCCTAGTGGGGGAGACTGTATGTAAGACCCCGTAAAGTCCTAGCCTATTTCAGTCATTTATATCATGCCAAAAGAGGTCCCATACTTGGAAAATTTCAGCTAAGTGTTGACACGTAGTCTCATTTTTTACCTCGATATTTCAATGGTATCATTTATGATATTTTTGGCCTTAGATTAACGATTTTTAAATTGATTCATGATCAGAGTTATCTATAGGTCATCTCGGGTGAGTTTCAAAATTTTCGAACATCCTTTAAGTCACGTTTGGATGACCAAAACAGCAAACCAACGCGATCAGGACGCATCGCATTGGCTGTCGTATCATCACCATCGACGCAACGTATCAGTAATCACTTCAGTACCATTGATGCGGCGCGGTGCCTATTGCGTCACTGGGTGTTTTTCAGCTAATTTAATCCTGAGTCTAGAATGGTATTTCAGTCTTTTCGCTCACTTTAACATGGGATTTAGGTCCCAAACAACGATTTTGCCCATTTATCAGAATTCTCTCAAAATCAAAGGCATTTCACTTTAAGAACAGACCCTAGCCATTTAACATTCAAGTTCAAGTTATAAGAAATCCCTCAATAACTTCCAAGAATTCGTCAATCAAGATATGTTTAGGTGTTCATCCTTAGGTTTCTTCCATCCTTGGAGTTCATGAATCCTTTTTCAATCACTTAGATAATGATTTACATTCTTGAATGGAATTATATTCATGTATGTGATGTTGTGTGGATTTCAAGTCAAGAATAATTTTAGTTTCATATGAATTAACTAGAATTCATGTTGATTTATGTAATCCCTATGTTTAATCTTTAAATTTTGGTGTTGAATATGGTAGTCATGATATTCATATATTGCTCAATCTCATGTACAAGAGTTATGTATCCTAGGTGTTTGACAAAATGTCTATGTGAAGGAATTGTGAATGATAAACTATGTGTGATGCTTTTAGAGTTGAGATATGAGGGTATTGAATACCCAAAAGTTAGTTGTTGTCTAGTCTCCAGTCGGAATAGAAGAATTTTGTAGTATCCCAAACAGTAGCAAATAGTTAGTCACTAGAATTAGTGTGAGTTCAGTCAAGCCTGGTGCAGTCTAGAGATCCGTTCAGTGTCAATTCAGTTGGGAGCAGGATTCAGCACCAAGCAAACCCAGGGATGGGGGCATTCCTGTCAGCAGAGGGTTTGACCCTTGGTAGCATTCCCTGTATTATAGAACTACGCATCCGACATAGGGTAAATCATCTTCCTACCAGACTAGGGTTGACGTAACCATATACATTTCATGAGTCTTCCTGAAAGATTAGGGTTGACCCAGCTTCTGTTAGTAACCCGTAGCATGGTGCAAACACCCTTCAAATTAGGGTTAAAGGTTGGACCCCAAATTAGTCCATAATCGGGATATGTTGGTTAGATGATAACTCCCACAGTTACAGTTTCAGTATTCAGTATTTGATAATCAGTATCCAGTATTTAGTATTCAGTACAGAACTCAGTTTAGTTCTACACGATCATGACTTACAGTTATCAGTTATTCAGTTATTAGAAACTCAGTACTTCAGCTTTAGACTAATTCAGATAAACGTTATTTGTTTGGTATTGCATGTTCAATACTTACAGTATTGCTAGTCTTTCATATAATCTCATCTAATTATTTCATGATATTTAGTTATTATTCTCATGCACGTGAACCCATGCATATCAGCCTAACCTTACCTAGCATACCATACATTCAAAGTACTGATGTATAATTTTTCTTTGCGCTATGATGTCTCATATCATAGGTTCGGATGCTTGGGTTCTTGACCGTACTTAGTCAGATTCTGTTGATCAGCCGCAGCAATAGTAGTGAGTCCTCATCCATTGAGGGCATGACACTTATTTAGTCATTTTACTATTTATAGTATTTTAGCTTTTCAATTACCTCCAGACAGCAGTTGTAAGTTAGTTGGGGCCTGTACCATCAACTCTTTTATTTCAGATGTTTAGAGGCTTTCAGACACTAATAGTTAGCAGTTATTCTGTAGATATACTCAGTATTGATTCAGTTTTATAAAACTTATGGCATTTTTAGTTTTACTTTCGCATATGTTTTCATGATTATTATTCAGTGCTTACAGCAGGTACCAGTCATGGGTTAGCTTGTGGTCCTTCGGGATTATAAGCATCGTGTGACGCCTAGGGTATAGTCTCGGGGCATCACACTGTAACACCTTGGTTTCTAAACCTTAGAAAATTTCCTGGAATTTTCATTTCTGGATCCAATATGACTCATGGGTACGAGTCATATGTTGGGGTAAGAGTGGTATGGTCCAGTCGTATACTGAGCAATGTTGGTTGGTGGGATGGATTTAGTTACTAGAATGGATATGATTTACGGGTACGAGTCGTATTGGTGGTTACAGATCATTTGGTTCCTTAACTTAATTTTAAACTTGGTTACTTAGCTTCGATCTGAGTACGAGTGGCTCAATGGGAGCCATAATCCAGGGTACGATCATACCATGGACTCGAATGGTAGACAATGTTCAATTCTTCTGGTATTTTATTCAGCTAGGGATATGGGTCATGGGTACAGATCGTAAGTTGTGGTTCCGACTTGGTTGGACAAGTCGTATATTGGACATTATTTGGTCTAAGAGTGAAGGTTCATGATACGAGTGGTGGATACAGATTGTATTGGGAGGGTAAGACTCGTGAGGGTTAGTCGTATCCCTTTGATGGAATTTTGGTGCTACTTAAGTAGGGGTATTCTGGATATTTCCCAACTTATCCTAATAGAGTCTCACGACTTCTAACATCTTTAGGGCTTGTCTTGGTGATTTCTTTCCATCATCATCTTGGTTTAAGGCATGTTCTCTTCCCTCATTGTTAATTCTACTTAAAGTCATGGTTTTTATAAATGTTTTAATGATTTCATTAATTGTATGATTTTGGTTGTCAAATATGATTTGGGGATTTTGATGTTAAATAGTTGGTTATGGTTTCCCATGGTTTAAATTATGTTTTTATATGCATTAATGGTGGTTTTGGATAATTGAATTGCATGGGAATGGTTTAATGGTATTTGAAATCGGTTTTGGTCATATTATGCCCCCAATGTGTTTGACAAAATGCTTATAAAGATATGTTTTAAACTTGGTAAATGAATTATGCATGGGTTAAATAGTTTGGAAAGGCTAATTGGTTATGCTTGTGAGGAACGTGGAAGTCTCCCAAGTGGTTTAATATGGTAAATGAAAGGGAACTTGAAAGTCCCCTTAAACCTATAAATGGTTAGCTATGGATAATACTTGCAAGTAAGGATTGGTATGACGGTACCAATATCAATGGACTTGGTTAATAAATGGATAACTTTTTGGATATTTGAAATTTAGTTTAAATTTTTCAATAATGGCGGAAGGTGTAGCTAAGCCATGGAAGGTGGAGGTCTTGGGGGGACCAAAACTGAAAACTCATATTTGTCGATATGAGGTTGGTTTTGGTGATCGTGTGCATAATCACACTATATCTGGGGGATATATTAGTCATCCCATGGGATACTTCTCTAGTCATATGGCTACATGCACTAGATCCCTTTCAGTAGGAGGAGCTGAACCCGTATAGCCTATGGGTGGTTTGGGATGACAAAGCTACACAATTCAGGTAAAGGGTTTAAAGGCATGCTAAACCCGGTACCTTTTTCCAACATGGTTATATATATGTATGGTTGTGGCCATATGGATGGTTTTACTTGGTTTTATAAATGACATTACTTTATCCTTACCCCGAGATCATGCTAGCAGTCACTCGCTAACCCCGTCTACTACCGGCTGTATACTCGCGCTTTGCAGGAATCAGCCATTCTACTCGTCCTACTTAGTGATTGACTCAAGGATAACATTTGGATTGAAGTGGTGAGCTTCCATCCTTTCATAAGGCTTCATTTCATGTTATGGATATTTCTAGACACTTTGACTTTATTTTGGATGTTGGTTTTGGCTACAGTTGGGGGCATGTCCCAATCAAATTTCATTACTCTTTTGATTAGAGGCTTTGTGGTATTCTATGGGTTGGAATGGGTGGAATCGGTATTGGTGTTAGCCTTGGCATTATAATAAGCCGAGAGGCTGTCATCATCAGACATAATTTCTCATTGTTCCGTTATATTTCATTTGGGGATTAATTATATTATGTTTTGGAACATCTTTGTTTATGGCCTTGTTTTGGTATGATTTGGTATGGATGGATTATTGGTATGGGATGGTTGGACTCGATTGGGTCGGTCATGATTAAGATCTATTCCCAGTGTCTTTATGTGAGCTGTACACTATCTTGTTACATGCTTGAAATTCAGTCAACTCAGGGCAGGCGGCTGGAGGTTGGGTTGGGTAATGGGTGTAGTCTCCAGTCTTGGTCGGACTTGGGACACCCATTACAACAAGGCCCTAGGAAGGGTCATGTCAGGTTTCTTCAAAACAAGGTTATTTCAATCATCAGAAGGATGGGAATAAGAATAGATAAAATTAGGGGAATAATGATTGATCTTTGAGGTTCAGTTGAGATGCCACCAGGTTTTCCAGAGCCACTATATGAAACAGACTTTAGCACCTCTATCAACACCACAGAGTCTCATATATTGACAACTTCACTTATGCCTGATCATGATATATAAGTGTCTTCAAGTCTATATTCCATTGCACTCCAAAAAACACTTAGTGGATTGTCAAATATGAGCAACGAGAAGGAGATTGAAGGACAAGTTTCTAACCATAACTCCATAAAAAGGCAGGGTCATGTCAACAGCTTGAGATGAATAAGTCATCCAATTCTAAGAAAGAAGACAATGATAAAATTTAGGACTTGAACTTTCCATTATATGGTGGGTCTGGAAACCTCATTACCATTTGAAGGCCTACCTTGAAGAACTAGCAGTTATATGGCAAAGTAATAGTCTCAAGATAAAGGTCTTTTTTAGTTTACTTATAGGCCCAACATTGATGTGGTATAAAGAAAAACACACTAGCAAGTGGGTCTCTTTGGACAATTTGGCGAGTGACTCTATTAGGCAGTTTGACAATAGGCTGAAGAGGAATCCCATAGTCAAGACAAATTTAATGGAGCGACAATTCAAGGATAAGGGAAAGACGATTATCGACCAGATATCAACCTCTAAATCCTGAAGTAAGCCCGTAGTCAAGACAACTGATATGGTACCCAGCTCCAGAAATCAGTCTAGCCTATAATTATGTCCAAACCGATTATTTGCAATCCTTCACAAAAAACCCTCCGCAAATTGTTTGGTACCCACCCCTATTTATTGTTCTAACATCAAACTACCTTCCAATGTCTTATCAAAATCCACCCATAAATCAACAACCAACCAACCCACCAGACCTCAACATGAGCTTAAAAAGAATCTACCAAAACTGTACACTCCTCTAGGTAAACCCATAGAATAGTTGTATCAATGACTCAAAGAGGTAACCTACATCACACCCAATGCTATTGTACCTGCGGATACTAAATCTAGGTGGTATTGCTCTGACCAAATTTTTTCCTATCATTCTGGGATAAAAGGGCATCTTACTAGTGATTGATTTGCCATGAAGAACATGATTCAAAAGTATATTGATTCCAAGGTGATAATGTGACGGGATCAAATTCTTATGCTGATTGATTTCATAAGCTTGACTTGCACTGGTTAACAATAGTGAAGAGGATATCATGTCAATTCTCTGCTCTAAAGGCATTAGTTGACTGAAAGAGTGCTTATATTATGGGGGCTTCCCTTTCCAACATCTGAGACTCTCAGATATTTGAAACTTCTTCAAGTTTTAGAATTTTAGTTTTCTTTTACGCTCTCCTTACTTTTTTAATTTGAACTACGATCGACCTGATTCCCTATATGAGGGATACGTAGGCGCTAATTTAATGAGGTTGGTCTCATCATATTTAAATCCTCTTTTTCCCTATTTTGTCATTTTTCTATACGGAGTTGGATGAATCAACAATGTGATGTATGAATCAACAAATCTGACATTCAACAAAAGTCAACCTCGTCTATTTTCCTGACTTTCCTATCTTCTTTACAATCAAAATTGCAAATTAGACATCATATTTTATCACTATTCTGTTTCCTGCGTTAGGATCTCGAATCTTCATGCTTAGATTACTTAGTAAGTCTTAGTCTTCATTCTAGGATGCGTTTTGTTTTTATATTTATTATGTTTTGAACTTATATGTGTTATGTGATAATTTTTTATTTGCTTATTTTATTTAAGGGTTGCCTAGCATTTGAACATCCAACTCTATTAAGGATCTGTAATATGACAAATATGCTCAATATCCGAAAAGATTCTAGAAATTTTTCTCACCGCCTAAGATAAAATAATGTGTCTCCCTACCCTCGCCTTATGCATGCACCCTCTCAATAATTTCCTTCAGCGTGTATTACTCTTGAAAATGAGAGATTTGATCTGGATGCATGACCCTAAAGGCTTTATGACTTAGAGAAAAGGTTGGATGAGAAACTGCGTTTTAAAGGCATTCACGACTTAAGGTATGAGAAATTGTGCGTACATCCAATGGTTAATTTACCACCGGGATACAAAGTTCCAAGGTTCCATATGTTTGATGGGCATGGGGATCTAATCACATATCTAAAAGACTATTACGAAAGACTAGTTGGCATAGGACAAAATGAGACTCTTCTGATGAGATTATTTGTTCAAAGCCTATTAGGAATGGCGCTCACCTGGGTATCCCAACAAGATATCAACAAATGGTATAATTGGAAAGAATTGGCTCAAGATTTTGTAAGGCAATATAAGTTTAACATCAATACCGGTCCAACAATGTGGGATTTGCTTGAGGTAAAAAGAATAGACCATGAATCTTTTGAATAATATGTAATACAATGGCGGTTAAAAGCTTCTAAGATACTTTCTTCTGTACCTGAAGAGGAGTTGGTCTAAATTTTCTTCAGATCACTAGATGGAATATACTTTCAGAAAATGTTCTTCCTAGTCAGTCACAGTTTTAAGAGTTTAATTTAGATTGGAAAGAGGTTAGCATATAAAATTCAAGCGGGGAGAATTATTGATATTTTTGCAATGTCAGCTACTGTTCAAACACCAAAGAGACCATTCGAGGAAGGAGAAGATGATTTATCACCCTCCATTCCTCAGACACAAGTTTATCAGAATAATGAAGGGATTCATGTTGTTTTTGGTTCTCGTGAGGTGCATTTTCAACCATATGACTCACAATATTCTTAAAACAAGGCTTGTCAAATCCAACCCTACTCTGTCCAGCAAGGCTCGCAAAATAAGGCTTCTCAAGTACGAACCAAATTTCAACAAGGGCCTTACTCAGTACACAGTGTTTTCATCAATCGAAGAGAATGAGGTCTCATACTTTTACTCCTTTGACTGAGCCCTTAGCAAACATATTTGAAAGGCTGAGGGAAAAAGGTATTGTGCAACCAAGAAAAGGATAGATTCCTGTGCATGCACACCTTAAATTTGATCTATCTAAAAATTGTGTTTATCACTCAAATATTCTAGGTCATGATATTGAGAAATATTCTGCACTAAGGTACAAGATTTAGAATCTTATTGAAAAGAAAAGGATAATACTGCAACGAGGCCCAATAAGCAATATCAATGACTCTGTCACTATGGGTAAAATATTTATTCAAGGTGATCCAACAAAAATATTTCTAATACATTCACGAAAGAAGCGTAAAGCACATCACATCGATTGATATGCAATCCTTTCTTATTCTTTGTTACCTTTCTCCTTTGATCCGTCTTGTGGCTAACAAATTTTTCTACCTTGTCTACCTTTATTTGTATCATAAATATATTTGACCTGACTTTCATTTGGATATGTAGGCAATCCACTATGGTTTCGGTATTAATCTAATAAGAAATTTTCTTTCTTTCTAATTCTTACACATCAAGTGTTAGGCTAATAGACCAAACTCTTGAGCATTTAGAGACAGATTACAATTGAGATCATGATGTTCAAGTATAGAACAACTATTCCTCTTGGACTAATATTTATTTGAGTGACACAGGAACATAAGACTCCAAAAGTAAAAACTGGGGCAGAAATTTTTGAGAATTCCTCACAAATTTCACCATGAGGGAGCACAAATCTCAATGATCCATGAAATAAAAACCACGATCGAGGATCCAAATCGAGAAATGTATAAATCATTATTTCTTTTTGACTGATGATTTTTCTTTGAGTGCAGACAACTACAATGTTATGATATCATCAAAGAAGCCGGGATTACATCCCCAATAGGGGAGGAGAGCTAAGTTGTTCTATCTTTTAACTTTAACAATATTAAAATTGATAATTTATTAATAAATAATATTAGGGTTCCTGTATAGCCTTAATAGACAATATTGGATTCCTGTAAGAACCTTAATCAATAATATTAAGGTTCCTATAGAACCTTAATAGACAATATTGGGTACCTTTAAGAACCTTAGTCAATAATATTAAGGTTCTTGTAGAGCCTTAATAGACAATATTGGGTTCTTGTAGAACCTTATTAGATGATATTAGGGTTTCTATAGAGCCTTGATAGACAATATTGAATTTCTGTAGAACCTTATTAGACGATATTAAGGTTCCTGTAGAGCCTTAATAGACAACATTGGGTTCCTGTAAGAACCTTAATCAGTAATATTAAGGTTCCTGTAGAGCCTTAATAGACAATATTGGGTTCCTATAAGAACCTTAATTAATAATATTAAGGTTCCTGTAGAGCCTTAATAGATAATATTGGGTTCCTGTAGAACCTTATTAGATATATTAGGGTCCCTGCAAAGCCTTAATAGACAATATTAGGTTTGTTTAGGACCTTATTGGGCGATATTAGGGTTCATGTAGAGCCTTAATAGACGATATTGGGTTCCTGTACGATCCTTAATCAATAATATTAAGGTTCCTGTAGAGCCTTAATAGACAATATTGGGTTTCTATAGAACCTTATTAGACGATAGTAGGGTTCCTGTAGAGCATTAATAGACAATATTGGGTTACTGTAGAACTTTATTAGACAATATTGGATTCCTGTAGAACCTTAATAGACAATATTAGGTTCCTGTAGAACCTTAATAAATAATATTAGGGTACCTGTAGAGCCTTAATAGACAATATTGGGTTCATGTAGAACCTTAATAAATAATGTTAGGGTTCTTGTAGAGCCTTAATAGACAATATTAGGGTTCCCGTAGAGCCTTGATAGATAATATTGGGTTCCTGTAGAACCTTACTAGACAATAACGGGTTCAAGTAGAACCTTAACTGAAAAATAATGGGTTCTTGTAGAACCTTAATTGAATAATAATGGGTTCCTGTAGAACCTTAATTGAACAATATTGGGTTCCTGTAGAACCATAATTGGCATCGGATTCCTCGTTGAACTTTAAATTGAATTCCTATTAAATTTTTGAAGAGTAGAAGATGATTTTCTCTCTCACACATTAAAGAACATAATTCTTTCATTTATGATTTCATATCCTGAATCGAATTCACATTCCACATTTAAAATCATTCGAATCCTATATTTTATTTTCATACCTCTCGGTCCGCTGTTTCAAAGTCTATTCACTTCAATCTCACCAACCCGCGATATTGTTGTTAATGCCAACCCTTCATCATTAACATTCTTTAGAAATATTGTTTGTTCCTAAATCTAGAACTACACATGGCCTGATTCTTATAAAATCAGAGATATATAGGCGACTTAAAACTGAAATCTCGGACACATTATTTTTAAAATCACCCTCATATGTTTTCATTTCAACAAACCGTTCTTTCGGTCAGACAAAATTGGATACTACATCAACTTTCGTTGCTCGATAATTTTTTTATCACTTTCAAGCATTGAAGGGCCAGTTGTTGACACCCAATTTTGACCTCCTGATACTCCTTTTAGGCTGTTATTTAGTAAAAATTATTAGTTTCTAACAGTAACATTTTTTACACGTTATTTTGATATTATATAAATACTGATGTGTCACAGTCATGATTTTAAAATATACAAAATTATTTTTATTACCTTTATAATCATTTTTTTTTTATAATTTATTAATTTAAATATAATATTTTTCATGTAATTGTGTTAATATTTCATAAATTGTTCGTAAAATAGGCACACTCATAATTTACAAATACAATGTCTAGTCCTTATTATAATTGCAATTATTATTATTATTATTATTTTATTACATCCTGGGGAGTTGGTCTAGGATAGTAGAACATTATTATTATTATTATTATTATTATTATTATTATTATTATTACTATTATTATATTACTATTATTATTATTACATTTATTAAAATAGCAGTCACTTTCAATTTATTCTCCTATATTATTATACTCAATTTATGTCAATTATAGTAAAAATTGACATTAATTTGGCAATAAAATCAAGTTCCAAGTTCTAACCTATTTTTAAATAATTTTAATCCCAACCATCGATCAAAGTTGAACCAAAGCCTGAGATCAGCACAATCATTTCTTTCCTTTTAAACAACACTCCCAAATCCTAGCCCACTTTTTATAAAACAGCCGCAAGTCCCTTCCCCTTCTCTCTTCTTTCTCTCTCTAAAACCTGCTTCTCCCTCATTGTTCCACTGCCGTCGGAGCTAACCACCGGATGACCGGCCTTCCCAAGACCACCAGCGTTGCCACTGATCCCCTCCATCCCGTTCTCCGTCCAGCCAAGCACCACCCACTGCCTCCTCTCCTTTCTAATCAGTCTCGTCACCTAAGGACCACCTGTGGACTGCAGTCACCATCTCTGTCAACCAGCGCCAGTGAACCTCGATAATCCACAGCGTCGGACCATTCCAACCATCACTGTCACCGGTAAAATAGCAAAAACAATGCTGCCGCTACATTATTTTTTGGCCGATAGGGACCCCAAGACCAGCGAAATCAGGCCACCGACGATTGCCGTTTTTGTCGCCCTCTCCTATCACCCATCACGTCCTCGATGGAGTTGATGACCGGCGAGGTTTGTGATGAATCTCCCCGCGATTATTGACCAGTTTGATTTCTCAATACCTTAACTTGCATGTTTGTTTGCTTTGGCATGAATTGCCTAAATCAGTCATTTAAGTTTAAAATTCATGATATTTGATTCTGAATTCGTTTAATTATGTATTTATATTCGTCTCTAGATTGATATATATGAAAAAGCCCTAATTTCATGACTTTGAATTTGATTTTTGTATAATTTTTTGAAGTCCGTGTTGGCATGCAATTGTTGATACTCCTGTCGATCAATTTGGTCCTAGATTAATTTTGAGTCCTCTACTCCCATCCTTTTGAATTCGAACTGACAAACTTTACCTGTTTTAAATATGCCAACTTGAGCTGCTCGAATCCTAATAATTCCCTCCTCCCATTGATTTTGCTCAGTTATATGTGGTAAATCCCATTTGTATTATATTCTATTTGGAGTTTTCTTTATGTTTAATTTTGACAGGTTCCCACTCTTCTATTGATGGTAATGTTTTATTCGTTTATTTACTCCGGATTGATCTCAATTGACTGATGTAATGACTGATTTTTCTGTTTTCTTTCAATATTTCTATTAGTGAGATTTTCTGCTCCTAATTGATTTGGCCAAGCTAAGTAAGGAATCAGTATTTTACTAATTGATTTTTAATTATTTTGTTCCTTTTTAATAACTACCTCCTTTCACTATAAAAGAACGCCCTTTCTCATTATTTTACACAACTGAACTTCTACTCCAACATACTTATATACTCTCAATTTGATATTTCGATTTCTTTCTTCGGCTTTGATCAACTATTACTGCTAATTGCTCTAGACACTGTGATTTAAACCCTTCTTGCTTTCTGATTGGTTTGTTGTTTCTTTATTCCTAAACAGTTAGTAATCTGTCGATGAAATTTCAATACCTTATATGATGATGCTAGTAAATATGGCTACAAAATTTATTCGGTATTTTCTTGCTATGTCTGTGTTACGTTATATTCTCGCTTGTACTGCTATTACATATTGTCTCGCAGGTATAAATAGATAGTCTAGAGGATTTAAAGAGTCACCTGGGTATTGGGGAGGGGTTGTGCATTTCTCTTCCTTTATTTAGTTATTTATTTTAATTCATTGTGTTGTAATAACTTTTGCAAATATCAGTGTAATAATAAAATTATAGAAGACTGTTTGGGGTGGGGTTTATGTGGTTTACGTGTTATGTGTTACGTGGATCACTTAGGCAAGCAAAATCTAAGATTCGTTGATTAATTTGTTTGTCACTTAGAAAACATGCCTTTAGGATCACTAATTAACATCTGTCCTATGATTAATTTTAACCTATGAGCTTAATTTTGACTATCGCAGATGGTTTAATATTTGCATGTCTATTTTCAACAATTAATAACGGAATCATCATCTGCTAGTGTATAAAATGAATTTTCAATAATTAAAACAAAAGTTTCAGCATGTTTATAAAATGTTTAGCATATTAAATCACTTTTCATCATTTTAAAACAAGTTTCCAATATATAAAATAATTTTCAGCAATTAAATATTATTTTTTCAGCTTTCTGTCAACAATTTTCAGCAACTAAACTTCTATTTTTCAGTTCTTTAAAACAATTTCCAGCAACACAAAATTATTTTTAAACCATAAAACTTTAATTTTCAGCTTTTAAATAATAAATTCCTGCAAGGTAAACGATGGAAAAATTTATCTATATTTTAGCAAATATTCTAACTTCAGCATTATTTTTAGCAAATCCTAGCAAGTTAAAATGACATTTCCAACCCTAAGGGTTTTAGCTTTTAGCGTCTAAATCATATTTTCAACAGGTTTCCCGCATAGAAAATTCAAGTTGTCATACTTATTTAATCTCCTCAACATATTCACCTATTCTTGACATGTTTACTTAGCTTTGTAATAACTATTGCATTTACCGTGCATAATTAATTGTCACCTAGTTAGCATGCCTATAGATTAACTACACCAGATAAATAATTACTTGTTTTAGCATACTAATCACCTTAACCAACTCCTTAGTTAACCAAGAGGCTTACTTGGGATCATTAACTAGAAAAAAATTATTTTTATTTGTCAAGACTCCAAATCTAAAATGAAAAAGTCCAATGCCTCTTGGATGATAGGCATTTTAGAGGCGCCAGTTTTATCCTTTATTTTAAGAACACTTTTAGGTCAACAACCAGCCTAGGTAGGATGGGTAGACATTCAAAAGTGATGATATCCAAATATTTTGACAATACGACGTTTGACATTGTCACATGTATTGAATCCGGCCGCTGGCTAATGGGCTGAATAATGGCCAACAATTTGGGTACTGATACGAATAACACCAAGACAATTTCTTGGTCTGATCTTTCAAATTTGTTTTTTTAATTTACTTTATATGGGGTAGTTTAGGTTCTTTAGTCTAATAAATTTTTGTTATAAATTGTGTCGTTTCTATCTTCCCTCTTATCTATTTTAAATTGCTCCTTGTATTGTTTTGTCATCACTTAGATAATTAGTATTTTAAAAAATAGTTAAATAACGTGTCTTGTTTATTATTTCTACCACTTAGTAATATTAAGTTAATAAATAAGTGACCTTTATTTTATTATATAGAATCCCCACGTAAAGTACGAATTCTTTCGGGAACCACCTTTGTGGACCCCAAAGGTGCCTAATACTTTTCTTTCGAGGTAATTTGAACTCTTACCCAAATTTTTAGTGAACTAAGACTAAATAACAAAATAGGTTCGTAGTTAGCCTAGTATTGTGCCCTAATGCACCTTAATTCGTTAAGTGGCGACTTTTCATTCTTTAAACAATCTCAAAAAGAATAGTCACCTCGAATTCCGCTTTTCGCGAGAAAAATGGAGCGCGATAACAGTGAACCTCTTTTTTTATTGTCCTACTTAACAACATGTCCTTTGGAAGCAGCATAAGATCACTCAGTGTGTTAAGGAGATGGAAGAACTAGGAAAAAGAGTCATATTCACTCTCAGCATCTTCATTATCTACTCTATTTTTATCGTCTACTCAGTTGGCATCACCCTGCCAATAAGGTCACTAAGCATTGGTGTCAAAAAGTAGTGGATTCATAATTAGAATTGATGATCATCATTGGATTGAAATATTGTTAAGAATGCAAATTCTAAATAATTCAAGTCGCGCGCTTATAAAGTTCAGATTTTTATACATAGATTCAGGACTATTACTGTGACTAAACATGAAGAGCCATTTATACCAATACAAAGACTAAGAAAAAGTTCTCATTTTAAGATAGCAGGCAACTTGTTAAAATATCTTAGCAAGTGAAACATGATACTCAAATTCAAAATATACAAATAATATATTTTCAGAAAATCTCTCGAAACATAATCTAGATTCATAGAAGCTGGCCCATCCAAAATGGAAGCCATGGAAATTTCAAAGTTCCATTTGTAAGTCAAAGAAAGTAGGATGTGCAGAAAACTAAAAAACTCAATTCTTAGAAAATACTGAAAGATGGAAAGATTTGAAGTAAATTTTCAAATCTAGCAGTGGAAACATGATATCCAGCTTTACTTGTATTATCATCTCAAACTAGCTGGTTCATTCAGTTAGACCACACCCTAAGAGAAGAAGGTACTAGTGTGTTTCTGATTGTAGTCTGGTCTAGACATTGTTCAATGTATAGTTCAGATTCGAGAAAGTAGGACTTTTGTTAAAAGTACCTTTTACGAGGCTTCAAAAAAAGACATTAGCTTGTAGTATTCATTAACACCACTCCATCCGAGGTAGTGATATAGACTGTGTACACTTTACCGTCCCAGACCCCACTTTGTGGGAATACACTGAGTATGTCGTATGTTGTTGTTGTTGTTGTTATTGGCTTGTAGTATTCAATAAAGATTACTTTGTGTCCAAAAAAAAATCATACAACAAAAAACAGCCTAATACCAATTTAGCAGCCAAGAGATTAGAAAAGAAAGCAAGACTAAAATGTATCCCATGCTTCAGACATGAATATGAATATGCAATCTAACACACAGTATTTGAAAAATAAGTATTGCCAGTGTAAAGCTATTTTCTATGACTTGTAAATTATGGATCTCTGGTATGACGCATCACAGGGGGCAAGGAAAAGGTCTTTATTGTTAAGATTTATTTAAACTAATTCACCCGGATACGTGTATGATTAATTATTAATTTATTAATTTATTATCTATACTATATACTTCATAGATTTGTGATTCAGATAAGTCTATTTTTTCTTATTTTTTCATGTATCTTTTAAATATTTTAAACTGTCAATTATCATAAGTTATACGTAATCAATTCTATTACATTTAGTATTCTTCATCTATGTAATTTGTTTTTGTTACCAAACCAATATGGGGTACAAGTTAAAATCAATTTAAAAATATTAAATTTTATATTTGTTTATAATAATATGGGTATTTAATTAGTTATATTCATATTGATTTTGTAACTACAATCTCATTGTTTACACCAGGTGTTCCTCCAGTCTCATAGGCATCCACTTCCATCTTGACACACGGAGACGATTCTGCATTAATCTTGATTCCACTTTTCAAGTTTATATTTCCTACAACAAATTAGTTTAAAGTCACTAACTATAAGTTCGTGTAGTTTTCTATAATTACAAACACCATATAACAAATTCAACTAGAATTTGTTATATTTGTTTCTGATGTGAGGTGACAGGTATTCCATAAAATTGTAGTCTTTTTTTTTTAGTAATTAATTAGGTTTACTTATTCTACCAAACGTATTGTGGGGTGGGGGTGGGGTTAGGTTTAGGTTTTAGTAATACTTTTCATGGAAACATTAAGCTAACTATATAACGAATGTTCTGTGTTTAAGTTACCTTGTCCTGTATTCATAATGAAAATTATACGTTCACTAATATTGAATCAAACCCAGGAAAATATAATTATAAGTTTAAATTAACATTAGGAAGATCATCAAGTGCATGATCTAGTAAATAATTTTATTGTTGATGAGTTACAATAGTAAATGTATTAATTGAATTATTAAAGTCTTTGCTTATCTAATTTTAAACACATTTTTATATTGTCAATGATATTAAATTTTTAATACTATAATTCTTAACTTATGTTGCAGCGAAGAAGCCTACCACGCAAGTTGCAAGAGTGTACGACATTAGCTAAAAAACTTTATTCAAATATCCAAGGTTAGAATTGATGCCTGTAAAGTTATTGTTTTGCTCCGTTTCGATGAGTTATATAGTCAATTCCTTCAAGAATAAAGATGTGAAGCTTCTACGAGATGAGTTGTTATCTAGGGGACAAAATTTTCTATAAAAAATGTGATAAGAGCGACAATAAGTATATTGCAGATAGCAAGATACATATATTGAGGGTCTTTTTTTAATATTAAGATTGCTGAAACTTTACTCTGTAGTCTTATTTGGGGTCTTCTGTCGGAAAGGTTCATTCAAAGTTCAGAGATGTTGCTAGTAGCCTGAGATGTTTAATTTTTATCCTTGAATTATAGAATGTTTTGAGTTTCAAATTTTGAGCTTTGTTGGAAATAAATTTATCTTCAAATTATTAATGTATGTTATTATGTAAGGGACACAACTCCTAATATATATGTTATACCCCAATGCTCTCAAAGTCACTGTAGAACTTACGGCTCATCCCTCAAGTCGTCAAGACTCATCACAAGTAGTGTGATGCAGTCGTAACCATGACAGTGTGAAATGATTGAAGTTTATGGTCACTTGACAACTCGACCCTAGGAGTCATTACTAGATGTTTCGAGTCTATTGTGAGGGTCGCAAGGTCAACAGTGATGGTTCTCTAAGTTTCTCTCCAAGTTACGAGTGGTTGCTACAAGTCATGGTGACATGTTACGAGTCATAAGATACAACTCTTATCCAGACCAATGCATACTTTTTTTGTTTCTGCCAAGGTTACGAGTTGTAAGGTCCACTCATAACTAGATGTTATGAGTTATGAGACGACTCGTGACAAATGATGGCCGAGTTTCTATAAATTCAGTTGAGGGGCCTTTTGATCTTTTTTGCTCTTAAAACTTCTAACCCACGACTTATAACTTAAGAGAGACATTATTTTTCTCTATTCTCAGTCAATTAACAACACTTTATCTCCTCCCATTCTCAAGAACAACAATGTTAGGGTTTCTTCCACAAGGACTTCTCTCAAGTCTCTAAGTTCAGATTCTCCTTACAAGTCAAATAAATCTATGTATGTGGGGTTTTGAACAAGGGTACTCTTCCATCTCCGTGTCCGAAAAAATTGATCTTTAAAGTTGAATTTATATTATTTAATTAGAGTTCATACCCAAGTTCTCATCTTTTGAACTATAACATTATCATGTGATTGAAGGATTTAAGTGCATAAGAGTTTTCATATATTAATGTTTTGAATTGCAAGATTTATTATGATCTGAATTTCATCAGTTTGACTTGAATTTTAATGAAAGATTTCTATGAAAGTATTGATCATGATATTTTGTTATAAGTTTTATGAAAGAAAGTATGAAAGGCAAGGCTTGAGCATAAGCACCAGGAAAACCTAAGTCTTTAAGCTTCAGTTAAATGTACTATAGCATGATTAAAGTTCAGCTTGATCATTTGATATAAGATAAGACTTGAAGTTCACAAGTGTTCTTCTGATTATGATTTAAGTAAAGAGAAGCATAACTGGGTTTCATTATATAAATCCTTATGCTATTTTAAGGTGGATTTCTTAAGTATGAGTATATATATATATATATATATATATATATATATATATATATATATATATATGGGAGTAGTATTTAACACCGAGAAGGTAATGCGGATGAGCGTATCCTAAATACCTTGAAACTACGAGCCACCGTAGGTTTAAGTCCCAATATGGGCTAAGTTCAGTGATCACTTAAGTTAAGGTTCTACCGATGTCAAGGATAGGACAACTCTCCCCAACGTGGGTAAGACGTTGGACTCCATGATAGCTCACATGGTTTATGTCGGTTAGAAAATCTCCCACAAGAAAGACTAAAAGAAAAGATTTTTAAAACTAAGTGTAATAACTCTCTAAGTTTATTCAGCATGCCTTATTACTCATGTTTATGATTACACAGTTTTTAGATTTACTTAAGTCCAAGGTGAGACTTCTACACTTAGCATGCATAGTTTGAAAACACATATGTATAAAATCGGTCTCTATTTTACTTACGCATTCACTCTTATATACTCAATATATTTCGAAGTACTAACCTACACATATATGTTTATGTGCTACGTTGTCTTATAATTAGGTTTAGGTGCTCGTTTCTAGTAGCACGATTGATCATGGGCATTACTTCTTGTATCCCGACTTTTGGTGAGTCCTCATAGTCCGAGGATCCAACCCATCAGATTCTTGATCGTTGATGAAAGTTACTTTAGTTACTTGGTATCAGATTTCATCTGGATCAGCTGGGGTCTGTACCAATGGCTCTCTAGTTAGTTGTAGAGGCTTGTCAGACTACGTAATTTTTAGTTTAAGAGTTTGTTTGTGACTTCATGTTGAGAATAAAATTTTAAGTTGCTTCCTCCTGTATTCATATGCATGAGTTAGTTCACTTTTCATACGAGTTTCAAATTATGTAGATATCAAGGGTTAGCATGGGGTATTTGTAGTCCTAGGCATCGTGTAAAGTCCAGGGGGTACTTTTGAATTGTTATAATATAGTACTTAAGATTGACTAAAACTTAATTTCTTAAAATTTTCCTTATATGAACTATATGTGAAGTCCTTTTTTGTGACAACACAAAATAGTTTCACTGCCTTCAATTTCTTTTTTTGGTGCGGCTTTATTTCAGATTTACTTGGCTTTTTTTCAGATTTACTTTAGCTTGGAATTCTTTATATCAACTAATGTTGGATTTTTGGCTATTAATTTGAAATGTAACAATGTCAAATATTTCTATAGTGCTACTCCCTCCATTCTTTTTTATATGTTCCTTTTTTCTTTACAGTCAAATGATATAAATTTTAACCAACATTTTAAGATGTATTTCTTAATTAAATTGAAAAAAGAAAAACTGCAATTTACTTTTCATATAGTTTTTGTATATTTAAATTTTAATTTTACAAAATTAATTAATCTAATTTAATCTAATCTAATTTTGAAACTTAGTCATAGTGACTCAAGAAAAATGAAGAGGGCATTTAAAAATAAATGAAAGAAGTATTTATTATGCAATATATTCATATAATTAGGGCACGTGGATGTTCAACCATCTATATTACCAAAAAATTGACAGACACAACAAATGATTGAATGATCAACTAAATTACCAAAAATTTAAGAGAATTGAGTTTATGTTTTAAAGCTTCAAATATTTTTATTGCTAAATATGAGATGGAAAGAGGAAGGAAAAACTAAAGAGTGAAGATGTGAGTAGGGGAATGAGGGTGTGGAGGTGGGTTTTGGTGGTGGCGGACCGGTGATGGTTTGTCGGAAATGATGGAGGAGTTGGGCGCTCTTGATTGTGAGGTTCTCTGTTAATGGATGAGGTTCATATCGATCTTTTTTTTTTTTTTTTTTTTTCAAATTAGACATGTTAGGTGTGAAATCCTATGAGTGTAGCAGGAGAAGTGGAGAGAAGAGGGGAGTGAAGGGAAGAAGAGTAGGGACTGGTGGTGTGCGTGTGTAATGTGGCAATAGTGGTGAGTCTATGAGGGTGGGAGAGAAATGGAGAGAAAAGACGATTTAAAGGAAAAAGAAGTTGAGGAGCGGCACTGATGGTAGTTAATTAGCAAACAAATGAATGATGGTTTCTATACATAATTGTATATTATATATATGTTTATACGTTATTTATACAATAGGGATATACTATATAATTATTTATATAATATTGATACATTACATATATATATATATATACCAAATAATTATTTATACATCATATATACATGTTCATTCACCATTTATAAAATATTGACAAATGTTTATATACCATTTAAAACAATATCTATAAATTACATATCCATTATATATACATTAGTCATTACATAAACAATGTGCTAGAAGTTATATATGAATTTTCTTGATGATTAATAAAATTATTAGTTATAAAAAAAAGTCACTTATCCGTAATTTTTACCATTTAAGTGGGTCTATGCATGGCTAACATATGAGTAACTTTTTTTTTTTTTTTAAATTTTGGGCTAATTTTTTGATAAATAAAGACATGATTATAGTTGTTGTAAATTAATTATTTTTTTTCTTGTATATATTTGCAAATTAGTAAGGAGGAGTTTATGAACACTATTCAACATTATTTAATAAAAATAATTTATTTTATATACAATTACTATTAATTAAATTGATTCACGTGCAATGCATGTATGCTAAACAAGTATATAAAAAAGAAGGAGAGTTAGTTTTGTAAGACTTTCCAAGGGACAAAAAAATAAAGTCATCCATCATAAGGGGCATTTATGTGATTTATCCAAAATTTCATCTTAATATTTTAAAAGACTTCTTTTAAAATTTGATATATTTTTCTTATAGTAATTAATGTATAAAGGAAAAAGCTTTATTTGATATTCAAACAAATCATAAGGAAACTAAATTTAATTCAAAACTTAGTAAGAATTGGAAGGGTTAGTTATGACATAATTTTTAGCTCATTACTCGCTTCAGCCCAAATAACGGTTAAGCAGGTACTTGCTCAATTATTAACTCATTTCATTTTGACATTTTAAAATTGACATAAGTTATCCATAGATCCTTAAAGTTGTCCGCATATTTTATTTAAACACCTCAATTAGGACTTGTATTTATTAGACACTTTAATATTAATAAATATTTACCTATTTAATATTTCACTGACAATAAGTCAAAATTAAAGTGTGTCGTGCACACGCGGATGATGCAAAAAAACCAATTAAATAATGCCAAGTGGCATTCATGATCAAAATAATTATAAAAAATGATTTTGGAGTTTAAAAGGGAAGAAGAAATATCTTTAAATCTATTTAATTAATTCTAAAAAAAAAGTCAGCCCAAAAGAAAAAAAAATACGACCCCCCCCCCCCCCCTCCAAACAATCTTCCTTCTTCTCCGAAAACCACCCACGCATCAAGCTTTCCCTCTTAATTTTTTTTTCTTTTCATTATCGACTTCTTTAACATATTTTTTAATCAATTTTTTGTGATAATAACCTTCATGATGGATAATGTGATACTTTAGATTCGTTATATAAATAAAAAAATTGAAGAGTAATTTTTATAGACTTGTATAATGAAATTAATATTTTTTTAAATGTTCTTTTATTTTAGTAAATGAAAAATAGCATTATACTACCTGACCCTTTTTCTTCAATTTTCTTGTTTCTTCCTTTTTTTTCTTCTCCTGAAAAAAAAATCCTATAAAGACTTATTTTTCTACTTTTGGGGGAAAAAATGCCAAACATGTCTTATTGTGAAGTAGGCAAATACCAAAACGGTGTAGATGCAAATTGCAACAATCGAACCAAATTTTCTTTATAGAACTTATGATCAAGGCTCCATCGAAGTTCTCTTATATAATCAGTAACTTTTCATTTTTCTTAACATTTCTTGATGTTGTTGAATTGAAAATTTCTAGATGGATTGAGATTAAGGTGGATAAAAAAGGTGGCGAACTGGTGTCCGAAAAGAAGAAGTGGCCGGATTTTTTTTTTTTTTTAAAATGAAGATAAATATAAAGATGAGGAAGAAAATAATATTTTAAAAAAAAAAAAGTTGTGGTAATATTTGAGTATATTATCATTCAGTGGTGGATGTACATGTATTTCAGGGGTTCATCCGAACTCCATTCGTCGAAAAATTATATTATTTTTATATGGTAAAATCTTTTTTTATGTATAAATAATAGAGGCTGAACCCCTTCGACTAGTCCGTATATATACTACTGAACCCCTCACTGAAAATTCTGAATCCGTCCCTGTTATCACTCAATATTTAAAAAAGAAGGTAAATATAACGATGAAGAAGAAAACAAATTCACGCACTCAATAGCAAGTGTATTTCATTACTTGTGCCACGTCAGCACAAGGTGCTTAATAGGTACATATTTTTTAAGATGGAGTGTCTAATAGGTACAACTCCTAGTTGAGGTGCCTAAGTAAAATATGCAGACAACTTTAAAAATCTATTAATAATTTAAACCTTTTCAAATTCAATTGAACCCATCCATTTGACATCCCTAGATACACTTAAACAACTTAATAAGAGATGGATGCCTGGGTTGAGATACTGACTGAATTAATAATGCTAACCTGGCCTAATCTCAAACTTCTTGGGCTTTCGTTCGAGGAAACCGCAATCATGGGAAAATCCCAATTTAAGTCCAATTTGGAAGTGTGTACTTGATCTGCTTTGTGGACAATTAATTTAGGATATAGACATATTTGGACAACAAGAATAAGGTTTACATCCATCTCACATGATTTTTTCTTCATCTTAGTAGTTACTCCTTCCATCCGTTTCAATTTATGTGAAATAATATATCTTGATTTTTTAAAATAAAAATTATTTTGACCATCTATTTTTAGTAAATACGATATGGTGTTGTTACATATTAAGTAGCATTTAGCATTGAAGTCACTGTGTGACACTATATATTTTGAGCCTTAAAAAGCCAAGTCTTGCAAGTTTCATTTATATATGAACAACCATCCTAAAGGCCTAAAGTAGTTAATTACATGTCACAACAATTTGTCAACTTGGAGAACTGATATAAGAAGGCACAGTGATCATGAACGAAGAATTAATGGTGGTAATATATAACGGAATATATGAACTACTTGTTAACCTCTAAACATCAGACATTTTGGAAGAATACGAGCACAATACCATGTTAACTAACATAACTTGGCTAATCAAAAGTGCTCTTTTTCCTACCATGACATGCCATTAGCCACAGCAATAACCACAATGAACCTCATGGTAGTAATCAACTATTGGCGCAGAAGTGACTAATTACAACTTTAATATTAAAATCTCTTTATACTAGAAATCTCAGTCTAGAATTACAAACTGAAAAGGGGGTATAAAAAGATCAGACAAGACAAATCTGTAGTCCCAAGCGAATACTAGCTAACCATACGACTTTTTCTAATGGAAATTAAAGATAACAATTGTAACACACAACACTTGAGCCTAATTTAACCCCAAAAAGCTAAAATCACTAGATGACGATAGTTCAATTCATATAAAGAGACCATCCGTCACTTAAAAGGGTCGATGTAAGACTCTTCACAATAAGACAAACTCCCTTACCATAACTACACAAAACTAATAGTACCACCTGTGTCTTGAACAAGAATATTTTACTGGAGTAGCTTCTTAGCAGGCTGTCCAGCCGATGTTCTAACTGATTTAATTCTCTGAAGCCTGATTTGCTCCCTGAATTTAGCTATGAACTCATCAGCCTTCTTGTCTACATTATCCGGACCACCATCAGTTGCCGTATTACTCTCCTTCTTACCTGCTACATCTACATCTTTCGAGCTTTCTTCAATGTAATCGTCTGAGTCCTCATCAGTTTCCACTACTACCTTCTCAAGAGACAAAGTTTTCTTCTCTTCCTCTGAAAACTCCATCAATGCTGGTTCTGATGCATAATGGCACTCCTCGTGTATCCATTTATCGACAAAGGTTTCTTCAACTTCCTTGTTCCTTTCCTCTGCCTTTCCATTTATGACATCCTTCGCATATACTCTGGCTCTTGCAGCCCCAATGAATGGCCTAATTGTTCGAACAGACTTTCCCTTGTACGAGCTCAATTCAAATGGCACACTCCTAGTTCTTCTCCTCGGTTCCTTATCAAAAGAACCCTTGTCCACCATTACAATAGAGCTTGGTTTCAAAAGAGTAGATTTTTTAACAACCGGGGACGGTGGAAGAGGAGGTGGTGATGGTGGTTGTGAATCAGAGGATTTGTTAAAACTTTGTTTCCTCACAATTTTGTGATCAAATTGTTCAATCTTGGCTTGATCAGATTCTGATGAAAAGGTAAGTGAAGTGGACAACTTTCTTGGAGATGAAATCATGGATTTTGGTGAAGTAGTAGTGGTCGAGATAGGCTCAATCACAGGTGATTTCAAACTCCTAATTGGCAAAAGCAAAGGCTTTTCAACACTTGTTGAACTAGCAATTTCTTTAGCAACAACTACTATTGGCTTACCACTGTAATACTGACAATTATTCCAAGTCTGAACTCTATTTTCATCACACTCATCATGTTTTTCAGCCTCATCATAAAAAAAAGATGAAACTTCAAGTAATCTAGATTGAACATTATCAAACTTTGAACTATATAAATATTCATTTTCTATCTCATCATCACTCTTTTTGCTGAATAAGCCATAAGAAACAGCTATACCAACTAAAATAAGCTGAACAAGTTCCCAATTTCCTGTATTCATAATTTGGCTGATGATTTCAGGAGTTCCCAATGGAAAAAATGGAAGTGCAACTACAAGTATCACAACCAACATAGTTTTAAAGGAAAACATGTTATAAAACTTACATGAGTCTGCATGATTAGTTGGAACTAATTCACAATTTGGTTTCTTGTTTTTGGAGATGTAATAAGGAGGTGAATCTTGATCCATTTGAAAGATAGAAACTTGGGTTGCGTTGGGTTTTGGATCTTGTTTAATATGTTGTAGATTGTGAAATGAATATTAGAAATTGACAAATCTTAGGGACTAAGTATAGAAAAGGGGAGAGAGTGAGAGATGATGAAAAAGATTTTGGGAGGAGTGACATTATTTGAAGTTATGCTTTATTTCTTCTTTAACCATTCCCCTCTTTTCATTCTAGTCCTTTCTATGGTCTCAACTACATTTTTTAAAAAAAAACAATCTGAACTATCCTTTTTTGACACCTCAATTATCGTCTTTCTATTTAAATTATCATCACCTAGCTATTATTCATATATCAATATTTAATTATTTCTTTTTTGAATTTAAATTATTACCATTATTCAAATAAAAAAAATATAACTAATAATTAAAATATATTTTAATACGCAAATAATGATAATTCATGTATGGAATTCCAGAGAAGTAATAGCTCAAATATTTCTTTGACCTTTATCTTTTCTTTCGATTTGTCACTTGATATTTGCTATTCATTTGGAGGTACCATTAATTCAATACACATTGGATAAGAATTATCAGAAGAGAAAGCACTTCATATAAGGATATTTTTGTTCTCCGGATTCAAACTCCAACATTTGATGAAAAATAAAGGATTCTATTGTACTCTTTTTCAGTTGTTGGTGAGGAGATGAAATGTTTTTTCGTTGATTTAGACGTTTGGATAATATTTGCTTTGAATTTGAAAATGAAGAATATTGTGCGGACTCCTTACTAAAAATAAATTGATAGCTACTGTGAGTCACTTTGGGAGAAAAGATCATTTGTCAAAGTGTCTTTAGTTTCTAATACCTTATTAAGAACTAACTAAACCAAATCAATTGCAGAGAGGTTAAGAAAAATGACTGTTGAGAATTGAAGATTAAATAAAATAAATCAATAAAGCTTAAGTTTGGCGTAAATAGACAAAGTAAAGCTTGATGAGGTAAAGAAAAATGACTGTTGAGAATAAGAATTTTTGCAATTGAATTTCAAAGAAAATGGTATTTAAAAGTTAAAGTTATGTTTGGATAGTGAACTCTATGTCCAAACAATTTATAAGATTATATAGAATCATAATGTTGCAAATAAATTATTGGACAAGTTACCTATTTAGTTGGTCGATCAAAATAACTATACTCATTAGTCAAATATATATAGAAGAATATAAATCATTTTGTATAAACAGACATTTTATGTATACTAGTATATGTATTTGCGTATTGTACAGATGATATTAATGTATTACTATATAATCATAGTGACAGCGCTCCCAACAAAATTTTCTCCATGTCCAGGGTCGAACTCTCGACCTCTGGTTAAAGGTGGAGCAGCAGCCTCATCCACTACACCATAACCCATATTGATTACATTAGATCAGTACTATTATTATATTATTTCAATATATGCGTAATCTATCACAAACCTAACTATAACCAAATGAATATGAATAAATACAAATATGTAGTTGTCAATAAAAAATACATGTTAATATTATACCATGTTCATTAATATAATTTAGTTGATAATTTTTAGAATTTCATAAATGTCGGGGTATTTAATTTATTATTAGAGTTATTAATTTTTTTTAAAAAAGGTGAAATTCTTATTAAATATTTAAAACCTTTTAGGTAACTCAAAGTAAATAGTAATTAGAAATAATAATTATTGATATCTGTGTATAAGCATTGTATTTTATATTATATATTTATTCTTAATTGCAATTTGAAACATTGTTAATACATATTAAATTTTATATGGTATATAGTGAATATTACTTATTAATTTTTCTTCAAACATTATATTTTTTATATACTTAAAGGGAAGAGTAAATGAGATGATTTATACGCAAACAAAATATATATAATTTAATTCAGGCCAAATATTATAAAAGTTAAATATATTTTTAATTATGTCATATTAAAATACATCAGACTTATTGAGAATAAGGAATTACAAATTATTGAAACTATTTAATTTAAGCAAAAATAACATAAATATACATCTTAACTTAACATATTTACACACATCGTCAAACTTATAAAGTAATTATAAAAATTTAAATTGTTAATTGTATTGAAAACTAATTTATATCTTGAAAATGCTGAATTACAATTTTCAGTACTCATGTAATTTTTAAATTTTCTTTAATTTAACATCAAAATTAAAGGGATCTATGTTATTACTTTTCTTTAAAGTAAAATTATAAATATGAAAATGTATTGTGGTCCAACACATGATCTAAATTCAAAGGGCTCAAATGATTTAAAAATAAAATATAAAAAAATAACCAAAGGAAAGTAAAGTACTTGTATGTCTGAAAAGTTCATTTCTTGTTTCCATAAAGTCTGACTTCATAATCTCTGCAGGAAAACTTATCTATAATTTTATTTTAACAATTATGTTTTTAAGCTGATTTGATGATGAAAAATTAAACATATTTTAATTTTCTCTGAAATTTAAACATGTATGTTGCTGAGCTGACATAGATGTTTAAATATTTGTGGCTTGTTTAGAGCTGTGTGAAAAAAATTATTAATTTATATTTGAGTATTTAGTTCATATGATTAAGCAAGCTTGTATAGATCTTCTCCGTGGAGGTACTTTCTGTGTTTAGTTTCAAATCCGAGGTAAGTTGTTTTTATATGCTTTGCATGAAGTTATAAAAAGATTAAATATATAAAATGAAGATTTTTTATTTATTTTTGTTGTATGAGTGCTACGATGTCCTGATCTTGGAATCTATTGGAAATAGCTCTTTAATATTTTTGAAGTAGTGGTATGTATCGTATTATTTTATTTTTCTATGATTCAATATATGAAATTACACTGTGTAGATTGAGTTGTTGTTGGTATGATTTCATTGATATCGATATCTTTTATCGTTTTTCTGTGTATAAATAATGAAATCTATAAAATTCTTTTAAATTCTCGTAAGTGTTAGTTTTGAATTTTTTGATTAAGAGATTTTTTTTCAATTGCGTGTCTTAATATTACAAAGTAATTACGGTTACTTCGAATTTCTGAGATGTTGGATAATAGAAAGAATGGCTGTTGATCTTGGATTTTTAAATTTTTATTTTTGTACCTTTCCTGTAATTATTATTTTTTCTTTTCTCTTACATTTACTTTTAGAGATTGATTATTTGATTCACACAAAGATATTATTTCGTGGACTCCTATTTGAGTAACTATTTTAAGTAAAATCTAGTAGTATGAGGTTTATCCTTTAACTTTAGTATCACTGTTGCTAATGAAATGTTGATTGAAATTATATAATTCTAATTTCACTTTGTGTTTAGCATACGATAATTCACAATTCAAACTTTAACAATTTAGCTCTCATTAGATTAACTAAATAATCAGGAATGTTTATTATTGAATGGTAAACTGTGTTATGACAGAATATGGTAAAAGAGAAATGAATGAGAAACTACTACATGTATGCTGGAAAAGAAAAGCAATCAAAAAGTTGTTACACTTGATTCAGTTGTTGAGCCAACGTGTTCTTCCCGTATCCTTGGACTGTCAAATAGAAGGAACGACAGATCAATGAAAAAGCGAACGACTTTGACTCTTACCTAGAGTAAGTTTGAATTTTTGAAATGTAGGAATATGTGGAGGAAACTATCAGAGGATAAAAAAAATTTATCTGCATGCCTCGATTCCATGTGATTATCTTTATACATTACCAAGGTGGCCAAGCCTAAGGTGTTGAAGTGGATGAAGAGCAAAGACATATTCTCGAAAAAAATATATTTTTATTTCTGTTGTTCTTTGGTATGTGTATCCCGATTTATTATCTAGCTATGTTAAAGTTGAATATCATTTGTTAGACTTGTCATTTATCAGGGGTCAAAGATTTGTTTTGATATTTTGTCATCGCGGTGAAAGTCTAGAGTCAGAATTGACAACTTACAGTATGTTGTTGTTGGATTCATTGTAGGTGGCTGACCCCTTGCGATTTGCACCTTAAATAAGAAAGTATTTTCATCGACCAAGATCTTACCTTTGTGAATTTGATTTTGCTAATTATTTTACTTTGTATGCTTTGTTTTTTTTAGATTTGTAAATTTATTTTCGGTATATTCAAAAATGAAGAGAGACCGGAGATTATGATCATATTTCTGTCAAAGTTTTGAGAAGCTAATGTTTCGAGTTGCTGAAATCGTCAACATTCTTGATTACTTCTGGAGTAGTTGATCAACTTGTTGGGCAATTTACAAAGATGCTATTTTGCTATGTTGTTGATAGTGCTGAAAGTAAAGAAAAGATAAGTCCTATCATAATACTTATATTTTGGTTCAATCTGAATAGTGGTGAAGCTTTCTTACTTATTTTAATCATTGTTCACTGTTCACTATCAAGATCAAAGGTTGATGTTTCGTGACTATAAGAAGAAATGTATTTATTTTTCTTTGGTTATGCATTTGTTTTAATTTGAACTCGATTTCAACTTTGGTTAAAGTAGTGTCACTGTCTAAAATTCAATATTTTGTACATCTTTACTATGGAGTACTGCTCATGTCATGCCGAATCCTTATTATTGTACACAACTAATTAGATCATATTTCTATCAAAGTTTTGAGAAACTGATAGAAAAATCAGCATAAGCTGTCATGATCATATTTCTATCAAAATTTTGAGAGGGTGATGTTTAGAGTTGTTAAGTCAGCTGGTGATGTTGTTGCAGAAGTAGTACAGAATGTTTCTTTTGAAGATTGTCTTCATTTCTTATCCATTTTAGTATTTTATTCAATTTGAATTGATGTATATCTTAAGGTCACCTCATTTCTATCTTATCTTCGTGTTTCAGGAGTTTAAGAATACAAATGATGATGAGGCTGCAGTTTTGGATACTTAAAAAGTTGCATCCACAATTATTGATGCTGCTATTATTGTGGAAGATTCAAAGTTGATCTATAAGTTTTGTGAATGAACATTTCTCAGTTAATGACTGTGAAGACATTTTGTTTTTGCATTCATCAGCTACTTAGTGTTATTTGTAATTTAAATTAAATAAATGTAATGCTGATATATTGTCAGAATGTTATTTTCTGAAGGTGAATCACAAAAGATAAAAGAAACGACGTAATAAGCAAATGAATCTTGTAGCATAAGAGGTGAATAGGGAGGCTGATGATGCTCAAGTCTTCTCAGTAGCTGAAACAAACACTGAGGTTAGATTATTCTTTATACTTTATTGATTTTTTAAAATGTATTTAAAATTATCTTGTCTATGTTTTATTTAGATTTTTATTTCTTACTAAATATATCTTTTTGTTCTAATATCTTTGTATTTATATGTCCACTGATTTAAGGTCTTACAATAAACTTTTATTTTCAAAAGTAAATGAATATCTCTTCATAGTAAATGAAAGCACTCATGTGATGGAGCTTTCTATAAGAATATATGTTTTCTCAAGGCAGTTGTGCTAACAAACATTTCAGAAAAGAATCTGGCTCCTAAAAATGTCTTGATAAAACTTTGCTTGTCTATTTTTTAAAATAATGAGATAGATAACTATTAAGTTGCTTCTCACTCTGATGTTGAGTCATCTTACTTAATACTGAACTCATTCATGACAGGTAAAAAAAATGAATAGAAGCATTGTTTCGGTTTTTCAAGAAGACCAATATCCCTGTATTTCTAGTAAGGGAGACTATTCAACACCAAGCTTTAATTTAAGACATCTGGTTGATGATATTTATTATTGTAACTTAATTTAAGATATTTTGTATTTTTTGTCTCTTTAGGTGGATTTATTAAATCACCTTCTCGTTCTCTCCTCCTTTGCAAAAAGTAAATTAAATTATTTTAATATTTTTATATAGTATGTTTTTATGATGGAGGTAAAAATAATAAGATGATTTTCACCTTTATTTGAGAGGTATTTTTTGTAATAAAGTAGAAGGTTTCATTGCTCTCATGTTAAGATATTTTATCTTTCAATAATATTAGATATCATCTTTCTGCATCACCTGTATGAGGAAGAATTAGAAATACTTCTGAAATTTCTGCATAGAATAACAATAATATACCCATTATATTTTCATAAAGTGGGGACTTCTAGCATCATACAGATTTTTTAAATGGTTTTTGAATGTTGATTAGCTTCAATAACTCAATTCCAGAGGATTTTTACAGTAATCTACTTAAATATGGCTATGCAAGTGGTACTTCTTCTTTAAATTGCTTATTCTCTATCTTGAATCTTACTTAATTCTTCTGTGTAATGCACAGGTGAAGGAGACATTGTCTTTATATCCATCCAACAATAAGCAATCTGTAGTGATTTCTTTGTTGGATCTTGCACAATGGCAACATTGAGGGCAGTTATTTCATAGAAGGTTTATGAGATACTTCCATCTAAACAATTATTGCAATGGAAACTTCTTTTAGTTATGAGTGACTCTGGCAAAGGATCTTCAATGGTTAATAACAAATCTATAGTGAGGAAATATGGTACTGAATTGTCCAATAAAATTCTAGTTTCATTTGATGATGAAGCTCTTTCAAAAGTCATTAAAGAGGTGAGTTAAAAGAATCTAATTTGTTAGATTGTTAAAAAGCAGACTGGTTAAGAATCTGCCAGCTCACTATATTTGTATTACTTGTCTTCATAGGTCAGTAATGAAAAAGTATAGTTTGTCGGGACATAGTGTAACACCCCAAAATCTAATTTTCGGGACACCACATGGTGCTCTGAACCACATGTAGTTCTGAGCTAACCCTAGCTGCCTTATACTAGATCTGAATTTCAAAATAGGGAAATATGAATGTAAAATCATAATAAATATGAAAAATTGTCTGAATTATCTAAATATATCTGAAAATACTAACCTCATCAGTCTGATAAAGCAAATACTGAAAAATCTAAATACTGCAACTAAAATCTAAAACTGAATCTAGTAGTTCGACAAGCCTCTACTGACTGAATCTAGAGAGTCACTGGGATAGGCCCCAGCTGACTCAAACTTTCTGAAATAAATATTGAATCATCTACTAATGAACTGAAAAACTGAATAACTAAGTCCCTGAACTATCAGGACTCACCAACTGTAGAGACGTAGATGAGATGCTTGAAAATCACTCACGTTGCTGAGACTGAGCACCTGAACCTACATTATGAGACAATGTAGTACATAGATGCATATGTGGATCATTACTTTGGGAATGTACTGAGCATATGGAGGTAAATGCATTAAGTAAATATTATCATCACAATTTATAAAATCATGCATGCTAAATATAAATGACTCACATAGGCTTGAGTAAATCTAAAATCTGAAGATCATAAATCATGACTAGTAAAGTATATAACGTAAATCTTATGAGTCATAACACTTAGTTCTGAAATCTGTATTCCGTTCTTATTCTCAAATCATATAGGCTAAGTGAAATCTGTAAGTTTGTATAGAAAATACTTTATCTTAGGATTTTAGAAATCTAAAAACTTATTCTGCATGGGATATTCTTCTAACCAACATAAATCATGTGAGCATTCATGGAGTCCAATGTTCTTATCCTTCTAAGGAGAAATCCTCACGTTGGGGAGAAGAGTCATACTCTTGCCAGGGAGTATAACCTATCTAAGTGATCACATATCTTTCATCCACGTAGAAGTGGGAACAATATAAATCCTACGTTGGCACGTAGTTCTGGAGTATGAAACCGTAGTAACGTACCCATCTCGGTGCTAAATACTACTCCCATTAAATCTGTATGTTCATTCTGATGGAAATCCACTTTTAAAATAGTATAATGGTTTATAAAGAAAACCAACTGTATATCTATAAAGCTAAATCTGTAATCTAAATCTGTAAAGTGGATTCCAAATCTATTTTGACACCAAAAAGGTCAAATCTTTAACAATAATCTGAAAAGAATCTAGTCATAGGGTGTTTTTAGCACAACAAATCTTGAAATAGCAATCTTTAATTAGGGCTTAATGACTCATGCATCAAACTCATGTTAAAACATCATAATGTTCATGCTTGATAATGTTAGCATTGATAAATTAATTCAAAATCTGAAAATTACTGCAATATGCATGAAAATATAAACATAATCATGTAATTCAACTTCTAAATCACTTGAAATTCATAATCTTTTAAGTAGCAATATTGGGTATAAAATCTAACTTCAATTTCATGAAAAATCATATAAAATTCAGTAAATTTATAATTAAAATAAGTTTTAGGCACAAGGATGAAAGGATTGTCCTTGTTCATAACCCCACATACCTCAATTGATGAACTAGATGCTAAGACTTGAATCTTAGATCTCTATTGATGCTTTTAAAGTTGAATTCTTGGAGTTCTTGAGTTGGAAATCCTTAATCTTGAATTTCTTTGAAGAATTAATGGAGAAATTGAATTTCTTGAGGAGTAAGCTTTGATGATCTAGGGTTTTGTTTTGAGAGAGAATAGATGAAATAAGAATAAAGTGCCTTGGAATGTGTTAAATCTTGAGTTTTGGACGGATTTGGGCCTTGGGAATTGACCAAAATGCCCTCTTTAAACTTCCAGTGGAACTGAAAAGAGGACCAAAATTCTCGATTTAGTGGGCCACCGCGACACGCCGCTATCGCTGTGGCTCATTGAAAATTGACAACTGGAAAATGGGGGTCCTCCGCGAAGCGGAGCTATCGCATTGTCCCAGTGGATTTTGATAATTGGGACCTGAAACTTCAACGCGACGCGCTACCATCGCGGTGCCCTATAAAAATGCCAATTTAGCCTTCGGAGTGACGCGCCAACATCACGGAGGGCCACTAAAACTTCACAACTGTTATTTTACACTTCTCCGCGATGCACTACGAGCCCAAATCACGGTGTTTTATGACTGAAAATTAAAATCGTCATAACTTCTTATTCAGTTATCGAATTAAGGAGAATCTTATATCGTTGGAAAGCTAATTAAATTTCCTACGCATTGGAGGGTCTAAAACTGAAAAATTCCATATGAGAAAAATATTATCTATCTTGGAAGCTATTCTTTAACATTCTGGGGACGAATTCAAGCTAAAAAAGGTATGGGATATTACTATATCTCTCCCTTGGGAACATTCGTCCTTGAATGTAGCTAATTAGACTAAGAATACTGAGGAATATGAGGATATATGATAGCATGCACAATTGAATTAAATTGCGAACTGAATCTAAATCATTCCGAGATTCTGAGTAATTCTGTGAGTGCATGAACTTACATGAGGACAACTATATAGCTGAATCTGTGATTAGAAGAGAACTGAATTAAGGAAGAGTATTACCTTCAGCTAAATTTGAGTTTGCAGAGAAGAGGTGAGGGTACTTGGTTCACATATCTTCTTCTGTTTCCCAAGTAACGCCCTCAACTGACTGATTCCGCCAAAGAACTTTGACCAAGGGAACTTCTTTGTTCCTCAGTCTACGGATCTGATAATCTAAAATCTCAATTGGAATCTCTTCATATGAAAGGTTGTTCTTAGTATCTGAGCTTTCTAAAAGAATTATAACAGTTGAGTCACCGATGCACTTCTTAAGCATAGAGACGTGGAATACAGGATGAATGGCTGACAAGTCTGCGGGTAACTCAAGCTTATAAGATACTTTCTAAACACGACTCGAAATTCTTTAAGGGACAACATACCGGGGACTAAGCTTCCCCTTTTTGTCAAATCTCTTCACCTCTTTCATGGGCAAAATCTTCAAATATACTAAATCACCCACCTCAAACTCGAGGTCCCTTCTTCTCACATCTGTATATGATTTCTGATGGCTCTGAACTATTTTTAACATTTCTCTAATCAACTTGAATTTCTCCACAACTTCAAACACTGCATCGGGCCCAAGCAAAGCAGCCTCACCAACTTCAAACCAATCTATGAGCGATCTATATCTCCTCCTATAAAGAGCCTCAAATGGGGCTATCTAAATGTTAGAATGGTAACTGTTATTATAAGCGAACTCAATCAATGGCAAATACTCTTCCCAACTACCTTTGAAATCAAGAGCACATGCTCTCAACATATCTTCTAGAGTTTGGATGGTCCTCTCTACTTGATCATCTGTCTAAGGGTAAAATGCCGAGCTAAGATGGACTTAGATACCAAGATCCTTCTGAAAAGCTCTCCAAAATTGAGAGGTAAACAGAGTACCCCTATCTAAAATAATAGACAAGAAAACTCCATGCAATCTGACTAACACTCGGATATATAATTTACCAAAATCTTCAGCTATATAAGACGTATGAACTGGCAAGAAATGCACTGACTTAGTCAACCTGTCAACAACAACCAAAATCGAATCATGATGACGAAGCAAAATGGGTAATCCAGACACGAAATCTATATTCATCTCTTCCCACTTCTAAGTGGGGATACCAAAATCTTGCAACATACCACCAGGTCTTTGGTGCTCTACCTTAACCTATTGACAAGGTTCACACTTAGCTACGAACTCTGCTATATCTCTCTTTATACCACTCCACCAATAGATTTCCCTGTCTAGTATGCGGGCACTCTTTGATTCTGTGACCCATATGTCCACAGCCATAAGAACCGTTCTGACCCTAAAAATATTCACCCACATGATTCTTACCATAGTTAACACATGGGGTATGATTGGGCTTCCCACTCACACTATTTTGAGATCTGGACATAGAAGACTTACCCCACTACTCCTATCTATCTGTGGAAATGGGAGCACTAGCTGAAAATGGTGCTGGCATAAATAAATGATTCTGAACTGCGAATAAATTCCTCCTTAAGATCTAGCCTGGCCATACTCAAACTGCCCTGTTCTAGCCTTCTTATTTGCTCTCTCTCTTTCCTTCAACTTCTTTGCCTTAATCTGCTGAGCATACATCATCAATCTCGCAAGATTTATGTCCCCAATGAGCATAGAATTCCTACACTCCTTAACTACCAACCCAAATACACCAGTCATAAATTTACTCATGCTTGACCTAGGGTCAGCCATCTGATCAGGGGCATACTTAGACAACTGGTTGAACTTTAGAAAATAATTCTTCACTGTCATTGAGCCCTGCCTGAGGTTCATAAAATCTTCTATCTTGGCTTCTCTTATCTCACATCGGAAGAACTTGTCTAAGAACGCATCCTAAAATATCTGCCAAGTCATGTGAGCTGCATTCTCCCCTCTACTTTTCTTCCACATTACTACCCAATAATACGCAATATCCTTCAGCCTATATGATGCCTATTCTACACTCTCCTCTTTAGAAACATGCATAATTTGGGTGATATTCTTCACTTTATTTAGATAAAGTTATAGGTCCTCACCTGCCTTCAACCCAAAGAATTCAGGCGGGTTCATTCTCATAAAATCTTGAATTTTGGCTACGGCTAAGTCTCTGGTTTGCTGAAGTGGGACTGCAGCCTGACGGTTGCCCTAAACATTAGCTTTCACAGCTGTGCTAGCGCCTGAAAGGCAGCCCGGAACTCTGTATATGACACATTCTCATTCAAAGGATCTGCGGGCTGATGTGGCTAGTTATTATTTCTATGTGTGTTAGCTCGACGAGGAGGCATTAACTTTCACGTGAAAGCATGATTTAAAAGCAGATAGATACACTGAATGTATAATAGATCATGAAAGAAGAGACGATTTCCTAAAATGCTTCGCAGCCTCTTGTTCATAGATGTGGTGCACTTCACACTGATGATCAAGACTCTACGTAACACGGCTTGTCTGACTCCCTGGGACTCTCTAAACCTTTGGCTCTGATACCAAGTTTGTAATGCCCCAAAATTTGATTCCTAGGATGCCACACGGTGCTCCGAACTACAAGTAGTCCTGAGCTAACCCTAGCTGCCTTCTACTAGATTTGAATCTCAAAATAGGAAAATATGAAAGTAAAATCATAATAAATGCAAAAAACTATCTGAATTATCACAGTATATCTGAAAATACTAATCTCATCAGTCTGATAAACCAAATACTAAAAAATCTGAATATTGCAACGAAAATCTAAAACTGAATCTAGTAGTCTGACAAGCCTCTACTGACTTAATCTAGAGTCACTGTGACAGTCCCCAGCTAACTCAAACTGTCTAAAATAAATACTGAATTATCTACTAATGAACTGGAAAACTGAATAACTAAGTGCCCGAACTATGAGGACTCACCAACTACAGAGATGTAGATGAGATGCTCAAAAATCACTCACGTTGCTGAGACTGAGTACCTGAACCTACATCATGAGATAATGTAGCACATGAACGTATATGTGGATCAGTACTTTGGGAATGTACTGAGCATATGGGGGTGAATGCAATAAGTAAACAGTATCACCATAATTTATAAAATCATGCATGCTAAATGTAAATGACTCACATAGGCTTGAGTAAATCTAAAATTTAAAGATTATAAATCATGAATAGTAAAGCATATAACATAAATCCTGTGAGTCATAACACTTCGTTCTGAAATTTGTATTCCGTTCTTATTCTCAAATCATATAGGCTAAGTGAAATTTGTAAGTCTGTATAGAAAATACTTTATCTTAGGGGTTTAGAAATCTGAAAACTTATTCTGCATGGTAGATTCTTCTAACTGAATAAACCATGTGAGCATTCGTGGAGTCCAACGTTCTTGTCCCCCTAAGGGGGAATCCTCACTTTGGGGAGAGGAGTCATACTCGTGCCAGGGAGTATAACCTATCTAAGTGATCACATATCTTTCATCCACGTAGAAGTGAGAACAATATAAATCCTACGTTGGCACGTAGTTATGAGGTATGAAACCGTAGTAACGTACCCATCTCGGTGCTAAATATTACTCCCATTAAATTTGTTTTCTCATTCTGATGGAAATCAACTTTTAAAATAGTATAATGGTATATAAAGAAAACCAACTGTATATTTGTAAAGCTAAATCTGTAATCTAAATCTGTAAAGTGGATTCCAAATCTATTTTGAGACCAAAAAGGTCAAATCTTTAACAACAATCTGAAAAGAATCTAGTCATAGGGTGCTTTTATCACAACAAATCTTGAAATAGCAATCTTTAATTAGGGCTTAATGACCCATGCATCAAACTCATGTTAAAACATCATAATGTTCATGCTTGATAATGTAAACATTGATAAGTTAATTTATAATCTGGAAATTACTGCAATATGCATGAGCATATAAACATAAACATGTAATTCAACTTCTAAATCACTTGAAATCTCATAATCTTTTAAGTAGCAATATTGGGTATAAACCTTAACTTCAATTTCATGAAAAATTATATAAAATTCAGTAAATTTATAATTAAAATAAGTTTTGGGCAGAAGGGCAAAAGGATTGTCCTTGTTCATAACCCCACATACCTCAATTGATGAACTAGATGCTAAGACTTGAATCTTGGATCTCTATTGATGCTTTTAAAGTTGAATTCTTGGAGTTCTTGAGTTGGGAATCCTTAATCTTGAATTTTCTTGGAGAATTAATGGAGAAATTAAATTTCTTGAGGAGTAAGCTTTGATGATCTAGGGTTTTGTTTTGAGAGAGAATAGATGAAATAAGCATAAAGTGCCTTGGAATGTGTTAAATCTTGTGTTTTAGACGGATTGAGGCCTTGGAAATTGACCAAAATGACCTCTGTAAACTTCTAGATGGAACTGAAAAGTGGACCAAAAATCCCGATTTAGTGGGCCACCGCGACGCGCCGCTATCGTTGTGGCTCACTGAAAATTAACAACTAGAAAATGGGGGTCCTCCGAGATGTGGAGCTATCACGTTGTCCCACTGGATTTTGACAATCGGGACCTGAAACTTCAATGCGACGCGCCACCATCGTGGTGCCTTATAGAAATGCCAATTTGGTCTTCGACGCGACGCGCCAACATCGCGGAGTGCCACTGAAACTTGACAATTGTCATTTTGTACTTCTCCGCGAGGCGCTACAGGACCAAATCACGGTGTTTTACGATTGAAAATTAAAATCGACATAACTTCTTACTCGGTTATCGAACTAAGGCAAATCTTATATCGTTGGAAAGCTAATTAAACTTCCTACGCATTAGAGGGTCTAAAACTGAAAAATTCCACATGAGAAAAATATTATCTATCTTAGAAGATATTCTTTAATATTCTAGGGATGAATTCAAGCTAGCAAAAGTATGGAATATTACACATAATTTATAGAGCACTATGCATATGTGAGGAAGCAAGAAGATGACTCTGAGAAGCTAAATAAAAATTTGACAGAAATGATAGCATTGCTGACTTGTGAGGAACAATCTAATAGAAGAAAAAACATCAAATTTAATGTCACTCCAAAATCAAAGGATATCTTAAGCCGTATGAATTGTAGAGTCAAGCATTTAATCTAATCTTTCTCTAAATGCCATGCTTATTGTTTGCACTAGTCATGGAGATACTGCACTAGTTCAAAGGTAAAATCTTTTCAAGTTGGATTTTTTGTTTTTAAGGAATAACAAATGCACAAACTCTTGGTCCTATCATTGAATTCGATCTAAACGTAGTGATAATTATTTACTGGGTTTTGGTGAACATTTAGCTCTAGCCTCGATATAGCTGGTCTTCTTGATCGATGATTTTATCTAAATTTTAGAGCATCCCTCATATTTTTGGTAGCTAAATGATAATTGTTGACAAAAAAATGGAGATTGATTCACATATTACAGTATAGGAGTTGGCTTATCATCGTTTAGCATCAACTTGTGTTTACTATAGCAAAAACTTTCTACTTTTTATTCACTTCACTAAATTCCTGAACGCAAGGTCATATTTCATGTCTTTAGAAGGCATTCTATATTCAGTAGTTAAGGCATACATTGCATTTTATATTCAGTAGTTAAGTCATACATGTATTAGATATTGAAATTTTTCAAAATGTTACGTTTTCTTAAAGTGATTGAAGAATCGAGGATTATCTATTTATCTCATATTTTAATATTATTTTATCAACTTTCCTGTGAAATTGCTGTTTACTAAAAAATTAATTTCTTATTTAATTTTAAATTGTACCACTTCTTTTTTTAACACGATGGGACAGTCAATACTGGATAAAGTTCGTAATTTGAAAACAAATTTTTAGCCAGAAAATAATTAAAATCTTTTTTAGATATACATCAGGTTTCAACACAGAAAATCAATGACATAAGATAAGCTTGAAGATCTAAATAAAAAGAGTTGTATTTGCTTCAATGGGAGATAAAAGAGTTGTAAATCACGAAACAACCACACATATTCTTCATTACATTATGCAAATATCTAATATAGTACTTGTTCATAACTAAAAGATGTTGTATTAATTACAAAACAAATTAAAAATAAATTGCAGAAAAGATTACAGTTGAACATGGACTCACTACTAGAAATTACCCCTATTGCAACAAACTTTTTGGCGACGGTTCTAAAAGCGTTGCTATAGAGGGTCTATTGCAACGCTTCCAACCATTGCAAAAACAATTGTTTTAGTAAAAGCTTTAACCGTTGCTATTGATACACAACCGTTGCAATAGAGTGATTTATAGCAACACTTGCATGAACCGTCACCATAAAACCACCTTTGGCAACGCTTAATTGAGAAAAAAAGCTATTGAAACAACTTTAATTTTTTTCTTCCCCAATTTTTTACAAAATGCGCCAAAATATAATGAATTATATCACAAAAAATAAAATAAATTAAAAAATAACTGATCCACTTTGGTGTCAAGGGTTAACACACTAAGTAAATCTTCAAATCAAAATATTTGGGTGTCCGATCATCGTCTGCTCCAGATCGATCGACTGCTTCGAATCAACTTATCTTCAAATCAATGCTCCAGGCTCCAGTACGCATCCGATCGATCGACTGCTCCACATCTGAAATCAGTGGTCCGATCTAATACTGCTCAAACCACCGGTGCTCCGACCGCTTTTGATTGAACTCTAGTCATCTATTGAAACAGGTATTTCAGTGCCACAGGATTTTAGTACCCTAATTTCTAACTTCTAACAGTATTTCTGTGCTTATTGCAAAGTGTCGTAGGATTTCAGTGCCCTAATTTCTTGCAAAGTGTCATTTTTTTGTGCTTATTCTCTTAAAGAGACTGGTTTTTAAAAATATTTGCTATCACTTGACAACTATGAACTTTGGGCCACGGTATCTTTTTGTTTGAGCTGTAGGGTGGAATTCTTGTATCTGTCTGTTCACTCAGTGGCATCGTACTAGGTACCCTCTGTTATTCTGACAAATACAACAATAACTCCCAAATTCCCTTTTTTGTTCTCAAAAATAGTACAATTGTACATTTTCAAACATAATTTTTTTTTTACTTGCACCGGGTGTCCGAGAATCTTCGAGTCCCAACTAATCCCGGGGCTGCATAGGCCTTCAGCAAGGAGTTTTTCGTAAATGCACCATGGGTAATTCAGGGTTTCACCCAGTCCGATGGCCCTCAGAAATTATTTGCACCCAGTGGGTATCGAACTTGAGACCTTGAAAGGGAGCACCCCAAAGCTCAAGTCAATTACCACCAGGCCAACCCCTAAGGGTTTACATTGTCGAACACAATTAGTGCTATGAAAACTGATGGAATGGCTTTATTTACTAATGAAAAAGAGAATTAGGTAAGGAGAAAGAACACGAGGTGTGAGTTACGGATAGGCATGCTGAGTGGAGTCTGGGATTAAATATAGATTCCGGTGGTGGTGCTGGAGGTGAGGATGATGATAATGATAGCCAAGGTGGTATTGGAATTTTGCACAAGAATTTGACTTCATCTAGTAGTGCACTTCAGGGACTGCTTAGGAAATTGGGTGCTGGACTGGATGATTTATTCCCTAGCTCTGCAATGGGGTCAGTATCATCGTCTCACCGGAGTGGACGGCTCAAGAAGATATTAGCTAGTTTAAGGGCAAATGGCAACGAGGGGAAATAGGTAGAGGCTTTGATGCAACTGTGTGAGATTCTTTCTATTAGAACAGAAGACTCCCTATCCACATTTTCTGTGTATTCATTTGTTCCAGTACTTTTAGGACTGCTCAATCACAAGAACAATCCTGACATTATGCTTCTTGCCGCCTGGGCTCTTACCCATTTGGTTGGCGTTCTTCCTTCTTGTTGTGTTGCTGTTCTCCATTATGGAGCTATTTCATGCTTTGTAGCTCGCCTGCTTACAATTGAATACATGGAGTTGGCTGAACAGGTGAGTGAATTAGTTTGAGTGGAACATTTGTGTACTTGTTAAAGAGTGTTTTTTTCCAGCTAATTAAGATGCTAATGCTTACCTTTAACACACTTTGCAGGCTCTAAAGGAGATATCTCAGGTGCATCCCAGTGCTTATTTGAGGGCTAGTACACTGATGGTTGTGCTTTCTTATCTCAATTTCTTTTCCGCTAGAGTTCAGGTAGAAGAATTCCTTTCATGATCTTATGGAATTCAATTTTAGTGGAATAAGCAACCTTTCAACTCCTTTTAATACTTAATACGATCACTTCTAAATATTTATATTCTTCAATAGAGAGTAGCATTAGAAACTGCTGCTCATATGTGCAAGAAGCTTCCTTCAGATGCGTCTGATTTGGTACTCCCTATGTACTTTTTTAGGATTGAAAATGAAAGAATTCTTGGAAGTTCCCTGAATCTTTTGAATCCGCTGAAAAGCTTTACTAGTCCGGTGCCTGCACTACCTAGGCGTATACTGAAGAATGTAAATCCGAGATTAAGGACGTCTTGTTGCCCCCGGTGCAAGGAGAAGTATGACCTTGAGTTGGTAAAACTTGTATCTGAGTTTGAGAATTCGTCATCTAAAGCTAAATTGGAATCTTCTCGACCTCAGTTGCCTCAGTGGTTGCAAAATGATATGCTAAAGAATGATAGTAATATAACTTCTTTGTCGTAGGTATGGTTTTACTTGATTAATGGAACCGAGAATGACTTGTATTATGTACAAGAAAAAGAGTCATACTATTTTTTGATGTCTTTGCAGATTAAGGATCAAGGTCTTTTGCAGTAGAAGACTCAAGAACTACGAAAGAAGTGGAAAGATACATGCTTGCAACTTCAGCCAACTTCAGATAATTTCTAAATGAATATTAGTGTATATTTCAGGCAAGTTTGATCTTGATAACTTACAGAGAGATTCCAATGAGATCGCCAATGCATTGTGCAGGCTAAAAGAGGTAAATGTTCTATTTAGTTGTTGAATTAATCTGTCGTATTCGTCTTGTCAAATCTTTTGGTGTCTTGTAATAAGAGCTTATAAGTTCAGCACATCTATCAGCTTGACTTATGCTTAGTATAGTTTATACCTAATTGAATCATAAGTAGGATTTGAAATTTCAAATTGGAGCTGAATCTGAATCATGTTCTTTTTCTTCAATGAAACTTGGTGAGGATACAAGTCAAATAAATAGCGACAAAGTAGATGATTAAAAACTCGGATGAATTCTTTTAGCAGATAGTTCTAATTTTCTCTTCCATTTTCTGGGATATTGCCAGCCTTGAAGCTGCTTTAAAAAACATGAGAGGCGTTGTTTACGAGGCCATTGCTTATTGGGTCTCAGCCTTTTTTTTATGTAGACGGTTAGTATGTTCAATAATTTTGATATTTTCGCATATCCAAAAGAAATCTATACCTTTGACATTCCTAAGAGCACTATCTGGAAGAAAATTTTTAGTCCGAAATAACTTCTGTAGCTGACTAATGCATTCTGCTTCATTTTAAAATAATAGTTAGTCGAGGATTTTACCATCGCTTAGTCATATTATCTGTTACTAGGCTAATCTGAAACTTGGCTTGACATACACTGGTGTAATTTTTGGATTCTAAAGTAGCTCTTTCGTTGTATCGCTAAAGATTTCTTACCAAATTGTGGCTATCTTTGGTGGTGTTGATCTGTCACTAAAGAACTTTATACATTTGTTTTTTGAAATTTCTGGGAACACTATCTGATAAAAAGATTCAGTTTCTAACTTCTGTAGCTCAAGAATGGATTCTGGTTCCCAGTGTTTTTAAACATAATAGCACTTTCTTTTTCACAACTAAAGCTTCCTTACCAAACTGTGGCTATTATTTCTGGCTCACTGAATAATGCATCAACAAAGAAGTATGATCTGGAGGGGTGGTTCCCTGCATCATCGACTTATAGAGAGCTTGTGTCCTGCTCAAACTGCACAGACTATCAGTCTAGGAAATTGGAAATTCGATTTGGACATAAGGTACTTTGCAATTTAGCTTCAGTTTTTATTGTTTTATATATTTTTTTTCATAAAAATCTGAACTACTCTTAACATAATTATTTCCTTAGGGTGAAGAGAAAGTGAATCGGTACGTGCATTTATTAAACTCCACCCTTACAGCGACAGAGAGGACTGCGTGTTGGATACTTGAGAACTACCATAAAGAGGATAGAGTTGAGATTCCTAAAGTTCTACGGTCATACATGAGTTGGAAGACATTCATTCCTTTCCAGGTCGCTCCAGCGTAAGAAGCTATGTTTTTAGCCTTTAGATTATACCAATTACTTATTGGGATTAAGTTTTAGTCATGCTAGTATGTTATTTTATGCCAGATATTTTTATTAGCAATTGTTTAGTCTCATTAGAGGTTTATAACGACATAGAAAATGTAGAACACTCCCTGTTAGTTCTTATAATATTGGAGGAAGACAGGTTCAATCAAAGCAACATGAACATTGAGGATTCATATAGAGGACCTCCATATAAGAGAGCATCAATCTTAATGTTTAATGGAATAAAGTCAACTTTGAGCCCATCTATTTTCTTCTTTCTGTAACCATTCATATAGCCTGTTTAAAATACCTGTTTCTTTTAGATTGAGGCTTAAGAACCTTATAACCTTCCCTTGAGTAGTACTAGAGAGTTTAACGGCCACTGTTTAAACCTTTACTGCCTCAATCTTTTTATTAAAAACTTATTCATAAATATTGACATTGCAGGAAATGTCAATTAATCTGAGCTTAGAGGATGTGAAACGTGTTGCTCTTTATTATGGATTTGTATTCGAGGTATCCTTAGCTTCGTCTGAATGTATGGCTTGCACCATATTTTTGTTAGTATTGAGTGTTTCATTTGCTTATGCAGAAAGAATCCATTATTGAGACAACATATACTACAAATTCAAGGTCAATGTTGCAAGTAAGTCTAACATCCTGTAGTAGCTATGTGGTATTCATACTCATTTTCTCCTATCAACATTTAATCATATTCAATGTGCTCTTCAAAAGCCTGAAAAGCTATTGTTTAGTGCTCTCTTCAAGATAAGAGTCCATAGGTGATGTGAAGTGTTCAACCTATTTTGCACCTAGCTTTTCAGTTTAAGTGTCCACCAAAGGAGACTTTGGTTGCCCTGAGATATTCAGGAAAATGATTTACTAGTGACAAATTATTACGGTTGGGGATGTTAAGTCAATAAGGATATGTTTTTTAGGAGCGGCCAGTGGATGGCAGTTCTATTATAACTGTATGTAGTCCTCTGAGAGGTCAAAACGATCCATTACTATGTCAGAGCATCAGAGGGCTGCATTACGTTGTTGATAACATGCTCATTGAACTCTTGGTGTACCAGCTGGTATGTCTAGTACCAATATAGAGTACCAAAGAAGAACAATTTCATGTTGTCTGTATTTTTTGTTAGTCACTGGCAGTTAGCAATTACCTATTTACAAAAATAATAGCTAGGCCTCTGGCTGGGCCTCAATTACATTTGATGGAAACCACTAGATCTAAAGATGAGAAGTGATGGCTTAATAGATGATATATCTTAGACTTCCACTTAATTGAATGACATGGAGTTTCACCAACTGAGTTACATCTGGTACTTATTTCGCAAGTTCATTTATTAAATTAAAGAATATTACTGCTGTAATACCCCGGGAAATTTTTCGTTGAAATTTTGTGCGTAAACGTGTTGGGTTCTATCTTCTAGAATAAATTATAAAATTTTCGTGAGAAATGTCTTAGATTATGACCCACCATTGTGTAGAGTATCGAATAATCTTTCCAACGATATGTGAATCATCCAAAACGGACACCCGAGCGACGAGTTATGAACATTCCGATCGAACCATGAATAGTAGTGAACAGTAAAACATGCAGGAAAAAAGTACTGAGGCCTGGCGGATTTTTGCTACAACTTTAAACGATCATAACTCCTTATACATAATGATCTGGGTGATCTACTATATATCAACGGAAAGATCTGCGAGTCCTCTTTCCAATGAAATTGGTTTCATCCAATTTATCTATCGGAGAAAAAAGTTATGGTCGTTCTACTTCAGCCTATCAAAAGTAAATTTTTGGATCAATTTCAAATGATCATAACTTTTCATACACAATGATCTGGGTGAGATACTATATATAAACGGAAAGATATGAGAGTCCGCTTTCTAATTAAATTGGTTTCATCCAATTTGAATGTCGGAGTAAAATGTTATGATTGATCTACTTCAGGCTATCAAAATAGTCCACCAAAGGAAATATTCAAGAATTTTTTTGATTTTTAGGGGCGTTTTGGTCATTTTCCCTCACCAAAAATCCGTCCAAACCGTATATTAGAGCCTATTAGAAGCATTATATGTTATATTTCATCAAATTCCCTCAAAAAGAAAACCCTAAGCTCCTACATCCAACTTCAAGAACCTCCAAAGTTCACCATTAATTCTGCAAATTTATTCAAGATTCCAAGTTCCTACTTCAAGAACTCCAAGAACTCCAAGAACCATCATTCAAAGGCACGATTAATATCTCAAAAATGAGTATCGATCTAAATTTCATCATTCAAGGTATGTGGGGGTTTCCAACAAGAACTCTCTTTCGTTCTTGTGTCCAAAAGTACTTTTCTTTACAAAGGCATGATTTTTATTTGATTTTTTTACGAATTTAAAGCATGAACCCATATATTATGATGATGATTATGAAATCTTGATGTTTATGATTTTGAAAGATGAATTTACATGTGTGGGGATATAAATCATGAATCTTGAACGATATTTATTATGATTTTGATATTTGGGTCGTGAATCCCCATTGGAAATTGTGTTTTTTTAGAAAATGTGTGTTATAAGCATGTTGATGTTAAATATTTGAGATATTTTGAATGATTTGACCTTTTAGTCTTAATGGAGTTGTTTTGAACTCGAGTGTGAAAGAAATCCACAACGTGGTTGATTTTGATAGATGGCAAGCATGATGGCTCCCGATGTATATTTATATATTATTGAAATTATTTTGTTGTGGATTGTTTTTGAAATGATCTGAGCTAAGTTCGGGAGAAATCTTTAGCACCAAGTGGGAGGTATAAAGCGACCTTACTTCCCTAGAAATACATGCCCCCGTAGGAACGTGCCTGAGGCTAATTTATCTAGTGATCACTAGTTTTGTGGATTTGATATCGATAGTCCTACTTCGATGGCAAGGATAGGATGGCTCTCCCCAACGTGGGTTGTACGTTGGACTCCATGTAGATCACATGGTTTATGTTGGTTATAGGATCTCCCAGTGTATGTGTGTTTCCTTGTGTCTATGGTGAATGGTGAAGTGATTTGAAAGTGGAATTGTGAAAGTTATTCTTTCAAAAGATTTAAATGATATTTACATTATGAGAATTGATATTCTTGATGAACTGAAAGTGATTGACAAATTATATTATGACTCACATGTGTTATTGTACTTATTTCATCCTCTCATGATTATGATGATTTTCTTCAGGCTATGTGAGTCTTTCATACATCCTGCATATTTCGTATAAGTATTTATGATGATGATGTTTATAAAACTGCATACACCCCAATATACTCGGTTCCTTTCCATGGTACTGACCCACATCTTTGGAGGTGGGCTGCATTTTCTTGGAATGTAGGTTTAGGTGTTCAGTTCCAGGTTCGACAGTGATTCTTTGAGCACGCTGTTCTACATCCTCTGTTGTGGTGATTCCTCACGTTCCGAGGACATGATGTCTGATGTTGGTTTCACAGTATTGTTTACATTTGATAATTGAGTAAGAATCAGTTGGGGCATGTCTCAATGGCTCGCTGGTTTTATTGATTTTCTTAGAGGTTTGTCAGAGTAGTATAGATGTTGGGAGTTGACTAATAAGTCGTATTTTGTTATCTTTCTGAAATTTTTTTATTCTTGAATGATGATTACTCTGTTGATATTTCAGGGTTATTTATGGAAATCCCTTCGATTTGTGTTGAATTGAATAAAAATGGCTCAAAGGGTTAGCTTGGGGATACTCGTAGCCTCAAGCACCGTGTGACACTCCGAGACCCATTTTTTGGGGCATTGCAAACTTGGTATCAGAGCCTAAGATTGTAAGGTGTCCTAGGGAGTCTGACAAACCGCGTTAAGTAGAGTCTTGATCATCGGTGTGTAGCGCGCCACATCTATGAGCAAGAGGCTACAAGACGATTTAGGAAAAAGTGTGATTCTTTCTTTCAGAAATGTATCGTGCTTAAAGTGTCTCTTTCTACTATTGATTCATGCTCTTCTCTTTTAAAAGTATGCCTCTACGTAGAGCGAGAAGAAATAGTGATAGTCAGCAACCTCAACCCGCTGACCCATTGGCAGAGGTGAGGAAGCTGTCCCTACAACTTGGCAAGAGTTCCAAGATGTATTCCTAAATAAGTTTTTCCCTTTGGAGATGAGGGAGGCGAAGGTGGAAGAGTTTTTAAACTTACGACAGGGCTTTATAACTGTTAGGGAGTACTGTCTGAAGTTCAATCAGTTGTCCAAGTATGCTCCTGACTTAGTGGCTGATAATTGGGCTAGTATGAGTAAGTTTGTGACTGGAGTGTCTAGTTATGTGGTTAAGGAGTGTAGGTCTGCTATGCTAAATAGTGAGATAAATCTTTCTAGGCTGATGACTCATGCCCAACAGATTGAGGCAGACAAGATTAAGGAGAGAGATAGAATGAGAGGGAATAAGAGAGCTAGGTCCGAACAGCACAGACAGGGTCAGACTAGATCACAAGGAGGGAGTCGCCCTCAGTATCAAGATTGTTCATCTATGCCAGCACCGTCATCTGCTAGTTCTCCCATGCCTAGAGGTAGGAAGGAGCAAAGTACCAGGTCATATGCATCCAGGTCCCAGTACAGTGCTGGCAGTAAGCCAAATTATCCCCTATGTCCTAAGTGTGGTAGGGCTCATTCGGGTGAGTGTTGGGGTGAGAAGAGGGTTTATTTTCGGTGTGGTGACATGGGTCACAGAGTTAGAGATTCTCCACAGGATGGACAAGGTCGTCGTGACTATCGGCCTCAGACCCAGTCTCAGACTGTTAGTTCTCCAGTTCCAGCGACTCGCCCAGCCCCAGCTCCGGGCTCCTCTTCTAGCAATGCTGGCGGGCAGCGCCAGAATAGATTCTATGCTTTACCGTCCCGCCAAGAACAGGAGGACTCTCCTGATGTTGTTACTGGTATGCTTCATATATTTCAGTTTGATATGTATGCTTTGTTGGATCCTGGATCCATTTTCTCATATGTTACACCTTTGATTGCTGTGAATTTTGAAATGAGTCCTGAGATTATTCCTGAGCCTATCCTAGTTTCTACCCCAGTGGGTGATTCGATTGTTGCCCAGAAAGTGTATAAAAAGTATCCTGTTATCGTTCTTCATAGAGTCTTGTTGGCTGATCTGATTGAGTTAGACATGCTAGATTTTGATGTGATTCTAGGTATGGACTAGCTGTATTCTTCTTATGCCTCTATTGATTATCGAACCCGAGTGGTCAAGTTTTAATTTTTCGGGTGCATCTGTGTTTGAGTGGTTTGGGAATTCTGTATCACCCAAGAGTTATTTTATCACTTACCTCAAAGCTAGAAAGCTTATTTCCAAGGGGTGTATTTACCATTTGGTTAGAGTCAAAGACACTAAGTCTGAGACTCCAACTCTCCAGTCTATTAACGTCGTCAATGAGTTTTCTGATGTATTTCTGGATGATCTCCCAGGGATACCTCCTGATAGAGAGATAGAGTTTGGGATTGATCTTCGTCCCGATACTCAGCCCATTTCTATTCCTCCTTACCGTATGGCCCCTACAGAACTTAAGGAGTTGAAAGATCAACTCAAAGATCTATTAGATAAGGGTTTCATAAGGCCCAGTGTTTCTTCTTGGGGTTCTCCTATGTTGATTGTGAGAAAGAAAGATTACCGCCAACTGAATAAAGTCACCGTAAAAAATAAGTACCCCCTTCTGAGAATAGATGATTTGTTTGACCAATTGCAAGATGCAAGTTATTTCTCAAAGATAGACCTTCGTTTCGGCTATCATTAACTCAAAGTTAGGGAGTGTGATATCCTGAAAACCGCTTTCCAAACTCCCTATGGCCATTTTGAGTTTCTTGTTATGTCTTTCGAGTTAACAATGCCCCAACAGCTTTCATGGACCTTATGAATCGAGTGTTCAGACCATATTTGGATATGTTTGTCATAGTGTTCATCGATGATATACTGGTGTACTCCCGTAGTGAGGATGAACATTCTGATCATCTTTGAAAACTGCGCAGAGTCGACAGAAGTCATATGCGGATGTTAGAAGGAGAGACCTTGAGTTTGAAGTTGGTGACTTAGTGTATCTGAAAAATTCACCCATGAGAGGGGTGAAGAAATTTAGAAAGAAGGGGAAGCTTAGTCCCTGTTATGTTGGTCCTTACAAAATTCTTAGCCGTGTTGGTAAGGTAGCTTATGAAATTGAGTTGCCTTTCGAGTTGTCCTCTGTTCATCCAATATTCCATGTCTCCATGCTTAGAAAGCATATTAGCGATGTTGTGGTAGTGGATTCCTCTGTGAGTGCTGACATTCAAGAAAATCTTTTTTCTGATGAGATTCCTATTGAGATTCTTGATTTCAATGTCCAAAAACTAAGGAACAAAGAAGTTCCCTTGGTCAAGGTGTTGTGGCAAAACCAATCTGTTGAGGGTGAAACTTGGGAAGCTGAGGCGGATATGCGATCCAAGTACCCACACCTATTTTTTGCGAACTCCGATCAAGCCGAAGGTACCGTTCTTTCCTAAATCATGCACTTTTGATAAAAGCTACAGCAGTTCAGCTGTCATTTATTATGTGTTTAGCTATAGTTTCTTGAATTTATGCATTCTATGTTGCATTCAGAGTGAGAAACGATGTGGTGATAAGTATAATGAATGGTTTCATCTGTATGCTCTATTCCCTATCTAATCTTGGAATGTTTAGCGTCATTCAAGGATGAATGTTTCCAAGGGGGGATGATGTAATACCCCGGGAAATTTTTCGTTGAAATTTTGTGCGTAAACGTGTTGGGTTCTATCTTCTAGAATGAATTATAAAATTTTCGTGTAAAATGTCTTAGATTATGCACCATTGCGTAGAGTATCGAATAAAATTTCAAACGATATATGGATCATCCAAAACGGACACCCGAGCGACGAGTGATGAACATTCTGATCGAACCGTGAATAGTAGTGAACAGTAAAACGTGCAGGAAAACAAGTACTGAGGCCTGGCGGATTTTTTCTCTAATTTTAAATTATCATAACTCCTTGTACATAATGATCTGGGTGATATACTATATATCAACGGAAAGCTCTGCGAATCTTCTTTCCAATGAAATTAGTTTCATCTAATTTGTCTGTCGGAGTAAAAAGTTATGGTTGATCTACTTTAGCCTATCAAAAGTGAATTTTTGGGTCAACTTCAAACGATCATAACTCCTCGTACACAATGATCTGGGTGAGATACTATATATTAACGGAAAGATATGAGAGTTCTCTTTCTAATTAAATTGGTTTCATCCAATTTGAATATCAGTGTAAAACGTTATGGTTGATCTACTTCAGACTATCAAAATAGTCTACCAAAGGACAGATTCAAGAATTTTTTTATTTTTTAGGGGCGTTTTGGTCATTCCCCCTTACCCAAAATCCGTCCAAACCCTATATTAAAGCCTATTAGAAATATTATATGTTATATTTCATCAAATTCCCTAAAAAAAAAACCTAAGCTCGTACATCCAACTTCAAGAACCTCCAAAGTTCACCATTAATTCTGCAAATTTATTTAAGATTCCAAGTTCCTAGTTCAAGAACTCCAAGAACCATCATTCAAAGGCACGATTAACATCTCAAAAATGAGTATCGATCTAAAGTTCATCATTCAAGGTATGTGGGATTTTTCAACAAGAACTCTCTTTCGTTCTTGTGCCCAAAAGTACTTTTCTTTACAAAGGCATGATTTTTATTTGATTTTTTTGCGAATTTGAACCATGAACCCATATCTTATGATGATTATTATGAAATCTTGATGTTTATGATTTTGAAAGATGAATTTACATGTGTGGAGATATAAAGTATGAATCTTGAATGATATTTATCATGATTTTGATATTTGGGTCGTGAATCCCATTGGAAATTGTGTTTTCTTAGAAAGTGTGTGTTATAAGCACGTTGATGTTGAATATTTGAGATATTTTGAATGATTTGACCTTTTGGTCTTAATGGAGTTGTTTTGAACTCGAGTGTGAAAGAAATCCACAACGTGGTTGATTTTGATAGATGGCAAGCATGATGACTCCCAATGTATATTTATATATTACTGAAACTGTTTTGTTGTGGATTGTCTTTGAAATGATCTGAGCTAAGTCTGGGAGAAATCTTTAGCACGAGTGGGAGGTATAAAGAGACCTTACTTCCCTAGAACTATGTGCCCCCGTAGGAGTGAGCCTGAGGCTGATTTATATAGTGATCACTAGTTTGTGTGGATTTGATATCGATAGTCCTACTTCGATGGCAAGGATAGGAAGGCTCTCCCCAACGTGGGTTGTACGTTGGACTCCATGTAGATCACATGATTTATGTCGGTTATAGGATCTCCCAGTGTGTGTGTGTTTTCTTTTGTCTATGGTGAATGGTGAAGTAATTTGAAAGTGGAATTGTGAAAGTTATTCTTTCGAAAGATTTAAATGATATTTACATTATGAGAATTGATATTCTTGATGAACTGAAAGTTATTGACAAATTATATGATGACTCACATGTGTTATTGTACTTATTTCATCCTCTCATGATTATGATGATTTTCTTCGAGCTATGTGAGTCTTTCATACATCCTGCATATTTCTTATAAATATTTATGATGATGATGTTTATAAAACTGCATACACCCCCATATACTCGGTTTCTTTCCATGGTACTGACCCACATCTTCGGATGTGGGCTGCATTTTCTCGGAATGTAGGTTCAGGTGTTCAGTTCCAGGTTCGACAGTGATTCTTCGGGCACGCTGTTCTACATCCTTTGTTGTGGTGAGTCCTCATGTTTCGAGGACGTGATGTCTGATGTTGGTTTCACAGAATTGTTTATATTTGATAACTGAGTATGAGTCAGTTGGGGCATGTCTCAATGGCTCGCTGATTTTAGTGATTTTCTTAGAGGTATGTCAGAGTAGTATAGATATTGGGAGTTGACTAATAAGTCGTATTTTGTTATCTTTCTGAAATTTTTTTATTCTTGGATGATTATTACTCTGTTGATATTTGAGGGTTATTTATGGAAACCCCGTTGATTTGTGTTGAACTGAATGAAAATGGCTCAAAGGGTTAGCTTGGGGCTACTTGTAGCCTCAAGCACCGTGTGATGCTCCGGGACCCGTTTTTCGAGGCGTTACAACTATCATGCTATAATTTTTATTCTTTGCATTAAAATGCTAAACTGATTGTTGTGAAAGAAAGAAATTAAGAAAGAAACATCTCACTAAGTGATAACAGGTAACTCCATGCCATCGGTTAAGGAGCTTTTATTTCCTTAAAAAATGTTGCTTTCATTTTTCAATGCTCACTAAGATTGACAATTCCTTAAAATAATTAGATACTATACAAATGTACCACTTATATATTGGTTAACAGATAATGCATCATATGTTCATGATCAAATGAGAGCACTATATATCTCAGTGGCCTTCACCCGTTAACTCCTTCTGAAATCAAAATTCTAAAAAATGAGATATCTTTGAGAAAATTAATCTGTGGAGATCATACAGAAAAGTTCAACTAATAATTGAGATCGAAAATTATCTGGTTCATTTAGATTTTTATCAGTTGGTTCATATTTAAATTTGTTGTGAAATAGTCCTTTTTATGTTGTCACTTAAGTGTTAATTTATATTATTTGTTCTCTATTTATAGGTGTCCAAAATGAAGAAAGAGATAAAGAAAATGATGAAGACATTGACCGTACTTGATAAGATTTTTGGATTGTGGATAAATGCACTAATATCAATAGTTTTGTGTTAAAAATTTTTAAAACTTATCACGACTTGAACGTGCTAGTATGTAAAAACTTAACTAATCATTTGGATTACATTTTACTTTTGGGTTTAAATTACTAGCTTGTTGCATATTTTGAATTATGCGATTATTAATTAATGATTTTGTTGTGTGATGTGTATATATTGTGTTATAATTTATTATGTATATAAATAAAAATTTACATTAATACAACTATTTATATAAATTGTTTTAATTTAATAACAAAAGTGTCGCAATAGATGCTATTGCAATGGTTTCATGTCGTTGCAATAGATGAAAATAGGCGTCCCAACAAGTGATGAAATAGTTATAATAGATAGTCAAAAGCGTTGCAACAGAATAGCAAAGGCGTAACAATAGCATCTATTGCGACAGTTCGTAACCGTTGCAATAGCATCTATTGCGACGGTTCGTAACCGTTGCAATTGATGAAAATAGGCATCCCAATAAGTCAAAAAATAACCGTCGTAATAGGCCTATGTATGGCAACGGTTATAAGAAATCGTCTTTATAGCTCTATCTATGGCAACGGTTTATACAACCGTCGCAAAAACCGTTGCCATAGACCTATCTCAACGCCCACCTATGGGACGGTTGCTGAATCGTTGCGATAGGCCTATTGCAACGGTTTTGTGGCCTATTACAACGGTTTTACAACCGTCATCATAGACCTACTTTCTGGTAGTGACTGTCCTACTCATTTTTTTTCCCTTCTTAATCACTTTACGAACCTTGTTGGTGGATTGTTTGTCATTACATTCATCATCATATTCCTGCATTGGCAATTTTTCTAAAGATTTACTTCTTTTGGTATACTGTTTATCTGTCGACTCAACACTGATTTCAGTTAGAGATGATCCGTAACCTGATAAATTGTTCTTGATAGGAGTCTGTAATAAATTACATAATGTAAAACTATGTTTGATAAGAATAAAATTTGTAATGATATTAGACTTTATTTAGTTTATTAATTTTGATAAATGTCTTTATAATAATTATGTAAAAGATAAAATTAAGTTTTTAATAATCATCACTCTCATATGCAGGATGCAAACACGCATGTTTGTGATGAAAAAAGATGAATTTTCATCGCAAAAGGTATGTTATTACTTCATTGCAAAATTTTTATATATTTTTGAAAATTTTATATTTAAATATCTACAAATGCAATATATAATTACTTTAAAAGGTTCAGCACCTCCCTTGTTTTGTGCACCTTCAAACAAAGATTCCTAATAACATAAAGTAATGCCATTAAAATAAAATTTAAATTTTTTATAGGAATTGTGATTTTTTTTAATACAAAGTAACACTTATAGTGTATTTTAGTGAAGGATGGCAGTATTCCTTGAAAAAAGCTTCATCAGTAGCAAATTTTACAACTTTGTAGACTTCATCCTGTTTGATTATATTAGATTCCTTAACCCTGACTTTAAACATGAGATTTTTTTCAATAACATCATTCAGTTCACTTGGATACGAACATTCATCATCACCAATTAAGCCCTCTTTTAACTCTTTTGCAGGTTTTTTCATAAGTTGTGTAGCCTCACGGTTTCAAAGTAATAGGGTTATAAGACCAATTTCATTCATTACACGAACTTGTAGCCTATATCTGAAATTTATTCTTTATCATGTTAACAAATTTAATTTTTTTTTAGTGATAAAAATTCATATAGGATAATAATAACTTGTGAATATTTTTTGCTTCGAATTGCATTTTGGATAAAAATATGAGTTTTCATCTTGATCAATCCTTATAATACACTTGTTGCAAGTCAAGTACGACCATCCAGGTTCAAGATTAAAATAGACAATTTTTGCAGCAATTCAATAGCTAGCTTTCTGCTTAATAGAAAAAGTAATGTTATAATATTCAAACACATTGTCTAAAATTAATAGGGAATGAAAAACTTATTCAACTTACTTCTGTGCATAGAATCAAATCATTGATATATTTAAAAGATACAATTCCTTTGATTAACTCATTCGAGATAGATTAACATTGTTGAGAACTTGTCTGGCTAAGTCACTCATAGTTAGAATCACATGTTGCATTTAATCTAAATGAAAAATAGTATAATATTATATATTAATATATATTCTAAATTTTAAAATTAAATTTAATTGATAAATTTGTTAAAACTATAGATGGTTGTAACAAATCTGGATTTAAACACAATAGATTGCGGCAGAGATGAATTTATCCATAGATTTGCTTGATACCAACAACTATGAACAGAGTAGATATCTGTTTATGAAAATAGTATTTAGAATTTGAAATTTAAAATATTTTTTGAATAACATGTTATGTATTATAGTTTGAAATGGTTATACCTTTGAATTTTTTAGCCTTCATAAATTGAAGAACCACAATCAAAGGTTCATCTGTGGACGCACTCAAATAAGGTTGAATTTGATTCATAAGTTCACCTCATAAAGTTGTTGAAAGTCTATTCCTCCGGTAAGAATATAGATTTGATTAAATGGTTTACATTTTTATTTTCATTCTGTCATATATGTGTATCAAATGTTGCAGATTTAACATAAAGTAGTAAAAATGTATATATTGCACAGTAGTTAAAGCAATTGGTAAGTAAAGCCTTATGCTTTGATTTGCAACCTGTAATGTTAAAGACAAAATAAAGCTTACTTATCATCTTCTAGGACAACATTTAGAAATACACTATCACTGTCTTCTTGCTTGAATGTTTGAATTGCTTCATATATCACAACCTGACCAACAACATCTATAAATATATGTGGATTTGTAAGAATTTAAAAACACAGTTTTTGATAAATTTTATACTGGCTTTGAAGAAAATCACTACCAAATAGTCTACAATATGGTGAATTTTTAGTTGGTCAAATGAACACAAATTAAATATGTCAATATGAAATGAAAGATCAGTAATTTTCTCAACAGAAGTCGATTTTATGAAAATCAATTTGTGCTTGTGCGTTAAAAGTCTTAAATTTCTTAGAATTTGATGAAATAACAAAGTTTTTCATACGACATAATCTAAGTTCTTCTATCTTGATCTTGAAAAACTTAATATCATACTTGCCAATTAAAGCATGTATTTGATCACCCTAAGAATTCAATTGCAACGTTAAAAATTAAAAAGGAAGATTAATAATGTAAATAGTGTGAAAGTTGAAAGTTAGTGAAAAGCAGTAAGTATCTTTAAATACTGTAAAACCATATCTATTGAATATTTTATCTCAAGTTTAAATTTATCCGACACTTGCCAAAGTCGAATAATTCTTACTCTCAAATTCCTTTGCATCGAATTGCTTGTAATTTGTGAGATGCTATGAAAATGTAAAGCCATGTTTATGACAGTGTTAAGTAGATTGCTTTGATTTTTTCAAGTGTAGAATGAGTGAAGTCAGAGGACAAAGATAAAGTACGAACATATACAATATCTTAAGGATTATATAAGAATATATAAGAATTAGAGTTATAATTAAAGACAGAGTGTCGTGGATAGCTTTAAACCAACTGCTTCAAATTTTCCCTATTAAAAGGAAAAACACGTTCCTCTTTAAAACTAAACTGATGTATCAGTATTTTTTTTTACTTTTTACTTTTTTATTTTTAAATTTTAATAATTAAATTAAATAAAGCAGTCACGTGTATATCTTGTTTTATTTTGGCATTTGTTGTTGTTTAAATATTTGTCCTAATTATTTATTTTTTTATTTTTGCAGTTAAAGTTGTTTAAATTTCTGTTGTAATTAATATTTTAATGTTTAAAATTTTGTAATAAATGTTGCTTTTTTTCCATATTTCATTATTTAATGTATTCTTTTGGCAGTTATTGTTATTAAAATTTCTATTATAATTATTTTTTTTAATTTTGTAATGGAAATTACTTTTTTGCATCTTTTGCTATTTAAGTTATGTATAATGTTTAAATGGTGTGTTTCTGTGTGGTAATATTTTTTTAAGTAATTATTAGTAGTTTAATTATTTTCCAAATGATTCATGTTGTTTATTAAGAATTTTTCAGATAATTTATGATGTTTATTAAGAAAATATTATTTATCAAGATAAAATAATAAGTGAAAGATTATTAAAAAAAATTATTTGTGAGTGTACGTGTGTTTTATCTTTTTAAAATTAAATTTCTATTGTAATAGGGAAGTAAAGTGTTTTAAAAATAAGATTTTTATTGTATTTTTTTTAAAAAAAATGTTGTTTTTATGTGGTGATGACACATGACATTTTTGCTTCTCTTATTAGATATAGGTAGATTATAAAATATATGTTTAGTGATTATTATTTTTATGGACGATAATATAATGTAATTTTCCCCAATTATTAGCTTGTTTTGGGCATAGGAAACTAGAATCCGTACTATCCTTAATTAGTGATTTTATATGTAAGAGTTTTAAAAATATATATAAAAAAAAAAAAATTATTAGGGGCTTAGCTTCCAAAATTAAGAATACAATATACAAATTTAAATTTAATTGAGCTACAATATAATATCAATAATATGTGAAAAAACAAAATAAAATGGAATATCTTTCTTTGACAAAAGCTCGTGATCAAAAGTTGAAGAAAATTGACATGTAGTAACTACCAGCATCAGATTCTCCAACCTTTTTAACTTTGAATTGTTGAACTGCCTTGGAATTAATGACCGAAACTCCTTCCTCCCTAAGTTGCAAACCAAATTATATAATATTAAATTGACTTAATTTATCAATAGGATTCTAAATATGTTTTGGAATTTCATTTGAAGCCCTAGACTTAGATTTTTACCTATTGAATATTTATATCCCTTCGAATTTGAATCACTAAAATATTTTTCTAATAATGAGCTAAAAATATAAAATGAGTGTGTTACATTTGCCGTGATATGATAATTTAATGAATTAAATAGTGACACATGTCAAGTGAATTCAAAAAATTATTTTAAATTACAATACATAGCAAAATAAAAAAACAAGTTTAAAACTTTTTTTAAAAGAAAGAGAAAGAAAAAAAAATGTTAAATCCATCAGCTTCTTCATTCTATCTTCTTCACCAAATTTTAATTAGTACCTCTAAGTTTAAGAAAGAAAAGAAAAACGGCCCCTAGCCCCTGCCTCTTTGTTCTTCTTCATTTGCTTCTCTTTCTCTCTTCATTATGAATTTTTTTCGTTCTTTATAGGTGTTATATATATATATTTAGAGCGCAAAGGTTTCCTTTTTATGTTGCTGATAAGTTTAAATTTAATTTGGATTTGTCTCATGATTATTTGTTGAGCTTTTTACTTGAATTTTCTGAGTATACAAAATAAGTATTTTAAATTTATCTATCATTACATCAGATAAATAATTATTCATTTTCATAAAATTGTTATTTTCAAAATATTGCCTTCAATCATGTACATAACAAAATATGGTCATCTTAGATTACTATATACTAGATTATTCTTAAATAACATGTTCTTCGGTCACTATTAGCATGGTAATCTGGATACTTTTCCCTTAAACAGCATATGGAGGGGGTGCGGATAACTAACTTGTGAACATTTGGAGGGGGTGATAAATATCCAATTAGATTATCTTTCGTAAGTTTTTCTAATAATATTATTTCATCCATATTTTGTCTCCAATATTTTAAATATTCGTAGTTTATCATTTTATCCTGTAGTAATTGCAGAGTTACAGATTTCTGTATAACAATTTATCCTAATTGTACTATAATGTATATCTAATTCTAGATTTTCAATGTTATTTATTATCTTGTGTTGTTCTTCTCGTAGCGAGTTTTTAAATTATATAAACTATCACATGTACTTTTTCCTAAATTTTCTAAGATTTCTTCTATCCATATTAATTTTTCTTTTAGATTTTCCATTATTTTTCTAATTCGGTTTCTATAATTAATTTCTTCATTTAGATTATCTTGATTTTCTCTAGTTTTTCTAATGTATTCTAACATCTCTTAATCTGAATAATATCCATCTGGATAACTATCCAGGTATAACTGTGCTATCCAATTTATAGTTTCAATTTCATAGTCTAATACTTTTTCTAATATTATTTTCTTAATATCTATAATTTCTATATCTCTAAGTATATATAAGATTAAGACTTTACAATTATCTATCGTTTAAAATTGACTAAATATTTTATTATAATATTTTGTAGTTGTTTGTTTTAGTCTTAGTAGTTCTTGCATATTTTCATTAAGAAATTCTATGTATTTTATATCTTTAATTTTCTTGTATTTGGCTAAATTTACTTTCATCTGTTTTTCTATTAACTGTATGTTTCTCATATATTTTTGCAAAAATTCTAGATATATGTAATTTATCATGGTAAGTATTTGTAAGAGTAGTTAGATAGGTATGGTATGTAATTTATTCTAGTCATATAATATTTACCAAATGTTTTTTCTAATATGATTTTTCTTATATCTATTACTTTTATATCCTTAAGTACATACAAAGTAAGTATTTTAAATTTATCTACCATTACATCAGATAAATAATTATTCATTTTCATAAAATTGTTATTTTCTAAATATTCCCTTCAATCATGTACATAACAAAATATAGTCATCTTAGATTACTATATACTAGATTATTCTTAAATAACATATTCTTAGGTCACTATTAACATGGTAATCTGGATACTTTTTCCTTAAACAGCGCCTCTACTCTGGTTACTCCCCACCACGGCTTCTTGCCTCATTGGTTTCACCTTTAGGATGACATAGTTCTTAGGAATTTTTCTCCTTTTCCACTTTACTAATAAACTTCTTAACATATTATTCTTCGAATAATTCTACTATAAAGTAACTAATATGAATTTATTTTATCATACCATGATTGTTGGGAATTATGAATTTAGCTATTCATAATCATAAATAAATATACCTGTTCGGGTAGGTTTGATATCTCTAAGGTTTGTTCCTCCATAACTTTTTCCATTGAAATAAATCTGTTTTTTAATAACTAAGCAAAATATTTGTTGTGGCCAAGAGAGAGAGTTTTTGCTTCAACACATGAAGGCTTGCCTTCTCTGCTGCCTTCTATGCCTCTATTTATAATTAGAGAATAAATAATTTACATGGTTCTAATGCTACAAAAGAAAAAAGGCTATCCTAATATGTCTTTACACGTTTCCTCTGTACATTTGTCCTAAAAAGACAATAATGGTGAAAGCTAATAAATGAAACAAGAAAAATTCAAAAAGGCTAAAGCTATTTACATGATTCACGTATATTTCAAAGTTAGCTTTTTCTTTTCTTCATATGTCGCTTTCTTCCTTTAATGCTTTGTCTATTTTTGCTCCATCTTCTTTTTATCTTTTGTTCGTATCTGTTGATTTTTTAACTTCTTTTCAGCTGGTATGCTTATCTTCTTGATTCTTTTATTCTAGGGGGACTTCTGGGATAATATTATCTTCTCCATTACATCTCGAACATTGGTGGTCTGAATATTTGTGTCCAATTATCTTGCAATATCTTGTCAATAATCCGTCTGAAATAAATCCTCTCTTAATTGCTCTTGCAGTAGATTATTTTTCTGGGTTAAGTAATGTCATTATCCATTGCCTAACATCTTCTATATTTGCTTGTCGTAGTTCTTTTGAATTTGAATAAATCATCTGATGGTCTCTTGAATAATAGCTCCATATTGGATTTCCATTGGTATAATTATTTGCTAATTCTTGAATAATTGTATCTAGTCCAATGAGTCGTTTATTTGCGTAGAAATCAGGTATCTCAATTCTGGGTATCTCTAGCTGCTGCATAATATCTTCCAGTATAATCATATCTCTGGTTAATCCTATTTTTACGACTTGTATAACTGATTTTATTTCGTCGTATAATATCTCTACTGGTGCAGTATAACACTTTATATAAAATAAATTTCCTTTGGTTATTCTTTTATAGGTGGTGAATACTTTATGTAATTCTTTCATAGCTGTTAGTTCTTCTCCGTCTTGGGTATATATGGTATTTAATAATCCATAGTCAAGACAGGTATTTATTAAGCTTGGGTTGGTTCTGGGTAGTGCAATTAACTTGTTATAACCTTGTAATTTTTGGGTTATATAGTTTGTGTTTGGTTCTTTGATATTTGTAGCTCTGAGGTTAAGGTTTAGAAAAGTTTGTACTCTGTAGATATTTTCTATGTATTTTTGGGATGTATAGTTGTAAAAATTTTTATCTTGGTTCAGACTATCTCGGTATGTGGTAATTTATGGGGGTATGAACAAGGGGTCTTTTTGTGTTTTTGGTATAAATGGTTTCTCAATATCTTATTCATATTCATGTTCTGATATCTTTGTCTACTAACTCCTCTGCTTGTACCTGCAGAAGTAGATTGATGAGCGTTATGGGTTTTATGGAGTGTCCCATCGTCTCCTTCTAGCTCTGGAACTTTAATGTCTTCCGATCGATATAGCTCTGCACATTGCTGAGTTAGCTGATTTGTAGCTATAGACTTCAGTTTAACTTCATTAGTCTTTAGCTTTTCTATTCCATTACCCATACTGTCCACTTTCATTGAAAGCGTAGTTAAGGTGTTGAGTATTTTTTCTAGAGTATCCTCTTCTATTATATCAGTTTGTGTAGCTTTGTCTTGATATATAATCTGCAATAACATTTTTGTTAGTACTAATTACTTCAATTATAAATGTGAAATTTAATATATTCAAGACTAGTCTCCGAATCTCTTTTGTTGTAACTGAATTTTGTATTTTCTTTGTTAACCACCAGCGTACCTGTGTATTATCCGTTCATACAATAAACTTGTTATATACAATATATGGCTCAAATGCTAACAAACATTTATATAATGAACATAATTCTTTCCTATTTATTTCCCATTTTATTTCTGTTTCATTGAACGTACCTGAGTAATATCTACAATGGTGTTCTAATTTTTCTGCTTCATATCAGTATTTAAGTACTCCATAACTACATTCACTAGCATCTGCTTCTACTATATATATAAATTTTCTATTTTCATCTGGAAATTGTAGTTTGGGTAATTCTTTACAAAGTAATTTTATTTTCTGAACTTGTTTTTTATCTTCTTCATTATAATTATATTCTACATCCTTTTTTAATTTTTTCTGTAGTGGTTTTAAAGTTTCTGCTAATTTTGGAATATATTCCCTTACTTGGTTTACTAATCCGAAAAATGATTGTAATTTCTTTTTTATATCTAATTCTTCTTTCAAATTTATTATTTTTTGTACTATATGTTGTTGCATTTTTACTCCACTCTTGTCTATTTGTATTCCTAAAAATTCTATCTAATTTTTCATGATTTCAACTTTCTTTTCACTTAGACTTATTCCCGATTTTTCTATTATATCTGTAAATTGTCCTAATAATTTTAAATGTTCTTCTTTAGTTTTTGTATATAATAATATATCATCTATATATACTATACAATTAGATAATTGTTTAAAATAACTATCCATGAAATGTTGATATCTACCTGGTGCATTTTTATATCCAAATGGTAATACGTTCCATTCATAAAATCCTTGTGGTACCGTAAATGCGGTTAATTCTTTAGATTCTTCTTCTAACTTTAAATGGTAAAATCCTAATTTACAATCGAATTTACTAAAATAATTATATCCCTGTATTTGTCTTATTTTTAATATCTTATTTGGTATTGAATAATTATATGTCATAGTCTTTGCATTTAAATTTCTATAGTCAATAACCATTCTACTTTTTTCTCTTTTTTGTTCACTATGTTTATTTACTATAAATGCTGGACTATTATGTTTACTATTACTTTTTTGTATATATTGTTTTTCTAATAATTCATCTATATGCATTTTAAATTCTTTTAAATCGTCAAAATTATATGTTAATGGTTTCTGGGTTATTATGCTATTTTTATCTATTAATTCAATTTTTATAGTAGTTTTATGTTTTCCCCATCCTTTTAATGGATCTTCACTATATAATTGTTCTAATTTTTTTCTTAATTATTTCTATCTTATTTATTGAAAATATAGTTATTTCTGTTTTATTTATCGAAAATACGACTAGTTCTATTGTATATTCGGTATTTTTTATATTTTCTAACTTTTGTGTAATTTTTTCACTTTCTTTTATCCAATCAGTTTTCTTTCTTATTTTATTATTAACTCTTTTTGTTCTTACTTTCTATTTACAAGGTGTTGTAAACCACCTATCTGTTCTAGTTATTATATGTGGGTATAATTTATCTAAAAATGGCATTCCTAAAAGTATATGTTTTGATGTTAGTTCATAATTATAAATTTCTTCTATTGTTAATATCTTATCCCATACTTGTATTTTTACATTTCTAGCTTTATAAGTAATTAAGCTTCCTTCATTATTAAATCCTTTAACTATAATTGGTGTTTTTAATTTATCCCATTTGCTTTCTGGTAAGCAATTATATCTACATAGATTAGTTTCTGCTCTTGTATCTATCATAGGCGTATAATATCTACTGTAATATCCTTCTACTACTATCTTCATTAATACATATATTTTCATTTTATGTTAAGGCTCTTCTTAAGAATAATTTCTCTCTGTTATATGTTAAGGTTAATTGTGTATGTTCTATATTATATGGTTTTACTTGTTCTAGCCATTTTATTCCTAATATTATATCTGCTTTTTGCATTTCTTCCTTTACTTCAAATTCTATTTTTATTTTTCTAATTCCTATTATTATTTCTTTTTCTGCTATATTTTTACTATTTATTAAGCCTCTTGGTAGATCTGGCCATATATCATTATCAGTTTTTATTTCTTCATATTTTACTAGATATTTTGCTATATAATTTCTTCTTGTCCTGTATTTAAGAGTATTAAATATTCTTTTTTATTTACCTTTCCTGTTATGTAATATTGGTTTAAATTATTTGTTGAATTTATTTCATAACTAGTTCTTTTTTATGAGCTTGATGATTCTGTTTTTTCATCAGCTATTCTTTTCGTTGTTCTTATTCTATCATTTATTATTTCTAAATTTTCTTCTATATCTATGTCTCTATAGCTATAATCATTATAATCTATTTTTTTTTACAATTTGTTCGAATGGACTTTCTATTTGTATTTTGTTAATCTTATTTTTTTCCTGTTATTTTATATTTTGTTGTTAGTACATATAAATTTTTGCATCTTGCTGTAAATATTTTACTTCCTGGGGTTAATTCTATTCCTGATATTTTTCAATATAATACTAATGATTTATCTATATTTTTATCTGTTACCACTACTGAATAATTTGCACTTATTATAAATTTAAATTTTTGGTATATTAAATTTCCTTTTATGGCAGTTATTATGTTTTTTTCTATAGGTTTTATAATTCTATCATCTGCTAAATATAATTCTATTGGTGTGTCTATTCCTTCTCTAAAACAGGCTTTTATTAATATCTTTGTACCTCCAAGGTGTACATATTTTATTGGGTCTCTACTTTTTATATCGTTTATCTCTTTATTAATTATTCTTTTTGTTACTAGTGGTATACTAGCTTTACCTTTTGCATATCTACAGTCTATTACATGTTCTTTTTGGCTTACTACATAATATTCTTCTTTTTTCTTAGTAAATAGATTTCTTATTGTTGGTATTTTAAATATTTTTTCTACACTTAAGTCTAATTCTTTTCCTTTTATTTCATCAAATATGTTGCTGTCAAATATTATTTTTTGGTCTGTTCCTTCATCATTTAAATATTCTTCCTTTGTTATTATTTTGATATCTTCTTCAGTCATTTGATTCATCTATTTCACTATCTATTTCATTATCTGTTTCATTTTCTGAAATTTCATATATACTATCCTCACTTTCTAATTCATAATCTATATAATCTATCTGCATATATTCTGTATTTTCTATTTTTATTTCTGATATTTATTTATTTTTTAGATTTTTAGGTAATTTACAATCTCTAGCTAAATGTCCTAATTTTTCACAATTATAACAAGTACATTCTTTTATAGATTTCTTTTTTCTATATGGTCTTTTGTATTTATAATTTTTTACATAATATCTTTTTCTTGGTTTCTAGTATTTATATTTTGATTTTTTTATATTTCTTATATTTCTTATGTCTTTTTCTTTTCTTATAATATCTTTCTTCACATCCAAATTGGGGTGCTATTTTATCTTTGCAACATGCTAAATTTCTTATCAATGTTTTTTTTTATTTTTAATTCTTCTCTATATTTTTCACATAAGTTTCTATACCATTGTCATAAAAATTTTATTCTTGCTCCTAGAGTATCTACTATTTTTACTTCTTCCCAACGTTTTATTATCTTTGAACTAAATGGTTCGAGTAATTTATTAAAATATAATTTTCTTATTTTTTTACTTTCTTCTATATTATATGCTCCTTTATAATAATATTCTTTAAATGCGCAAGTATATTCATCTATATAACACATATTACATATTGCTAATTTTAGCATTAAATTCCTATTTGTATCTATTTCTTCATTTTGTTCTTCTTCTATTGTTGTCATACTACCAAATTAATTTTTTATAGCTGTTTCATATTTTTTTAATAATTCTATAGGTGTTAGTTTAGTTGTTGTTGATGATGTTCCTTCTGTAGGTTTGTTAATTCTTAATACCTTTTTACTATTTTCAGTTAAATTTGAAAACCATAATTTCACTGTTCCTATTAGTGTTCTTTCTATATATTCTGGTGCATCTGTTATGTTTATATTATTATCTAATAATTGTTTTGTCATATATCCTATCCATAATTATATTGTTTTTTCTGTATCTATTACACAGTCTAAGTCTAAAAAGTTATAATTTTTATTAGTTATTTGTTTTGGTGTCCATTTGTCATATTCATTCTTTAGATTATATCTTTTAAGCTTATTCTTATAATATGTAGGTTTTCTTATTTCTGATGTTCTAGGTATTATATTTTCATCTTCTTTTTTATCAAGAGTATTTATTTCTGTGTTAATATTTTCTAAGTTTTCTTCATTAATTACTTCTTGTTTTTCATTGATTTCTAAATTTTTTGTATTTGTTAATATTTCTGTATATGTTTCACTATCTTCTGAATCATTAATTATCTGTCTCTTCAATATCTATATTATTTATTTCTAATTCCTTGTTTTTTATTTCTTTATTGTTTATTTCTAATTTTTCTTTAAATTGATTTATCTCATTTAGTAATTTTTGTTCTTTATTTTTTTCTTCCTTTTCCTTTTGTCTTTGTTCATACAAATCTTTTAACATTTGTAGTTCTTTTTCTAATTCAGCAATCCTACTATTTTTAGTTTCTTCTATTTTTCGTATTTCTTCTGTAGTTTGTTGTTTTATTTTTTCTATTTCCTTTTTCCTATCTATTTCTTCATTTTTTCTTTCTATTCTTACCATAGTTGTTAATTTATCTTCTAATTTTAATTCTTCTTTTTTCTAACATTAGATATAAATGTTCACCTATTTTCTTGTATCTTCTTCCTAGATTAGAAAATACTATTTTTATTTTTAATCCTTCGTGATTTTCATATATTTTTTCATCTATTATAAATTCTTCTTTGTTCATTTTATTGTAAATAGTTCATGTTGATATATATATTCTAAACTATCTATTTGTGATTCTAATTTTGATATTTCATCTTTTTGTGTATTTATTGAGTTTTCACTAACTCCGGCAAATATATTATAATGTAGTCTTTCTATTCTTATTTTTAATTCTTTACGTTTTTCAAAAATAATTTGTTTTAGTTCTTTGTATTTTTGTACTTTATTCATTTAAACCATATTTATAATATTTTGGTGGATATCTAAATCTGATTTTATCATAATTAGGTGGTATGTGTCTCATTCTTCTAGATTTTAAATGGATTATTAATTTTGCTTCAATACTCTATATTAAGGTAATTAGGTAGGCTAATCTTTGTGGATTTTCTTTTGTTTTATTTAGACTTTTATATTCTGAATAATTACTAATTAAAGATTCTTTAATTTTTCTAAAAGCTTCTCTATTTTTAAATGGTCTTCTCATAATTAATCCAATTCAATCTAAATTCAAACATATATACTACTGGTGTATTTTTTAAATAACTGGGCTCTGATACCATATGGAGGGGGTGCGGATAACTAACTTGACACAAATATCCAGACCATCAATGTTCGAGATGTAATGGAGAAGATAATATTATCCCAGAAGTCCGCCTAGAATAAAAGAATCAAGAAGATAAGTATGGCAGCTGGAAAGAAGATAAAAAATCAACAAATACGAACAAAAGATAAAAAGAAAACGGAGCAAAAATAGACAAAGCATTAAAGGAAGAAAGCGACATATGAAGAAAAGAAAAGGCTAACTTTGAAAAATACGTGAATCATGTAAATAGCTTTAGCCTTTTTGACTTTTTCTTGTTTCATTTATTAGCTTTCACCCTTATTGTCTTTTTAGGACAAATGTATAGAGGAAACGTGTAAAGACATATTAGGATAGCCTTTTTTCTTTTGTAACATTAGAACCATGTAAATTATTCATTCTCTGATTATAAATAGAGGCATAGAAAGCAGCAGATAAGGCAAGCCTTCATGTGTTGAAGCAAAAACTCTCTCTCTTGTCCACAACAAATATTTTGCTTAGTTATTAAAAAACAGATTTATTTCAATGGAAAAAGCTATGGAGGAACAAACCTTAGAGATATCAAACCTACCCGAACAGGTATATTTATTTATGATTATGAATAGCTAAATTCATAATTCCCAACAATCATGGTATGATAAAATAAATTCATATTAGTTACTTTATAGTAGAATTATTCGAAGAATAATATGTTAAGAAGTTTATTCGTAAAGTGGAAAAGGAGAACAATCCCTAAGAACTATGCCATCCTAAAGGTGAAATCAATGAGGCAAAAAGCCGTGGTGGGGAGTAACTAGAGTAGAGGCGTTGTTTAAGGAAAAAGTATCCAGATTACCATGCTAATAGTGACCGAAGAACATGTTATTTAAGAATAAACTAGTGTATAGTAATCTAAGATGACCATATTTTGTTATGTACATGATTGAAGGGAATATTTTGAAAATAGCAATTTTATGAAAATGAATAATTATTTATCTGATGTAATAGTAGATAAATTTAAAATACTTATTTTGTATGTACTTAAGGATATAAAAGTAGTAGATATAAGAAAAATCATATTAGAAAAAGTATTTGGTAAATATTATATGACTAGAATAAATTACATACCATACCTACCTAACTACTCTTACAAATACATACCATGATAAATTACATATATCTAGAATTTTTGAAAAAATATATGAGAAACATACAGTTAATAGAAAAACAGATGAAAGTAAATTTAGCCAAATACATGGAAACTTAATATATAAAATACATAAAATTTCTTAATGGAAATATGCAAGAACTACTAAGACTAAAACAAACAACTACAAAATATTATAATAAAATATTTAATCAATGTTAAATGATAGATAATCTTAAAGTCTTAATCTTATATATACTTAGAGATATAGAAATTATAGATATTAAGAAAATAATATTAGAAAAAGTATTAGACTATGAAATTGAAACTATAAATTGGATAGCACAGTTATACCTGGATAATTACCCAGATAGATATTATTCAGATTAAAAGATATTAGAATACATTAGAAAAACTAGAGAAAATCAAGATAATTTAAATGAAGAAATTAATTATAGAAACCGAATTAGAAAAATAATGGAGAATCTAAAAGAAAAATTAATATGGATAGAAGAAACCTTAGAAAATTTAGGAAAAAGTATATGTGATAGTTTATATAATTTAAAAAACTCGCTACAAGAAGAACAACACAAGATAATAAATAACATTGAAAATCTAGAATTAGATATACATTATAGTACAATTAGGATAAATTATTAAACAGAAATATGTAACTCTGCAATTACTACAGGATAAAATGATAAACTACGAATATTTAAAATATTAGAGACAAAATATGGATGAAATAATATTATTAGAAAAACTTACGAAAGATAATCTAATTGGATATTTATCACCCCCTCCAAATGTTCACAAGTTAGTTATAAGGATTCTAATGGTTGTGTGGTATTCGGGTTGGTGTTAGTTAAATGGAGGAAGAATTTAGTTGTTTCTGCGATGGAGAAAAGGGTGGAAAGTGAGGAGTTTGGGGGTGGAAAAAGAGTGCGTATAAGGTATTCAATGAAATTTCCAAGAGGGTTTGATTTGCAGAAAAAAGGTGAAAAGTTGGTTTGAGGAGTGATAGAATTTGCCTTACATTTCACCTTATGAAGATGCATTTCATTTGTCTCCCGAATAGTGATCAAAACGGAGAAATGACTAGTAGGTGCGATTCATGAACTGTTAAGTTTACTTGTATCGAAGAAGATGGAGAGGGAGAATGTTTATTGAGTTATAAAAATCTCTCTTTAGAGCTTCTTTATAAGTTTCAAAGTGCTTTAAAATCAAGAAATGGGAGTAAAGAAGATGACAACATTGGGGGTAGGGGTGGGGAGGGTTCTTCTCTTTCATTTTTTATTAATAAGTTATAATTTATTAAGTAAAATTTTCAGAAAAATAAAAACAAGATATTAATTTGGGATCCATTCACGCGCCCACAGTGTGTGAATACCACGTGATGTGTCATATTTGCAAAGAAGGCCTAGATGAATCAAATTTCGGATGGGTTAGGGGCCTGGTAGGCACAAGTTTGAGTTGAGGGGTTTAAGTGAAATTTTGAAACAAGTTTAGAATCCTAATGACTTAAGCCTATTAAATTTGTCATCTACTATTGTCATGTCCATTCCTAGATGTGATCATGGGTGTAATTTTCCCTGGCCATTAGAGGTCATTTAGTAGTTTGTCAGTCTATGTAAGTATAAATTATGTATGTATTTATTATGTGTATTAGTTATATGGTACATACCTTATTCGTGACAAATTTTTTCATCAAAATTATCACATGTGTATATGATATATCAATGTCATATAAATATATAATCATATATCAAAGTCCTAAAATGTATATATATATACAAACGTTATTATCTATACAATATTTATAAAAACATATTTTTTCAATCACGATCAATTCAAATTTTCTCTAAACAGTTTCAAATTTTAGCTCTGAGTTTCTTTTGATTTTTTTATTTTATTCGTTTGAAGTGATTCATATGTACGATACATTAAGTTTTAAAAACAATTTTTAAAAAAACAATTAATATTCAAACATAAAGTCTTAAGCTTTATCGTTTTCATCAAAGAAAGAAGGAAATGAGCAAAGAAGAAGGAGAAAAAGACGCTGGAAAAAGAAAGGGAAATTAATGGACCGAAAATTGCACTATGCTGAAAATAACAAAGGTAAATGGGCCAACTTTTGTAACAAATATAATTAGGTTATTATACGGTGGAGGAGAAGAGTTTCTGGAAGGAGTTGGATGAGGTGGTTTGAGGCATACCGAGTATTAAGAAGCTATACATAGAAAGGGATTTAAATGGGCATATTGGGTCTTTATCGAGAGGTTATAGTGATGTGCATGGAGGTTTCAATTTTGGGGAAGGAATGAAGGAGAAGCTTCACTTTTGAATTTTTCTAGGTCCTTTGGGGTATGGGTAGTGAATTCGAACTTTTGAAAGAAGGAGGAGCACCTTATTACTTTTTGTAGTTTGATGGTCAAGACTCTGATAGACGTTTTGCTCCTTAGGAAGGGTGATAGAGCACTACATAAAGACTATAGAGTCATACCTAGCGAGACTTTCGCCCTAACATAGAATCATAGTGATGGACTTGGTAATAAAAAGGGACAGAAAGAAGAGGAGTATGGAGGATCGTCCTAGGATTAAGTGGGATAACTTGAATTTGGCCAATGCTTTAAAGATTGGGAGAAGTTGACGACAATGGGGTCGTGGAAGAGTAGAAGGGATATGGATAGTATGTGCGAGACGACTGTCAGTTGCATTAGGGACATAAATAGAGAGGTGTTGGGTGTCTTAAGAGGTCGATCTGACGAAGTACCGAGAGGATTGATGGTGGGGCAAAGAATTTAAAAGGCAGGTGGAGACTAAAAAGATGGTCTGTGCAAAGTTAATGAAGATCAAGAATGATGAGGAGAAACAGAGAAATTGAGAGGAGTATAAGTTAGCAAGGAGAGAGTCTAATTAGCAATTTGACGGCTAAGACGACAGGTTTTGAGAGCTTGTATACAATTTGAAGGAGAAGGGCAGTGATAATAAGTTGTATAGACTAGCCAAGGCTAGGGAACAGCAGACCCATGACCTTTACCAGGTGAAGTACAACAAGGGGGAGGATGAAAAAGTATTGGTGGAGGATACACAATTAGGAGACGCTAGCAGTCCTATTTTCATAGACTTTTGAATGATGAGAGGGACAAAATTTTTGTGTGGGGGATTTGAAGCACTCAAAAAGGTGTCGTGATTATGGTTATTGTAAGCGTATCAAGGTTGAGAAGATTAAAGGTGTTATTCGTAAGATGCAAAGGGGTCGGGTGACTGGGCCAGATGAGATTTCAATGGATTTTAGAAGAGCACTGGCGGGCTAGGTTGGAAGTGGCTGACAAGATTGTATAACATCATTTTAGGGTGGAAAAGATGTCCAAAGCTTAGAGATGGAGTACGATAATTTCATTATATAAGAACAAGGAGGACATTCAAAGTTACAATAATTATAGGGGTGTCAAGTTGTTGAGTCGTACTATGACGGTTTGGAAAATTGCGGTAGAGTTGAGACTGTGGAGGATCATGACTATTTTGAGAATCAATTTGATTTCATGCCAGGTTGCTCAACTACTGAGGTCATTCATCTCGTGAGGATATTAGTGGAATAGTTTAGGAAGAGGAAGGAAAAACTTGCACATAGTGTTTCATTGATCTTGAGAAGACGTACGACAAAGTCCCTAGAGAGACTCTGTGGATAGCTCAAGGGGTACCCATGGTGTACATTAGATCGATTCGAGACATGTAGGACAGTGTAAGGAATTATGTGAGGACGGTAGGAGGAGATTCAGAGCACCTTTTTATTTTGACAAGGTTGCACTAGTGTTCGACTCTTAGCTCATTTTTATTTTTCTTGGTGATGAATATTTTAACGCGACATATTTAAGGAGATGTGCCTTGATGTATGTTAGTTGCTGATGATGTTGTACTGATTGATGATACTAAGGGAGGAGTTAATGAAACTTTAGAAGTTTGGAGACCAACCCTTGAGTCTAAAGGACTTAGGTTGAGTAGGACCAAGATGGAGTACTTGAAATCTAAGTTGAGTACTTGAAATCTAAGTTTAGTGATTTGTCATATGAGGTTGATGTGGTAGTGAAGCTGGATTCTCAGGACATTTAGAAGAGGGAGATTTTCAAGTATCTTGGGTATATGATTCAGAGAAGTGATGAGATTGATGAGGATGCACGAACTGTATTAGTACAGGGTATAGAAATGTAATTTTGTCCCTTCCAAAAATGAAATTTTACCCATTCACCCTTGTTTTACCATGTATCCTACCCCCATAAGATAATCTATTCACAAAAGAATAAAAATAACAAAAATTTCAATAAATTAACACCCCACCCAATCAAATTTAACGATCTCACCTTATCCTAACCCCTGACACCATAACCCACCCCACCCTGTAAGTTATGTTTTTTTATTCCATAATAATGACAACAAACTCACACATTCACACATTACGAGTCCATTTGGATAGGCTGAAAAAGTGGCTTTTAATAAGTTCTTTAAAAGTGTTTTTGAAAGTGTTGAAACTTATTTTAAAAATAAGCAGTTATGTTTTTGATAAAAGTGTTGAAACTGAAAAAAAGTTGTTGATGTGTTTGGTAAACAAGTGTTGTTAAGCACTTTCTTTTTGTCAAAATATATAAAATACCCTTAAAGCTGTTAACAATACGTAGAGTTGATTATTATTAAATTTTATTTATAAAATGATTCAAATTAAAATTAATATATATTTTAATTTAGTTTTAATATAAACTACAATTTTTAAATGTGCATGGCTACTTGATTTAATTCTACATTATTTTTTATTTCCTTTTCAATTACACCTATTCTTTTTTCTTCTTGTTGTTGGTGGTGTGTCTCCTTAGAATTAGTTTATTTTATATGATTGGCATAGCAATTGATTTCTGTAACACCCCATAGTTGTAACACTCTCTTAGTACATCAAAAATGACCTTTAGGACCCCCGTAGTGATGGTAGATCATATGTTGATGTTGTGAGAGGTGTTGGGGGTATTTTAGGACCTCAAAACTAAATAGGTGTCGCAAAGTAGGGCCTAGGCGATGGCTAGGCATCATATTGTCATCGCCTACCTTCACTGAAATGGTTAGGCAATTGCCTAGGCGTCGCCTGCCCTGTGTTAGGGGATGGGCTAAGCGCCGCCCACGCTATGGCTAGGCCATGGGCTAGGTGTCGCCCACTTGAGGGTTATGCCATGGACTGGGTGCCGCCCACTTGATATTTTGTGGATTAGGAGCTCCATTTTTTAATTATTTCAAGAGAAACCAAGTCTTTTTACGTCCTATAACCATACCTAAATATTTTAACTCAAGATTAAAGTCCCTAAATATGTTTTAACACTATCAAATCCCTAGTTCATCTTCCTAAAACAGAAGAGGAGAAAAAACAACCTAGGGTTTGGACATTCAAACTTAAAGTGTCAATTTCTTCATGTTTTCTTTATCGTTAAGGTATGTGGGACTATCCTAAACTCCATGGGCATAAGTTTTATCATTTTATCAAGGTTTAAGATATATAATCCTGTTTACAAAAAAGGGGCTTTTATGACATCGTTTCGAATAGTGAAAATATATGTTTGTTTTGAACTCCTTTCATAGAATTGCAATACAACCATGAATGAATACGTTCTTCAACTTTGAAAATTTAATTGAGAGCATGAGTAATTAAGTTTTCCCCCTCTCATCATGATGTCTCTTGATTTCAAGTGTTGTGGGTTGTTCAAATGCCTGAATTTTTTTTTAAGAAAACTTGAGAATAAGTTCCTTGCTAATATTCATGGATTGATATGGTTTACGATATGTAGAGGGGGTGTTTTTCCTTATTGTAAATATGAATTGTGTTAATTAAAAAACTACAAGAATTTTAAGTAATGCAAACATAAGATGGCCACCATATGATTAAAATTTTAAGAAGAGAGTGCTTTGTGAAAACTCATGATAACCTATTGAAAAACTCTCTCTGGCACATGATGTTTAAAGATTTTGAGTGGTCATTAACATGATATTAAATAAGAAGGGCTAAAGATATGTTATGGTACTATATGGATGATTTGCAAGTCAGGGTATGACGATACCCGGATTATGATATGCCCTTGACAGAATAAGAAAAGAGATCATTTCATAAGTATGAAGCATGTTTTTAAGGAACTAAAAATGGGCTATAAGATAGATAGATGATTACCTTAAGAAGGCACGATTTCAGATAACTCATTATCCAAAATCATATTTACTGACACGGGATTTATAATGTCTCATGATAGGGATTATACACTGGCGATGGCTTTATGGCATATTAAATTTTCAGCACTCCATCCTCTTGCGGCAAACAGGGGGTTGGGGGCTTAGCCGACGAGCTAATGATGGACCTACATAGCCCGTAGGTACTACGATTTATAGGGTGTATCATCTAGCTCAGAAGTAAAATAAAGAGTGAGTCATAATTTTTCAGAAATATTTCGAAGTTCATTAAAGTATGCTCCTGTGTTTTTAATTACCTTATGTTAAATGTTTTATGAAATGCTCTCACCTATGTTGTATAAAAACGTGTTATTTTGGATTATTTCATGATGAGTCCAAATTGTATAAGATTTTTGTTGCTCGTACGTTGTCAAATTCTAGTATAGTTTAAGATATCGTCCCACAGATATTGGAAAATCTATGCTACAAACTTGTATTATCTTGACTACTATTTGAGAATTAAATTGATGAAAAGAGGGTAATTTCTTAAGTTTGAAAAAAAATGTAAAGAAATAGTGTTTAAAAGATTATCTTGGAGAGGAAGTTGGGAGTTGTTGAATTCACTTGGTATGTTTATTATAATAAAATCATTATTTTAGTAATTTTCACAACATTATAGAATAACTTTCTAGGCTATTGATTTATGTGTTTATGAGGAATAAACACCCCTTGTGAGTAATCTTTAAAGCATTAACTTAACTGAGACAATCTGTCCGTTAGGATACAAATTGAAAGAAATAAGATAATGACCCCTCAAATCAACAATCTTATTTAAGTCAATCTCTCCGCGAGGATACAAATTGAAACAAATAAGATAGAGATTATTTAAATCTAAGAAATAGTTCAAAATAATCCTTCCGCGAGGATAAGGATTGAAAGAAGCAATTTCAAAGATTTGAAATAAGAAGTGACTAAAAATTATTATTACTTATATTTTATGAAATACTTATAGTATATTTAGTTTTCTTCCTTGTGGGAAGTACAACTTAATATAACTATAACTATAATATAAAATATCAAGTAACGCTAATTTCTAGTACAAGTATTTCAACACGAAGTATTTAGCTTTTAAATAAAATCAAGTCTTGAAAGAACTAAAATAAGATTTATATTATAATATTATACCAAGTTTCTTGAACGCTCCCAACACAAAGAGATTACTCCATTATGGAGAAATTAGTAAAGAAAAAAAATATTACTCTACAAAAGAAAAAGAACGAAAGAAAAGTAAACAAGACTAATTCGTATATATTGCTTATGTTGTTGGATGATTAATAATCAAAGAAATGTCTCTATTTATAAAAAATTATAATGTTGAACCAACGAATACATTCTTTGAAGTGGCCATTATGATGGTCAATTTATAACTCTTCTCAAAACACTCACTTGTTTCCTTCACTTGACGGGTGTGAGCAAGCTTTTGAAGTGGTTGTTGTGATGATCAATCGTAACTTCTTCTTAAAACCTTCACTTGTTTCCTTTACTTGAAGGATGTGAGTATGAAATTGTGGTTACACCCGTGAAATTCTCTTATTTCTTTAATAATTTATTTCTTCTCTTGTATTCTGTAAAACTTGTCAGAAAATATACAATAATATGATATATTTATTTATATTTATTTAAAATAATTATTATTTAATATATAAAAATATATAAATAAATATATCCATCATTTCACATACTGATATATTCGTATTGACCCCCTATATTTCAAGATTTGAGGCTCAATCTTGGGGTCCCGCTAAGCAGTAGATCGTCGTAGACGTTTAAAGATGGTGAGCCTCCCTTATTTCAAAAGGCCTTGTTTCATATGCTATTTTTATTTGGTTTATTTCATGGTACGACCAAGGGCCTTGTCCCGATTTCAGACAGATGTTTATTTCAATTTAGTAGAGACTTCGTAGACTTGTTATAGATGTTTTGGTTATTTCTTATGGGCTTATGTCTCACATTTGTTAATTTAAAATAATAGAATTACTCTGTCTTCAGTTTATCTTTCGCTTTAATTATCGTAGATAAGTATGCTTATGATTACATGTTTGAGGGGCTTCTAGGGCCTTTATGGTTCGGGATACCTGTCGCGGACAGGCCCTCATATCGGGTCATAAAAAACTTGGTATAAGAGCACAATTCATGGTCCTAGGGTGTCGGCAAAGTCGCATTGGGTAGAGTCCTGTTTATGGGTGTGTAGCGCGCCACACTTATAAGGAGGAAGCTACTAGGCGTTTAGGAATGTCTCTCTTTTCTTCATGTCTTAGTTCATGCTTTAGAGTCTAAATATCCCTTAACTCATGATTTCCTATATTTCAGAGATAAATCACGCCTCCCCGTTGATCAAATGAGCAAAACACCCATGTTGATGATGTCCGCTCTACTTATGGGATGCGAACCCGTAATAGAGCTCATACTTTAGAATTTGTGGCTACTCTAGGAGTACTTCTGGTCCAAACTAGTCCACCTCGAGATCCTAAATCCGGTGTTAATCGTACCCAGCCTCCTTAGAGAGAAGTCTAAAACACTGAGTTCCGACAGTTCATCCATATGATTGCTCAGCTTATGTCTTCTCAGTCCTGTCGGTCAAAAGATGTGAATTTGGTGCCTGGTTTGTCTAAAACTACTCGGGATGGTTAGTTCATGAGAGGGTCTATTTGATAATTGTCAAATTCCAGTAGTCTAGCGCTATTGTGGCGCGTCGCACTGAAGTTCCAAGTCCCAACCAGTGGGACAATGCGATGGCTCCGTATCGCGGTGACCCCAACAATCCCATTTGTCAATTTCTAGTAAGCCACCGCGATAGTGGTGCATTGCGGTGGCCTGTAAAATTGGGTTTTCCAATTTCGTTCAGGAGTTAAAAAGGGCACTATGGACTTTTTTCAAGCCTCTTAAACTGTAACGCCTCGAATCTGGTACCCGAAATACTACACGATGCTCATGACCCCGAAGGACCACAAGCTAACTCATGATTGATATATGTACCTGTATACTACATAATATACTATATAATGCGGAAACATGAACTAAAAATACATAAGGTTCAAAACTGTAACATAACTGATAAAAATATAACATCTGGATGGGGTATGAAATACCCAAAACAACTGAAATAACTATCTGAACATAATAGTCTGAAAAGCCTCTAACTGACTGAACTGTCTGAATAAGGAGTTGATGGGACATGTCCCCAAATAAATCCAACTAATAAATTAATTAATGAGATAATAAAGTAATGATCATGTCCTCGAAAGAAGAGGTCTCACTGCTCTGGAATCTAATGATGCTTTGGAGCTCGTGTCTCTGAACCTATGGTATAAGACACCATAGTGCAAATGAGTTAGTACTTTGAATGTACTGGTATGTGCATATGAGGTAGGTTGAATGCATAGGGTTCATATACATGAACAATACTGACCAATATGAACGTGAGAATGGATGCATGCATATATAGTAGCTATATCTAAAATTGTGATAACATGAGTTTACTGATAACTAACATGACTAATAACTAAGTTATGATAACTGATAACACGAGTGACTGTATCTGTCCTGAATCTGATGGAACTAGCTGAGTTTTGTACTGTATCTGAGTTGATTGTAACTGACAGTCTTAAATACTATAGAACTAACTGAGTTCTATTACTGAGACTGATTGACTGTATTTAACAATCCAGATTCTGTAACATGAAACTGTGGAAAGTAGTCATCTAACCGACATGCCCTAAATAACGCATTATAGCTGAATTGGGGTCCAATCTGTGCCCTAATTGGAAGGGTTTTAATACCGCACCACTGGTAAGGACAACATATGAGTGACCCTCGACTAGTAGGTTACTCTAATAAGAATGGTAGGAACCCTTAACTAGCAGGTTAAGCCACCTCATCTACCCTCAACTAGCAGGTATAATGTCTCAACCTACGCTGGCTACGTAGTTCTAGAACGCAAGGATTGCTTCTAAGAATCACACTCTCTACGGGCAGGAGAGTTCCCATCCTTGGGTTCACTCAGTGTTAATTTATACTCCTATCTGAATAGACACTGAACATGATTAACTAATCTGAATATGGACTGAGTTTCCTAAATTTCATTAACTGACGGAATAGCACTGATATCTGACAACTGATTGGGTTCGTGATATTACTGAGGTTACTGAATTACTGAGCTTTCCTGAGTCACATGACTGACTGAATTCCATGAATCATGGCTTGACTGAGGACATCGTGAAAACATGACACTGGATCTAGGCATACAGCAAAATTATGGGGTACAAGTACCCTCAGGACTCGATGGAAAGAAACTAACAAAGCATGACTTTCTTGAATACATGACCAACATCGCAATCCATAATTCATTTATTGAGGCAATTCATCAAACATGTGATATGCATAAGCTTCTGCATAAATGGGGATTTCATAAGATCATACTAGTCGGGCATTTATTTCCTTCACATAGGCATTTAATCAAACACGTGGTAGGCATAGTATATATAGAAAACATTATATAAAACATAAACATCATGATTCAACCCTAATTTTATCATCCACGGGTTTAATCATAGGTCCTCATGAATCTACCTTTATACTAATCAATTCCACATAAAATTGATCACCTAACATGGATTAGAATTTAATTGGTCATTATCAACATGAGCAAAAGCAACCCAATATGAAATTCATAAAGAAATCCATACAATTGAACTTTGAAAAGAGATTCTTGGTCTCCATGGATGAAAGGAGTCCACTAATGAACACTATGTATACCTGGGTTGAGTTTCTTGAAGTTCTTAAACTTGAAGAATTTGAATCTCTTAGTTCTTGAAGAAGATTTGGATTTTGTTCTTGGGGATTAATCTTAGAGAGAAAACCCTAATTTTGTTGTTATAGATGGATAATGAATTTCTGAGCTTTGGTCGGATATAACTACTAATATACACGGTTGGTAAAAGACCAAAAATACCCTTTAAAATGGCTTTAAAATAACTGAATGAAATATACGACGGTGGGTGTGATGGTCCGTTGCTGGGTCGACGGTCCATCAGACTGACTGTCACACTGGTACCAGAACTGGAACTTAATTCCTTGGTGCGACGGTGGGGTGCGATAGTCCGTCCCTGGGTCAACGGTCCGTCGGTCCTGACCGTCGCTTCTAGGTAGAATAGGGCCTCACTGTTTCCCTGGCGACGGCCTAAGCAACGGTCCGTCGCTAGTCCGACGGTCTGTCGGCCTGGGCCATCGATCCAGGGTAGAAGATAGTAACACTTCCTCACTCCGACGGTCATGGGCGATGGTCCGTCGCTAGTCCGACGGTCCGTCGGCCTCACCATCGCACCTGGGCAGTTTTACTACCTTCTATATTTCAGCCATAACTTTCTATTCCGATGTCAGATTTTGATGAAATTGGTTTCGATGGAAAGCTTATTCAATTTCCCACATGACAAAAAGTGAAAATATTAAAAACACCACTTGTACAAAAGTGGATTCATCTTTCAAAGAAAGCTTCTAATATTCTTGGGACAATTTCAAGCTAGGAAAAAGTACGGGGTATTACAATATCTCCCCCTTGAGAATATTCATCCTCGAATGAGACTGGGGGAGGGAGAAAGAATATAAACTTCCGTACATACTGAACATGATTGGCTAGAACACAATTTCATGAATGACATGACTGAAAATTAAATATATCATACTGAACAAGCATATCTGATGCATGTGTAACTAATTCATGAATGCATGACTGGGTGTTCTGATGAACTAAGTTTCTCACAATGAGAATGCATGTCTGATGCATAATTATATAACTGAGCTGATACATGAATGCATGACTGAATATGTAATGGTACTTAGTGCCAAGTTTGTGATGAACACTGGACATGAAACTAAGTAAGCTTAAGGAGAATTATTACATTGAGCTTGATCTGAGTTGGCGGAGAAGAGGTGAGGATACTTAGTATGCATGTATGCTTCTGCTTCCCAAGTAGCTCCCTCAACGGACTGATTTCACCAAAGAACTTTAATAGAGTGGATTCTTTGTTCCTCAATCTATGAGTCTGATAGTCTAGGATTTTGACCGAAATCTCTTCATAAGAGAGGCTGTTCTGAACATCTATGCTCTGAATAGGGACTAAAACTGTTGGGTCACCTATGCACTTCTTGAGAAAAGATACATGGAAGACTGGATGAACTGAAGCTAGATCTGAAGGCAATTCGAGCTCATAAGCTACCTTTCCAAAGCGACTGAGAATCTTGAAAGGACGGACTTATCGGGGATTGAGATTTCCCTTCTTGTTGAACCTTTTCACTCCCTTCATGGGAGATATCTTTTGATAAATAAGATCACTGATTTTGAACTCGAGATCCTTTCTATGAATATCTGCATAAGACTTTTGTCGGTTCTGAGTAGCCTGGAGTTTTTCTGTGATCAACTAAACTTTCTCTAAGGCATCAAATACAAAGTCAGGCCCTATGACTGAAGTCTCACCAATGTTGAACCAACCAATTGGAGATCTACACCTCCTACCGTAGAGAGCTTCAAATGGATCCATCTTAATACTGAAATGATAGCTATTGTTGTATACAAACTCAATCAATAGCAAGTGGTCATCCTAACTTTCCTTGAAATCAATTGCACACACTCGCAGCATATCTTCTAAAGTCTGAATGGTCCTTTCTGCTTGACAATCTGTCTGAGTATAAAAGACTGTACTGAGATAAACTTGGGTACCAAGACCCTTTTGGAACGCTTTCCAGAAATAAGAGGTGGAGTAGGTACCTCTGTCTGAGATAATAGATAATAGAAAACCGTGCAATCTGACCAACTCTCTGATATAGAGTTTGACATAATCCTTGACTGAATAAGAGGTATGGACTAGAAGAAAATGAGCTGATTTGATCATCCTGTCTATAATGACCCAAACTGAATCATACTGGCGAAGAGTACGAGACAAACAGGTCACAAAGTCCATGTTCACTCCTTCCCGCTTCTAAGTAGGAATACTAAACTCCTGTATGAACCTACTAGGCTTCTGATGCTCTATCTTAACCTGCTGACATGTAGAGCACTAAGCCACAAACTTTATAATATCTCTTTTCATCCCACTCTATCAATAGATTTCCCACAAGTTGCGGTATATATTTGTGGCCCCTGGATAAATAGAGTAGCACACACCATGCGCTTCTGCAAGAATTCACTGCCTTAAGTCATCTACACCTAGAACACACAGACGACCCTGACAATGCAATACACCATCTCCCCCTTGGGAGAAAACCTCTACTTTCTGATCCTTGATTGACTTTTTTAACTTGAAAAGGATGGGATCTCTATCTTGCTTTTCTTTCACCTCAAAAACGAGAGATGATTCTGAACTACTCTGAGCCCATACATCACCCTCTTCCGAATCGTCTAAGCGAACACCTAGTCTGGCAATCTAATGGACTTCCTGGGCAAACTTCTTCTTACTATCCTCGACATGAGCAACACTACCCATAGACAGTCTACTGAGAGTGTCGGCCACTACATTGGCCTTACCCCGATGATAAAGGACACTTATGTCATAATATTTCAAGAGCTCTAACCACTATTTCTGACGAAAATTGAGATCTTTTTTAGAAAAGACATACTGAAGGCTCTTATGATCCGTGAACACATCTACATGAACACTGTATAGATAATGCCTCCAAATCTTCAAGGCAAATACTACGGCGGCTAACTCAAGAACATGAGTAAGATAATTCTTCTCATGGGGTTTAAGCTGTCTGGAGGTGTAGGCTATGACCTTACCATGCTGCATGAGGACACAACCCAAACCTACTCTGATGCATCATAATACACTATGAACCCATCTAAACCATTTGGAAAAGCTAGAACAGGAGTTGAGGTGAGTCGAGTCTTCAACTCCTGAAAACTCTTCTCGCAAGGATCTGACCATTGAAACTTAACTTTCTTCTGAGCCAATCTGTACATAGGGGATGCAATAGAAGAAAATCCTTCAATAAACCATCTATAATAGCCATCCAAAACCAAGAAACTCCTGATATCTAATGGAGAGATAGGGCGAGGCCAGTTTCTTACTGCTTCGGTCTTTTAAGGATGTACTCTAATGCAATCACCGAAAATGATATGGCCTAGGAATGCTACTGACCTTAGCCAAAATTCCCACTTACTGAATTTGGCGAATAACTGATTATCTTTGAGATCTTGAAGTACTGTTCTGAGATGATCTGCATAATCTCATTCATTGTAGGAATAGACTAGAATATCATCTATGAAGACTATGACGAATATGTCCAAGTACTGCTTGAACACATGGTTCATCAAGTCCATGAAAGCTGTTGGGGCATTGGTGAGATCACAGGACATGACTAAGAATTCAAAGTAACCATACCTAGTACGAAAAGTTGTTTTTAGAATGTCACATTCTCTGACTCTGAGCTAATGATAGCCGGATCTGAGTATATTTTAGTGAAATAACTGGCACTTGAAGTTGGTCAAACAAGTCATCAATTCTGGGAAGAGGATACTTGTTCTTGACCATGACTTTATTGAGTTGACAGTAATCTATACATATTCTGAGAGAACCATTTTTCTTGCGCACGAATAAAGTTGGTGCACCCCATGGGGACGCGCTGGGCCTGATGAATCCCTTATCTAAGAGATCCTTCAACTGATCTTTCAATACTCTGAGTTTTGCTGGTTTCATTCTGTATGGAAGAATAGATAGGTTGTGTATTTGGAAGAAGATCAATGCCAAAGTCTATTTCCCTTTCGGGAGAAATTTTTGGAAGATCTTCGGGAAAGACATCTGAATATTCATTTACTAATAGGACTGATTCAAGACTGGGAGTTTCGAAACTATTGTCTTTTAACTCAAACAAGATGATAGACACATCCTTTAGATATCATTTTTCATACCCGAAGGTAGGAAACAAGTTGACCTCTAAAAGCTGATACACTACCCTTCCACTCTAAGACAGGTTCGTTCGGAAACTGAAATTGAACTATTATGTTTCTGCAGTCAACTGTGGAATAGCAGGAGTGAAGATAATCCATACCGAGAATGACATCAAAATCAGTCATCTCTAATTTGACTAATTTTGCTGAAGTGACTTTCTGAGATATCATAATCGGGCAGTTCTTATATACCCACCGAGATATGATGGTTTTACCTACTAGGGTAGAAACTGAAAAGGGCTCTACTAGAATTTTGAAACTGACTCCAAAATCAGCTGCTATATAGGGAGTAACAAAAGATAAAGAAGCACCTGGATCTAGCAAATCATAAACATGCACATGAAAGATCTGTAACGTACCAGTAACCACATCAGCAGAATTTTCCTGATCTTTTCGAGACTGGAGAGCATAGAGTCTATTTGGCGTTGCCCACTAGTAGAACTGGAGGTGGCCCCCTACTGATTCGGGCGATCGGACTGAGATGAGGAACGGTTCTGTTGACCCTGTGAACCTGACTGTAGATAATCTCTAACTCTGTTGTCTGGCTTGCCATACCCAAAATAGGTATCACTGCCAGCCCTGCAAGTACCCTAATGGTTCTTGCCAAAAATATGACAAAAGGGATAGGTGCGGGCACTACTAACACTCCCCTGAGACTTAGAGCCTGGCGTTCTATCTCTGAACTTAGGCACAGGATCACTAGCTGAAGAAGGATCTAGAACTGAGGACTTAGGACGAAACTAAGAACGGTTTCCTCCTTCTGATTTAGGCTGAGCAAAGTTAAAACTACCTGTCCTTGCTCTCTTATCCTGCTTCTTCCTCATCTTAATCTTCTGCTCCTCTATCTGCTGAGCATGAGTCATAAGCCTGGATAAAGTCATGTCACTATTCAGTATGGCGGATCTGCACTTATTAACCATGCTATAATTTACCCCTCAAACAAACTTACTTATCTTGGCCCTACTATCTGCAACCACATGAGGGGCATATCTGTCTAATTGAGTAAACTTAAGAGAATACTATTTCACCGTCATGTTGCCCTGCCTGAGGTTGATGAATTCTAACACCTTAGCTTTTCTAAGCTCTAGGGGAAAGAATCTATCAAGGAAAGCATAAGCAAACTCCTCCCATTAACTGACCTTGCATCAACTGCCCTCTCTGACTTCCACTGCTTGAACCAAGTGTGAGAACCATCCTGCAACTGATATACAACTAGCTCAGCACTCTCACTAGAAGTAACCCTCATGATATCTAGAACCTTCTACACCTGATTTTGGAATTCCTGAGGGTCCTCACTTGCATTAGCGTAATGCCTTGAAATTTCCATCCCGATACATCACACAGTGCTTAGGGATACACGTAGGCCCAAGATAACTCTCTGAGCTAGACACTATCTCAAGGAACTTAATTCAATAATAGTCATGCATAATAAAGAGATATATCACATCGAGTACAAAAGAGATACTGGAGAATACTAAACTGTACAACCAAAATATATATTGAATGTCCGTACATACAATCCCTCTAGTCTGACAAAGCCTCTATACATCAAAATCAAGGTGCCTTTGGGGCAAACCCCCAACTGACTCAACAATACTAAAAGTCATAACAACAAAATGATATCACAAAAATATAGACACGGTCCTCGAAACATGATGACTCACCACTGAGGAAACGTAGTGAGGCACCCAAATATCTCTAACGCGGTAGCGGATGAGTACCTGAACCTACATTACGAGAAAATGTAGCCTATAGGAAAATATATGGGTCAGCACTTTGGTATGTACTGAGTATGTGGGGGTGCATGCAATAATGTAAATATCATCACCAATTTCATGAAAATATGCATATGTACAATGATGGATCACTTAGCTTGAGTTAGATTGAAACATACTTTTCATGATCTCATAGTAAATAAATAATATGATAAAAACCTCATAAATCATCATAAACAACTCAACTCAAGACTCAAGACTCGGAGTGACTCGGTAATTCAAGAAACTCAATTCTTATGGACATGGGAGGTTCTTATAACCGACATAAACCATGTGAGATACATGGAGTCCAATGTTTTGCCCTCATAAGGAGAGAACCCCACATTGGAGGGAGCGTCGTACTCTTGCCAGGGAGTACAACCTTAATTTAGTGATCAAAATCTCATACTCGACCTCTGGCCCACAAATATCAATACCAATCCTATCGTGGCACATATTTTTGAGGGAAATACCATATTTTTCGCTCGGTGCTAAATACTACTCCCAGACACAAGCTCAGAACATGTTAGGAAATTCACCACAAACATCACAAGGGTCTATCATGAATATCAAATCAAATGTCTTTCTCATTTATCAAATCATAATTAATTTGTGGATTTATAACTTGACTGAAATTAAATCAATCTTTCTCAATATCAAAATGTATCAATTCATTAAATCATGGCAACATCAATAACTTTGAGGAAATATCAAGACTCATTGTAACAACTCAATCTCATGAATCAATATACTCAATAATCCAATTTGTCTTAAGAAAGCTTAAAGCTTGACACATATCTTGAAAGCACTTGAAATATCAACTCATGGTAGAAATATGAAATTCACAATATTAAATATCAAGTCATAACTTGAAAATAGTAAAATAATCATGTATAACAAATCTTGAACAATTTATATTCTCATAGTCTCATGATGAAGTAATTTGGGTATAAACCCACTTACAAAATTATATAAATCCATAATAGAAATCAAAGCTTTGGGCACAAGAACGAAAGGATTTCTCTTGTTCAAAACCCCACAGACCTTAATCTTTGAAATTGGATGAATTCTAGTGCTTGAGACTCTATCCTCACTTGTAATAAATGATTCTCGAAGCCCACACTATGAGGAACTTAGTTCTTGATGAAATCTTGAAGATTTATGGATGATTTTTGGAAGATTAATGTTCTTGAATAAAACCCTAGATATATTTTCTTAAGTGAATTGGAAGAGAAAATAAAGAAATTAGGATTTGGATGGGGATTCTCCTATATACCCTTGCAAAAACATCCTTTAATTGCTGGAAAAAAATAGCTGACGACATTTGTGACAAGTCGTCAGACTTGTGACAAGTGATAACGAAATGTCGTCACAAAAGGGTGGAATTTATGAGTTTTTACTTAAGGTGACGATATTTTGTGACAATCCTTCAGACTTGTGACAAGTCGTCACAAAATGTCGTCACACAGTTTCCAGGATGACCGCTGGAGTAAAATAGGTATAACTTTTCGCTCTAATACCGAATTTCGGTGAAATTGGTACCATTGGAAAGCTAATTCAATTATCTATCTGTTGGTGGGTCATGAGCTCCAAATTTCTTAGTGTAACAAGAGTTATACTCATTTGGAATTGACTATGCCAAAATCCTTCTCAAGAATTTAATCGGTAAGGGATGTTTTGATTCACCTAATCGCAAGGACATCTTTGAGTACTTAATACACATCATGCTTGATCAGAAAACAACCAAATCACTATAATTTATTTCTCATGAGGTTGAGTCATGGTGGCACTATTGGTTAGAGTTCTTGAGGTATTACAATATCTCCCCCTGGGAAACATTCATCCTCGAATGTTACCAGATAGGTCAAGAATAAGAAAAAATAAGGACGTATAGCTGGAATGACTCACTCAAAGGACTTAATTCACTCTATACCTTCGGATACTATAGAAAATGCACGAACTCATGATAGAAGTAGACACACAACTGAATTTTTAACAAGAAGGGGGCGGAATTAAGAAAGAATGGTACCTTCTGCTCGCTCCGAACTCACTGAAAAGAGGTGAGGGTACTTGGCTCATATATCAACTTCGGCTTCCCAAGTAGCACCCTCAATAGATTGATTTCGCCAAAGCACTTTAACGAAAGGAACTTCTTTGTTCCTTAGACCACGGATCTGAAAATCTAAAATCTCAACTGGAATCTCCTCGAATGAAAGGCTATCCTGAATATCTAAGCTTTTGGAAGAATTAACCACGACGAAATCACCGATACACTTCTTAAGCATAGAAAAATGTAATACTGGATGAATGTTAGACAACTCCGCGGGTAACTCCACCTTATATGCTACTTTCCCAACACGGCTCAGAATACTGTATGGACCAGCATAACGGGGACTAAGCTTTCCCTTATTCCCAAATCTCTTCACCCCTTTCATGGGTGAAACCTTAAAGTACACCAAATCATTAACATTAAACTCAAGATCTTTTCTTCTCACATCCGCATACGACTTCTGACGACTTTAAGCGGTCTTTAATCTTTCTCGAATCAACTTAACTTTTTCCATAGCCTTGAGCACAGCATGAGGCCCAATCACAGCTGCTTCTCCTACTTCAAACCAACTTATAGGCGATCTATATCTTATCCCATACAAAGCTTCAAACGGGGCCATCTGAATACTAGCATGGAAACTATTGTTATACGCAAATTTAATCAATGGAAAGTGCTCATCCCAACTACCTTTGAAATCAAGCGCACATGCCCTCAATATGTCCTTCAAAGGATGAATAGTCCTCTCAGCCTGACCATCAGTCTATGGACAAAAAGCGAAACTCAAATGAACTTTGGTACCAAGACACTTCTGAAAGGATCTCCAAAATTGTGAAGTAAACTGAGTGCCCCTATCTGAGATGATAGACAAAGGAACTCCATGCAATTTGACTAACTCACAAATATATAATTTAGCATAATCCTCAGTTGTATAAGACGAATGCACTGGGAAGAAATGAGTTGATTTAGTCAACCGATCTACAACAACCTAAATCAAATCATAATGATGACGAGAAGGAGGCAAACTAATTACGAAATCCATATTCACTTCTTCCCACTTCCAAGTAGGAATGCTAAACTCTTCCATTACACTACCGGGCCTTTGGTGCTCTACCTTAACCTGTTGACAAGTAGAACACTTTGCCATAAATCCTGCTATGTCTTTCTTCATACCATTCCACCAATAGATTTCCCCAAATTGCGGTACATCTTGGTAGCACCGGGATGAATAGAATATAATACGCCATGCTCTTCATCCATAATTCTCTACCTTAGATCATCAACATCGGAAACATACAATCTACCCTGCAATCTCAACACATCATCTCCCCCCTTGGGAGAAAACCTCTACCTTTTGATCCTTAACTGAATCCTTCAGTCTGACCAAACTAGGATCCATGTCTTACTTCTCTTTTACCTTCGACACCAAAGAGGACTCGGAAATACTCTGAACTAACATACTTGCTTCAGCGAAATTAAGCAATCTAACACCCAACCTAGCCAAATAATGCATATCACAAGCCAATTCTTTCTCATCATTCTCTATATGAGCTATATTACCCATAGACAATCTGCTAAAGGCATCTGCCACAACATTGTTCTTGCCCGAGTGATACAACACACTCATATCATAGTCTTTTAGCAACTCTAACCATCTTCTTTATGTAAGATTCAACTCCCTCTGAGTAAACACATACTGCAGGATTTTAGGATCAGTAAACACATCAACATGAAGACCAATTCTTTACAGCTTTTGTCTTTTGGGGATTGACTCTAATGCCTTCGGCGGAAATAGTGTGACCCAAAAAAAAAATTGAACTTAGCCAAAATTCACACTTGCTAAATTTAGTGAATAATTGGTGATCTCTAAGAGTTTGCAAGACAAATATAAGATGGTCGGCATGATCATCCTCTCTTTAGGAATATACAAGAATATCGTTTATGAATACAATGACAAACATATCAAGATATTACTTGAAAACTCGATTCATGAGGTCCATGAAGGCTGCTGGAGCATTGGTTAACCCAAAGGACATGACAAAAAACTCAAAGTGACCATAACAGGTTTGGAAGGCTGTCTTTGGAATATCACTCTCTCTCACTTTAAGCTGATCATACTCATATCTAAGGTCTATCTTTGAGAAATAACTTACACCCTGTAGATGTAGCTGATCAAATAAATTATTGATTCTAGGAAGATGGTACTTGTTCTTGATAGTTACTTTGTTGAGTTGACGGTAGTCAATGGACATACGCAATGTACCATCTCTCTCACACACGAATAGAATAAGTGCGCCCCACGAGGAAACACTGGGTTTGATAAAGACTTTGTCTAAGAGATCTTTGAGTTTCTTCTTCAACTCTTTAAGTTCTGTGGGAGCCATACGGTATGGAGGAATAGAAATAGGCTGAGTGCCGGGAAGGAGATCAATCCCAAATTCTATTTCTCTATCAGGTGAAACCCCTGGGAGATCTTCTGGGAAAACATCGGGAAACTCATTAACAATGCTAACTAACTAAATAGTAAGAGTCTCAAAATTGAGGTCTTTAACTTGAACAAGGTGATAGATGCAACCCTTGGAAATCGACTTCCTAGCTTTGAGGTAGGATATGAAATGGCTCTTTAGAGGTACAAAACTCCCGGATCACTCAAAAATGGGCTCATCAGGGAACTAAAACTTGACCACTCGGGTACAATAATCTATAGACGAATAGCATGTGTGAAGCCAATCTATACCCAGAATGACGTCAAAATCAACCATATCTAGCTCAATTAAATCTGCACATATGACCCGATGAAGGATAGTGACAGGAAAATTCTTATACACTCGCTTAGCAATAATAGATTATCCTACCAGAGTAGAAACCAGAATAGGCTCAGGAATCCGTTCAGGGTCCATCTCAAAATTTATAGCAACCAGAGGTGTCACTTAAGAGAAACTCAAACCGGGGTTCATCAATACATACACATCAAAATGAAAGACTCAGATCATACCAGTGACAATATCTAGAGAGTCCTCCTACTCCTGGTGAGGTGGTATAGCATAGAAGCGATTCTAGTGTGAACCGCCAGCAGTACTAGAAGAGGCGCCCTCAGAAGAAACTGGCCAGACTACAGAAGCGGGGGCACTGGTAGCCTGACTCTGGGGACGAGCATCACGAATCCTCTATATAGCATACGGATAATCTTTAAGTCGGTGTCCCAACTTTCCATAACCAAAGCAACCCCTCTGATCAACAAAACACTCGCCAAAATGATCTCTACCACACTTGGTACATAAAAAAGGACGAGGTCTGTTACTTATACTTTCCTGAGACCTGGATGGGATAGGCCTGTTCCCCTACTCCTATCTGCTTCTAGGTGCGGGAGCACTAACTGAGGAAGGTACGTTCATAAACAGACCTCTCTGGAATTGAGGGCGGTTCCCTCCATGAAATTTGGACTAACCGAATCCCTCCTGCTCTAATCTAGATTTTTTATTCCCTTTTACTCTCTCCCTCTCTTTCACCTTATCAGCTTCAATCTGTTGGGCATGTATCATCAACCGAAAAAGGTCAATCTCCCTATTAAGTATAGTAGATCTACACTCTTTCACAACATAACTCGACACGCCGGTTAGGAACTTGCTCATTATGGTCCTGGAGTCAACCATCATACTAGGAGCATATTTGGATAACTGATTGAATCTAAGATAATACTCTTTTACAGTCATGGAGACTTGTCTCAAATTTATGAATTCCTCTATATTTGTTTCCCTCATCTCAAGAGGAAAGAATCTATCCAAGAACGCATCCTGGAATAACTGCTAAGTCATGGGAGCGGCATCCTCCCCTCTACTCTTCTTCCACATCTCCACCCAATCATATGCAATATTTTTCATTCGATAGGCAGCCAATTCAACACTCTCCTCCTCAGTCACGTACATAATCTGGGTGATCTTTCTCACTTCATCTAAGTACATCTGTGGCACCTACCTTCAACACATAGAACTCAGGTGGATTCATCCGCATAAAGTCACGAACTCGAGCTGCAGTAGAATTATTCTCTTGCAGAGGCAGAATAGTAGCCTGGGCATTAGCTTGAGCATTGGCGGTAACTTCCTGGGCTAGCGCCTAAAAAGCTGCCCGAAATTCTACATGAGACACATGCTCATTTAAGGAATCAACGGGTTGAGGTTGTTCATTGTTTCTACGAGCTCGACGAGGAGGCATTTTCTATTATAAGAGAGCACGAGTTAATTGCAGATAAAGTGATAGTTGTAGGCACGATAAACTTTAGAAAATGAACCTACATTACGAGAAAATGTAGCCCATAAGAAAATATGTGGGTCGGCACTTTGGTATGTACTGAGTATGTGGGGGTGCATTCAACAATATAAATATCATCACTAATTTCATGAAAATATGCATATGTACAATGATGGCTCACTTGTCTTGAGAAAGATTGAAACATACTTTTCATGATCTCATAGTAAATAAATCATATGATAAAAACCTCATAAATCATCATAAACTACTCAACTCAAGACTCAGAGTGACTCGGTAATTCAAGAAACTCAATTCTTATGGACATGGGAGGTTCTTATAACCGACATAAACCATATGAGCTATATAGAGTCTAACATTTTTCTCTCCTAAGGAGAGAACCCCACATTGGAGGGAGCGTCGTACTCTTGCCAGGGAGTACAACCTTAATTTAGTGATCAAAATCTCATACTCGACCTCTGGCCCACAAATATCAATACCAATCCTATGGTGGCACATAGTTTTGAGGGAAATACCATATTTTTCGCTCGGTGCTAAATACTACTCCCAGACACAAGCTCAGAACATGTTAGGAAATTCACCATAAACATCACAAGGGTCTATCATGAATATCAAATCAAATGTCTTTCTCATTTATCAAATCATAATTAATTTGTGGATTTATAACTTGACTGAAATTAAATCAATCTTTCTCAATATCAAAATGTATCAATTCATTAAATCATGGCAACATCAATAACTTTGAGGAAATATCAAGACTCATTGTAACAACTCAATCTCATGAATCAATATACTCAATAATCCAATTTGTCTTAAGAAAGCTTAAAGCTTGACACATATCTTGAAAGCACTTGAAATATCAACTCATGGTAGAAATATGAAATTCACAATATTAAATATCAAGTCATAACTTGAAAATAGTAAAATAATCATGTATAACAAATCTTGAACAATTTATATTCTCATAGCCTCATGATGAAGTAATTTGGGTATAAACCCACTTACAAAATTATAAAAATCCATAATAGAAATCAAAGCTTTGGGCACAAGAACGAAAGGATTGCTCTTGTTCAAACCCCACATACCTTAATCTTTGAAATTGGATGAATTCTAGTGCTTGAGACTCTATCCTCACTTGTAATAAATGATTCTCGAAGCCCACACTATGAAGAACTTGGTTCTTGAAGAAATCTTGAAGATTTATGGATGATTTTTGGAAGATTAATGTTCTTGAATAAAATCCTAGATATATTTTCTTAAGAGAATTGGAAGAGAAAATGAAGAAATTAGGGTTTGAATGGGGATTCTCATATATATAGGGGCCTCCAAAAGATGGAAAAGGATCAAAATACCCTTGCAAAAACGTCCTTTAATTGCTGAAAAAAATAGCTGACGACCTTTGTGACAAGTCGTCAGACTTGTGACAAGTCATCACGAAATATCGTCACACAAGGGTGGAATTTATGAATTTCTACTTAAGGTGAAACATTTTTTGATACGCCGTTAGACTTGTGACAAGTCGCCACAAAATGTTGTCACACAGTTTTCAGGCTGACACGCTGGAGTAAAATAGGCATAACTTTTCGTTTCGATAGCCGATTTGAGTGAAATTGGTACCGTTGGAAAGATAATTCAATTATATATCTGTTGGTGGGTCATAGGATTAAAATTTTTTATTGTAACAAGAGATATACTCATTTGAATTCGACTATGCCAAAATCCTTCTCAAGAATTCAATCGGTAAGGGATGTTTTGATTCACCTAATCGCTAGGATATCTTTGAGGCCTTAATACACATCACCCTTGATCAAAAAACAACCAAATCACTATAATTTATTTTTCCTAAGATTGAGTCATGGTGGCACTATTGGCTAGAGTTCTCGGGGTATTATAATTAGACCCGAGAAAGGATGGAGGATTCATTCGGGTGAAATCCCAAATCCTGGATGCAACTGAATTGGACACTGGGTTGGCTAGAAAGGCAGCTGGTCTTTCATTTTTAGTAGCAACTGACTGGGCAAGAGTAGTGAATGCAGCTCTGAACTCTGCATGAGAAACATGTTGATCCAAAGGATCTTCTTGGACATGTCGAGTTCTTCTCTTGGAAGGCATGTTCTGAAATAAAGAGAAGAAATGGATTAGACTGAGAGATTGACTTGAGATTATGCTCACTGGCACGACATGAATACTTAAAGAAGGTAAACTGTTCCTAAAACATCTTATAACCTCCTACACATAAATGTGGCACATAACACACCCATACGCAAGACTTTACTAGGTGCGATTTTCAGACTTCCTAGGACTTTATTGAACCTGGATCTGATACCAAGTTTGTAACACCCCAAATCTGGTACCTGAAATACTACACGGTGATCAAGACCCTGAAGGACCACAAGCTAACCCATGACTGATATCTATACCTGTATACTACATAATATACTCCATAATGCAAAAATATGAACTAAAAGGCCATAAGGTTCAAAATTGTAACATAAAAAATAAAAATATAACATCTGGATGGGGTATGAAATATCCAAAGCAACTGAAATAACTGTCTGAACATGATAGTCTAAAAAGCCTCAAACTGACTGAACTATCTAAATAAGGAGTTCATGGGACATTTTCCCAACTAACTCCAACTAATAAATTAATTAATGAGATAATAAAGTAATGATCATGTCCTCGAAAGATGAGGACTCACTGCTCTAGAATCTACTGATGCTCTAGATCTCATGTCTCTGAACCTATGGTATAAGACACCATAGCGCAAATGCGCTAGTACTTTCAATGTACTGGTATGCATGTGAGGTAGGCTGAATGTATGGGGTTCATATGGATGAGCAATATTGATGAACTGACTAATATGAACGTGAGAATACATGCATGCATACATAGTAACTATATCTAAAAATCGTGATAACATGAATTTACTGATAACTAACATGACTAATGACTGAGTTCTGATAACTGATAATATGAGTGACTATATCTGTCCTGAATATGATGAAACTAGCTGAGTTTCATACTGTATCTGAGTTGACTGTATCTGACAGTCCTAAATTATGTAAAACTATCTGAAGTCTATTACTGAGACTGATTGACTATATCTGACAGTCCAGATTCTGTAACATGAAACTGTGAGAAGTATTCATCTAATTGACATGCCCCAAATGACGCATTATAGCTGAATTGGAGTCCAATCTATGCGCTAATTGGAAGGGTGTTAATACCACACCACTGGTAAGGACAACATATGAGTGACCCTCAACTAGCAAGTTACTCTAATAAGAATGGTGGGAACCCTCAACTAGCAGGTTAAGCCACCTCATCTACCCTCAACTAGTAGGTATGATGTCTCAACCTACACTGGCTACGTAGTTCTGGAATACAAGGATTACTTCTAAGAATCACACTCTCTACTAGCTGTTGAGTTTACATCCTTGGGTTCACTCGATGTTAATTTCTATTCCCATCCGAATAAACACTAAACATGATTAACTAATCTAAATAAGACTGAGTTTACTAAATTCTATTAACTGACGAAATACTACTGATATTTGACAACTGACTGAGTTCGTGAGATTACTGAGGTTAATGAATTACTAAGCTTTCCTGAGTCACATGACTGACTGAGTTCTATGGATCATGGCTTAACTGAGGACATCATGAAAATGTGACATTGTCTCTAGGCATACAGCTAAATTATCGGGTACAAGTACCCCCAGGACTCGATGGAAAGAAACTGACAAAGCATGACTTTCTTAAATACATGACCAACATCGCAATCCATAATTCATTTATTGAGGCAGTTCATAAAACATTTGATATGCATAAGCTTGTACATAAATAGGGATTTTATAAGTTTATATTAGTTAGGCATTTTTTTCCTTCACATAGGCATTTAATCAGACATATGGTAAGCATCGTACATGTAGACAACATTATATAACAAATAAATATCATGATTCAACTCTAATTTCATCATCCAAGGGTTTAATCATAGGTCCACATAAATCTACCTTTATACTAATTAATTCCACATAAAATTATCACCCAACATGGATTAGAATTTAATTGGTCATTATCAACATTAACAAAAGCAACCCAACATGAAATTCATAAAGAAATCCATACAATTGAACTTTGAAAAGAGATTCTTGGTCTCCATGGACGAAAGGATTTCATGAATGAATACTATGCATACCTGGGTTGAGTTTCTTGAAGTTCTTGAACTTGAAGAATTTGAATCTCTTAGTTCTTGAAAAAGATTTGGATTTTTTTCTTGAGAATTAATTTTAGAGAGAAAACCCTAATTTTATTGTTGTAGATGGATAATGGATTTCTGAGCTTTGGTCGGATATGACTAGGTATATACACGGGTGGTAAAAGACCAAAACTCCTCTTTAAAAATGGCTTTAAAATAACTGAACAGAACATGCGACAGTGGGTGCGATGGTCCATCGCTGGGTTGATGGTCCGTCAGACTGACCGTTGCACTGGGACCAGAACTGGAACTTACTGCCTTGGTGTGACGGTCCGTCGCTAGGTCAACGGTTCATCGGTCCTGACCGTCGCTTCTAGGTAGAATAGAGCCTCACTGTTTCCCTTGTAATGGCCCGAGCGATGGTCCGTCACTAGTTTGACGATCCGTTGGCCTGGTCCATCAATCCAGGACAGAGGTAGTCACACTACCTCACTGCGACAATCATGGGCAATGGTCCGTCTCTAGTCCGATGATTCGTCGGCCTCACCGTCGCACCTGAGCGATTTTACTGCCTTTTATATTTTGGCCATAATTTTCTCTTTCGATGTCGGATTTGGATGAAATTGGTATCGATGAAAAATTGGGCGATTTTAAAAATACCACATGTACAAAAGTGGATTCATCTTTCAAATAAAGCTTCTAATATTCTTGGAACAATTTCAAGCTAGGAAAAAGTATGGGGTATTACATAAATCATACAAACACCAAATTGAAGTAATTTACAAGCATTCTATTAGGTTTTTCTCAAGTTTTCTCTCAAAAAAAACCCTAAGTACCCAGAACCTCTTCCAAGAATCTCAAGAATCCACCGTAGCGTTCATAAATTGAGTTGGGATTCAAGGGTCCCAAGTCAAGGGCTTCAGGAACCCTCATCCAAAAGTATGAGAAAGAGTCTCAAGCAATCTTATTCATCAAAGTTCATAATTCGAGGTATGTGGGGTTTGAACAAGAACACTTCTTCCGTTCTTGTGCCCAAAGTTTTGGTTTTTCTTAAAAGATTTTAATGTTTCAAGATGAATAATGCCTAAGTTGCTATATTTCAAGTATATGAGATTATGGATTTGTTCAAGTATTGAATTATATGATACTACACTTATTTTATGATTTGAATTGAGAATTAATGTTATGAATTACATAATCCCTCCATGATTGATGTTTGGAATACTCTTAAGGTTGAAGTCATGATTTACCCTCTATTTTGAATTGAGATTTCTTGAATATGTATACATGTTTTAAGGTCCAACAATGAATTTTGATATATTCTATAGTATTTCAAGAATGGTATTGATATCTCCATTTCATTCAAGTTTCAAAACTTGTTAAAGATAATCTACCAAAGTATAAAGAAAAGAGTTGATTTTGATCCTAAGTTAATAAAGGAATCCACATCTTGTGATTTAAGTTAAAGGGAAGCATATTGGCTCCCATTTAAATTGTATAAGGTGGATTTTCCTAAAAGTTCTGAGCCTAGTATGGGAGTAGTACTTAGCACCGAGTTGGGCTTAATTCTGAGGTCTCATGCCCCAGAACTACAAGCCGCCTAAGGATTTGATTTACCCCAAGTGGGTTAAGCTAGTGATCACTAAAAGTAAAGGTTCTACTCCGATGGCAAGGATAGAACAACTCTCCCCAATGTGGGCAAGACGTTGGACTCCATGTAGCTCACATGGTTTATATCGGTTAGAGTAAACTCCCAAGTTTCCTAGAGTCTCATGTCTTACAGTTCTTAAGGTTTTAAGTCCTTAAGTTTAAAAGAAGTTCCTTATTTTTAAAAGACTAAAGTGTATGTTCGAAAAGTTGTTGTTTTAAGAGTTCAACTAGTTTACAAGCTTGAGATCAAAGAAAGAATACAGATTTAGAACAAAGTGTTATGTTTCACGTGATTTATACTACATGTTTCATTATTCATAATTTATGAGAGTTTTATTCAAGATTTGTGAGTCATCTACAATGCCATGTATGTTTTCTATAAAGATTTGATGTATTGATATTTAGTTGCATACACCCCCATATACTCAGTACATTCCCAAGTGCTGATCCATATATATGTCTGTGTGCTACATTATCTCATAATGTAGGTTCAGGTGCTCAGTCCCAGCAGCGTCAGTGATCCCGAGTATTTTTATCTACATCTCCACTATGGTGAGTCCTCATGGTTTGAGGACCTATCTCCCGATACTTTAATATTTTTAGTAGTTGTTCTACTGCTTTCAATTCAATTTGAGTCAGTTGGGGATCTGTCCCAATAGCTCTCTAGTTTGTTGAGTAGTAGAGGCTTTGTCAGACTAGATGGTCAGTATATTTAGATTTGTAGTATTTTGTTACCTTTACAGTACTCATTCGAATTTTAGTTAGACATGATATGACATGACTCCTTACTTTGCTCTCATTATCTTTAAGTAAGTTTTATGCTAAGTAGCAGGCTCAAAGGGTTAGCATAGGGCTACTAGCCTTAAGCACCATGTGATGCTCCAGGACAAGATTTCGGGGCATTACAGATATAGATATTTGTCTTTTAAAAATAAAAAATAAACATACAAAATTAAAAAAAGAAAAAAAAAACTAGACAAAAACAAAAAATAAAAATCTGGAAAAAAAAGAAGTGAAAAAGGACAAAAAAAGAAAGAGAAATAGAAACTAGAAATAGTTGTGTAAAATCAAATTATTCGGTCATACTTCCACATTTGAATGTTTAAACTATTTTGGGGTTTCGCGGATGTTCCGACCCCTATTTATCAATTCCAAATAAAGTGTTGGAAATACAACAGTTTATTGGCATGTTAGGTGTCCGATGGCTGTTCGTATTTCTAAATCTGAGTTGTACACTTGGAAACCTAGTCAAAGCCCACTCTAGATAGAGCAAAATCAAAATCTTTTTTAGGCATGAGCCTAAGACGACCCAATACCTGAGGGGGTATTGGGTCCATTAGAAGAACCCACCTTATGTCTATTGACCCCGAGTCAATAACAGACGATCATCGGTTATGTGTTTTAACTGAAGGATGTAACGCCGGATTTTACAATCCATTGTCCCTTGGAATATATTTCGGAGGTAATCAAACGTATTATAAATGACATGTATATCCTTAAAACGTTAGGCTTACCTTTGGCTTGAAAGGTCTTATGTATGCTAGGACACATAGTAATTATTTATATATGTGCTAAAGTGTTTTATTGTTTTGCTTTATCTATATTTGCTTGATTTGTGTGTTTAAATAACATATCTTTGGCCTTAAACACGATTAGTCCATTAATCTATTTGAAAATCTTAGAGCATTAATAGGAATATAAGGCTGAAATTTGAAACCTTCCAAAATATCCTTAAAAGTCCATCAAATATATTTCTTCCAAGTTAAATTTGAACTATTTAAATTGTGAGTTGGACCAGATCTTCTTGTCATTAAATAAAATATGCTAGTTCTTATTTCTAAAAATGGGTTTGTTGCTTACTGTTTTGCGACTTTGTCAATCCTTAGTTCAAGATAGGTCATCCGTCTTTCAATGAGATGTGTTGGGCCATCACTTCGATCAAAGTAACATGTTACATTCAAGATAGGTAGTCCGTCTTTCAATGAGACACGTTGGGCCATCACCACATTCAAAGTGATATGTTATTAATATTGGTTGTCCACCTTTCAATAGGACACATTGGGTTGTCACCCATCCAAAGTGATATATTGTATTCAATATTGTCAATTACCCTATTCAAAGTGACATGTTACATTCAATATTGGTCGTCCACCTTTCAATTAGACTCATTGGGCCTTCACCCCATTCAAAGTGACACGCTGCATTCAATATTGGTCGTCCGCCTTTCAATGAGACACATTGGATAGTCACTCTCGTTCAAGTGACATGTTATTCAATGTTGGTCTTCCGCCTTTCAATAAGACATGTTGGGTCATCACCCCCATTCAAGTGACATGATACATTTAAGAAAGGTTGTCCGCCTTTCAATGAGACACGTTTGATTGTCACCCCATTCAAAGTGACACTACAATATTGGTCATCCGCCTTTCAATGAGATACATTGGATTGTCACTCTCGTTCAAGTGACATATTATTTAAAATTGGTCGTTCGCCTTTCGATAAGACATGTTGAGCTGTCAACCCCATTCAAGTGACATGTTACATTCAAGATAGGTTGTCCGCCTTTCAATGAGACACATTAGATCTTTGCTCTGCTCAAAGCAATTGTGTAAATTGGCATTAACTATCTCAGCATAGCATGTTCAAACAGGTTTGTACCAATTTATGTTTGTGTAATGCTATATTCACAATCAATCATTTGTTTGAGTTGTTGTCAAGAGCATCCAAAAGGATGAAATTCTCAAATTAAAACCACAGGTGTGGACGACTCGAAAAAGGACGCAAATGTGGAACTTTTTCTTTACTGCAAATAGAGACATAGTCTAATAAGGAATATCAAACTTTTAGACGCGAACTGAAGATTGAATTCCACCACCATCAAAATACACCCCTATTAGAAGTCATATAGGATATTATGGGTTAAGTTTCACTTTCAAGATACTTCTAAACTCATACTGGAAGTAACCTTCCCTTTCCTTCAAATTCGAGTGATAACGCACTCAGAGTTTTGAAAATAATGTCTAGGTAAATTCTTGCCTATGAATGTGAAGGATCTCACATTCATAGTTAAAAGGTTATAAGCCTATTTCTCTTAACTCAATTGACTTGTCACTCATACCGAACCAAAGATTGTCTTAAATAAGAGACCAAATTTTCCACCGATCGAGTCGAACTACAAGTAGTCTGATTTTCTTAATCATTGGGATATGTAGGCTGGCCTCTATATACAAAACTTAGCTGCATTTCAACCTCCCCCCATTCCACTTATTCGTCAGTTTTTCGATTTTACCAACATTTAAAAATCGACATAGCTTGTGAATTTTTTTAATCGTGCTTAAAATCAAGTTTTATGAACTACAAGTAACTTGAATTCTCATGAAACCTGAGATATGTAGGAAACTTGATACCGAGGTCCGACCATAACTTCACAAAAATCATGCGAAAATCAACCCTTTTTGAGAAATGAATTTGTGGATGGACAAAAAGTTAAGAACGTCAAACTACCTTTGCCCAGGGTTACTTGAATTCACCCTACCCAAAGGGAGGGGGCAGTTGTTTAACACCTAATTTTTTGCCCTCTACGACTAAGTTTAATTATGAGTTTATTTGATTTTAGATAAAATTACAACATTTATGTTATCCAAATACAAAAAAAAAAAAGTCAAAATATGTATGTACATAATTTTTTCATTTTAAGTAGCGATTATATAATTTCATATATGAGAGATTGTATAATTTTCTTACTTAAATAATTATTGCATTGAAAATTAAATTTTAATCAAGAGTTATGTTGAAAATTTATTAAAATAGGTAAAATAATGGTATAAGTATAATTTGTTCTTGAAAATAATATATTTGAAAAATATTTATTTGGTTTTATCAAATCAAGAAGTTTGAGATTAAATAGTTGTTAGTTTATTTTAAATTTTAATTAAATTTAGTTAATTTATTAAATTTGACATTACTTGAAATCAACTTGGCCATAATTGCAATGCAATTGGCCAATTAATTTTTCAATTAGGTTAATATTTAAATTCAATTGACTAAAACCCTAACAATTAGGCTATTTATTAAATAGCCGAAACAAATTACCTAGCCCATTTCCCACTTTTAAATTGGGCCACTAGCCCAAAAAATCCACCATATCAGCAGCCCAGTCGCCTGACCCGTTACCGACCCAGCTCAAACCCACTACTCTTTTCCTCTTAATTAATATCAACTATAACAACAACCCTTAACCCCACCGTACAAATAAACAGCAATAGCTAGCAACAACAATTTCAAATAATGAACAACATCGACAATAACTCGTACAATACCATCTCAGCATCTCAACGTAAACAACAACTTCAGTACATGGCGAAACCACTCCGACCCAGCAAACCCAACAACTCATATCAACAACAGCAACCAATGCGACAATAATACCCACAATTTCAATGCAACAATAGTACAGCAACGGCAAAAACCCAGCTCAGCAACAACATTTTAATTTGTACAAACTCCAGTAAAACATTATCTCAAATTTTAAAATTCAAATTTAAATTATTTTTCCCTCATTGCCCCTCCGTTTACCCCAAAAAATTAGTCTTAAATCTCCTATAAATACTCATGTATGTAGAGTGAAGGGGGGAGGATTTTTGAGAAAAAATTGTGAGTTTTGGAGGTACATGCCTCTAACTTCACACAACCGAAATTCCGACGGAAAACTAAACTCTAGTAAAGTCACTATAATTTGATAGATTGGAATTGAGTTTTACCGGTGGCGGAAGTTTGTCGTCATGGTTCATCATCCCGTTCGTTGTCCCGAAAAAGGTAAACATATTTTTTCTCTTTTAAATTCTGTCATTATCTCTTCTTTTTTCTTCGTTCAAGTAGCGTAATGATGGGAGTATGTGTTATAGAAGTTTTTTCGAAAGCCATAGGTTTTGTGTTTGGTTTCTTGAGTTGTTTTTACGATTCGTTGTTTCGACGTTATGATGTTTTCTTTCAGCGCTAATCTATAGTTCTATTTAGTTGGAATGATTGTTTTGTTTTAGTTTGAATCACCTTTTTTTCTCTAATTAAAATATCTGTATGTTAAAAGTCGAAGCCTTAAGAATATTTTAAACAAACTCTTTGAATTAGTCCTTCCAAAGAATGAAGTTTGAATTTTAGGTTATTTCTTAAGTTTTAATTCAGGAAGTTCCTTCTGATTTTTGAGAAATTAAAAGGTATGGTTGGGGTTAGTTTTCTATAAGTCTTGGCCTAAGTTACTTACGAGTTTATTGTGTTGTAAAACCAAGTCTTTTGTTTTCACTATGTCATATATTTGGTTTCTATTAGTTGTTGAGATAAAGTCGTTAGTTTGAGAAAGTCATGAGCGGATTCGCCTCTTCAAATATTTTGTTCTGTTTTGCGATTAATAAGTTTCTTGGCATGCCTTTTTCCTGTATGAACCCTCTTGTTATGTGTTGCGTAATTTCTCAAGTAAAGCTAACAAATTTGGTCCATATAGTACGAATAAGTTTGTTGGGATTAAGGGTCCATTGCTATGTTTTAAAAGTTATTCAGGTTCACGCAAGTTCAAGATATTGATTTCATACCTTCGTTATGAAATTTGAAATTGATTGTTAACTTTCACTTAAATTGTTTAAATGTGTTTGTCGATTCGAATATCCTTGGAACTATTTAAATTGTGAGTTGGACCAAATATTCTTGTCATTAAATAAAATATGTGATATGTGTACTTGTCTTTATTTCTAAAATGGGTCTGTTGCTCAGTTCTTTGCTAATTCTTTAATCCTTAGTTCAAGATAGGTCATATGTCTTTCAATGAGACGTGTTGGGCCGTCACCCCGATCAAAGTAACATATTACATTCAAGATAGGTCATTCGTCTTTCAATGAGACACGTTGGGCCATCACCCTATTCAAAGTGATATGTTATATATAATATTGGGCGTCCACCTTTAGATGGGACACATTGGGTCGTCACCCCATTCAAAGTGATATGTTATATTTAATATTGACCGTCACCCCATTCAAAGTGACACGTTACATTTAATATTGGTCATCCACCTTCCAATTAGACTCATTGGGATGTCACCCCGTCCAAAGTGACACGCTACATTCAATATTGGCTGTCCATTTTTTAATGAGACATATTGGATCGTCACTCTCGTTCAAGTGACATGTTATTCAATATTGGTCGTCCATCTTTCAATTAGACATATTAGGTCATCACACCCGTTCAAGTGACATATTACATTCAAGATAGGTTATCCGTTTTCCAATGAGACACGTTGGATCGTCACCCCATTCAAAGTGACATGCTACATTCAATATTGGTCATCCGTCTTTCAATGAGACACATTGGATTGTCACTCCCGTTCAAGTGACATATTATTCAATATTGGTCATTCGTCTTTCAATAAGACATGTTGGGTCGCCAACCCCGTTCAAGTGACATATTACATTCAAGATAAGTTGTCCGCCTTTCAATGAGACACGTTGGATCTTCGCTCCGCTCAAAGTAATTGTGTAAATTGGTTCATCAATTATCTCAGCATAACATGTTCAAATAGGTTTGCACAATTTACGTTTGTGTAATGCTACATTTACAATTAATCATTTGTTTGAGTTGTTGTTGAGAGCATCCAGAAGGATGAAATTCTCAAATTAAAACCACATGTGTGGATGACTCCAAAAAGGACGCAAACGTGGAACTTTTTCTTAGCAGCGAACTAAGACATAGTCTGATGAGGAATATTAAACTCTTTGGACGCGAGCCGGAGATCGACTTCCACCACCATCAAACCACACCCCTATTAGAAGGCATGTAGGATATTTTGGAATATTCTGGGTTCAGTTTCACTTTCAGGATACTTTTAAACTCATACTGGAAGTAACCTTCCCTTTCCTTCAAATCCGAGTGATAACGCACTCAAAGTTTTGAAAATAATGTCTAGGTAAATTCTGACCTATGGATGTAAAGGATCCCACTTTCACGGTTAAGAGGTTCAAGTCTCTTTTTATTAACTCAATTGATTTGACACTCATTCCGAACCAAAGATTGTCTTAAGTAAGAGACTATTCCACCGATTGAGTTGAACGACAAGCAGTTCGATTTCCTAAATCATTGGGATATGTAGGGTGTGCTCTATATAGAAAACTCAACTGCATTCCAACCTTCTCCCATTTCACTTATTCTCCAGCTTTTTGGTTTGGCCAAAATTTAAAAGTCGACATAGCTTGTGAATTTTTTTAATCGTACTTAAAATCAAGCTTTATGAACTACAAGTGGCCTAAATTCTCATGGAACCTGAGATATGTAGAAAACTTGATACCGTGGTCCGACCATAACTCCACAAAAATCATGCGAAAACTAACCCCTTTTGAGAAACAAATTTGTGGATGGACAAAAGCTTAGAAACATCAAATTCCCTTTTCCCAGGGTTACTTGAATCCACCCTACCCAAAGGAAGGGGGTAGTTGTTAACACCTAATTTTTTGTCCTGCACGACTAAGTTTAATGATGAGTTTATTCGATTTTAGATAAAATTACAATATTTATTTTATCTAAATAAAAAAATTTAAAATATTTATGTACATAGTTTTGTCATTTTAAGTAGCAATTATATATTTTCGTATATAAGAGATTGTATAATTTTCTTACTTAAATAATTATTTTATCAAAAATTGAATTTTAATCCAGAGTTATGTTGAAAATTTATAAAAATAGATAAAATAATGGTTTAAGTATAATTTGTTCTTGAAAATAATTTATTTGAAAAATATTTGTTTGATTTTATCAAATCAAGAAGTTCGACATTAAAATAATTGTTAATTTGTTTCAAATTTTGATTAAATTTAGTCAATTTATTAAATTTGACATTACTTGAAATCAACTTGGCCATAATTGCAATGCAATTGGCCAATTAATTTTTCAATTAGGTTAATATTTAAATTCAATTGACTAAAATCCTAACAATTAGGCTATTTATTAAATAGCCTAAACTAATTACCTAGCCCATTTCCCACTTTTAAATTGGACCACTAGCCCCAAAATTTCTACATCTCAGAAGCCCAGCCGCCTGACCTGTTACCGAACCGGCCCAAACCCACTACTCTTTTCCCCTTGATTGATTTCAACACAAACAACCACCCTTAACCCGACCGTACAAACAAACAACAACAGCCAACAACATCGGCAACACAACTCGTATAACGCCATCTCAACATCCCAACGTTAACAACCACTTCAACAAACGACGAAATCCACTCTAACCCAGCGAACCCAACAACCCGTATCAGCAACGCAACAATAACAACCACAATTCAATGCAACAACAGTACAACAACGGAAAAAACTAGCTCAGCAACAACGTTTCAATTCGTACAAATTCCAGTCAAACCTTATCTCAAATTTTGAAATTCAAATCTTAATTCATTTTTCCTCTTAACCCCTTCGTTTCCCCCAAAAATCAGTCTCATATCTCCTATAAATACCCACGAATGTAGAATGAAGGGGAGGAGGATTTTTGATAAAAATTTGGGAGTTCTGGAGGTGCATGCCTCTAACTTCACACAACCGAAATCCCGACGGAAAACTAAAATCCAGCAAAGTCACTATAATTTTGATAGATTGGAATTGTGTTTTGCCGGTGGTGGAAGTTTGTCGTCAAGGTTCGTCGTCCCTTTTTTTGCCCCGAAAAAGGTAAACACATTTTTTCTTTTTTAAATTCCCTCATTATCTCTTCTTTTTTCTTCGTGCAAGTAGCGTAATGGTGAGATTATATGTTGTAGAATGTTTTTCGAAAGCCATAGATTTTGTGTTTGATTTCTTGAGTTGATTTCACGACTCATTGTTTCGGCGTTATGATGTTTTCTTTCAGCGTTAATCTGTAGTTTTATTTAGCTTGAATGATTGTTTTGTTTTAGTTTGACTCACCGTTTTTTCCTCTAATTAAAATATCCATGTGTTGAAAGTTGAGGCCTTAAGGATATGTTAAACAAACTCTTTGAATTAGTCCTTCCGAAGAATAAAGTTTGAATTTTGGGTCTTTTCTTAAGTTTTAGTTCAGGAAGTTCCTGCTGAAGATTTTTGAGAAATTAAAAGGTATGGTTGGGGTTAGTGTTTCAAAACCAAGTCTTTTGTTTTCACTATGTCATATATTTGGTTCCTATTAGCTGTTTAGATAAAGCCATTAGTTTGAAAAAGTCACGAGTGATTCGCCTCTTCAAACATTTTGTTCTGTTTTGCGATTAATAAGTTTCTTGGCATGCCTTTGTCCTGTATGAACCCTCTTATTATGTGTTGCGTAATTTCTCAAGTAAAGCTAACAAATTTTGTCAATATGGTACGAATAAGTCCGTTGGGACTAAGGGTTCATTGCTATGTGTTAAAAGTCATTCAGGTTCGTGCAAGTTCAAGATATTGAGTTAATCCCTTCTTTTTGAAATTTGAAATTGATTGTTAACTTTCGCTTAAATTGTTTAAATGTGTTTGTCGATTCGAATATATCTTTGAACTATTTAAACTTTGAGTTGGACCAGATCTTCTTGTCATTATATAAAATATGTGATATGTCGCTATTTCTAAAAAATGGGTTTGTTGCTTACTTCTTTGCTACTTTGGCAATCCTTAGTTAAAGTATATGCCTATTTGTTTAAAAAAAAGTGATGTATTTTTTGCTTAAATAGTTAGTTGTAGAAAGTACGTCATAATTTGAGATGAGGATTTGGATAAAGGAATTTTTGCTACTGTTTAGTTTGAAGAATTTCATTGGAACACTGTTCAAGTATTTGAAGTAACTAGCCATTTTGGATCTCCTTTCGGAATTAATTTAACTAAAATTAATAAATTTGTTAGTTTCGTTTTGACGAAATAATCTCTTTTAATTTTGCTACTTCATCGAATCTCTTTTTGGGTAATTGATTGTAATTATTTCAATAATGTTTGGCTAAGGATAAAACTGTCTTAAGTGTTGAATTTTATGTCTGATTAGCAACAATCTTGGCATATTGCTAACTTTCTTTTGCTTTCTCTTTACACATGGCTGCCTGAAACAAGTCCATCTGGACTCCCCGTACCTTGCATTTCATTTTCTTTAATATGTTAGGAGTTTATATTCCTATCACGAATTCCCATTAAATGTTTGCATGTTTAATAAATTTGTCTTTCTTTATGTATTGATAAATTTACTAACTTACATTATCATCTCCTTTGCATGAACTCTCCTTGTGAGTCCACGGGACTCTAAAACTCCACATCTCCTCAAAGGGCCAAGGAGGCCCGGATTTTCAAGTCTATGCTTCAAAATCAAGTCCAAAAGGGTTGATATACACTCATATACACAATATATATGGGTTTTTCAGGTGGAAGGTGGTTTGTATATGCCAACATATGATGCATAGTGAAGTTGGAAGCAAATATACAACCATTTACATATCACTATATAGTAAATATACGGAAAAACGTGAAGAAAACCTGCTGTGATATACAGATGATATACACAGCTGAAAGAAATTTGAAAAAAGGACCATTTAAATAGGCCCCAAACCAATGGTGTCCAGATTTGAAAATGGGTCAAGTAAATCAATTAATCTAGATAAATTCCCCAATGTGTTGCCATTTTATTTTATCTTAGTATTCTTATATTTAATTCATAATTTTCACCTAATTTATCTTGTCTAAAAACGAATTAAATAGGTTCCTTCGATTTTCTCCTCAAAACAAGTCTTCTCAAAGTGCGTATTTTGTTTTAAGATGACATTTATTTTGTTCATGTGATTAATAGTTTATTTGGATTCAAGTAATTTTCTCCGAACTTAAGAAATTCATCTTCAAATTTAAGAAACTAATTTATTTTGAAAATCAACTTTTCAAAAATTAGCAAAGCACTTTCAACACTCTCTTAGCATCTTTTTAAAGGCATTTTCCAATAAATTGACTTTTCTATAATAAGAAGAAAATAACTATGCAATCTCCTTCCTTTTTCATAAAAAATAAAAATCATTTTCCTCTTGAAATTTAAAAAAAATTGTAACTTAGTTCAATTCAAATAGAATATTTCTCATTCGAATAAATAAATGTCATGTTTAAGTAAATAATTTTAATATTTTCTATAAAATTAAGTCTTTGCTAAATTAACCACTTTTAGTTAGTCAAATTAGTTTTTTTTTTTTTGGTAAACCGTTTTAAACGGATGCTCCTAAGTGCCTTAAAAATCTTTTTAGGGCGTTAACTAAACCCTTACTCAGTATCTCTAGTTCTAAAGGTTTATTTCTATTTTTGAACCTTTAAAACTCTTTTAAGTTTTCTTGATTTTTTTCCTATAAAAATCAAGTGGCGACTCTGTGAATTTTGTTAAATTATTTCAAAATTTTCTTGAATCTTTTGAAATAGTTTTAAGAGGTCAGAATCATTTTCTCGCCAAAAGAAATCCCAAAAAGGATAAAACAAACTTATATCAAGATTTTAAGCAAGAATTGGTCTTTTGATCCTAAGCTAAGATAAGGAATCCACATTATTCATACAGCTTATGATTTAAAACAAAGAGAAGAACAATTGATTTTCATTATAAATCCTTATGCTACTTTAAGGTGAATTTCCTAAAGAGAAAGCATGTAAGTAATATGGAAGTAGTATTTAGCACCGAGTTGGGTATGAGACCAAGGTTAGATGCCTCAGAACTACGTGTCACCATAGAATTAAGTCCTAATATGGGTTCATCATAATGATCACTCTAGTTAGGTTCTATTCCGATGGCAAGGGTAGAACAACTCTCCCAACGTGGGTAAGAGACGTTGGACTCCATGATAGCTCATATAGTTTATGTCGGTTAGAAAAATCTCCCAAAAGAAAGAGTAAAAGTACAACTTTTAGAACTAAGTGTGATGGCTCACAAGATTTATACAGTATGCTTCATTATTTATGATTTTCAGCTTTCAGTTATTCAAGCTTAAGGTGAGTCATTTACACTTAGCATGCATTGTTTAAAGGTTTATATGTACATTAATTTATTATTTTTATTTATGCATTCACCTTCATATACTCAGTACATTCCAGAAGTACTGATCTACAAATATGTCTCTTTGCTACATTGTCTCATAATGTAGATATCAATTGTAGCACATTATAGTCAGACAATTCGCAGCTTCCAATCAACAGGTGATGAGTTCTTTTGATTCGAGGACTCGAGCCAACTATAGTTTCAGTATCATTTTTTTTATATTCAGTTGTATTGATTAGAGATAGCTGGGGGTCATGTCCCGTTTACCTATAGTCAATAGTAGTAGAGGCTTCATAGACAGCTAGTAGAGTTAATGTATTTGAGTCCAGTTTTATTTTGTATAACCAGAATTGTAATCATTTTAATCCAGTTTTGTATTTGATCATATTCAGAAAAGATTTATCTTCCGCTACTTCTTTCAAATTTATGTAATATATTTAGTTGCTCACGAGTTATACAAGTATCATGAGTTAGCTTAGGATCATTGGTGGTTCTAAGCACCGTGTAACGTCCAGAGGTAGTCTCAGAGCGTTACATTCATGTGCTTTTTTCATTTGGTTTATTTCGTGGTCTGACCGAGGGTCTTGTCTCGGTTTTAGACAGATGTTGTTTTTAGTTTAGTAGAAACTTCGTAGATTTGTTATAGATGTTTTGGTTATTTCTTATGGGCTTATGTCCCGCATTTATTAAGTTGAAATAATAGAATTACTATGTCTTCAGTTTATCTTCCGCTTTAATTATCGTGGATAAGTATGCGTATGAGTATGATTACATGTTTGGAGGGCTTCTCGAGCCTTTATAGTTCAGGATGCCCGTCACAGTTAGGACCTTGGCTCGGATCGTGACAAATTTCTTAGTGACTATGATAATGAATTGACACCTAATTCGAACGTAAAAATTATTTGCCATTGATCGCTTCTTAGTTAAATACTTCGCATGTGAAATTTCATGTCAAAGTCATAGAATCTCATTCGTAAAATTTAAATTTCAAGATAACAATTAGTAATTTTTTATCATGGAAGCTAAAATATGATAATTTGTAAATTTTACTTCACCTCAACCCTCCTCAATACGATGTTTGATCTAGTACATAATGAATAATTTGACATTAATTAAGCAGAAAAATAATGCACAAGTTACTTTATGCATTGATAATCTAGAGAAAATATATTCAAATTATATCACTTAAACTAACTACTAATGACTACAATCATTATCAATAAATAAAAAAAATAATTAGTTATAACAAATTAAACCCCAATAATAATAATATTCTACAAAATATCAATGTATATAAGTCATCAATCATTACCAGCAAAGAAAAAAATAATTAGTTATAGTGAATTAAATCCTAATAATAATAATATTCTATAAAATATCAATGTATATAATTGCTCAATAAATAAAACAATTCACAAGTTATGTAATTTAGGATTGTAATCCTAAAATAAGAGAGAATTATAAAGACCACAAATATCTTTCACTTGGTCAACTTATAAATCCAAAATAAAAAAACGGGAATAAATTCTTTTTAGCTTTTGGCTTCTAAAATGTCAAATTTGACTTTTTAAAAACAATTTTTAAAATTGATCAATAAAATAACTTAAAATCATTTTGACCAACTTAAAGCCTACCCAAACACCCTCTACACAGATACAACTCTATTTTCCATTCACTAACAGAAAAGGGACCCACACACATACGCCTCTCTCGCACCATTTAGATACACAGAGACTCCATTTTTCGATCTACAGAGCAACAGACATCAGTGAGAATCTGGGAGAGGGAGAAACAAAATAGTGAAAATTGGAGGTTGATTTAGAAGAGAAGTGGCGTGAGAGAGAGGAGAATGGAAAGAGAGTGAATTGAGGGCGAGATTGAGCGAGAGAGACAGTTAAAAAAGTTGGGAGAAACAAGAGAGAAAAAAACAGATCGGTCCTCAATTTTCTGGCAACGTTATCGCCATAATTGTAGCTCTCGTCACCCTTTAAATTGACGGTGAAGCTCACCGGACTCCGCCAGCACGGAAACGGTAGTTCCGAGCTCCACCGTTGTCAAACCCGCCGGAAAACGTCCTCTCCGTCGACGAACGCTCCATATCCGATCAACTGCGGCTGAAACCCATTGGAAAGCGGCCGCAAATCAAAGGCTAGATTTCCACCGCCACTGCTGTCACTGTTCCGATAGCTGAAATCCGCCGGAAACAGTCGACCGAACAACCCTTTTATTTTCCAAACCCACCGCCGGGAAACTCTGAAAACAGTCGATCCCAGCTCCAAAAACGTACTAGTTGTGATTGTTTTTTTTTTTTGGCAAAAACAGAGTTCAGGGTTGAATTCGATATTGAGTTGGTGGTTTGAGGTTTGAATTGAGATTTGAGGTTTTTGGATACGGCTTTCTCTTTGAATGACATAACTTGCACAATAAAAGTTTGATTGGAGGTTGAATTCTATCTCTTCTCATTTTTAATTAATATGTGATTGACTTGTGTGAAGCGTGATATGATATGAATATTTGATGATTTTGATGTGTGTTTGATTTCACTGATAGTGATTGTGGATTGTTGAAAAATAGTACTTTGTGAATTCTTATGTAGGAACTTTTAGTTAAATTTTGGAATGGGAATTGAAAAATCGATAAAAGGAGTTAATATTGTTATGCTTTGATTCATCGATTTATTATTGGATTTGGACGGATGTTAATTTTGACAAACACGATAGTGTTATGTTTTAGGCCGAAATCAATAGGCAAATTTTAGGTTTTGAGTAGGCAACTCATAGGATTTTATATCATCGAATATGTAAATGTCTGTGTTGAGTGATGTGTTGAGTTATTTCTTTACTCATATTGTTTTTCATCAAATGTATTCATTTGCCGGAAAATGCTTCGAAGTCACATTGTACTTATTTATCAGAGAATGTCCTAAAGTATCATATACGCAAAAAAGACTCGTGATCAAGGCGTGAGACATCGAGTAAAACACAGTTAGAACAATTAGAATATTTTAGGTTTTATTTCAGCATTTTTATTTTTGGCTTGTAATAAATTGGATTGTATACTATTCTTGGATTTTTGATTGTTTGTTTTGTGTGTTGTGTGTTTTGTTTGGTTTATGCATTTCATAGTGTCGTATTATTTGATATACTCTAAGGAGTAATCGTGGTTGAACCACAGGATCGAGGAATGCCTAACCCCTTTTCCTCGATCAACAGAATTTCTTAATCGAAACCTCTGTTCGTAGATTAGCTTTTAGAGTCAAACCGTTTTGAAAAAAGAATTTTCAACGGTGATTTGACACATCCGATTATGCCAAGTGGTGACTTTGAGTTTGAATGTAAATATCCTTTTTGAAACGAATTTTAATTTTTAGTCACTTTAATAATAAAATTTATTTTCGAACTTAAAATTAATCTTTTTGATTAACAAAAAAGGGTGTGACATAGGGTGGTTGAAATAGACACTTGCTTCGGGAGTCTTGTGTGATAAGAAGGTGCCTCCTAAACTTAAAGGTAAGTTCTGCAGAGTGACAGTCTGATCAACTATGTTTTATGAAGCAGAGTGTTGTCCACTTAAGAACTTTTACATTCAAGAGTTAAAGGTGACATAAATAAGGATGTTGTGATGGATGCGTGGACTTGCGAAGATGGATAAAGTTAGAAATGAGATTTTTTAGGAGAAGGTGGGAGTAGCTTCGGTGGAGGACATGATGCAGAAAGTGAGGTTGCGATGGTTCGGGCATATAATGAGGAGAGACACGGATGCTCTAGTATAAATGTGTGAGTAGTTGACTATAGATGATTTTAGGCGGGGTAGAGACAAGCCGAAGAAATATTAAATAGAGGTGATTAAGCATGACATGGAACAGTTACAACTTACGCAAAACATGACCCTTGATATGAAGGTGTGGAGGATGCGAATTAGGGTAGAGCATTAGTAGGTAGGTGTACGTCCATAATAGTTGGAAAGAGTGATTTGTTTGTATGTGTCTGTAGTTTCTTATAGTCACTTGTTCGTGGTGTTTTTGTGATGTTTATACTTTCGAATAGTTAGCTTATACTCTGTTACCTTGTGGTAGTGCTTGTTCGTGGTGTTTTTATGATATCTATCCTTTCGAATAGTTAGCTTATACAATTACCTTGTAGGTCTCTTATTTTCTTTATTATTTAATTGTGTGATCTCTCTTTTTGCGGTTTACTTATATTTTTTGTTTGTTATATTGTTATTTGTTCTAAGTCGGAGGTCTATAGAAAACAATCTCTTTACTTCATCTGAGATAGTGGTATGGACTGCGTACACTTTACTTCTCAAATTCTATTTTGTGGGAGTATATTGAGTATGTTGTTGTATTTTGGATAAGCATTTTGGCTAAATGGACGTTTTGCCTGATTTTTTAATTAATATTAAATTCTGTTTTTAATTCTTTAACAAATAATATATCAACTTCTTTATAACTAATATATATATTAGTCATCCAAATTTTAGTTGTGTGTTTCAAAATTATAAATCAAATATTATACTAAGTTTATAAATAAATAATTTATTTCCTAACTAATTATTAAATATTATATAATTTATACATAAATTAATAGACGAATAAATTATGTCTTTACTAACTACTGTATTAAATAACCCATCATTTTCCATATTATGTACTCCCTTCGTTCAATTTTACTTGTCCCAAATTTTTTAATATAATTTTTTATTTTACTTGTTATTTTTTACAAATCAAGAAGAGATAATTTTTTTTTCTATGTTTGACCTTTTGCATTGATTGTTTTTTCTTCAAATTAAAATATAAACATCATTTATAGGGGTAGATAAATTGAACATATTATTAATTATTTTTTTTAATTAGCATATCAAGTTAAATTGGAATAAGTAAAATAAGGCGAAGAAAGTATTTATTTTTGTTCTATTATTTTCCACTTTACACATCATTCATTCTTAAACAAATGATGTTTTAGATAGCAGACATCGGCAGAATTCGTCTTAGTTTTACCTTTTTAAAAAATAAAGAAAATTTTAAAATAAATTCTTATTAGTGTGTCTAAACTAAAAATATTATTTATTTATTTATATTTGAAGGTGTATACATTAGAGATCAATATAAAGAGATATTTGAACATTCTCCCTTCTCCCCCTCAAAATTATCCTCATTTTATCTTAAATTACTTGACATGTTTATTTTTTTTATAATTTTATAACTTTATATTTGATAATTTTTTTTCAATTAATATTAGGTGTAGTTGAAAAAAATCCTTAAAATGTTAAATATGATTATTTTGAGTTAGATTTTTTTAACAAACATACTAAAGTAATTTGAGATAAAAGGTTTTTTTTTTTTAATTGTTGAAAGTAGTGGGAAAGTTGAATTTGTCTTGCCTAGGTAATTGATTGATTTTGGAAATTTCATCGAAGTTAGAGAGAAACAGAGGAAGGTCGCTCCAGCACAAGGGCTTCTTGGTACTATACTATACTAGTAGTAATATTTATATGCGTAGAAGCAGAAGAAACAGGTGAGGATCAAATCATGCACCCAATACTTCCCTATATTTAGGAGCAAATATTGGCATTACCACTTCCCATCTAAATTATCTTTCTCTTCTGCCTTCTTTTTCTTTCTATACTTTTCCTTCATAGTGGTATGTGGATCACTGCTCTTTTGCTTTATCAGTTTTTTAATTTTAAATTTCAAACACCCTTTTCACTAATTTGTGAGTTTTCTTCATCTGGGTTTTGTTTTATTTTGATAATCTTGCCTTTATGCTATTGTGTTCTGTTGTTTTATTACTATCTTTTATTTCTTGTTCTTATATTATGTTTTTTTTTATTTCTTGTTCTTATATTATGTTTTTTCCTATATTGTGGGTCTATCAGAGACAGCCTCTTCCTATCTATAACTATCTATAAGGTAGTGGCATGGTTTGCGGATCCCATTTTATGAAAATATACTGGGCATGTTGTTTTTGTTGTTGGATTTTATTTTATTTGAGGAAAAATAATTCAAAGTTAGGTTCTTTTTTAAGCTTCTCACTCTCAAATCGCTAAAGTTTAATATTTTAAATCTTGTAAATCAATGTTAGATAGTAGTAGAAAGTTTTGCTGTATCCTTGTATGTGTGGTTGTTGATAATTACTGTTACTAGTTTGTGGAAGAAATTGCAGCAATTTATTTATTTTTGCCTATTTTTCTTGGAGTATTCGCAGATCAAATGGATTTAGGGAATGAGGTGCAGAAGATTCTAAGCTGGACATCTGTGGTAAGCCATCATAATTTTGATTCAAAATATCTCTTGGAGAATAATTCTACAAATCCTATGTCTCTCTAATTTCATGAAATCAGTTCCCTTGATATGGTAGTTCTGTTGAATGTCTTTATGTAAGTAGATGCACCCAAGGGTTTTGCTTAGTGGTCAATGAAGTAGGTTGAGAACATGAGGTGTTTGGTTCAAATCCCAGTATGGACAAAATGAAAAAACACTAGGTGATTCCTTCCATCTATCCTAACTTTGGTGGATAGAGTTACCTAGTGGGAGGTGACAAGTCTCTCGTGGATTTAGTCGAGGTGCGCGAAAGCTGTCCCGGACACTATGGTTATCAAAAGAAGTAGTTACAGATATTCTAGTCTAGCTCAATTAAGTATAAAGAATCCTGATTGTACTGGACATTTCAAAGGAGATGACACAATTGATACTAAAAGTTCTTCTTTTGCTATTCAGTGGAACACCCAGATAGTATAGGTAGGCTGCCTCTAGAAAAAACCAAAAGAGACAGGAATTGTTGTTGCACATTATCAGAAAACCCTCCAAAGATTCGCTCACGGTTTCGCCCCATTTTCAGCTTTACCTAAGTTTAGCTTCTTCCTCGCTCCTTCTGAAGTTTTGGCCTGAGTCTAATCTATAGTTAGTTCCACCTCCTTACTGCCAGAGCTAGATGTAGGCAGCAAAAATGATACTCTGGCCATCTGTAATTATCCACCTCCTTACTACCAGTGGGTGTAAACCCCTTCACCTCTTTGTTGTTGCCTAGCCCATCAATCTGTATAGCACTTGCATGTGAGTTATTGGTTGCCCCTCTTCCTTTATTGCTGCCTTGGTTGTAGAGTCCCGTCCTCTTGAGCTTTGCAAGTAATCTTTATTACTATTTAACTAATCAATTTACCCGTGCTTCGTGCAGTCAACATATAAACTGACAAAATTCCTCTCTACCCTAAACATAAATGTCAGTTTTCTATTTGCTTCTTCAAACGTCTCCAAGTCCCGCATTACTGTTTTACTCTACTTCTCTGTCTCTTCCTTCCCTTTTCTATATGTTTTTATTGAAACCAGAATGAATATGCTAAGGTTTACATGTAAAAATCGGTAGAGATATTTTTTTCTTGAAAATATCTTATGAAAATGGAGATGGCGTTAGTTATAGATGGAAGGACCAAAATAGTCATGAAAATGAAAAGGGATCGTTGGCTCTATGATCCACAAATATTTTCAATTAATTAATGAAGATTAACCAAACGAGCTCAAACTTAACTTATTGATGTAGTTCCATTCGAGTAGCATTATAATGTGAAAGCTTAACATTTCTAATCTTATTACGGATTTTGAAGTTACTGATTGTTTTAAATATGCACCATCCTCTTGGGTACCTTCTTCTTTGTTGTGAATCTCTCGATAACTTCATTTTATTGGAAGAATCACTCATTTTCTCAAATTTCTCTGTCAGTTCTTCAAACAGATTTGCACTTGTACTAAGGTACATATTTTCGAAAGTTTGAATTATTTGGATCTTTCACCCTCAAATAAGGGTGGACATAAGAACCTAGCAAACCGAAATTTCTGATATATCGATTTATTCAGTTGGTTGACAGTAACGTTTTTCTATGACTTTTGATTTTTGGCTTTCGTGGTTTTATAATTTTTCTGAAGAATTAGGATGAAGAAGTTGAGTTTAAAAGATATTTTCTTTTCATCTGTAACATTTGTAATATTCGCAGTAAAGAAGAAATCTGTTTTTGTATTTACTTTTTATTCAAGTATCATTTGAATGTGTAATTTGAGTCTTTATTTTTTCGGGAAAGATGGTGCAAGGAGTATTTGTTTGGTCTACTTGAGCTACTTGTACTTTAGGTGGTGTTTTTACTTATATAGTTTTAATAAGCGATAGGGTGTATTTTGGCCGGATTAATTAGTAGTAAGATATGCAAAAACAAAGCCAATCGCCCTTGTAACCGAGATCTGCACATAACTCATTGAAGGTGGACACAATAAATTGGTGAAGAGGCAAATGTCATATCCTAGGTGCATTGGTCCATTGTTTTCATATAGACAATGTGATTTGTATGGTTTAGTTTGTCTTATGATCCTGAATTAGGCAGGGACCACCGTTCTGCTAATTTTGGTCCCTGCCTAAAAATAGTAGGTCTTTGCGTTACTTAATAGCACGAGAGTTGCTGACAGTTCATGGGTCTGAATTTCATCTTTAAATCTGAAGTGCATTATTGGACTAAATTTGTCAGTCACGTATCTTTCTCCCTGGTTTCTGTGTCTTCTGTACCTCACTTTTAAACTTGAAAGCTAATTTTGTTTTAAATGGAAATTTATTAAACTTGCCAAGGGTCCTTCGAAAACAGCCTCGCTTTTTTATTTTTGCATATAAAATGATAGAGAAATGATTTGAGGAGTACGTGTCATCTTGTTTGATGTTACCTTGGTCAAAAAAAAATATGTCATCTTGTTTGTGATTTTGGTAGCCTTCAGGAAGTAACTAGATCCACAATAAGTACACCATGACAAAATAAGCTTCACATGAAGACGTGCTTTTATAAGAATCTTAAATGATAGGATAAAAGAAACCTATATTAGAATTTTGCTAATCAACTACCAAGTGGTTAAGGAATGAGAGAATACTATACTATATTTTTGCACTCTCCTTACTTACATCTCTTCTTTCCACATACTAGACAACTAAAAAAATTACATGTCGTAATTTTCTAATATTATTTTAAAGTATATGTGGTTGCTTGTTCTTTTACATATGAGCTGAGGTTTTGACGGACCTTTGTTTGGATGAATCCTTTTTGTCTCTTCGTGATCAGATATATTATCATGCATGTATGTATCTAATTTCATATACCTTAAAAGATGCAGTGCATCCTATGAATCCTCAATAATAAGTTATATTGTGAAAAATAGATTTAGTGGTAAAATGTTGATTTGAGATCCTACATTATCCACCATTGTGTCCTCAACACCTTCCATCCCCTCCTCTACCCCCTTACCGCCAAAAGTCAAATGTTCTGGAAGGGGGGCTAACCTTTGACTTTTGAGTGTCAACCTGATTGAGTTTCGTTTTTGGATATCTTTGGTCGCACTAAACCAATTCCTTGTTTTACAATGTTGTGCATTCAAGTTCTTTGAGATTGAGATTAAAACAAGGATATGTATGTAACAATGGCATCATATTGTGGCTGAATCTAATTCATTTACTAAGGACTCAACACTTTCCACCTATGGTTTGCAGTTTCTTCCTGTAAGCAATGAAGAGTTATATAGCATGCTTTTAATTTATGAAGCAATATTGGAGGGAGGTGATTAGGCATGATATGGAGCAGTTACAGCTTACGGAGGACATGATCCTCGATAGGAAGGTGTGGAGGACGCAGATTAGAGTAGAGGGTTAGAGGGTGGGAGTGCGTCGGTAATAGTAGGGAAGCGCTCCTCCGTGTCTGGTGTTTCTTGTTTATATGCACTTATCTTTGGTGTTTGTTATACTGTTAGTTTGTCTTGCATACCATACTAGTTTATATGCACTTATCGTTTGTGTTTGATTATACTGTTATCGATCTTAAGCCGGGGGTCTATCGGAAACAGCCTCTCTACTTCTCCTGAGGTAGTGGTATGGTCTGCGTACACTTACCCTCCCCAGACCCCACTAGGTGGGAATACACTGGGTATATTGTTGTTGTTGTAGTAGTCCCTTTCCCCAGTCACTCTCTTAACCTCTTGGGTGATTTGGGATATCAGCTTTAGGGGGATTCTAGTTTAAAGATTGCTTCTTTGTTTAAAAGGATCAATTTCTACTAGTCATTTTTCTTGATATCAATATATTTGCTCACATTTTGTTTTCGACATTTTTCAGTGTGGTAATCTTGCACTTCATTTGATTTGGCTCATCGTACACTTGATCATCAATGTTTGGTACTCTGCATTGGGCATAGCTCATGTGGTGGAGAATACCCTTATTTCTAGTGGGCTGCTAAAGAGTTACAATGCCATTAACATTAGTAAAGTGCGGTATCTGGCTGTTGTGATTGACAGTGAAGAAGCTCGCCAAACTTCAAAAGTTCTTGAATTATTGCGTTGGCTTGCATCTATTGGTATAAAAAGCATCTGTCTCTATGATAGAGAAGGTAAGGTTGTCAAAAAAATTAATCACCAGCCTGTTCGTGTGCTTTCGGATGCATCTACAAGACTGCTAAAAATATGATTCCTTAGTTGTTGCTTTTTGTAGGAGTGCTGAAAAAGTCCCAGACAGCTATTATAGAAGGATTGAACAAATCCCAGAAAGCTACTGCATCAAAAATCAAATCCCAGGAAGCTATTGTAGAAGGATCCAATCATGGAACCTTGGTTGAGGTATTGTCGAGTTCCTGGTTAGTTTTGAACTTATGTTTTTGTTACTTTTTTCTATTCACGTTTACCTTTATTTCATTAAATTTTTAAACTCCTGGTTTATTCATATGAAGCATCATTTTTGTTGGAAACTAAGAGCATGCTTGTTACGCCTTAGGCGCTTTTAAGTCAAAATAGCCTTTTTCTCAGAAATTATATCTGTGAGGAATCTGATTAATGGAAGATAGTAAACTACTCATCCATCCCATGATTTCCTTGAATTCTGCAAATAATTTGTTGGTTTGGAATAAAAAATTGACAAGATAAATTCATCAATTTGAGAAGTTAGAGATTAAGACTATATAAACAATACTGTGAGTTGAAATTTTCTCTTTTTTAGGCTGTTGACCCACGAAAGCACACAGGCATTTGGGAAAGGGTTGGGTGCGCAATTTTTTCACCCGGACAATGACATCTTATATACTTTTTCTGGATCTAGGAGATAGTATTATTTTCAAAGATGTCTTTATCTAGTTCAATAATGATAAACTATTCAGAAGATTTTATCACTAATAATTTCATTATGTCACATAAAATAGGAAGGTTGGAGAAAACATAGACCTTCAAAATCCTTTCCATTCATTTAGTATATTTTATCTTCTGTGAGTCATATGGTGTCTGTTAAGTCTTATCATCAGTCGTGCTTAGGACAGTTACCAATTCTTCCTTTTGAATTACATTTATCTTCTTTTTAGTGAATGATGCCAATTTGAACTCATGAATTGCCCCAGTGCTATTTTACAATTATAATGGACTATGAACCTGGACCATGAAAAGAAGAATGAGAAATGATAAACTGAATAAGTTCAGAATAAGAATGAGGAATGAGATTATTCGGGAAAAAGTGGGGATGGCTTCGGTGGAGGACAAGATCCGAGAAGTGAGGTTACGTTGGTTCGGGCACGTGATGAGGAGTGGTTCTGATGCTCCAGTGTGGAGGTGTGAGACACCGGCTATGGAGGATTTTAGGCAGGGTAGAGGTAGGCTGAAGAAACTTTAGAGGTAGGTGATTAGGCATGATATGGAGCAGTTACAACTTACAGAGGACATGACCCTTGATAGGAAGGTGTGGAGGATGCGGATTAGGGTAGAGGGTTAGGGGGTGGGAGTGCGTCGGTAACAGTAGGGGAGAGTTCTTTATTTGTGTGTGAAGTTTCTTGTTTGTGGTGTTGAGTGTTGTCTATGATTTCGGATTCATAGTTTTAGTATTATCTTGTGGCCCTAGTATTTTTTTGTGGCTAGCGGCGTTAGTTTATTTTGCATACTGTACAAGTTTATATGTTATATTGTTATTGGTTCTAAGTCGGGAGTCTATCAGAAACAGCCTCTCTTCTCTACTTCACCTGAGGTAGTGGTACCCAGACCCCACTAGGTTGGAATACATTGGGTATGTTGTCCCCCCCCCCCCAAAAAAAAAAAAAAGCGCTGCAAACCTGAAAGATAAAATAAGAATTGAAAAGAGCCACAAAACTAAGTCATAAGATCAAATGACATGTTATGATTAAGTTTATATGCTTTACTGCAAATGCCACTAAGGTCTCAGATTAAAGTTAAATTTACATAATATTGCACTTACGACTGCAACATGTTTCCTTGCTGATACCCTTCTGTGCCACAAGCATGTAGACCTGGAGTTTGTCTCGTTTGCTGATTCAAAACCTGCCGTGGCAAAAGCAGCTAATTTACTTTTTGCCAAGCATTATGCCAGCACAATACTAGAAAAGCCAAATTTTACAGAGTCTGACATTTCTGAGGCGCTACAAGCAGTAGGTATGTTGATTTATATTCCTTCCCTCCTGATTGCCTGATGTATCATCAATATGAATTTTTCATTTTTACTTGGAGCATAGCTTTCTATAAACGTGACAAATTATCAAACCTGCAGGTTATGGGGGACCAGAGCCTGATCTTTTATTAGTTTATGGTCCTGTGAGATGTCACCTGGGTTTTCCAGCATGGAGAATCCGGTACACAGAGATCGTGTAAGTACATTCGTGCAGAAACACGTAGCACTTTTTTTCTCATCTCCGGCATTATAGACTCTCTAGATATTGTTTTAGCTCCGCAAATTAAGTTTTATTTTGATTCTCATTGCTTTGATTCTATTAAGGTGCTGCCACTGAGGTATAGTCTTGAACAGTTCAATTATGACAGCACACATGCATCTGTAGCTTGTATTTATGAAATTAGTTTAATTGGTTTTCTGGAATCATTAAACAATAAAACAGATAGGGAGGGTCAAGATTCTTTCGATTTTTAAAGCCTGGTAAAAGCTAGTCCTTATTTGAATTTATTTGGGCGAATCTTGGTTGGGAATTTGCTAATGTTTCCTGAGCATGCACTATTTCAGGACATTCTCAAAAGGGTTTTGGATCTGAATTCTTTCATTTTTTGCTGCAGACACATGGGGCCCTTGAAGTCCATGAAATTTGGTTCCCTCATAAAAGCCATCCACAAATTCACTAAGGTGCATCAAAACTATGGTATGTTCGACATTTATACATGTGAATGCTAATCCACTGTCACCTCTCGAAAACCAACCTTGCTCTTTTTGCTCGTCGCCTCCCTGAGCTTCCCCATCTCTCCTTTACTGCATTAGAGAAAGTAAGCAAATTATGTCTATGATATGTCTCGTGTTTGATTTCGTTTATTTAGAACTTGAATTCAGAAATCAAACTCCTTTGAAGGTGCAAAAAGTGAGAAATTTCAAATTGCTTTTGCAGACTTCTCTGAACTCTGTTGTAGTGGTGTATATATTTGGTTTTTAACCATGATTTAGGATTCATGATGCTTCTGTAATACGTCATGAATATCCAACTGCTTACACCAATCTCCATTCCATCCTTTTCTTCGTTTACATAAACTGCTTCTGATGTTTTAGTTTATAGATAACCAATTTGAGTTGCTCTTCACATTTCTGTTTTCAGGCAAATGAACACTGGCAGGTGGAGTAATTTTCTTTCTACGACGACATTGTTACACTTCTTACCATTTACAACATGCAGTCAGCTTCGTCTTATATATTTATACTGTTCCAAGATTTCGTGCAAAAACAAAGAAAATGTGGCATCGAACCTTTAACAAATGGCCCTGTTTTAACTATTGTAGTGCACATTGTTATATACTAACTAATTAGATATGCCTCTTCAGGAGATTTTCTTGTGAAAAATTACAGGAAGTTATGATGGTGTATTAATGATGGGGGCAAAGCTGTGTTGAGGACAGTAGAAACTATATAGGGGGTGGGTAATCATAGTATCTCCGTTGAAACTTTCCTCGTGTTGGTGAGGGTTCGCTTACCCACCTTGTAATCCCGAGCTCATTTTCTCTACCCCCATTTCTTTTTAAAGCTATATAGGGTGAAAAATATTGCTGTGTAATAGCAAAATGATGTGCAGATCTCCAACTTCTCCTTATGGCTTCATAATGTTTTTGATGTTAATCAAGTATGATATGCAATTGGCGAGCAAACAGATTTAATCAGCATCTCACAAATTTTAAAATTGTAAAAAATGACAAAAAATATGCCATCGATAACAGTAAATAATAATTTATAATCTATAATCTATATTTGTAATCTATATCTATAATCTATAATATATTAAAAGTGTGAAGGTTCTTAGAAAAGTGATTTGAGCCTTTTGCCCTTCATTAAAAAACTTTATAATAGATAAAATCGTCATTTCATCTTTTTACTTCAATAATTTATATGGAGAAGATTTTCTTATTATAGGTTTATGATAAATTTTTCTTTTCCCTATCTAATATGCCACAAAAATAGGTCGTTCACAAAATTTTCATCTCCAATGTGCCCAAAATATAGTCACGTCTAATAAATTAAAAAAAATTTAAGCAAACTTTTGCATCTAAAAAAGGTTTGGTTGACTTCTCCTAACAAAATAAGAGTTTTATGTTTAAAAAATAGGCTAAGATCCCCTTTTCAATAAAATAGACTTTATTGATTTTTCTTGAACAAAAAAGGTTAATGTATCTTTTTCCTAAATTAAACGGGTCAGTATTGGGTCTATAAAAATTATTCTCTCATATTTTTGTCTTCGAAAATTTTAGCTTAGCATTGTGTTGAAACACGAATCTTGACATTCTTCTATCATGTCTTTGATTTCAATTGTAATTGATGAATAAATCACTTTTTAATATTGTTGGATGAACACATACACTAAGTTACATGTCTGTAATGATTTGCGAGAGCAATAAATTGAACATTTAAGGGATTGAGTTGTTTCCACACTATTTAAAATTTAATATAGAATTGTTTTTCAAGTTCAAAAATTTCTCTGTTTATGAGATTACATTAGATATATTGTTATTGTTGTTATCGTTGTTGTAACAGTTCAGGATCAACTTCATTCTTCTTTTACTTACTATATTATTTGGTTCCTTTTCCCCGTATATATGTTTTAACAAATATTAAGGTTAGTACGTAAAGTAAAACTGTTAACGCTTCACTCGAGTTCTCTTCTTTTATAATTTTCATCGAATATAACATATTGACTTAGAGATACTTTCATTGGGTATGTTGCTTAGGGTCAACAGAGTGGGAGGAGAACTATGAAGTTTTAGGTTAACATTTCAAAGGAGGCAAAAAAAATACTAGGTGGTGTTTCCCTATCTTGCCAAGCTTTAGTGGGCGAAGCTATCAATATTTGTATCTGTGGGAGGTATCATGTATCGAGTAAATGGTCGAAGTGTATGCTGGTATTATCTCGAATAAGGTAGTCATAAAATAAAATAAAGCATTAGACGTTTCAAATGCCACCAGTGACAATAAGGCAGAGACAATTCATGCCATTAGTCATCATAGTCCTCAATGGACTGCAACAATCTTCTGTTGGTTTCGCCGCATTGCTGCTGCTATTCATCAAGAAATTCACACAAAGAGTCAAACTATTTATCAGCGGTCCATTACATGGCGTAGTTATTATTTGTCCGTCAAACATCCATGAAAGAACCAAAGTTGGAAAAGCTAAGTGTTTATAGGTCATGTTGATGAGATCAACAACCTTAACAAACTTTTGTCCAAATACTTCAATGATTTTGCTGCTTTTGTCACTATGGATTTGCATCCCTTGGCACATAATGTTACTACTACAAGTAAGTTATGTTTGAGATTTGATCAAGAGATCCAAAGAACTTTTCACAAGTTATCCCCGAGTAGAAAATGTTGCTATATATCGCTAAACTCTCCAAAAATGTTGTCGCACTCATATCAGACTGCTTTTAGATCATCCAGCATATGCATATTGACATTTTTTAAAAGTCCAAACAACCTAAATTATGGATCAATATGATTGAAATGGGAAAAAAAAAAGTAAACAACAACAGTAGTATAATCGTTTCAAGTGATAGTAGGTTATCCAACAAAGGGACTTTTGGTGAGGTTCTAAATAAACAAAGTACCAAGTTGTAATGCTGGACAATATATTTAGTAATCACTTGACATTATACAGGAGAAATTTTGCATGTCATTTGTATCGGGTATTATGTTGGCATAGAGGTGTTACTGGATAAAAAGAAGAATTGTGTAAAGGCGAAAAAAGCATAGAAGGACTTTATTGCCGTATTGCGAGTGATTTATGTGTCAAAATCTTGTGACAAAATGAGATAGAGGTTATTGAATGAAAAAAAAACAATTGTGTAAAGGCGGAGAAAGAATTAGGAGGACTTCGTCGCCCCTTTGCTGGTGGTTTCTGTGTCAAAATTTTGTGTAAAAATGGGTGGCTTTACTTTGGATCGAAAGAAGTTGGAAGTTGAATGTCTGATAGCCCATAAAACTGATCTACGTAAGTCCATAAATTTCATTGGATTGTTCTTTCTGACTAAGCCTATGAATCATGATGATGTCTATTCCTTCCCTTGAGTCCAAATATAAATCTTTGGATGTTCATCGTATGTTGACCAGTTCTATTTTCTCCTTGATGATCATATGATCTATGGGATACATTTATCGTGTGAAGTGGTATTTCATGACCAGAAAGAACAATACATATGTGTAATATTATAATAACGATAAATATTCAAACACAAAAAGAAAAAAATAGAGGAAAACTAAAGATAAAAGAGGGAGGGATGTCTCGAGAATTATTCTTTACTCCAAAGGAAAAGAGAGCTTCCAACGGGAGGACAAAGCCAATGCTAAACATATATATGGGATCACAATTAGTGGTTTTCATGTATGTCAAATTTATAATATTTTTCTTTTAGAGTGAAGACATGTTTTCCCCTGAATTTGTCCGCTCAATTTATTTTAGTACTTAAACTTAATTTTCATTTATTTATCCCCTTAACATCTTTAAAGTGTATTAATTTCACCCCTTAATATGCAATATCACTCTCATAACGGAGAGTGTGTTACACTCGCCACACATCAGTGCCACGTCTATTTATGTTAAGGGGATAAATTAACGGAAATTAAGTTTAAGTGTTAAAGTAAGTTGAGCAGACAAGTTCAGGGGGGAAACATGTCTTCGCTCTTTCTTTTATTGAAATAGTTTTGGAACTTTGATCTATCTATGGTTTTATGTAGAGATTATTTCTAATAGATTCTCGATTTCAAACTGATGAAAAAGTTTTAGATAGGAGTCTACTTTCCTGTGCAATCGAAATATTGATATTGGAAGATTGGGAATCGGAAAAAGCACTCAAAGATGCAAATTATTTAATCTCCTAACCTAATATAATGAATAAGTAGGTGCAAAATTCAGTCTTAGCTAAGCGAGTAAGAGAAAAAATCTTTCTTTCCCTCTTATTCTACGATATTATTGCTTATTCTGTTAGGTGATTACTAAGTGGTGGCTCGATGAAGTTGAAACTTGAATGAGCTAGCGAGAATAGTTGATGCACATCTTATAAAATAGATCTACAATTTAAATCTGATATAGTAATAAGATATTACTTAGTATACATGTAATTTTCTTTTTTTAACACTAAACGTACACATGCAACGCACGTGCACTAATCTAGTATATTATAAGTGTGAAGACCCTTAAAAAAGTGATTTAAATTTTTTATCCTTCATTAAAGAGAAAATGGTCTGTTACCCCCCTCCCACCAACCTTTAATCGAAATCCCAACTACACACTCAACCTTTTAATGTGACCTATTACCCCCTGAACTATTTTAAAGTGGAATTATTATCTCCCTGAACTATTTTAAAGTGGAACTATTAAACCCCCCTAAACTGACAACCAGACATTACAAATATGGTGTGATGCACGCGCCGCCACGTCATGCCACGTCATTTCCACGTTATTTTTTATTTTTTTAATCTAAAAAAATTAATAATTTAACTTTATTATTTCCTTTTTTCTTCCCCATTTTCCATTTTAATTATTATTTTTCTTTCTTCTTTTTCTTCTTCTTTATTTCTTCTTCTTCTCCAATTCTTCTTCTTCTTCTTCAATGACATCCAAGAACTCATCTATGACAATTATTATTTTTCTTTCTTTTTTCTTCTTCTTTTCCCCCTCCTCCCCCTTCTGCTGCTCCTCCTCCTCCTTCTCCTCCTTCTCCTCCTCCTCCTCCTCCTCCTTCTTCTTCTTCTTCTTCTTCTTCTTCTTCTTCTTCTCCTCCTCCTCCTCCTCCTCCTCCTCCTCCTCCTCCTCCTTCTTCTTCTTCTTATTCTTCTTTTTCTTCTTCTCCTCCTCCTCCTCCTCCTCCTTCTGCTCCTCCCCCTTCTCCCCCTCCTCCTCCTCCTCCTCCTCCTCCTCCTCCTCCTCCTTCTTATTCTTCTTCTTCTTCTTCTTCTTCTTCTTCTTCTTCTTCTTCTTCTTCTCCTCCTCCTCCTTCTCCTCCTCATCCTTCTGTTGCTCCTCCTCCTTCTCCTCCTCATCCTCATCCTCCTCCTCCTCCTCCTTATTCTTCTTCTTCTTCTTCTTCTTCTTCTTCTTCTTCTTCTTCTTCTTCTTCTTCTTCTTCTTCTTCTTCTTCTTCTTTTTCTTCTTCTTCTTCTTCTTCTTCTTCTTATCCTCCTCCTCCTCCCCCCCCCCCTCCTCCTCCTCCTTCTCCTTCTTCTTCAATGGCTTTTCTTTCTTCTTCTTCTTCTCCTCCTCCTCCTCCTCCTCCTCCTCCTTCTTCTTCTTCTTCTTCTCCTTCTCCCCCCTTCCCCCTCCTCCTCCTCCTTCTTCTTATCCTTCTTGTTCTTCTTCTCCTTCTTCTTCTTCTTCTTCTTCTTCTTCTTCTTCTCCTCCTCCTCCTCCTCCTTCTTCAATGGCATCCAAGAATCCATCAATGACAATTCTTCTTCAATAGCATCCAAGAACTCATCAATGACATTCAAGATTAATTTATCATCTCCTCATTCAAGAATTCAAGTTCTTAAATTTTTTCAAGTTAATTCGGGTTCAATGACATTTCTTCTTCAATAGCATCCAAGAACTAATTAATGGCATTCAAGATTAATTTATCATCTTCCTCATCTCCTCATTCAAGAATTCAAGTTCTTAATTTTTTTTCAAGTTTTTTGAATCGGAGTTCCCCATCTTCCTCATTCAAGAATTCATTAATCGGAGAGCTCTTATTGTTTTCTTAGTTCAAGTGTTTCTTGATTTTGGTTTCGGAGCAAAAAGAATTTCTTGGTTTTAGAGAAATCCATTAATGAGGAAGATGAAGAACTCCATTAACGAGTTCTTCAACTTTTGTTTTGAAAAAGAGAAGAAGAAGACATGACATGACAATATTTATTAAGAAAAAATAATATTTATTAAAAATAATGATGTGGCAATAAAAAAATAATGATTTTAAAGTGAAAAAAAGTCAACTGACACGCCTATGGGCGCGTGTAGTCACATCCAGTGACACGTCAGCAACTGGGGGGTAATAAATTCGATCAAAATAAGTTCAGGGGGTAATAGGTCACATTAAAAGGTTGAATGTGTAGTTGGGATTTCGACTAAAGGTTTGGGGGGTAACAAACCATTTTCTCTTCATGAAAAGATTTCACAATAGACAAAATTGTCATTTACCATTTTACTAAATTATTATTTAATTATTTTGTAATACTTTAGGTGTCCCATTAAAATTTGGCTACTAATCTTTCCTTATTTAAACTTAATTAAAAATACTTGGTTTTCAATTATTATTTCACCTTCCTTATTTAAATATAGTTAAAAGTACTACTGATTTTCAATTATTAATTCACCTTCGAGGAACTAACCGAATATGAACTTTAATACTAACAAATTACTACTTTAGTAGTTATTTGTTGATCGAATTTGTGAGTCTCTTTTTAACAATAATTTAACAAAAATTGGTAGGTTATTTTGACAAGAATTTTACTTAAAGTAGAAAATAAATTAAGTAAATTTTATTTTTTAATGTTAGCATTTAAGTAATTGTATGAATTTTTGTTTCTTTACTTTTCTATTTAACTTATATTTGTATTTTCTTTACACTTTGAAATTCCTTTTATCAGTTATTGGTTGTTCGCTTCTTTTAAATGTTGGTTTGATTGCCTAATTATGTGATTTTTTACGTGTACTTTGTCATATTTTGAGATTCTATCCTTAATTTTTGAGATTCTATCATAATTTATGTTTGATAGGTTGTGTCCTCGCCTGGAAGAATGCGGTAAGGATAAAAATTTCAATCTAAATTCAAAGCTTCAAAAGAACACAGATAATTGGGGTATAACTTCTTTCAATTTAATTAACATATGATTTATTATTTTTGAAAATTAGATGATCTATCTACATTTTTTATTTAGGAGGAAATAATTCTCGCAATAATTTTTTTGAACGATCATATGTGGGTCAATTGATTTTGATTTTGAAGATATATACAATATTGATTTTGAATAATTGAAGAAAGTAAAAAGTTTGCCCATGTACGATCATTAGCTGTAGCAAGGTAAAGGAGTGATGTTGACAAAATCGAAAGATAATAATATATTCTTACACAATATTATTTTTATTTGTGTTTTCTTAATTTCATGACTTTTTTTCTTCCTTTATGTTATATTTTATTTATGAATATTATCTCAGCCCTAAATTGGATCGTAGAGTACTAACAATATTTATATTTTAATTTAATATGACGTATATGTATAACAAATGCTTCTTTGTGGCTTAATTTTCCTCTAAATCTTTTTCTTTGATGAGTAAAAAATTTTTAATTCATTAAATTTTTCATTTTATGTATAGGTTTATTGATTAATATGAAACACTTTTAGTCTCAAATTATATCTTTTAAATAGATACAACATTTATTGCAACTCAATTGCTATTCTTTAATACTTTTATTTCTTTATATGTAATTATATTTGTCAACACGAGACACACGTGCAAAACACGTACACTTGACTAGTATATTATTAAACCTTTGAGGCATAAAACAGAACCCAATGAAAAGCGAGTTTAGTTGATCATTTCGATCTCTAGATTGTTAAATACGTCAAGTTTATGTAATGCTTTGGAAAATTTTGAGTTAAATTTAAATATTTAATGCCGCAATCTATATCTATAGTATATTGAAAGTGTGAAGGTCCTGAAAAAGTGATTCGAACTTTTTGTCTTTCATTAAAACACTCTATTTTAAACTAAATCATCTTTTCACCTTTTTTTCTTCTAACTAAATATCTCAAAAAATAAATTACTCCACGTGGAAATTTTGCTACTTATCTTTTTCTCAAGTTTGTCTCCTATTTGGTATTTGGTTTGTGTGACCAATTTTCCGTAGGAATTATGGTTAAAGTGCAATAATTAGACACGAATATGAAAAACTATTAATTAGATATTGCAAAATGTAACAATAACAAATAATTTAATACAAAAAAATTAATAGTGCTAATTATTTTATTATTAGTTATATGGTTAAAGTACAAGAATAATTAGCTAATATGAAAAATTAATAATTACATGTTTATTTTTAATATTAAAGTAATAAGTAATTTTCTTTTAATTTCAAAATCCTTTTTAGTATGGAATTCATTAGGTCTAGGATTTGTTCAAGAATTTATTTTTTGTGTATTCTTTTGAAGGAGGATATGAATGTCCTAATTCATTATTATCGGCTTAGAGAAGGTTCAGTTTTTCTCTTTAGTTTATTTGTAAAGAAATTTAGTTTCGCGTAACGATTTTGGTTTTGATCTTTATTATGATTCTTTTCAAATTTTTAGTTTTGAGTGATATAAATTATTGTAGCTTTTCTTCTGTAATTTTGATCTTTATCGTAATTCTTTTCATACTTTTAATTTTAAATGATATAAATTATTAGAGCTTTCCTTTTGTTGCCGTGCTTATCAACTTAAAACTAAAACTTGAAATTTAATTACAAAGTGAAAAGATTTTGGGTAGTCTTGGAGGTTTGTTTTCTTAGACTTAGAAGTCTAACAAGATACATTCAATCATCTGGACAGTAATTACTAGAGGTAACTCATCAGATTTTATTCTTGCCCATTAAATATGTATTGGTGTTTCTGAGAAGGTAAAGAATTAAACTATTATTTTCTTTGCTGAATTTTAGTTGTTGACCAGCAAATCAATTAAGCAGAAAACTAAAAGTCTTAAACTTGACAACTTGAACCATCCAGTTCATATAAACAAGACATGCATGGCAATGGTTCAGTAATAATATGGTTGATTAATATTTAAGTGGAGTAGGAACGACAGGATAATCACATGACAATAGTTCAGTAATTAGTGTGTTCACTTGCGTAAATTTTGATATGCTTTTTAATTGAATTATTGTAGCTTTTTTCTCTCTTTAGTATCATTTACAAATTATGCAGAGACGGATGAATCGGATATATGTAAAGATCCTTAAAAAAGTGATTTATATTTTTTACCTTTATTAAAAGATTTTGCAATCGATAAATTTATTTTTTCACCTTTTTTCTTTAATTTATAATATTGAACAATGACTATAGTAAATATATAAAAAAAATACAAAAAATAAGGTTTTCTTTTTATAGCTAAATTACTAAATTTATGGTAATATTTTTGTTTGATTTTTGATGTGTCATTTTTTTCGAAAAAAGAAATTCATACTTAATTTAAGATTAACTAAATTATTGACCACTTTTTAGGTTTATATAGGGATTTGTTGAGGAAAAAAAGGTTTATATAAGGATTTAACGAAATCTAATGACCTTGACATAGACGGTGAATTACGATGGACAAATGTCTCAACCTAATGCAAATTCATGTTGTCTCAACTCTCAATTGCCATACATAATATGATAAGCATCGAGTTCGTGTTAACCGATTTATTTGAAGATATTTTGAAAGTCTTGATGCTATGATTAGATGCAATACACCTTATTTATCTGTCATAAGTTTTTAATTTTCAATTTGACATCAAGCCTAATTATTATTAAACTCTGCTAAAATATTAATTAGTGTTATTTTTAATTTATAATTTTTTTTTGTTACACAATAAATACGGTGGATTCTACCTTCCAGAGAGTTGGGCGGTACATAGTTTTTTTAATCATTATTTAATTTTAAAATCATTATTTGGTTAATTTTCTAAAAATAGATCACGACCTATAGTTCATACACTTTCACTTAAATTTATTGATTCTTTTGGTGCAAGAAATTTAATTTATTATCGTTCTTTTTTATTTTCAATTGAAATTTGTGTGTTATCAATATCTTGTCTTATTTGGTATCTTTGTCATTACTTCATATAATGAATTGCTACTCTCAAAATGCAAATTTATGTTGACTCAATTACCATAAATAATGTGGTAAGCATCGAGTTTATGCTAATCGATTTACTCAAAGATATTTTGCAAGTTAGTCTTAACATTGTGATTAGATGTGATAACTTTGAGAATCTATTTTGTAGGTTTTTTTATTTTCAATTTGGCATCAAGTTAGATTTTATTAAACCCTACGAAAATATTAATTAATGTTCTTTTCTATTTATGAATTCTTTATAATTTCAGACATAAGTCATTACTCACTTTTGTTGTTATTTATTTTTTTGTTTTGATTGCAAATACAGAAATCAAATTTTTATTGAAATGACCACATTAAATAAAATTTATTCTCAGGTTTGACAAATCATTAACCTTCAGACATGTATAACTTATGTGGTTTGAATATATATTTTTAGCATTTTTTTGCGAAGTTTTATGATTAGCTTTCTTATATGCAAAACTCTTCTTGAGTCGAGGGTTTAACAAAAACAACTTTCTACTGTTAGTGTTATTTTCTACACTTGTGGTTCCTTACTACCTCTGTCAAAAAATACTTTGTGACTGACCTCCTTCTGAATGGACACACATATATATATGTGTGTGTATGTACCCCTTAAAAAACTAATTTATTTATTTATTTTGGTGAAAAAAACTAATTTATTATTTGAAAAAGAAAAAATAAATTGAAACACAACATGCAATAACATATTTGAGATATGATATTTTCTTATATTGTTTAATTAGATTCAATATCTATTTTAATATAAATTGTTGTGTTTTAATAAATTTTTATTATAAAACTTACTTAATTAAGGAAAGACACACGTGCAAGCACGTACATTAAGCTAGTAAACGTTTAAATATCATTGTGCCCCAAAAGAGGTTATGGACTAGAACAATATAACTTTGAGTGTGATGATAAGTGAAGGAAGTGTTAATCACCAACTTTACATTAATTTGACTATAATACATAATGTTATTTTCAATATTTTCGGGTACAAGAATCTTTATATATGCAACAACAACTTCAACACAAGTTCAAGTCTAAGACAAGAACACTTATGAAGTTTCTTAATACCTTCAACACAAGATTATGAATAATCTATCCAAGAAGTATGTTATATTTCAGAAATAAGAAGAAATAGAAATGTAAAGCCAAGTCCCCTAACTTTACGGAGTGTCCTTAAGGAATAATTTTCCTCGCTGTACCTGAGATTTTAGAATCTTCCTCCCAGGATAAGATGGCTTTCAACCCAACTATAGCGGTACCTCAAATAATTGGATTCGTTGAACTCACTCAACAACTTAATGATCACACAGAGTTTTTATATGGAAGAAGAGTATTTTTGTTGTCAAAAATCATATCTATACTTGAGGAATATATCAGGTATTTATAGCCTTTAATGTGTCCTTTCAGAAAGGATGCATTGGTTCAACCAAAAAACACCTATTCAGCACAGTCGTCACCTGCGCCCGAACTACGGCCGTAGGTGACACTGTCCGAATTCCAGTGAGCATTTGCGCTGCACCTGCGCCCGCAGATCACCCAAAAGCACGAAACAGTATGCCTTTTACCTCGAAGGGTCGCATCCTTTTGAGATGCATGGTGTCTGAAACGCGCCCGCACTTGGAGAAAAATAATTCTATCAGATTTTTGTATTAAAATTTCACTTGTAAAATAAGTTTTAAATAAAATTTATCTAAAAAGATAGATCTCATCGATCGATCCGAAGCTTAGCCGAGCGAGCGACGACGACGACGGCGCGAGACACCACCTTGTTCTTGCCTCACTATCCATGTGGAGTTAGTATTCCTCATTATAAGAACTTACAAGTTCCCTTCTCCCACCAATGTGGGAGAATTAGTGAACTTTCCAATATAAGAGTACACTCTCCATTTTGGTTACTCTATTTTTCTCCAGTATTTTTTCCTCTATTTTTCATTCACACACACATATTGAACCCAACAATCCCCACATGAATGGGGAATGCCTCTCTTTTGAAGAATTTATAGACAATCATGTGATCATTTAGCAAAGACTAATTGCATCTAGATAAGTAGGTTTTCCTTTAAAATTTTCGTAGTGATCATGCATCGGATGCATTCGGTCAATCGGTAGATTTGATATCCTTGAACCGTCGAGCTTTAATGTACACATAATCAACACATGTCACACAACCAGCCTTTTACTATTTATGGTTCTCACGATTTTTTTTTGTCATGAATACGTTCCGGTTTCATGGGAGCTTAGAGAATAGACCTTTACTAACATTCTTCTTGAAGCGGCTTCCACTTCGCCCTCACATAGGTGATTTCTAAATGTTCAATCCTGTAGATTAAACTATTTGGTTAAATCTGTCAAATTTAGATAATCATTAAAAGACTTTTCACCTTAAGTCTTATCCTTGTTTACTAAACATTGTCTACATCATGAGAATATGTTGGGTAATTGACAATGTTAAACCTGTCTGACACAACTTTATTTGATCTCTTTGAACCTAGCTCTTGGGATCTCCAGTCTTCTAGGTAGAGTTACCACCATGTTGACTTGTCCTAGGCCTTAAACCCATTCCCTTGGATGTCCTTTCCATTTTTTCTCTAGATAGGCCTTTTGTAAGTGGATCCGACACATTATTCTTTGACTTTACATAGTCAACAGTGATAATTCCACTAGAGAGAAGTTCTCTAATGATATTATATCTCCGTCTTATATGACGAGATTTACCGTTGTACATCATGCTCCCTGCCCTACCTATTATCGCTTGGCTATCATAGTGTATACATACTTGTGCCACTGGTTTGGGCCAATAAGGAATATCTTCCAAGAAATTTCAGAGCCATTCTGCTTCTTCACTAGCTTTATCCAATGCGATAAATTCAGATTCCATTGTAGAGCGAGCAATATATGTCTGTTTGGATGATTTCCAAGAGACCGCTCCTCCACCGATAGTAAATATATATCCACTTATGGATTTTACTTTGTTCGATCCAGTGATCCAATTTGCATCACTATATCCTTCAAGTACCATAGGATATTTATTATAATGCAAAGCATAGTGTTGAGTGTATTTAAGATACCCCAAAACTCTTTTCATTGCCATCCAATGAGTTTTGTTGGGATTACTCGTGTACCAACTCAACTTACTAATAACGCATGCTATGTCAAGTCGTGTAAAATTCATTATATACATTAAACACCCTAATACTCTTGTGTACTCCAATTGTGAGTCACTTTCACCTTCATTCTTTCGAAGTGCAAAGCTCACATCCAATGGAGTCTTAAAAATACCGAATTCCATACACTTGAATTTGTTAAGTACCTTTTCGATATAATGATACTGATATAATGCCAACCCTTGTGGAGTTCTATGAATTCTTATTCCTAAGATCACATCCGCAACTCCAAGGTCTTTTATGTCAAACTTGCTCTCAAACGTTCATTTTGTTGCATTTATGTCAGAAATGTCTCTACTGATGATCAACATATCATCCATATACAAACAAACAATGACTTGGTGATTTAGAGTGTCTTTAATATAAACACATTTATCACATTCATTTATCTTGAACCTGTTTGGCAACATGGTTTGGTCAAACTTTGTCTGCCATTGTTTAGGTGCTTGTTGAGTCCATACAACGACTTCATAAGTTTATACACCTTATTCTCTTTTCCTGAAACCACAAAACTCCCAGGCTATTCCATGTAAATTTCTTCCTCCATTTCTCCATTTATGAATGTTGTTTTCACATCCATTTGATGGATTTCAAGATCATATACCACCGCCAAAGAAATTAACATTCGAATTAACGTTATCCTTATTACTGGCGAGTATGTATCAAAGTAATCAAAGCCTTCTTTCTGTTTAAAGCCTTTTACTACAAGTCTTGCCTTGTATTTGTCAATACTACCATCCGCTTTTATTTTTCTTTTGAATATTCATTTAGAACCTAAAGGTTTATTCCCTGGAGGAATATCAACCAACTCCCATGTATGGTTGCTTAAGATTGAATCAATCTCACTGTTGACTGCCTTTTACCAAAAAGATGAATCTGAAGATGCCATCGCTTCTCTAAATGTTTGAGGCTCATTTTCTAAGAGAAATGTTACAAAATCCAATCCAAACAAAGTTGACATTCTTTGATGTGTGCTACGTCTTGGATTCTCATCATTATGTACATTCTCACTTGTTTCATCTCGAGGTCGTTTAGACCCCCCACTAGACTGTTCATGTCTAGTTTTATGTAGATAAATATTTTCAAAGAATTCAACATTATCTGATTCAATTATCGTATTTTCATTAATATTCGGATGTTCGGATTTATAAACCAAAAACTGACATGCTTTACTACTTTTAGCATATCTATGAAAACGCAGTCCACTGTCTTAGGTTATATCTTAACCCTTTTAGGCATAGGAACTTGGACCTTCGCTAGACACCCCCACACTTTAAAATATTTCAAGTTGAGTTTCCTTCCTTTCTATTTTTATAAGGAATTGATTATGTCTTACTATGGGGAACTCTTTTGAGTATTCGGTTGGTTGTAAGGATAGCCTCCCCCACAAGCTTTGTAGTAAACCTGAACTTATAAGTAAGACATTAATTATTTTCTTTAAAGTTTGGTTTTTCCTTTTCGCAATTCTATTAGATTGAGGTGAATACGGGGCCACAGTTTGATAGACAATTCCATTCTCTACACATATTTCGGCGAAGGGAGATTCATATTCTCTGCCCCTATCACTTCTTATAGTTTTGATCTTTTTCTCTAACTGATTTTCAACTTCAGTTTTGTATTAACTAAACACATCTATTGCTTCATCTTTACTATTTAGCAAGTACATAACAATATCTAGTGCAATCGTCAATAAAAGTTATGAAATACTTTTCCCACCTTGTGATGGTGTTGACTTCATATCACAAATGCCGGTGTGTATTAAGTCCAAGGGATTGGAATTCTTTTCAACAGACTTATACAGATGCTTAGTATACTTTGATTCCACACATATTTGACACTTTGATTTATTGCACTCAAAGTTTGGCAAAACTTCTAAGTTAATCAGTTTTCATAATATTTTGTAATTAACATGGCCTAATCGTTCATGCCAAAAATCGTAAAACTTAAGCAAGTAAGAAGAAATTGAACTTTTATTGATTTCAACATTCATTACATTCATTCTGAATAGGCCCTTATTGAGGTAGCCTTTTCCTACATACACTTCTCCTTTACTAAGTACAACTTTTTCGGAAATAAATACACATTTGAATCTATTTTTGTCTAGAAGTGAAACAGACATCAAGTTCTTTCGTAACTCCGAAACATATAAGACATTGTTGAGTGTCAACACTTTGCCAGAAGTCATTTTCAAGCACACTTTTCTTGTTCCTTCTACTTTTGCAGTAGTGGAGTTTGCTATTAGATCTTTTCTTCTCCTTGAGCTGGAGTGAACGATAAAAATAACTCTTTATTAGCACAAACATGGCGGGTGAAACCAGAATCCATCCACCATTCACGAGGATTTCCCACCAAGTTTCATTCAGAAAGCATAGCACACAAATCATCTATTTCTTTCTTGGACTCAGCCAAATTTGCTTGGTCTTTTTTCTTGCCTTTCTTAGGGGCCCGACAATCTGTTGATTTGTGGTCAATCTTGCCACAGTTGAAGCACTTTACCTTAAACTTCTTCTTGGGTTGATTGATTTCATTTCCAGCTTTCTTTCGCTTTTTAGAGTTGTTCTGGTCATCTTCTACAATGTTTGCTCCATTCATTGTAGAATTTCTTCTTGACCTTCTTTCAGCAACCTTATTATCTTCTTTAATGTATAGTCAAACAATCAGATCTTTGACTGATATCTCCTTACGTTTGTGTTTCAAATAGTTTTTGAAGTCTTTCCACATAGGTGGTAGCTTCTCTATTATTACTGCTACTTGAAATGCTTCATTCATAATCAAACCTACAATAAAGTTCATGTGAATACTAAGAACTTTTTTAAACTGTTCAACAAAGATATTTGTCAAAATCATACCTTCCGCAAGGAAATCATAGATGAACACTTGCAGTTCCTGCACTTGGTAAACAACAGACTTGTTGTCTATCATTTTATACTCCAGGAATCTCGCAACGAAGAACTTTTTTGTTCCTGCATCCTCTGTCTTGTACTTCCATTCTAGCACTCTCCATAACTTTTTTGTTGTCTTTGTTACACTATACACATTGTAGAGATCATCTTGGAGACCACTCAAGATGTAGTTCCTGCAAAGGAAATCTGAGTGTTCCAAGCCTCCAAAATCACAAATCGCTCTTGTTTAGAGGTTTTCTCGGTCACCCTCAGAGCTTCCTCAAATGTGAACCTTTGAAGACAAAGAGTTGTGAGGTAGAAGAACATTTTCTGCTGCCACCTCTTGAAGTCAACACCCGCGAACTTTCCGGGTTTCTCCGTTGGTGTCATTGTCGGCGGAGCATTCGTGCGACCTGTTGTGGCAATACTAGTTGCCCCCACAGTCATTGCAGCATCTTGCACTTGACTATCATTAGTCATTTTCCTGTCACAACAAGACAGTACCTTTAGTATATCGAAATACTTATTAAAAAGTTGCAGCAACTTTAAACATCTCTTGTTTCTAGTTAAGCGATGAAGTTTTTATGACTTTCAATCGTCAACCGAGTGATCTTTAACTTGTGATGAAGATTTTATGTCTTCAAATCACTAGTTAAGTTCAAACGGAGTAGAAATTTTAAAACTTTAATCTCCAGAATATAAGCAATACAGATTCCGAAAGATTATTCCTTAAGATTGTTATTTTCAATGTTTTTGGGTACAAGAATTTGTATATTTGCAACAACAACTTCAACACAAGTTCAAGTCTAAGACAAGAACACTTATGAGGTTCTTTAACACCTTCAACACAATATTATGAATAATATATCCAAGAAGTATATTATATTTCAGAAATGAGATGAAATAGAAATGTAAAGCCAAGTCCTCTAACTTCATGGAGTGTCCTTAAGGAATAATTTCCCTCACTGTACCTGAGATTTTGGAATCTTCCTTCCAGGATAAAATGAATTTCAACCCAACTATAGCGTTACCTCAAATAATTAGATTCGTCAAACTCACTCAACAATTTAATGATCACACAGAGTATAGAAGAAGAGTGTTTTTGCTGTCAAAAATCATGTCTATACCTGAGAAATATATCAGGTATTTATAGACTTTAATGTGTCTTTTCAGAAAGGATACATTTATTCAGCAGAAAGACACTTATTCAGTACAATCGCGTCACCTGAGCCCAGTCTATGCTGGAATTGCACCCGAACTGCAGTTGCAGGTGACACTGTCCAAATTCCGGTGAGCATCTATGTTGCACCTGCGCCTGCAGGTCATTAAAGTGCGCACGCAGATCGCCCAACAACGCGAAACAATGTGTCTTTTACCTCGAAGGGTCGCATCCCTTCGAGATGCATTGCGTACGCGTTTGCATAGTGTCCGAAATGTGCCTGCACTTGGAGAAAAATAATTTTATCAAATTTTTGGATTAAAATTTCACTTGTAAAATAAGTTTCGAATAAAATTCGTCTAAAAAGATAGATCTCATCGATCGTTCCGAAGCCAAAGCCAAGCTGAGCGAGCGACAATGATGATGGTGCGAGGCACCACCTTGTTCTTGCCTCACTATCCATATAGAGTTAGTGTTCCTCATTATAAACACTTACAAATTCCATTCTCCCACCAATGTGGAAGAATTAGTGAACTTTCTAATATAAAAGTACACTTTCCATTTTATTTACTCTATTTCCCTCCACTATTTTTCCCTTCATTTTTCATTCACGCACACACATTGAACCCAACACATAAATCTTTAATAGGAGAAACGTGTGTACTGTAGATACCTCTTTGGGTGAAGTTCTCCTCAAACATAGTGTTCTCTCATTTCTATCAACAACATTGATGGTGCCTTGTTTTGGAAATAGCAATAACTTGAGTAAGTTGTAGGAGTTGTATTCTTTAACATTGACACCAATAGGTGTTGCTTAATAATGGCACGATCATATTCCTTATTATGTATCCATATTAATCCATTATTATGATTTCTTGAGACATATCTTACATTATTATGACTAAGTTCTGTAGAACTCATATCCTAGAGCATGTCTATATCAAGTCTCTAATATCTCATGATTCGTGCTTACCCAGTTTCTTAGTGTTGTAATAAAACTCCTTTTAATATATGTAAGCTATAAGTAAATTGTTGAGGTGAAGTTTCAGCCCTTATATCCGTATGTGTAGAGCTTATAATTTTATATCCATCATTTGTGGCCAAATAATCCTCAGTAAGTATATCCACCATTCGAAGATGAATGATATTGTAACACCCCACACTTTTGAGTTAGAACTTGAACTGTTCTTCATATGTGTATAGGCCTTAACCCAATGATTTTTACTTAAATATAAGTGTTTTGATTTATTATCCATCGTGTTAAGTGTGTTGGATGTGAATTAAGGTCACAGGAAGCCTATAGCGCAAAGTTAAGTTAAATATCTGACTATCGATTAAGTTTTCCTATAAATTTCTATTAGGGTCAACTTCAAACGAACATTACTCCAAGAATATGGAGAGTTACGAGTCTCATTATCTAGAAAGTTGAGATTTTTTAGTCTTCTTTCCAACACCACTAACCGTTTATCAGTTTGAATTTAGAGCAAGAAGTTATGAGCATTTTTGTGAGGCACTATCCTAACTACACGTTGGGCAACACATGGCGGAGCTTAAGCAAGGAGGACAACATTAGCCTCTGCTTTGTGCTTTGTGCTGCGGAGCATACCTCTCTGATATAAAAATTTATTTTTCTCTTATTAAATTAAGGAAAAACTAATCATTTCATCCCTTAAAATTTCTCCAACCTATTTTATAAGCCTCAAATCATCTTAAATTAGTAGAAATCTCTCAGTTTCTCCATTCTCTTCCTCCCAAAAACCTCAAGAAGTTCAAGAAGGATTTCACAACTTCAAAGCTCATAGGTTTCAAGCTCAAGGTTTTTCTTCAATTCTCTTCTCAAGTTATGTTGAACAATTCCCTTTCAAATAAATCTATTAGTGGTTGATTTCCTAATTATGAAATTGGTGTTTATGTGGGTCTTGAATATGGATTTGTTGAATGATTTTTGAAAAAAAGAATTTACTTAAAGTTTGTGAATTTACTTTTAAATTATTATTTGAACTTGAAAATCAACATTATTGCTTGAAAACTTGATATTATGAAAGTTTGTTTGTGACATATTGAAGTCAAGAAGTCATGTTTCTCGTATAAACCACCTTGTTATTCAAATCTTGATTTTTGGTGAGAAAAATGAAATCTTGCATCCCTTGATTTGAAAAATATTGATATTTGAATATGAAATCCTCAACCTTTAAGGAATATTTTGAAACGAGTTTAAAACTTCAAAATGATGAGGCTAATGATGTATGAATATATAAAATAGATATTGCATGATATATATGGCTTGCAAGTCTTAGTATGACGATACCAATTTAACGAATGCCCTATGAAAAACTTAACTTTTTATGTCAATGGTAAATATTTATGAAAACGTAATAATTGGTCTTAAAGAGAATTATGTAGTTAACCAAAAAGGTGTAAATCTTCGTGACCCAATACTGAAACTTATGTTTTACCGACGTAAGGGTGGTTCTCTCCTTAAAGGAACAACCTTATGATGTTTTCCTCTACAAGGATATTATGATGGTCAAATAACATTTATCTCAGTCCATGCACTAAATATGAATTGAGGCCCGGCCAATTGGATACGAACTGGACCTATATAGTCTGTGGGTTACTTAATGTCGGTGAAACTACATAGTTCAGAATTAAAATTAACAAATGGTTATGTTTTATGCTTTGATTCAGTTGTCCCATATTTTTCATATCATGATTTATGTTTAAATTTTTGTGACTTTCCTTATAAACTGTTTTATCTCTTTTACTGTGTTGCATGGTCAGTACTCATCGTACTGACCATCCTCGAACGCTATATCATTTCATGATGTAGGTTCGGATGTAGTTTCTCGTGGTTCTATGCAGCATTAGAATTCTTTAGAAAAACTTCAGCTTTGGTGATCCCTCTACTATCCGAAAGACATGGTCCATTTGATGTTCAAACCTTGTCTCAATGTTTATGGTATAGCCGAGGCCTTATTCCGATATAATTATTAAGTGAGGTTATGTAGAAGTTTCATAGACCCATGTAAATGTCAGTTTTCAAATATTTTTAAGATGTTCAGTTTTGTTCAGCTACTATGAAATTTCACAATATTATGTTTTAATGAGTTAAGTATATACAAAACGGTTTCACTTTCGCAATTGCTTTTATGATTTTAAATATTTCTTTTCTACCTTTTAATTGAATGCTCAATATGAATGTTAAGAGGTTCGTCGGGTCTTATCGGTTTTGGGTGCATGTTACGTCCAGGGCCTAGGCTCGAATCATAATAAAAAGAATGACCTACTTTCTCTTTTAATCTGTTTCAAAAGGATGACTATTTTTTTCTTTTGACAATACTTTTTAAAACGGAGGGAGTATTACCAAAAGACCAATATTTGCCCACGCTGTTGACCCCAAGCTGCTTTATATTAACGCTTCTATGTAAGAGAAAAAAATATTGTATTAGTATTAGTTTAAATATAATATTTATTTTGATTATTATTTAATTTTATTATATATCATATTATTAAAAAAAAATTATGTTATGATAAAATGCTTCATTTTATGTAATTACTGATTTGGTTTGATTACGTTGTTATCTTTTTTTTTCTTATTTTAGTTTTATTCATTATTTAATTTTTTTTCCTATATTTTTTCTATAACTCTATTCGTTACTAGTAGAATTAAAGTGTAATATTCCAAACATTTGTACTATGCAGTAAGACTGCAAACCATCATGGCAGTTTTTTCCTATATATAACTATTGGGTACTATTTTTATATTACCACAAAGTATGCTCAAGGAGGTTGAAAGGTTGTGCAAGGACTTCTTATAGGGAGCTATTGAAGGGAAGAGGAAGGCAACACGCAACACTTTTTTTTGGTTTCTCATCCGGTGTCCGGTACCCGCATTAAAGCCCGACTAATCTGGATTCGCACTAAGTAGGGCCCCATTCGGGGGTAGCGCTCCCAACAGAGTTTTCTCCATGTCCAGGATCGAACCTTCGACCTCTGATTAAGGCTGGAGCAGCCCCATCCGCTGCACCACAACCCATGTTGGTGCAACACGCAACACGTAACACTCAACACTAGTAGTTTGGACAAAATGGTGTGTTCCCAAGAAGTATGGTGGACTAAGTATCAAAGGCTGCTGGAACATAGCCGTAGTTGGAAAGTTATTATAATAATTAATTAGCAAGGAAGAAGGGGATATTATGGGTTAAATGGGTCAGTGGTATCAATATCAAGGCTGAAGAAAGCATTTGGGATCATATACCACCTGAAATTTGTAGCTAGTATTGAAAGAAATTAAACTCTTTAAAGGAACAAATGGTAGGCTGGTATCATTAAAGTAGATGAGATTTGTTGTCGAATGAGCTCTTTAAGTCTATTTTTTAATTAAATAGACTATAATTTATTTATTTTTTAGAAAAATGACCCATTTTTTAAAATTTAAATTTATTTGTGATTTAATATTTATTTACAAGTTTTAAAAGTTATAAATTAATCCACAAATCACCAACTTATAGAACTTAAATAAAGTCCTCCCACAAAAATCTTTATACATTTTATAAATTAGTTTAAAACTTGATTTGCGATTGACAGTTTTATTATCGATCCGATTGATATATGGACAGATTTACTATCGATTCGACAGATCGATTATCGATCTAACCAATATATGGACAAATTGATTATAAATCCGATCAATATATGAACAAATCGATTATTGATCAGAACAATATATGAACAAATTGATTACCGATTCGATCGATATCTGGACAGATCGAGTATTGATTTGACCGATTACATATATATGCACAATTTTTTTTTTTTAAGAAAATGGACTAAAATTAAAGGAGAATAGAAAGCTTGCAAATTTGGGAGGAGCCAGAATATTTAGGAATAAAATACTGGCGTTGAAGAAACAATGAGTTTTTAGTAAGAATGGGGGAGAAAAAAGTTGGAGAGGAGAAAAAAAGTAAGTTAAAATTGAAAAAATGGGTTAGAATTTTATGTTTTTGTTATAAATGTATTTAAATTATAGTGAATGTCTATCAAGATCTACTTTGATATATATTAGGATTTGAAGCATCCGTCTTTTACTCAGACTAGGAGTAAATTTTCCCTATAAATAGAGGAGTTTTGTTCATTGTATTTACAATCTTATGATCTCTCATCCCTCAAGAGAGAAATAAGAACCACTCTCTCTATTCTCTCTACTCTTCTTCTTTATTCTTTCTTGTTTTATAACACGTTATCAGCACGAGACTCTGTCAAATAAAGTCAGATTATAAATCTAAAGGTCAAGGTTAGTAATTCCTTATGTTATTTGTATTTTTCTATTAATGATATAATTATTGTTGGATTTGAGGAAAAATAATTGGTTTGGAACCATTTATGTTTTAAATTCATTCCTCAAGAACAATATTATCAAAAGGGATGATAATATTTGGGTTCAAGTCCCATCGATTTATGCCTAAGACGCCTTTATATGGATAAAATATTGAGTTTGAATCTCAATACACCATATTGATGATATTGTAATGGCTAAGTCAAAATAATGAGTATTGGGTGAAAAGTCATGATATTCGACCCATTGAATATGCTCTATTCCATGAAGTGAATGTGGTAGCAATATATGATAAGTCTGAAATATGACAACTTACTTCATTCTTGAGGTGTATGTGGTAGCAGTGCATAATATTTCTGAAAGAAGACAAGTGATTTAATGCACGAATATAATAATGATCATCAAAAGTGATAATATTTTCACACGCTTATATGATTATAAGATATGCTAGAGAAAAATTCTCTACATCATATGTATGCCTCGATTGCTTCTGAAGTAGCAAAATCTTGAAAGAGGTTATAAGCTATCATAATTTGATAGGCTTAAGGCACGATTATATTCCATTCCTGGGGAATGAGAAACTTATTAATGCAAATGTGCACTTGATTGTGATTGTATCACAACTCACCTCCGAAAGAGGTTGAATAATTTTGAAATCTACTTTTGAAGTAGTAAATCTGAAATTTATTCATGTAATAGTAAATCTGAAATTTACTAAATAAAAAGTACATGTCATGGTAAACTTGGAGTTTACTAGAATAAAAGTTCATAAATTGATATGAACGATTGTCACATCTCGAAGATGTGCATGTATTGAAGAACTAGAAGATTCTTTAAGAATTGTTTATGTCGTTTGTTCTCATGAAAAGTTGGTTGGACCAACTAATATTGGGATTGGATCCCTTCAAATCTGAAAATTATAAAAGGTAAATAAGGGTCCGTTCACCTATCATGTGATATGTTGAAAAGATGCATCAATAAGATGATCATATGTACATTCATGGTCAACCTACGTTTGACATTCATAAAGTTACTTGTTCAATATAAACTGGGCATAATTTTCAGATTGTGTAATCAAATAATTCATCTTGATGATGATGGTTTAGCATTGAATGCCTTCCATAAATAGCTGAACCATTACTAATGAGAACAAAGTTTCATGTATTGGTATGAAATATGATATGCTACAGACAATAACACATGTATGCATTAGACCAATATATTATGATTATTTCTTCCTTCTCAATTGGTTTAAGGTCAGGAACCAACTATTCCATCTAATAATTTTGATGTGCAGTATACGATTAATAAATATACCATGATGCATAAAGATGGATTCCTCAAAGAAGATAGAGGATGCATGCTAGTTTTTTTAACATAAAGGGGAGATTATAAGCAGCTATGAAATATGTTAGAATTATCACCAGATCCTCATTCAAAGGATAATTCAAGTCAAATGCCGAAAGCATTTCATATTTAAGCTGAAAGTACTCCTATTTTATGTCCATGAAGGATAAAGCCTATGCATACGTGAAGCATGATAGACCAATCGGTTTGAAATGAAATAATCCTTGAAAAGGATAAGGAGCAAATAATTATGATAAGAAGGCAATGTGCTCTTGAAGAGCCTACGACATAACACTTCATGAAACCTCATGAGAGGTTTAGGTACCTAAAAATAATGAAGTGATGAGATCTCAAAATATTATGTCCCATTGTGAACTGATATAAAATGATATATCATCGACGATATCTTTGAAACAATATTGGTGCAATATTGTAAAAGATTATGAGGATCTGAATTCTACGTTAATTTAAGCATGCTGACGTAGAAACATTTATCAAGTGACATGAAAGGATGCATTTTGGTAAGCGTAAAACTTATTTTGTTTGCAGTCCAGACACTTGAAGATGACACTCATGAATTATTGAATATTTTCACTTGACAAAACTTATGTGAAAACTTTTAAGGATTCAAACTGCTTGAAGCATATAAAAGTTTCTGGGAAACTTATTTATAATCCTTATATTGTATAAGCTTATTGCTTGAACATCATTGGAACTCTTGGAGAGTTTTTAAAGCAATAGATTATTTACTGAAATTCGAAATATATCGAATTGGATTGGTTATAAAGTACCATATCTTAGTGAAATTGATGCACTTATGTACCTTGCAAATACTACAAGGCCTATAGCCTTTTCAGTTAATTTGTTAGCAAGGTATATTTCTGCTCCTACTATGAGACATCAAAATGGGATAAAACACATGAGCTTGTTTTATTCTAAAGATTGCAGTCCCGATCTTATTGGTCATGCTGATGTTGGGTACTTATCTGACCCGTATAAAGCTCGATCTCAAATAGGCTATGTGTTCATATGTGGTGGTACTGTCATATCTTGGAGATATACAAAGCAGTCTATCATAGCCACTTCATCAAATCATGCTAAGATAATAGCTATTCATGAAGCAAGCCGAGAATGTGTATGGTTGAGGTCCATGATACATCTCATTCGAGAAAAATATGGTGTAACATATGACAATCTACCCACAATTTTATATAGAAATAATTCAGCATACATAGCACATCTTAAGGGAGGATTCATAAATAGAGATAGAACGAAGCACATTTTGCCGAAGCTTTTCTACATACATGAGCTACAAAAGAATGATGATATTAAGGTGCAATAGATTCGTTCAACTGATAATGTGACTGATTTATTCACCAAATCTTCTCCAATTGCAACTTTCAAGAAGATGATGCATAAGATCGAGATGCAAAGGTCAAGGATGTTCTCATTAGGGGGAGTTAATACGCGTTGTACTCTTTTTCCCTTACGAGGTTTTGTCCCACTGGTTTCCTTGTAAGGTTTTTAATGAGGCAGCCGAAATACGTATTATTAGAGATGTGTACTCTTTTTCTTTCACTAGATTTTTTTTTCTACTGGGTTTTTTCTAGTAAGGTTTTAACGAGGCACATTATCTACCAATTAGACATTCAAGGGGGAGTGTTATAAATGTATTTACATTATAGTGAATGTCTATCAAGATTTATCAAGATCTACTTTAATATCTGTTAGGATTTGAAGCATCATTCTTTTACTCAGACTAGGAGTAAATTTTTCCTATAAATAGAGGGGTTTTGTTCATTGTATTTAAAATCTTATGATCTCTCATCCCTCAAGAGAAGAAATAAGAACCACTCTCTCTATTCTCCCGACTCTTCTTCTTTATTCTTTCTTGTTTTATAACAGTTTTAAGTATATTTGTAAATAGTTCCATAATTTTTAATATGTTATTATAGCCCAATTTTTCTTTAAAGTTATTTTCTTATTTTGTTTTAAAATGAGAAAATAAAAATAGATTATTTTGCTAATTAAAAATTTGAAGATAGCAAAATTTTCTCAAAACAGATATACTTTGAATCCAAATGTCACTTATTCTATTTTAATGAGTTATAATTGTGTTAGTGGAGAGTTTTTCTAAACTACAGGAAGCTTATTTAATATGGAGTTCGATTATGCTTCCCAAGAAAAGGACCATATTTGGTTTGGCCTATCAAGAGAAGCTTCTCACTAAAATCCGGCTAGCCAAGCTGGATAGATATTCTAGTAGATAATCCAAAATGTTGCATGTGCACTGATGGCAAGGAAGAGACACAATTACATATGTTTACTGTATATAATTGGAGTACCAACTTAGAAGCAAGTTGAGTAAGTGGATTAGAGTAGTGGTTTATTGTGGACATGTGTAAACTACTCTCTAACGGATAAAAAAGAAGGAAGTGAAGTCAGTTTAGGAAGGAAATAATTGTTGTTGTGTGGGGAGCAATATTCTATTATACATGATAGGCTAAAAACAACAGAATTTTAAAATAGCAGAGTGTACAGGCAGATATAAGGATAGCACAGATACAGTGGGAGATACGTGAGAGATTATACATGTTGCAATAAAGTTGATAGATGTCAATGTTAGGTTATTGGGCCTTTTCCCTTACCATGTGGATAAATGAATCTCAATTTGGATAAACCATTACTATGGGGCATATATATTCACTAGCACAAAAAAGAGTTTTTAGCAGCCAAAGAGAGAAAAAACAAGTTGATTTTCGCACCCCAATTTTAGCCACAGCTGGCAACTTCAAATTGCGATTTCTGCTTCGTTTCTTGTCCGATTGAGCTGATTTTTGGAAAGCTTGTTCCTCTCATCTCAATATTTGATTAGAAATTAACGGAGGTGGATTTGGTATCCTGTATCTCCTATTCTTCATTCCCGAACAACATTGTGTTTTGGTGTTTGTGCTCCTTTTTATTCTTTTGTTTTGATGCTATTTTATTGTGTTATTGCTCGTTGTTTGACACTTGTTTGGGGGCCATTTTGGAGAACAATATTGTAACTTTTGGTGATTATAGTGGAGGTTTTGGTCTCGTTTTTTTTTATTCTTCACACCGAAGGGTTTTTCATGTAAATTTGGTGTTCTCTGTGATTGCCTTTATTCTTATCTTATTGTATTTGTGTGATTGGTTATTTTCTTCCATATTACTTTGTTTTGCTTGGATTTTCTTATCTCCCCTTGGTTCAAATTGAAAGAGAAAGTTTACTTGGGTATTTTCCACTGTTACCCTGTCGGACTCTTTTATTGTGCCCCTGGCTTTCCCAACAAAGTGATATCAGAGAGTTGGTTGTTATTGATTGTTGATTTGAATGATGGAGGCAAATATGAGCAAGATGGTATGTTTGAACGGTAGTAACTATCATACTTGGAAAGGCAAGATGAAAGATCTTTTCTTTGTCAAGAGAATACATTTACCTGTGTTTGCGTCTACTAAACTTCAATCCATGACAGATGAGACTTGGGAATTTGAGCACTTATAGGTTTGTCGCTATATTAGACAATGGGTTGAAGATAATATTAGAAATCATAACATGAATGAGACACATGCCAGAAGTTTGTGAGACAAGCTTGAGATACTTTATGCTTTGAAGACTGGCAATAACAAGTTGTTCTTGCTTAAGCAATTGATGAATATAAGGTATAAAGAGGGCAGTCCTATTTCTAATCATATTAATGATTTTCAGAGTGTCCTTGACTAGCTGTCCGGAATGGGTGTAAAGTTCGATGAAGAGATTCAGGGACTTTGGCTTCTTAATACTCTACCTAACTCTTGGAAAACTCTTTGAGTTTCTTTGACTAATTTTTCTCCCGGTGGTGTTGTAACTATGAAATATGTTAAGAGTAATGTCTTGAATGAAGAGATGAGAAGAAGATTTCAGGCCTCATCTTCTTCACCTTCACACTCTGATGTTTTGGTTACTGAAGAGAGGGGGAGAAATAAGTCCAGAGGACTGAATAATTGAGATAAAAGCAGAAGCAATTCAAGGTCCAAATTCAAGAATGTTACATGTGACTATTACAATAAAAATGGCATATCATGAAATATTATTACAAGCATAAAAGAGATATGAGACGGCAAAAGAAAGAAGAAAATAATGAAAATTATGTTGTCATTGTTACTAATGATGGTCTTCTTGTTTCTTGTAGTAAGAATGCCATTAATTTTGTTTGTGATGAGTCTAGGTAGTTTGTGGATTCTGGTGCTACTTCTCATGTTACGCCAAAGAAGGAATGATTTTCTTCTTATACTCCATGTAATTTTGGAATGTTGAAAATAGGCAATAATGATGAAGTTAAAGTACTTGGCATTGTCACTGTTTGTTTGGAAAGTAACAATAGTTCCAAACTAGTTCTCAATAATATTAAGCATGCTCCAGATGTTTGCTTGAATCTGATTTCTGTAGGAAACCTTGATGATGAGGGTTATGTTAACACCCTTGGTGCTGGCTAGTGGAAGCTTACTAGAGGTTCGATGATTGTGGCTCGAGGTGACAAGTTGTCTAACTTGTACGTATTTCAGGGCTCTACTTCTAGAGGCTTGATAAACTTAGTGGAGAATGATACTTCATCAGATTTATGGCATAGAAGGTTAAGTCATATGAGTGAGAAGGGGATTGATAGTTTGGCTAAGAAAAATTTGCTTTCTGGAGTAAAACAAGCAAAGTTGAAGAGATGTGTTCATTGCTTAGCCGGTAAACAGAAAAGAGTTTCTTTTCAGAGTCATCCGCCTTCAAGAAAGCTTTATTTGCTGGAGCTGGTACATTCTGATTTGTGTGGTCCTTTTAAAGTAAGGTCTCATGGTGGTGTACTTTACTTTGTGACTTTTATTGATGATCATTCTTGCAAACTCTGGGTATTTCCTTTGAAGTCCAAGGACCAAGTACTTGATGTGTTCAAGGATTTTCAGGCCTTGGTTGAGAGACAGATAGAGAAGAAATTGAAATGCATCTGCTCAGATAATGGTGGTGAGTATATTGATCCTTTTGATAGATATTACAGAGAGTAGGATACTCGACATCAGAAAACTCCTCCAAAAACTCCTTGGTTGAATGGTTTAACAGAGAGAATGAACAAAACTCTAGTTAAGAGGGTTAGATTATGCATTCAGATGCTAAGCTGCCAGATTTCTTTTGGACAGAAGCACTTAATACTGCTGCTTATATTATTAATTTATCTCCTACTGTTGCTTTGGATGGTGATGTCCCTGACAGAATTTTGTCTGGTAAGAATGTCTCTTATGATCATCTTAGAGTCTTTGAGTGTAAAGTTTTTGTGCATATTCTTAAGGATGAAAATTTAAAGTTTGATGTTAAAACTAGGCAGTGTATCTTCATTAGTTATGGTCAAGATGAATTTGGCTATCGTTTTTATGATTCAGTTGAGAAGAAACTTGTTAGAAGCCGTGATATTGTGTTCTTTGAAGACCAAACAATTGAAGATTTTAACAAAGCTGAGAAGGTTGATTCTCAGAGTAGTGAGAGTCTAGTTAATGTTGATCCAGTTTCTTTGACTATTGCTCCTGAAGAAAATCTTCATGATGATGAAAATCAAGTTGATAATGAAGATGATGATAATGTTCAGAATGACCAGCATGGTATTGTTGATGCTCCAATGCAAGTTGATATGGTTGATCAACAACCAGTTATTGATACTCCAGAGAGTTCTTTCAGACTATCTACTAGAGAGAGAATACCTTCATCTCATTATTCTCTAGTGAGTATGTACTCTTGACTGACGAAGAAGAACCTGAGAGTCTTGATGAGGCCATGGAAAGTGAAGAAAAATAAAAGTGGTTTATGCTATGGAAGATGAGATTAAATCTTTGCATGATAATCATACCTTTGATTTGGTTAAGCTGTCTAAAGACAGAAAAGCTTTGAAAAACAGGTGGATTTTTCGGGTGAAACATGAAGATGGTAATCCAGTTCCACAGTACAAGGCTAGATTGGTTGTGAAGGGATTTAACCAAAAAAAGAGAGTTGATTTTGATGAGATATTCTCTCCAGTTGTGAAGATGTCATCCATTCGTGTGGTTCTAGGCTTAGCTGCAAGTCTAGATTTAGAGGTTGAGCAAACGGATGTTAAAACTGCTTTTCTCCATGGTGACTTAGATGAAAAAATTTATATGGAGCAGCCCGAAGGTTTTGAAGTAATGGAAAAAGAGAATTATGTTTACAAATTGAAGAAGAGCTTGTATGGTTTCAAACAAGATCCTAGGCAGTGGTACAGGAAGTTTGGTTCCTTTATGAGTTAACAAGGCTTCAAGAAGACTACTTCAGACCATTGTGTTTTTGTGCAAAAATTCTCTGATGGTGATTTTATTATTGTGTTGCTTTATGTTTATAACATTCTCATTGTTGGTCATAATGCTTGCAAGATTCAAAAGTTGAAGCAAAAGTTGAGTAAGTCTTTTTCTATGAAAGATTTAGGGCCAGCAAGGCAGATTCTTGGCATGCAGATTATCCGTGATAGTACATTCAGAAAGTACTTCGAAGGTTCAATATGGATAAGGCTAAGGTTGTCAATACACCTTTAGCTATGCACTTCAAATTGAGCACGAAGCAGTGTCCTTCCAGTGATGATGAGAAGGAAGATATGAAGAAAGTTTCTTATGCTCCAGCCGTTGGCAGTTTCATGCATGCAATGGTTTGTACAAGATCGGATATTACTCATGTTGTTGGTATTGTTAGCCGTTTTCTTTCTAATCTGGGAAGAGAACATTAGAATGTTGTGATTATGAGATATCTTTGTGGCACTTCTAATCTGAGTTTGTGTTTTGGTATAGGAAAATCTATTTTTTGTGGTTATATTGATTCAGATATGGCTGGTGATATTGATACTCGCAAGTCTACTTCAGGGTATTTGGTTACTTTTGCAGGGGTAGTTGTGTCTTGGCAATCTAGGTTGCAAAAATATGTTGCCCTATCTACTACAGAAACTGAGCTTATTGCTGCCGTTGAAGCTTGTCAAGAATTGCTTTGGATGAAGAGATTCTTAGGGAAACTTGGTTGTGCTCAAGAGAGGTATGTGCTTCATTGCGACAGTCAAAATTCTATACATCTTGACAAGAATTTTACATTTCATGGTCGGTCTAAACACATTGATATGAGATACCATTGGATTCGGGATGTGTTGGATTCTAAGTTGTTTGAACTTGAGAAGATTCATACGGATGATAATGGTTCCGAAATGATGACTAAAGCTTTTCCAAGACGGAAGTTTGAAGATTGTTGCATGATCGCCGGGATGGCGGTCTCCTCCACATAGTTTGGAGGGGGAGAATTATTGGGTTATTGGGCCTTTTTCCCTTCCTATATGATAAATGAAGCCCAATTTGGATCAACTCACCTTTATCCATACGCCCATCACTATGGGGCATATATATAGATCTTTTTATGTCTTATTCACTATCACAAAAAGAGTTTTTAGCAGCCAAAGAGAAAAAACAAGCTGATTTTCGCACCCCAATTTCAGCCATAGCTGGCAACTTCAAATTGCGATTTTTGATTCGTTTCTTGTCCGATTGAGCTGATTTTTGGACAGCTTGTTCCTTTCATCCTAATCTTTGATTAGAAACTGACGGAGGTGAATTTGGTGGCTTGTAGCTCCTGTTCTTCATTCCCGAACAACAACTGTGTTTTGGTGTTTGTGCTCCTTTTTATTCTCTTGTTTTGGTGCTATTTTATTATGTTGTTGCTCGTTGTTTGACACTTGTTTGGTGGCGATTTTGGAGAAAAATATTGTTACTTTTGGTGATTATAGTGGAGGTTTTGGTCCCGTGATTTTTTAGTCTTCACACCAAAGGATTTTTCACTTAAATTTGGTGTTCTCTGTGATTGCCTTTATTCTTATCTTATTGTATTTGTGTGATTGGTTAGTTGCTGCCATATTGCTTTGTTTTGCTTGGATTTGCTTATCTCATCTTGGTTTAAATTGAAAGAAAAAGTTTACTTGGGTATTTTTCGCTGCTACCCTGTCGGACTCTTTGATTGTGCCTGCTTGAATTTGCTTATCTCCTCTTGGTTCAAATTGAAAGGGAAAGTTTACTTAGGTATTTCTCGCTGCTACTATGTCGAGCTCTTTGGTTGTGCCCCTGCCTTTCCCAACAGTCAAAGCGTTTGTACGAAATTTGAAAATAAGAGCGCTTTTGGATAGGATTAAAAAAAAATTAGCTTAAGTAATTAAAAGTTTAAAATATGTGCTTATAAATTAAGAAGATAAATGTTTGCATAAAAGTGTTGAAACTGAAAAAAAAAATTGTTACTGTGTTTGGTAAACAAGTGTGTTGTTAAGTTACTTTTTTTGTTGTTAAAATGACTAAAATATCCTTAAAGTTGTTAACACTATAAATAGGATGGATTATTTTTAATTTTTAATTTTAAAATAAAGTTTTTGAGCAAACCTCTGATGTAATGATGATTCATTAAAAACAAAGAAGAAAGATGAAGAGGAAATTGGAGGTAGGAGACGAAGAGAAGCATCAAAGAGAAAAAAGAAAAATCATATTTTCAAGGACTATAAGTTCAGTTATTGTTGGAATTAAAGGAAAATATAAGGAATAAAAAAATAAATATTTTGGTTAAATCTAAAAATATTTTAATCTAAAAAGTAAAAAACTGGGATACTAGATTCTCACCTTTTGTTTTTTCTTAATCACTTTTTAGCTTTTTTTAAATATTTTATAAATTTACCAAACACTAAAATAAAATTTTAAAAAAATTAAAAGATGATCAGACTAGATTTTAATTCTATCCAAATTGATCCTGAGAGAGTTTGTATTTAGTACTTTTGAGGTTTAGATGTGATAAACACCTTGATATTAATATGGTAATACTTTCACAGTTTGTTATCAAAAGAAATATTGGCCATTAGTTTTTAATACCTTATAATAATCAGTTTCATTTTATTTTTGCCTTTGTTGATTTGATATATATTTTTATGAAAATTTTAATCAATGGTTTATTTCAAATTAGCTATTATTATTTTATATTATTATATAATACTATTAAGAATAAAAAGAGAAAAATAAAATAAAATTCTTTTAATAGGTAAATTATAAGGTCAAAGTAATTTGAAACATTGACAGAGTACATCACTTTTTTTTTCCCAAGGTCGGCAGCCGTATAGAAAATTGAAGCAAAAATCGAACCCCGACCTCTCCAACTCTGGTGGTTCACACTTCACTAAAGTACAATAATCATAAAGTAATACTATTACAACCCTCCAAAGAAAGTGTTAGCTTCATCTGTATTTATTTGCCATATTAATTTTAATTGTGGCTCCTGCATAATTTTTGTGTTCGATTTTGGAGAGACTGACCAACAAAAAGATTAGAGTAATAATGACACAAGCAATTCGCCTACCAATTATCGACCTTACTTCCCCTGATCGTACTTCCACTGCTCGTGCAATTCGTCAGGTTTCAAGTTTCGCATTTTTTTGATTGCAAGGTCGGTTATATATATCAATTAATTCTGAATTTTGGTGTAGGCATGTGTAGATGTTGGTTTCTTTTACCTTATAAATCATGGGGTAGAAGAAAAGTTTTTTAACAAAGTGCTTCAACAGAGCAAAAAATTTTTCTTATTGCCTCTTGATGAGAAGATGAAAGTGGTAAGGAGGAACCATAGAGGTTATACTCCCCTTTATGCTGAGAAACTTGATCCTTCCTCTACTACCCAAGGTTGGATTTTATTTTATGTTCTTTTTTTGTTGTTGTTCTTTTTGGTTTTTGTTGGTTATTAACTTCAAAAGAAACTTATTTGATCTCAGTTTTTGCTTTTGATGACTATAAATCATCTTATTGAAGGGTGTGTTTTGTAGCGAGGGAAGTGCTCACTTGAAAAATAAGTGATTCTCTTACTTTAGTTTCTCGTGTTTGGTACGTAAATAGAAAATATTATCCTAAAACATTGTTATAATTTACGCAAAGAATACCGGAGGTGAGGTGGAGGGCGAGGAGTGTGGGGGTGGTGGGAGGTAGGGTTGGCTTATGTTGGAGGGTGGGAAAGAGACAATCAATTGTGGAATAACAGTGTCATTTTCCTCATTTTTAATTAACTTGTTTTCCTAGAGGAAATGTTTATTTAAAATTTTTGACCAACCAAACATGGGAATTCCTCCCTACAAAAAACATCCTAATGGTAAAACGGGAAGTTTAAAACTAAATTCTTTCTAAAATATAGAAAGCCATTCTTTTGTGGCAAACTGAAAGGAAAGTGTGCCACGTAAAATAAGACAAGGGAGTAAGTGATAAGAAACTCGTGTAAAAGACAAATTTCATGTATTATTAGTTTGATGTGAACATCAAGTGGAGAAGATTAATGTCTGAATAAATGCAGACCATAGCTCCTGTCTGGTGGAGGCTGCAATTCTGTAAAAAAATTAATTTTGCTGCTAAAATTACATGGATTTTATTGAAACAACACGATTAAGACATTTTGGTTTGAGAACAACATAATTAAGCTACATTGGTCATATGCAAGGGGTTGTTTTGCCAAAAGAACAGCTCTTTGCATAGCAAAATGCGCTTGTATTCATATTATCCGCTTGCCACTTTTCTTCAGTAGATTGCGAGTTGATTTGCATTTGAGGGATAGTAATACAGCAGGTAAACATAAATCTTGAGTTAATCGCTTCATCATTGGAGTGCAGGTGACTCAAAAGAAAGCTTCTACATTGGTTCTCCAGAAGACAAGAGTGTTGCTAGTAACTTGAATCAGTGGCCTGCAGAAGGTAATCTCTACATTTTTGTTTGAGCTTACATCATGATCTTTTCCTTTATATATTTGGGATCTTGGGGTTTGTTCGTCTTTATTATGGTGAATACTTCCCTGGAACAAGAAACATAGATTTCTACCATCAAATGCTCCCTTTTGCTTAGTGCATCAATTCATGTGTGCTTTTAGACATATTCCTTATTTGAATTCGGAAAACATGTGTGGTGACTCTTTGATGTTTCTTCCATTTGGGTTGTGTAGAAGTTCTGCCATGTTGGAGATCAACCATGGAGGATTACCATACAAGAGTCTTGTGAGTATCACTTTGACATGTTCTGAAAGAGATATTAGATTTCTTTATTCCCTAATTTTCATCTTGGTATAAACAACTGTAACTCCTAACCTTATCAGTATTTCATATCACTCTGATCCATATGCTCTTAATTTTGCGTAACTGAAAGTTAAATGATCTTGAAAATTCTATGTTGAAATCACTCAGCAGCCAATGGTATGGCCTAGAGGTGAATAAAGTGGGTTGAGAACCATGAGGTCTCAGTTCAAATACCGGCAAAAATAGTAGGTTTCCATGCTTTGGTGAACAGAGTTGCCCAATACCCCGTGCTGGTGGGAGGTAGCAAGTATCCCATGGAGTTAGTCGAGGTGCCCACAAGCTAGCCGGATACCAATGTTATAAAAAAATTTAACTGCTAATTCTGCATATTTTCATTGGTCGTCATCTTCTTGCTAGCAACTTAGTTTTCTGCAAATGGCTAGGTTACTTGATTTGTAGTTGATTCGACTTTCTTATCTCAGGGATGCTGGAGTAAGACTAATTTCACTGATTGCTTTGGCATTGGAGTTGGACGAGGACTTTTTTCAAAAAACTGGGGCATGTAATCCACCAAATGGAGTCCTTCGTCTATTACATTATTCAGGTTTAGTTTGATAAGTGCCATCTATATTTTACTTTTCCTGCTTTTTAAAATTGTGATCAGGACCTGTTTTCTGTCTAAATATTCATTTTCCTGTCGCACCTCAAGATAATATGAAATGGAAGGACAAAGGGGAGACATATTTGTTGGTTGATGCTTGTGAATCTGCAAAGACAAAATTTTCAGGATTTTTTAGCAGTTTCTTTCTTTGGGTTATGCATATTTGTTTGACGACGCATTGTGAACTGAAAAAAGTGAGAGAGTTATGGAACACTCCTTTTTACATAGTCAATGTGACCATGCTTTGTAACTGCATTTAATGCAATACTTGAATTTCCTTTAACTAATAGGGTACGATGTGCTTGACAAACTGATTTAAATTATGCGAATTGAACAGTGGTCTTCCAGCTTGATCATTAAATGAAATGCTTTATGTAAACTTTCTATAGGCGAGTTGCAATTATCTGAACAAGTGGTGTATGGTGCTTCTGCTCATTCAGACTATGGGATGTTAACTCTTCTAGCTACAGATGGTGTTGGTGGACTTCAGGCACGTCTGATATGAAATATTTTTTCTTTTATCCAAATCTGTGGTTCTCATGAACACTTATATTAACTGGTTCTAGAGCTAACAGGTTTGCCGGGAGAAATTCAAGCGACCTCAGATATGGGAAGATGTGCATCATCTCAGTGGGTAGGTTCATTGGTTAGTCATAACTAGATACTTTAGGTTGATGTATTCTGGAGTCCAATGAACAAGCCTGATCAAGATCATATTTGAGCCTCTCCCCTATTGAGCGAAAAGGTTCAACATGAAAATGATGAGCATTTTGCTGTTCATCTAGCTTTACAATATTTCAGTGCTTCCCTTTTGTCCATGTGCCCCATTCTGGAAGGTGCATCTAATGTGAAGTGACAATCATTCTGAGAAATTTGCTAATGCAGGATAACAATCTGAAAAACACTATTCAGATGTGGAAAAGTTTTTATTTTCTTGAATGCCGTAATAGGATATTCTCAGCACATGTAATAATTTTGGGGTTTCATTAAAATAATCCTTTTAAATGCACAACGTACGTCGTGCCAAAGTTTGGTACTGTTAGGTGTGAATCCATTTCAAGCCCATCTCTCAATTTTGTTGAGATATAAGGGGCATCCCTATCTTGATTAAAGAAAAGGCGTCCCTGTATCTGTATGGGCTCTCCACTACTTAATATGTCCGAGGTTGTCTTCTGTCGTTCTTTTTTTTCTTTCAGCACATAATGGGTTTCCTGTATCTGCATTGTGGGACATATAAGCTCTTGAATGATGAGAGGGACGGGGGTATTGTGTTAGGGGAGCTGGAGTATTCCTGGGAGTGTCGCGACTTTGGTTATTGTCGGCGTTTTAAGGTAGAAGAGGTCAGTGAGGCTATTCGCACAATACGTAGGGGCAGGGTGATGGGGCCCGACGAGATTCCGGTGGATTTTTGGAAGTTCTCTGGTGAGTCAGGGTTGAGGTGGCTGACCAACTTGTTTAACAATATTTTCAAGGCAGCAAAGATGCCTAAGGCGTAGAGATAGAATACGATGATTCCTTTATTTAAAAACAAGGGTGACATTCAGAGTTGCAACAACTACCGGGGTATTGAGTTGTTGAGTCACACAATGAAGATTTGGGAGAGGGTGGTGGAGCGGAGGTTGAGGAAGATTGTGTCTATTTCGGAGAATCAATTTGGTTTTATGTCTGGTCGCTCCACGACTGAGGCAATTCACCTTGTGCGGAGACTGGTAGAGCAGTATAGAGAGAGGAAGAGGGACCTTCACATGGTGTTTATCGACTTGGAAAAGGCGTATGACAAGGTCCCTAGGGAGGTGCTTTGGAGATGCTTGGAGGTGAGGGGGGTCCCGGTAGCGTACTGCAGAGCGATTAAAGACATGTACGAGGGTGCAAAGACTCGGGTTAGGACAATGGGAGGAGATTCTGAGCATTTTCCGGTCTTGATAGGGTTGCATCAGGGATCAACTCTTAGTTCGTTTTTATTTACTTTGGTGATGGATGTGTTGACGCGGAATATACAGGGCGAAGTGCCTGGTGTATGCTTTTCGCGGATGATATAGTTTTGATTGATGAGTCACGACAAGGGGTTAATGATAAGCTGGGGGTTTGGAGACAAACCCTGGAGTCTAAAGGTTTCAGGTTGAGTAGGAACAAGACGGGGTACTTGGAGTGCAAGTTTAGTGACTCGAGGCAAGAGGAGGAGGTGGTAGTGAAGTTGGATTCTCAGGCGGTTTGTAAGAGGGATAGTTTTAAGTATCTCGGGTCTACGATTTAGGGAAATGGAGAGATGGATGAGGATGTGTCTCACCGTATTGGGGCAAGTTGGATGAAATGGAAGTTTACTTTGGGAATTTTATGCGATAAGAAAGTGCCCCCAAGCTGAAAGGCAAATTCTATAGAGTTGCAGTCCGGCTTGCTATGTTGTATGGAGCGGAGTGTTGGCCGGTTAAGAATTCTCATATCCAAAAGTTGAAGGTGACGGAAATGAGGATGTTACTCTGGATGTGTGGATTCACGAGGGCTGACAGGATTAGGAATGAAATTATTCGAGAGAAGGTGGGAGTGGTGTCAGTGGAGGATAAAATGTGGGAAGTGAGGTTGAGATGGTTTGTTCATGTGATGAGAAGGGACATGGATGCCCCAGTTCGTAGGCGTGAGAGGTTGGCCTTGGATGGTTTCAAACGGGGTAGGGGTAGACCGAAGAAATACAGGAGAGAAGTGATTAGATGTGACATGAAGCTGTTGCAGTTGACTGAGGACATGACCCTGGATAGGAAGGTATGGAGGAAAAGCATTAGGATAGAGGGCTAAGGGTGTGGATGAGTCGTAGTTAGTAATTAGGTGGATTTTGGTGTCCTTGGTTTGGCATTGTATTTTTTTTTTTTTTGTGGATGTCATACCTGTGTTATTTTATCCTGTTCTATACCTTGCATGCTTCTGTATACTGCCTCTTATCTTGAGCCGGGGGTCTGGGGGGTCTATTGGAAACAGCCTCTCTACCTCTTTTGAGGTAGTGGTATGGACTGCGTACACTCCTCTACCCTCCACAGACCCCACTATGTGGTTTGTTGTTGTTGTTGTTGTTGTTGTTGCATTGTGGGACATATGAATGTTCTCAATAAGTTGAGCAAGCTCTGTACTAGCATGCTTGATATTCCCAAGGTTTTGTTTCTTGAAATAACATATAGATGGTTGCATATAAAATGAGCTTAATGAATGAACTATTGAATTTTTACTCTTCCGAAACCTGTATGTGCTCTTACTTTAAACATTAAGCCTATGTGAGCCAAACAGATCCAGAAGTAAAGACACCAAAGTTTTGCTAGAGCTCCCCCAGACCCCTCTTGCGACCCAAAAAGACAAAAAAGAAAAACCAGAAGAAGAAAGAGAAATTGAGGCTTTCACCTCTGCTAAAGTACCTCTTCCTGATCACAGTCTTCCTCTCTCGAGTCTTATTACTATTATAGGTTACAGATTACTGTTGCCTAGTGATCCGAAAAGGAAATGAATTTTAGGATCCTTTGATTAAACTAGACTTGTTTCTACCATGGTATCACTGGATGAGTTAGTCCGAGATTTTCCCTTGTATGTCAGATACCACAAGCAGATACTCAAGTTAACCAACTTTTATTCATTTATATTAGGAAGGAAGAAGGTGGGAGTAGCAGGCAAAAGTGTCAAAACTTCTTATCTTTTTAATTCACACATAACTGCTTTAAAAAGTTTCCAAAGACATATTAGCAGTAGAGCTTTTTGCTTTTTTGTGTATTCTTTTCGCTCTCTTTGAGTAGGTCTATATACCTTTTTTTTCCTTTTATGTATAAGGTTTCGAAAGTTGCTTAAATAATGGCAATCTGTTTTCAAGCATCAATTCATGAATGTGTCGGCCAGTATTTTTCTATGTCATTGGCTCCATTCCCATATACTACATTCAATATTTAATCTGCTTCTTGGCTTGACTATGTAGTATAATGAGCCCTACATGGTTGCCAAAGTAGTATCATTTCATAACTGCTGAAAATTCCTTTTCCATTGTTGTTCTGCAGGGCTTTCATAGTTAACATTGGAGATATGATGGAGAGGTGGACAAACTGCTTATTTCGGTAGTGCAAATTTTCTATTTTCTTAATATCTAAATACATCATAATCCTTCCCTGGGGTTGTTTCCTATTCTGGGTTCAGCAGATGTATTCTTCATATTGCCTGCTTTTGTGCTGAAAGTCGTTTTACCAAATTCAGTAGTAACAAAATGCAATGTGTCTTGTATTCTTTTTCTGATGCTTGACATACATTTTGTAGGTCAACATTGCATAGAGTTATGCTTACGGGGCAAGAACGTTATTCGGTAATCAAGATTTCATCATACGTTAAAATTATTTTCCTGGCTTTGTTTTACTTATTGCTTATTCAGCTCAATGCATGTTGGGCAATATTAATATATATAATTTGATTAACTCAGCCGTTATTCTGACATGTTTGGGATATTCACTTATCATCTTTGTGAGTTATTAATATATATTGCACTGTGTATGGTATTTAGCCCTGCTACTCTGAAGATAGAATCGACGTGTTCACGCACTAATCTTCCCTTAAGAGGAGGCAACATAAGTCACTTGATTCCCTTAGAATTTGATCAACATCCTATAATTTTTTTTGTGTATGCCATTGCATAGAGTTAATGTGAATGCCATGATATGTTATTGTCGGTGTAAGAAAGCAGAGAATTGGCTGCAAGATTTCAATCAAGGTAAAATTTAAGCGTGGAGCTTATGATTGGCGTAGTTTTGTGTTTATGGACATGTTTCAGTTGTTTTAATATGTTAGATTAATTAGAACAATCTTGGTCATTATACATATGTATTAGTGACAAATCAATGGAATACGTTGTGTACACAATATCGGATGATCTGTGATAACTAGTCCTTCAATTGGTCATTGTGCAATCACTTGCTACATCATGGAGAAAAAAATCCATCCCTGTGCTATTTCCAGTGATTGTTTGAGGTCACTGGCAATTTCTGGTGACTGCCCATAAACCAGCACACCACAAGGCTCCAAATCCTTACGTGAGACATCACACAGAAAGTGGCACTGCTTTTAGAGCCTCCAGGAGCTTTTGGACATCGCATCACATTCCTCACACACCTGCCAGTGTATGATTCTGGCCACTTTCTGATTACAACTTGTAGATGGATGCCTTTTTTATGATTACTCAAGCCTCGTGCTTGGCCTAGTGAATATCAGAGTTTTCCAGGCACTCTTTGGCGAAGTTTCAAGGATATCAATTTCGACAATATTTTAAATAAATTCTTTGTGCGAGTCCAACTCAGTCTCCGAGCACGTTTCAAATGCTTTTCTCTCAGTTCGTCGCTCTTCAATTATTAGAAATTTTTCTTGTACTCTTATCAATCCAACCACTATGTCATTTAATTATGCAATATTGGTTTCAAGAGCATGTAGTAATATGAGTTCCGATTACTATTGAACCCTAATACTATTCACAAATTTATTACTATTGAATCTCTAATTGTAGGAGGAAACTATTTGTTATGGTCTAAATAATGGCATGAAGTATAACATGTTCATAAGCAACTAACGAGGAGCTTGTGAAAGAATAAGTGAAGTAGGAAAAAGTTTGACCCTCACCTGTTTAGTCTCTTCTGGTGATTCAATGATACTGGTTGATTGCGCTGCTCCGTCACACTGACAACATGTTGTTTTTAGTGATGGCCAACTTGAAAATGTAAGATTTAGATATTTCTAGTAAGATTTTGATATTTCTACGTATTTGTGATAGGTTTAGGCAATCATGAAGAAATTTGATTAGTTGATGCCTGTGTTGCCAGCATTGAGAAACAAAAACTATGAACATAGTGTTCCTAATTCTTACTCTTCTTAGGCTATCTGATTTTGGCGAGGTGCACAACAATATCCTGGCTTGGACAACAGTTCCAAAGATGGATGGCGGATTGACTTGTTTTCATATTGATTGCGATATATTTGAAACAATCTACCCGGGCATGTTTGGTAAATTTAGTACTGCCATTCACGAGTTTGACACAACTCCTAGTGAAGGCAACCATCCCGCATTCAATAAGCATTTCGTTCAGAACCTCGCTATTTGCTAAGTATGATCAAAAAAAATAGTTCCAAGAATTATCAAGAGGTAGGAGTATCTGGAAAAGAGTTAGATTAGAAAATGTATGATGTCTCACATCAGTGGAATATGTTGTATATATTATACAGAGTATCTACAGAAGAATTCTGACCTAAACCACTAGCCTTCCCACATTCTTGTTATCTTTTTTTTTTTTTTCATGTTCTCACGTAAGATATCCTGAAATGTAATTCGCAAGACAATCCTGAAAAAGTCAATTGTTTCAGTGAAAATGTATTTCGTAAGACAATCATGCAATATATCTCATTTCTTGCCAAATTCTATCTGATAGTGTATAAACAATTTGTGGGGTTCAAATGTATTCTTGACTCTTCATTTCTCTGCCATTAGAACTACGCAACATAAGCTAACAAATTATTGGCTGCAACATCTAGATGGCTTTCTTTTTGGGTCCAAACCCAGATTGTGTGGTGGAATGCTTGAAGAGCTGCTGTAGTGATTCATCTCCTCCAAGGTACTTGCAAATTTTTGTACTAGCCTTGAGCTGGATTCTGCATTTTGAAAATATGTTGAAGACTTTGTTCAAAGCTTTGGTCTCCTATTTAACATCTCTTGGAGTTGATCTTATTGTTCATGGATGTTGAAGATGTGAAAAAAAAAAAATTCAAACTTGATTAACTTCGTATGTGAAGTTCTTCTTCAATGGCGATATTTCTCATTGTGCCTTCAGGGTCCTGTCAAAATGTTTTTCCTTCCAGAGTCTCTTGCAAACTCTCTTATGTTTTGTTTGATAAGATAGGGTGGTCTAAAAAAGCAATGGTGATGCTGATATTCCTTCTATCTCATATTTGGTATTCTTGTTCTGTCATAATCCCTGTTCCAGTCTTTTCCAAAGTTTGGGCTTTCCCTTATGGCCTACTTAATGCAAATGAATGATCCCAAAACAGAAAGGTATTTCTGGTTTTTCATTCTGGTATATATTCTCATTTTTGGTATTCTTAATTCCTTCATAATTTTGATTCAGTAGTTGATACCATTCTACTAAAAATGCTACTTCTTACTTTTTTTCTTCACTGGAGCTGCCATAACTGTAAAAAGGTGCAATTAGAAATGGACTACAATATGCTGTTATACCATCAACCTTTATCACAAGCTCTCATCTCTCTCATCCCTCGTTGCCTATCCCTTACTCCCTCTCCCTTCCTTAGTTATGGCGCCCCCCTTCCACCCTAGGCCAAGGCAATTGACTGTCTTCTTTTCCCCGGCCTCCACTCTTGCCCATCTGCCTTCAGGTTCGCCAACACCTATTTCTTCCTCGCAGCCACCCTTCTTCTCCATCATCGCCTATATGGTGTTCCACATTTTGGTCGCACTGTTTTCATTTCATTGTTGACTTGTCAAATTGGTATATAAAACTTAGATTTAAGTATTTTGGACGCGTTCATTAAAATAAATACCTATTTCAGGTTCCATAATGTGATGATAGACCTTTTAGTACTCTAGCATTTGGGATGTCAAATTCATTTTCTGCCCCCCTCCCCAAAATTAAAAAGAGAAAAAAAAGAGGATGAATCCAATTTAATAGGGAGAGTGGTGGGATGTAGACTTCTTATTCTGAAAAAGATAAGTAAAGAATTCGCAGGGGCACAAAATCCTAGATGGATTCACTTGTTCTTTCCTGGTGGGCAAGAAACTGGTCACTTGAATTTTGCATAAAGAAACTAATCTAAGATGAATAAGCTGCCGTGATGCTTCTAGATGACAATGATTTCTTATTATGTCTCACATCACTTCTTCCCTACTGGTAGACTGTCATAATATGGATATAATCTGAAGTTGATTTTCCACAGATTTCCTCCAATTCGCGCGGGAGACTACTTGGAAGGGCGCTTGAAATTGACATATGCTTCATAGGTGAGTAGTCTCATGTTGCCAACTTAAAACTTCTTTGCAATTGCCACACTTTTGATCAGCAGTTGTTCATGTGGAAGGCCGATTATAGAAATTTTACTACTAGTTTTCAAGTCAAATTATTTCAAATTCAGTCTCTTCTGTTTGAGTTTTTCGTAGAGATGCTAGAGGTCCATATAGAGAACACAAAGTTAATGTTGATATATCGTTTGTGTGTTTTCGTGTGAAACCGGAACGATCATAATGCATTTAGTTTGTTTTTGTGCAGATTTTGTGTGAGACTAATGTTACAGGGTGAGAATTGTTATCTTTTGCTGATGAATTTTCTGTATGCTTGAAACTCTCCCCAAGTATATACATATTGTTTCTTGTTTCCCAAGTTTATATGTTGGAGACCGTTAAGTGATCAAGTTCTTGATATATGCTTGCCACTCTTTTTAACTTATCCAAGTTGGGCAATTGACATTTGCCCTTTTCAAAATACTTTAATGGTAGAAGTTTGGCTAAACAAGCTATGTAAGTGTCAACTTAGGGGGACCCTTTAATGGTAATTAGTTTCATGAGATACTCCCTCCGTATCAAATTACTTGGCATGTTTGCTTTTAGACAACTCTCAAGGAAAAAAATTATTAAGGGGTGAAAATTGACTAATATGGCCCTATTTAAAGTTGATTAGATGGATCTTCTTTATTAATAAAGATAATGCATCAACCCCCCCCCCCCCCCCCCCCCTCCGGAACTTGTCTTCCCCCGGCCCGAACTTGTCTTCCCAACTTACTTTAACACTTAAACTAACCTTTCATTTATTTACCCCCTTAACATCTGTGGAGTGAATTAATTTCACCCTTCATATATAATACCACTCTCATGAGGGAGTGTGTATCACACTCGCTGACACGTCGGAGCCACATAAATAAAGTATTTTTTAAATATTTTGAATATATATAAAATATTTTAAATTTTAAAAATAACTCCACCCCTCATTTTCCATCTTTTTCATAACCCCCATCCCCTCCCCTCACCTCCCCCCTCTCCGGTCCACCACCACACCTGCACATACACCGTCCACCCCCATACTGCCACACCTGCACGCACCCTCATCCACCTCTGTCCACCCCTCACAGCCACACCTGCACATACACGCCATATTTTTTGGTGAATTTTCGCCGGAAAATTCTATTACCACCATAAAAGAATATCATAAAATAGTGATAAAAAACTCATCCACCTGATAAATTCGATCAAATCAACATCAAATTCTCTAAAATCAACAACCAAACTTTCAAATCATGTTAATTTTTTAATTTTTAAATTTAATTTCATTTCTTTTTTTATTGGGGATGAAAGAGGAGAAATTGGAGGTAGGGGTGTGATTTGGTAATTGGAGAAGTAATTGGGGTTAAATTTTGGAGGGGGAGGGCTGGTGGTGGTGGTTGGCGGGTTTGGGAGGAGATTAGGATGGGGTTGGGGGTAGAAGAAGGAGAGAAATATATATATATATATATATATATATATATATATATATATATATATATATATATATATATATATATATATATATATATATATATAGGCGTTTTAAAAATAAAAAAAAATAAAAAATCATGTTTTTTTTTTTAAATGTCACATCAGCATTAGGGTTGAATTAATTCACTTTAAAGATGTTAAGGGGGTAAATAATTATTTGTAAAGTTTAAGTGCTAAACTAAGTTGTCGGGACAAGTTCGGGGGGTTTTAATGTATTATCTCTTATTAATATGGCATAGTCTTTATTACTAGGGTAGAGTGGAAAAATATGGTTAATTATCTATTGATCTTTTAAACATGTCAATTATTTTGAGATAATTTTTTACTTCATTTCATTTTAGTTGGCCTCTTTCTAAATATTTATTTCAGTTTAGTTGTCCCTTAGATGAAATCGAGAGGATTTTAAAATATTTTTTCAATATTATCTTTATCATTAAATTACTAAATAAAGTGTATATATTCAAATTTATATTTTCAAGGCATAATTAATAAGGTTAATTTGGTAAAATAAATTTCTAATAAATATTATGTCAAGTCAATAAGGATCAACTATTTTGAAAAGGATAGTGCTAAATGTCCATAATTTGGCCATAATTGGGAAAAGACTTTAATAGTCTTTTCTCTTAAAAACAATAATAAATCTTTTGCTATTTCCAAATTGAAAAAGCAACATTAATTCTTTACATCTAAGAACATCAAGAGTTTATTACTCTCTTGTTCATTATCCGATTTGGGATGCAATAATGAAATTTCTATTCTTTTCCCTTTTGTAAAAAATAAGTTTTCTAATTTGATAGCTATATCAATTAATTACTAATTATTTTTCTTAGATAATTTCATTGTCACTTTTTTTGGGCCAAAATTTCATTATCACTTATTACTGTGAATGTGGAGTTAAAGCTACCATTGTCTTAAGGAACTTTAAATGTTTTTAATTTTCTATTTAAGTTATTAATGTATATTGTATGATGTTTTATCTTCTCAATTAAAAAAAGTTAAAATTTTGATATGTTTTGATTTATTCAGATCTACTTTGAAGTGAAAAATATGGTTCAAGATATACTAAAAGATGATCAATTAGGTAGAATTTTCATGAATATTAATTAGTTACATCACTAATTATTAAAAATATAAAAATAAATTAAATATTTTAATTAACTAAACCAATGCAAACTAAAGAATTGACATCTAACAACTATTATCATTTTTCTGTTGAATTGAATTTCATTAGTTAATATTAATATTGATTTATTTTAGTTAATATTAATATTGATTTATTTTCGATTTCAGCTTTATTTGAATTACTCACATCTTAGACTGTAAAATTTTATTCTAAATTCAAGCCTAAAATAATATGTAAAAATAAAAATTAAGAAAATGAAATTTAAAAAGTATGTATAATTACATTAAAATAGATATTTTATGTACAAATATTTGCAAAAAAAAAAAAATGAATAAATGTAATGTCGGGTTGATTTCGAATTTGACCTTTTATAGTTAAAATCAAATCAAATTAATTTTGGTTAGAGTTTCTTTTCAGTAGAAAACTAGGTCACACCAATTACTTAATTAGTGATCATATTTAAACATATTAATGAATAAAATTACTTAATTAAAAGTCATATTAATAACAAATATAAAAAATGAATTGTAAGTTATCAAATCGATGTAAAATTGGAGTGTAAGATTACATTATTAGTGTGATTCTTTTTGGTTGTTGTTAGTTAGAGTCGATACATATGAATTATATGAAGTTTGTCGTGTGACAGTGTCTATCATGTCTAAAGTATTTTGAATTTTGACTGTGGCGTTTGAAATATTTTTGAACTACATTTAAAAATTTATTTAAATATAATTTAAATTTATTTAAATACAATAATTAATAAAATTATTTATTTAGAGGAAAAGTTTGTTACAAATATATAAGTAATGATTCTTAAGTAATCAATTTGACTTACATAGATGTTGTAAGACTACAACATTAATGTTGTCTATTTATCATCCTTTATAAGTGAGATAAATATATTACAAATGCCCATTTAAATGGTGCAATACTTAGATGACCATCATAATTAATTAAGGGTAATATAGTAAAATTATTGAAGCAATGAAGTGGACATGTCTTAAATAACTTACAACAACTAATTAAAAGAGATATAACAAAATTACTATTAAAAATATTTGTGAAAAAAATTTAAGTGGGTATCTAAGACGTCAAATTAATTTAAATCATTAAGAGTTAATTTATTATTTTATGTCTATTTTACTTTTATGTTAAATATTATTAACATTTTCATACTTAGATGACGTATAATAACTAATTAGGAGTGATATTTAGTAAAATGAAGGTTGAAACAGCTAAAATAGACATGTCATAAATGTTTATTTTTTAATAACTTATAATAATTAATTAGGGGCAATATAGTAAAATCATGATTGAAGTAGCTAACAAGCATGTCGAAATTGCGAAAAATTTAAGTGTGTCTAATATAAGACGTCAAGTTAATTTAAAACATCAAGAGTTAATTTATCATTTTATGTCTATTTTATCTTTTTATTAAATATTATTAATTTTTCAATATTTAGATGACTTATAATAATTAATTAAGGGTGATACTTAGTAAAATGATGGTTGAAGCAGACATATCATAAATATTTATTTTTTAAATTAAATATTATTAATTTTTTAATACATAAATATTTATAATAATTAATTAGGGGTGATATAGTAAAATCATTATTGAAGCAGTTGACAAGCATGTTGAAACCGCTGCATCTATAATATAGAAATTTGACGTAATTTATATGTAAAATTTCGCATTTATGTAGATACTAGACATCAACAGCCCGTGCTATTTTTGCCTCAATTTATGTGACATAGATATAATTTAGATAATCAATCATTAAAAGAATTTAAATTTTTAATTATTGTGATTTATAATACTTTTCTTCTATTAAAATATAATTTTTATAATATATCGATATTTACCATATTTAAAGTATTTTGAATTGTGACTATCGATATTGAAATATTTTCAAATTATTTTTAAATAAAACTTAAATTTATTTTAAATGTAATAATTAATAAAATTACTTGATTAAAGGACATATTAATAACAAATATAAAAATTAATAAACTTAAGTTCTATTTATTAACATTTATTTTTACTATGTCCTTTAATTAAGTAATTTTATTAATTATTTACGTTTGTTATTTATATGTCCTTTAATTTGTTATTTTCTAAATAGTACACAAAAATGTGATCAAATAATTTTTGTGTTCTAAACTTTAAAGATAGAATATTTTTAAAGTTAAATAACGTTTATGTTTAAAATTTTTTATGTGATAGAATCAATGTTAGGTGATAGCAGATAAATTTTACCTATTTTTAATTTTAGTTATTCAATTTTTCAATTCTTTTTAATTTTCACCTACAACATGTCTAGTGTAAGTGAAAAAATTATTTTCACGATAAAAGTTAATTTAGCAATAGTAACTTCAGCTTGCAGCCGTAATAAATTATTGCAAACAAAATATTGTAATTAATCAATATTTCTACTTCAGGTTATTAAGAAATGTAAAAATATTTAAATGTGGACATAATTAATTTTTATTTAGAGTACTAAGAAATTATGACAATGGTTAGCTTAATAACTACAACGAGTGATTATTTTGGGTTGATGTTTACTAAGGCCAATAATTATGAACTCTATGATTTTTATAATGTGTTAATATCTATCACGTCTAAAGAATTTTGAATTTAGACAATTGTTATAGAATTTTTTTTTTTAATTATATTTTTAAACTATTTAAATATGTTGTTCGATTTTTTAAAACATAAAAATAAAATTACGTAGTTACAGTTAAAATTAATAACAAATATAATTAAAGATTCACTGGTTAATAATTATATTTTTAATTCACCAGTTAACAAATATAATAATTAAAGTACATAGGATCGCAAGACTATAACATTAATGTGTGACTTTTTTTAATTGATGTTTAACCAATATCGACTTTTTAAAAATTATATAATTTTTATTTTGTGTCGATATCTATCATGTCTAAAGTAATTTGAGCTTTGACTATCACTATTGAAATACTTTTAAACAATATTTTTTTTAAAAGAACTATTCAAATATGTAGTTTAAATTTATATAAACATAAAAATTAATATAGTTCCTTAATTAGAAGTCATATATATTAATAAAAATATAAATAATGGTTCCTAAGTTATCAAATCGGCGTAACATAGTGACAAAAGACAACAACATCAATATGTGACTCTCTTAGGTTATTGTTAATTAAAGTCGACACTTATGAACTATATGATTTTATAACTTGTCAATGTCTACCACGTCTAAAGTGTTTTAAGTTTTTATTAAAATATTTTCATATTATATTAAAAATTGTTTAATTATGCAAACTTTTAGTTTTAAAACTCGTAAATATTTTTTATTCTTTTCTTTATGTATTTTTCTTATCATTTATATAGAATTTAAGTGTAAGACTAACATGGGGTAAATTTTTTTTCAACTAAGAAAATTTTTATGCGAAATTTTCAAATGTTATGTTGACTTTCCGCTCTACTTCTAAAAATAAATAGAAAAGATTTGAAATGAAAAAAAAAAATCATTTGAATTATCATAAGAAAAATTATAACATAATTAAAATTATACAACTAAATTGATAAAAAAATAATTAACTTTTTGTGTTAAAAATTTCGATAATTGCTTATTTTATGTAATACTAAACTATGAATCAAATTTCAACAAAAATAAAAATCTAAAAGTTATTCAAAATTTTGATAGGTTTTAAGATATATATCTATACCTCCTATTTATTCATATAAAATAAAGAGATATACAATTTAAAATTAAAGATTAAAAAAATAAGAATTATTTATATGATAAAACATATAATTAAGTAGATATTATACATAAATATATATTGTTAAATTAAAATTTTCAGATAATACTACTTTGTTCACATTGACTTTTTGATATATGAGAATATAATTGATTAATTTACATTATTATTTTTATTCTAGACTATTATTTTCAAGCAATAAGTACTATGCAATCATATTTATGAAAATTATGTTAATTTGTCTATTCTCATGTACTGGGATAGTTTTCAATGTATTGAGAAAGAGTAATAAAATAAGTAATGAGAATTTTAAATTTAAGATGAAAGGGGCAAAAATTTTCAAAAGAAAACTAGTTTATAATGTAAATAAAATTTATTACTATTATGATTAAATTATAGCTAAATTTTGTGGCCAAAAAGATTTTTCTTTTGAAACGAAGGAAGTAGCAAATATGTCAATTATTTTACGACAAAGTGAAGAATAGTTGCACAATAAAATGTGGGATTATTAATGTTGTATCTGTTTTTTAGCATCTCTTGGAACTTTCGTGATATAGAGCTTTTGTTCTTCAAGTTTCTGGTGTGGGCATAAGCATGCCTTATGTGGCAACTGGCTACTATATGACAATTTCAAGCGAATTGTCACGTAGATGTCATTAAGGACAATTGTGTCTACTTGTTCAACTTTATATAAGTTTAAGTGCGTATTTTTGTAAATTCAAAGTTGAAGGACATAAATAACAGCTAAGATCAAGTTGAATAACACATTTATGTATTATGCCGGTATACGTAACCAAGATACAATTGAAACAATTATTTTTTAACATTCTTTAATAGTAACTTTTAGCTGACATGTTTAGTACCATACAATTATGGGTCATTTTGATATATTTTATATATTTTTAATTTTAAATAATTAAAGTGAAGCGATTTGCAGTAAAGAAGACGAGGAAGATCAACTTTAATGGAGAGAAGAGAAGAAGCGGTTATGGAAATGAGATATTTTTATTTCTCTGATAAATATTACACATGTAATGCTTATATCTAGAGCTGACTAACGCACACTACTAATTGACTAATTAATGCTCTAACTTCTAACTAACAATGTACAATCATCTAATGCCTAGCTATCTACAGTTTCTACACACACACCCCACCCCCCTCATGTTGGGAGGTGGAACAAGTTAACCATGCCCAACTTGTGAAGTAGATAGTCATCTTGCTGCTTCTCCAGGCCTTTGTCAAGATGTGTCTAAGGTTTTTTCTTTTTTTCCAATATGTTCTGCCTTGATAAGTTCTTGTATCTTTTCTCTAATAAAGTGACAATCAATTTCTATATGTTTTGTATATTCATGATACATTGAATTTGATGTTATTCCTAGAGCTACCTTATTATCACACACAAAAAAAAGACTCATAGGTTGTTTAGCTTGTATTCCTAAATCCAGAAGTAGACCATGTATCTATACCAATTCTGCGACTGTAATAGTCATACTCCTGTACTCAGCTTCAGCATTACTTCTTGACACTGTAGTTTGTTTTATTGACTTCCATGAGGAGTTTCCCAATTTAACACATGTTGATTTTTTGATTGCTGATGCCCAATCAGCATCACAAAATGCAGTTACTGCATTTGATTGTTTGCTACTCATTAATAGACCAAGTCCTAACTCCTCTTTTATATATATCAAAACATGTACAACTACTTCCCAATGTGATTATTTTGGCTCATACATATTGGCTTAAACATTGAACTGATATGGCCTTATGGTTGCTAAATACAGCAGTCTCGCTATTAATCTTTGATAACCACTCTTGTCGTTAACAACTTATTATCATGTGATCCTAAATATCTGTCAAACTCAGCACTATAAGTTTTTTTGTATCAATGGTGTAATGGCAAGTTTGGATCCCACTAAAGCATATTTTGATATGAGCTCTAGTGCATACTTTCTCTGATTCATTAAGATATCCTTTGCAGATCTAGAAAATTCTATGCCCAAGAAATATCCACATCACCTACATCTTTCATTTTGAAATTGTGATGAAGTATATCCTTAGTTTCTGAATTAACTGTGTACTATTACCTGTGATCAAGAGATCATCTACATATACTAAGATTATAACAATGTTGTCACAACACTTCTTAGTGAACAAGGCATAATCCAGCTTGCTTTGAGTGTAACCAGCTTTATAAGAGCAGTTGTAAGCTTCAAATTTCATTGTCTGCTAGCCTGCTTTAGGCCATGAGCCCGTTTGGATAAGCTGAAAAAAAATGGCTTTTAAAAAGTTCTTTAAAAGTGTTGAAACTTATTTTAAAAATAAGCAGTTACGTGTTTGGATTGAAGTGCTGAAACTAGTCCACAAGTGTTTTGTCCTTCCTCAAATAAATTAATCAACATACTGAATCGTGTGCCTTTGAAATCACTAGCAAGGTCTAAATGCATATCAAAGAATTGGAAAAGGCACATTGCTGAAATTTATCATTGTCGTCTCCAGTTGTCTGCACCGTACTTAATCGGTTTCTTTTGTGTAGAGAAACGTCTCCAAAGTTGTTTCTTCTTCTCATCCAAGGACTCGTCATTCCTAATCGGTACTAGTTTGGATAAATTAGTCAGTTTAATACTCCATCAACTACACCAATCGAGGATGACAAAATCTCATCTCTAGAAGGACAAATGGGAAAGGTTGATCCTAAATTAGACTTGTAGCAGTCCAGACATCAGTCTCTGAATAGAAACTTTCAATTGTTAAGCTATAATTGAACTAGGAGTTACGCAAACTTACTGGACTATGTACCACATAAACGAACTATAGTAAACGAGACAGACTCATCTTTCTCCTTTACTACAAATCCAACATATGAGTTATTCATAGAGGTTGTTGTTCTAGGGAGATCCAAACGCTGCCTTGTGGCAGTATTATAGACATAATAAATCCTGTCTGCTTTTAAGCTTATTGGAAGAAGTGTCAACATACACTCTCTCACCAATCTCACTGATTAAACTGATTGATTTATCCAAACTAGTATCGATTAGCAATGGCGAGTCCTTGGATGAGAAGAAAAAATAACTTTGGAGACGTTTCGCTATGCAAAAAAAAAAAGATTAGGTACGGTGCAGACAACCGGAGACGACAATAACAAATTCAATGTCCTTTCAAATTTTTTGATATGCACTTACACTTTGCTAGCGATTTCAAAGGTGGATTCAGTATATTGATTATGACTTCCTCAGAAACAAACAATTCACATTGACAATTGTTCATTCTAATGCTATTTGCAACTACTATTCCAAAAATGAAAATAGTTACTTAGGAATCTAAGAATAGATGATTGCAATAATTTATGTGTAAATCTAGAGAATTGAACTCGAAAAAGACTAAAATAAGAAAGCACCCTTATATACTAAATTTCAGAAACACTAGCATTAAATAAGTAAATTATTATATAATCTGCATCTATATATTAACAAATCTACGATAAATTATAAACTCTTTAAACGTGACAGTTTTTTATAGATGAGAAAATGCAGTCTGATCTATCATACTTTTGTATTCAATAAAGTACGGCCAAATATGACGAAAAATTTAATAAAATCAATTAGTTCCTATACATTGTAGCTAAAGGCATTAATATAAAGATTAGTTATGAGGGATCTTTTTATAAAATAATTTTTGTCTTGAGTCGACGGTCTAGAATATTATTATTGCAATTCATAACAATATTTTTAAAATTGCGTTAAATAATAATAGATTTTTTAAAATTATTTTATTTATAATATATATCATTTTTATTCTTGTTCTCCTCCTCCTCCTCATAACAATGTTTTTTAAATTGCATTATATAACAATATGTCTTTGAAATTTGCTTGATTTTCTTTTCCTTTTTTTCCTTTTCATGTCGATTGTTGTCGCAAAATGTTGCCATGTGCTATTGAAATATATGGTCCTTTGTAGTTGTATTTTTTTTCATTGGAATATAATTATCTTTTAATGTTTGAAAAATTGTAAGGAATAATTTTCTTCGTTCTAAAACTGTGGTAAATATTTTAATATGAATCTAGGGGGTTTGGGCCACAGGTGACAAAAGAGCTTTAAAATGAGATGTAGGTGACATAAGTCTTAATAATTGAGTAAAGATGACAATTACATAATTATGGTTTAAGAAAATTTGGAAAATTTCAAAATAACCCATAAGTTTTTAAATTTATACTTTGATCCAAATGTTAGTTAATATATAACGGGGAATGAAGGGAAAAAAGGTGTCTTTTTCTCTCTCCTCATCCGTTGTTATTTTCTCTCTCTTCACGTTATTATTGTTCATTGTTGCTGCTACTTTATTCATCATCTTCTGATTCATTATCATTATCATATACTTCATTATCATCTTAATATTCTTCTTGATGACCATTGTTGTTGTTGTTGTTGTTGTTACGCCAACTGCTGCTCTTTGACCAAATTCTTATGCCAAATTTTATTTCGTAAATCACTTTCAACTTTGCAATTTACTTGAGAGGAGACTTTGGTAAGTCAGATTATGCTTTTTAGTTGAATCTGGGTAACTGCTAATGTGTTGTTTTTTCAACAATAGCTAGCATGCGAACATGAATGCAATACAAGAGCAATCTGTTTAAACAAATTCATTATCTGCGGCACCAGATAAATGTTCTGTTGTAATAGTAGACTCATGTTGGATTCATGTTTATGGGTTCTAGGTCCCCGTAATATGAATCGAAAAGATGGGTATTCTATTGCACCAGATTAGTAATCTATTTCAACAAATAAATAATCTGTTTCATCAGATTACTAATATATTTCGAACAACAAAATACAGCTCCTGTCACACACAAACACAAACCTAACAGATAACTCATATGTTCTTGCTATTGATACTGGAATCAAATTATTCTTTAATTGTAGACATGTCATTCGTTAAGAAATAGAAATAGACATCACAAAAATTAAATAATAAATAAAAAGTCAAGTGCATCAAACATAATTTTTTATAAAACAAACAAAAAAAATACATGGATAAAAGAAGAAAAAAAAAGCTTAATTATTATTATCATCATTATTATTTGTATGGTCGGCCGGCCAATCTTCAACGGGCAGCAGCAGCGCCCTCCTCAGCCTGCGGATCTCCCGCAGCATCCTTACTCTGACGGCGGCCAACTCTCAATGCAGGTCATGAACCTCCTTCTGCATTTTCCGCATGGCGTCTCGTAAAATAGCGACATCCCACACAGGAACAGTCATATCTAGAAAATGCATAAGTTGACAAAACACACGTAAAAACAAAAGTAAAGAAAAGAAAAAATTCGAATGTAATATAATAGACAATGAATATTTACACAAAAATCAAGAAAAAAAACTTACCAGAGACAGGAAAAAACTATCAAGTCCTTGAAGAGAAAGTAGTTGAAGGTGTAGCAAGAGCAAGGAATAAATAGTGTGTAGTAGAACGAACGACTGGGTAAGGAGGGACCTATTTATAAAGGATTGAACTTGAACGAGTTAGGCAAAAAATTGGAACTGTTCACCTCCATTTATTAATGACATTCTTGATTACTGTAAAAAGTTATGACTTAATTAAATTAATCAATATTATGATAAGTCATGACTTTTCAGCTTTATTATTATTAATAATTAGTTCTTTTCAGGAACCATTTTTTTTACACTGAGTTGGACAACAGATAATATATCTGTTGCATCAGAAAAATCATTTGTTACAACAGATATATCATTATTTGCAACAAATAGATAACCTATTGCATCAGATAATATATTTTTTTGCAACATATAATATATTTATTTTAAAAAAAAATTTATCTTCATGACATCCAAATTTACTGACTTTTTAATTATATAAATTAATAAAGCAGATTTAAAGGCACAATTGTTCACCTCCATTTATTAATGTAACACCCCGATTTTTTGAATCGGAATGCTACACGATGCTCATGACCCCGAGGGACCACAAGCTAACCCATGACTGATATCTATATTTGTACACTGCATATATAACGTAATAATGAGGAAAACATGAACATGTAGGCCATAAGGTTCAACCGAATAAAGAATTCGTCAAAATATAATATCCTTATGGGTGAAAGATACCCAAAACAGCTGAAGACTGAATCAAATCTGAACATAAGTCTGAATATTGAATCTGAAAACCTCTAAGTACTGTCTGAATAAGGAGTTGAAGGAACATGTCTCCAACTAACTCCGTCTAGCAAAACTGAGCTGAAATAATAAATGAAATAAAATAATATCGCCCTCGAATGGATGAGGACTCACTGCAACTCTGCGGCTGGATGCTACTACTGATCTGGAGCCCGTGTCTCTGAACCTATGGTGTAACATGAAAGAAATCACCATAGCGCAAATTCGTCAGTACAACTGGAGTACTGAGTATACAAGTAAGGCAGGATAATGCAAAAGGGTTTACATGCATGAACAATGCTAACTGACTGACTAATATATGAACGTGAGAGTGTAAACATACATACATAGTAACTAAGATCATGGGTACGTGATAGATAGATTTGTACGCTAATACATGGCTGGAACCGTAGTTCTGATAACATGGATAACTGTATCTGACAGCCCTGAATCTGGTTGAACTCTCTGAGTTTCATGCTATAACTGAATTTGACCGTATCTAACAGTCCTGGTATACTGATATCTGAAGAATTTTTTGAGTTCTTTACTGAGACTGAGACTAAAACTGTAGGAGGTAGTTGTTTAACCAACATGCCCCATGTATACCATTACGACTAAGCTGAGGTCCAGTCTCTGCCCCGACTGAAGGGGTGTCAATACCACGCCACTGGTAAGGATAATTGTGAGTGACCCTTATCTGGCAAGTACTCAAAGTGAGAACGGTGGGACCCTAAACTGACAGGTTAAGCCACCTCATCAACCCTAATCTGACAGGCTAAGGATCACACCCTAAAACTGGTGGGTGAGTCCCCATCCTTGGGTTCACTCGGTGATAACTTCTACTCCTATCTGAAGAGACTAAACATGATTCAACTAACTGTACATGGACAGATTAACTGACTTTCATTGACTGACGGAGTAGTACTATTATCTGAGAGTTAACTAAAATCATGAGATTTCTGAGGTTTCCTGAGTCACATGACTGACTGAGTTCTATAGATTATAGCTTGACTGAGATTATCGTGACAACATGACATGGCTCTAGGCACACAACTATATTTTTCGGGTACGAATACCCCCAGGACTCGATAGAAAAAAACTGACACACTTGACATGACTTGATCACAAGATTTGAGTCCACAATTCATAATATCATAAGTAGGGGGTATCATATTTCATATAGTTATTCAACATCTTAAACATTGTAGGGAATGCATGGATATATTTCGTGTACATATTGTATATCTCCATTATCTTGCATGCTTCATACCACCACAATAGCAACACATGAAAAGCACGGAATTCATATTGAAGTATATAGCTAATATGAACTTGTCATTTAGACATTATAGAACCATACAAACATGAATTTCTAGCATCCTAAGCATTTTATCAAACACCTTGCATGCATTCTTTAAGGCATAGGTGGGTTTCATACTTGCACCATATTAAACCACCTAAATTTCATGGTTTTCAATTGACAAACATATATATTCCATGAAAACACCTTTAGACATCACATTAAAACTTAAACAACAATCGTAAACATGTACATACTCATATCACCACAAAAAGTTTACAAAATAATAATTAAAACATGGTTCTTGAGCTCTATGAACAGATTGGATCCATAGATGAACACTATGCATACCTTAGAAAGGAAACCTTGATGATTTACTGGAGAGTTCTTGGATTGGGAAACTTAATTCTCAATTATCTTGGAAAAAGGCTTGAATCTTGCTTTTGAGAGATGAGTTTGGTGGAAACCCTAATCTTGTGGTTGAGAGCGTAAGAGAGGGTTTTTATGATGCTTAACTGAAGAAAAATGGGAAAATTTACGTCTCGTTAGGGTTATAAGTCATGGAATGTGAAGGAAAAGACCAAAATACCCTTATGAAATAAATTCTCAGTTGCAAAAAATCATACCTGATGGCATTTGTGACAAGGCGTAAAAACTATGGTAAGCTACCTCGAATGTCATCACTTAGGAGCTGCTTTCTGCCTAAGGCTGACGACCTTCGTGGTAGGGCGTCACAAGTGTGGTAAGCTACCACGAATATCATCACTTAGGAGCTGGTTTTTGCCTAAGGCTGATGACCTTCGTGATAGGGCATCACAAGTGTCGTAAGCTACTACGAATGTCGTCACTTAGGAGCTGGTTTCTGCCTAAGGCTGACGACCTTCGTGATAGGGCATCACAAATGTGGTAAGCTACCATGAATGTCATCACTTAGGATCTAGTTTCTGCCTAAGGTTGACGACCTTCATGATAGGGCGTCACAAATGAGGTAAGCTACCACGAATGTCGTCACACAGTTTCCAGCCTGACATGCTGGAGTAAAATAGGAATAACTCTTTGTTTCGATATCAGATTTAGGAGAAATTGGTATCGTTGGAAAGCTAATTCAATTATCTATATGTTTATAGGTCATGATCTCAAAAATTCCAAGTATATTGAGAGATATGCTCATTTGAAGTTGACTATACCAATATCCTTCTCAAGAATTCAATCGATAAGGGATATTTTGATTCATCTGATAACTGGGAGTTATTTGAAGCCTTAATATACATCTAACCTACTCCTAAAACTATAAAAGAACCATGATGTACTATGCATGAGCTTGGTACATGGCTCTAATAGTGGTTTGGATTTTTTGGGGTATTACAATATCTCCCCCTTGGAAACATTCGTCCTCGAATGATGACTGCTTGAGAGGGGAGAAAAGATAAATGACGCATACACTGATCATGCTTAACTGGCACATGATTTTAGGACTAAATTGAATTCTAAACTGAATATAGCCCAACTGAACATGCATATCTGATGCATGACTGATAAGCTGAACTCATGAATGCATGATAAGCTATGCACTGATACTCGATACCAATTCTATACTAGAATTTTGAACATATAACTGAATAAGCTTAAGGAAAATGGTTACCTCAAGCTAAGTCTAAATTAGCAGAGAAAAAATGAGGGTACTTGGTTCGCATGTCTACTTCTGCTTCCCAAGTAGCTCCCTCCATGGATTGATTCCGCCAAAGAACCTTGACCAGAGGAACTTCTTTGTTCCTCAATCTACGAGTCTGATAGTCGAGGATTTTGACTGGAATCTCTTCATAAGAGAGGCTATTCTGAATGTCAACACTTTAAATAGGGACTATAATTGTTGGGTCACTTATGCACTTCTTGAGCAAAGAGACATGGAAGACTGGATGAATTGAGGCTAGATCTAAAGGCAACTCGAGCTCATAGACTACCTTGCCGAAGCGACTGAGAATCCTGAAGGGACCAAAATATCGGGGACTGAGCTTTCCCTTCTTGCCGAATCTCTTCACTCCCTTCATGGGAGATATCTTGAGATAGACATAGTCATCGACCTCAAATTCGAGATCCTTTCTACAAACATCCGTATAAGACTTCTGTCGGCTCTGAGTAGCCCGAAGTCTTTCTCTAATTAACTAAACTTTCTCTAAGGCATCGAATACTAAGTCAGTCCCTATGACTGCGGTCTCACTAAGTTTGAACCAACCGATTGGAGACCTACATCTCCTACCATAGAGAGCTTCGAATGGAGCCATTTGAATACTACAGTGATAGTTGTTGTTGTATGCAAACTCAATCAAAGGCAAGTGGTCATCCCAACTTTTCTTGAAATCAATTGCACACGCTCTTAGCATATCTTCTAGAGTCTGAATGATCCTTTCTGCTTGACCATCTGTTTGAGGATGAAACGCTTACTGAGATGAACTTGGGTACCAAGACCCTTTTGGAATGCTTTCCAGAAGTGAGAGGTGAATTGGGTACCTCTGTATAAGATGATAGATAGTGGAACACCATGTAATCTGACCAACTCCTTGATATAGAGTTTGGCATAATCCTCAGCTGAGTAAGAGGTACGAACTGGAAGAAAATGAGCTGACTTGGTCATTCTGTCTACAATTGTCACGCCCCAAAATCCCATCGGGCTGGACTGGCACCCGAAGCTGAGAAGGCCCGGGAGAACCCGTTCAAATACCTGTACTTTCACTTACATGTCACCAAAAATTTGGACAGCACTTCGTTGCATATAGAAGTGTCTAATTACCTGTATCAGTACAACACGCACAAATATATATATATAATACTTGGCCGTCGGGGCCACCACATATACAAATATAACATCACTATATAAACTCCCATGACTTTACCCTTCCTTATGTCTACAAAGCCTCTAGGATATACATGACATAACTAGGGTCGGGACAAACCCCCGCCCACACATGACTCCTGTACAATAACAAAATATAAGGAACCGACTCGGAAAGCTCCGAAGCAAACTGGAGCTCACCAACAATAGCTGTATGACCTGGCTCCTATCTATGCTGTGAATGAGCTGAAGCACCTGTGCCTACAGCATGAAATGCAGGTCCCCCGTGAGGGACGTCAGTACGAAATATGTATTGAGTATGTAAAGCTGTAAATAATCATATGTGATATAGGGGATCAAGAAAATCAGACGCAAGTGAATAAATCATAATAGAAGTGAACCACACTTCATAAACACTTTTAGGATCATGTACATTATCATTAATCTGAATTGGGTTCTTGAATTCAAACACATTTGTGGAACGGTATACATTTGTTCATTTCATTCTTTACAATTATCATTCACCATTACCTCCTCCTCCCGAACCTCCAACCACCTAACAATAATCAATACTGTATCGTACTGTGACCATTAGGCTTCCCCCAGTACATATCAACTTGGATCGACCCATGCTAGGCTTATGCCCCTGGTACCACCCATAAACACATAAATAGGGATCGACCCATGCTAGGCTTATGCCCCTGGGATACCGCCCACACGTATATCAAGTAACACACATAAGAGATCTTTCCAATAACTCAGTTCAAAAGCTTTTGAGATTATTACATTAGTGTTCATGCCAATATAGTACCTTTGGAACAATGATACATCAATAGGAATCAAGTAATAGACCTTCTATACAATAACAATGTCATAAAGACTCATTGGTACATCAACAATGTGTTTCAGAATCATCAATATCACAATAATGAAATAGGAGCCTTTTGGTATATCAATGAAACATTTTGACACTTTATAGAATGGAAATAACTTTGTTGGTAATGTAGAACAATACATGTTTTTGGACAACCTCGGAATCTTACTTGACGGAACATTGGTGTTTTCATGCCAAAGAACATCGTTAGAGTATGCTTTACATACCTCGTTGTAGATTCGGATACCAATTCAACACAACTTCCCGCCTTTACAAATCACTTATCTACAATGAAATGTTTGGCATCTAGTATTAGCAACCCAACACCACAATTCTTTTCCATAATTCCATACAACCAATATTTGCAAAACATTCCAAAAACCAACTTGAACAATAGGTTTATGTGTATATATATTTATATATATATATATATAATCATCATTTCAATACCACATCATCAATACCACATCATCACACCAAATCCCTTCACAATTCAACATAATCCAACATCATTTCCCAATCATCTTTCAACAACAATCACATAACATACTTCTTATGCTCACATGCATATATATATATACATATCCATATAAATAACACCAATATAATTTACATCCTTACTATAAAATGGCCCTTTTGATTTCGAAGTCCTGTTGACACAAATAAGGGGTGCTTCTCGAAGCCCTCGAGACGGTGAACACAACTACGAAATCAATTTGGATTTTCTACGGTTGAATCACAAGATAATTGGAGTTGAAATTAGGCTAGGGTTTCTTATTTTCAATAATTTGATGATAATTGATGGATATGAGACTAATTATATGTATATAATGACCAATTTTCGTCCATGAGGTGATGGAAAATGACCATATTGCCCTTAAAAATTTAAGTAAATTCGAATCTGTCCATGGTGGACTGTTTTGACAGGCTAAAGTAAATCGGCCATAACTCTTTGCTCCGATATCGGATTTGGGTGAAATTTCTATCGTTGGATAGATAATTCAAAGGGATTTCATTTCATATAAAGTAGACCACCCAGTTCGTCCTGTACAAGGAGTTATGATCGTTTGAAGTTGACCCTAAAAATCTGTTTTGAGAGGCTGAATTAAAATGAGTATAACTCCTTACTCAGATGTTGGATTTGGATGAAACCAATTGAATTGGAAAGAGGACTCAAAGATATTTCTTTTGATAGGTCACAGCTCTCCCAGTTCATTATATTGAGGGAGTTATGATCGTTCAAAGTTGACCCAAAAAACTGGCAGACCTCAGTAGTTTGCGTGCAGGAAATTTTCCTGCACATTTACTGTTCACAACATCCCGACCACCGTTTTATAGTTTCGAACATGCTCGATTATATCCGAAACTTATCCGTTTTTGGAAATCTTTATATCGTTGGAAATCTTATTCAATAACCTTCGTATGGAACCATCGACGTGCAAATTCCGGTATAAATAAAATAAAAAATTAATTCCATATAAATAAGACCAATACACGTACTTGAATACGCCAATACATGTACTTGAATACGGGGTGTTACAACAATGACCCAAACTGAATCATACTGATGACGTGTTCTAGGCAAACCCATCACGAAGTCCATGTTCACTTCTTCCCACTTCCAAGTAGGAATAGTGAACTCCTACATGGAACCACTAGGTTTCTGATGCTCTATCTTAACCTGCTGACATGTAAAGCACTTATCCACAAACTCTGCAATATCTTTCTTCACCTTACTCCACTAATAGATCTCCCACAAGTTGCGGTACATCTTAGTGGCCCCTGGATGAATAGAGTATCGCGCACCATGCGCTTCTGCAAGAATTTGCTGCCTTAAGTCATCTACATCGGGAACACACAGACGACCCTAACAACGAAGAACACCATCTTCCCCTTGGGAGAAAACCTCTACTTCCTGACTCTGAATTGACTCTTTTAGCTTGACAAGGCTAGGATCCCTGTCTTACTTCTCTTTCACCTCGAAAACTAGAGATGACTCTAAACTACTCTGAATATATACACCACCCTCTGAAGAGTCTACTAAGCGAACGCCTAATCTGGCAAGCTGATAAATCTCCTAAGCTAATTTCTTCTTACTATCCTCAACATGGGAAACACTACCCATGAACAGTCTACTGAGTGCATCGGCCACTACATTGGCCTTGCCAGGATGATGAAGGACACTCATGTCATAATCCTTCAAGAGCTCTAACCACCTTCTCTGACGAAGATTGAGATCTTTCTGGGAAAAGACATACTAAAGGCTCTTATGATCTGTGAAGACATCTATATGAACACCGTATAGATAATGCCTCCAAATCTTTAAGGCAAAGACAACTGCTGCTAACTCAAGGTCATGAGTAGGATAATTCTTCTCATGGGGCTTTAACTGTCTGGAGGCGTAGGCTATGACTCTACCATGTTGCATGAGGACACAACCTAAACCTACTTTGGATGCATCACAATATACTACGAATCCATCAGAACTGTCGGGAAGTGCTAAAATTAGAGCTGAGGTGAGTCGAGTCTTCAAATCCTGAAAACTCTTCTCGCAAGGTTCTAACCATTGAAACTTGACCTTATTCTAAGTCAATCTGGACATAGGAGATGCAATAGAAGAAAATCTCTTGATAAACCATCGGTAATAGCCAGCCAAACCAAGAAAATCCTAATATCTGATGGAGAGACAGAGCGAGGCCAGTTTTTTACCGCTTCAGTTTTCTGAAGATCTACTCTAATGCCATCGCCGAAAATAATGTGGCCAAGGAATGATACTGATCTTAGCCAAAATTCGTACTTACTGAACTTGGTGAACAACTGGTGATCCTTGAGAGTCTGAAGAATAATTATGAGATAGTTTGAATGATCACACTCTGTGCGAGAATAGACCAGAATATCATCTATAAAGACTATGATGAATGTGTCCAAGTACTGGTTGAACACCAGGTTCATCAAGTCCATGAAAGCTGCAGGGGCATTGGTAAGACCAAAGGACATGACTAGAAATTCAAAGTAACCATACCGAGTACGAAAAGTTGTCTTTAAAATATCACATTCTCTAACTCTAAGTTGATGATAGCCTGATTTGAGGTCTATTTTGGAGAAAATAACTGGCACCCTGAAGTTGGTCAAACAAGTCGTCTATCCTAGGCAGCGGATACCTGTTCTTGACTGTGACTTTGTTGAGCTGACGGTAATCAATACACATTCTGAGAGAACCATCTTTCTTGCACATGAATAAGACTGGCGGACCCCATGGGGATACACTAGGCCTGATGAATCCCTTATCTAAGAGATCCTTCAACTGATCTTTCAGTTCCTTGAGTTCTGCTGGTGCCATTCTGTATGGTGGACTAGAAATAGGCTGAGTATCTGGGAGAAGGTCTATGCCGAAGTCTATTTCCTTTTCGGGAGAAATGCCTGAAAGATCTTCGGGAAAGACATCTGAATATTCATTAACCACTGGGACTGATTTGAGACTGGGAGATTCGGAACTAGAATCCTTAATATGCATGCGATGATACACACACACCTTAGAAATTATTTTTCTTGCCCGAAGGTCGGAAATAAGCTGACCCCTGAAAGATGAAGTGCTACCCTTTCACTCTAGGATGGGCTCATTTAGGAACTGAAATTGAACTATCCTATTTCTGCAGTCGACTATGGCATAGAAGGAATGAAGCCAATACATGCTAAGAATGACATCAAAATCTGTCATCTCTAAATCGACTAAATCTGCTGACGTGGATTAGACTGAGAGACTGACTTAAAATTATGCTTACTAGCACGACATGAATACTGAAGAAAGGGAACTATTCCTAAAACATCTCATAGCCTCCTGTACATAAATGTGGCACGCAACACACCCATGTGCAAGACACTACTAGATGCGGCTTACAGACTTCCTAGGACTCTATTGAACCTTAGGCTCTGATACCAAGATGCAACGCCCCAATATTTTGAATCGAAATGTTACACGGTGCTCATGACCCCGAGGGACCACAAGCTAACCCATGACTGATATTTCTACCTGTACACTGTAATATAACGTAATAATGAGGAAAATATGAACATGTAGGCCATAAGGTTCAACCGAATAAAGAATTTGTCAAAATATAATATCCATATGGGTGAAAGATACCTAAAACAGCTGAAGACTGAATCAAATCTAAACATAAGCCTAAATATTGAATCTCAAAGCCTCTAAGTACTGTCTGAATAAGGAGTTGAAGGAATATGTCTCCAACTAACTCCGTCTAGCAAAACTGAGCTAAAATAATAAATGAAATAAAATAATATCTCCCTCGAATGGATGAGGACTCACTGCAACTCTACGGCTGGATGCTACTACTAATCTGGAGCCCGTGTCTCTGAACCTATGGTGTAATATGAAAGAAAGCACCATAGCGCAAATTCATCAGTACAACTGGAGTACTGAGTATACAAGTAAGGCAGGATAATGCAAAAGGGTTTACATGCATGAACAATGCTAACTGACTGACTAATATATGAACGTGAGAGTGTAAACATACATACATAGTAACTAAGATCATGGGTACGTGATAGATAGATTTGTACGCTAATACATGGCTGGAACCGTAGTTCTGATAACATGGATAACTGTATCTGACAGCCCTGAATCTGGTTGAACTCTCTGAGTTTTATGCTATAACTGAATTTGAACGTATCTAACAGTCCTGGTATACTGATATCTGAAGAATTTTTTGAGTTCTTTACTGAGACTGAGATTAAAACTGTGGGAGGTAGTTGTTTAACCAACATGCCCCATGTATACCATTACGACTAAGATGGGGTCCAATCTCTGCCCCGACTGAAGGGGTGTCAATACCGCGCTACTGGTAAGGACAATTGTGAGTGACCCTTATCTGGCAAGTACTCAAAGTGAGAACGGTGGGACCCTAAACTGGTAGGTTAATCCACCTCATCAACCCTAATCTGACAGGCTAAGATGTCTCAACCTACGCTGGCTACGTAGTTCTAGAACAAAAGGATGACTGCTAAGGATCACACCCTAAAACTGGTGGGTGAGTCCCCATCCTTGGGTTCACTCGGTGATAACTTCTACTCCTATCTGAAGAGACTAAACATGATTCAACTGACTGTACATGGACAGATTAACTGACTTTCATTGACTGATGGAGTAGTACTATTATCTGAGAGTTAACTAAGATCATGAGATTTCTGAGGTTTCCTGAGTCACATGACTGACTGAGTTCTATAGATTATAGCTTGACTGAGATTATCGCGACAACATGACATGGCTTTAGGTATACAGCTATGTTTTTTGGGTACTAATACCCCCAGGATTCGATAGAAGAAAACTGGCACACATGACATGACTTGATCATAAGATTTGAGTCCACAATTCATAATATCATAAGTAGGGGGTATCATATTTCATATAGTTATTCAACATCTTAAACATTGTAGGAAATGGATGGATATATTTCATGTACATATTGTATATCTCCATTATCTTGCATGCTTCATACCACCACAATAACAACACTTGGAAAGCATGGAATTCATATTAAAGTATATAGCTAATGTGAACTTGTCATTTAGACATCATAGAACCATACAAACATGAATTTCTAGCATCCTAAGCATTTTATCAAACACCTTGCATGCATTCTTTAAGGCATAGGTGGGTTTCATACTTGCACCATATTAAACCACCTAAAGTTCATGGTTTTCAATTAACAAATATATATATTCCATGAAAACACCTTTAGACATCACATTGAAACTTAAACAACAATCGTAAACATGTACATACTCATATCACCACAAAAAGTTTACAAAACAATATTTAAAACATGGTTCTTGAGCTCTATGAATGGATTGGATCCATAGATGAACGCTACGCATACCTTAGAAAGGAAACCTCAATGATTTTATGGAGAGTTCTTGGATTAGGAAACTTAATTCTCAATTATCTTGAAAAAAAGGCTTGAATCTTACTTTTGAGAGATAAGTTTGGTGGAAATCGTAATCTTGTGGTTGAGTGCATAAGAGAGGGTTTTTAAGATGCTTAACTGAAGAAAAATAAGAAAATTTACGTCTCTTTAGGGTTATAAGTCGTGGAAGGTGAAGCAAAAGACCAAAATACCCTTATGAAATAAATTCTCTGTTGCAAAAAATCATAGCTGACGACATTTGTGACAAAGCGTCAAAAATATGGTAAGCTAGCACGAATGTCATCACTTAGGAGCTGGTTTCTGCCTCAGGCTGACGACCTTCGTGGTAGGGCATCACAAGTATGGTAAGCTACCACGAATGTCGTCATTTAGGAGCTGGTTTCTACCTAAGGCTGACGAACTCCGTGATAGGGCGTCACAAGTGTGGTAAGCTACCATAAATGTCGTCACTTAGGAGATGGTTTCTGCCTAAGGCTGACGACCTTCGTGATAGGGCATCACAAGTGTGGTAAGCTACCACGAATGTCGTCACTTAGGATCTGGTTTCTGCCTAAGGCTGATGACCTTCGTGATAGGGCATCACAAGTTTGGTAAGCTACCACGAATGTCGTTACTTAGGAGTTGGTTTCTGCCTAAGGCTGACAACCTTCGTGATAGGGCATCACAAATGTGGTAATATACCACGAATGTCGTCACTTAGGAGCTGGTTTCTACCTAAGGCTGACGACCTTCGTGATAGGGCGTCACAAATGTGGTAAGCTACCACGAATGTCGTCACACAGTTTCCAGCCTGACATGCTGGAGTAAAATAGGAATAAATCTTTGCTCCGTTATTGGATTTAGACGAAATTGGTATCATTGGAAAGATAATTTAATTATCTATCTGTTGATAGGTCATGAGCTCAAAAATTCCAAGTATAATGAGAGATATGCTCATTTGAATTTGACTATTCCAATATCCTTCTCAAGAATTCAATCGGTAAGGGATATTTTGATTCGTCTGATAGCTGGAAGTTATTTGAAACCTTAATATACATCTAACCTACTCATAAAACTATAAAAGAACCATGATGTACTATGCATGAGATGGGTACATGGCTCTAATATTGGTTTGAATTTTGTGAGGTATTACAATTAATGACATTCTTGATTACTGTAAGAAGTTATGACTCAATTAAATTAAATAATATTGTGATAAGTCATAACTTTTCAACTTTATTATTATTAAAACAATTAGTTCTTTTCAGAAACTATTTTTTCATTACACTGAGTTGGACAACATATTATATATATGTTGCATCAAATATATCATCTGTTACAATAGATATACCATCCGTTACAACAAATAGATAACCTGTTGCATAAGATAATATATCTATTGCAACATAATATATATATATATATATATATATATATTATTTTTTTAAAAAAAAAAATTATCTTCGTGACATCCAAATTTTCTGACTTTTTAATTATATAAATTGATAAAGCAGATTTAAAGGCACAACTATTCAACTCCATTTATTAATGACATTCTTGATTACTGTAGAAAGTTATGACTTAATTAAACTAAGCAATATTATGATAAGTCATGACTTTTTAGATTTATAATTATTAAAATAATTAGTTCTTTTCTGGAACCATTTTTTATTTACAGTGAGTTGGACAACAGATTATATATCTGTTGCATCAGAAAAATCATATGTTACAATAGATATATCATCCATTGCAACAAATAGATAACCTGTTGCATAAGATAACATATCTGTTGCAACATATAATATATATATTTAAAAAAAAAACTATCTTCGTGACATCCAAATTTTCTGACTTTTTAATTAAATAAATTAATAAAGCAAATTTAAAGGCACAACTGTTCACCTTTATTTATTAATGACATTATTCATTACTGTAAAAAGTTATGACTTAATTAAATTAAGCAATATTGTGATAAGTCATGACTTTTCAGCTTTATAATTATTAAAAATAATTAATTCTTTCCAGCAACCATTTTTTATACTGAGTTGGACAACAAATTATATATCTATTGCATCAGATAAATCATCTGTTACAACAGATATATCATCCATTGCAACAAATAGTTAACCTGTTGCATCATATAATATATCTGTTGCAACATATAATATATATTTATTTTTTTAAAAAAATATCTTCATGACATCCAAATTTTCTGACTTTTTAATTATATAAATTAATAAAGAAGATTTAAAAACAAAATTATTTCTGGTGAGTTTTTTTCTGTTTAAATTGTGTTTATCATTTATTTCCTTATTCTTTTCTATGAAAAGAAATGACTTAATTAAATCAAACTGGTGAGTTTTTTATTATTGTGACAAGTCATGACTTTTCAGCTTATTAAATTTAAATAACCTTTTTCTCAATTTAAAAATCAAATACACCTGATTTTCAATAACCGTTTCGTTTCTTTCTTTTCTTTAATAACCATTTTTATTAATTGAGTTATGACAACAGATTGTAAATCTGTTGCATCAGATATCTGTTTCAACAGATATACCATCTATTGCTATAAATCGACCATCTGTTTAAGGAGCTTTTTTTATTTCTTCTAACTGATTCATCAGTCGCAACAGATGAGGAATTTGATGCATCGGAAGCGCTTTTTATTTTTGTTTGTTGAATATGTTTAGACAAAAATCACAGTCACGACTATTCATTAACTTTTTTCTTAAAAATCATATCATATATCTTAATTAAATTAATCCAATGTTGTGACTTTTTTTGAAATTAAATAATCTTTCTTTTACGATTATAATATCATTTAGTTCGTTATTATTTATTAACGAACCATTTTTAGGGGAATTTCTCATCATCACTTTCACCACCATCTATTGCCACAAGTGCTCAATCCCTACCTCCAACCATCGACATGTTGAGAATAGAAAATACATAGAATGATAATTAAATATTGAATAAGAATTAAAAATTCAAAATCGACCAACCAAACATATACATGAATTTTTTTGAATCCCTTATAGGTAGATGGGATATAAAAAAGGAAAATACATACGCTAAAAGAAAGAAAAAACATAACCTAATTATTATTATTATTATTATTATTATTATTACTATTATTATTATTATTATTATTATTCTCAACCTGACAATTTTCATCCGGCAGCAGCTGGGCCCTCCTCAGCCTTGCTCCGAAGTCGGCCAAATCCCTCTAGAGTTCATCAAACTGCCTTTGAAGTTCCTGCAAGGACTCGATATGAACCTTCTTGTACGAATCTGGATCAGTCATATTAGTATTGTAAGTATAGTAGAATGAACGAGTGAGTGAGGAGTGAGAGTGAGAGGAGGCCGGAGGGACCTATTTATAAAATGATTAAATTAAAAGGGACTGGACTTGGTCAAACAAAAAGTCACGACTGTTCATATCCCATAATTAAATAAAACTGGTGATTTTTTGAATATGTAAATTAAAAAAACTGATCTAAATATAACATTTTATTTTTTTATTGTATTTCAGAAAAAGACAGATTGGTAATCTATTGCAAAATATATTCCACCTGTCAGATAACTTACAATACAACATATGGACAATCTGTTGCAACAGATGGATATATCAGGTTGCTTTTCCATCAGCTGTGGCGTCTGTTGCACTTGCTGGTCATCTGTTTATTCAATTTCATCGAGGCAATCGATTTTTCTAAACACTTCTTGGCCAAACTCAATTTTCCTTGGATTGCTTCTTTTTTTTTCTTTGCAACCTTCAATCAAATTAAATTTTTGCTATTGGATTGATGGCAAAAATTAAATTTAGAGGCCAGTTTGAAGGATGCAAAGAAAAAAAAAGAAGCAATCCGAGAGCAAAAATTGAGTTTGTCCAAGAAGTGTTTAGAAAAATCTATTACTCTCGATGAAATTGAATAAATAGATGACTAGCAAGTTGCAACAGACGCCACAGCTGATGAAAAAGCAAACTGATATATCCATCTGTTGTAACAGATTGTCCATATGTTGTATTGTAAGTTATCTGACAAGTGAAATATATTTTGCAACAGATTACTAATCTATCTCTTTCCGAAATATAATAAAAAGATAAAATGTTGTATTTAGATCTATTTTTTTAATTTTCATATTCGAAAAGTCACCAGTTTTACTTAATTAGGGGATATGAATAGTCAGTACTTTTTGTTTGACTAAGTCAAGTCACCACCACTTCCAATTCAATCATTTTGTCATTGTGGTCGTTAAGCTCGGTATAGAGCTCTTGATCTTTTGCGAGTTTGTCAAGGAGGACCACTCACTTTCTTTCTTAGAAGCTTTCTTATAATACTCCTCTTGGTCCTTCTTACCTCTACGCAAAGTCAAGGAGAAGTATAGAAGGTTCTTTTTGAGTTTTTCCAATGCAAGTGCTCTCTCGGCTGATAAATCATATGTTGCAGCATATATGGATAGTGCAGCACTCAATGCAGAACAATTTTCTGGTAGAAGCAAGTCTTGAGAAGACATAATCAGTAATCTATCGATATCAGCTTTCGCTGTGTCAAGCTGTTCTGTTGATATCTTGTCTTCTACGAAGAAGATTGATCAGTAGAAAAACCAAGTGATTGAGATCGTTAAATTGTTGACTAACTCGAGCAAAGATGTCTTCTGAATTATCAAACTTCACAGGGCAGTTTGGTGGTTCAATAACATCAGATGTCTTATTTTTTGTATTAGCTAATGATGGGAAGATTCTGCCTTCCTCACCATTTTGAAAAGAAAAAGCACTCAAAATTAGATGGAGTATCTCTACATAACGAAACAAGATGAACTAAATCTAGCATTCAGTTTTTCCTTCCTATTCCCCACCCCTTTTTCTCTTCTCACCTTTATCAGATCCAAAAAAAAAATTCTGAATACTTGATAATGCCTTGGAAATTGCTTTCTTTCTCCTCTTAGCCTTAATCTCTAATGGAGTGCTGAAATCCTTTTTGATCGAATGACACTACTGTTAGATATCAATTCTTTTACATCAGCAGTTAATGCATTAACAGTATTAATCACACCATCATGTTTTGCCTTGCACTCTTCACATTTGCATGCACAAGATAAGCAAGGAGGGACAAGATTGATCATTTTTATACCATATAGAGGACAACATATCCATCATGAAAAAGTCTACACCGTCACCAGAAATGCTTGCCACAGTGAAAGTCTGTAGAAAGCATGATAAATAAACATGAGCAACATTCAACATTAAATCTTAACAAGGTATCAGAAGAATATTCAAGGTCCCTCAGCCTTATCAGTTCAGACCTACCAAACTTAACTGTAAATTGCAAATATCTTATTTGAATAATCTATGACTAATCAGTAAAAACAGCATTCACAAAATCAGTGTACTCTATGTGTGTTTCTACGATAACATTATCAGTAATACATACCTCCCACATATGAAATGGTTCCATCTACATGCAGCTTATTCCTCCGAACCTATCTTTACTGCAGCCTCTTGTGATGGTCAGGCAAAAGTTGATCAACTTTTAGCTCCTTTTATATCTACAAAGAAGAAGGAAAAAATTTATGTCACAGAAAGAAAATTATCCTTATGTTGCAACAAATGTAGAGTCCGTTGCATCAGATGAGGACTTTGTTGCGTCAGATATGGAGTCTGTTGCGTCAGATGTGGAGTCTGATGCAACAGATATGGAGTCTATTGGAATACATAGCAGCCTTACTGGTGGTTTGATTTGTTCCAACAGTTTCTCCATCTGTTGCAACATCAACAACAGTATAAACTACAAACAACAAATAAAAACATCAACAACAAAGAAAACCACAACATTTGTTCTAACAACATCATCAGCAACAAAGAAGCATATATCCTATGTTCCAACACCATCAACAACCAGGGACGAAGTCACATGGAGTCCTCCGGGTGCGCGAGCACAGATTGAACTCGTATCAAAATTTATATATGTATATGGAAATTAAGAAAAAATATATATAATCTAATCAGCGAGCACCCATAGTAAGAGTTATTTGGTTAGCCTAGTTGTTGTTTATGGGTGTTTAAGGCTATTTATTTCTTTTGGTCTTGAGTTCAATTCCCACTCAGCACATATTTTTTTAATTTTGGTAACCAACTCTTCTCTCCTTATTCACTTTGAACTTTCTTTTATTTTTTTCTCCCTTACTCCTTGTGTTAATTGTTCGGACTCCATTATTTTTAAGCTAAGAAGCACCCACCGTCTAAAAAACCTGGATCCGCCACTGTCAACAACACCACACCACAAGTTTCAACAATGCTAACCCCACCAACAACATCAATAACAACATCAACAACAAAGAAATAAATAAAATACATAAAAAAAAATTATACTGCCAATAAGGCTTTTAAACTTCTCTCAATAGATGGCTTTTTTTCACATCTTATAATTAAAATTCTTGGTTTGTTTATTCAACAATTAAAAGTTTCTTCAAATTTTTTAAATAATATGATATGGGAAAATGATAATCAAATAAAAAAAAGATGTAAATAACTTGCAAGAAGAAGACGAGAATGAAAGATCAATAGTGAATCATATCATACCTTAATGTCAAAAGGGGGTCAAAACAACAATTTCAGTCGAGGAATCTAAGATATGGATATGGATCGGTTAGATCCGAATGAAAATTATGAGAAAGAGGAGAGAAAAAAGGTTGTGATAACCCTAAAGAGGATACAAAGAAAAAAGATGAGAGATGAATAAAATAAATTTAGGGCTGAAGGAGAGGAAAAGAGAGGAGAGATGAGATAATTCTAATTTCTAGATGTACTACCCTTAATATTAAATGACTAAACAAAGTGCATTTATTCAAATTTGAATTTTTAAAGCACAATTAATAAGGCTAATTTGGTAGTAAAATAAACTCCTAATTAATATTTTCTTAATGGATGTGCCAAGTCAATATGAAACGGAAGAAGTATTAGAGGTTTCAATATTCATTAATTAATATTCCAGTAATAATTTGAGGGGCACGAGGAAGAAAATGGGTGACATTGAAAAGACAGGACAAGACTACTCATTGAGATTTTTGAGTTATCCAAGAAACATTTTTTACCGCCTTTAGTAGTACTACTACTTTATCTACTCGGACAGAAGTTTGCTTTAAAATTAAAAGAAGAAAAAAAGATTTTCAAACAAATATGTCGTCTGTTGCAACAGATTTAAATATCTGTTTGAAAAATCCCAACAGCTCAGTTATCTGTGACAACAGATAGAAATGTCCATTTGATAACTAAATCAAAAATATCATCTGTTGCAACAGATATCAATATCTGTTTGAAAATTTTCAATTGCTCAGTCATCCATCATAACAGATGCAAATGTCTATTTGATAATTAAATCAGATATGTCATCTGTTGCAACAGATATTGTTATCTGTTTGAAATTCTCCAACAGCTCAGTCGTTTGTTGCAACAGATTTCATTGCAATTGATTTAGGTGGAACTAGGGATGAAAGAATGAGCTCCTCATTAACTTAATGTTAAGATTAATAATAGTACCTACATCGATCTAGGTGGAACGAGGGATGAATGAATGAGCTCACATGATCAACTACAAATCCAATTGAGTCATTGCATTTGCATGGTGTTAGTATTGGGTTCATCCCGACCTGAGTCATCGATCTATCACTCTGAGTTGAAATGAGTTCTCATTAACTTAATGTTAAGATTAATAATAGTACCTACATCGATCTAGGTGAAACTAGAGATGAATGAATAAGTTCAAAGGATTAACTACAACTTCAATTGAGTATTTTGGCAATTGCATGATGAGATGGTACTGCATTTCTCCCGACAAGAGTCATCGATCGATCACTCTTAGATGAACCGATTCTTACTACCTCATATGTTCAAAAAATACCTTAATTGAATAATCTGAGACTAAGGGTGAGTTCTCATAGGGTCAACTACAACTTCAATTGAGTCTTTTGGCAATTGCACGATGAGACGGGACTGCGTTCCTCCCGACAAGAGTCGTCGATCGATCACTCTAAGCCGAACTGATTCTTACTACCTCATATGTTCAACTAATATCTTAATTGATTAATCTAGGACTAGGGGTGAGTTCTCATAATGTCAACTACAATAGATGACAGCGCAAATTTGATAATTTACAACAGATGGATAATTTATTGCGATATTGACTTAATCTATTTGATAATTTACAGCAGATGAGTAATTTGTCGCAATAGATGACTTAAACTATTTGATAGTTTACAACAGATTCGTGATCTATCGCAACAAATGACGTAATCTCTTTGATAGTTTACAACAGATGAGTAATATGTTGCACTAGATTACATAATCTGTTTGATTTGATCCAACAGAAAAGACATCAGTTGCAACAGGTTGAACATTTATTTATATATAATTCAATTGAGTTCATATGTTAGACAAATACCTTAATTGAATATGAGTTCTCATAGGGTCACTACAACTTCAATTTAGTCTTTTGGCAATTGCATGATGAGACTGTACTGCGTTCCTCCCAACCAGAGTCGTCGATCGATCACTCTGAGCCGAACCGATTCTCACTACCTCATATGTTAGACTAATAGCTTAATTGAATAATCTAGGACTAGGGGTGAGTTCTCATAGGGTCAACTACAACTTTAATTGAGTTTTTTGGTAATTGCATTATGAGACGGTACTGCGTTTCTTCCGATCAGAGTCGTCGGTCGATAACTCGAAGCTAAGCTAATTCTTACTACCTCATATATTAGACTAATACCTTAATTGATTAATCTAGGACTAGGGTACTAATATCTTGATTGAATAATCTGGGACTAGGGGTGAGTTCTCATAGGGTAAACTATCGATTAATCTAGGACTAGGGGTGAGTTCTCATAGGGTCAGCAATAACAGATGGCAGCGCCTATTTGATAATTTACAATATATGGGTAATTTGGTGCGACATCTGACAATCCATTTGATAATTTACAACAGATGGGTAATTTGTCGCAACAGATGACTTAATCTGTTTGATAATTTATAACAGATTCGTAATTTGTTGTTACCTAATCTGATTGATAATTTACAACAGATGAGAAATCTGATGCAACATGTTGAACATTTATTTTTTACAATTTCAATTGAGTTCACATGTTAGTGTAACGCCCCAGAAAATGGGTCCCGGAGCGTCACACGGTGCATAAGGCTACGAGTAGCCCCAAGCTAATCCTTTGAGCCATTTTCATTCAGTTCAACACAAATCAACGAGGTTTTCATAAATAACCCTCAATTATCAACAGAGTAATCATCGTCTAAGAATAAAAGAATTTCAGAAAGATAACAAAATATGACTTATTAGTCAACTCTCAACATCTATACTAGTCTGACAAGCCTCTAAGAAAATTAATAAAACCAGCGAGCCATTGAGACATATAAAACCAGTGAGCCATTGAGACATGCTCCAACTGACTCATACTCAGTTATCAAATGTAAACGATTTCGTGAAATCAACATCAGGCATCACGTACTCGGAACATGAGGAATCACCACAACAGAGGATGTAGAACATCATGCCCAAAGAATCACTGTCGAACCTGGAACTGAGCACCTGAACCTACATTCCGAGAAAATGCAGCCCACATCCGAAGATGTGGGTCAGTACCATGAAAAAGAACTGAGTATATGGGGGTGTATGCAGTTGTATAAACATCATCATCATAAATATTTATAAGAAATATGCAGGATGTATGAAAGACTCACATAGCCCAAAGAAAATCATCATAATCATGAGAGGATGAAATAAGTAAAATAACACATGTGAGTCATCATATAATTTGTCAATCACTTTTAGTTCATCAAGAATATCAATTCTCATAATGTAAATATCATTTAAATCTTTCGAAAGAATAACTTTCAAAATTCCACTTTCAAATCACTTCACCATTCACCATAGACACAAGGAAACGCATACACACTGGGAGATCCTATAACCGACATAAATCATGTGAGCTACATGGATTCCAACATACAACCCACGTTGGGGAGAGACATCCTATCCTTTCCATCGGAGTAGGACTATCGATATTAAATCCACACAAACTAGTGATCACTATATAAATCAGCCTCAGGCTCACTCCTACGGGGGCACGTAGTTCTAGGGAAGTATGGTCGCTTTATACCTCCCACTAGGTGCTAAGGATTTCTCCCGGACGTAGCTCAGATCATTTCAAAGACAATCCACAACAAAACAATTTCAGTAATATATAAATATACATCGGGAGCCATCATGCTTTCCATCTATCAAAATCAATCACGTTGTGGATTTCTTTCACACTCGAGTTCAAAACAACTCCATTAAGACCAAAAGGTCAAATCATTCAAAATATCTCAAATATTCAACATCAACGTGCTTATAACACACACTTTCTAAAAAAAAACACAATTTCCAATGGGGATTCACGACCCAAATATCAAAATCATGATAAATATCGTTCAAGATTCATGCTTCATATCTCCACACATGTAAATTCATCTTTCAAAATCATAAACATCAAGATTTCATAATAATAATCATAAGATATGGGTTCATGCTTCAAATTCGTAAAAATCAAATAAAAATCATGCCTTTGTAAAGAAAATTATTTTTGGGCACAAGAACGAAAGAGAGTTCTTGTTGAAAAAACCTCACATACCTTGAATGATGAACTTTAGATCGATACTCATTTTTGAGATGTCAATCGTGCCTTTGAATTATGGTTTTTGGAGTTCTTGAACTAGAAAATTGGAATCTTGAATAAATTTGCAGAATTAATGGTGAACTTTGGAGGTTCTTGAAGTTGGATATAGGAGCTTAGGGTTTTCTTTTTGAGGGAATTTGATGAAATATAATATATAATGCTTCTAATAGGCTTTAATATAGGGTTTGGACAGATTTTGGATGAGGAAAAATGACCAAAACGCCCCTAAAAATCAAATAATTCTCAAATATGTCCTTTGGTGGACTATTTTGATAGTTTGAAGTAGATCAACCATAACGTTTTACTTCGATATCCAAATTGGATGAAACCAATTTCATTAGAAAGAGGACTCAAAGAGTTTTCCGTTAATATATAGTAGATCACCCAGATCATTATGTACAAGGAGTTATGATCGTTTAAAGTTGGAGCAAAAATACGCCAGGCCTCAGTACTTTTTCCTGCACGTTTTACTGTTCACTACTATTCACGGTTTGATCGAAATGTTCATAACTCGTCGCTCGGGTGTCCGTTTTGGATAATCCACCTATCGTTGGAAAGCTTATTCGATACTCGACGCAATGGTGGGTCATAATCTAAGACATTCCATACAAAAAATTTATAATTCAATTTAGAAGATAGAACCCAACACGTTAACGCACAAAATTTCAACAAAAAATTTCTCAGGGTATTACATCATCCCCCTTTGAAAACATTCATCCTCGAATGACGCTAGACATCCAATATTAGATAGGGAATAGAGAATACAGCTGAAACCATTCGTTAGACTTATCACCACATCGTTTCTCACTCCGAATGCAACATAGAATGCATAAATTCAAGAAACTACAGCTGAACACATAATAAATGACAGCTGAACTGCTGCAAATTTTATCAAAAGTGCATGATTTAGGAAAGAACGGTACCTTCGGCTTGATCGGAATTCGCAGAAAATAGGTGCGGGTACTTGGATCGCATATCTGCCTCAGCTTCCCAAGTTGCACACTCAACAGATTGGTTTCGCCACAACACCTTGACCAAGGGAACTTCTTTGTTCCTTAGTCTTCGGACACTGAAATCAAGAATCTCAACAAAAATCTCATCAAAAGAAAGATTTTCTTGAATGTCAGCACTCACAGAGGAATCCACTACCACAGCATCGCTAATATGCTTTCTAAGCATGGAGACATGGAATATTGGATGAACAGAGGACAACTCAGAAGACAACTCGACCTCATAAGCTACCTTACCAACACGGCTAAGAATTTTGTAAGGACCAACATAACGGGGACTAAGCTTCCCCTTCTTTCCGAATCTCTTCACCCCCCCCCCTCATGGGTAAAATTTTCAGATACACTAGGTCACCAACTTCAAACTCAAGGTCTCTCCTTTTAACATCTGCATATGACTTCTGAAAACTCTGCGCAGTTTTTAACCTTTTTCTAATCAACTTAACTTTTTCCATAGCCTCAAATACCGAATCAGGACCACTATCAGCCGCTTCACCCACCTCGAACCAACCTATAGGTGATCTACACTTTCTTTCATATAAGGCTTCAAACGGAGCCATGCCAATACTAGAGTGGAAACTGTTATTGTAAGCAAACTCTATCAACGGTAAGTGATCATCCCAACTTTCCTTAAAGTCAAGTGCACAAGCTCTCAACATATCCTCTAAGGTTTGGATGGTCCACGCAGCCTGACCATCGGTGTTCGGATGAAAAGCAGAACTCAAAAGCATTTGGGTATTAAGACCCTTCTGAAAATCTTTCCAAAATTGCGAAGTGAACTGAGTACCCCTATCCAAAATGATAGACAAGGGAACTCCATGCAGTCTGGCTAGCTCTCGAATATACAATCAAGCATAATCCTCAGCAGTATATGAAGTAGGAATAGGAAAGAAATGAGCAGACTTAGTCAACCTATCAACCACAACCCAAATGGAATCATGATGGCGTCGGGAAGGAGGTAAACCAATCACGAAGTCCATATTTATCTCTTCCTACTTCCAGGTGGGAATACTAAACTCTTGCATCATACCACCAGGTCTTTGGTGTTCAACCTTAACCTGTTAGCATGTTGCACACTTAGCTACAAACGCTGCTATATCGTTCTTCATGCCACTCCACCAATAGATTTCCTGCAAGTCTCAGTACATCTTGGTGGCACCAAGATGAATAGAATATCGCACCCCGTGTGCTTCAGCCATAATCCTCTATCTCAGATCATCAATATTCGGGACACACAATCTACCCTGCAATCTCAACACACCATCTCCCCCTTAGGAGAAAACCTCTACTTTTTGGTCCTTGACTGACTCCTTCAGTCTGACCAAACTAGCATCTAAGTATTGTTTTCCTTCACTTCCAAAACCAAGGAGGATTTGGAACTACTATGAACCCCTATACTACCTTTAGCAGAGTCAAACAACCTAACCCTCAATCTAGCCAAACGATGTACATCACTAGCCAACTCTTTCTTACCTTCTACCACATGCGAAACACTACCCATAGACACTCTACTTAGGGTATCCGCCACAACATTGGCCTTGCCCGGATGGTACAACACACTCATATCATAGTCCTTTAACAATTCTAACCATCGTCTCTGCATAAGATTCAATTCTCTCTGGGTAAACACATACTGCAGACTCTTATGATCATTGAAAACATCAACATGGACACTATACAAATAGTATCTCTAGATTTTCAAAGCAAACACAACAGCAGCCAACTCAAGGTCATGGGTGGGGTAATTTTTCTCATGGGTTTTCAACTGTCTAGAAGCATAAGCTATCACCTTACCCTTCTGCATCAATACGCAACCTAACCCAACTCTTGAAGCATCACAGTACACCACAAAACCATCAACACCATCAAGCAAAGTCAAAATAGTGGCTGAAGTGAGTCGAGTCTTTAACTCCTGAAAACTCTTCTCACAAGATTTGGACCACAAGAACTTCACTTTCTTTTAGGTTAACCGAGTCATAAGAGACGCTATAAAGGAGAAACCCTCAACAAAACAACGGTAATAGCCAGCTAAACCCAAGAAACTTCGGACATCAGTTGGAGAAATAGGTCTAGGCCAATTTCTAACAACTTCAGTCTTTTGGGGATCAACTCTAATACACTCGGAAAAAATGATATGACCCAGAAAAGCAACTGACCTTAGCCAAAACTAACACTTACTGAACTTTCCAAACAACTTGTGATCTCTAAGGGTTTGCAAGACAGTTTGGAGATGATCAGAATGTTCATCCTCACTACGGGAGTACACCAGTATATCATTGATGAACACTATGACAAACATATCCAGATATGGTCTGAACACTCGATTCATGAGGTTCATGAAAGCTGTTAGGGCATTAGTTAACCCGAAAGACATAACAAGAAACTTAAAATGGCCATAACGAGTTTGGAAAGCAGTTTTCGGGATGTCACACTCCCTAACTTTGAGTTGATGATAGCCGGAACGAAGGTCTATCTTTGAGAAATAACTTGCACCTTGCAATTGGTCAAACAAATCATCTATTCTCGGAAAGGGGTACTTATTTTTTATGGTGACTTTATTCAGTTGGCGATAATCAATGCACATACGCGAGAGCCATCTTTCTTTCTCACAAACAACACAGGAGTACCCCAAGGAGAAACACTGGGCCTTATGAAACCCTTATCTAGTAGATCTTTGAGTTGCTCTTTCGACTCTTTAAGTTCTGCAGGGGCCATATGGTAAGGAGAAATAGAAATAGGCTGAGTATCAGGAAGAAGATCAATCCCGAACTCTATCTCTCTATCAGGAGGTATCCCTGGGAGATCATCCGGAAAGACATCAGAAAACTCATTGACGACGTTAACAGACTGGAGAGTTGGAGTCTTAGACTTAGTGTGTTTGACTCTAACCAAATGGTAAATACACCCGTTGGAAATAAGCTTACTGGCTTTGAGGTAAGAGATAAAATGACTCTTGGGTGACACAGAATTCCCAGACCACTTAAACACGGATGCACCCGGAAACTGAAACTTGACCACTCGGGTCCGACAATCAATAGAGGCATAAGAAGAATAAAGTCAGTCCATACCCAGAATCACATCAAAATCTACCATGTCTAACTCAATCAGATCAGCCAACAAGACTCTATGAAGAACGGTAACAGGACACTTTGTATACAATTTCTGGGCAACAATCGAATCACCCACTAGGGTAGAAACTAGGATAGGCTCAGGAATAACCTCAGGACTCATTTCAAAATTCACAGCAATTAAAGGTGTAACATATGAGAAACTGGATCCAGGATCCAACAAAGCATACACATCAAATTGAAATATACGAAGCATACCAGTAACAACATCGGGAGAGTCCTTCTGTTCCTGGCGGGACGGTAAAGCATAGAATCTATTCTGGCGCTGCCCGCCAGCATTGCTAGAAGAGAAGCCCTGAGCTGAGGCTGGGCGAGTTGCTGGAACTGGAGCACTAATAGTCTGAGTCTGGGTTTGAGGGCGATAGTCACGATGCCTTTGTCCATCCTGTGGATAATCTCTAACTCTGTGACTCATGTCACCACACCGGAAATAACCCCTCTTCTAACCCCAACACTCACCCGAATGAGCCCTACCACACTTAGGATACAGGGGACGATTTGGCTTACTGCCAGCACTGTACTAGGACCTGGATGCATATCACCTACTACCTTGCTCCTGCCTACCTCTAGGCATGGGAGCACTAGCAGATGACGGTGCTGGCATAGACGAATGATCCTGATACTGAGGGCGACTCCCTCCCAGCGATCTAGTCTAACCCTGTTCGTGCTGCTCAGACCTAGCTCTCTTATTACCTCTCATTCTATCTCTCTTCTTAATCTTGTTTGCCTCAATCTGTTAGGCATGAGTCATCAGCCTAGAAAGATTCATCTCACTATTCAGCATAGGAGACCTACACTCCTTAACCACATAACTAGACACTCTAGTCACAAACTTACTCATACTAGCCCGATTATCATCCACTAAGTCAGGAGCATACTTGTCCAACTGATTGAACTTTAGACAGTACTCCCTAACAGTCATAGAGACCTATCGCAGGTTCATAAACTCTTCCACCTTTGCCTCCCTCATCTCCAAAAGGAAAAACTTATCCAGTAATTCATCCTGGAACTCTTGACAAGTTGTAGGGACAGCTCCCTCACCTCTACCTTTCCTCCAAGCAATAACCCAGTTATAAGCAAGGTCTTTCAACCTATACGCAGCCAACTCCACACTATGTTCCTCAGATACATGCATCACCTGAGTAATCTTCCGCACCTCCTCTAAAAACAACCGTGGATCCTCATCATACTTGGACCCATAGAATTTCGACGGATTCATCCACATGAAGTCACGGATCCTGGCAGCAGCTGAATCACCTCCCTGCTGCTGTGGAGCCGGGGCCGGGTTGACCTGAACATTTGCAGTAATAGCTTGGCCCAGCGCCTGAAAGGCTGCCCAAAATTCAGCATGAGACACGTTTTCATTCAATGGGTCAACGGGTTGAGGTTGATGACCATCATTATTTCTTCTCGCTCGACGTGGAGGAATATTTCTAAAAGAGAAAAGCACAAATCAATAGCAGAGAGAGACACTTTAAGCACGATAGACTTTTGAAAGAAAGAATCACACTTTTTCCTAAAATGTCTTGTAGCCTCTTGCTCATAGATGTGGTGCGCTACACACCGAGGATCAAGACTCTACTTAACGCGGCTTGTCAGACTCCCTAGGACACCTTAAAACCTTAAGCTCTGATACCAACTTTGTAACGCCCTAAAAAACGGGTCTCGAAGTGTCACACGGTGCATGAGGCTACGAGTAGCCCCAAGTTAACCCTTTGAGCCATTTTCATTCAGTTCAATGCAAATCAACGGGGTTTCCATAAATAACCCTCAAATATCAACAGAGTAATCATCATCCAAGAATAAAAGAATTTCAGAAAGATAACAAAATATGACTTATTAGTCAACTCCCAACATCTATACTAGTCTGACAAGCCTCTAAAAAAATCAATAAAACCAGCGAGCCATTGAGACATGCCCCAACTGACTCATACTCAGTTATCAAATGTAAACGATTCTGTGAAAACAACATCAGACATCACGTCCTCGGAACATGAGGAATCACCACAACAGAGGATGTAGAATAGCGTGCCCGAAGAATCACTGTCAAACCTGGAACTGAGCACCTGAACCTACATTTTGAGAAAATGTAGCCCACATCCGAAGATGTGGATCAGTACCATGGAAAGGAACTGAGTATATGGGGGTGTATGCAATTGTATAAATATCATCATCATAAATATTTATAAGAAATATGCAGGATGTATGAAAGACTCACATAGCCCGAAGAAAATCATCATAATCATGAGAGGATGAAATAAGTAAAATAACACATGTGAGTTATCATATAATTTGTCAATCACTTTCAGTTCATCAAGAATATCAATTCTCATAATGTAAATATCATTTAAATCTTTCGAAAGAATAACTTTCAAAATTCCACTTTCAAATCACTTCACCATTCACCATTGACACAAGAAAACACACACACACTAGGAGATCCTTTAATTGTCATAAACCATGTGAGCTACATAGAGTCCAACGTACAACCCACGTTGGGGAGAGTCGTCCTATCCTTGCCAACGGAGTAGGACTATCGATATCAAATCCATACAAACTAGTGATCACTATATAAATCAGCCTCAGGCTCACTCCTACGGGGGCACGAAGTTCTAGGGAAGTAAGGTCGCTTTATACCTCCCACTCGGTGCTAAGGATTTCTCCTGGACTTAGCTCAGATCATTTCAAAGACAATTCACAACAAAATAATTTCAGTAATATATAAATATACATCGGGAGCCATCATGCTTCCCATCTATCAAAATCAACCACGTTGTGGATTTCTTTCACACTCGATTTCAAAACAACTCCATTAAGATCAAAAGATCAAATCATTCAAAATATCTCAAATATTCAACATCAACGTGCTTATAACACACACTTTCTAAAAAAAAACACACAATTTCCAATAGGGATTCACGACCCAAATATCAAAATCATGATAAATATCGTTCAAGATTCATGCTTTATATCTCCACATATGTAAATTCATCTTTCAAAATCATAAACATCAAGATTTCATAATAATCATCATAAGATATGGGTTCATGCTTCAAATTCATAAAAATCAAATAAAAATCATGCCTTTGTAAATAAAATTATTTTTGGGCACAAGAACGAAAGAGAGTTCTTGTTCAAAAAATCCCACATACCTTGAATGATGAACTTTAGATCGATACACATTTTTGAGATGTTAATCGTGCCTTTGAATGATGGTTTTTGGAGTTCTTGAACTAGGAAATTGGAATCTTGAATAAATTTGCAGAATTAATGGTGAACTTTGGAGGTTCTTGAAGTTGGATATAGGAGCTTAGGGTTTTCTTTTTGAGGGAATTTGATGAAATATAACGTGTAATGCTTCTAATAGGCTTTAATATAGGGTTTGGACGGATTTTAGGTGAGGAGGAATGACCAAAATGCCCCTAAAAATCAAATAATTCTCGAATTTGTCCTTTGGTGGACTGTTTTGATAGTTTGCAGTAGATCAACCATAACGTTTTACTTTGACATCCAAATTGGATGAAACTAATTTCATTAGAAAGAGGACTCACAGAGTTTTCCGTTGATATATAGTAGATCACCCAGATCATCATGTACAAGGAGTTATGATCGTTTAAAGTTGGAGTAAAAATACGCCAGGCCTCAGTACTTTTTCCTGCACGTTTTACTGTTCACTACTATTCACAGTTCGATCGGAATGTTCATAACTCGTCGCTCGGTGTCCGTTTTGGATGATCCACATATCATTGGAAAGCTTATTCGATACTCTACGCAATGGTGGGTCATAATCTAAGACATTCCGCACGAAAAATTTATAATTCATTTTAGAAGATAGAACTCAACACGTTTACGTACAAAATTTCAACGAAAAATTTTCTGGGGTATTACAGTTAGACTAATAGTACCTAAATTGATTGATCTAGGACCAGGGGTGAGTTTTCATAGGGTCAACTAAAGTACTCGATCAACTACAACTTCAAATGTTTTTTATACAATTTCAATTGAATTACCCTTCTGGCAATTGCATGATGAGAGGGTTAAAAATTACACATATATTTTATGATTTTAAAAATAATTAAGATCAATTCGGACAAAATTAACATTTTCTAAACTACTTGTCATTATTTTTCAAAATACAAACCAATCCATACAAAATGTTTCATCATTTCAGATAACAACTACTCAACAAGTTTGCCCAACCCTCCACAACAGATCATTTTTCTTCTCATTTTCGATCACATAGGTGTTATTTTTGACTTCATTCTTGCTTGTATCAGTCATTTTCTTTGTCTTCGTAGGCAGCAGAGTTCGAATAGAGCTCTATATTTGTTATTTTTTCTAAAAAATAAGGGATTTTAAGTTAATGATGAAAAATAAAAATTTTAGTTGTATTATCTTGGAGAATGGATTTATAATTTTGAGTTTTGATGGTAAAATCAAAGGAAGAACTCGAGAAATCCCTAGTTTCCTTTTCAGTGTTCCGTTGACTGTCGTGGTATTGTTGGATGGTGTTTGTGGTGTTGGTGCTGATGCTGGTGGTGGTGGTGGTGTTTGTGGTCGGCGTGGTGGCATTGGTTGGTGGTGTTCGTGGTGGTTGTTGTTGGTGTCGGTATTCGTGGTGTTTGTTTTGATGGCATTGGTTGATGGTGTTTGTGGTGGTGGTTGTTGGTGTGTCGGTATTCATGTTGTTTGTTTTGTTGGCAATGGTTGATGGTGTTTGTGGTGGTGGCTATTGGTGTGTCGGTATTCGTGGTGTTTGTAATGTATTTTTTAAAATCTATGCATACATCAATTGTAATGTAATTTTTATTTTTTTTTATCTGTAGGTAAAACATGTCTCCCAAAAGAAAAGAAAGTAAAAGTGGATCAACGTCTGACCAGCCAAAAAAAGAGCCTACAGTATAGAGGGATTCGGAGGAGTTTCCTGAACAATCTCAGTCAGGGAAAAGTGAAGCTGAGGAGAGATGTGAAAACAATGTTGAGGGAGGTGGACAAGGGTCCATAAATGGTGATGAAGAAAATGAAAGTGAGAAAGAGGAGGAATTGAAGAGTGAGAAAGAAAAAGAGGATGATCATCAACATGATAATAATGGATCACCGATGGGGCGTGAATTAATATCGACATCCCAGCATGATCCTGTTAAAACTTTTAATATTGACAGGTTTCAAGTTGCGATGCTGATAAATGACCCAGAAGGAAAACAACTAACTGGTCAAATTGTACTTAAATGTCAGATGGGAAATTTTTTTGAACATTTTATGAAAATTATAAAGAACGAAAACACAGGCGGACTTTTTAAGAAGACTATTTTGGATGCTTTCTTGAGCTGCCTGAGGACCGCTCTGCCCGTATCTGTTTCCCTATGACGATGGTATATGGTCTTCTTAAGCTCAGGATCAAGTACACTGGGGATGATAAAGATCCGGAGGAAGGGGAAAGAAGAAAATGGATGAAATTTGAATCAACTACTGTGGCATGCCCGTTTGTTTTGGCTTGCAAGAGTTTGCCATAGTGACGGGCTTGAGATGTCATCGTCCAGAAGGACCCCCCCCCCCCCCCCCCCCCCCCCCCCCGCAAAATATCCAAGGCAAGAAAATGAAAGTAAAGAATAGATGGATTGTTTGACATTGCTCGACGTGGCTATAAAGCATCGGATTTGTTGACAGATCTCGAGGATAAAATCATACCAGAGCAGTACAGGGAGTAATTGTGCTTAGTTTGGTTTGCCCATTTGGTTATATTGGCAAAAGACGTCAAGAAGGTCATAGAAAATGATTTGTTGGCGCGTGCTGAGGATTTTGATAAATTCAACAATTATCCCTGGGTACATGACAGCTTCTACTTGACTGTCCAATATTTACTGACAAAGCTATCCTCAGGTAAGACCACATTATATGGCTTTCCTTGGGCTTTCATGGTAAAATTAATCACTAGTTTTACTCATCCATTAATCTGTATTGAATATAGTTATTATGACTTTTTTTTCTTGCTTCCTGTTTACATTTTTTAGGCTCGGGCATTTGAAGTCATTCCTCCCCTCCGAAAGTAGTTAATCGATTATCCGGATGAGGTTTCTTATCCAAGGATGTTTAGGTGGTTGGCTGCAAAGAGCAACACCAATATTAAGGAGGCTGATCTTTTTAACCCTTCGGATGATGCAATACGTCTTCTTCAAGTAAAATAATTCTACTCAAAGATAAGAAAGATATTGAACAGATGTTATATCTGATGCACCAGATGGGACATCTGTTGCGACAGGGTATATCTTGTATCAGATTACCCATCTGTTGCTTTGGTTCTCTGAACCTGACTCCTAAAATATTAACCATCTACTGCAAATTATGCAACAGATGTGTAATCTGATAACATATTGTTCATCTGTTGCGACGTACAAATCATCTATTGCATAACAAATTACCCATCTTGTGCAACTATTGCAATAGATGATTGATATTTTGCATCAGATTATTCATGTGTTGCTTTGTTTCTCTGAACCAGACTCAAATGAATTTTAACCATATATTGCAAACTATGCAACAGATGGGTTTATTTTTAAAATATAACCCAACAGTGAAAATTATTATATTATATGATTTAAATGCATCTATCTTTTTTTTCTTTTTTATAGGTTGTGCATCCATGGATTGTGCCTACTGAGGAGGAGTCGGTGATGACTTCTTATATTACTCTAGGTCATATTGATACTATAGCAGACCCAACAGTGGAGTTAATAAAGAAGGAATTGGCTGGAGAAACAGCCATAAGAAGAGCAGTTAGGCAAAGTTAGCCTAATGTTGAGGCTCTTCATGACCAACCTTTTACTAAGACAGATCCGGGTGCTTCTTCTGGTGGAGTTGTTGGTGTTGGTGGCAGGCATGCTGATGCTGCTACCACTCGTGATGATGAGCATATTGATGCTCAAGAAAGAATAAATATGTTTGAAAACACCCCTTTTCGCCCTTACATAGGTCCCTCTCACCCCTCTTCACCCTCGTGTTCTCATTGCGAATGCGAAGAGTGCAAGGATAGACAGGATAAACTCTTTGAAAAAGTAAAGGTTATCTCTAAAGCTATTGAGGAATTCAAATCCAAGAGGTGTGTTATACCATCCAAGAAGGTAAGGAAGCCGCACACTCCTACAGTGTAAGTTAGGAGAAAGAAAAGAGCAAATAGAGACGTACTCTCCGGTCGGAAATCAAAAGAAATTGCAATTCCTTCCTCTCCAAAAGCTGTTGAAGTTCAGGGGCCAGTGAAGAAGGTGGACATATATGCTAAACTTGGCGCTGAAGACCAGAGGGATCTGCGACGGGCCAAGAATGCCAAGCCAGGTGCACCAGACTATCCGAGGCCTCCTTTTTCACCCCAAGACTTCCAGACTATGACTGATATGCGTATGCCCTATGAGGACAAGGCAAGTTTACTTTTCCTAACCTAGCCCTTCTAATCTACCCCATGAAGAAGAAGCTATGTAACAGATTTCACATCTGTTGCAACAGCTGGGTATACTGGTGCAACTGGTAGTGGTTCTGTTGCAACTTATTATCCATCTGTTGCATAAGTTGCATTGAATAGACCCTATGCAACAGATGGACCATCCGTTGTATCTTTACTATTACTAATCTATTTAAAATTTGACTTCTTATCTCACAGCATGTTGACATAATTCTCTATCTCATGAGGAAAAGGTAACTAACGTACCGGGAAGCTTATGACGTTGCTGATAGAATAATGGACCTCGACTTCTGCAAGAAGCACAAGGATAGGTACGATCAACTCAATGGAGAGGTGTTAGCCCTTGGCGTGGGACTTGATTTCCTAGTTCCTACGTTGTTCTTGGATGAAGAAGAAGAAGAAATGATAAAATATGTTAGAGGGGACAGGCCAAATCCACACGGCAAGAGTTGGACCGAGGCAAAAAGGATTCTTGCAGTCATTAGCATGAACGACATGCATTATCGGGCTGTTGAGATACTATTAGAGGAGAAAAAATCAATGTTAATGACTCCAACGTACCTCTCATCGACGATTTCGATCTTTTTCTCCTTGTGGAACCACTGATGGTGTTGTTGCCCATCTTGTTAAGGGAGGGTAAACTGATGAATCATTTGCCAAAGAAAGTGTTGATAAAGAAATCATGAAATTTTGAAGGTCGAAACAAGGGAATGATCCTTCCAAAAGATGATGCCACTAAAGCGAGCAGCTCGCACGCTCTTGCACACATCGACTGTTTGTTGACCGACATAGAAATGGTCGAGCCAACAACTTTTCTGTGCGACAACGCTGTGGCAAACCTACAAGAGGTCTGGGCTTATGGGGTACTAACTGAACGCTTGAAGCCTGTGTATATAGAAGAGCCTGTGAAATAGAAATTTATAATTTTAAGTCACTCTTCACTTTATTACATGTACATGTAGTGACAATAATTTTTTTCTGATGAAGTTGAGTTTTTTATAAAGCAATAGATTAGATTGTCAATCTATTGTAAAATATATTTAATCCATTCTGACAGATAGTTTATCTGTTACAATAAGTTGGTCATTTGTTGCATTACCCCAATGTTATTTTTATGAATAATCTAATAATCTAAGTCTAATCTGTTGCAACAATGGGAAGAATTGTTTGATAATTTTCAACAGATGACCTAAATTTTACAACATATGCCTAAATCTTTTTGACATTTTCCAACAGTTACACTTGAATATCCATGTGCTCGACAACATCAAACAAGTAGCAAATATACACACCACCATGAAAATTTGAGCAATTAAGCATGAATGTCCATGTGCCCAACAACACCAAACCAGTAGTAATAACGGCAACAGTGTAGTATCTTCTTGCTCGATTTTGTTTCTCTTTAGAAGTCTTGACTTTGTTCAACAAACTCCAGATTACACGATTTGCTTGTGAAGGGTATCGTTCTTCGTACCAATCAAAGTAATCGCATCTACCCAATTTCTATAAAAAAAAAGAACATAATTACAAAACAATTACAAGTCAATAATTAATCAACTAATTAAATAAAAAAATATTACCTTTAAAATCTTACAAGTAAAAAACCTACGATCCAAATTTTGTTGAATCCAAGAAGTCTTTAACAGAGCTTCATGACCGCACTTACAATATTGAAAATCTTTATCACAAAAAATAATGAAAGATGCGCTCGACATTGTCAAGCTCAATTGGAAAAAAATGAAAGAAATAATTTGAAGAATTTGGATAGATAAAAGAAAATGACAATGAAGAAGAAGATTTGAAAATTTAGGGTTAAATTTTAGGAGGAAGATGAATATATAAGACAATAGAAGAGGGGGGGGGGGAAATGACTGTTGGGAGCCAACTGACGACAAGTCAGCGAAATGTGTCAGACTGACACATTTGATGCCTATTTTATTTTATGTGATTAAAATAACACTGTCTACTTGATGTCTATTTTATTTTAGGTGTTTGAACTGAACACCGTCGATGTGTTGCGCCTTTTTTATTTCAATTCAATTCACTTTAACCTTTTTACACGTAGTGACAATTTTTTATGTCCAACGAAAGTTGAATTTTTATAATGCAACAGATTCTCCATCCGTTGTAATAGTTATTCTACCTGTTCTGACATATAATTTATCTGTCGCAATAGGTTGGCCATCTGTTGCATTATCTCGATGTTTTTATCTAAAGTCCATCAGTTGCAACAGTGGAAAGACCTATTTGATAAATTCCAACAGATCACCTACCTGTTGCAACATATGTCTAAATCTGTTCGATTTTTCCAATAGATATGTTGTCTGTTGCAACAGATACATTATCTGTTGCAATATTTGAATCTAGTATTTCTTTTCAATTAATAAGTTCAAATCTAAGGAATAAATAAAATTCATAGACAAAATAAACTAAATCGAAGCCTTCATAAATTAGCTGAAATAAGTCAACGAATAAATGAAATGTAAAAAAATTGTTATGGGAACAGATCTCAATAAATACATCAACAACAATTTAAGTATACTGCCAAGGATTGCTTTGACAAGCTCAAGCTCTAAAGATCTACTCAGTATGGACAATTTTTATTCATCCGGTGCTATGAAATTCGGCTTTTCTTATCGTGGATCTTTATTGTCGCTTACTATGGTTTCTGCGCTTTCTATTCTCTGTATTTTGATAAAAAGAGTAGCATATTGTCAATGTTGTTCAGCAATAGCTTCTTCTACATCCACTTGGAAAGCCAGAATTGATCAATGTTAATCATGGAGATACAACAAAACAAAAAAGGATAACTCATCTCTTCTAGCAAATCAAACAGGTCTTCCTCCCATTTTAAATTGTCCCAAACAGATTATATTTTTGTTGCAATAATGAATCAACTGTTGGGATAAATTTCTACATGAGGAAGACCCTGTATGATAATTTCCAATGGATGAACCATCCGTTGCAATATATGAATCATCTGTTGCAGCAGATAGATCGTTTGTTGGTATAAATAAAAGCAGTACGAAGAGTTGTTTGATTTACAAAAACAGACGAGACATATGTTGCATCAGATAAAGTATCTGGTGCAACAGGTTAGTCAACTGTTGCAACAGATGTATATATCTATTTGATAATTTTCAGCAGATGTGTCATCTGTTAATGCAACACACAGACAGAGGAGTTGCAATTTCGCTTTTTTGGATGCTTGATAATGCCCTGAAAATCACTCACCTTCTCCTCTTAGCCCTAATCTCTAATGGAGCGGATGAAAATAAAATCCTCTTTGATGGAATGAGACCCCTCTTAGATGTCAAATCCTTTACAGAAGTAGTTAATGCATTAATAGCATTAATCACTACATCATGTTTCACCCTGCAGCCTTGATATTTATATGCAGAACGTTCGCTGGAAGAGGCAAAATATGTATAACCAGTATGATCATACTCATAATGATTTGCTTTAAATACTGTAAGAAGAGCATCATTAGCACCAATAGCAGCACCACCACCACCAACAGCTCCATCACCACTAAGACCATCAACAACAACAAGCCCACTCTCCAAAATAGTTTTTCTTGTAATGGTTGTTGCTCCAAACAATTTTATTTTTATTTTGTCGATGACCTTAGGGTCCGATAAAGTTTGCATAGACCGTAAAGTAAGAAAAAATGGCATCTTTAACTCTTGATTGGTCGGAACTAGCGACGGATGCACAATCTAACATAAATCATTACATATATTAGAATGATGATTAGATCATTCAAAAAAATCATTAATTAAAAGAAAAAATTAATTATAATTATACTTAGTACATCCTTCGGGGGGTTGAAGAGATCAAGAAATTTTATATTTTTATCATTTTTGGCCAACCATCTCAAGATTCTTTGACAGGAAACTCTTTCCTGATAGTTCACTTATTGTCTCAAATAAGGAATGGCTTCAAATTCCCAAGCCTATAAAATAACGCCAATAAATCAAAACCATAATTGAGAGAAAAAAAATGAATGATATCATAATAGAAGAAAGAAACATTTATCATGAAAGCCCATGGGAAGCCATATAAGTTGACTACCTTTGGCGCTAACGGAGTCAACAAATATTTGACAGTCATTTTGAAGCTTTCATACCCCCAAGAATAGTTGTTAAACGCCTCAAGATCCTCGGAGAGCTTTATTAAACTGAGACTTATGTTGTTGTTAACGTCTCTCGCCCAAAGAATATTATGTACAAACCAAGCACAATGACTGTTTGTGCTTCTTTGAAAGTTCTTTACCTTTCAACGCTTCTATCAAATTTTTGTTTTTGAAGCTTGGACCAATAATGGACACCAGATAATCACGATCACATGACTTGCCTTTGCTTTTTCTTTGGGTATACGGGGTGCTTTTTTGGGTTAGAATAGGTATAACTTGAGAAGGAGGATAATATTTTAGTCCAGTAACTATGGCAAACTCCTTCCAACCAAAACAAACAGGCATGCCACAATAATTTATTCACACCTCATCCATCTTATCTTTGTTTTCATACATAAACCTACGTTTGAGAAGTTCATATACCATTTTCATTTGAAAACGAGCATTGTTGTCCTCCGGCAAATCAAGATATTTCCCAAAGCAGTTGTCCCTAAAATAAGCATCCAATTTTTGTTCTCGAAGTATTTTTCTGAAAGCGTCAAAAGATTTTTCAATGGATGACTTAATCACAAAATCACCTGTTAAACTGCAGCACCATCGCACTGCATTCTCATAGGATAACGATCAATGCTGAAGGCTTTGACCAACTCTTCAATAGAACGGCTATTAGCATCTGCATCATCTCTTTTGAAACATTCATCCTTCTCGTATTCATCATATTCTGCTCCCGGTTGAGATAACGCTTGTAAAGCAAGCTCATAGAGTGGTGGATGTAGCCTAGCTGCTTCACTTGTTCCTTTACTTGGACTTGATTCGATTTCTGTTCTTTTCGGAACATATTATCTAAAATTAACAGGAACATAAAATAATATATTATTGTTGATTAATGCATCGTTTAAAAAGGATAACAGTAAATTAAACAAGAAAAATAGTAAAATAACAGTTGCAACCAGGTAGTATATCTGTTGTAGCATATAACCAAACTGTTACAGCGAATGAGTAATCTGCTGCAACAATACAAAACATATCACTCATCTTTTAAGACAGATGAATGATTTGTTCAACAGATCACACAACTGTTGTGACATCATCTGTTGCAATATATGAGTGATTTGTTGAAATGGTTAAATAATCCAGAGTAACGGCTAAGTAATCTATTGCGACAATACAAAATATATCACTCATCTGTTGAGAAAGATGAATGGTTTGTGCAATAGATCACACATCTATTGCAAAATATGAGTAATCTGTCAGAGCAGTTAACTAAGCTGCAGCAACGACTGAGTAATCTATTGCGACAATACAAAACATATCACTTATCTGTTGAGAAAGATGAATGGTATGTGCAACAGGTCACACATCTATTGCAACACATGAGTGATCTGTTAGAACAGTTATCAACGGTCAATATTGTTTAGATTCTATCACAGCAGATGAATGATCAGTTGGAAAAATCAAGTATTGGACATTTTCTGTAGGAAGAGTTGATAGGATTTTATCCTACAGGAGGTTCATCTGTTGCATCAGATCATTAATCTGATGGTTCTTCCATTGCACCAGATATAGATGTTTTATCCGATGCTTAATCTGTTGCAAAATATAGTAAAGTTGTTGCATCAGAATTGTAATCTGATGGCTTCTCTAGTGCATCAGATGGTTGATTTGTTGCATCATATGATAAATCTGTTGTATTAGATAGTTAATATGTTGCACCAGATGGGTAATCTGTCTGAGAAAACGAAAAACAGTAGTACGATTTTGTTCAACAAAAAACAACAATTTCACCATTTTTACCAAGAACAAGAACTGAAAAAATCAACCCAAATTGTCGTTTTGTTTTTATAAACACAAACAATAAAAATCAAACTTCAAAAAAATGGAACAAACAACAAAATATCATAATTCACTTCGAAAAAAGAAGAGAAGAAATACCAAAAATTACAGTTTTATCCAGAGTTCCTCGTTTTCTTCAAAACTAAAAATAAAAAGGCCATAAATTTTCACCTGTGAAAGAAGAAAAGGAACGATGAAGAATTCAAAGCTGTTGTGGCCGGAGAGTAAGGGTGTCACGTCGATTGAAGGTTGAAGTAAAAAAGGAACTCGAAGTCCAACTATTTGTAGTCGGATGTTGAAGTCGCCGAGGATTGAAATAAGAAATTTGCAGAACAGTTGATTGGGAGAGAGTTGAGAGAAGTTGTCGAGAAAGGGGTGAGAGACAGGTTGATTTGAATTGAAAAGGAGAACTCGAAGCCCAACTATTTATCGCCGGAGGTAGAGTCGTCGGGGGTTGAAGGAAGAAAAGAGGGGAACTCGAAGCCCAACTATTTGCCACCGGAGGTAGAAGTCGTCGGGGGTTGAAGGGAGAAATTTTGCAGAACTGTTGGTTGGGAGAGAGTTAAGAGAAGCTATCGAGAGAGAAGAGAGAGTGGTTGATTTGGATTGAAGATGGGTGTGGGTTGGGTTGATTTGTATTTTTGAAAAGATTAGAAAGTTTTAAAAATATTAATCAAGTCCACAATTAACTTAATCAAGTTTCCTAATGATGTTTGACCCTATCTGTTGGTCAATGTCACAAATCTTTCATTCAAGACTTAAAAGACACCTTTCCTTCAATTTTCTGAAGTATCTACTCTCATACGAAAGTGACTTATTCACCTCACTTTCCCCCACCAATCCTAATTTCTATCATTTTTTAAGTATTATGATCCTCTTATTTAATTAAGATTGAATTATTTTTAATATTTTTTAGTTTTCACAAAAATACTTTTAAAATCATTTTTAATATTCATGTATTAATAACAATTATTCATAAATTTATCATGTTTTATATAATTGCGCAAAACGCGATTAAGTTACCTAGTTGTGTTAAGTAAATAAGAATTGTGTTTATCATTCTCTAAAATTTTGCACACAAAATCTATCTTTCAATAAAAAGCCAATTCTTAAAATAAAATTATCTGTACAATTTATCTCAAATGATATAACTAGCAATTAAAAACTTGATTTTATAAATATGAAAAAGTACATACCTAACCTGCAATAAATGTTTGTTATATTAGAAGTGTGAAGACCTTTATAAATATTATTTAAACTTTTTATCCTTCGTTAAAAGTCTTCGCTTTAGACAATTGTATTTCACTATTTTCTTCAGCTATTATATTATTATATTTATAATATTAAATGTTGATCATAATAACTATATATGAAAATATAGTTACCATAATAAATATATGAAAAATTCTATTTCTGAACAGACTCCTGAAATATATGAGAACACTTCTAAACATATTAGAAGACAATATATGAGAGATTTTCATTTTGTTGTCCTATTAATTTGATTTAATGATAATTATTTATATTAAATTTTTACACACAATATGCTTAAGTTTTTCAATGACATATAGAACAAATACTAGTGATCTATATACTGAGGAAGTTAGTGATGTAATGTCTATTGGCTGGTGAAATTTTCCACTTTTGAATAAATTTCCTTCACAAGTGGTTGATCATATTATAGAATTCTATTAATGAAAATCTTGATGGATATTGTCTAAAAGTGGTGAATTTACTATCAAAACAGTTTGGGAAAAGACCAAATTAGAAAAGAAAAATATTGATTTTTCACTAAAGTGTGAAAAAAGAGACTGCCCTTTAAAGTTGTCATTTGTATTTGGAGGATTTGGAGAGAAAGGATTTTTGTTGATGATATTGTGGCCAAGTGTGGTATTGCTATGATTTCAAGATGTAGGTGTTGTATCAACCCACAACTTGAAACAATAGAACACTTATTTCTCACATGAGAGGTTGCTTCTAACATTTGGCCAAGATTTGCCTTGACTGCAGGTATTCAAGGTCCATTTGTGCAAATACAGCAAACAATTGTCAAGTGATGGAAAGCCAAATTTCCATATAAATTAAAACCCTTAATTAGGATGGCTCCTGCTTTTATTGTGTGACACATATAAAAATGTCCATAAATAGAGTCATCTATGATATTGATATGAATCTGCACCAATTTTCTGTGGTGGTATATCTTTGAATATCAGAAATTTCAAAGACATGGGTACTCACATGGTGCAGTCTTTTGAAAGATTTAAATCTCAAATATCTTGTCAGGCTGTAAATACTTAGAGGCTATTATAAATGCAACACTGATGGTTCCTCTAAAGGGAACCCCAACCCTGCATCATGGACATTTTGCATCAAGGAATGACTCAGAGGATTTCATTTATGCTAGTGCTAATAATATCCACAACTTAACAAGTATCTATGTTGAAGTTAAAGCAATTAAATAAGGTATGGATTTTTGTATATCACACAATCTTCCGCCTTTAGTGGTGGAAACTGATTAACTAGCTATGAAAACATCATTGAAGATGGATGGAAGATCCCATGGAGCATTTGTATGGAAGTTAGGAGGATATAAGGATTGAAGAAAAAGAAAGAAATCTTGTTTAAACACACCACGAGAGAGGAAAATCAAGTGGTGGATTTTCTAGGTAACTTTATTTTCTATTTTACAGGAACATTAAGTAATAATCACTTTTCAAAACTATCGACTGGAGCAAGAAAGCTACTAATCAATCATAGATAAACAAAGAATTTCAAGGCTTCATTTTTAAGACATCAAAAATACAAGAAATAGGAATACAATTTAGTCAATGCATGCAGTGGAAGGTAATAAGCAGTCAACAATCAGTCAAAATTTAGGTTACAAAGTCATTGATTTAGTAAATTGAGTGTTACCTGAAAGCGGCGGTCGACGTTGGCTGAGATGAAGCCCGACATCCATGGAAGCTTCAAGACTTAGCTAAACCACACTTCCCCTTTTTGTCGATTAGATTTCTTTTTATTTGTTTTAAGTTTTCTTTTCTTTTATTTTGTTTTGCATTTTTGTTTTGGAATGGACCGGGTTCTCTTTGGGCCTGAAACATTCTTTGATCCTTTTTTACACCTTTTTAATAATAAAAGGGAAAATTTCAGAAATAGCAACTGCAGAGCCTTAATTATAAATTTTATAACAACAGTTTCATAATTACGAAAAATAATAATATGTATTTTGTCTTTTGTACAAATGTTGCTATAAAGATACATATACAAATGTAATAACAGTTCCTAATTTAACTCTAATCAATTAGAGTTATTTAAGGGAATAACCGAACGATAATTAATGGTACAATTAATTATACAAATATTTTTTCCTTTAATGACTTTATTTTAACCACAATCATTATTTTACAGCAACATAATTCAAAATTCAAAAACGTTTTTCATAATCTGCAACTCATATCAATTTCAGAAAAACGATTGCTTTCAAAATTTATGTTCATCGTCTAATATTTTGAGAAAAGTTTGATAAGACAACGCTGCAAATACAGATATCAATAAACAAATATGATTTTTTTGTGAATTTTTGAACTATATTTGTGAAAATCGCTGAAAAAATCGTAACAATGGTTTGATCAGTTCTCGAACAAAGTGGTTTGATCGATAATTTTTTGTTACAAATTAAAGTTTTCCACCGCGTTATGTAGGTTGAATATTGATATACAATTATTATAATTTATTTTATATATTTTTTTCATTTTTAATAAACAATTTGTTCTTGTTGGATTTCGTTTTGAAGTTTTGTATATACTAATAAGTTATTGTATCAAAGGGTTCGAACATTATAGACCTGTAATAATTGTTGATGCAAGTCATCTTAGAAAACTGTACACTGGTACTTTTATAGTTGCTTATACCATGGATGGAACCGGTAGGTCCTTCTTCTATATGTATTTAACATTACATATGTTGTTAGCTATATGTATTTCTAAAATACATATGCAGTCTGTTTGTGTGATCACTGGTAGTTACTTTTATGTATTTCAGTTTACATATGTTGCCAGCTATATGTATTTAAAAAATCCATATGCACTCTGTTTTAAGTGTTTGACTGTATTTATTTTTTTTAAAAAAATATGTAGGCGATATATTTCGAAAACTACATATTGAGACATGTAATATACATATGCAAAGTTGGTAAAATACAATTGCTAAACTGGAACAATTACAAATGTCAAATGAATAATTATTGTTATAATTTTAATTTTATTTTAATAATTTAAGGTTATACCAGCCTCAGAGTATGTCTATACAGTACACGACAAGGATAAATATTTTATTGTTTTCCTTAAGGAAAAAAAATTCTTGCCATGCATTCCAATAGGACGAGATACCGTGTGTGCATGCTTATGTAGTACTTGATAGAAAAAATTTTCAAAAGGGATCATATTGCTCTGATCTATACAAATTAAAAATTGTGTCAAGAACGTATAATCTTTCCATTTATCCTCTACAACATAAAGATGATTGGGTGATTCCACAGGAGATATTGGAGATGATAGTTTTACCCCTAAAATGCAAGAGACCCCCTGAAAGACTTGCAAAAAAGGATCGTGGAAAATCAAGAAGAAAAACAAAAATTATTGTAGTTCATGTGGATTTAAAGGTCACAATAGGCGTTCATATAAGAAATATAATAAATGATAAGTTTACATATGTATTCAGTTCAAAAACAATTGATTTTTTTCACTGATTATTTTATGATTCTAAATTTTGATACAAACTTTTGATGATGTTGACTTTTTTGTAGTTAAACTGTTGCAAATGTTATCATCATGAATATATTTTATAAGACATATACCATTATTTATTTATACGTAAAAGAGTGTACACCACACAAGCCAATTTTTTGGTCTGAAAAATACATATGAAATTCTAATAAAAACGTATACCGATCTATAAAAACTAAAAATAAGTTAACATATATTTATGTAATAAATAAAAATAATTAAAAATACATATAATGACTTATCAATTACTTAACCAGAACTTAAAATTCATTTTTTTTTAAAGAAAACATATGCAATAATCATAAATAAATATGCATTATTCATAGATATATACAAATAACTATGTATGTATGAATCATAACTACATATGCTTCTTAAAAATACATAGACTTATGCAAAATAATACAATAAATTTTTATTATGCGAAAGTATATGTGCATAACTGGAAAAAAATATATGCATTACAAAAAAATACATATTCATACAATGAAAAATATTATATGCAACCTCACCTTACCTTATATGTATTACAAAAAAATACGTATGCATACAATGAAAAATACAAATACATCATTAAAAAATATATATGATGACTGAAACATATATATTCATTACTGAAAATTATACTCAAAATTGAAAATCACATATTCATACCAAAATATGCGTAACAATAACATAAAGTAAGACCGAACAATTTTATTTTAGAAGCATAACGATAAAAAATCTAACAATCACATAAAAAAATATTAAGATATCATCTTTCAACTATATCTTAGTCCTCCTAAAGTTCATTGTTGCCAAATACAACAAATACCCAAATACAACAAATACAAAGAAACTTCAAATATCATGCACTTCAGTATCTTCTGTTATCCCAATATCCCTAGGAGGCCTCATTGGTGCTTCATCATCACTTTCAGCTTTATCATCTTCTTTCCTCGAAGCATAATTTCACAACATTAAAACATATCTCGTGTGAAGAAGATCTGGATCAAAGTCAATATTTGAAACACAGTCATCAAAAGTAAGACACTCAACATATGTCACCATATATAAACCACAATTTCTACAAATACATTAATGAAAAGTAAGTATTTGCAAATACATCCTCATCAAACAGTAAATCATCCTTGTTTGAAACACAGTTCAAGCCAGTGACCACATCAAACTCTCTCGGACTGAAATGAAGACTTGCACTATTTGCACTTGTAGACTATGACACTTGTAGAACTTTTCTTTGTCTCAAGTGACAGTGATATTGAAACTAAAAATAGAGTCTATCTAATATATGTCTTAACATTTAGAAATATAGTTATATATCAAAACAATACCACATATGTATCTACAAATACATAATGAAGTTTCATATCAGTACCCAAAGACGGAGCTAGCCTCCTTTAGGGGGTTCGGCCGAACTCTCTTCGACTAAAAAATATACTATTTATACATGATTAAAATTATTTTTTATGTGGTTATAATAGGTGTTGAACCCCCTTCGACTAAGTTTTCTTTGAATATTGAACCCCCTCAATTGAAATCCTGGCTCCGCCTCTGTCAGTACCAAACAGAAATACATTTCTATGTTGGACATAAATACATTACATAAAATTGAAGTATTTTAGAAAGCAAAGAATGATTTTTGAAAAAATAAAAATAAAAGGAAACATTGAAGTTGAGGGAACTGAAATATGGTAAATGGCTTGAAAATAGGTAATAATAAAGTAATTGGTGGAATCCACGCGCCTAACTCTAAAATATTAAAATATTGCTAGTATTGCTATAAATTGTAATTTAGAAAAAGTGTTGTTATTTTTTGTAATTAATGTCTTAAGTATATTAGTTTCGGTAATTTTTTCATAATAAAATGAGGTTCATGGGTCTCCCCCAAAAAATTTGCTATAAGAAAAACTTTCAATAATAACATAGATGTCTGTCCTTTTTTACTTTTTTCTTTGTCTATTTTTTTTCTCCTGTTCTTCCTTTGTCCTTTTATTTAGCTATTGACTCACTTGTGTTTCTTAGATGTTGATTTTTTTTTATTTTGTAAAATATTAGCTTCTTATTTTTTTTTTTCAATCAACATATAGATAAATCTATACGAGAAAATTCATTTACATTATTACAATACAAAATATTTGCAACTATTTTTTTAGAGGTAATTTTTCGTCTCTTTAGTATTAAAATTTTAAATTAGATTTAAATCAAATCTTTTATTTTGTGCATATTGATTGATAAATTCATCCACATACAACTTATTAGGTAAGATCATTATTTGTTTGTACGATGCATAGTAATAATGATTGAAGTAAATGACACTTGAAGTATTATGTTCATGATTTTTTTTTAGCTTTTCTTATATCCGACAAATTGTCATTTACTAATTCAATTAATATATGATTATTTTTATAGTATTTAAAGTTAAAAAGTCCTAATAATATTCTGAGAGGAAATATATTTTAAAATTTGTTTAACAACGTAATTTTCTGACATTATTTCTTTCTCAATGTATTGATATATCTTTGATGTGATTTTAACTAATAAAAGTCAAACCAATTCGAGCCAACCCGATTACATTTAAAGAAATTTTAAAAATATTTATTGTGATGTAATTTATATGTATGTCTTAAACTTGTCATTGTTATTATCTTTCAATATATTAATTCAAGTTCAAATTTAGAAGGCAAAACTTCACATATAACCAACTTATACCCTTTTCAACTAACTTCTCACTCTAAGTTTTAGTAATTATATTTTATAAATTTTAGTTAGTGATTAAATATATTTAGAATTCTAATAGATAAATATTAACCAATAAATTTTATTACTATTTCATTTGTGTTTAGGGATAAAAAAGAAAAGGGGAGTGATTCACTTCCTTTATATCTTTTTCAAATCTTTTGTTTCTTTCTTTTCTATATGGATTGCTATAGCTTACCTCCTAATTTTCAAAACACAACAATAGAATTCAAACTAAAATTCCTCTTATTTCTTCGTATGACTTTAGAATTTAAAATATACTTTCAATGTATTTACATATTCAATGTATTTATTCACGAAAAATAGTTGTGAATAGAAATACAAATGTAGAATTGATACAAGTGAAAATTAGATCTGAATTCAACATTCAAATACAAATATAAAAACAAATACCAACGCTTACAACTCATATCTTCAAAACAAATATGAATCAATATAAATTCAAAAGTATAAAATTGATATAAATTCAGATTATATATAAATATATAAATCCAAATGTATAAAGGGATACAAATAAAAAATATATGTGAAATATAACAAAATAAATACAAAAATACAAATGCACTGATAGAAATAAATAAATAAATTCACTTTATGACTAAATATAACTTATACAAAATACCTTTGAGTTATACATAAACAAATGATAATTGTATACCAATATGTAGTGTATAGAATATGAACCAACATATTTATACGAATCAAAAATTGATTATACAACTTACATGTATATTTAACATATGTATATACCAATATATGACAACTGTTTAGTTATATATGTTGATTATATATATATATATATATATATATATATATATATATATATATATATATATATGCATTAAAAAATTGGCATGCTATATATACTTGTATGAAAATAACAGAAAAAAATATAGAGACACACGTATATATTATATATTCATACGAATATACAAAATGCCTTCGAGTCATTCACAATATTATTGCTCTCCCCGCCCCGACCCCTCCCGTTAGAGTGAGAATTCTTAAAACTTTTTTCCTTTTTCTTTAGTTAATACAACAAATGAATTCTCCTTATCCCTTTGTATACTAAATTAGTTTACTAATAAGTGACATGAATTAATGTCGAAAAACAAATTATAAGAAAATAATTTATAGCTTAGAACAGTGTAAGTGTGTAACTATGGATTGACGATGAAATTCATCATGAAATTCAATATCTTTTCTGTAGTATTTATCAGCAGATGAGGTACACTCTTTAATCACGCGCAAAACGCTTTCACATAAACCAATAATCTTACTAAACTAGTAATCTTAAATATGTCTAATTCATTTTTTTCTTTAAAAGACTAAGGTTAAGTGGACTATGAGATGTTTGACTGAGTTTTTTAAAAGTGATTTATAACCTAAAAGTCAAAAGCCAAGTTGCAGTCTATTTTTTACTTTAGTTTGTTTTTTTTAAGCCTAAAGTAAAGTGTTTAAAATAACCTTTTATCTTTGTCAAACACTCAAAAAATTAAAATACTTAAAAATTAAAAATATCTAAAAAATAAGTCAATTCAAACACCCTCTATATATTGTATCATTGATCCAATAAAATTGGCGGCTTGCCTACTAATCTGATCCACAATAAGATTTTAAATTTCATGCACTGTCAGTATATAAAATATTCTACACTGCTATGCAGGTTGCTTAATTTTTTATACTTTCTCTGTTTAAAAATAAATGACCTACTTTTCTTTTTAGTCTGTTTAAAAAAAAATGACCGACCCATTTTTCTTTTTGATAATACTTCAATTTCAACTTTCCACATGACATGTTTAGGACCACAAGATTAAAGGACATTTTGATACATTTGACACAACTTTAATTTAAAACCACAAAATTTAAAAATCTTCTTTATTCTACACTAAATTATCTAACTTTTACATAAAATTTTAAAAAAACATTAAATAACCTACAATATCAAATTAAGTTGGGAAAAGGACATGGGCTGACCATTTTTTTAAAAAATGGACACATATGAAAAGGTAGACAACTGTAGCCAGTCGACTATTTTTAATGGGCAAAATTCAGAAAAGACATACTTGAGGCCCTAATTATTAATTTTGTAGCAACAGTTTCATAATTACATTTTGTAGCAACTTGTATTATGTATTTTTAAAAACTGATGCAATAAAAATACATATACAAAGAATTTTACCTTCCTTAAATAACTGAAATTTGTTGAGGTAAATATGACATAATTATCAATTAATTAATTTTATAGATTTCTTTTCCGTTAAAATAACTTCAATCACGCGACTTCCGTTTTAGCTTAACATCATTGATCAAATTTTAAATTTCAGTTTTCAAAATTAATGAGTTCATCTGAGAAAAAAAAAATCAAAATCTACTTTTTGTTTTTATGAGAAATTTCATCTAATTCAACCGTGTTTTTATGTTCAACCATTATTGTTGTTCATATGAAATTATACAGTATCTTCTTCGAATTCAACATCAGTTTCAAAATGAAGCATTAATTTCTTTGAATCAAATCCAATTATAGATTCTTCAGTTCAAATTGTTCGAATTCAACTATCAGTTAAAAATCCATCTGTTATTGTTGTTTAAGGTACGTAATCATTAAGTATTTCTGGTTGGATTTTTTGTTTCAGCCATTACTGATGCTCCTATTTAGTTTCAATTTTTAATCAAAGTAGGAGAAAATTCAACATATATAGCAAAAACCTTCAGAATTGAAATTTTTTGTTGCAAAAATTCAGTTTATTAGTTGCTTCAGTTTTTTAGATTTCATTGATCGACTATTTATTTCAGTATTGGTTGTTGTTATTTTGATCGATCTAACAATTGATAAAATTGTGAAGCCTTGTAGTATATTTTCAGAGTTTTGTATAATCAATTATGAAAATAAGTTAAATAAATTTCGAGTTGGATTTGATTTAATTATTTTATGAAAATCATTGCTCAATGGATGATTGAATTGAGCTGCTGAATGTGATGAAATTCTATTCACACAGTTCAAAATTTAATTTATGTATGTTCTATATGTATTTTTTGATATGTTTAATGTTAACACTGCATATGTATTTTTGAACAGCTTAATGTTGATACTGCATATGTATTTTTTGGTTTTTTTGTTGGAATTTGATAGTATAACTGTTTTTGCTGATAATATACTTTATACAAGTTTTTCTTCGATTCGATTCAGTAGTTTCTGTATTTGGTTTAATAATTTTTTTTTTGTGTTTGTATTTTACATTAAACAAATTTTGTTTAAATCTTTTTTTTGAATGGAGATGTTGGCTGTGTAAGTTTGTTTGCAGTTAAAGCTGAAAAGTGTTTGTTTTAACAAGTTATAATTTGACAACATGTTTATATTTATTTATTTTTTGGTTAAATCAAGTAGAAATGGGAAGCATACCAGTGCTTGTGAAGCACTCTAGTCGGTGGATGTATGAAAAAAACTACGAAGAATATATCACCGATGCTATACTGTTGAGCACATCAGCAACATTTATTGAGATGCACGATGAATTGGTATCTCACGTAAGTGTGGATTTAATGAGGAAACGTATTCTAGTGAAATATCAAATTACTGCTAATGCAGGGCAGATAGAAATACATAATGATATGGGTTTAAAGGTGTTTATATTTCAGAAAAAGCAGATACAAGACATGAATTGTCTTCCTTTATATGTAAGCATTTTGAAGAAAGTTGTAGGGAGCAACGTGGCTAGTTCTTCTATGTGTGTTGCTGAAAGAATAACCAATTGTGACAACATTCAAACACTGATAAATACAACAAATGAAGGAGTTTTGGTGATTTGTGAAGATACACAAGCATTAGATGTATTTGAAATGAATATTGTGGAGTTGATTATCTCAGATCCACATCACAAACATATTGAGGAAGACTAGGTTTACTTGAGAATTTTTTTTTTAAAGTCAGTCATAAAGGACTATTCAATTAGGGAGAAGTTTCAAACGCGAAGTAAAAGGTCAAGTAAGAAAACGTACGTACATTCTATATCACTCTATTGTTGTTTAATATTAGTTTGGATATGTATTTTTAAAATATTAAATTATGTGGGATGCAGGTATACGTTGTTTTGCAAATCAAGAAAATACGAGTTTTTAATACATGCATCAGGAATGGAAGAAACTGGAATGTTTAGAATAAGAGAATTCAGACCTCAACATACATGCCCGGTGAAGAACAAGATATATCCAAAGGTACATGCTATTAGTATGTTGATAGGTGGCATTGTTAAACAAAAATTCAAGAACCATAAAAGAAAATACAGTGCAACAGAAATTAGAAATGACATGAAGGAAGATTTTGGTATTGATCTGACATACACTTTATGTTAAAGGGTAAAAGAAAGAGCGTTAGAAGAGTTGAGGGGTAAGCCACCAGCATCTTATGGGAAACTGTCATCATACTTATATGTACTGAATACTACCTATCCAGAGTTACATATAAGAATGAAGAAGACAGATGAGAATAAGTTTTTGTATGTATTTATCGCTCTAAATACATTCATTAAGAGATTCGATCATTATAGACAGATCGTAGTTGTTGATGCTAGTCATCTGAGAGGAATGCATACTGGGGTATTTGTAACAACATGTACAATGGATGGACCAGGTTAGTATAAATTTATAATAATTATATTGTAAAACTTGTTGTATGTTTTTGTATTTCTGCGTATCACCTGAAAATACATAGCTACACTAGATATATACATATCTGTATAAAATTACCTAGAGTTTCAAAGTTTCATGAATTATAAAGCATTTAAAAATGATTATGTTTTATAATTATGTGTGTCTAAATTTTATTATATGTAATTGATACCATTTATTTGATAAAATATACAGTTTTAATTACCTGTATATATAAGAAATACATATGCAGTTCCTATATGTATTTTTATTTTACTGCGCATAATTATTTTGTATATACGGGTCATATATTCCCTCTGGCATATGGTGTGATTGATTCTGAAAATGATGCATCGTGAACGTGGTTCTTTCAGAATCTAAAGAAAGTGTACGGGGAAAGACAAAACATGTGTGTTGTTTCTGATTGGAATCCAAGCATCATAAAGGCTGTTAGCAATGTGTACAACGATGCTCCATATTATGCATGTATGTGGCATCTATGGAGGAATGTTAAAAAACTTTACAGAAAGTCACACGATGCATTGTCGGAGATCTTTTATACAATGGTCAAATCATATTCAAAGTCAGAATTTTAAATGTTAATGGAAAAAGTTGAGGCGATTGATATTAGGGTGAAGAATTATTTGAAATTGACTGGTTACGAAAAGTGGGCTAGGTCCTATGCAACAGTTAATCGAGGGTGGACTTTGACTTCAAACATTGCGGAGTCAATAAATGGAGTACATGTATCAGCTAGAGAACTGCCAATTTATGACTTTCTTGAGGAGGTTCAATTATTGTTTGTAAAATGGAACTGGGAAAATAGGCAACAAACTTCATATACCTTCACACCACTCTTTGAAAAGTTTTATGACATACTCAAAGAGAACGAGACTTTGTGTACTCATATGACGGTATGACCTTTTACATTTTTAGAATTTATACTTCTGAAAAAAATAATTAATAGAATAACTTCCATTAAGTGCTAAATGAATGAAAACATTTAAAAAAAAAAGTTAAAAAGTTAAGTAAGAAAAATATTATGTACTCTGCATATGTATTTTTACTCTGTATATGTATTTTTTTCTGAAAAAATGCTGGTGTGCTTACAACATATCGTATAAATATGAATTTCATCTTTTTGTAGCATATCATTAAAATTTTTATTTTTGTATCAGGTTGTACCAGCCACCGAATATGTGTATACGGTACACGATAAACAAAAACACTACATTATTTGCCTCAAAGAAAAAAAAAGTTCATGTAATGCATTTCAAATAGATCAAATACCATGTGCACATACTTGTGCGGTGTTGGAGAAGAAGAATTTTGAGAAGGGGCCATACTGTTGTGATTTGTTTAAACCAAAAACTGTTTTGAAAAGATATGATGTTCTCATCTATCCGTTACCACACAAATATGACTGGCTAATTCCAGAGAGCGTACTTGATGAAATAGTATTGCCTCCAAAATACAAAAGACCTCCAGAAAGACCTGCAAAGAAGGATCGTAGAAAATCAGGTCGGGATATGTTTGGAAAGAAGAACATCAACTCATGTGGTGGTTGTGGGGCTAAGGGTCACAATAGGCGTTCCTATAGGAAATATCGAAAATGAAACATTTATCTTTCCACATTATTACTTAAAATTTTATTTTCATTTCTTATAAACTTGAACTATTTTTTTAATCATCATTTGACAAGTGAACACAGTTAAATCTGAGTTCTGCATATGTATATGTTAAAAGATCTGAACATTGCATATGTATTTTGAATGTGCAGTTCATATGTATTTTTAGCATTGAATATACTTTTTAGGTTAAAGTTGGTAACTTTGATTAACCAAACACTTATTTGGTTCGTAATTGTTAATTGATTTAGCCACATATGACATATTCTGCAAATCTATGTTTGAATTTCAAAATCTTAGCGCAACATATGTGTTTATATGATAAAAATATATTTAAATGTATAATACATATGTATTTTTAATAAAAAATATTAACACTACATATGTATTTATGTAAAATAAAATCTAACCATAAATTACAGAATTGTATTAAAAGTTCAAAATTATCTTTAATTTCAGTTTTCATTTATAATCAAATTAATTGGACACATATCAAAATAAATATTAGTTATGAACAATATGTATTTTAGAAAAACTTATTATTAACACTGCATATGTATTTTTATGCAAAATTTTATTTATAATGCTTACATATTTTTTAGCAAAATATGAACACTGCATATGTATTTTCTAACATTGCATATGTATTTTAACATAACATTGGCATTTTTAAACTAAAAATTTCAGATATATTTTTGGAATGATTAGGCATAACATTGCATATGTATTTTTCTCATCTAAAAACAATACATATGTATTTTTTAGGCATAAAAATTCCTGCATATGTATTTTAATCATAATATGAACAATACATATGTATTTTTTTTTATCAAAATCACACAGTAAAATGAAAAACAACATAAAGGACTCGTATTAAACTTGAATTAGTACTATTATAACCTACAATTAGAACCACTTCAAAACATCAAAATTAGTTTGTATAATCAGTACCTACATCCATAAACCAGCGTCTAAACTATATAAAGTAATCAATCCATCATCCATCATACATCAAAAATTTCAGTTACACTAGTTATTCTACTTTGCCTTGGAGGCCTCAAAGGTGCTTCGACATCACTATAAGCATTTACGTCTTGCTTTCGAGTTCCATAATATCACAAAAGTGCAGCATATCTTGTACGGAGTGCATTGGGGTCGAACTCATTCGCAAGAATTTTGTGACCATAAGAAAGACATTCCGCATATGTAACCATATAGATACCACAATCCCTACAAAAACAATAAAAAGGAACACATATGTGTTTTAAACACATATGTGTTTTAACATATATTTTACAAACATACAATTTTGTTATATGTAAATTAAATAACATATAAGCGTTCGCTCGGTTGTTGAGGCAAACTCTCTTGAAATAACACATCAAACATATCTGAGGAGTCTTTGTCTTTGTATCTTGGATGGTTTTCAACATGAATTCCTTTCTTAACATAGAAATCACAATGTTCGAGATACAATGGGATAATCACAGCAAATTTCTCAATAACATCAAGAACAACCAAATAATGACCAGATGATTCATATGAATCATATAGGAATATGCACCTCTCCAAGAAAGATAAAATTGCTAGCACCCAATGATGTTTTTCCTTTATATTTACTGGAATATAAATATCTTCCACTGTATTCCATGACACAACAGCATGCATACGGAACCCATTTATGTATTCATTAAGATGTGTCACATGTCCTCCCGTCGTAAGATTTTCAGCATCCGCAGAATAAACATCATGAACAGATCTAATTATGTTCATAAAGTTGCAATCTACAGTGCTGAATTTGTAAGACCTGTTGGGGTCATACTTCGACTTCTTCCTCAAGTAGTAGAAGCAAACATCAATATGCTGCAGTAAGTAAGAATACAAATTTTAGATAATTCAAACTATTTGTATACTAAATTTAGCATGTGTATGTAATATAAAAATACCTATGTAAGTTAAAGTGCATCACATCCTTTCTTACATAATAAAAAATTACATAGAAAAATACTTATTTGCACCTGCATATGTATTTACTATCATAATATGTAGTTTAATTAGTGCTATAAATGTAAAAAGAATATTGTAAGAAAAAATATACCAACCGAGTCGGTCAATGACTGATCAGGGAATCCCATTGTTTAGAACCAGTTTTTATCTTCAACAGTCTCAATTTCGAAATGCATCATTGGAATGGTTGATTTTCTCCTTTTGTAATGATCCACATTTCCCTTTCTGTTTTTTTTGTTAATCAGTATATGTTAAATCATGAGAACATAATGTAATCTAAAAAAAACTTAAAACAATTCAATAGAAATACCTTTTAGCATGAACTTTGAGAAGGTCTTCAGAAATTCAATCCATGAACTTGTTGACAATCTTCGTATCCACAATCTCATCAATCGGATGATAAACAAATGGATGTTTCTGTGAAAATATACGTATGTGTCCTTCTAAGCTCTCTAAATAGTTATGTAATACAAAAAGGTGATTAGTAAAAAGTATTTGCATAACATGTTACATTGTAAACTAAATATATAACTAATTGTACTTACCGGCAGTTGAACCAAATTTCATCGTGTAAGGTGACTCTTTGAATTTGTCGCCTAATCCTTAACTTAGGAATAGCAGTTTGAAGTTCACGATTAGTAGAGGGATGAACAATGATGCTTTTACTACTGTATATATTCAAACTAGAAAGCAAGTCATCAGGGATTGTGTCTTGTGAATCAGTCAAAACTGTTTCATCCCTTTGTTCATCAGTGGTTAATTCTTGTATTTTAGGAGTTGTCATAATCTGCTCCTCCGTACCAAGATCAACCTTTCCGTGCATGTCTGCTTTAGAGCTTGATCCAACGTTCTCTTTGTTTTTCTTCAAAAATGAAAAACATTTTATTTTTTTATGTCAAAAATAACCTACATAACCTCAGATATATTCATAATACATACCTGACAATGATCTTGAACAACAGATTCAGACTTTTTATCATTAAAATGTTCATCGATTTGTTCTTCTTCAGAAGTTGCCAATGGATGTCTCGTGATGCTTACTCTTCGATATGCATTAAGACTTAGTAACAACTCATCTAGGATTATAAACTGCGAATTAGACAAATTTGTATCATCCAATTTCTCATCAGTGATCTGCAATAGAAATGAAAGAAAATATATAATTATCTTAAGGATTGTTATGATTTTTACATTACATAAACTGAAGTTCAATTCATTATACATACTCGATCATCGTGATGAAAAATCTTCTCAGAAAGATTATAATTTAAATTTATACTTTGGAGAAGCTCATCAGGGATTAAATATTGAGAATCAATTTCAATGTTTGTTTTATCTGGATGAAAATCAGTGCACCCCTTGCAAACAAGCAAAAAAAATTAAACCAACTTCAAACAAAAATTCAGTTGTATATGTTTATACAGGACTATATATAAAATAACATATAACTGCACAAAAAAAGTAATTACATTTGTGCACTCAAAAGAATAATCATATTTTAGTTATTTTTTTTACCTTTGTACCATCCTGATTCTTATTCAAATTCTGATCAACAGTAGGACTGAATTGTTGTGGTGATGTTTCGACACCAGCATAATCCATCTGTTGTGCTTCAACCTCTGTATCTTCATGTATAAACTTCATATATATTTTTAGCAGTATACTGCATATATATTTTTCATATACTCTGCATATGTATTTTTTAATACTATGGATATTATATAATAATAAAACTTTTACCTTGCTATGTTCAATTGCTTTGACCATTTTTTAAACTTTTTTTCACTAATTGACGAATTTCAGTAAACGCTTCACGAACTCCTTTAAATTCTTGACGAACCTGTATTCATACAAATTTAGTAAACACATATTTTTAAATGTAAAACAAACATTTGAAAAAAAAATTTACCTCTTCGCGGAATGCATTAAAAACTTTCTTAGAAATAAATGTTTCTTTCTTAACATGACTCTCACGCTTTGACACGGCTACTTTCTCTACATGACTATCTACCTTTGACTGTACCTAAGAAAAAATAACCCTAGCTATTCGCTTTCCTTCCTTCTTTTTTAAAGAAGAAACCTGTCGTGTTGGAATTGACTTGAATACTGGTGTCTTCATTACAGCAGCCTTGGCATCACGATGAGGTGGAGTCCTCGTTTGGGTATGCGCATCAACAATATTGACTTGCTTTTTCCTTGAAGGTTTCTTTTCTTCTGGGGTTGATGAATCCACCTTCTGTTTCTTCTTTGAACTTTCGTTGATCTTCTTTGGTGGTGGATCCTGGAAGTCATCGTCAGAATTAACTGAACGTTCATCTTCAGTTACATCCTTCTGTGGTATTTCAAGCTTTGTCAGTTTCATTTCAGTTGGCTCTATGTCCTTAAATACAACCTACGAATATGTTAAATGATATGTTAAAGAATATGTTAAACAATTGAAAATGAAAAAAAATACATGTATACAATACAATACATATCACTGTATATATATTTGTTCACAACAAACTTTGCCATTGTTCTTGAACATAACATTCATCAAAAACTCATACCGTGGATAAGGTGCAATCGTCTTCCAATTTAATAATCAGAAAATTTGATTCTCAACCTTCAATGCAATCTTTGGTGGGATATTTGAACAACACTCATATAGCCATACTTGAATAGCCAGTGGCATTCCCTGAATCAAATAAAATTTCCCCCCAGCTTTCAGCCGATTGTTCAAACTTCTAGCCAGATCTTCAAAAGATAAAGAACCCCATGGAAAATCCTTATATCTACCACTATCTACCAAATCAAAATGAAGACGGGGTATAACAACAATGTCAATGTTAGACAACACAAATGAATGTAGGAAATACAAAATTACAAATTTCTCAGCATCCTCATCATTGTTCTCCCCCCATACTTTCTCCGTAAATGTTAGAAATAGTTGCCTTTTATATATAATTTTTGCCCCATTGAAATACTTTTCAATCATCCTATTTGGTACACCCTCATAAAAAATAAAGTCATACCTATCAGACACACAATTCAATCCAGTTATGATAGCAAATTCCATGGGAGTAAAACTAAGAGAGGTGCCATTAATACAGGTCATAATCCCAGAAGAAGAACTACCCTTCACCTCAAGAGTCATAACGCATCTGCACAACTGTGCTTGCACTACACACTGCTTTTTCTTCATAAAATATCCAAAAATGTTATTCTCACAAAAGTGTTTAAACTGTTCCTTGTTTAAAATTGCACGTATGCTTCCATAAATATCATTGTCACTGTACGAGTACATGTGCGGTGCAAATCTTGAAAGTTTTCTGACAAGGAATATTTCGTTCTGCATCACCTATACAAAGTAAAACTACCACTTCTTAATCTGTAAACAAAATTCAATCAAACAAAAAAAACATATAACATGCATATATATTTCAGATGATTAAAATGCATATGTATTTTGATCAAATCATAACTACAACCAACACTGAAAAATACATATCAAATGTACTAAAAATACATATAGACAATAGACTGTTATGGTAGTTAAACTAAAATAATATGCATATGTATTTTGACCATATAAAAAATACAACAAACACTGAAAAATACAAATACTCAAAAATACATATCAACTACACTAAAAAGACATATAGGTCAAAATTATTCAGCTGTACTAAAAATACATATCAACTATACTAAAAATACATATCACCTATACTAGAAAAATATATATCCAAATACTATTAATGAGTAGTTAATTCAACAATATATTTTCACATAATCCCTAAATATCATCATAACAGGAAATACATAATTACTTGAACACAAAAAAAATAATACATTTACAAACAAAAAAAATATCTCTTCCTCACTTTCTTCTTCAGATTCATCATAAGATTTGTCAAAATCGTCTTCAATTTCTTTAGATTTCTTTTTCTTCTCGTACCATTTTTTAGTTTTTTGCTCCTTTGAAGAAGGAGTTTTCTTCAACCTTTTTTTTTAAATTTTTTTTCGTTATCTTCACTTCGTCGTTGCGAAACTTCGACCTAATCTCTTTCGATCTACCATATTTCCTCAACTGTAAAGGATTTGAAACAACAGTAACTAAATCTTCTTGAGTTAACCCAAGACTAAAAGATGGTGCATCATACACTAATTTCATATTCCTTGTACCACTATTTATAGGTGTTTTTGCAGTGTGTTCATCCATTAAAACACAAAATTCTTAAAAATTAAATTTCCGATGACTTAAAATAGGAAAAAATAAATAAAACGCTCACATGCAAAATACGATTAATAATTACCTGAAATATGAAAAGCAAATCCTTATCACAGATCGTGCAAGAATCTTACAAAATGCAATAAGATTGAGGAGAGAGTGATGGTTAATGGCGAAAAAATAGGAAAAAGAAATTTAAATTAAGGAAAGACAAAGAAGGAGGAGTGAAAGGGGAATTTTATCATAGTAAAAACTTTATTCGGCAAAAAAATAGGGACCACTTAAAATAATGCCACATATGTTATAGAATATAATTAGGAAAAAGTGTTGCTATTTTTTGTAATTAAGTACTTAAGTATGTTAACATATGTATTTTATCCATTTTTAATTCCTTTTTTTTTTAGATATTTGGCCCAATTGGGCAATGCAGTCTCTATACTCAATTGATACACTTTTTAAAAAAGAAAAAGAAAATTCTATGCAAGCACATACAGTTTCTATACCGAATTGATACTCTTTTATTCCACATTAATACACTTTTATACTACATTGATACACCTACAGTGTTCATATACTCAATTGATACTCTCGTATAGTAGATTGATTCTACATTTTTAGAATGCATGTAGAAACTATATATAGTCGTATAAAATATGTATCTAAATAATAATTGTAGTTAAAATTTTTATAGAATGTGTATAGAAATGCTATAATTATTTATAGAATATGTATATATATAGAAACTGTATCATTATTATAAATATATATCATTAACAATTGTATTATATTAAAAATATATGGTACTGTATTTTATTGTATAAATAAGTAAAACTAAACAAAACAAATAGTATTTTATTTTAATAATGTTGGTGAATGCAAAATAATTTTTTAAAAAAAGTAATTACTAAATTATTTAAAAATAATAAAAATGAGTAGAATCTTTAAAAAAGAAAAGAAAAAAAAACATTAATACAAGTACTCACATAAAAAAAAGAAAAAGTGGAATTCTCCCTTGATAATAAAATAAAAAAAAATAAAATTCAATATGGAATCCTTAAAAAATAAATACACAACATATATTGTAAAGTATCAAAACAATGATCATTTGATTAGAATTAGTTTTCCGAGTGGCAATTTATTAAGATTTAGAATTTAGATATTAATTTTATAAAATTATTTTAATTTTAGAATGTTGTTTTTGTTCTTTCCCCAATTAAGTTTACCTCAAAATATTTTGTAGAGGGGACAAAACTTAAATACCCATAGATAAAGCCCAACAATAGCAAACAACTCCCCACCTTTTAATACGCTCTCTTACAAAAAATTACTATCAATTTCCATTTTACCCTAAGCTATCTATCAATGGCGGCTTCAGCAGCTCTTTCCAATTCCATCACCGCTTTCAAACCCTCTCCGTGTCAACCACGCGCCGCCTCTATCAACCCTCTCCCCTCCATCAAACTCCCATCAATCTCCTCCAATTACCCCTTAATTTCCCATTTTGCTCCCACTCCGAAAAACCCCACCATCACACCTCTCCGTTCCGCCGCCGCCGCCGCACCGGAAACCACCAATTCATCCACCACATTCCACGGACTTTGCTACGTCGTCGGCGACAACATCGACACCGACCAAATCATCCCCGCAGAATACCTAACCCTAGTCCCTTCCAACCCAGATGAGTACAAAAAACTCGGGTCCTACGCTCTCTGCGGACTCCCTTCATCGTACCCGACCCGTTTCGTCGAACCAGGTGAGTTCACATCCAAGTACTCGATCGTTATCGGAGGCGACAACTTCGGGTGCGGGTCATCGCGTGAGCACGCGCCTGTTGCTCTAGGAGCGGCGGGTGTAGCAGCAGTGGTGGCGGAGTCGTACGCGAGGATCTTCTTCCGGAACTCAGTTTCGACAGGGGAAGTTTATCCGCTTGAATCAGAAGTGAGGATTTGCGAAGAGTGTAAAACTGGTGATGTGGTGACCGTGGAATTTGGAGAGAGTAGATTGATTAATCATACAACAGGGAAAGAGTATAAATTGAAGCCTATTGGTGATGCTGGTCCTGTTATTGAAGCTGGTGGCATTTTCGCTTATGCAAGAAAGACTGGAATGATTTCTAACTGACAAGGACCTTAAGTTTTCCAAGTGGTAATTGCCTCAGTTTCACTAGTTCTATTTAAAGTTTTGTACTTTATGCTTGCTGAGAAAAGATCGTTGGTTAATAAATATGGCGTTTGTTGTATGATTCGGAGAAAAATCATCACCCTTTAAAGTCGTCTTGTGTTTTGTTTATGTCCTTTTTCAATATAAATTAATGGATGAATTGCATCTTGATTTTGGAAGTAGTTGGGTTGACTATATGATCTTGAGAGTATTCATCGCAATTCGTTATAATGTGATTGGTTTTTGTTTGATGACCGTGAAATCCATTTAGTTCATCAATGGATAAACTCGAGATAATTGGCTGCTTCTCTATCCGTCTCCGCTTAAGTTCTCAAATTTTGTTTGCTTAGTGCATCATTAATAAATCATAACAGTTAGATTTTTCTTATGCTGATTGTCAACTCAACATTGTTTCTCCTTTATTTGGGCATGAGACTGGCTTTGCTCAGTGACATAGGTTGTGATAACAACAACATAGCCAGCAAAATCCCACAAGTGACCTAGGTTTTATTAACAAAAAGAAATATGCTGTGTTGTGGTGTTTGCTGTATGATTTGGATAAAAGAATCAGTTATACTGAAATGGTATCTAAGTAATGTTCTGTTATGCCCGTGTCTAAATCATTTTTGAGATATGTTTACCACTACTGATTCTTGTCTAGGGCCAGTTTGGGTCGCTACGGTAGGGAATTACTTGCTGGGGGTAGTAGCCTGGTATGCTTCCGTGTTCCTTGTTCCTTGTTTTAGAACGAATCTGGGTGCTTTCCTCTGTTTTCTTTCTGTTTTCTGTTTTCCTTTTCTTTTACTTATGACTGCCGCATTTATGCCGTATTTATGTTATGCATGTTATGTTATGTAATCTTGTAATCTGTTCGGTGGTCTACTTTGTATTGTGTGGTATCGTGTTGAGCCGGGGGTCTATCGGAAACAGCCTTTCTACCTCTTTAGAGGCAGAGGTATGGACTGCGTACATCTTACCCCCCAGACCCCACCAGGTGGGAATACACTGGGTTTGTTGTTGTTGTTGTTTACCACTACTGACACCTTGTAGTTTGATGAGAACCAAAGAGCCTGCCTTCTATACTTTGCTAGATTCTTTATGTTATTAAGGTTCAAGTGTTTGACTAATATCTAGTCTAATGCAAGGAGAGACATGCATCCACCTTCTTAACTTGTCGCAAGAAAGAAGAAGAAGAACAACAATATACCCAGTGTATTCCCACATAGTGGGGTCTGAAGAGGGTGGAGTGTACGCAGACCATACAACTACCCCTCAGATGAAGTAGAGAGGCTGTTTCCGATAGACCCCTCGGCTTAGGATCGATAACAGTATAACAAACACTAAACATAAATGCATATAAACTAGTACAGTTTGCAAAATAAACTAACGCCACTAGCCATAAGATAATTCTACAGCCACAAGATAAGACTAAAAGCTATCTATCCGAAACCATAGACATCACCCAACACCATAAACAAGAAACTTCAGACAAAAATAAAGAACGCTCCCTATTGTTACCGACGCACTCGCCGGAAACTGATGGTCGTTGGGTCGCAGAGATGGGCCGCCGAAGAAGCCGCTACAGTCTTAGTGGTCGGCAATAAGTGAGAGAGAAAAAGACGACGATCTCACCGGGATCTGATGGGGTCCTATCGCAATAAAGAACGTGGTTTTGAATATGGACCCTCAAAGTTACAACTTTAGCCCTCCATGAACGTGGGAATAGTTCCTCAAAATATCTAACTAGGAAAATGAAACTAGCTTTAAACATCGGTTAGTGATTATAACTTACTTTGAAACTTGTTGTGTTGAGGGGACAGTGAACAGGACAACACACCAAAAGTAATTTTTAGTCCAAGGGAATTAGTGATTTCCGGTTGATTTGAAGGTTTTGAGCTACATCGAGGATCATCCTTGACTGGTAATCAAAGTTTGGATGAAACTAGAGTTGATATGGGGATCTGTCAAATTAAAATAACAGCAGACATATTACATCAAATAGAAGTCAGGTTATGTTGGCATTGAATTCTTAAGAATAGAGCAGCATTTCTGGAAATGGTTTGGAAGGGGTTGATCGAAAAATTGTCTAGGATATGATCAGAGGATTTTAGTAGGGATGAACAAGAACAATTATCTAGCTAGTTTAACATTTCCCAAATGTAATTCTCACATCTTTTACATTCAATTAGGATAAGAAGATCATTTTATTCTTGGAGCCAATGACAACATGAAGATATTGGTTCAGGAGTTTGTATGATGTGATTTATCTCCTTGATTTGTGTCATGTAGGCTCATCAATGATAGGCAAACTTTGCACGTTCATATCTAAGGATTGGTTGATCCTTTAAGGTGATTTTAGGGTGTATGCCAGGTTGTAAGTTGAAAATCTTGTGCCTCGTCTTTCACCAATTTACTTGGTAGTCACACACAAGTCAATCTAAGATTCTAAATTGTTGTGGTTCAATATATAGTACTGGTTCCTGGCGTTATCTCTCCTAGGTAGTTTGTTTTCACCTTATGCCATGTGGACTTTCCTCTTTTTGCTTCTTAATGAGAGCAAGTTTCATGGACCTATAATAAGCATAACTTCCTCTTTGACCTAATCCTCATCTGGATGAACATACTACTAGTAATTTAAATAATTTGAGAATTGACTTGTTCTCCAGCTAAAACAAGGAATTATCCCAAAAGCTTACTCTAATTATTCCACAGACACAAATGGTTTGTCTCCAGTGGAGGAAGGCAATTTCCTTTGCTCTTTTCAGTGAATTAGCCAAAAGTTTGTCATCTACATGTATATAATAGCCCCGTCTCCTTTCTTTATGGAGTAAATTTTTATTCAAAAACCTTCATATGGTTTGAAGCATTTGTAAACTGGTGTTGTAGACGAGTCACTAATCTCCCTTCCATTGGTGTCAAGGGTGCTTCGTAGTTTGTAGTGCTAAAGATTTTGCTAAATAATACATGTATATAATAGCCCCCTCTCCTTTCTTTATGGGGTAAATTTTGATTCAAAAACTTTCATATGGTTTGCAGCATTTGTAAACTGGTGTTGTAGACGAGTCACTAATCTCCCTTCCATTGGTGTCAAGGGTGCTTCGTAGTTTGTAGTGCTAAAGATTTTGCTATATAATGTGCCCATTAATTACCCTTGATGGAGTCTTTCAACTGTAACTTCTATTCTATACTCTTGCTTTTCCCATTTTGGTTAGGCTACTTCGGTAATCGTTATTTCTATGTACTGACTAGAGGCTGTATGCCTGTGAATTGTGATAACTAGGTAGTTTCTCCTAGGAATCAAGAGAAATTCACACTGCTATTGTTTTTATTTTTGTGTTAAATTTTGTTATGCTCAACTGGTGCTTATTGATTATGTGCCTCCCAGTAATAACACCATTAGAGTTGCTGCATGAATACAGGGTTTAAAGTTGTGGCTAAGTAGTAACTACTCCCTCCGTTTAAAAAAGAATAACCCTACTTTGTCTTGGAACAAAGTTTAAGAAAATAAAGAAACTCTTGAATCTTGTGGCCTTAAATTAAAGTTGTTTTAAATGTACTAAAATGACCTTTAATCTTGTGGTTTCAAACATGTTACGTGGAAAGTTATTGTCAAAAAAAGAAAGGTGTCATTCTTTTTAAAACAGATTAAATAGGAAAGTAGATCATTCTTTTTGAAACAAAGAGGGAGCACAAATTAACAATTATAACTACTGAACCTGACTAGCTCATGTTAGATTCTCTAGCTCGAGTATACAGAACCTATCAATATGTTAAAAATTAGAGCATTTCTCTGTTTTCCTAGCTGAGAGGACCTCATGCCTGGTTAAAAGGAAAAAGGTAAAGATCAAGTGTAAATATAAGCAGTAGCATTATTCTGAAACAACTAAAAGTTATTAGATGTCAAACACAAAACTATTCTGGTCTCACTTTCTTACTCTGCAAACAAAAGATCAAGTTAAGTTCAATCAAATAGAGCACAAAAATTTGTTGCTAGCATTTCATAATAACTTGTTCTGGTCCTAACGGCAATTTCATTGTCTGTGTAGACACGCAAAATTTATTGGATCAAATTTATACAAAATTTGAATTTGATTCATATTTTATTGGGTTTAAAATTATTTTGGGCTTAAAAAAAATAATAAGCTCATTTTATTCCTCATCAAGATCCATCTCACCTTGAAGCCTAGACTTATCAAGTGACGTGACATCCTAGTCAAATCCAAGACCAATGAGATGCCGCCATATGTACAAATGATGTGAAAATCTCATTCAATTTCAACAACCAGTCAAAAGGTGCCAAGTGTCAAAGTAACATGTTTTGGCTAATCACAAGCAACTAGGCCTACCCCTACAACCATAAATAGGGGGTAACATAACATTCTAAAAGAAAAAAAAAGGGGATTCGGAATGAGGAGGACATTCTGCAAGCATTGGAGGAAGCTTTTGCATTAACTACACAACTCTTTAACAAATTGACTAACGGAGTTTTGTCCGGAGATCAACTCGACAAAACGAAGTGCTGTCAGACAATTTTTGGAGATCCAAACACATTTCTAGGAGGCTCAAATCATCCTACATTCGAGAATTACGCTGCAAAGGCCCTCGAATCACGGAAAAACATAGGAGAGAAGAATTGAAAGAATAATGGAATTGTACCCGCAAAATTCATTTATATAAAATTATTCTTTTTGTTTATTTTATTTTTGCTTGCAGTTAATTTTCAGCGTTAATGAAAATTTGTTGCGAACAAATTTTGGCACGTCCAGTGGAACCAGTTCTGCTCTTCATCTCTTCCTCCTACAATTCAAAAAATCACAAATTCAACTACTACAATTGGCTTCAGAAAAGTCAATGAAGTTTCGTGCAAGAAATCTACTACTGCCACTTCTACTGAGATCAAACTTGTTGGCCTTATCAATCGACGCAATCTCAACGCTTGTGCTTTGGATGGATCCTAATACTTCACCTTTTTGGAGATGATAAAAAAGAGAAAATCTCAAATTTTGGTAGTAACTGCAACCCCTGGGGGCAACTTTGCATCTATATTATCAAAAGAACCGTTTGAAACTAGCTGCAACTTTGGAGAATCTGAAAACTTAATGAATTCTCCAACTTTAACGAAAGTCAACACGTTCATGGTTGATGGAATTGACTTGAACGAGAAGTTTGCAATGATGGAGCAAACCATTGAAGTCTTGAAGAAGTCTGTTGATGAGAAAGATCATCAAATCGCCAGACTTATGAGCAAGTTAGATCTCTACAATCCTGGAGAGTCAAATTATAATCTAACACTGCAAGAAAAAGTTGATGGTGAATCTCTCATCAAGTCAAATGACAATAACTGCGATAATCGATCCACTTCAGTGGCTACTCTAATAGTTCAACAACTGCAAGATATGATTGCAAACACTATCAAGACACAATATGGAGGTCCTTCACAAAGTTTCGTAGGGTACTCAAAGCCGTATTCTAAACGAATTGAGGGCTTACCGATGCCAATTAGATATAAACTGCGAAAGTTTCAACAATTTGATAGAAAGGGAAATCCCAGGCAACACATCGCTCATTTTGTTGAAACTTGTAGCAGTGCTGGCACACATGGTGATCTTTTTGTCAATTTGTTCGCTTTTTGAAAGGCAACGCCTGAGTCTGGATCAATCGATTGTTGGGAGCAACTAGAAATTCAGTTCCTAAATCGTTTCTACAGTACCCGTCGTACAATCAACATGATGGAATTGACAAACACAAGACAAAGTAAAGATGAGCCTGTAGTAGACTACATAAATCGTTGGCGAACATTGAGCTTCAATTGCAAGGATCAACTTTGTGAAACTTCCACGATTGAAATTTGCATTCAAGGGATGCGTTGGGGCCTTGTGTATATCATTCAAGGAATTAAGCCTCGAACTTTTGAAGAATTAGCTACGTGCGCTCATGACATGGAGCTAAGTATTGCAAGACATAGAATGACGTCACCTGTTTTTGATCCTAGGAAAGAAGTCATGAAATTCAAAGACTCAACTGAAGACCAAATTGGGGAATCTATGATGACAACTATGAGTTTTACGAAGGTCTCTACAAAACAAAAGTTAAAAGAGGAAGCTTCAAAGCAACAAACGCGAGAGGTGAAAAATCAACCAACCTTGAAGGACTTACAAACAAGGGTATATCTTTTTCCTGACTCTGATGTTCCTGAAATTCTTGACGAGTTGCTAGCCAAAGAAGTCATTAAACTTCCTAAGTCAAAGCGACCAGAAGAATTAAACAAAGTCAGCGATCCTAAGTGCTTCAAATTTCACTGCATTGTTGGTTATCACACCATAAAATGCTTCATCCTGAAGGAAAAGATCATGACATTAAGGCAAGAGGGAAAGATCATCATCGATGATGGCGCTACAATTGATGCAAATCATGTTAGCGCCGAACTGGACCATAAAAAAGGTTCAATTTCAAAAGTTCTACAACCCATGTGCTCTGTGGCATCAACAAAAAATGAGGGAATCATCATGCTACAATTTGGGAGCTTTGACCCAATTGAGGTTCCCACCATGAAGAAAACAACAAGCAAAGTCATGCAAAACGACTTCTCCAATAGCAAGAAGGGTGATACTTGGACATTGATCGCTCGCAAAAGAAAAAAATGTCAAAGGGCATCTAAACTCCAACTTTCAAAAGTCGACACAAGATCAAGTGCAAATCTGCTTCAACCAATGGGGGCAGTAAATACCAAATTGAAGTACAACAATACTCCATTACAAAGGGTTGGAAGGAAAGTTACATTACAAAAATTCTTCCCTAAAATACTCCTTGCTGCACGTGCTTAAACAACAAGTCAAAAATGCTCCTTGATGCACGAGCCTAAACTACAAGTCAAGATGCTCCTCGATACACGAGCCTAAACTGCAAGTCAAGATGCTCCTTGCTGCACGAGCTTAAACTGCAAGTCAAAAATGCTCTTCGATGCCCGAGCCTAAACTGCGAGTCAAGACGCTTCTTGATGTACGAGCCTAAACTGCAAGTCAAAAATGCTCTTCGATGCATGAGTCTAAACTGCAAGTCAAAAACTCTCCTCAACGCACGAGTTTAAACTGCAAGCCAAACCGCTCCTTGGTGCACGAGCCTAAACTACAAGTCAAAATATTCCTGGACGCACGAGCTTAAACTGCAAGTCAAATCACTCCTAGCCCGCATGAGTCTAAACTATGAACTACTCTTAAAAAAGTATGAAGCTTGAATGCATATTTGGAGTCCTTTGAAGATGTTGTCCTTAAGGCAAAAAGAGTCTTTATCATCTTACAAGCAATAAAGTCTTCTCGACAAGGAAACGACATGTGGTACTTTGAATATTGCTCTAGTCTGGCCTTCAACATATTGCGGAAATGATGCGGCCCAAAACTTGAAGTAGAAGATGAAATTTATGAAGTATCCAAAATTTGATGAGAAGTAGAGTATCACAAGATTTAGGCTGCAACTTTGGAAAAGTACCTGAGAAAATATGAAAGTTTTTTGCTGATGGATTTCATGCATAACGTAGATATGCGAGTCTACTTTCCAATGCAAAAAATGGCACCCGATTTTGATATTTTCACATCGAGATATGAAATTTATCGTGACACTATGCAAAGCTGAAATAACTAGCGAACCAAGATTAGAAGGCCGTTTTTTGAGCGATATCTGGAACGATTCGGATGCAATCTGATTGTGGTTTTCGCGTGAGACGTAGCTCTACGAATCTACTTTCCAATGCAAAAAACGATACCTGATTCCGATACTTCCATGTCGATACATGGAATTTATTGTGACGTTGCGCAAAGCTGAAATAACTAGTGAACCAAGATTAGAAGGCCATTTTTGGAGCGATTTCTGGGACGATTCAAATGCAATTTGATGCTGGTTTCCACGTGAGATGTAGATCTACGAGTCTAGTTTCCAACGCAAAAAACAACTCCTGATTTTGATGTTCCTAAGTCAAGATATGAGAGTTTTCGTGAGACTGCACAAAACAAGTAAAAAGTGACGAAACATAACTGAAGGTTTGATTTTGAAACGATACCTGGGAAGATCGGGAGGTAAATTGAGCGTGGTTTTCGCGTAAAATGTAGCCTCGCGTGTCTACTTTTCAACACTAAAAGCCCTTCGTGATTCAAACACCTCCATGATGCATTATGAAGCTTCTTACACGGACGCCCTAAAGTGCCCGAAAGCTCAATTGTGAAAAAAGAGCAAAAAGAGGAGAAGAACAGGAGTAAAAATTTACAGAACCAACATGCAAGGAAAGCCGTCAAATAAGTTTCATCTCTGAGTGATTCTTCCACACCTAACTCGACAAAAGGGGCATTCTCTTATTCGGTTCGTGGTAAAAAAAATCATGTCAATATTCCCCAATGGGTCATGATTCATCCTTGGCTTCGTCCGATTTTTTGACATCTTTTGTCAAGGCTCAACGTATTTTCTTGGTCCTCGAAACTAGAAATTGGTCTAATAAAAAAAAGAGACATCATAAGTGACACCTTTTGTAAGCCGGTAGAATGCCGAAAATAAGTGTGAGCAGCTTCTAGGGAGAAAAGGCTTCCCTTTGTCATCCACATATGTCAACTCCTTAGCCGAGGGAATAACTTCGTTATAAAATGACCCATGAACATGAAGACCTCCGATGTTTCTCAAGTCCCATAAAGATATGGACAACTCTCCAATAAAAGTAGAAACTGTGTTGGTGGATGACCGCCAATTCTCACAGAAGGCTTGGAGCACATTCTCGTTATGGTCATATGCGAAAAATAAAGCAAAGACGACATTATAGCTCTTGTTGCGCTCCAAGGTCCCCTTATTACGGGCAAGAACGTCTTCTATCCACTTCAGTAGCCAGATGTATATCGAACCTCCCCAAAGTCGGAGGGAGGAACACGCTAATTGCTAAGGCTCCCATTGCGGCTAGGAGAGCTCGCAACAACAACATTTTGATGTGTAGAAGACTTCAAAAGGAAAATTTTTCCAGTCACAATTTTGAGGGAACTTTCCAGCGGCTTTCTAACAAGCGGGAAGGTGCCAATCACCGGAGGATGAACTTTCGAAGTGAGGGGTTTTGCATGCAAATCTGGGTTGTTTTCCACAATCTCAAGGCAAGGGTATGGAGTTTTGCGGTCGTTGAAACAAGTCATTGTTGGGGACCAAGAGCACCCTACGTCATTCCTGAGGATCAAGAAAAGAATAGAGATTAACCGTTACGGACACACACAAGTTGGGAAATAAGAGAACCTGAAGTTGAGTGTTAAAGCAAAAAAAAAAAAATTAACTATAGCAACACAGGTTAAATTTGGCTGCAAATTTTTGTTTAGTTGCTATTTCATATTGCAATCGTACAAATTTGAGTGAGCAAAAGGCAACGGGCTGCTATGAAAGTTACAGTTACCTGAGGAGCAGTTTGTGGATTCAATCGTATCGGTTAAGATCACAGCTTCACAGTCTGGCAATCAAGCAGAGTCGAACACTTTTCTTTGTGGCTACCGAGTGCTTTGATGAATTTTGCTCTACAAAGAAAAATCTCATATAGAAGTTTGGGTGAAAATCTCAATTTCATATATAAGGGAGGTTGTAATAAGATTGGAAGAAAAAATCCCTGGGAATTTCAAGTTTCCAAGTAGCTAAAAGAAAATTACCATGTTTGAAAGATTTCTTTGAAAAGAAATTGATTTTTCTTGAGCACCAAAGGAAAGTTAATATTTGTTTGATTCAGAAGTTCAATTCAAGAATCTTTACTAACATGTAAGGGGCAGTAAATTAAGGATTCACTCAATATGGTCCTATTTCAAATCCATATGGAGGGGCCTCAATATTGTTAGTGTGTAATGACTTGAACAAATATTAAGGGTCATTCATTTCACGCTTAACCAAGAAGAGAAGAACTTTCGCTATGTGAAAATATGTGGCGAAAATTTTAGACCACTCGCAAGTATTGGTCTAACTAGGATGCACTGATAAGAAACAAATACCTTTGAAGTCATGAGAATGAAAACACATTCATGAGTACTTCAAGTCTTGTCGTCAAGTTTTGGCAAACCTACACGTTGGCCAACATTGAAGTAGGGGACATCTGTAGACACGTAAAATTTATTGGATCAATTTATATAAAATTTGAATTTGATCCATATTTTATTGGGTCTAAAATTATTTTGGGCTTAGAAAAAATAATAAGCCTATTTTATTCCTCATCAAGATCCATCTCACCTTGAAGCCCAAACTCATCAAGTGACGTGGCATTCTAGTCAAATCCAAGACCAATGAGATGCAGCCACATGTACAAATGATGTGAAAATCTCATTCAATTTCAACAACCAGTCAAAAGGCGCCAAGTGTCAAAGTGACATGTTTTGGCCAATCACAAGCAACTAGGCCTACCCCTATAACTATAAATAGGGGGTAACATAGCATTCTAAAGAAAAAAAAGGGGGATTCGGAAAGAAGAGGACATTCTGCAAGCATTGATGGAAGCTTCTGCATAGACTACACAACTCTTCAACGAATTGGCTAACGGAGTTCTGCCCGGAGATCAACTCGACAAGATGAAGTGCTGTCAGACAATTCCCGGAGATTCAAACACATGACAGATAATTTCCGGAGATTCAAACACATTTCTAGGAGGCTCAAATCATCCTACATTCGAGAATCATGCTACGAAGGCCCTCGAATAACGGAAAAACTTAGGAGAGAAGAATCGAGAGAATAACGGAATTGTACCCGCAAAATTCATTTATATAAAATTATTCGTTTTGTTTATTTTAATTTTGCTTGTAGTTAATTTTCAGTGTTAACGAAAATTTGTTGCGACCAGTCTGATCTCATTTATTGCTCAACATATATATATGACAGCATAAAGAAACTTCTTTGTTCATCTCATGTATCAAAACAAACATTTAATTTTGACCAGTAGTGAGGGCAACCTCATGTATTAAAACAAACATTTAATTTTAACCAGTAGTGGTAGCAGTTCTCAATTCGGCGTAATTCCCTTGCATCATAAATCATGTATGGTCTATTTTCTCTGTTATCAGCTGTGCATTTCTTAACAAGTTCCAAGTAGTCTTTCAATTGTTGTCGAATCTCAAATCCATGCTCTTCTAAAATGCCAGCATCCGCTATATCCATTACATTATCCTCTTTAATATAGCGACCAACAACGTTGGATGGAAGATTTTCTAAATATATCATCTCTTCTGGAGGTAAATACCCGATTGTTCCGTTAACTTTGTCTTCTACCTCCAATTTTCCTGGAGGCAATGATGCGGACAATGAGAAGTTCACTATTTTGGCAACGCCAGTATTCTGATCTATTATCACTTTCGATGGCTTTATATATCTGTGGATGATGGGCGTACGACATTCGGTATGGAGATAAACAATTGCTGAAGCAATTTCATTGGCAATCCGTAATCTATTTGACCAGGATAATGATTTTCGAGTTTGATCACCATGATTATCCTCTAAGAGATATATATTCGTACAACATATCTGGTTCTTCAAATTCTATACAACAACCGATAAGTTTCAGCACATTTTTGAGATAGCTCATCTGAGCAGTAATTGCTATATCTCGGTGGATATTGAATTGACATCTATTGAACCTAACTAAAACGAGGCGATTGTCCAATGAGCCCGTAACCATATACACATCAGAGAGCTCTATTTTGCTTTTAGAGTGTTTTATTGCCGGCGAAGTAACGGATGGGAATTCGGCAATTTCCATCGCATAAAGCAAGAATCTCCTCTAAGACTGCACTTCCATTCTTTAAATAATAATCATGCTCTTTCTTCTGCCTTTTTACAGAGGCAGAGGAAAATAGTTTCTTCCTTGTGTCTTGAAGAATGACATTTCTCTCTCGCCAATAGCTTGTGCTAGCATGAAGCCTTTATTCTCTGTAACACTCGATATCTTGCGTGTCAACTTGTCTCGATGCATTGGTTGTGTCTTTGACTGTTTGTGCAAGTAATTCCGCACAAGATGACAGCTAATTGCATTTGATGGTGATTGTTTGTTTATCAAGTTCTACCTAATTCCTTAGCCTTATCAATTGCCTTCAGGCTCCTAGATTACATATTTTTGTTTATGTTAAGTAGTTATCATTATGCTCTTGTTTACTATTCTCTATCTTGAGCCCGGGGTCTATCAGAAACAACCTCTCTATTTCTTTGGAGGTAGCGGTATGGACTGCATACGTTTTACCCTTCCCAGACCCCACTTTGTGGGAATACACTGGATTTGTTGTGTTGTTGTTGTATGTTAAGTAGTTGACTTAGTTGTCCACTGAGTCATTTGGTACGTCAAATAAGAATAGTTATTCTGGAATAAGGATAGCAATTTCGGAATAAAATAAAATGAGTTGGCTGAAGTGTCTTACGCATCGGGTGGAATTTAAAATTTGGTGGAAGGCTCATGCACTCCAGTATTCTTGGTAAGTTGTCTATAAGTAGGACAAAGAGCCGTGGTGATGCAGGATCACACTCTCTAAACCCCGTTTTTGCTTCAATCTAACCATGTCCTTCACCATTAACCTTAACTGTATACTTAGGTGACCCATATCATGATCAATTGAATAAATCTGGCTAGAAACCCACATCCCACCAATGCTTACTCCAAGAACTTCACCGTTGGTTACACATCTTATTTTTGAGTTAAATCTTGTGATGTAGCATATGTTATTTTATAATTACTTCCGTTTCAATTTGTTTGTATTACTTCCTGTTTTATCCGTTTTAAAGAAGGATGTCTCTTCCGTTTTGGACAAATTTTAATTCAACTTTTCACATGATAAGATTAAGATCATAAGATTTAAAAGTTTTTTTTTTTTACTTTCTTAAATCCTGTATCAAGTCAAAATCGGACAAATAAATTGAAAAGGAGAGAATATTTGTCTTCATACTTATACTTATAGCTACTTAAAGGCAGGGATCAAAGTTGTGGCTTCCAAGTAGTAATTGCAACCCCACAAATTATAATGACGTGAAACTGGCCTAGATCATGTTAAATACTCCGATCTTTACTGTACAAACCTATCAAAATGTCAAAATTATAGAGTTCCTCCGTTTTCCTAGTAAAGAGGAACTTTAGCATGAGCTGAAAAGTTACAATCCCATCCTCCTAGATTTTGTTTTAATGGATGATGGATCAAGGAACATTTTCCCTGATATTCGAATTTTTTATCCTGTGTTTGAAGCATTTGGATACTTGACTTCTTAAGCACTCAAATGACTCATGCCTGGTTAAGAGGAAAAAGGTAAACATCAACTTTTTCCCAGGTCCCAAAAACTAAATTCGGTAAGCAGTGGCATGGTCTGAAACTGCAAAAAGTTAACAAAATTCGATACTAACATTTAGTATTAACTTTTTCCCAGGTCCCAAAAATTAAATTGGCAATTTCATTGTCTGCAGATCTCATTTATTGTTCAGAACATAAATATGACCGTATAATAAACATACTTTTTTTTTGTTAGCTCATGTATTAAAACAGACATCTAACTTTGACCAATAGTGAGGGCACGGAAGCAGTTCTCAATTAGGCGTATTCCTTTGCAACATAAATCATGTATGGTCTATTTTCTCTTTTGTGAGTTGCACATTTCTTCACAAGATCCAAGTAGTCTTCCAATTGTTGTCGAAACTATGCTCTTCCAAAAAGGTAGGTTCTGCTATATCTATTTTTTTTGTTCTCATTCGGTGTTCGACATCCGCATTAGAGTTCGACTAATCCGAATTCGCGCTGGATAGGGCCCATTCGGGGCATAGCGCTCCTTACTAAAGATTTTTTCATATCCAGAGTTTTAACCTGAAAACTCTGGTTAAGGGAGGAACAACTCCATCCACTGCACCACATTCTTTGGTGGTTGCTATATCTATTATATTACTCTCTTAATTGTCGAGCTCAACCATGGTTGATGAATTGGGATTTTTAAAATCTGTTCTCTTAAAAAATTGTAGAATCTACTTTATTCATATTGTTACCCTCTTCAATATTGGATTTGAAAAGATATACGACTTTTCCTCCTTCTCTGGGACCTGATCCTAACTAACGCATGCAAATCAGAAAACTCAAGGAACAAACTTGCAATGTAAATAAACAAGAACACAACAAGTTTTATGTAAAAACTCCTTGTTCAAGGAAGAAAAAATCACAATATAATTTAGTAGGATTTCCAACAGCTCCACTAGATTTGAACAACCTTGAATACAGACTTCGTGATTTCAAGGATTAACCTCTTAACCCTTTCTTCAATTTGTAATGACTCTATTATAATAACTTCTAATGCAACAACCCTATTGCATTCACTAACTTCGCTAACTCTAACTGAAACAATAATTAAGCTAACTCTAGCTTCTTGGTCATCTAACTGTAAATGACACTTGACAACAAGAATGAACAAAAAAAAAACAAAGAACCTACTAATAATGAATAAGAGCAGTAGACAACGTTTACAACTACAAAACAAAGACTCAAATACGACAAGAACTTGAGACACAATAAACAAGCAAGCAGGTCCCTTGTTGCGAGTGAGGCTTTGAATCTGAGAGCTTCAAGAGAATTGATGTTGTGAAATATGGAAGCTTAGGTATTCTTGTTTTGGAGTGAGCATATATAAGAGACGAGAAAATCTAGGATAATTCTGATTGGATAGGACAAAAAGGTGCAACATCCTTCCCACCAACTTACTGCAGAGTTGTACTTTTTCCAGCTGTAGTGCTTGTTGACACTTAATTTTGACTCTCCGTGCTTAAATTAACGCAATCGGATTTTCTGATCATTAAAAGACACGAAATATAATTTTCATATATTTTTTACAATTATTAACAAGTTATTGATAATTATCCTTACTTTAGGATTTTATAAATTTATTGTCATATTTTTTTTACTTTTCATAATATTAGGATTTTTGTTGATTTCACAGTCATTTGCACACGTACACGACACGACTTCATATTTTTTAATTTACAATGCATCGTATTTTCAAGTTAATTACATTTTTATTTTTTTTATATTTTCCTGTAATTACATATCGATACCTATAGTTTGTACATTATTCAATACAATCCACAAATACTGGTCGAATCAATTATTTTAATGCACAACATAATAATTTGGTGTCTTATCACATCCGACAAGATTACACAATAATGTCTTGTCACATCTGACAAGAACTACACAATGACACTACCATTTGAGTAATAACTATGTCTGTTCGTTAAAAGGATGAACATTTTTTTTTGGGCATAACTTAACGACCAAAGGGTGTTCTAAAAGAAAAAGAGGGAACACCTTTTTATTCTTTGGTTAATAAAAAGAACCCATTTTATTAGAAATAGTGATGGGGGTTAACATTTTTTGAAGACACCAAAGACACATTTTTAACCACCCACTCATATTTTTTCCCCTTTCTCCTCTCTCAAACACAAAAAATACAAAAATAAACACACATACATTCATCAGTCACCCCTCACTTTCTCTCCCAAACACACAAAAATAATACGCTCACCCCCACTTCACAGATTTCCCCTCTCTCTAAAAAATATACACACATGCCTTTTTCTTTCTATTTTTTAATACCACCAAAACGCCGCCGCCGCTTCTCTCTCCTCCGCCCCCGTTTCACCATTGGCTCGCCGGAGGTGATGATCGGCGAGATTCCAGCCACCATTCGCACCACCACGCGCCTCCCTTTCCCCATCACCGACCAACACAGCCACCGTACGACCTTTTCACCTCCTTTTTTGTTGACTCTCGCTGGAGGTGATGACCAGCTATTTTGCAGAAATTTTGATTACTTTTAGAGTCGCCACTTAATTTATTTGAAAAGGAATTAAGAAAAACTTTGAAAGTTACTTAAACGATCCAAAATAAAAAAAAATATTTAAGTTTGAAGATTCTGAGTAAGTAGTTCCTATTAATACTCTTGGAAGGTTGTTAAGGCACCAAGAGTATCCGCTAACTTGCGTTTATCTGTATAGTTTGAAAATATATTTTGACTAACTTCAAAAAACAAGATTGATTGTTGAAAAGTAATTGATTTTAGAAAAAAGACGTGTAAAATAGATTTGGACGACTTAGTAGGGATTTTAACTAAGTCTAAACAAATTAATAACAAAGCAAGTAAAAGGGAAAGGAGGAAAGATAAAAGACTTAGGCCATTGAGCCTAAATCAATAGACCATGTTCTAATTTAATTGGGCCCACTTACACCTTTCCTAATCTAAATATTGGGGTTTCGGCCCACAACCTGTCCTAAGCTAGTTTTCGGACCTTTGAGGTCCAAAATCCACCTCACCTGTATTAAAATACAACTTTGGCCTGGAGGCCCAAATGAATGAATAAATAAATGACTAAATGAATAAATAAAAAAAACAATAATAAAAATCGAGACTTTTCAAGTCTCTTTGTGACCTCATCAATGAGTTTTGACCCATTTTCCTTCTTCATCTATCTTCTAGCACCCGCAAGCCACGTAATGGACCTTGGATTTAAACTTCATACTTGACGCAAAGAGGTGAGCCTCATTGATCCATTATGAAATGCAAGAGGAGAGGAGTCCATTTGGACTCGAGATATTTTTTGCATGCAAAGAAAAGATAAAGAAATTAATATACATTCAAGGCATAATAGTTACATATTTTAAAGCAAAAGAAAATATCAAGAATCAATTTTTGAATTACAATGATAGGCACGCTTGCACACGTATAACAAGAGTGAGAGTCAATAGATAAAATACAAAACAAAGACACCCACTTGCATGCCTCACGATTTATGTTCATATTAAGAATGAATAAAGTTAAAAGGAAGAAGGCCATATTCAATGAATTAATGCGAGAAACAAACAAAGTAAGCTTGCGAAAGTAAAGGGATGAGGCAACAAGAAAAATACTCATGACTTCTAAAATTGAACAAACATAGACACTAATCCATATAACAAAAGAAAATAGAGGTTAACTTTTCAAGAAAGAGAATCTTTAAATTTCAATTAAGGCGACATTAACAAAAATTCATACATCTAAATTACAACAAATATTTTATGAAAAAACGTGTAACGACCTATGGTTTATATTTATAAGATATCGTTGATTCTCTTTAGATATTATGAATAAAAGAGAGACATGGATCAAGTCTTTACACACACAAAGAGCATATATAACAATTCAGAGTAAGAAAATAAGAATAAAAATTTAGCATCTCAAAAAGTGAAATATCGATCAACAATCATACTATGCATGAGTCAAAAATATCCAAATAATTCTATTTAGCCACAAAAGTCTGAACTTTCTCATCATTTTGATAAGACAACATGCGAACAAAAGAGGAATAAACATCTTGGATGAAAAATAAAGTTAGCACTTCATCTCTTATATGAGGATTTTGAAATCCATTAAAATAATTAGCAAGCTAATGACAAATTCTTGACTTAACTAATTACTATTTTTATTAGGGCAAAACAAACAATAATAACTATTTTTCCAACATAAAATAAATAACTTTACATGCTAAAACAAACATATCCGCCAACAATGAATTTAAACGAGGTATGAGTTCGTCTTTTGAGCAAAGATCAAAACTTTATACATGACAATCAAAGAATAAAGTCAAAAGGAAAAACAATCAATATTAACTATTCTTTTTAACATAAAGGAAATAACTTTACATGCTAAAACAAACATATCTACCAACAATGAGTTTAAACAAGACATGGGTATGTTTTTCAAGTAAAGATCTAAACTTTATCCAAAATAATCAAAGAATAAGGTCAAAAGGAAAAACAATCACTATTAACTATTCTTTTCAACATAAAAAAAATAACTTTACATGCTAAAAACAAACATATCCACCAACAATGAGTTTAAACAAAACATAAGTACATCTTTTAAGCAAAGTTGAAACTTTATCTATAATAATCAAAAAATAAAGTCAAAAAAGACACGTACAAATATTTCTAGCTCATTTTTATATCATGAGCATGAAAATAATTAAAATATTGATACCACAACATCCTATAGCCTTCAAGGCCATCTACAACAAATAATCCTAGCAAACAAAATTATAACTACGAGCTACGAAGAAGAAAAAGATAAAGAAGAAAACGATAATAAAACTAAAAAAGGAAAGGTGTGTTCACCTTTTTAGGGGCAGCAAAATGAGACTGCGAGCTTCGTCGGAATCAACTACCACCGAAAAACATCACTGGCAACTCAAAAATTTTGATTAGCCGACCGACTCTATGAAACAAAAATTTTTACTAAATAAAAATAACTATTTTTCTCAAAAGGATTTTTTTCACCTTTCTAGCCTTTTTTTTTTTACTTTTCAACTCCCTTTTTCTACCAAAGTAGTGGTAGTATTTATAGGAGAGAATCGGGTTTTCTTCCCTCTCTACCATCAATGTGGGAGAAAAGTATTTATAGGAAAGGATGAAGATTTATTTCTTATCATCCACCAATGTGGGAGAAAAATATTATGGGGTATTTTTGAAATTTTAAAATTGAAGATAAGGTGAGGTGGAAGATAATGTGGAGGAAAATTGTACAATGTATTATAATTTTTTAATTTCAAAATTGGAAAATGACAAAGTTGGGAGGACAATAGTACAATGTAATACAATTTGAAATTATTTTTTGGTGGGAATTGGGTAGAAGTTATAAGAGTTTTTGGGAATTTTGTGGTTATTTAAAATATAACCCCAATTGGGATTTAAAATTTAGCCATATTCATTTAATTTTGACCAAATTAAAAATCAATTGACAGATTGCATTGTAATTATGGCCAATTTGATTTCAATTATGGCCAAATCTAATAGATTGACTAAATTAAATTGAAATTCAATACGAATTAATACTTCTTTTAATTCTGAGCTTCTGGATTTAATAAAATCAAATGCATATTTATCCAAATAAATTATTTTGCTAATAAATTATATTAAAATCAAGATTTTAGTCATTATATTTATTTTTAAAATAATTCTTAATTAAAATTCAATATTCCATAGAATAAATATTTAAGTAATCTAATTATATAATATCGTATAACTGGACACGATAATATATAATCGCTACTTAAAATGAAAAAATTACGTACAAAAACTATTTTGAAATTTTTTTATTCGAATGAAATAAATATTTCAATTTTATTAAGAATCGAAGAAACTCAGGATTAAATTTAGTCGTGCAGGGCAAAAATTAAGTGTCAACTCCAGCGAGCCGCATTCGGTAGCCACTACGCTGATTTTCCCTTGTCTCATCACTGTCACATCGAAAGTGGCCAGATCTAGCCGATTTCTGGACGTCTAAAGCATTGCTCCAGAGAGCGCCGTTGAAGCAATACCATTGCCACCGTGGTTTCGATGTTATTTTTGTTTTATTTAAAAGACTATAGTCTAAAACATCCCAAACCTTTCCTCGAAAGTCCAACTATACACTCAAACTTCACAGAGGTCTTATCACCCCCTGAACATTTTAAAAATAAAATTATTATATCCTTACAATGTCATAAACACACCCATACTGATAGTGAAATCCACGCGTGTTTGAGACTGAAAATTTATTTATTTTTTAATTATTTATCCTTATCTTCAACCATTTTCACTTCTCCAAACCTATAATCGTATTTTTTCTTCTAAAAATCATAATTTTCATCATTTCACGCAACAAAACATCAACATTATTGAATCAAGTCAAATGGTAATAGAGAAACGTAGAAGCAGCAAGTTTAATACGGATAATTTTGTGTTCTATGTCATCATCGGATAGTAATCGTCTCCGTTCTCAAATCAAATCTGTATCATCAAATAGAATCGAGTTGAGTGAATTACTAAATAGTACTACATTGTTTGACTTGTGATGAAGAAAAAAAAGAAAAGTAGAATTGGTGGCAATCAATGCGATGGTGCAATAGTGGTGGGTGAGATGAGACCAACTATTTGAATTAGACGTGGGGTTTGAATTGAATTGAAGTGAGTAATGCAATGTTGTCTTAAAAATTCTTAACTTTTCTTGATTCTTAAATCTTGAAATTTGGGTAAGATTTTGGGGAAAATGGGCAATGAAGAAGCGAAAAGGGTGAGAGATTTATATAGAGAGGAAAATTGAGGAATGTGCAAAAAAATGGACATGTGGTATCGAATACAATAGAGATGGTGGTTTACAGTGGCAATAGCGGTGATAGGATAGGAGTGGTGGTGAAACTGAGTTATGTTGGTGAAAAAGATAGAAAATAAAAAATAAAAACATTATTAATATAAAGTGTGTGTGCATGAAAATAAATGTTAAAAATAAGTTTTAATATTTCTTTTGGTTCCTCACTCTCTCAAAGACAGTGAACTTCACTTTCTTTTCCATCTCAATATTTAGGAAGCAAATAATTCTATTTTAAAAATGTTGAGGAGGGGTGATAGGACCCCGTGAAGGTCGAGTGTGTAGTTGAAATTTTGGATAAAGGTTGGGGATGTTTTAGACTATTTTCTCTTTATGTAATTATGTTGCTTTAAAATACACACAAATCTAGTCAAAAAATGCCACCTCTAGCGGCTTCATTTTGCTACTGTGTTTATATTGGTTGTGCCTATATGCTTCTGTCTTAGTTACTGTTGTTTTGAATATCACCATGACATCTTATTTGGCATTCTCAAACAACCTTCACACTGCTCTAATAATTTTAACTATCATCATATTTATTTGTTCTTATTCTTGCCTCTATTTTATGTTATACCATGATTTTATCGAAGATTTGACTGTGGATAATAGTGTTATAATTGTTGGACTGTTTCGTAATTGTTCTTACTAATTTTGTTGTTCATCGACATCACATGTTGATTGCGTTAAAGCGAATTTCTACTAATTTTGTCTTCCATATCTTAATAAATTTATAATAAACACGTACTACACAGTTTTTAGCCAATGACAATATATCTCCGTTGGACTTTTGAGGCCACCCCATAACAAAAGACAGATTTTATTTTTTAAATTTACTTATTTTATATCAAGTACCAATACACGGTTGATGAAGAAATTCTCCATCGATTTTCGAGGCCTTCTCAAATAAAAGACGGACATTAATATACAAATATGTAACAAAATAAATAAATTCGAGCAATGACAAAATTTGTACAATATCACGACAACACAAAGGGTTTTACGATTCGTATCTTGGCGAGACAATTTAGGATGTCCGATAAATTGAGAAACCATTTCGTAGCCATGACGCATCTAAAACTTAATCCGAGCCTACTTTACAACAAATTTCTCTTTTTATATATACATTTGTATATACATACGTGTGCACATAATTTAATTTAACTTAATGATTATTTGTTCATTTTAGTACTTCTATCAAGCATTTATACATGCTCTAGGAAACGCATTCCTAAGTACTACTTGAAAGGAATTCCCGAGCTTTATGTTTGTATTTTTTCTCATCTATATAATTGTACATAAAGATAAAAGTATAGTGGAAACTTTACTTTTTTGTATGTCGGGCGGGAATGTTCTTTATTTACATAATTCTCATCATGTGTTTAGGCAAATTTAGGCCGTCAATATTCACATAAAATGATTAAGTTGATTAATTAATTCACACATTTAATATTGTAGTCTTTTCTTTTCAAGTAAAATATTTATCTTTCTCTCCGTGATTTTGGTCGAGTAGGTAGTATTATTTGAAAATACTTTTCCTTTTTAGTACATAAAAGATACTTTTCTTTTCATATGTCACTAAGTATTTTTCTTTTCACGTGTAATTTATACATTTTTATACATACTTTTTACATATTTTCATAACAATAAGCTTTATTCATATACTTAATACACTTACATTTTTCACATTATTTTAAATATTTATAATTTTTAAAAGAATCATATTTTACCTCCTCTCTCTTTGATAAATTTAGTCTAGCCAAGTACCACATTTGTGGATTCTGAAGGGTACCTAACCCTTTCCTTTCGAAATAATTTGAACCCTTACCTAAAATCTTAACTTGTTCTCACAGACTAAAATTAGCTACACGTGTTAATAAATTAATAGGTTTTCTTATTTTTCTTAAAAAATTAGGTGGCAACTCTGTATAAATTTTAATTCTTTTAGAATTCATAAGTCATGTTTTGTTTATCCATGGTAAAAATAAGGTATGACAGAATGATGATTCTGCTGGAGATTGACAATAAGTTCTGACCATGATAGACTTAATTTTTCAATTGAGGAAGGTATTTTACATTTTTACATATGTTAATTATTAAATTCTTTGATTCTTTATCTATTATGCTCATAAATTCTTTACATTATTTGCATAAATTATTTTTGCATTCTTATCAATTCTTTGATTTGTTACTTGTTTGATACACTATATTTGTACATGGTAAAAACTGTCACACATTATTTTTTTTTCTTTATTTAATCATAATCACAATTCATCGAGTCTTTGACCGTATACTTCACACAATGTGGTTCACGTGGGGGTGACTCACACTTCCCCAAACCTTTGAATTCCATAATTTTAGAGTTGGTGTATTTAGGTTAGTGCACCTTCTCGCAATTATTCATTCCTACTCTCAACCATTTAGGAAAATTCCTATTCTAGAAATAGATCATGCTATACAAACTCATAAAAATTTTAAAATACGTTTTGACTTGATTCTTCCTGACAAGATACGTAGGCAATCCTATATTAGGGTTCGGTCTCTTCACTGTTTCAGAATAATTTCTCTAATATTCAAATTGGGGCAATTTTCTAGAATAGTTCAATGACTCCCTCCAAAGGTATTCAAAGAGCGTAAATAAATGACTTCTCAAATTCAAATTTCAATATGTCTAGTCGGCCTACCTCCAAGTCCTCATTTAATTTTGGTTTGAGAACACCTAGATTTTTCTTTTGAACGCCGTAAACCATTAAATTTATGACATAGGGTTCAATAATCCTTCAGCCATAACAATGTTGCCAGCGCGGTGATATAATATCGTAACTTCTTAATGTCTGACGTTCTCAATCTTGTTAACATATTGAAGTAGTTTCAAAACTCTTCTCATGCTTGACACCCATCCTCTCAATCGTTTGTTAAAAATAATTTTGATGCTAAAAACAGTTCATTCTTGATCATCTTTCACATTTTCTTATGGATGACCATCACTTCTTGACAATCATACGTGCCACATACAAATTCACAAATTTGCTTAAACTACGTAGACCCGATTCTTATTTTCACAAGATACGTAGGCGACCCTCATCCAGATTCGGTCCCATTTCTTTTTTCAAAAAAAAAGTTAGAATTTTGACTTAGTTGATACCAACATAGTTAGGAGTGTTCATGAGAAAGAACAAATTGGTATGATGGAGGGGACCGAATTCATGGTAAACCATAAATACTTTTGACACTTTTTAATCACACCTGAGTGACACCTGAAGAATTCTGTTTCGTATCTCTAAGACAAGAACTTGGCCTAAATGTCTGTTGAGGCAAAATTCTGAGTTATACTTGGTTTAGGAAATGATTGTAGTCCTTCCTTGACCTGATTGTACCTTCCACAGCCAACCAAATGACATTAATCTATAACATTTTCTCCTTTGATCTTAAAACCTTTTCTTGGATAACCACTTTTGAGCCTATATCATTTGAGTGCTTACATGCACTATTTCTCTCTTGGCTCACCTTCTTGAGCGCACTAAATACATGAAATTGCAGACGAAGGTTCAAAATAAAAGCTGTCAAAAGCAAAGAATATATAGTCCCAGAAGAACAAAAACAAAAGGACGACTTCAAAGTCGAAGGAGCAAAACTCCCACACAAAAAAAGAGATCTCCAACAAAGGCGGAGAATCACCAAAAAAAATGATGATGGGGGAAACTCTAGCACAGGATTCAAAAGAATTTGAAGTAGATACAAAATAAGGGGCAAAGAAGAAAAACCAAGAAGATCAAGCGTCAAAGCACTACAAATGTCAAAAGAACATATACGGTGTAACACTCATTGAGGAACTAGTCACTTTCAGCCCAAATATCATCCTACCCATCCCCAATCCTATATAAAAGCCTACAACAAGTCCTACAAGATCTTATTCTAAGTGTTCTGACATTAGTGGATACTTACATTGTAATACCCCATACTTTTCCTAACTAATTTCATCTCAAGAATGTCTAGTATTAGCATCTAAATTGAATGATGATTATTCCGTGAGGAATTTTCAAGATTTTCACTTTTTATCATGTGGAAAATTTAATAAGTTTTCCATCGATATAAGATTCGCCCAAATCCGATAATCGAGTCAGAAGTTACAACTATTTTAAGTTCCCATCGTAAACTAACGCCATATTAGTCAGTGGCGCGCCATGCCACAAGAGGAAATGGAATTTGGAAAATTCCAGTAGGGGTCCGCTATTATGGCGCGTTGCGCCAGGGCCCAAATTTAGAATTGTCCTTTTCTAGTGTCTTAGCACGATTTCCTCTGCATCGCGCCAAAGTTCCTCAGTTTCCCAATTGTCAAATTCCAGTTACACAGCGATAGTGCCACGTCGCGCCAGGGGTTCAGTACAGGAAAATTTTACTGAAATTAAATGATGCATCCAGGGTTAAAATGGTCAACTTCCCACCCCTACTTAAGACCTTTAACACGTGATTCAACCACTTGTCACCCAAAATACACTCTCTTCCCTCAAAAACCTCTCAAGAATAAGCTAGGGTTTTCATATAAGATCCAATTCGAAAAAATTTTCACCGTCAATCTTCACGAAATCTTCACGAAATCATGAACTAAGTTATGCATAATGTTCATTCATGAACTCCTTTCGTCCATGAAGCCCAAGAATCCCTTTTCTAAGATTCAAGTTTATGGATTTCTTTATGAATTTCATGTTGGATTGTTTTGTTTATGTTGAGAATGATCAATTGAATTCTACTCCATGTTGGGTGATAAATTCTATGTGGGTTAACTTATTGTAGATATAGATTCATGCAAAGCTATGACTAAACCCTTGAATGATGAAATTAGAATTGAACCATGATGTTTAATTATTGTACAATGATGTTTGCATGTACCATGCCTACAATATGTTTGATTAAATTCCTAGATGAAGGATAAGTGTCTAACTAGCGTGATACCTTGAAATCCCCATGTATGTACAAGTTATGCCTATCACATGTCTTGATGAAATGCTTCTATAAATGTATTATGGATTATGATGTTAGTTATATGTTCAAGTAAGTTATGCCTGGTTAGTTTACTTCCATCGAGTCCTAGGGGTACTCGTACTCAAAACATTAGCTGTGTGCCTAGAGCCATGTCATATTTTTACGATACTCTCAGTCAAGCTATGATCCTTAGACTTCAGACAGTCTTATGACTCAGGAAATCTCCATGACCTCATGAACTCAGTAAGTTGTCAGATATCAGTAATATTTCGTCAATCACCAAAAATTCAGTAACTCAGTCCATGTTTAGTTCAGTAAATCATGTTCAATGTCTATTTAGGTGGGAGTAGAAATTAGCACCGAGCGAACCCAAGAATGGAAACTCACCTGTCATATGAGGGTGTGATTCTTAGAAACAATCCTTGCATTCCAGAACTATATAGCCAGCATAGGTTGAGACATCATAGCCTGCTATATAAGGGTATATGAGGTGGCTTAGCCTAATATATTATGGTTCCCACCATTCTCACTAGAGTTACCTGTTATATTAGGATCACTTATATGTTGTCCTGACTAGTGGTGCGGCATTGACACCCTTCTAATCAGGGCATAGATTAGACCCTAATTCAGGTATAATGCATTATTTAGGGAATATCGGTTAGATGAATACCTCTCACTGTCTCAATATCAGTCTCAGTAAAAGAACTTAGATAGTTCTTTAGAATTCAGGACTATCAGATATAGTCGACTTAGATACAGAATAAAACTCAGATAGTTCCATCAGACTCAGGACTATCAGATACAGTCACACATATTATCAGTTATATTTAGATTTAGTAATCATGTTATCACAGTATTAGTATCAATTGTTATGTCTTATGCATGTATTCTCACGCTCATGATAGTTTGTAAGTTATTGTTATTGTTCATGTATATGAACCCCATGCATTCAACCTATCTCACATACATACCAGTACATTTAAAGTACTGACGTATTTGGGCTATGGTGTCTTATACCATAGGTTTAGAGACACGAGCTCTAGAGAAACAGTAGATTCTAGATATCCGCAGATAGAGTTACAAGTAAGTCCTCATCTTTTGAGGACATGATTATTTCCCCATTATATCAGTAATTAATTCATTAGTTGGAGTTAGTTTGGGACATATCCTATCAACTCCTTACTCAAACAGTTCAGTCAGTTAGAGGCTTTCTAGACTATCATGTTTCAGACTTTAGTATTTTCAATTTTGTTTTAGGTATTCTATTACTCCACGCAAATATTATATTATTCAGATCATGTTTAGTATTGAAACTTATGGACTTTCAGTTCATGTTTCCGTATTATAAAGTATTTTATGTAGTATACAGGTACAGATATCTGTCATGGGTTAGCTTATGGTCCTTTGGGGTCATGAGCACCATGTAGCATTCTGGGTACTAGATTTAGGGCATTCCAAACTTGGTATCAGAGCCTAAGGTTCAACGGAGTCCTAGGAAGTCTGAAAGACACATCTAGTAAAGTCTTGTACATGGGTGTGTTGCGCACCACATTTATGTACAAGTGGCTATAAGATGTTTTAGTAATAGTTTCCCTCTTTTAGTATTTATGTCGTGCTGATGTGTGAGCTAATGCTAACATATTTGAGGCTTTTAACTAAGAATAATTATGAAGTCTTAAGCAACTTTTGTCATTTTTGATTGGTTTATGTTTGATTTTACAGTTTGAGCTGATATGATAGAGAACCAATAAGAATGGTAGCAGAGAAGTTGAAATCTAAGGAAATCTGAAGAAAAAGGTGGCTGACGACATTTGTGATAAGTCGTCAGCCTAGTGATAAGTTATCAAGTTCATTGTCAGTAGTAAACAGAGAATTTGCCTAAGTTGAAAGATATGACAACATTTTGTGATAAGTTATTAAGGGTCTGATAAGCTGTCAAGAATATCGTCAGCCTGAGGCAGCACATGAGAACTGAAGCAGAGCTTTGATGACATTTTGTAATAGGCTGTCATGGAGATGATAAGTTGTCAAGTTTGTTGTCAGCCTTAAACAGAAAGTGCCAAAACTAAAGAAGGTCTCAAATATCGTCACCTAATCTGAGGGATTTCTGAATTCTATTATTTTGTTTCCATAATTAGGGTGAACTATTTAGAGCTTTGTTTTAGGATTTTCTAGGGAGTTTGACACATTGAGTTTTGAGCAATATACTTTGATATTTTCTCTCTACTTTTGGCTTGATAAAACAATTACTTTTAAGATATTATATTCATTATTTTGGGGATTTCCTTTGTGATTTAAGCTGAGAATCTCTAGTTTCTATTTATCTTATGGTTAGTTTAACTTTCAAAGCATGAATCATCTAGTTGCTTCGATTTTTATGTCATGATCGGCTAAATTCCTTTAACCTGAATTATGGGATCTAGGGTTAGGTCTTGATAAGGTGCTTAGTGATCAGGATTCGAAAGGTGGTAGGACTTCTTGATAATTCTGAGGTTTTAATTAACGTCTGTTGGTTGTAAACAATAGATAAAACCTACTTTGATTTGCTTGAGAAAGAAATCAAATATAGTAGGAAGTGAATTATCAACAGGGACTTGGAAATACTCTGTTTAATAATCAGTACTGTAACAAAGTTGGTTAACCTAAGGTAAAATTTGGGCAGTGAATATAAATTCCCTAAGTCTGAGAGGATTAGGTAATTAAATGCTTAAGTAGGTCGAGAGACATTTAAACATAACTTTGATAAAGATAACTTATTGTCCTACCTACCGTGAGAATCCTGAACTACTAGTAGCATCCGTCAAGTACCAAAATCCCTAATGAACGTAATTCTAGTTTTTCTTTAAATCCTTATTACGAACACTGAAACTGACATAGCCAAAAATTGCTTGTTAAACTAAAACCCCTATTTCTGGAAACATCCAACTATCAGTTGATTAATTTACAAATGCATTACGTTCACACCATATTCCCTGTGGGATTCGACCCCAACCTAGTTGGATTTTATATTGACAATGATTTCTTACAATCTCATTGAGAGGTGTAGTTTGAGCGTTATCAAAAATGGCGCCGTTACCGGGGAATACGGTTGTAAACTGAAGTTTGTGTGTGCAAATTGACTGTTAGTTAAGTTTCCTAGTTTTATGTTTATTTGTTGTTTTTGTTTATTTGCAGGATCTTTATAGTATATGCCAAGAATCAAAAGTTCTGGAGAACCATTATTACCACTTAATCTGGAACCGCAACGAATTAGAAGAATGGTAGAACAACAAGAGGCTGATAGACTGGTAGCCTTAGCTCGAGGTTAGGTGAATGTGCAAAATGTCGGGCAATAAGCATGATATCGAAACCCTGAGGATGAAGATTTGGGAGATGAGGAGTTGCTGAATCCTGGTAACCCAAGGCGTGCAGAGAAAATAGCTGCACGAGTATGGGGTAATGTTAACAGAAACCGTCCATTCCAAGAAAGAAAAGAGTACCAGCCAGTCTAGTAGGTCTTAATGATGATGATGATGGAATGAACAGAGCAGGTGCAACGGGTGCAATCATTCCTCCACCGTTGGCACCTGGGGCCAAGTTCAACATTACGAGTACTATGATCCAACTCCTTAATCTAAATGGGTTGTTTGGTGGCCTTCCTGGGGATGATCCAAACTTGCATATGGTGAATTTGGTCACCATCTGTAAATCTTTTGATAGCCCAGGAGTGGGCTAAAATGCTATCCGGTTGATATTGTTCCCGTTGTCACTGTCTGGGGAGGCAATTTTATGGCTAAATAAGCTGACGCCTGATTCTATAACCAACTGGAGGCAGTTGAAAGGAGCTTTCCCAGAAAGGTTCTTTTTGCCCTCCAGAAGGGTACAGTTGAGGGACGAGATAAACAACTTTAGGCAGCTCTTGACTGAAGCCTTGCATGAAACCTGGGAAATATTCAAGAAGAAGCTAACACAATGTCCAAACCACAACATGACAGATATACATTTGATGGAGACTTTGTACTGTGCTCTTAACTCTATTACAAAGCCAATTGTAGACAATGCTGCTGGTGGTTCATTTGTTGATCTTACATTTCCAGAGGCTTCAGAGATGCTGGACAGAATTACCAAATAGAGTCGAGCATAGAATACCAGAGAATCTATGGTGGCCAGCCCCACTACTTCTGTAGGTATTAATGTGGAACAACGCAGAAGAGAAGAGGAGCGTGACCAATACATGGCTCACTTGAAAACACAGATGGACTTGCTAACCAAGCACTTGCTATCGGGCAAGGTTGAGAAGGTGAAAGCTATGGGATCTCAGGATATGATTGAGGATGATGCAAAAGAAGAGGCTAACTATATTAATAATCAGGGGGTTTCTGAGGCAATAGCCAAGGGAATCAAGGTTAGAACTTTCATGATAAGCCTAGTTATAAAGATAGGAAGCAGGGAAATTGGAGTAATAACAATGACAGGAGCAGGCTAGATGTTCCTCCTAGAAATTTTGAGGCTGCTTCAACAAGTTCTGAAAAGATATCCATGGAGGACATGATGACTAAGTTGTTGAAAGGAGTGGAGGCTGCTAACTCTGATGTGACCATCAAGAAAACTGATGTGGTATCCATCAGTCAGTTAGTGCACTCATACTCTACCATAATCAAATAGTTAGAGCAGCAGATGAGCCAACTCTCCATAGTATTTAACCAGAGGAAGAGCAGAATATTATCAAGCGATATGATCCAGAAACTGCAGAATAATGGCTCATGCATGGTTATTACCACTAGAATTGGTAAGATATTACCTGGCCCTTCTATGGGCAAAGCTGTTGTTGATGAGGTAGCTGTTGATGAATTGGAAGAAGGAGGTCCAGTGGAGTCTTAGAAGCAGGATAATTCTGATGATGTTCCAGAGAAAGGTGAAGAAAAGGAGAAGAAGGTAGTGCTGAAAACTATCCCAAGACCACCACCTCCCTTTCCTCAGAGGTTGAAGAAGAAAACTGATGATGTAAAATTCAGAAAATTCATGGTAATACTCAAGCAATTGACAATAAATGTGCCTTTGGTTGAGGTACTTGAGCAAATGTCAGGATACGCGAAATTCATGAAGGACCTTATGACTAAGAAAAGAGAGGTGAGCAATGAATTGAAAGGTAATCTTCATCATTGTAGTGCTATTTCTACAAGGACCTTGGTGCAGAAGAAACCAGACCCAGGCGCATTCACTATTCCTGTAAAATTAGAACTATGGACTTTGCCAAGGCATTATGTGATCTAGGAGCAAGCATAAATTTGATGCCGCAGGCTATTTATAGAAAGTTGGGTCTGGGAAATCCCATACCCACCAACATACAACTCGTGATGACGGATAGGTCAGTAAAGTGACCTGTTGGCATTTTGTATAATGTGTTGGTGAAAGTGTCCAACTTTATATTCCCTGCAGACTTAGTCATTCTGGTTTACGAGGTAGACTTCGAGGTGCCCATAATCTTGGGTCGACCTTTCCTCGCAACTGGAAGTGTGTTGATTGATTTGAGAGCGAATGAGCTCTTATTCAGGATGAATAATGAAGTGGTACGATTTGATGTATATAATCCAGCATGAAGAAATGAGTGTGTTATCAGTAGTTGATATATATTATGAGGACGAACATGAGGTGTCAATAGCTGAGCAACTTGTTGTTAAACCTTTGGCCGCGGTTATGATGAATTTTGATAGTGAAGGCATCAAAGAGTATGAAGAGACTGTTTGTTCTTTGGCATGATGGGGTTCATATCCTTATGCTCCTAAAAAGATAGACCTTGACCTTGCTAATAGACCAACACCACCAGCCAAGCCATCTATTGAGGAGCCACCGGTGTTGGAATTAAAAGAATTGCTTGGGCACTTATGGTACGTGTTTTTGGTAATGGGAGCACGCTACCTATTATTATTGCAGCTGATTTGGGTGAGCAACAGGTAAACACACTTATTTCAGTTCTTCAGAGGCACAAGAGAGCTATAGGATGGACCATCGTAGATATTATTGGCAATCCCCCTGTCATCTGAATGCATAAAATTCAACTTGAGGAAGATTGTACTCCAACAATAGAGTATCAGAGCCATCTTAACCCACCAATGCAAGAGGTGGTTAATAAAGAGATTATTAAGTGGTTGGATGCAGGAGTGATTTACCCTATTTCTAACAGCAAATGGGTGAGCCCAGTTCAATGCGTGCCTAAAAAAGGAGGCATGAGTGTGGTTGCAAATGAAAGGAATGAGTTGATTTCACTCAGGCCTGTGACTGGGTAGAGAGTTTGTATGGACTACCGAGAGCTAAATTCATGGACTCTGAAAGGCCACTTCCCGATGCCCTTTATGGACCAAATACTTAATTAATTGGTTGGAAGGAGGTGGTATTATTTTTTAGATGGTTATTTCGGATACAACCAAATCTATATTGCTCCTGAAGATCAGGAGAAGACGATATTCACATGTCCATATGGCACCTTTGCATTTAAGAGGATGACTTTTGGGCTATACAATGCACCCGCCACTTTTCAACGGTGTATGATGTCTATCTTCCCAGATATGGTGAAGGACACTATAGAGGTATTCCTGGATAATTTCTCTGTGGTGGGAGATTCATTTGAGATGTCTTTGGCGAACCTGAGTATAGCCTTGCAATGGTGTATTGAATTCAATTTGGTGCTTAACTGGAAAAAATGCCATTTTCTGGTAAAGGAAGGCATCATTTTGGCCACAAAATTTCAAAAAAAGGGAGAGAAGTTGATCGAGCAAAAGTGGAAGTTATTGAGAAACTGCCCCCTCCCATTTCAGTGAAGGGAGTACATAGTTTTCTTGGACATGTTGGCTTTTATCGGAGGTTCATAAAAGACTTTTCGAAGGTTGGATGTCCACTTTGCAAACTTTTGGAGAAAAAAGTGAAGTTTTCCTTTGATGATGATTCCTTGAAGGCATTTGAATACCTTAAAAAGAATCTGGTTGAGGCCTCTATTGATGTTGCACTAGATTGGTCAAAACCATTTGAGATCATATGTGATGCAATCGGTGTTGCCCTTGTAGCTGTATTGGGACAAAAGAGGGACAAACTATTTCAGCCGATATATTATTCCAGCAAAGCACTGAATGGAGCGCAAAAGAATTACACCATCACTAAGCAGAAACTTCTGGCTATAGTGTATGCTTTTGAGAAGTTCAGAGCTTATCTAATTGGGACCAAAGTGGTAGTCCACACTGACCATGCAGCCTTGAGGTACTTGATGGTGAAAAAGGATGCAAAACCAAGGCTAATTAGATGGGTGTTGCTGCTACAAGAATTTGACTTTGAGTTCAAAGATCGGAAAGTTTGTGAAAACCAGGTTGTAGATCATTTGTCTAGAATGGAAGGTGAACAGGCAATTAGTGATGAAATGGAAATAAATGATGCATTCCTTGATAAGGAGATCTTGGCGGCTGTTGTGGAACAATTGCCTTGGTATGCTGATTATGCAAATTATGTTGTGAGTGAGGTCATCTAAAAAAATCTTTCTTTCTTTCAAAGAAAGAAATTCCTACATGACGTGACACGTTACTTCTGGGCTGAGCCTTATTTTTTTCGGTGATGTGCGAACAATATTATAAGGAGATGCGTAATAAAAGTGGATGTATTGTGCGTATTGGAAGCATGTCATGCTTCATCAATTGGAGGTCACCATGCAAGTGAGCGAACGGCTAAGAAGGTGTTGCAGAGTGGTTACTGTTGGTTAACATTATTCAAGGATGCTTATGAGTTTATGTTGAAATGTGACCAATGTCAGAGGCAAGGGTCAATATCCAAAAACCATGAGATACCTTTGACTAAGATGCTTGAAGTAGAATTATTTGATGTATGGAGCATCGATTTCATGGGCCCTTTTGTAAGCTCGTATTGGATAAAGTATATTTTAGTTTCCGTTGACTATGTATCAAAATGGGTTGATGCTGTTGCCTTGTCAGATAATGAAGGAAAGAGAGTTTTTTCTTTTCTCAAAAAGAATATCTTCTCTCGCTTTGGAGTACCACGCACTATTATAAGCGATGAAGGATCTCATTTTTGCAATAAAGTGTTTTAAGTAGCTTTAGAAAAATATGGGGTGAAACAACATAGGGTAGCCACTCCATATCACCTACAAACTAGTGGGCAAGTGGAAATGTCAAATCGAGAGATTAAAGCCATCCTATCCAAAACGGTGAATGCTCGATGATGCCTTGTGGACATATCAGACTGCTTTCAAGACACCCATTTGTATGTCACCATTTCAGCTGGTCTATGGAAAAGCTTGCCACTTACCAATGGAGCTGGAGCACAAGGTATTGTGGGAACTCAAAAGGCTGAATTTGAGTTGGAAGGAGGAAGCAGAGCTGACACTAGAACAACTTAATGAGATGGATAAATTCTATCTCAGGGCATATGAATGAGCGGATCTATATAAAGAAAATATGTAAAAGTACCATGATTGGAGGATAGAGAAACGAGACTACTAAAAGGGTGACTTGATGCTTCTGTTCAATTCCAAACATAAACTATTTCCAGGCAAGCTTAAATCCAAGTGGTCAGGCCCACTTAGAGTTAGTCAAGTCTACTTATCCGGAGTAGTAGAACTTGAAAATAAAGATGGGAACACCTTCAAGGTAAATGGGCAACGAGTCAAGCTTTACATTGGTTCGAAAGAATTGATAAAAAGCATCACTACTATCTGTCTCGATGAAGTCTCAAGTAATTGAGATACCTGAGTCGTACCGCGACGTTAAATTAGGCTCTGCATGAGGGGCAACCCATGACCCTCAGGATTGATCTATTCCAGGTATACTCTAACCCTTAGTTCAAATTTTCTTTGATTTTAAGTTGAGGGTGTAGAGTAAATTGTTGTTGTAAAATTTTGTAGCCAATTAGGAGAAATACTTTTACTTGGGGCAGTTGAATTGTTTTGTGATTTTTGTACACCTCTTCAAGTGGTCTACTCCTTTAACTTTGTGATTTGCATTCAAGTGTGACCACTGTGTATCTTTGTATGGCATTAGTTCTAGTAACATAGTAATCACTTCTAAATAGCTGCATGAATTGAATAAGTCATAGCTTGTCATATACGTGTGTGCCATGCGTGTGTGAGAAACTACTTAATTCCATTTGTATGCTGAAGCCAGAACTTTTCCGGTTAGTCTTACCTAGGTTGAAGGATAGGGGTTAGGAAAGGATTATAGGCCATTTTGATATTAGCTCACTTTAGCCTAAATGACCTTCCCAATGTGTATAATATCCCTTGTTACCTATTTTGAGCCTAATTAGCCTATTTCTTTGTATGACACCTGTTACCTTCCTATTTAAATCACAATGAACCTGTTTTGGCCCTGGTCCTCCTTGGACACTGTGTACCTTAACTTAGGCAAATGGCCTAAGTTGAGGGTGGATATCATAAGGGTGCATGATATAGAATGAGTATGAAGAAAGGTAGCATAAAAGAAAAGAATAAAATGCTGGGTGCAGAGGAAAAGAGCAAGAAAAAAAATTGTGAAAAAGATTAAGTAATTGAGAAAAGACTGCACCCATCCTAAATAAGTGTGATCAAGAAAAGAGAAGAGCGAAAAAGGCTAATGAGTGAAAACCCAAAAAGCTATTGCAGTGTCAAGGAAGCTTAGTTACTTTAAATACCATCGAGAATCATACCATCCTCTAGACTACATTACAATCCTAAGAGAAGTCCTATAGTGATCCTAGCTGACCTATTGAAGATCTGGGTTATGAATATAAGGGCAAGCCTATGGTACTTGGCATACACTGATTGGAACTTCGTTCTGAGAGTGAGTATTTAGATTTTCCCTATGGTTACATATATAATTCTCGATATGAGAGAAGGAGGATTTCTTTGCTGTAAGGGCACACTGGTTACATTGCTAGTTACTGACTTATTCGGGTAGTGTAATACTGGTCTATGCATGGTTGTTATAACTGAATTGATCCTGTATCTTGAGTCCTGTGTGTTGCATTGGCATTCTTCATTGTTCTGGTAAAAGTGTTTTGAGATGGTATAGATGATTGACTGCCAAATGTACTTTGTAATCTCTTAGTTGTGTTGAGTTGCTTGAGGAAAAGCAATTGTATTAAGTTGAGGGTGTTGATGTGTGAGCTAATGCTAACACATTTGAGGCTTTTAACTAAGAACAATTGCGAAGTCTTAAGCAACTTTTGTCATTTTTGATTGGTTTATGTTTGATTTTGCAGTTTGAGCTGATATGATAGAGAACCAACAAAAATGAGAAAAAAGAAGTTGAAATCTGAAGAAAAATGTGGCTGACGATATTTGTGATTAGTTGTCATCCTGGTGATAAGTTATCAAGTTCATCGTCAGCAGTAAACAGAGGATTGGCCTAAGTTGAAAGATATGACGACATTTTGTGATAAGTTATTAAGAGTCTGATAAGCTGTCAAGAATGTCGTCAACCTGAGGAAGCATAGGAGAACTGAAACAGATATTTTCCGACATTTTATGATAGGCCATCACGGATCTGATAAGTTGTCAAGTTTGTCGTCATCCTTAAACAGGAAGAGCCAAAATTGAAGAAGAAGCTAACGACATTTGTTATAAGTCGTTAGCCTCCTGATAGGCTATCACAAATGTCGTCACCTAATTCGAGGGATTTCTGAATTCTATTATTTTGTTTCCATAATTAGGGTGAACTATTTAAAGCTTTGTTTTAGGGTTTTCTGGGGAGTTCAACACATTGAGTTTTGAGCTATATACTTTGATATTTTTTCTCTCTACTTTTGACTTGAGAAAGCAATTACTTTGAAGATATTATATTCGTTATTTTGGGATTTCCTTTGTGATTTAAGCTGAGAATCTCTAGTTTCTATTCATCTTGTGGTAAGTTTATTTTTCAAAGCATGAATTCAGCTAGTTGCTTCGATTTTTGCATCATGAGCGGCGAAATTTCTTTAACCTGAATTATGGGATCTAGGGTTAGGTCTTGATAAGGTGCTGAGTGATCAGGATTCGAAAGGTGGTAGGACTTATTGATAATTCTGAGGTTTTAATTAATGTCTTGTAGTTGCAAATAATAGATAAAACCTACTTTGATTTGCTTGAGAAAGAGATCAAATATAGTAGGAAGTAAATTATCAACAGGGACTTGGAAATACTCCATTTAATAATTAGCGCTGTAACAAGGTTGGTTAACCTGAGGTAAAATCTGGGCAGTGAATATAAATTCCCTAAGTCTGAGAGGATTAGGTAAATAAATGCTTAAGTATGTCGAGACACATTTAATAATAACTTCGATAAAGATAACTTGTTGTCCTACCTACCGTGAGAATCCTGAACCACTAGTAGCATCCGCCAAGTACCAAAATCCCTAGTGAACTTAATTCTGTTTTTTCATAAACTCTTGATTACGAACACTGAAGCTAACGTAACCAAAAATTGATTGTTAAACTTAACCCCCCCATTTCTGGAAACATGCAACTACCAGTTTATTAATTTGCAAACGACTTACGTTCACACCATATTCCCTGTGGGATTCGAGCCTAACCTAGTTGGGTTATATATTGACAACGATCGCTTACATTCTTATTGAGAGGTGTATTTTGAGTTATCACGTGCCAGGGATCATAATATCAAGTTAATCTCCCAGTCTAATCCATTTCTCCCTTTCTTCCAAGAATATGCCTCCTAAAGAAGTAATGAAAATTAGTAAGCTCCTCAGCCTGAAGATCCTTTGGGCAGTCATATTTCTCATCTGGAGTTCAAGGCCACATTTACTACTCTTGCTCAGTCAGTTGCCGCTCAAAATGAATGACCAACAGTCATTCTGGCCAACCCAGTGGCCAAATCAGCTGCAGCTAAAATTCAGGACTTGACTCGATGAATCCTCTATCCTTTCTCAGGCCTAAGACATGTTAGGACCCTCAGGAATTCCTAGATTAGATGCAAAAGGTGACAGACATTATGGGGGTGACTACTGTTGAGAGTGCTAAATTAGCTGCATATCAGTTGCCGGATGTTTCTTACACTTGGTTCAACGAGTAGAAATTAGAGAGGGCAGATGATGTAGGGCCAGTTGAGTGAAAGGAGTTTGCGTTTGCTTTCCTCAATGGATTTTTCCCCTTAGAGCTTATGGAAGCTAAGGTGTTAGAATTCATCAGCCTCAGATAGTCATGTGGATGCAGATAGAAGGGCAAGGATGAGTAAGTACATTTCAGGGGTGAATGATAACGTGGTTAATGAGTGCAGATCTGCCATGCTGAATAGGGACATGAATTTAGCCAGGCTTATGACTCATGATCAACAGATTGATGATCAAAAGATTAATATGAGGAAGAAATAGAATAAGAAGGCAAAGATAGGTAGTTTCAACTTCGCTCAGCCTAAGTTAGACAGAGGAAACCGTTCTCAGTTTCATCCTAATTCATCAGTTCCAGCACCTTCTACAGCTAGTGCTCCAGTTCTTAAGTTCAGAGAGGGTAACAAAGATAACGTGCAAGGATCTAAGTCCCAGGGTAGTGTTAGTAGTGCCCGCACCTATCCTCTTCGCCAGAATTATGGAAAGCACCATCAGGGTATGTTCAGAGATGGCAGTGGTAATTGTTTTAGATGAGGCAAGCCAGTCCACAGAGTCAGAGACTATCCTCAGCCAGGTCCTCAGGGTCAACAGAATCACTCCTCAGCTTAGTCCGATCGCCCAAATCAACAGGGTGCAACCTCCAGTGCTACTAGTGAGCAAAGCCTAAATGTATCTATGCTCTTTAGTCTTGACAAGATCAGGAAAATTCTCCTGATGTGGTTACCGCTACATTACAGATTTTCATGTGCATGTTTATGCTTTGCTAGATCCAGGAGCTTCTTTCTCTTTTGTTACTTCTTATTTAGTAGGAGATTTCAGAATTAGTCTTGAAATCCTAGCAGAGCCCTTTTCAGTCTCTACCCCAGTGGGTAAAATCATTATAGCCTGGCGGGTATATAGGAACTACCCGGTTATGATATTTCAGAAAGTCACCTCAGCAGACTTAGTAAAATTGGAGATGACTGATTTTGATGTCATTCTCTGTATGGATTGGCTTTATTCCTACTATTCCACAGTCGACTGTAGAAATAGAATAGTCTAGTTTCAGTTTCTGAATAAATTCGTCCTTGAGTGGAAGGCTAGTGTATTCTCTTTCAGGGGTCAGCTTATTTCCTACCTTCGGGCATAGAAAATGACATCTAAAGGATGTGTCTATCATCTTGTTTAAGTTAAGGACACTAGTTCTGAGACTCCTTATCATGAATCAATACCAGTAGTGATTGAATGTTCAGATGTCTTTCCTGAAGATCTTCTAGGAATTCCTCCCGAAAGGGAAATAGACTTCAGTATTGATCTTCTTTCGAATACTCAGCCTATCTCTATTACTCTATACAGAATGGAACTAGTATAACTCAGTGAACTGAAAGAACAATTGAAGGATCTCTTAGATAAGGGATTCATCAGGCCCAGTATTTCCCCGTGGGGCGCTTTAGTATTATTTGTGCACAAGAAAGACGATTCTCTTAGGATGTGTGTAGACTACCGTCAACTCAATAAGGTCACGGTCAAGAACAAGTATCCTCTTCCCAGAATCGATAACTTGTTTAACCAACTTTAAGGTGCCAGTTATTTCTCTAAGATAGACCTCAGATCCAGCTATCATCAGCTCAGAGTCTGAGAATGTGACATTCCAAAAATAGCTTTTCGTACTTGGTATGGTCACTTCAAATTCCTAGTCATGTCATTTTGTCTTAGCAATGCCCCAACCGCTTTCATGGACCGTATGAATCATGTGTTCAAGCAGTACTTGGACATGTTCATCATAGTCTTCATAGATGATATTCTGGTCTATTACCACAGTGAGCGCGATCTTGTAGACCATCTCCGAGCAGTACTTCAAACTCTCAGAGATCATCAACTATTTGCCAAATTCAGTAAATATGAGTTTTGGCTAAGGTCATTAGCATTCCTTGGTCATATAATTTCCGGTGATGGCATTAGGGTTGATCCTTAAAAGACCGAATCAGTAAGAAACTGGCCTCGCTCTGTCTCTCCATCAGATATCAGAGGTTTCTTGGGTTTTGCTGGCTATTACAGGTGGTTTGTTGAGGGATTTTCTTTTATTGCCTCCCCTATGTATAGATTGAATCAAAAGAAAATCAAGTTTCAGTGGTCAGATTCTTGCGAGAAGAGTTTTTAGAAGTTAAAGACTCAACTCACCTCAACTTCAGTTCTAGCTCGTCCAGATGGTTCAGATGGGTTCGTAGTGTATTGTGATGCATCCAGAGTAGGTTTGGGTTGTGTCCTCATGCAACATGGTAAGATCATAGCCTACGCCTCTAGACAGCTTAAATCCCATGAGAGAAATTATCCTACTCATAATATTGAGTTAAAAGCCGTAGTATTTTTATTAAAGATTTTGAGGCATTAGCTTTACGGTGTTCATGCAGATGTCTTCACAGATCATAAGAGTCTTTAGTATGTTTTTTCTTAGAAAGATCTCAATCTTCGTCAGAGAAGGTGGTTAGAGCTCTTGAAAGATTATGACATAAGTGTCCTTTATCATCCGAGCAAGGCCAACATAGTGTCCGACGCTCTCAGTAGACTGTCTATGGGTAGTGTTGCTCATGTGGATGACAGTAAGAAGAAGTTAGCTCAGGAAGTCTATCAGCTTACCAGACTAGGCGTTCGCTTAGTCGATACAGATGAGGGTGATATATGGGTTCAGAGTAGTTCAAAATCATCTCTAGTTTCCAAGGTGAAAGAAAAGCAAGATAGAGATCCCTGCCTTGTCAAGTTGAAAGAATCAGTCCTGGATTAGAAAATAGAGGTTTTCTCCCAAGAGGGAGATAGTGTTCTTCGTTGTTAGGGTCATCTCTGTGTTCCAGGTGTAGATAAATTAATGCAGCAAATTCTTGAAGAAGTTCATGGTGTGCGCTACACTATTCATCCAGGGGACACAAAGATGTACCACGACTTATGGGAAATCTATTAGTGGAGTGGGATTAAAAGAGACATTGCAGAGTTTGTGGCTAAGTGCTCTATAATTCAACAAGTTAAGATAAAGCATCAGAAGCCTAGTAGGTCCATGCAGGAGTTCAGTATTCCTACTTGGAAATGGGAAGTTGTGAACATGGACTTCGTGATGGGTTTGCATCGAACTCACCATCAGCATGATTCAGTCTGGGTCGTTGTAGATAAAATGACCAAATCATCTCATTTTCTTCCAGTTCATACCTCTTATTCAGCTGAGGATTATGCCAAACTCTACATCAGGGAATTGATCAGATTGCATGGTGTTCCGCTATCTATTATCTCAAACAGAGGTACCCAGTCCACCTCTCATTTCTGAAAAACGTTCCAATTGGGATGGTCCAGACAGATGGTCCAGCAGAAAGTACCAATCAGACTCTAGAAGATATGCTAAGGGCGTGTGCAATTAATTTCAACGATAGTTGGGATGACCACTTGCCTTTGATTGAGTTTGCATATGACAACAACTATCATTCCAGTATTCACATGGATCTATTCGAAGCTTTATATGGTAGGAGATGTAGATCTCCATTTGGTTGGTTTGAAGTTAGTGAGACCTCAGTTATAGGGACTGACTTAGTATTCGGCGCCTTAGAAAAAGTCTATTTGATTAGAGAAAGACTCCGGGCTACTCAGAACCGACGGAATCTTATGCAGATGTTCATAGAAAAGATCATGAGTTCGAGATTGGTGACTATGTCTATCTAAAGATATCTCTCATGAAGGAAGTGAAGCGGTTCATCAAGAAAGGGAAACTTAGTCCCCGATACGTCGTTCCCTTCAAGATTCTCAATCGATTTGGCAAGGTAGCTTACGAGCTTGAATTGCCTTCAGATCTAGCCCCAGTTGATCCAGTCTTTCATGTCTCCTTGATCAAGATGTGTATAAGTGACCCATCAGTTGTTATCCTAATTAAGAGCATCGATGTTCAGAACACTCTCTCTTATAAAGAGATTTTAGTCGAAATCTTAGACTATCAGACTCATAGATTGAGGAATAAAGAAGTCCTTCTAGTTAAGATTCTTTTGAAAAATCTGTCCATTGAGGGAGCTACTTAGGAAGAAGAGGCATACATGCGTACCAAGTATCCTCACCTCTTCTTAGCCAACTCAGATAAAGCTCAAGGTAATAGTTCTCCTTAAGCTTATTCAGTTTCATGTTCAGTGTTCATCACAAACTTGGTATGCGGTTTTATGCTCATGTTCCCATTATAAACTTGGTATCAAGTACCGTTAAATATTCAGTCATGCACTCATGTATTAGTTCAGTTATGTAATTATGTATCAGACATGCATACTCATTGTGAGAAACTTAGTTCTTTAGAACACTCGGTCATGTATTCATGAATCAGTTACACATGTATCAGATATGTATGTTCAGTATTATATGTTCAACTTGTCAGTCATGTCAGTTATGAGATCATGTTCTAGTTATTCAAGTTCAGTATGTATATCGGTTGTCTTTTCTTCCCTCTCAGTCAGTCTCATTCGAGGACGAATGTTCTCAATGGGGATATATTGTAATACCCCGTACTTTCCTAGCTAATTTCAACTCAAGAATGTCTAGTATTATCTTCTAAATTGAATGATGGTTGTTACATGAGGAATTTTCAATATTTTCACTTTTTTCCACCTAGGAAATTCAATAAGATTTCCATCGATATAAGATTCGCCCAAATCTGATAACCGAGTCAAAAGTTATGACTATTTTAAGTTCACGTCATAAAACAACGCCACATTAGTCAGTGGTGCACCGCGCCACAAGAGGAAATGGCATTTGGAAAATTCCAGTAGGTGTCCATGATTATGACGTGTCATGCCAGGGCCCAAATTCAGAATTGTCCTTTTTCCAGTGTCTTAGCGCGATTTCCTCTACATCGCGCCAAAGTTCCAGGTCATAAAAGAAGGGGCAACACGATGGCTCCGCATCGCCCCATTCCTCAGTTTCCTAATTGTAAAATTCCGGTGACACGGAGTGATATTGTCATATCACGCTAGGGGTTCAGTTCAGGAAAATTTTACTGAAATTAAATGACGCATCCAGGATTAAAAGGGTCAACTTCCCACCTCTATTTAAGCCCTTTAACACATGATTCAACCACTTTTCACCCAAAATACACTCTCTTCTCTCTAAAAACTCTCAAGAACAAGCTAGGGTTTCCATAGAAGATCCAATTCCAAGAAATTTTCATCGTCAATCTTGACAAAATAATGAACTAAGGTATGCATAGTATTCATTCATGGACTCCTTTCGTCCATGAAGCCCAAGAATCCCTTTACTAAAATTCAAGTTTATGGATTTCTTTATGAATTTCATGTTGGGTTGTTTTGTCTATGTTAATGATCAATTGAATTCTACTCCATGTTGGGTGATAAATTTTATGTTGGTTAAATTATTATAGATATAGATTCATGACAACCTATGACTAAACCCTTGAATGATGAATTTAGAATTGAACCATGATTTTTAATTATTGTACAATGATGTTTACATGTACCATGCCTATAATATGTTTGATTAAATGCCTAGATGAAGGAAAAGTGTCTAACTAGCATGATACCACGAAATCCCCATGTATGTACAAGTTATGCCTATCACATGTCTTGATGAAATGCTCTATAAATGTATTATGGATAATGATGTTAGTTATATGTTCAAGTAAGTTATGCCTGGTTAGTTTCCTTCTATTGAGTCCTGGGGGTACTCATACCCAAAACATTAGCTGTGTGCCTAGAGCCATGTCATGTTTTCACGATACTCTCAGTCAGGCTATGATCCTTAGACTTCAGACAGTCTTATGACTCAGGAAATCTCCATGATCTTATGAACTCAGTCAATTGTCAGATATCAGTAGTATTATGCCAGTCAATAGAAATTCATAACTCAGTCCATGTTCAGTTAGTAAATCATGTTTAGTGTCTATTCAGATGGGAGTAGAAATTAGCACCGAGAGAACCCAAGGATGGGAACTCACCTGTTATATGAGGGTGTGATTCTTAGAAGCAATCCTTGCATTCCAAAACTATGTAGCCAGAATAGGTTGAGACATCATAACCTACTATATGAGGGTAGATAAGGTGGAATAGCCTACTATATGAGGGTTCCCACCGTTCTCACTAGTGTTACATGTTATATTAGGGTCACTCATATGTTGTCCTTACCAGTGGTGCGGTATTTACACCCTTCCAATTAGTGCATAGATTGGACTCCAATTCAGCTATAATGCATTATTTGGGACATGTCGGTTAGATGACTACCTCCCACAGTCTCAGTATCAGTGTCAGTAAAAGAACTCAGATAGTTCTTTAGAATTCAGGACTGTCAGATATAGTCGACTTAAATACAGAACATAACTCAGATAGTTCCATCAGATTCAGGACTGTCAGATATAGTCACTCATGTTATCAATTACATTCAAATTCAGTAATCATGTTATCACAGTATTAGTGTCAGTTGTTGTGTCTCATGCATGTATTTTCACACTCATGATAGTTATTTAGTTATTATTATTGTTCATGCATATGAACCCCATGCATTCAGCGTACCTCACATGCATACCAGTACATTCAAAGTACTGATATATTTGCACTATGGTGTCTTATACCATAGGTTTAGAGACACGAGCTCCAGATATCCGCAGACAGAGTTAGAAGTGAGTCGTCATCTTTCGAGGACATGATTATTTCCCCATTATCTCAGTAATTAATTTATTAGTTGGAGTTAGTTAGGGACATGTCCCATCAACTCCTTACTCTGACAATTCAGTCAGTTAGAGGCTTTCTAGACTATCATGTTTCAGACTTCAGTATTTTCTTTTTTGTTTTGGGTATTCTATTACCCCACACAGATGTTATATCATTAAGATCATGTTCAGTATTGAACCTTATGGCCTTTCAGTTTATATTTCTGCATTATAAAGTATTTTATGTAGTATACAGGTACAGATATCAGTCACAGATTAGCTTATGGTCCTTTGGGGTCATGAGCACCGTTTAGCATTCTAGGTACTAGATTCGAGGTGTTACATACATTAAGGCTGAGCCTATGGCATTATAATCGCATGCATTGAATTTTTTCTGACGTGAGTGTATTTTTCTAGACGGCTCCAAATTCAAAAAGAATATTACTCAAACATGTGCAAAATGGGACTTTCATTCAAAAAGAACTCCATTCTGTCGGTTCAATAGTGGCAATCGGGGTTGCCTGAGAAGACAGGTTAACAGTGTTTTTTATATGATTGTTCATATTTAAACATGCTGTCTAGAGACTAACAGAGTAAACATTCATGTCCACATAAGCAGGCATATTAAAATAATCATGCATGAATAAACTTAAACCTAATTACATAAATATATCAATGGCTTATGGAGATCTAACAAGTTTTAATGGCTTTACACAGGATTCTCCTAGTGTTATCTTAGTGACGGGACCACCAACAAGGTCTAAGGCTTACCTCAGCTCACGACCATACTTTCAGGCTGACTAACGTCTAAACCGGAGATTAATCGGTTACTTCAAACACTCAGACAGAAGACTGTTACCCCATACTTGAATTAAAACCCCATTATAAGACAAGATATATTAACATAATTATACTTTAAGGAAATTCATGCTAGATTAAAATAATATGTTCTTATAAGAACATGGTTTAGCTCATGCTCTAGACAGATTATGTGTTTAGCTGCTCATGCTAAGAACACAATCTGCCAACATGGCTTTGATACCAGAAAACAGATCGTGAGTATTATATAGCGGAAATTATAATTAAAGTCAAAATAGAGTAATAAAACTTACAAATTTTATTGAAGGCTTTTAAAAAAACATTACAATGGTTTACAAGAGATTGGGCAGAGAGAATATTTCTAAGTGGGAAATTTCTGAATGCCTTCTCTGAAGGATTTCAATGCCTTATATAGGCAGAAGTAGAAAGAAGATCCTTAGTTCCTCCGAAACAAATCCACCATTCATAAAACCATCTGGGTATGATGGCATCTACCATGGCAGGACAATATTTAATGAACCAAGTATGTCCTGGTCGAATGAATAAGAAGTTGAACCATGCCGACTTGTAGTCGAACCAGTTGAAAGTTTGAGGCCTGTGTGGCATTGATAAGGCAATGGGAGTATGTAGGTGATCTACAAACCAGTTGAAAGGGGTTAGTACCCGCTTGATGGTAAACTTTGAGTAGCTAATGTGGTTGGGGTTTTGATTATCCATTTAATGTTCAACTTCAATAGAGTCTGTATCAACCAAAATAGCTTCATAGAATCGACGGGTCTTGAGTGGATCTTCAATATCCACAAAATTATTGTTGTTGTACACCTGCTTGATCAGCTGGTTCAATGGGTAACCTTCATAGGCTTTGTCTAATGCGATGATAGGCATTACTTGAGTAGATTCTACGCATTGTGTTCTTTTGTTGTAGATTCTGCAAGTTTTATTGGTTGATGAATATTCCACAAAAACTCTTTCATTAATCCTTAGATCAAATTTTCTAAGGTTATTCTTTCTATTGTTTAGCACAAAAAACTTGCATCCAAAAGGATTAACGTAGTTCAATTTGGGATTTATTTTGGTTATGAGTTCATAATGAGTCTTATTTTGAATAGTCATAATAAGACACCTATTAATTGTATACCAAGATTTATTTACACCCTCAACCCAAAAATTTTGAGCTATGCCTACATCAATCATGGCAATCTTTATTTACAACCTCAGCCCAGAAATTTTGAGCTATTCCTATATCAATCAACATGGTCATGGCAATATCCATCGAAGTCCTATTTTTGATCTCCACAACACCATTTTGATGAGGTGTTCTAGTAGTTGTTAAATTTTTATTCATTCTAAGATCATCGCAAAACTGATTACACTTTGCATTTTCAAACACAGTGCCATGATTTGATTTGATTCTAGCTTTCTTTCCATTGTATTTCACCAAAACCTGCTTTGCAAAGGCTTCAAACACGGGAAAGGTTTCTTTTTTAGATCTCAAAAAGAATGTCAAGGTGAATTTAGAGTAGTCATCAACTATGACTAGAATATAATTTCTTCGTCCTCTACAGTTCCACATAGATCCATATGAAGAAGATGTAGAGGTCTAGAAGTGCTTGTTTCTTTCTTTGGATTGAAGGAGGACCTGGTTTGCTTACCTTTCACACTGGCATCATACACTTTAGAGCTGACAAACTTCAGCTTAGGCAATCCTCGAACTAGGTTCTTACTGACCAACTTGTCCAGCAAGGAGCAACTCACATAACCTAATATTTTGTTCCATAATTCAGCGGTATCTTCTTCCACATTGAGATATGTCAGATTCTTGGGTTTGCAGGATCCTAGATCAGTAACATGCATATTTTTGTTCCTCTATACAGTGAGCATTACTTATCCATCTTTGTGGATTATGACTATGCATTTGTCTGACCTAAACTTCACTTTATTTTCCTAGTCACAAATCTGTGCTACACTCAGCAGACTAAATTTGAGTCCATCCATAAAATGTACATCATCAATTGCTTGACTCAAACTGTTCCGAACTTTTTCAATTCCAACAATGTACCCTATGTTTTTATAACCAAAGGAGACACTTCCTTCTTCATGGGCCTTAAGCGAGAGGAAGTCTTCAATTCTTCTAGTCATATGTTTAGAAAAACCACTATCCATGATTGAATAGTGGCTACTTCCTCTTGCTTTGACCTATATTGACAATTATTTGTTAGCTTTGGGAATCTTTTTCAGCTTGAGTTCCTAGTAAGGTGACAAAGAAATAATCAGGTTCTTCTTGGTTGAGTCAGGTGAACTACCACTATTTCCTTTAAATTCAAAATTTTTTTTAGACTTCTTACAGTAGCTAATATTGAGGAGAATGAGTCTTTTGTATAACCATTTTTACCACAGTGAGTGCACAAAAGATTGTCTTTGATTGACATATTTTCTAAAGGGATTATATGGAACACTTGAACTATGGTACCCCAGACCTCTTCTACCGTTTGATACTTGACTATTAAGATTAGTCAGAACTTGATATGAGGTGGTCATTTTAATAGCCTTCTAAAGATCAGCCTTAATCTGAACCAGGTCCTTTTCCAGTTCAGAATTTCTCTTAAGCAAGATAGCCAGGTCAACTTTGCCTTGCCCTATTTTTCTTCAAACTCAAACTGAATTTTTCTTCCTTCACCCTTTCTTTTGAATTGAAATTAGATATTTCACTAAGCTTTCATTTAATAGGTCATTTTTAAGGGACAGGGATTGGCAAGTTTCTTAAAGCTTAGATAGTTGCCAAGTTAACTCCATCTTTTCTACTTAAAGTTTATCAAAATTTTTATTTAGTGACTCCTTATATTTTGTAAGCTCACTAACAGTATCTATATGCACAATATCAAGAGACATTAATTATTTAGGAAAATAATCTTTAAAATTTTATTTGATATCCATAAGTTTTAACTTGTGTAATACCCGTAGTTTTCCCTAGCTTGAAATCATCACAAGAATGTTAGAAACTTACTTTGAAAGATGAATCTACTTTTGTACATATGGTATTTTTAAGATTTTCATATTTTATCAAATTAGAATTTGAATTAGCTTTCCAACGATATCAATTTCATAAAAATCCTACATCGAAGGAGAAAGTTATGGCAAAAATACAGAAGGCAGTAAAACCGTCCAGATGCGACGGTGAGGCCGACGGACCGTCGGACTAGCGACAGACAGTCCCAAGGAAAATAGTTAGGCTACCTTCTAGATAAAGTGCGGCGGTCAGGTTGACAGACCACCAAACTTACGACAGACTATCGCCCAAGCCATCACAGCCAAAACAGTGAGACCCCATTCTGCCTAGAAGTGATGGTCAGGGCCGACGGACCATCAACCCAGTGATGGACCATCGCACCCACCGTTTTAGGTCCCGATTCAACAAATTAAAGCCATTTGTAAGAGGGTATTTTGGTCATTTACCCCCCACCTTTATATATACCTAATTATATATGATTTCAGCCATTTAATTTATTATTACTTCACAACCAATATTAGGATTTCTCTCTAACATTAATCTCTAAGAACGAAATCCAATCTTCTTCAAGAACTAAGAGATTTCCAATTTTTCAAGTTCAAGAACATCAAGAATCTTAACCCAAGTATGCATAGTATTCATTCATGGACTTCTTTCATCCATGAAGTCCAAGAATTCCTTTTCCAACTTCAAGTTATGGATTTTCTTTATAATTTGATGATTGGGCCATTCTTGTTCACGTTGATAAATGAGAAATTGAATTCTACTACATGTTGGGTGATAATTTCTATGTGGGTTTAATGATTATAGATATAGATTCATGCAAACCTATGACTAAACCCTTGAATAATGAAATTAGAATGTAATCATGCTGTTTAATTGTTGTACAATGATGTTTATATGTACCATGCCTACAATATGTCTGATTTAATGCCTAAATAAAGGAAAAGTGCCTAACTAGCATGTTGTCATGAAATCCCCATGTATGTACAAGCTTATGCCTATCATATGTTTGATGAAATGCTTCAGTAAATGCATTACGGTGATTATTATATATTCAAGCAAGTCATGCTTTATTAGTTTTCTTATATCGAGTCCTGGGGGTACTTGTACCCGAAATATTAGCTGCGTGCCTAGAGCCATATCATGTTTTCATGATACTCTCAGTCAAGCTATGATCTTTAGAATTCAGACAGTCTTTTGACTAAAGAAATCTCCAAGATCTCATGTACTCAGTCAGTTGTCAGATATCAGTAGTTTTTGCCAGTCAATTGAACTTAGTAACTCAGTCCATGTTCAATTTCAGAAAATTATGTTCAATGTCTATTTAGATGGGAGTAGAAATTAGCACCGAGCAAACCCTACGGTGGGAACTCACCTATTATATGATAGTGTGATTCTTAGAAGCAATGCTTGCATTCCAGAACTATGTAGCCAACATAGGTTGAGACATAATAGCCTACTATATGAGGGTAGATTAGGTGGCTTAACTTGATATATGAGGGTTCCCACCATTCTCATTAGAGTTACCTATTATATTAGGGTCACTTATATAGTGTCCTTACTAGTGGCACAATATTAACAGCCTTCCAGTCAGGGCATAGATTAGACCCCAATTCAGTTATAATGCATCATTTGGGGCATGTCAGTTAGATGACTACTTCCCACAGTTTTAGTATCAGTATCAGTCAAGAACTCAGATAGTTCTTTAGATTTTAGGACTGTCATATACAGTCAATTCAGATACAGTACGGAACTCATCTTGTTCCATCAGATTCAGGACTATCAGATATCGTCACTCATGTTATTAGTTATACCAGTTTTCAGTATGTCATATTATCAGTATTCAGATTCAGTAATCATGTTATCATGATATCAGTATCAGTTATTTTATCTCATACATGTATTCTCACGCTCATGATAGTCAGTCTATTATTATTATTTTCTCATGCATATAAATCCTATGTATTTAGGCTACCTCACATGCGTACCAGTACAATTAAAGTACTGACACATTCGTGCTATGGTGTCTTATACCATAGGTTCAGAGACACGAGCTCTAGAGCATCAGTAGATTCCATTCTCAGCAGTCAAAGTTAGAAGTGAGTCCTCATATTTTGAGGACATAATTATTCCCTATTATCTTATTTATTAGTTTATCAGTTGGAGTTCATCGGGGACATGTCCCATCAACTCTTTACTCAGACAGTTCAGTCAGTTTAAGGTTTTCTAAATTATTATGTTCAAACAGTTGTTTAAGTTGTTTTGGGTATTTCATACCCCTTTTCAGATGTTATGTTTTACTTTAGATATGTGAACCTTATGGACTTTCAGTTTATTTTTCCATATTATTCAATATTTTATGCAGTATACAAGTACAAATATCAGTTATGGGTTAGCTTGCGTTCCTTCGGGGTCATGAGCATCGTGTAGCATTTCGGGTACCAGATATAGGGTGTTACAAACTTAGTATTGATCCTAAGGTTCAATAGAGTTCTAGGATGTCTAAAAGCCGCATCTTATAGAGTCTTGTACGTAGGTGTGTTGCATACCACATTTATATATTGGAGGCTATAAGATGTTTTAGGAACAGTTTCCCCTCTTTCGCTATTCATGTCATAGCAGTGAGCATAAACTCAAGTCAATCTCTTAGTCTAATCTGTTTCTCCCTTTCTTAGATAGAACATTCCTCATAAAAGAAGAAATGGAAATCAGTCAGCCCCTCAACACAAAGATCCTTTGGGCGATCAAATTTCTCTTGTGGAGTTCAGGGCCACATTTACTACTCTTGCTCAGTCAGTTGCTTCTCAAAATGAATGGCCAACAATCAATCCGGCCAACCTAGTGGCAATTTCAGTAGTAGCCAGGATTTGGGACTTCACCCAAATGAATACTCTATCCTTTCTTGAGTCTAAGACAGACGAGGACCCTCAGGAATTCCTAGATCAGGTGCAAAAGGTTACAAACATAATGGGGATTACTTCTAGTGAGAGTGCTGAGCTAGATGCATATCAGTTGTTGGATGTTTCTCACACTTGGTTTAAACAGTGAAAGTAAAAAAGGCCAGATGATGTATGACCTTTTAAGTGGAAGGAGTTTGCTTCTACTTTCTTTGATAGATTCTTTCTCCTAGAGTGTAGAGAGGCTAAGGTGCTAGAATTCATCAACCTCAGGCAGGGAAATATGACAGTGAAAGGGTATTCTCTTAAGTTTACTCAATTAGCCAGATATGCTCCTCATGCGGTTGCAGATAGCAGGGTAAGGATGAGTAAGTTTCTTTCAGGGGTAAACGATAGCATGGTTAATGAGTGCAGATCCACCATGCTAAATAGTGACATAAATTTATCCAGGATCATGACTCATTCCTAATAGATAGAGGAGTAGAAAGTTAGTGTAAGGGACAAATAGAATAAGAGAGCAAAGTCAGGTAGTTTCAACTTTGCTCAGCCTAAGTCAGAAGAAGGAAATCGTTCTCAGTTTTATTCTAAGTAATCAGTTCCAACTCCTTCTTCAGCCAGTGATCCAGTTCCTAAGTTCAGAGAGGGTAACAAAGAAAGAGCACCAGACTCTAAGTCCCAGGGCAGTGTTAGCAGTTTCTCACCTATCCTCTTTGTAAAACTTGTGGAAAGCACCATCAAGGTATTTGTAGAGATGGTAGTGGTATTTGTTTTGGATGTGGAAAACCAGGCCACAAAGTCAGAGACTATCCTCGTTCAGGTCCTCAGGGTTAACAGAATCACTCTTCAGCTTAGTTCGGTTGCCCAAATCAGCAGGATGTCACCTCCAGTGCTACTAGTGAGCAATGCCCAAATCGTATCTATGCTCTTCCATCCTGACAAGATAAGAAAAATTCTCTTGATGTGTTTACCGGTACGTTACAGATCTTTCATGTGTATGTTTACACTTTGCTAGATCTTGGAGCTTTTTAGTTTTTTGTCACTTCTTATATAGTAGTCAATTTCGGAGTCAGTCTCAAAATTATAGCAGAGCCCTTTTCAGTCTCTACTTCAGTGGGTAAAACTATCATAGCCCGGTAGGTATACAGGAACTGCCCAGTTATCATATTTTAGAAAGTCACTTCAGCAGACTTAGTTGAATTAGAGATAACTGATTTTGATGTCAGTCTCAGCATAGATTGGGTTCATTCCTGCTATGCCAAAGTCAAATGCAGAATTAGAATAGTCCAGTTTCAATTCCCAAATGAACCTGTCCTAGAGTAGAAGGGTAGTGTATCCGCTTTCAGGGGTCAGCTTGTTCCTACCTTTGGGCACAGAAAATGATATCTAAAGGATGTGTCTATCATCTTGTTTGAGTTAAGGACACTAATTCTGAGACTCCCAGCCTTGAATCAGTTCCAGTTGTAAATGAATATTCAGATATTTTTCCCAAAGATCTTCCAGGAATTCCTCTCGAAAGGGAAATAGACTTCGGTATTAATCTTCTTCTGGGTACTCAACCTATCTCTATTTTTCCATACAGAATGGTACCAATCGAACTCAAAGAACTAAAAGAGCAGTTAAAGGATCTCCTAGATAAGGGATTTATCAAACCCAACATTTCTCCTGTGGGGCACACCAGTATTATTCGTTCGCAAGAAAAATGGTTCTCTTAGAATGTGCATCGATTACCGTCAACTTAATAAAGTCACTATCAAGAACAAGTATCCTCTTCCCAGAATCGATGACTTATTTGACCAACCTTAGGGTGCTAGCTATTTCTCCAAGATATACCTTAGATCCGGCTATCATCAACTTAGAGTAAGAGAATATGACATTCCGAAAATAGCTTTCCGTACTCGGTATGGTCATTTCGAATTCTTAGTTATGTCCTTTGGTCTTACCAATGGCCCAACAGCTTTTATGAACTTAATGAACCGTGTGTTCAAGCAGTACTTGGACATGTTCATCATAGTCTTCATAGACGATATTCTGGTCTATTCCTGTAGTGAGCATGATCATGCAAACCATCTCAGAATAGTACTTCAGACTCTCAAAGATCATCAGCTATTCGCTAAATTAAGTAAGTGTGAATTTGTCTAAGGTCAGTAGCATTTCTTGGTCATATCATTTTTGGTGATGGCATTAGAGTAAATACTCAAACGATCGAAGAAGTAAGAAACTGGCCTCGCCCTATCTCTCCATCAGATATCAGGAGTTTTTTGGGTTTGGCTAGCTATTATAGATGGTTTGTTTAGGTATTTACTTCTTTTGCATCCCCTATGGCCAGATTGACATAGAAGAAAGTCAAGTTTTAGTGGTCATATCCTTACGAGAATAGTTTTCAGAAGTTGAAGCCTTGATTCACCTCAGCTTCAATATTAGCTCTTCCAGATGGTCAAAATGGTTTTGTAGTGTATTGTGATGCATCCAAAGTAGTTTTGGGTTGTGTCCTCATACAGCATGGTAAGTTCACAACCTATGCCTCCAGATAACGTAAGCCCAATGAGAGGAATTATCCTACTCATGATCTTGAGTTAGAAGCTGTAGTATTTGCCATAAAGATTTGGAGGCTTTACCTATACGGTGTTTATGTAGATGTTTTCAAAGATCATAAGAGTCTTCAGTATGTATTTTCTCAGAAAGATATCAATCTTCATTAGAGATAGTGGTTAGAGCTCTTGAAAGATTATTACAGAGTGTCTTTTATCATCTGGGCAAGGTCAACATAGTGGCTGATGCTATTAGTAGACTGTCCATGGGTAGTGTTGCTCATGTTGAGGACAGTAAGAAGAAGTTAGCTCAGGAAGTCCATCAGCTTGCGAGACTAGGTGTTCACTTAGTCGATTCTTCAGAGGGCGATATATGGGTTCAAACTAGTTCAGAATCATCTTTAGTTTATGAGGTAAAAGAAATGCAAAATAGAGATCCCAACCTCGTCAAGTTGAAAGAGTCAGCTTAGGATCAGAAAGTAGAGGTTTTCTCCCAAGGGAGATATGATGTTCTGCGTTGTCAGGGTTGCCTGTGTGTTCCACTTGTAGATGACTTAAGGCAGCAAATTCTTGCAGAAGCACATGGTGCGCGCTACTCTATTCATCCAGGGACCACAAAGATATACCGTGACTTGTGGGAAGTCTATTGGTGGAGTGGGATAAAGAGAGATGTTGCAGAGTTTATGGCTAAATGCTCTACATGTCAGCAAGTTAAGATAGAGCATCAGAAACCTAGTGGTCCTATGCAGGAGTTCATTATTTCTACTTGGAAGTGGGAAGAAGTGAACATGGACTTCGTGATGGGTTTTTCTCGAACTTGTCATCAACATAATTCAGTCTGGGTCATTATAGACAGAATGACCAAATCAGCCCATTTCCTTCCAGTTCATACCTCTTATTCAACCGAGGATTATGCCAGACTCTACATTAGGGAGTTGGTCAGATTGCACAGTGTTTTGTTATCTATTATCTCAGACAGAGGTACCTAGTTCACCTCTCATTTCTGGAAAGCATTCCAAAGGGGTCTTGGTACCAAAGTTTATCTTAGTACAGCCTTTCATCCTTAGACAGATGGTCAAGCAGAAATGACCATTTAAGATATACTAAGGGCGTGTGCAATTTATTTCAAGTGTAGTTGGGATACCACTTGCCTTTGATTGAATTTTCATATAACAACACCTATCATTCCAGTATTCACATGGCTCCATTCAAAGCTCTCTACAGTAGGAGATGTAGATCTCCAATTGGTTGGTTCAAAGTTAGTCAGGCATCAGTTATAGGGCCTGACTTGGTATTCGATGCCTTAGAGAAAGTACAGTTGATCAGAGAAAGCCTCTGGGATGCACAGAGCTGATAGAAGTCTTATGCAGATGTTTGTAAAAAGGATCTCGAGTTCGAGATTGGTGACTATGTTGATTTAAAGATCTCTCCCATGAAGGGAGTGAAGAGGTTAGGGAAGAAGGGAAAGCTCAGTCCCTGATATGTCGGTCCCTTCAAGATTCTCAGTCGCTTTGGAAAGGTAGCTTATGATCTTTATTTGCCTTCAGATCTAGCCTAGTTCATCCAGTCTTCCATGTATTTTTGATCAATAAATGTATAGGTGACCCAACATTTGTATTCCCTATTCAGAGCATTGATGTTCAGAACAGTCTCTCTTATGAGGAGATTTCAGTCAAAATCCTAGACTATCAGACTCATAGATTGAGGAACAAAGAAGTCCCCCTAGTTAAAGTTATTTGGTGAAATCAGTCCATCGAGGGAGATTCTTGGGAAACAGAAGCAGACATGCATACCATGTATCCTCACCTCTTCTCTGCCAACTCAGATAAAGTTCAAGGTAATAGTTCTTCTTAAGCTTACTCAGTTTCATGTTCGGTGTTGTCACAAAGTTGGTATTAAATACCATTGTATATTCAGTCATACATTCATGTAGCAGCTTAGTTATATAATTATGCATTGTACATGTATTCTTATTGTGAGAAACTTAGTTAACCAGAACACTCAGTCATGCATTTGTGAATCAGTTACACATGCATATGATATGTATGTCCAGTATGATATATTCAGTCATGTCGGTCATGAGATCATGTTTTAGTATTCATTTTTAGTATGTACGTCATTTATCTTCTCCCCTTACCCTCAGTCTCATTCGAGGACGAATGATCTCAAGGGGGAGATATTGTAATACCTCGTACTTTTCCCTAGCTTGAAATTGCCTAAAAAATGTTAGAAACTTACTTTGAAAGATGAATCCACTTTTTTACATGTGGTATTTTTAAGATTTTAACTTTTTTACATGTGGGAAATTGAATTAGCTTTCCAACGATACCCATTTCGTCAAAATCTAACATCGGAGGAGAAAGTTATCGCCAAAATATAGAAGGCAGTAAAACCGTCCAGATGTGACGGTGAGGCCGACGGACCGTCAGAATAGCGATGGACCATCGTAGCAAGTCAGTGAAAACTACCTTCTACCTAGGAGTGATAACCCAGGCTGACGGACCATCGGACTAGCGACGGACCATCTCTCAGGCCGTCGTAAGGGAAATAGTGAAGCCACCTTTTGGATAAGGTGCGACGGTCAGGTTGACGGACCGTCGAACTTACGATGGACCATCACCCAAGCCATCGCATCCAAAATAGTAAGACCCAATTCTGTCTAGAAGCGACAGACAGGGCCGACGGACCATCAACCCAGCGATGAACCATCGCAGGTCCCGATTCAGCAAATTAAAGCCATTTTTAAAAGGTTATTTTGGTCATTTACCACCCACCTATATATATACCCAATTATATCCAATTTTATCCATTTGGTTTATTATTACTTCTTAACCAATATTAGAGTTTCTCTCTAACATTCATCTCCAAGAACTAAATCCAATTTTCTTCAAAAACTAAGGGATTTCCAATTCTTCAAGTTTAAGAACATCAAGAATCTTAACCCATGTATGCATAGTGTTCATTCATGGACTCCTTTCGTACATGAAGTCCAAGAATACCTTTTTCAACTTAAATTTATGGATTTTCTTTATGATTTCATGATTGGGTTATTCTTGTTCACGTTGATAAATAAGAAATTGAATTCTTTTCCATGTTGGGTGATAATTTCTATATGGGTTTAATTATTATAGATATAGATTCATGCAAACCTATGAATAAACCCTTGAATGATGAAATTAGAATGTGACCATGATGTTTAATTGTTGTACAATGATGTTTACATGTACCATGCCTACAATATGTTTGATTTAATGCCTAAATGAAGGAAAAGTACCAAACTAGCATGTTGTCATGAAATCCCCATGTATGTACAAGCTTATTCCTATCACATGTTTGATGAAATGCTTCAGTAAATGAATTATGGTGATTATTATGTATTTAAGCAAGTCATTCTTTATTAGTTTCCTTCTATCGAGTCCTGGGGCTACTTGTACCCGAAATATTAGCTGTGTGCCTAGAGCCATGTCATGTTTTCACGATACTCTAAGTCAAGCTATGATCTTTAGACTTCAGATAGTCTAATGACTTAGGAAATATCCATGATCTCATGAACTCAGTCAGTTGTCAGATATCAGTAGTATTTCATTAATCAACGGAAGTCAGTAACTCAGTCCATGTTTAGTTTCAGAAAATCATGTTTAGTGTCTATTCATATGGGAGAAGAAATTAGCACCTAGCAAACCCATAGGTGGGAACTCACCTGTTATATGAGGGTGTGATTCTTAGAAGTAATTCTTGCATTCCAGAACTATGTAGCCAGCATAGGTTGAGACGTCATAGCCTGCTATGTGAGGGTAGATGAGGTGGCTTAACCTTCTATATGAGGGTTCCCACCATTCTTATTAGAGTTACCTATTATATTAGGGTCACTCACATGTTGTCCTTACCAGTGGCACGGTATTGATACCCATCCAGTCAGGGCATATATTGGACTCCAATTCAGCTATAATGCATCATTTGGGGTATGTTGGTTAAATGACTACTTCCCAGAGTTTCAGTATCAGTATCAGTCTAGAACTCAGATAGTTCTTCAGATTTCAGGACTGTCAGATACAGTCAATTTAGATACAGTACGGAACTCAGCTAGTTCTATCAGATTCAAGAATGTCAGATACAGTCACTCATGTTATTAGTTATATTATTTTTCAGTATGTCATGTTATAGTATTCAGATTCAGTAATCATGTTATCACGATATTAGTATTAGTTATTATGTCTCATGCATGTATTCTCACGCTCATGATAGTCAGCCTGTTATTATTATTGTTCATGCATATGAACCCCATGAATTTTTCCTACCTCACATGCATACCAGTACATTCAAAGTACTACGCATTCGCGCTATGGTGTCTTATACTATAGGTTCAGAGACACGAGCTCCAGAGCAGCAGTAGATTCCAATCTCAGCAGTCAGAGCTAGAAGTGAGTCCTCATCTTTCGAGGATATGATTATTCCCTATTATCTTATTTATTAGTTTATCAGTTGGAGTTAGTTAGGGACATGTCCCATCAACTCCTTACTCAGACAGTTCAGTTAGTTAGAGGCTTTCTAGACTATTATGTTCAAACAGTTATTTAAGTTGTTTTGGGTATTTCATACCCCTTTTCAAATGTTATGTTTTACTTAAAATATGTAAACCTTATGGACTTTTAGTTTATTTTTCTGCATTGTTCAGTATTTTATGCAGTATACGGGTACATATATCAGTCATGGGTTAGCTTGTGGTCCTTTGGGGTCATAGCACCGTGTAGCATTTTGGGTACCAGATTCGGATCGTTAAAACCTGTTATCTTCATCATCATCTAACTTGGCCATCAGGGAAAAAAGGAGTCATAGATCTGGATATCATCTTTCACTACCATCATGGAGACATCTTGTTTCTTCTCTAATTCATCAGACTCACTGGAAGAGTCTTCCCCAACAGCAAGAACCTACTTCATAACTTTGTCTGCAGCAACCCTTCTATTGTACTTATCAGGGACTCGGTCCTTCTTTTTCTCTCTTTCACTAACTTGTTTGACATAATCCTTAAACTCCATCATATGAAGAGGGAAATCTTTGATAAAGTGGTACAACTTTCAACACTTGTGAAAAATGTCATTTGATTTGCCTTCCCTATTGTATTTGCTAGATTCTCCTTTTCTAGGAAGTGCACTTGTCCTTCTCATGATTTTAAAGAATTGTTTGGTGATGTAAGTCGTTTCCTTATTATAAACACTAGAATCTTCTTTTGTTGACTTTAGTACTAGACTCTTTTCTATTTTTTCTCACCTCTGTCTTTGTCTTTTCGTAGATTATTTTCACTTGTATGAAATGAGATGATTTGGTCAATCTATAAATAATCACCTAGATGGCATCAAGCATCCAAAAAGTTTTGGTCAACCTAAGTACTAAATCCATACTAATGTGCTCCTACTTCCACTCTAGTATCGACATTCACTGAGTTAAACCACCAGGCCTCTGTGTTCGTATTTCACCTATAGATAATTTAGAAAGCTAGACACATACTCCATGATACCCTCTTTATCCATTCAAAATGAAAACTCACTGAAATCTTGATCAACCACCTCAAGGACCACGCCGCCCACTCCCAAGACCATAAACACAAAACACAGTTTCAAGAAAGGATAAAATGGATAAAACATTCCCAAAAAAAATTTCAACTAGAAATGTTATAATATCTTAAGATGTTGGTTACCGAATTGGAGGTTCTACTATGAATGCACTCTTTCAATCTTTATTAAATGAGAAATTATAACGATCCGTCTTGTCATTACTATGATTACTGCATCCAAAGGGCATGATGTGTTGGTAATTTTAAATTTGTCTAGGTGTCTATTAAAATTCTCGGCCGAAAAAACTCAAAGTTAAAGTATAAAAGGAAAAATTTTTGGGGAAGCTGACTTTCTTTATCCCATCATAGTGGGATTCTTCGTGCTATAGCGATACCACTTCAGCGGCAATTGAATTGCTAGAGCGAGAAACAAACAGTCAATTATGTATTTTAAAACCTTTTTCCTTCTCAAGTTAATGTATGCCATTATATCCTTCAAAAAACACTATATGATTGTCTTTAGACTTGCTGGATAACTTATGGTAATTAAGGTAGGCATGAATTAATCCATAGTAAACATAACTGACTATGTAAAGTCATACTGTTATCTTCATGTTGTTATTCCATTCATGCTAAAGAGTACTGACGTAGGGTTGGATAAGCATTAATAAATCAAGGTGAACTTGTATTAATATGATGTTAGTGCTAATGAATTATACCTATTATTGGTGATTGTTATGTGTTTAATGTGTGCAATTATGTATATTAATGTTTCGAGCAAGGGAGCTAATAGAAGTTTTGCGATAAACCAACTAATTATGACATCAGGAAAAGTTTGGAGTTGGAAAGTAGAAAGGGTTTAGTCTATGATGAATAGTTGCGGTAGAGGAATAGTAGTAGAGGTTTATCAGTATTAGTAGGTGGTCAAGAAGTGAGTAATAACCAAGTTAAAGAAATCATATGAATTTAAATAAACCCATATGTGTATCGTAAGTTAGGAGTTTAGACCCCATTGCTTATGTGTATGTTGCTTTGATTTTCTGTTGGTTGGTCGTCGAGCAAAATTATGGTTGAGAAATTTTTTTGATAGATGTGGATTGTACTTGAAATGAGTAGTAGGTTATTGTTGGGCTGGAGTTAATAATCAATTTAATTTCATGTGCGCATTTTTGACTAAATGTTTATTTATTCAGTTGCAATACATGCTACTAAGTAATAAACTTGTTACATGTTGATTACAAGTGTTGTGCATTTTAACGTATAATATGATTGATAAAGGATCTTGTTGATATGAAAATATTGTTGATTCTGAATTTACTATGTAATTATACTTGTAAATAGCACATGATTTTTGTTGTGAGTTGATTATGGTAAAGGCTTGGCTATGATTGATTTTGTTGACTTTAGGTGGTATAAGGGTGGGAATGTTGGGTAAGGGTGGCATAACACTTGTTTTTGGTATAAGGGTGACAAGACACAAATTGTCTAGTATATTTGGTACATGAATTGAGTTCGTCTCCTACAGGTAAGGCTAGCACCGGAATCAATCTAGGCTTGCCAGGATTTCCACACCAGTACAGCTGGCTGGTGACCGGAGTTTGTTTTAGAACAGGATATGCTAGATCGGGCTACCCGATAAAAAAACCGATGTCTGCATCAGTCCTTTAGGAACTCGTCAGTTGACGAGCTCGACCGCACCACGAATCACATTCCTACCCATTTTTTTTACTTTTAATTTATAATTTAAGATCAAAAAAGAATTTTTAAAAATAAAAATAGTTTTATACTTCTGTTTTTTTCTTTAAGTTATTTTTCAATTTTTTAAATTTTAAAACATCTCTATGACACTTTTAAAAACTTTGATTTTTAAACATAAAGTTTATGTTTAAATTGTCAACTTTGAAAACTTTGATTTTTTTTAAGTTTAAATTTAATTTTTCAAGTTTGAACCTTAAATTTTTAAAATAAATTTTCAACTTTAAAGTCTTTTTTTTTGAATTCTTTTGAATCTTGAAAACTATGATTTTTTCAACTTTAAAGTTTAAATTTAAAATTTCAATTTTTAAATTTAAATTTTAAACTTAATTTTTTTTTTTTTTATATTTTGAATCTTGAAGTGGAATATTTAAGAACCTTAACTTTTTTAACTTTAAAAACTTTAATATATATTTGAACTTGGAAATTTAAAGTTTAAATTTCAACTTTAAAGTTTAGATTTAAAAAATTTAAGATAAAAAAGAGTTTTTAAAAATAAAAATAGTTTTATACTTCTGTTTTTTTTTCTTTAAGTTATTTTTCAATTTTTTTAAGTTTTAAAATATCACTGTGGACAATTTTAAAGACTTTGATTTTCAAAATTAAAGTATAGGTTTAAATTTTCAACTTTGAAAACTTTGATTTTTTTAAAATTTTAAATTTAATTTTTCAACTTTGAACTTTAAAGTTTTAATTTAAATTTTCAACTTTAAAGTCTTTTTTTTTTGAATTCTTTTGCATCTTGAAAATTATGATTTTTTTACTTTAAAGTTTGAATTCAAATTTTCAACTTTATATAAATTTTAAACTTTAAAGTTTAATTTTTTTTTTTTTTGAATTCTTTTGAATCTTGAAGTTGAAGATGTAAGAGCTTTGATTTTTTTTTAACTTTAAAAACTTTAATATATTTTTGAACTTGGAAATTTAATGTTTCAATTTAAATTTTCAATTTTGAAAGTGCAAATTTTCAACTTTAAAGTTTAAATTTAATTTTCAAATTTAAAGTTTATTTTTTATTTTGGATTCTTTTAAGTTTAACTAAAAGACAAATTAAAAATATAATTAGGGGGAATATCCTATAGTTTTATTCAAATAAATAAAGTAGTACAAGTATTACAGCTATTAGAAGACACCTAATCTACGCAATCATCTTCTAGTAAGGGTTCTGTTTGAGCTAGGTCTCGATTATGATATTAATATCTATAATCTTCAAAATATGTTTTTCATAAATTATCTACCATATCCTCGGGAACATTTTCTGGAACTTGTATTTGGTTTTCTTTCTTCATAGCATCCATGCCATCATCACTATTTTCTTCATGTGCTTCATCTATTTTGATTTCGACCTGATGCGATAAATTTGGCGGTCCAACATTTCATTGTTTGACATTAATCCAATCTCTGAACAACATTGATATTTTCAAAATATATTTTACAAACAAATACCTATGGTATCCAATAACAAACCTCCTTAAGCCAAAACCTTGCTTCGAAGACAATGAAGATGCTTGCATAGCTAGCAAATTTCGAACAACCGATGAAAGATATGAAAATTGTTCTGTCCAGTTCTTCCACTAAGTTAAAACTTGAGGATCACCATTTTTCACACCAAATGTTTTCCTGTGCCTGATTAATATATTTATCAAAATCATTATTTATAGCAGAATCAAGGTCAAGTTCTTCATCCATGATTTCATTAAGATCATTAAATCTAACCTTATGATATAGAAGTTCAGACGATTCATTATTTAGTATCTTGTTTCTATAAATGTCATATAAATTTCCATCTTTCCATCTTTAATTGTTAAGCTATCCTTAAATGATTTAATAGATGGAACTTCATCACTTGTAATTTGTAAATATTTATAAATCTTTCAACCATTTTCTCACACCTTTTTGTAAGTTGGGTTGAACAATGTAATAGTCAAGGAATTTGAGAAATAGGAAAAATATTTTTAAAGTTTTTCAACCATATATTTAACTTCTTCTTAAAAATATTTGCGATCTTTATATTTAATGAATTCATATGAAATAACACAAACATTTACTAAAGCCAAAGAAATAGTAGCATAATATTGACTAGACATAATATTTGCAACTCTATAAAAATTTCTCAAAAAATCAATACAACAACAACAACAACAACAACAACAACAACAACAACAACAAACCTAGTGTATTCCCACACAGTGGGGTCTGGGGAAGTTAAGCTGTACGCAGTCCATACCACTACCTCCGGAGAAATAGAAAGGCTGTTTTCGATAGACCCCCGGCTCAAGACAAGGAATAATAAATGATTTTTTAATAAAACGTGGGACAAGATGACAAGACATAAATACACCACCCCAAGGAAAATAAACAAGGAATATTAAAGAAATTCGTAATAAAGCCTGCAACAAGTTGGCCTAACAAGAGTAATACACCTATAAAGTAATGCCCTACCCCAACGACCCATACTGGCACTAGCCTTCTATCCTAATTCGTGTCCTCCAGATCTTCCTATCTAGGGTCATGTCCTCAGTGAGCTGTAACTGCTCTATGTCCCGCCTGATTACCTCTCTACAATATTTCTTCAGTCTACCCCTACCCCACCTGAAACCATCCAACGCTAGACTCTCACACCTATGAATCGGGTATCCGTGTCTCTTCTCATCACGTGACCGAATCATCTCAATCAGATTTTCTGCATCTTGTCCTCCATCGATGCCACTCCAGCCTTTTCCTATATAGTCTCATTCTGAACTCTATCACCTCTAGTAAGCCCACACATCCAACGCAACATCCGCATTTTCGACATCCTTAATTTTTGAATGTGAGTTTTTTTGACTGGCCAACACTCCGCTCTATACAACATGGCCGTATGGACTGCTACCCTGTAGAATTTGCCTTTAAGCTTAGGCAGAATTTCTTATCATAGAACACCTCCGAGGTGAGCTTTCACTTCATCCATCCTACCCTAATATGGTGGGAGACATCCTCGTCAATCTCACCATTCCCCTTAAACATGGCCCCAAGATACTTGAAACTATCCCTCTTACAAACCATCTGAGAATCCAACCTAACAACCACCTCGTTTTCCTGCCTCAAGTCATCAAACTTACATTTAAAATATTCTGTCTTGCTCCTACTCAACCTGAACCCTTTAGACTCAAGGGTCTGTCTCCACACCTCTAATTTATCATTCACACCTTCTCTCATCTCATCGATCAAAACTATATCATCTGCAAAAAGTATATACTAAGGCACCTTACCTTGAATAATCACGTTAACACATCCATCACCAAAGTAAACAAAAATGGGCTAAGAGTAGATCCCTGGTGCAACCCTGTCAAGACATGGAAATGCGCAGAATCTCTTCCCGCCATCCTCACCTGGGTCTTAGCTCCATAATATATGTCCTTGATTGCTATGATATACACCATCAGGACCCCACTCACCTCCAAGTATCTCTAAAAAACCTTCCTAGAAAATTTGTCGTACACCTTCTCGAAGTCGATATACACCATGTGCAGATCCTTCTTCCTTTCCCTATACTGTTCCACAAGTATCCGCACCAGGTGAATTACCTCCGTCATCGAACGCCTAGGAATAAATTCAAACTGGTTCTCCGAGATAGACACTATCCTTCTCAACCTCAACTTGACCACTCACTCCCAAATCTTTATAGTGTGGCTTAATAACTTAATATCCCTATAATTATTGCAACTCTAAATGTCACCCTTGTTCTTATATAGAGGGATTACAGTACTCCATCTCCAAGCCTCAAGCAGTTTTTCCGACTTGAAAATGACATTAAACAAATTAGTCAACCATCTCAAGCCAGCCTCACCAGAAAACATCCAAAAATCCACAAAAATCTCATCAGGCCCCGTCACCATACCTCTACGCATCTTGCAAACAGCCTTTCTGACCTCTTCTACCTTAAAGCATCTACAATAACTAAAATCATGACACTTCTCTGAGTGCTCCAGATCTCCTAACACAATAACTCTATCCCTTTCATCATTCAATAACCTATTAAAGTATGACTGCCATCTCTTTTTAATGTGACCGTCCTCCACCAACACTCTACCATTCTTTCCCTTAATGCACTTCACCTGATCGAGGTCATGACCCTTCCTCTCTCTATCCTTAGCAAGCCTAAACAACCTCTTTTTCCCTCTTTTATCCTTCAATCCCACAGACAAGCTCTCAAACGCTGCCGTCTTAGCCGCCGTAACTGCTAACTTAGCCTCCTTCCTAGTTATATTATACTCCTCCCTATTAGCCCACTTCTCATATTCATCCTTGATCCCAACCAATGTAGCATACGCCCCCTTCTTCATCTCCACTTTCTTCTTAACCTCTTCATTCCATCACCAATCCCCCCGACAATGACCAGTCTGGCCCCGAGAATTCTTTCCAATCCTCTTCGGTGATTCTTGCTCTACAATCACATTATGTTTATAATAAAGCATTTGTAAAGGTGCATGATAATCGTATGCAACTAAAGAATTTCAAATAAAGAATTTCATCTAGTAGGCACTTCTTTTACAATTTTTCTAAATTGTGTTTCAAATAAACCAAAGTCTTTCTCAAATTCTCTAAGGATAGTCTTTACATTAACTTTAAAAACCCATGGACAAGCACTTCAAATTCTAACACAAGAATCACCATGTACATAAATACCATCTTATGCTATCCGATTGTAACTAATGTGCATTACATTTAGCATGAAAAACATCATTTTTAGTTGGACAAAGTCTAGGTTTTAAAAAATCAATAGCTTTCAAATTAGAAGAAATATTATCAAACATGAAACTCATTATCATATCACAAAGTCCAAAATATCTAAAATATCTCATGTCAAAAAAGCTATATAATTACCTGTTTTACCCTTTTCAACATATTCATAGTCAATAATTTTTTTTGAATATTTCGGTCATGATTAATCCAATGACCAATAATAGTAAAATAATCATTTCCATTAGGACTACAATCCATACCAAAAGTGATATATACTTTACCATCAAAACAACAAAACAAGAAACAAACAAAATGTCAATGTTAAGCTTGGTATTGAAAGATATTTTCTTTAGTTTTATTTCTTGAAGAACCTTAAATATCAGGATTATACACTTTTCAAATATAATGAATAAAAGTGAGATGTTCACCAAAACTAAAGGCAAATGACAAATCCAATCATTTTAGCTAGTTTTTCATGATTTCTATCCTTACAATATGTGAGTGATATATTTGGGCCCCCTGGGTAACTAAAATATAAAATATTTTCGACAATGTTAGAACCTTATACAAATTAGTTAGTACCGAGCAAGGGTGTACCTTTTTTCTAGCCATAGTATAGCTTCTAGATGAGCAAATTCAGGAATACAACCACTCAAATATCTAGTTTGCCATACGATCCTACCGTGCAATCCTCTAGTCAAATGCTTCATTAAATACTAATATTTATTGCAAGTAGTGGTAGTTTTCACCTTGTTGCTGTTCTTAGGTAGATTTATGCACCTATGTGGCATTATCTACACGCATTTAGCCTAGTTTTCAGGACTTTTTATGTTCATAATGAGTTGTTAATCATATAATTGATCATCTATGTGTTAAAATACATGTTTATAGTATTTAAAGTGTGTAAAAAATAAGTTTGAATCAAATTGGTCAGGTAGAGTTTAGATGAGAAAACTAGTGTTACTAGCTTGAGCTATGTATTGTTTTAATGTATCTCAATGAATTCTATTATATTATGTGCACTGATTCCTAGTTTTTAATGTTATAGGAGTACATGTGAGATATTAGGAGCAATGTTTAAGAGCATAACAAGGTAAAATGTTATTGGAAAGACACCCATGAAGTGAGAAACTAAAAGACAAAAGTACATGGGTAAGCAACACCCTCAATCCTACGAGATAAGGTCATACCATGCCCAAGAAAAAAAGCAACACATCTAAAACAATGTGGATCTATGATTAGGGCATGCCACACCCCTATTGCACGAACACATGGGAGTGACATACCCAAGGGAAAAAATGGGTGAACACCTTAAAAATTTATCTCGAGACGTCACATGATGCTTAGGACTACAAGTGATCCCAAGATAACCCTTCTAATGGCATAATACTAAGCAACTGATTAAATATCAATGAATGATAGAGTTTACTATGCGAAAACATAGAGAAATGCTGAAATCAATAAAACACAATACTGATACCAGTTTTACATTCTAATAATGTCTGAAGAGTGGGACTAAAATTACAATACTGACTCTAACTGAAATCTGTGAAGCCTCTACTATACTTACTATAAATAGTTGGGAAGCTACTGCAACTATCGCTAATCAATACATATGAATAAGAAAAGACACAACATAAATAAATCCAACTGAAGTTCCTGAAGTAGGAGGTCTCATCACCTTGCTGGCTGGAATCTGAACTTGTCTGAGTCTGAATATGCCTACTAGATATTGTACCTACATTATGAGACAATGTAGCACATAGACATTTATGTGGATCAGTACTTTGAGGATGTACTGAGTATATGAGGGTGTATGCATTAAGTCAACAATATCATTCCTCTTTATAAAACCATGTATGATGATATAAATAACTTACATAACTTGAATAAATCTGAAATCTAAATCTCATAAATCATGAATAATGAAACATGTAGCATAAATCTCATGATTTATTATACTTAGTTCTGAAATATGTATTCTTCTCTTATTCTCAAAGCTTGTAAGCAAAAATGAATCTTAAAACAATAACTTTCAAAACCTATGCTTTTATCTTGAGGAGGATAGGACTTTGCGAACACAAGGACTTAGGAACTTTAGGACTATAAAACTTTGGAGACTTGGAGACTCTGGGAACTTGGGAAATCTTAAAACAATAGCTTTCAAAACCCCACGTACCTTATTTGGCTTGATTCAATAAAATAAGTTGACTTTTAAAGCCTTGAGAATGTTCTTGAAGGCTTTTCTTGAAGGTTCTTAAATAGTGATGTTTTGATTCTTGAGTTTTCTTGAAGAAGGGTTTGAACCTTGTTCTTGAGGGTTTATCTTGAAAGAAACCCTAATTTTGATGATATGGATGAATATGAAGTTATGTGATTTGATTTGATGTAATTAGGCATTGAAAAGGGTGGAAAAGACCTAAAAATCCTTTTAAAAATGGCTTAAAATCGCTAAACAGAGGTCCCCGATGGTTTGGGCGACGAACCATCGCCCTGGGGACGGACCGTCCCTTCAACCCATCACTTTTTGGCAAGAAAACAGGCTTACTACTTTAGTTTCGATGGTTTGGGCGATGGTCTTTCGCAGGCGCGATAGTCCGTCAGCCTTCCTGTCACATTTTGGCAATCGGGATAGCTCACTGTAAAATGGCCATAACATTTTACCTCGGTACCAGATTTTGGCGAAATTGGTATCGGTGGAAAGATAATTCAATCATATATCTGTCGGTGGGTAATGATCTTGAAAATTCCTTTTAGAATGAAAGATATTCTCATTTGAAGTTGACTAAGGCAATATTCTTCTCAAGAATTCAATCGGTAAGGGATGTTTTGATCCGCCTAATAGCTAGGACATATTTGATGCCTTAATACACATTGAACTCAATCATAAAACTACGAAAATACTATAATTTATTTCTCATGATCTTGAAGTATGGTTCTACTATCGGTTGGGATTCTTGGGGTATTACAATATCTCCCCTTTGGGAACATTCGTTCCCGAATGATACTAATTTGGTTTAAATACTAGAAAAGACTAAGATGATATACAAGATACTTACGGACTGAACCAAGACTTCATATCCGAATCTGAAATTGATGCATGATGCATGTATTGAACTGAATTTTGCAATCTACTTAGATACGAACAAACTATCTCTTAAAATGGTCATACTCACAAAATTTTAGGTAGTTAGACTAGACTAAATCAGAAAATGTAAACTGGATTTCTAGCTGCATGGATTGAATCATATTGAATGCTCTCCTCCAAATTAGAAAATGTAAACTGGATTTCTAGCTGCATGGATTGAATCATAAGAAATTTCTAAGGAAATTAGGGAGTAAGGGACTCTGGGAATGATCTGAACAAGACCTCAGAATAAGGAATTACAACATTGCTACAAATATAGCATGGAACATAGACCTATGAATCATAAGTCGGGATAGAAGTACAAGGCCTCAAGCAATGAAACTTCTCACTTTAAATCTTAACCACACTTCTAAAATACTCTCTCAACTAAACTTTCCCCTTTAACACCATACTTATTGATTCAACTTATAATTCTCACTTAACCATTGACAAATCCATCTACCAAAGTCTAAATGAACCCAAATCTCTCATAATGGTCAAGCCTAACTCGAAATAACAAGTTATCAGACATAACACCATAACATAACACCAGTCAGAATCATGAATTCACATGCATCTACACTTTTCCTAACGTCTTATCTCCAGAATAATCCTCATTATCCCTCCAACAACTATAATCCAACTAGTACTAGATATTCACTAACGCTCAATGCATCCCTCCACATGTATATAATACATGACATTCAAGCCTATCTTCATAACCCCATATACACTTCTAAATAAACGCTCATAAAATATCTTTTCCATATCCTACAAACCTCTATCAAGAACAACTTCCATGCACTATTCTTAAGAAGACATACATTAAATTTCAACTACTCATACATAGAATATAAAAATTTAACTAACCATGACGTGTATCAATGACTTGGCCTCAATCCTACTTCACACTTATAGCCTTAGCTAAAATAAGCATACAATAATCTTCCATTAATAAGAAATGTTTACTCTCTCCCATCCATAAAACTATTCATCATCACCATCTTGAACTAAGGAAAGATAATAAAAGGTTAGAACAAGAGGACCTAAAACATAAAGGGATACTGTGTATAACTTGACACTCAACTGAGGCTTGAGGAATAAAATATTTAACATCATGGACTCATCAAAGAGGTATGATCTGAGGACATACATGATATAAATCCAAATTTCACTGATCATTAAGAGTATTGATTGAGTGCTTGAACTGAACATACTGTATAGCTTGAGTACATGACTCATGACCTGCATGGCCTAAATTTGGAGTTCATCACTTATGAAATATTATTCCAACTGCTGAAAGAACTGGAACTCCTCATTTTGGGAACTAGGAGGGTACATAATTCTCTATCATATATATGAAAGTGAACTATGATCATGGAACTGAAACATAAGGCATTAGTAGGTCTTGGGATAACTGGAAATACTAGAATAAGAATGGGTCGAGCATATTACCTTATAAAGACAAAGCAACACTATATTACCTTGAGCATACAGTCGCACATTATGCTTGCAACACCATTTTAATGACGAATAACTAAACTCAAACTCTTGCATACATGGTTCAAGCCTACAAAATCACTCCCATGTAATTAGCCGTACTAACCAGGGAATCATTACACCCATCTTGGTCACCATCCACTATTCAAACTTAATGTATTGCATCAAACATAATTTGACAACTCACCTTACATACAATTCTCCCTAAAAAACTATAAAATATAACATCAAGAAAAACCATTCCATTAGAACTTCCGAGCAATAATAATTGATCAAAATCATATGGCCTATCTTATCATAATCCATTAACACATCCTCTTTCTACACCTCATTACTATTTACCCTTTTATACATCTGAAGTACTATTATAACTCTATAAGTCTCAACTAATAATCCTCTTTGCCGCCTTAAGGGAAACCTAAATTAATGCCACTAGACCACCAGACGCTTCATTTATATCCTATACTTTTCAGACACAATAAGTACTATCAATAACTCTTCCCGTACTTCAAGCAACAACTATTAACCTTACTAATAAATCTGTCTCTACCATCCACTAAACTAACACACAAGGACATATAACCTTAATACATCTCGATAACATGCATAAGCTTATATCTATACTTCCTACCAATCGTCATTCCCACAACTTCTTGACACTACTCTTCTATACCTATACTTCCAACTATAATAAGGTTCTAATATTCATAAATCATAACACTAAAGTTCACAATATCCCCCAAATGCACACTATACTTAATACTCTAGGTTCATACTATCTTCTCTTATCAACATTATCAGGGGAGGAAATTGGAACTTGCCGATCATGTTATCTTTAGAATATTACATAGGTAGAGAAGTATAGATTAACATTATGGATTTCGAGGAGGAATCTAAAAGCACATCTGACTTAGGATTAGCGTACTATTTTCATCAACATGAATAAAGTTCTTCAAAACTCAGAACTTAAAAGCATTGATGAGATACTTTTGAAACTGCTTACAATCCCATAATTATATATGGGGACTTTTTGAGAAGGATTTATCTAAAAAGATTTAAGCTTGACTGTTTCTGTTACCTTTAAAATAAGGTAGAGATGGTCTGAATAGAGCAAGATAAGACTCTATATAAGTTTCTTAGAGAAACTTTCTATAGCACAATCTGAGACTTGAAAGAAGGGAAACATTTCCTAAATGCTTTGTATCCTCTCGAAGAAAAGTACAGACGTCTCGTACCATTCCACAAGACTCTACTAGAATTGGCTTCATAGATATCCTAGGACGCTTGAACTCTGTGCTCTAATACCAAGTTTGTAACGCCCCAAAAATCTATCTCAAGATGTCACACGGTGCTTAGAACCTCAAGTGATCCCAAGCTAACCCTTCTAATGGCATACTACTAAGCAACTGATTAAATATGAGTGAATGAGGGAGTTTAATATGCATAAACATAAAGAAATACTGAAATCTTTAAAATACAATACTTATACCACTTTTACATTCTAATAAAGTCTGAAGAGAGGGATTGAAATTATAATACTGACTCTAACTGACATCTGTGAAGCCTCTACTATACTGACTATAAATAGTTGGGAAGCTACTCCAACTATCGCTAATCAATACATATGAATAAGAAAAGACACAACATAAATAAATCCAACTGAAGTCCCTGAAGTCGAAGGACTCATTACCTTGCTGACTGGAATCTTCAACTGTCTGAGTCTGAATGTGACTACTAGATCTTGTACCTATATTATGAGACAATATTGCACATAGACATATCTGTGAATCAGTACTTTGAGGATGTACTGAGTATATGGGGGTGTATGTATTAAGTCAACAATATCATTACTCTTTATAAAACCATGCATGCTGATATAAATAACTCACATATCTTGAATAAATATAAAATCTAAATCTCATAAATCATGACTAATGAAATATGTAGCATAAATATCGTGAGTCATTATACTTAGTTCTCAAATCTGTATTCTCCTCTTATTCTCAAAGCTTGTAAGCAAAAAGAAATTTTAAAACAATAACTTTCAAAACCTATGCTTTTATCTTAAGGAGGATAGGACTTTGGGAACACAATAACTTGGGAACTTTAGGACTATAAAAGTTTGGAGACTCTGGGAACATGGGAAATCTTAAAACAATAGCTTTCAAAACATATACATTTATCTTAAGGAGAATAGAGGACTTTTTTTAAAACTTAGGGATTGTAGAACTTTAGGAGTTTCTTCTAACCGACATAGACCATGTGATCTGACATGGAGTTCTACGTCGTAATCACATTGGGGAGAGCTGTTCTACCCTTGCCATCAGAGTAGAACCTTAACTTTAGTGATCACTATCTTAACCCACTTGGGGTAAATCATAATCCTACAGTGGCTCATAGTTCTGGGGCATGAGACCTTAGAATCAAACCCAACTTAGTGCTAAATACTACTTCCATACTTAGGCACAAAACTCTTAGGAAATTTACCTTACAACAGTACAAGGATGTATATAGAAAGCCAATTATGGTTCTCTTTGCTTTAAATCATTAATACTGTGGATTTCTATTTTAGCTTAAGATTCAAAGAATCAACTTTCTATCTCGAAACTTGGTAAACAATCATCAAGAAGTCTTAAAATCATGATCTTCTTAAAATATCAAGGCTAAATCTTAGGAATTAAAGCCCATGTTTCAAACTTATGTTAAAACACCAAAAGGTTTATGCTTGATAATGTAATTATTGGTAAATCAACTCAAAATCTCGAAAAAATATGATTATATGCATAAATATTCGAAAGTAGACATGTAACTCAATATCCAAATCACTTAAGATCTCAAAATCACGCAATTAGCAACATGGGGTATAAACCCTAACTTAAATTTCATGGAAAATCATACACAACTTAACAATTTGTAATTTAAAGTAAGTTTTCGGGCACAAGGATGAAAGATTTATCCTTGTTCAAAAACCCTCATACATTATTTGTCTTGATTCAACAAAACAAGTCGACTTTTGAATCCTTGAGAATGTTCTTGGAGGTTTTTCTTGAAGGTTCTTGAATGGTGATGTTTTGATTCTTGAGTTTTCTTGAAGAAAGGTTTGAACCTTGTTCTTGAGGGTTGATCTTGAAAGGAACCCTAAATTTGATGCTATGGATGAATATGAAGTTATGTGCTTTGATTTGATATAATTAGGTGTTAAAAAGGGTGGAAAAGACCCAAAATCCTTTTAAAAATGACTTAAAATTGCTAAACGGAGGTCCCCAACGGTTTGGGTGATGAACCGTCGCCCTGGGGATGGACCGTCCCTTCAACCCATCACTTTTTGGACAGAAAACAGGCTTACTACCTTAGTTACAATGGTTTGGGCAATGGTATGTCGCAGGCGCGACAGTCATCGGCCTTCCCGTCGCAATTTGGCAGTCGGGATAGCTCACTGTAAAACGGCCATAAGTTTGTACCACGATACTGAATTTTGGAGAAATTGGTATAGTTGGAAAGGTAATTCAATTATATATATGTTAATGGGTCATGAGCTCAAAATTTCCTTGTAGAATTAAAGATATGCTCATTTGAATTTGATTAAGGCAATATTCTTCTCAAGAATTTAATCGGTAAGGGATGTTTTGTTTCGCCTAATAGATAAGACATATTTGAGGCATTAATACACATCAAACTCAATCATAAAACTACCAAATCACTATAATTTATTTCTCATGAGTTTGGAGTATGGTTCTACTATCGGTTGGGATTCTCATGGTATTACAATGGACAACTTCCTTCATAATATAAATAAGACACTTAACTCTTGTTTCAATGAGATTGGATGATTTTTAGGTCTATAAAACACATGAGTAAGGATGAAATTAGGGTTTGTTATGTTTACTTTAGTTGAATTTTTTTTATACATGAATTTCAATCTTGTGATTCGTTGTATGACCATGAGTGACAAAGCGCCCTCTTTCTATGGTTGAGGCTAAGAACATGAACACTTGTCCTTTCGATTGAGTTTGTTTAAGTTGATCATCATGTTTGGTTGTTCATATATCCTTGTTATTACTATTCTATGAATTTTCTACCCTTAGTACAAACCTATGTTTGTATTGTGAGCCCTCAAGGATGAATAATAGATTAGATCATGGAATATATGTAGTGGGATCCTATATTTAAAGAAATCAATGTTAGGATTTATGTTTATAGTAGGAATATACCTAATTCACCCAATTTGGTTCATATACGAGATGAAATATAAATGTGTGTAAGTTAGTTCTCACATCCCCGCTCAATGATGCAGTTGTGGGGCTAAGTTAGATAGATGATTAGAGGATGATTATTTCCTAATTATGTTATCAACCCCATAGATAAACAACCAAGTTAATTAACTAAAATAGCAAAATTGGATAACTACATAGGATTATTCGCAGTGCCTTGACCTTGGATTTCTCCCCACTATTGTCTCCAACACTTTACATTTTTTTGGGCAATAACTTAACGACCAAAGGGCATTCTAAAAGAAAAAGAGGGGACACCTCTTTATTCTTTGGTTAATAAAAAGAACCCATTTTTATTAGAAATAGTGATGGGGGTTAACATTTTTTGAAGACACAAAAGACACACCTATTTTTAACCACCCATTCATATTTTTTCCTCTTTCTCTTCTCTCAAACACAAAAAATACAAAAATAAACACACATACATTCATCAGTGAACCCTCACTTTGTCTCCCAAACACACAAAAATAATACGCTCACCCCCACTTCACAGATTTCCCCTCTCTCTAAAAAATACACACACATGCCTCTTTCTTTCTATTTTTAATACCAGCAAAACTCCGCCGCTGCTTCTCTCTCTTTCGCCCCTGTTTCACCGTTAGCTCATCGGAGGTGATGGCCGGTGAGCTTCGAGCCACCAGTTGAACCACCACACACCTCCCTTTCCTCATCACCGACCAATACAACTACTGTTCGACCCTTTCACCTCCTTTTTTGTTGCCTCTCGCTGGAGGTGATGACCAGCTATTTTGCAGAAATTTTGATTACTTTTAGAGTCGCCACTTAATTTATTTGAAAAGGAATTAAGAAAACCTTTGAAAGTTACTTAAACGATCCAAAATAAAAAAATATTTAAATTTGAAGATTCTGAGTAAGCAGTTCCTATTTATACTCTTGGAAGGTTGTTAAGGCACCAAGAGTATCCGCTAACTTGCGGTTATCTAGATTGTTTGAAAATATCTTTTGACCAACTTCAAAAAGAAAGATTGATTGTTGAAAAGTAATTGATTTTAGAAAAAGACGTGTAAAATAAATTTGGATGACTTAGTAGGGATTTTAACTAAGTCTAAACAAATTAATAACAAAGCATGTAAAAGGGGAAGGAGGAAAAATAAAAGACTTCGGCCATTGGGCCTAAATCAATAGACCATGTCCTAATCTAATTGGACTTTTGGCCCACTTACACCTGTCCTAATCTAAATATTAGGTTTTCGGCCCACAAACTGTCCTAAGCTAGTTTTCAGACCTTTGAGGCCCAAAATTCGTCTCACCTGTATTAAAATACAACTTTGTCCTGGAGGCACAAATGAATGAATAAATAAATGACTAAATGAATAAATAAAAAAAAAGAAAATAATAAAAATCGAGACTTTTCAGGTGTCTTAGTGACCTCATCAATGAATTTTGACCCATTTTCCTTCTTCTTCTATCTTCTAGCACCCGCAAGCCATGTAATGGACCTTGGATTAAACTTTAGACTTGACGCGAATAAGTGAGCCTCATTTGACCCATTACGAAATGCAAGAGGAGAGGAGTTCATTTGGGCTCAAGATATTTTTTTCATGCAAAGAAAAGATAAAGAAATTAATATACATTCAAGGCATAATAGTTACATATTTTAAAGCAAAAGAAAATATCAAGAATCAATTTTTGAATTACAATGATAGGCATGCTTGCACACGTATAACAAGAGTAAGAGTCAATAGATAAAATGCAAAATAAAGACACCCACTTGCATGCCTCATGATTTATGTTCATATTAAGAATGAATAAAGTTAAAAGGAAGAAGGCCATATTCAATGAATTAATGAGAGAAACAAACAAAGTAAGCTTGAGAAAGAAAAGGGATGTGACAACAAGAAAAATACTCATGACTTCTAAAATTGAACAAACATAGACACTAATCCATATAACAAAAGAAAATAAAGGTTAACTTTTCAAGAAAGAGAATCTTTAAATTTCAATTAAGGCGACATTAACTAAAATTCATACATCTAAATTACAACAAATATTTTATTGAAAAATGTGTAACGACCTATGGTTTATATTTCTAAGACATCGTTGATTCTCATTTGATATTATGAATAAAAGAGAAACATGGATCAAGTCTTTACAAACACAAAGAACATATATAACAATTCGGAGTAAGAGAATAAGAATAAAAATTTAGCATCTCAAAAAGTGAAATATCGTTCAGCAATCATACTACACAGGAGTAAAAAATATTCAAATAATTCTATTTAGCCACAAAAGTTTGAACTTTCTCATCATTTTGATAAGACAACATGCGAACAAAAGAGGAATAAACATCTTGGATGGAAAATAAAGTTAGCGCTTCATCTCTTATATGAGGATTTTGAAATCCATTAAAATAATTAGCAAGAAAATGACAAATTCTTGACTTAACTAATTACTATTTTTATTAAGGCAAAACAAGGAATAATAACTATTTTTTCAGCATAAAAGAAATAACTTTACATGTTAAAACAAACATATCCGCCAACAATGAATTTAAACGAGGTATGAGTTCGTCTTTTGAGCAAAGATCAAAACTTTATACATGACAATCAAAGAATAAAGTCAAAAGGTAAAACAATCAATATTAACTATTCTTTTTAACATAAAGGAAATAGCTTTACATGCTAAAACAAACATATATACCAACAATGAGTTTAAACAAGACATGAGTATGTTTTTCAAGTAAAGATCTAAACTTTATCCAAAATAATCAAAGAATAAGGTCAAAAGGCAAAACAATCAATATTAACTATTCTTTTCAACATAAAAAAATAACTTTACATGCTAAAACCAAACATATCCACCAAAAATGAGTTTAAACAAAATATAAGTACATCTTTTAAGCAAAGATTGAAACGTTAGCTATAATAATAAAAGAATAAAGTCAGAAAAAGACACGTAAAAATATTTCTAGCTCATTTTTATATCATGAAAATGAAAATAATTAAAATATTTCGAATGAAATAAATATTTCAATTTTATTGAGAATCGAAGAAACTCAGGATTAAATTTAGTCGTGCATGGAAAAAATTAGGTGTCAACTCCAGTGAGCCGTATTCAGTAGCCACTACGCCGATTTTCCTTTGTCTCATCACTTTCACATCAAAAGTGGCCAGATCTAGCTGATTTCTGGATGTCAAAAGCGTTGCTCCAGCGAGCGCCGTTGAAGCAATACCATTGCCACCGTGGTTTTGATGTTATTTTTGTTTTATTTAAGATAAAATAGTCTAAAACATCCCTAACCTTTCCTCGAAAGTCCAACTATACACTCGAACTTCACAGAGGTCTTATCACCCCCTGAACATTTTAAAATAAAATTATTATATCCTTAAAACGTCATAAACACACCCATACTGATTAGTGAAATCCACGCATGTTTGAGACTGAAAATTTATTTATTTTTTAATTATTTATCCTTATCTTCAACCATTTTCACTTCTCCAAACCTATAATCGTATTTTTTCTTCTGAAAATCAAAATTTTCATCTTGTCAGGCAACAAAACATCAATATTCTTGAATCAAGTCGAATGGTAAGAGAGAAACGTAGAAGCAACAAGTTTAATATGGATAATTTTTTGTTCTATGTCATCATCGGATAGTAATCGTCTCCTTTATCAAACCAAATCTGTATCATCAAATAGAATCGAGTTGAGTGAATTACTAAATAGTACTACATTGTTTGACTTGTGATGAAGAAAAAAAGAAAAGTAGAATTGGTGGCGATCAATGCGATAGTGCAATAATGGTGGGTGAGATGAGACCAATTATTTTAATTAGAGGTGGGGTTTGACTTGAATTGAAGTGAGTAATGCAATGTTGTCTTAAAAATTCTTAACTTTTCTTGATTCTTAAATCTTGAAATTTGGTTAAGATATTGGGGGAAATAGGCAATGGAGAAGCGAAAAGGGTGAGAGATTTATATAGAGAGGAAAATTGAGGAATGTGAAAAAAAATGGACATGTTGTATCGAATACATTGGAGATGGTGGTTTGCAGTGGCAATAGCGGTGACAAGATAGGAGTGGTGGTGAAATTGGGTTATGTTGGAGAAAAAGATAGAAAATAAAAAATAAAAACATTATTAATATAAAGTGTGTGCACATGAAAATAAATATTAAAAATAAGTTTTAATATATTTTTGGTTCCTCACTCTCTCAAAGACAGTGAACTTCACTTTCTTTTCCATTTCAATATTTAGGAAGCAAATAATTCCATTTTTGAAATGTTCAGGAGGGTGATAGGACCCCGTGAAGGTCGGGTGTGTAGTTGAAATTTCGGATAAAGGTTGGAGATGTTTTAGACTATTTTCTTTTTCTGTAATTATGTTGCTTTAAAATACACACAAATCTAGTAAAAAAATGCCACCGATGGCGGATTCATTTTGCTACTGTGTTTATATGGGTTGTGCCTATATGCGTCTGTCTTAGTTACTGTTGTTTTGACTATCACCATGACATCTTATTTGAAATTCTCAAACAACCTTCGCACTGCTCTAATAATTTCGACTATCATAATATTTATTTGTTCTTATTCTTGCCTCTATTTTATGTTATACCATGATTTTATCAGAGATTTGACTGTGGATAATAGTGTTATAATTGTTGGACTGTTTCGTGATTGTTCTTAATAATTTTGTTGTTCATCGACATCACATGTTGATTGCGTTAAACAAAATTTGTACTGATTTTGTCCTCCATATCTTAATATATTTATAATAAACACATACTACACAGGTTTTAGCCAATGACAATATATCTCCGTCGGACTTTTGAGGCCACCCCATAATAAAAGACATATTTTACTTTTTTAAATTTACTTATTTTATATCAAGTACCAATACATGGTTGATGAAGAAATACTCCATCGATTTTCGAGACCTTCTCAAATAAAAGACGGACATTAATATACAAATATGTAACAAAATAAATAAATTCGAGCAATGACGAAATTTGTACAATATCACGACAAAACAAAGGGTTTTATGATTCGTATCTTGGCGAGACTATTTAGGATGTCCGATAAATCGAGCAACCATTTCGTAGCCATGACGCGTCTAAAACTTTATCCAGGCCCACTTTATAACAAATTTCTCTTTTTATATATACATCTGTATATACATACGTGTGCACATAATTTAATTTAATTTAATGATTATTTATTCATTTTAGTAATTCTATCAAGCATTTATACATGCTCTCGGAAACGCATTCCGAAGTACTACTTGAAAGGAATTCCCGAGCTTTATGTTTGTATTTTTTCTCATCTATATAATTGTACATAAAGATAAAAGTATAGTGGAAACTTTACTTTTTTGTATGTCGGGCGGAAATGTTTTTTATTTACATAATTCTCATAGTTTGTTTAGGCAAATTTAGGCCGTCAATATTTACATAAAATGATTAAGTTGATTAACTAATTCACACATTTAATATTGTAGTCTTTTCTTTTCAAGTAAAATCTTTATCTTTCTCTCCGTTATTTCGGTTGAGTAGGTAGTATTTGAAAATACTTTTCCTTTTTAGTACATAAAAGATACTTTTCTTTTCATATGTCACTAAGTATTTTTCTTTTCACGTGTAATTTATACATTTTTATACATAATTTCTACATATTTTCATAAAAATAAGCTTTATTCATATACTTAATACACTTACATTTTATACATTATTTTAAATATTTATAATTTTCAAAAGAATCATATTTTGCCTCCTCTCTCTTTGATAAATTTAATCTAGCCAGGTACCACATTTGTGGATTCTGAAGGGTACGTAACCCCTTTCTTTCAAATAGTTTGAACTCTTACCTAGAGTCTAAACTTATTTTCACAGACTAAAACATTAGTTACATGTGTTAATAAATAAATAGGTTTTCTTATTTTTCTTAAAAAATTATGTGGCAACTTTGTATAAATTTTAATTCTTTTAGAATTCATAAGTCATGTTTTGTTTAACCATGGTAAAAACAAGGTATGACAGGATGATGATTCTGCTGGAGATTGACAATAAGTTCTGACCATGATAGACTCAATTTTTCAATTGAGGAAAGTATTTTACATTTTTACATATGTTAATTAATAAATTATTTGATTCTTTGTCTATTATGCACATAAATTCTTTACATTATTTCCATAAATTAGTTTTGCAGTCTTATCAATTCTTTGATTCATTACTTGTTTGATACACTATATTTGTAGAAGGTAAAAACTGTCACACATTATTTTTTACTTTATTTAATCATAATCACAATTCATCGAGTCTTTGACCGTATACTTCACACAATGTGGTTCACGTGGGGTGGCTCACACTCCCCCAAACCTTTGAATTCCGTAATTTTAGAGTTGGTGCATTTAGGTTAGTGCGCCTTCTCGCAATTATTCATTCCTAGTCTCAACCATTTACGAAAATTCCTATTCTAGAAATAGATCATGCTATATACAAAAGCATAAAAAGTTTAAAATATGTTTTGACTTGATTCTTCCTGACAAGATACGTAATATTAGGGTTCAGTCTCTTTACTGTTTCAGAATAATTTCTCCAATATTCAAATTGGGGCAATTTTCTAGAATAGTTCAATGACTCCCTCCAAAGGTATTCAAAGAGGGTAAATAAATAACTTCTCAAATTCAAATTTCAATAATGTCTAGTCAGCCTATCTCCAAGTCCTCATTCAATTTTGGTTTGAGAACACCTAGATTTTTCTTCCGAACACCGTAAACCATTAAATTTATGACATAGGATTCAATAATCCTTCAGCCATAACAATGCTACCAGCGCGGTGAAATAATATCGTAACTTCTTAATGTCTGACGTTCTCAATCTTGTCAACATATTGAAGTAGTTTCAAAACTCTTCTTATGCTTGACACCCATCCTCTCAATCGTCTGATCAAAATAATTTGATGCTAAAATTAGTTCATTCCTGATCATCTTTCACATTATTCTTACGGATGAACATTACTTCTTGAAAATCATACGTGCCATATACAAATTCACAAATTTGCTTAAACTATGCTGACTCGATTCTTATTTTCACAAGATATGTAGGCGACCCTCATCCAGATTCAGTCCCATTTCTTTTTTCAAACAAAAGTTAGAATTTTGACTTGGTTGGCACCAACATAGTTAGGAGTGTACATGAGAAAGAATAAATTGGTATGATGGAGGGGACCGATTTCATGGTAAACCATAGATACTTTTGACACTTTTTAATCACACCTGAGTGACACCTAAAAAATTCTCTTTCATATCTCTAAGACAAGAACTTGGCCTAAATGTTTGTTGATCTAGAACTTGGACTAAATGTCTGTTGAGGTAAAATTCTGAGTTACACTTGGTTTAGGAAAGGATTGTAGTCCTTCCTTGACCCGATTGTGCCTTCCACAGCCAAGCAAATGACATTAATCCATAGCATTTTCTCCTTTGATCTTAAAACCTTTTCTTGGATAACCACTTTTGAGCCTATATCATTTGAGTGCTTACATGCACTATTTCTCTCTTGTCTCACCCTCTTGAGCGCACTAAATACATGAAATTGCAGACAAAGGTTCAAAATAAAAGCTGCCAAAAGCGAAGAATATATAGTCCCAGAAGAACAAAAACAAAAGGACGACTTCAAAGACGGAGCCAAACCCCCCACAACGAAAAAGAGATCTCCAACAAAGGTGGAGAATCACCAAAAAAAATGATGATATACTTATCTAAAATATAGGGGAAACTCCAGCACAGGATTCAAAAGAAGTTGAAGTAGATACAAAATAAGGGGCAAAGAATAAAAACAAAGAAGATCAAGCGTCAAAGCGCTACAAATGTCAAAAGCACATATACGGTGGAACACTCATTGAGGAACTAGTCACTTTCAGCACAAATATCATCCTACCCATCCCCAGTCCTATATAAAATCCTACAACAAGTCCTACAAGATCTTATTCTAAGTGTTCTCACATTAGTGGATACTTACATTGTAATACCCCATACTTTTCCTAGCTAATTTCATCTCAAGAATATCTAGTATTAGTATCTTAATTGAATGATGGTTATTTTGTGATGAATTTTCAAGATTTTTACTTTTTATCATGCAGAAAATTCAATAAGATTTCCATCGATATAAGACTCGCCTAAATCTGATAACCGAGTCAGAAGTTACGACTATTTTAAGTTTCCATCATAAAACAATGCCAAATTAGTCAGTGGTGCACCACGCCACAAGAGGAAATGACATTTGGAAAATTCCAGTAGGGGTCCACAATTATGGCGCGTTGCACCAGGGCCCAAATTTAGAATTGTACTTTTCCAGTGTCTTAGCACGATTTCCTCCGCATCGCACCAAAGTTTCAGTTCACAAAAGAAGGGGCAATGCGATGGCTCCGCATCGCGCCATCCCTCAGTTTCCCAATTGTCAAATTCCAGTGACCCAGTGATATCGACACGTTGCGCCAGGGGTTCAGTTTAGGAAAAGTTTACTGTCACTAAATGATGAGTCCAGGGTTAAAAGGGTCAACTTCCCACTCCTATTTAAGCCCTTTAACACGTGATTCAACCACTTTTCACCCAAAATAAACTCTCTTCTCTTAAAAACCTCTCAAGAATAAGCTAGGATTTTCATAGAATATCCCATTCCAATAAAATTTCACCGTCAATCTTCACGAAATCACAAACTAAGGTATGCATAGTGTTCATTCATGGACTCCTTTCGTCTATGAAGCCCAAGAATCCCTTTTATAAAATTCAAGTTTATGGATTTCTTTATGAATTTCATGTTGCGTTGTTTTGTTTATGTTGAGAATGATCAATTGAATTCTACTCCATGTTGGGTGATAAATTCTATGTGGGTTAAATTATTATAGATATAGATTCATGCAAAGCTATGACTAAACCCTTGAATGATGAAATTAGAATTAAACCATGATGTTTAATTATTGTACAATGATGTTTACATATACCATGCCTACAATATGTTTGATTAAATGCCTAGATGAAGGAAAAGTGTCTAACTAGCATGATACCATGAAATCCCCATGTATGTACAAGTTATGCCTATCATATGTCTTGATGAAATGCTTCTATAAATGTATTATGGATTATGATGATAGTTATATGTTCAAGTAAGTTATACCTGGTCAGTTTACTTCCATCGAGTCCTGGGGGTACTCGTACCCAAAACATTAGCTATATGCCTAGAGCCATGTCATGTTTTCACGATACTCTCAGTCAAATTATGATCCTTAGACTTCAGACAGTCTTATGACTCAGGAAATCTCCATGACCTCATGAACTCAGTAAGTTGTCAGATATCAGTAATATTCCATCAGTCATCAAAAATTCAGTAACTCAGTCCATGTTTAGTTCAGTAAATCATGTTCAGTGTCTATTTAGATGGGAGTATAAATTATCACCGAGCAAACCCAAGAATGGAAACTCACCTGTTATATGAGGGTGTGATTCTTAGAAACAATCATTGCGTTCCAGAACTATGTAGCCAACATAGGTTGAGACATCATAGCTTACTATATGAGGGTTTATAAGGTGGCTTAGCCTGCTATATGATAGTTCCCACCATTCTCACTAGAGTTACCTATTATATTAGGGTCACTTATATGTTGTCCTGACCAGTAGTGTGGTATTGACACCCTTCCAATCAAGGCATAGATTAAACGCCAATTTAGGTATAATGCATCATTTAGGGAATATCGGTTAGATGAATACCTCCTACTGTCTCAGTATTAGTCTCAGTAAAAGAACTCAGATAGTTTTTCAGAATTCAGGACTGTCAGATACAATCGACTCAGATACAGAACGAAACTCAGATAGTTCCATTAGATTTATAACTATTAGATACAGTCACACATATTATCAGTTATATTCAGATTCAGTAATCATGTTATCACCGTATTAGTGTCAGTTGTTATGTCTTATACATGTATTCTTATGCTCATGATAGTTTGTCAGTTATTATTATTGTTTATGTATATGAACCCCATGCATTCAGCCTACCTCACATACATACCAGTACATTCAAAGTACTGACGCATTTGCGCTATAGTGTCTTATACCATATGTTTAGAGACACAAGATCCAGAGAAACAGTAGATTCCAGATATTCGCAGATAGAGTTAGAAGTAAGTCCTCATATTTCGAGGACTTAATTATTTCCTCATTATATCAGTAATTAATTCATTAGTTGGAGTTAGTTGGGGATATGTCCCATCAACTCCTTACTCAGATAGTTAAGTCAGTTAGAGGGTTTCTAGACTATTATGTTTCAGACTTTAGTATTTTTAGTTTTGTTTTGGGTATTCTATTATCCCACGCAAATGTTATATCATTTAGATCATGTTTAGTATTGAGACTTATGGCCTTTTAGTTCATATTTCTATATTATAAAGTATTTTATGTAGTATACAGGTACAAATATCAGTCATGGGTTAGCTTATGGTCCTTCGGGGTCATGAGCACTGTGTAGCATTCTGGGTACTAGATTTGGGGCCTTACAAACTTGGTATTAGAGCCTAAGGTTCAATAGAGTCCTAGAATGTCTGAAAGCCGCATCTAGTAGATTCTTGTACATGGGTGTGTTGCGCACCACATTCATGTACAAGAGGCTATAAGATGTTTTAGGAATAGTTTCCCCTCTTTCAGTATTCATATCATGCTGATATGTGAGCTAATGGTAACATATTTGAGGCTTTTAACTAAGAATAATGGCAAAATCTTAAGAAACTTTTGTCGTTTTTGATTGGTTTATGTTTGATTTTGCAGCTTGAGGTGATATGATAGAGAACCAACAAGAATGGTAGCAAAGAAAATGAAATCTGAAGAAATCTAAAGAAAAGAGTGGCTGACGACATTTGTGATAAGTCGTCAGCCTGGTGATAAGTTATTAAGTTCAATGTCAGTAGTAAACAGAGAATTGTACTAAGTTGAAAGATGTGACAATATTTTTTGATAAGTTGTCAAGGGTTTGATAAGCTGTCAAGAATTTTGTCAGCCTGAGGCAACACATGAGAAATGAAGTAGAGCTTTGACGACATTTTTTGATAGGCTGTCAAGGAGCTGATAAGTTGTCAAGTTTATCGTCAGCCTTAAATAGGAAGTGCCAAAACTAAAGAAGGAGCTGATAACATTTGTGATAAGTCGTCAGCCTCTTGATAGGCTATCCCAAATGTCGTCACCTAATCTTAGGGATTTTTGAATTCTATTATTTTATTTCCATAATCAGGGTGAACTATTTAAAGCTTTGTTTTAGGGTTTTCTGGGGAGTTCGACACATTGAGTTTTGAGCAATATACTTTGATATTTTCTCTGTCTACTTTTGGCTTGATAAAGCAATTACTTTGAAGATGTTATATTCATTATTTTGGGATTCCCTTTATGATTTAAGCTGAGAATCTCTAGTTTCTATTCATCTTGTGGTAAGTTTATCTTTCAAAGAATTAATTCATCTAGTTTCTTCGATTTTTACGTCATGATTGGCTAAATTCCTTTAACCTAAATTATGGGATCTAGTGTTAGGTCTTGATAAGGTGATGAGTGATCAGGATTCAAAAGGTGGTTGGACTTCTTGATAATTCTGAGGTTTTAATTAACGTCTGTTGGTTGCAAACAATAGATAAAACCTACTTTGGTTTGCTTGAGAAAGAAATCAAATATAGTAGGAAGTGAATTATCAACAAGGACTTGGAAATACTCCGTTTAATAATCAACACTGTAACAAGGTTGGTTAACCTAAGGTAAAATCTGGGCAGTGAATATAAATTCCCTAAGTTTGAGAGGATTAGGTAATTAAATGCTTAAGTAGGTTGAGAGACATTTAAGCATAACTTCGATAAAGATAACTTATTATCCTACCTACCGTGAGAATCCTGAACCACTAGTAGCATCCGTCAAGTACCAAAATCCCTAGTGAACATAATTCTGTTTTTTCTTTAACTCTTTATTATGAATACTGAAACTAACATAACCAAAAATTGCTTGTTAAACTAAGACCTCCCATTTCTTCAAACATCCAACTATCAGTTGATTAATTTTCAAATAATTTACGTTCATGCCATATTCCCTGTGGGATTCGAGCCCAACCTAGTTGGGCTTTATATTGACAACGATCGCTTACATTCTCATTGAGAGGTGTAGTTTGAGCGTTATAAAAAATAGCACCGTTGCCGAGGAATACGATTGTAAACTGAAGTTTGTGTGCGCAAATTGACAGTTAGTTAAGTTTCCTAGTTTTACGTTTATTTGTTATTTCTATTTATTTGTAGGATATTTATAGTGTATGGCAAGAATCAGAAGTTTCAAAGAACCATTATTACCACTTAATCCAAAACCGCAACGAATTGGAAGAATGGCAGAGCAACAAGAGGCTGACAGTCTGGCAGCCTTAGCTCGAGCTCAGGTGAATGTGCAAAATGTCGGGCAACAAGCACGACATCGAAATCCTGAGGATGAATATTTGGGAGATGAGGAGTTGCTGAATCCTGGTAACCCAAGGCATGCAGAGCAGATAGCTGTACCAGTATGGCGTAATTTTAATAGGAACCATCTATTTTGAGAAAGAAAAGAGTACCAGCCGATCCAGTATGATCTTAATGATGATGATAATGGAATGGACAGAGAAGTTTCAATGGGTGAAATTATTGCTCCACCGTTGGCACCTGGGGCCAAGTTCAACATTACGAGTACTATGATCCAACTCCTTAATCTGAAGGGGTTGTTTGGTGGCCTTCCTAGGGATGAACCGAACCTGCATCTGGTGAATTTTTTCACCATCTATAAATCTTTTGATAACCTAGGAGTGGGCCAAAATGCTATCCGGTCGAGATTGTTCCCCGCTGTCTCTGTCTGGGGAGGAAATTTTGTCGCTAAATAAGTTGACGCCCGATTCTATAACCAACTTGAGACAGTTGAAAGGAGCTTTCCTAGGAAGGTTATTTTTACCTTCCAGAAGGGTACAGTTGAGGGGCGATATCAACAACTTTAGGCAGCTCCCGACTGAAGCCTTGCATGAAACCTGGGAAAGATTCAAGAAGAAGCTAACGCAGTGTCCGAATCACAACATGACAGACATACATTTGATGGAGACTTTGTACCGGCTCTTAACTCTATTACAAAGCTAATTGTAGACAATGCTGCTAGTGGTTCGTTTGTTGATCTTACATTTCAAAAGGCTTCAGAGATACTGGACAGAATGACCAAACAGAGTCGGGCATGGAATACCAGAGACTCTGTGGTGTCCATCCCCACTACTTCTGTTGGTACTACTGCAGAACAACGCAGAAGAGAAGAGGAGCATGACTAATACATGGCTCCCTTGAAAACACAGATGGACTTGCTAACCAAGCACTTGCTATCAGGCAGAGGTTGAGAAGGTGAAAGATGTGTGATCTCAGATAGGATTGAGGCTGATGCATAAGAAGAGGCTAACTATGTTAATAATCAGGGGGGTTTCTGAGGCAATAGCCAAGGGAATCAAGGTTGGAACTTTTATGATAAGCCTAGTTATAAAGATAGAGAGCAGGGAAATTGGAGGAATAATAATGACCGGAGCGTGCTATATGTTTCTCCTAGAAATCATGATGACTATGTTGTTGAAAGGAGTAGAGGCTACCAACTCTGGTATGACCACCATGAAGACCGATCTGACATCCATTAGTCAGTTGGTGCAATCATACTCCACCATAATCAAATAGTTAGAGCAGCAGATGAGCCAACTCTCCACAGTATTTAACCAGAGGAAGAGCAGAATGTTACCAAGCGATACGGTTCAGAAACCGCAGAATGATGGCTCATGCATGGTTATTAACACTAAAAGTGGTAAGATATTACCTGGACCTTCTGTGAGCAAACCTGTTGTTGATAAGGTAGCTGTTGATGAACCAAAAGAAGGAGGTCCAGTGGAGTCTGAGAAGCTGGATAATTCTGATGATGTTTCAAAGAAAGGTGAAGAAAAGGACAAAGAGGTAGTGCTAAAAACTATCCCAAGACCACCACCTCCCTTTCCTCAGCGGTTGAAGAAGAAAACTGATGATGCAAAATTTAGCAAATTCATGGCAATACTCAAGCAATTGATAATAAATATGCCTTTGGTTGAGGCACTTGAGCAAATGCCAGGATACACGAAATTCATGAAGGACCTTGTGACTAAAAAAAAGAGAGGTGAGCTATGAATTGAAAGGTAATCTTCATTATTGTAGCACTATTTCTACAAGGGCCTTGGTGCAGAAGAAACCAGACCAGGCGCATTCACTATTCCCTACAAAATTGGAACTATGGACTTTGCCAAGGCATTATATGATCTGGAATCAAGCATAAATTTGATGCTGCTAGCTATTTATAGAAAGTTGGGTCTAGGAAATCCCATAACCACCAACATGCGAATCGTGATGGTGGATAGGTCAGTAAAGCGACCTGTTGGCATTTTGTATGATGTGTTGGTGAAGGTGTCCAACTTCATATTCCCTGTAGACTTCGTCATTCTGGATTGTGAGGTAGACTTTGAGGTTCCCAGAATCTTGGGTCGACCTTTCCTTGCAACCGAAAGTGTGTTGATTGATTTGAGAGCGAATGAGCTCTTATTCAGGATGAATAATGAAGTGGTACAGTTTGATATATATAAATCTAGCATGAATAAATGAGTGTGTTCTCAGTATTTTATGTGTATTATGAGGACGAACAGGAGGTGTCAATAGCTGAGTAACTTGTTATCGAACCTTTGGCCACAGTTATGATAAATTTTGATAGTGAAGTCATCAGAGAGTATGAAGAGACTGTTTATGATTTTGCATGATGGGGTTCATATCTTTATGCTCCTAAAAAGGTAGACCTTGACCTTTCTAATCCACCAACACCACCAGCCAAGCCATGTATTGAGGAGCCACCGGGTGTTGGAATTGAAAGAACTGCCTGGGCACTTATGGTACGTGTATTTGGGCAACGGGAACACGCTACCTATTATTATTGCAGCTAATTTAGCTGAACAACAGGTAAACACACTTATTTCAGTACTTCAGAGGCATAAGAGAGCTATAGGATAAACCATCGCAAATATTATTGGCAATCCCCCTGGCATCTGAATGCATAAAATTCAACTTGAGAAAGATTGTATTCCAACCATAGAGCATCAACGCCATCTTAACCCCCAACGTAAGAGGTGGTTAAGAAAGAGATTATTAAGTGGTTGGATGCAGGAGTGATTTACCTTATTTCTGACAGCAAATGGGTGAGCCCAGTTCAATGCGTGCCCAAAAAAGGGGGCATGACTGCGGTTGCAAATGAAAGGACTAAGTTGATTCCACTCAGGCCTGTGACTGGGTAGAGAGTTTGTATGGACTACCACAAGCTAAATTCATGGACTCTAAAAGACCACTTTCTGATGCCCTTTATAGACCAAATGCTTGATCAATTGGTTGGAAGGGGGTGGTATTATTTTTGGATGGTTATTATGGATATAACCAAATCTATATTACTTCTGAAGATCAAGAGAAGAAGATATTCACATGTCCATATGGAACTTTTGTATTTAAGAGTATGACTTTTGGGCTATGTAATGCACCCGCCACTTTTCAATGGTGTATGATGTCTATCTTCTCAGATATGGTGGAGGACACTATAGAAGTATTCATGGACGATTTCTCTGTGGTGGGAGATTCATTTGAGATATGTTTGGAGAACTTGAGTATAGCCTTGCAATGATGTGTTGAATTTAATTTGGTGTTTAACTGGGAAAAATGCCATTTTATGGTTAAGAAGGGCATAATTCTCGGCCACAAAATTTCAAAAAAAAGGATAGAAGTTGATCGAGCAAAAGTGAAAGTTATTGAGAAACTGCCCTCTCCTATTTCAGTGAAGGGAGTGCATAGTTTTCTTGGACATGCTAGCCTTTATCGGAGGTTTATAAAAGACTTCTTGAAGGTTGCAAGTCCACTTTGCAAAATTTTGGAGAAAAAAGTGAAGTTTTCCTTTGATGATGATTGCTTGAAGGCATTCGAATACCTTAAAAAGAAGCTGGTTGAGGCCCCTATTATTGTTGCACCAGATTGGTCAAAACTATTTAAGATCATATGTGATACAAGCGGTGTTTCCCTTGGAGCTGTATTGGGATGAAAGATGGACAAACTGTTTCATCCGATATATTATACCAGTAAAGCACTGAATGGAGCGCAAAAGAATTACACCGTTACTGAGCAGGAACTTCTGGCTGTAGTGTATACTTTTGAGAAGTTCAGGGCTTATCTACTTGGGACCAAAGTGGTGGTCCACACTGACTATATAGCCTTGAGGTACTTGATGGTGAAGAAGGATGCAAAACCAAGGCTGATTAGATGGGTGTTGCTGCTACAAGAATTTGACTTTGAGGTCAAAGATCGGAGAGGTTCTGAAAATCAGGTTGTAGATCATTTGTCTAGAATGGAAGGTGAACAAGCAATTAATGATGAAATGGAAATAAATGATGCATTCCCTTATGAGGAGATCTTGGCGCCGGCTATGGAACAATTGCCTTGGTATGCTGATTATGCAAATTATGTTGTGAGTGAGGTCATCCCAGAAATCTTTCTTTCCTTCAAAGAAAGAAATTCCTGCATGATGTGACACATTACTTCTGGGATGAGCTGTATCTTTTTCGGTGATGTGCGGATAATATTATAAGGAGATGCATGATGAAAGTAGATGTATTATGTGTACATGCTTCCTCAATTGGAGGTCACCATGCAGGTGAGCAAACGGCTAAGAAAGTGTTGCAGAGTGGTTACTATTGTCCAAATTGTTTAAGGATGCCCATGAGTTTGTGTTGAAATATGACCAATGTTAGAGGCAAGGGTCAATCTCCAAAAACCATGAGATACCTTTGATTGCGATGCTTGAAGTGGAATTATTTGATGTATGGGGCATCAATTTCATGGGCCCTTTTGTAAGCTCATATGGGATGAAGTATATTTTAGTTTCTGTTGACTATGTATAGAAATGGGTCGATGCTACTGCCTTGTCTGATAATGAAGGAAAAAGAGTTGTTGTTTTCTGAAAAAGAATATCTTCTCTCACTTTGGATTACCACGCACTATTATAAGCAATGGAGGATCTCATTTTTGCAATAAAGTGTTTTAAGCAGCTTTAGCAAAATATGGGGTGAAACAACATAGGGTAGCCACACCATATCACCCACAAACTAGTGGGCAAGTGGAAGTGTCAAATCGAGATATTAGAGACATCCTGGCCAAAACGATGTATGCTTGTCATAAAGATTGGTCTCAAAAGATCGATGATGCCTTATGGGCATATCAGACTGCTTTCAAGACACCCATTGGCATGCCACCATTTCAGCTGGTCTATCGAAAAGCTTTCCACCTACCAATAGAGCTGGAGCACAAGGCATGTGGGCACTCAAAAGGCCGAATTTGAGTTGGAAGAAGGCAGCAGAGCTGAGACTGGAACAATGAATAAGATGGATAAATTCTATCTTAGGGCATATGAACGAGCGAATCTATATAAAGAAAAGATGAAAAAGTACCATGATTGGAGGTTAGAGAAATGAGACTTCTAAAAGGGTGACTTGGTGTTTCTGTTCAATTCCATACTTAAACTGTTCCCAGGAAAGATTAAATCCAAGTGGTCAGGCCCGTTTAGAGTTAGTCAAGTCTACACATTTAGATTAGTAGAACTTGAAAATGAAGATGTCAACACCTTTAAGGTGAGTGGGAAATGAGTCAAGCTTTACATTAGTTCGAAAGAATTGATAAAAATCATCATTACTGTTTGTCTCGATGAAGTCTCAAGTAATCGAGATACCTGAGTCATACCGTGATGTTAAATTAGGCTCTGCATGGGAGGCAAGCCATGACCCTCAGGATTGATCTATTCCAGGTATACTCTAACCCTTAGTTCAGATTTTCTTTGATTTTAAGTTGAGGGTGTAGAGTAAATTGTTGTTGTAAAATTTTGTAGCCAATTAGGAGAAATACTTTTACTTGGGGCAGTTTAATTGTTTTCTGATTTTTGTACACATCTTCAAGTGGTCTACTCCTTTAACCGTGTGATTTGCATTCAAGTGTGACCACTGTGCATCTTTGTGTGGCATTAGTTCTAGTAACATAATAATCACTGCTAAACAGCTGCATGAACTGAATGAGTCTTAGCTTGTTATATACGTGTGTGCCATGTGTGTGTGAGCAACTACTTAGTTCCCTTTGTATGCTGAAGCCAGAACTTTCCCGGTTAGTCTTACCTAGGTTGAAGGATAGGGGTTTGGAAAGGATCATAGACCGTTTTGATATTAGCTCACTTTAGCCTAAATGACCTTCGCTATGTGTATACTATCCTTTGATACCTATTTTGAGCCTAATTAGCCTATTTCTTTGTATGACACCTGTCACCTTTCCATTTAAATCATAATGAACCTATTTTGGCCCTGGTCCTCCTTGGACACTGTACACCTGAACTTAGGCAAATGGCCTAAGTTGAGGGTGGATATCATAGGGGTGTGTGATATAGAATGAGTATGAAGAAAGGTAGCATAAAAGAAAAGAATAAAAAGATGGGTGCAGAGGAAAAGTGCAAGAAAAAGACAAATTTTGAAAAAGATTAAGTAATTGTGAAATGACTGCACCCATCCTAAATAAGTGTGATCAAGAAAAGAGAAGAGTGTAAAAGGCTAATGAGTGAAACCCCAAAAATCTATTGTAGTGTCAAGGAGGCTTAGTCACTTTAAATACCATAGAGAATCATACCAGCCTCTAGCCTACATTACAATCCTAAGAGAAGTCCTATAGTGATCCTAGCTGACCTATCTGAAGATCTGGGTAATGAATATAAGGGCAAGCCTATGGTACTTGACATACACTGATTGGAACTTTGTTCAGAGAGTGAGTGTTTATATTGTCCCCCTCATTACATATATAATTCTTGATATGAGAGAAAGGAGATTTCTTTGTTGTAAGGGCACACTGGTTACATTGCTAGTTTCTGACTTGTTCGGGTATTGTAATACTGGTCTATGCATGGTTGTTATGATTGAATTGATCCCGTATCTTGAGTCCTATGTGTTGCATTGATATTCTTCATTGTTCTTGAATTGAGTGACCTTGGAGATGGTAAAAGTGTTTTGAGATGATCTGGATGATTGACTGCCAAATGTACTTTATAATCATAATTTTAACCACTCACACATATTTTTTCCTCTTTCTTCTCTCTCAAACACACAAAAAATACAAAAATACACACACATACATTCATCAGTCACCCCTCACTTTCTCTCCCATATACACACAAAAACAGTACGTACACCCACACTTCATAAATTTTCCCTTTCTCAAAAAAATACACACATATGCCTCTTTCTCATTATCCTTGATGTCGAAGACCGAGTTAACCGTTAGATGGATGGTGACCACCAAAATGACACCGCTAATCCTCCTTTTTCTCTTTCATTTTACCGTTAACTCCCCAGAAGTGATGACTGGCGAGTTTCCAGCTACCAGTCGCACCACCACGCGCCTTTATTTCCTCTCTTTCCCCATCGCCGACCAAGATAACCACCATACGTCCCATTCATCTCTTTTTTAGTTGCCTTTCACCAGATGTAATGACCGGCGATCCTCTTTCAATATCCACTACTCTTTTTTCCCTTGTCTGATCACTGTCACACCGAAAGTGACCAGATCTAGCTAGGTTCTCGACATCTAAGGCATTGCTCCGACGAATGTTGTTGAAGCAAAGTCGCTGCCACCATGGTTTAAATGATGTTTCTATTTTCTTTAATTATGTTGATTTAAAATACACACAGATCTGGTTAAAAAATGCCACTTTCGGTGGCTTTATTTTTCTACTGTGTTTATATAGGTTTTGTCTATATGATTCTATCTTGGGTACTGTTGTATTGACTGTCACTATGCCATATTTTGGTATCCTCAAACAACCTCTTCACCACTTCAATAATTTTGGCTATCATCATATATTTTGTATTATACCATGATTTTATCGAAGATTTGACTGTGAACAGTAGTGTTATAATTGTTTGACTATTTTTGTGATTGTTCTTACAAATTTTGTTGTTCACTGACATCACATATTGACTGGGTTAAATCAAATTTGTATTGATTTTGTCCTCCATGTATTATTAAACTTATAATAAACATGTACTACATAGTTTTTGGCTAATGACAATATCTCTCTATTGGATTTTTGAGGCAACCCCATTACAAAAGATGAATTTTATTTTCTCAAATTTACTTATTTTGCAGAAAGTATCAATACCCGACTGATGATGAAATTCTCCTTCAATTTTTGAGGCCTTCCCGAATAAAATACAGACATTATGTATACAAATACGTAATAAAAATAAATAAATTCGGGAGATGACAAAATTTTTACAATATCACGATAACACAAAGGGCTTTATGATTCGTATCTTGGCAAGTCAATTTAGGATGACCGATAAATTGAACAACCATTTCGTAGCCATGGCGCGTCTAAAACATAATCCGATCCCACTTTATACCAAAAGTCTATTTTTATATATACATCTCTCTCTCTCCCTATATATATATATATACACACATGTGCACATAATTTCATTTATTTTAATGATTATATTTTCATTGTTAGTACTTCTATCAAGCATTTATACGTGTTTTCAGTAACACATTTCGAAATACTATGTAAAAGGGAGTCCCAAACTTTATGTTTGTATTTTATTGCTTGTCTGTATAATTTTATATAAAGATAAAAGTATACTGGAAACTTTACTTTTTTAGGTGCCGGGCAGGAATGTTCTTTATTTACATAATTCTCTTCGCGTGTTTAGGGAAATATAGGTTGTTAATATTTGCATAAAATGATTAAGTTGATCAATTAATTCACATATTTAAATATTATAGTATTTTCTTTTCAAGTAAAATCTTTATCTTTCTCTTTGTGATTTCGGTCAAGTAGGTAGTATTATTTTCACATGTAATTTATACATTTTTATACATACCTTTTACATATTTTCATAACAATAAGCTTTATTCATATACTTAATACACATACGTTGTCACATTATATTTATATTTTTCAAAAGAATCATTTTTTACCTCCTCTCTCTTTGATAATTTAGTCTGTCCGGGTACAATATTTGTGGATTCTAAAGAGAACCTAACCCCTTCCCTTCAGAATAATTTGAACCCTTACCTAGAATCTAAACTTGTTTTCACATAGAATCTAAACTTGTTTTCGCAGACTAAAACATTAGTCACATGTGTTATTAAATAAATAATATACTTATTTTTCTTAAAAAATTAGGTGATGATTTTGTATAAATTTTAATTCTTTTAGAGTCCATAAGTCATGTTTTGTTTAACTTTGATATCAATATGGCATGATAGTGCTGACCACTGAAAGTGACATGAATGTGGCCAACCTGGTCCCTAAGTAGTTTCAGTTTTGTCGCCAAACTGTCTTCAAGAGCCAGGTCCTAAAATAATTAATTGTCAATCATCAAACCTAAGGACTTAATAATTTCCTCCTTTTTGATGATGCCAAACCTATACTTAACCTAAGCAAACCCATACTTAACCTTAAGCATTCATACTCTGTTCCCCTTTTCACTGATACCATCTTTGTGAGTTCCCCCTGTCTATTATACCAAGTTTTCCCTTGAGTGTGAGAACTTAATCCCAATACCAGCAAAATACTTACTACACACTATACCTTATCCAACAACACTACTTACACATTTTTCCTCATATTCCCTTTAATTGCATCATCAAAGAGAAAAAATAGTAAACCAAGTGAAGATAAGCACACATGTTGATTGAGGCTACACTAACATGGGTAAGAAAAAGTAGAAAAAGAAAAGAGAGATGATAACAGCAAACACAAGTCATTTATTTATCAACAAGGTAACAATATACAACAATTCAGATACAATAATAATAAATGAAACTAAATACAAGTAATACCGTAGAATAGAGTAAAACAGGGAACTGATAATAGGCTTAAAGTGACTAGACACAACTGGGCTTAAGAAGAAGAGATACAACAAAGGCTAGGTTGACTGAGACTTAGGTGGAGGTACTAGGAGGGAATGAGATAGCTGATGAAGGGCATAGTAATCGTCTCATTCTCAGCTGCATGGTTTCTCAAAAGTTGTTGAGTTAAATACTCAACTTTGGCTTTAAGGTTCTTGACTTTCTCATGCAATATATCATTTTTAGCCCCAATACCTTCACTCTGACCAGGTCCCTCACCACCACCTTTCACATTTGTAGCCTTCAAGGCCAATATCTCAACATCCTTTTTCTCCAAAGCGATAGTCATTTCTTCTAACTCTTCTCTCAACCTAGTTTGCTCATCAATCCAGTCAGCAACTATATATTTTGACTTAGAACCACTCCTCCCAGGAATGCATTTATTTTCCTCCAGCATTGTAAAGTTAAACATTTGTTTTATGAAACCTTCCTTTCCAGTTCCACATGCTACACCAAAATAGGCAAATATCATATTCAACCAAAAACCATATGCCAACCCATACATTCCATCTTTGGCAGTCATTACTTTATTTATATGTTCAATGATAATTCTAGAAAGATTCACATGCTTGAACTTTGACACGGCCTCCATGAGGAACAGTTTGGAGCTATGACTGTGTTTTCTTAGTATGGGGAAGAAATGCCTTGTTGACTACTTTAAAAAGAAGTTGAAAATCTTTTTCTAGGGCTTTCTTACTCACATTCTTGACATTTATGTCGTCTAGCTTTTTTTAATATCTTTAGAAACTTTTTAGATCCTTTTTCATTTCTTAAGGACCTGGTCCATTTAGTAGGCATACCAAATAAAATGAGGCTCGACCTATAGGGAGAGTGTCATCCATCACCTGCTCATCAATAGAAATATTCTCTCATTCACTTGAGTAGTCATATAGAGTATCATCAAATAAAGTGATGTTATGATAAAATATCCTGACCTTCTTCTCATACAAAGTGGGAACTGGGGGCTCAAAGAGATGTTCCTAACTCTAAAATTTCACCCACTCTATTCACTCAGCCATGCCAGATATGACAAAAACTTTAGGATCAATAACTCGTCCTCTCAAAACCTCCTAGGTCTTAAGAATCTCCTATCTTTCCTCCCTTGTCAATCTATTTCCTTTTATTTTTTTATAAAAGACTTAATGCTAGAGCCAATTCCTTTAACTAAGATCCCAGGGACTTTGGAAGTCCTGACAAACTTTGAACTGGGACATGGTCCCTTGGAACTCTTTGCTTCTTCTCTTTTCCTTTTTCCTTTGTAGTGGTTACTGTTTTCTTAACCAACAATCCTTTTGATTTTCACTTCTTTGGGGAAACACCACCACCACCTTTTATTTTGGATCGTATAACAACCATACTCTTCACCATATCATCACTAACTTCATCCTCAGAAGCACTACCAAAAATTCTATCAAAATCACTATCATCATTTCCTTCATTTTTAGTTCCCTCCCCTGATTCTTCTACTATTACCACTTTCCAAATCAGCACTTCAATGTCTACGACAACCTTTTTCTTTTTTTGACATTTTATTTGTTTTCCACCAGAGCATCATACATTATATTTTTCAAACTCAATCTAATCCCATGATATTTGACAGGCTTAGATGGAAATTTGGCAGTGGTCGACACACCCTTCTTATACATTTTCCATGATAAGGATAAGTCATCCTCACTATTCTTAGTTCTTTTGTCATCTGCAATCATATCAGGTAAATCAAGAGCAAAGAAAACACCAAATTGTCATCTTTATAACCTATAGAAGGATTATTTTTCTTCTTTGTAGACAACATAATAGGTGTTGTATCCTATTTTGGAGAACGAGGGGAACTAGAGCCTCTAAGAGGCTTTTCACTCAATGTAGTCATACCCTGAATAATGATTTGCTCACTCATGGCAAGGATATTGGAAGAGGTGATATTTGAAGTAGATAGGTCCCCATCAAGCATGAGTTCATCCACAATAGGGCTATCAGATTTGGCAGATGACCCCTATTTTTCAAGAGTTAGATTTTGGGATGAAGAGATTGGGTCAGACACTTTAGAAACTGATTGGTCTGAGACTTAAGGTACTTCGTCAGAGCCATTTTATTTAGTTAAGAAATCGTAGGGTCAGGGGTGGATGAGTAGTTTGGCCAGTTTTCTCAGAAAAATATGCAATTGATGAATCCTTATCCTTTTCAAATATTGGATTACTTATATTTTTGTAAAAGAAAGGTGGAGAGAATATTACTATGGCAAAGGATTATAGAGATTAGAGTCAGGGGGAGAGAATGGAGGATAAATCACTTAGAGGGGTTTGGGATCATTTCGTGAAGGATATAATGATTATGCGTTGGCCATGATGAGTGAGATCCTTGAATCTTTGAGAGCTTTTAGCATTTGAGGAAATATGAATTGTGAAAATCAGTTTGGGAAATAAAATGGTAAGAATAAAGGGCTTAAATGAGAAAGAGAGAGATAGAGAGTGTGGATTTGGTTTAAATAGAGAAGAAAGGAACATTTTGGATCAATCTTAACTCAATCAAAGGGGAGGACATGTATGAACGAATGGACATGTCGCATGGACTTAAAGTAGAGGCAACTTTTAGAAAGAGTGGGAAGTCTATATGGCATGATCATTTTTTATTATAAAAATTCTATCATTAAGAATTAAGTATGATGCTAACTTGATAAGGGATCTAGTCCCTACATGACCTTATGAACTTTTAGTGCATGAAGCTATCACATCGTACTTCTTAATCTTCCTTCCTACCATAGGTGTGTAGCTACAAAAGATATGAGATTGAGTTAAAAATGTCCAAAATTATCTTACATGGATACCTTCTAGACATATCCAACATTATATTACATAGATACATGCTCATCAAATCATAACCATTCTTATAGGATTAGGAAAAACAAAATGCTTTCAACTTTGTCTCAACAGCCTCAACTTTATTCTATTCCTTTCAACTATTTCATACCAAGTGCTTTAGTAAAAATGTCATCTATTTGATACTCAGTGCTTCAAAAAAGCATCTTGATCAATTCTTTTGCTACATCATCTCTAAGGAAGTGATGTATGATATCAATGTGCTTGGTCCTCTTACGTTGAACTGATTTCTTAGCCATATTAACAACACGTGTAATCATAGAATAGAGTAACACAATCTAAAAGAATACCAAAGTCCTCAAGTTGCTACTTGATCCACAATAATTGAGTACAAAATGAGATGGATACTGCATATTTAGCTTTAGTAGTTAAGAGAGCCACTGAATTTTGTTTCTTAGTGCCCCTAGAAATCAAAGAAAAGACACTAAATTTTATTTCTTAGTGCCCTAGGAAATCAAAGATGATCCTAAAAAATATTCCATTCTTGAGTTACTCTTCTGGTCAACAAGGTACCCAGTATAATCAACATCAACATGTCTAACCAAGTCAAAATAATCACTAATAGGATAGAGGAGGACCGGGTTGGGGGTACCCTTGAGATATCTCAGAATCCTTTTGGCAGACTTCAAATGAGATTACTTTGGACTTGCTTGCAATCTTGCATTTATCAATACACTGAACACAATGTAAGGTCTTCTAGTAGTAAGATAGAGTAATTAACAAATAATTCTCTTGTACATAGTTTCATTGAAGAGGGACTAAGTTCATCCACGTCCAGTTTTGAGAAAGTTCCAATAGGAGTGTCAATAGGCTTTGTATCCTCCATGTGGAATATTTTGAGCAGCTCATAAATATACTTTTTCTAGAAAATGTTGGACCCAATTGCATTTTGCTTTATTTTCAACCCAAGGAAGAATTTAAGTTCTCCCATAATGCTCAACTCAAACTCACTACTCATCAATTTTGCAAATTTATCACATAGGGAACTAGTTGTTTCTCCAAATATGATGTCATCATTATACACTTGAACAATGATCAGATTTCTTCCTCTTTTCTTCAAGAATAGTATGTTGTCAATCTTTCCTTTTTTGAACCCGTTGTCTATCAAGAACTTTTAGAGCCTCTCATACTAAGCTCTAGGAGCTTGCTTTAAACCATATAAAGCTTTGTCCAATTTGGCAAAATAATTTGGAAAATCAACTTTTTCTAAACTTAGAGGCAGCTTCACATACACTTTTTCTTTAAGCAGTTTATTTGAAAAAGCACTTTTCACATCTATCTGAAACAATTTGAACTTTAAGTAAAAGGCAAAAGCAATGAGTATTTGAATTGCCTCATTTCTTATCAGCAGAGCAAATGTTTCATTATAGTCTATCCCCTCTTCATAGTTAGAACCTTCCACCACCAGCCTAGCCTTGTTTATGATAGTATTACCTTGCTTATTAGCTTTGTTTTAATAAACCTAAATGGTTTATATGACCATTCTAAATAATGGGCGATGGAATAGGTTCCACTCCTTTATTCTCTCATACTGATGTAGCTCTTCTTGCATTGGATTAATCTAATCTTCATCTTTCAAAGCTTTCTTTACATTCTTGGGCTCAATTTAAGACAAAAAATCTGAGAAATCACACAAGTTCCTAGCTTTATTTATAGTCTGCATTCTTGAATCTAAAGGAGAAAGTAGATTATCAAGAGGATATGAAGATTGATACTTCCAGCTAGATCTTTGAGGAGTGGGTTGACTAGAACTATGATAAGCTCCTATTGAGGCATTATCCTCAGGAGAATGGTAATTCACTGAGTTGGAGTGAGGATCAACATCTTTATTTAGGGATCGAACCAGGTTCCTAGTGTTCTTCTGAATCATCTTCATTGTCATGAGCTAACCTAGTCCCTGAGAGTGTTTATCACCCTTTATTTCAGCTTCTAACTCATCATCATTATCAGATGACTTCCCTAGAACCTTAAGGAGTTCTTTATGGTTTACATATTTAAAGGATTTCTTCACTGGCTCCTCCAGCATCATCAAACACAACATGTACACTTTTCTCTACACATTGAGTTCTTTTATTTTAGATTTTGCAAGCTTTGTTGGTTGAAGAATATTCCATAAAAACTCTTTCATCACTCTTTGGATCAAATTTTCTAAGGTTATTCTTTCTATTGTTTAGCACAAAACACTTGCATCCAAAAGGATTAAAGTAGTTCAATTCAGGATTTATTTTGGTTATGAGTTCATAAGGAGTCTTATTTTGAATACGCATAATAAAACACCTGTTAATCGCATACCAAGATTTATTTACAACCGCAACCCAAAAATTTTGAGGTATGCCTACATCAATCATGGCAATCTTTATTTACAACCTCAGCCCAAAAATTTTAAGCTATTCCTACATCAATCAACATGGTCATGGCAATGTCCATCGAAGTCCTATTTTTGCTTTCCACAACACCATTTTGATGAGGTGTTCTAGGAGTTGTTAAATTGTGATTCATTCTAAGCTCATTGCAAAACTGATTACACTTTGCATTTTCAAACACAGTGCCATGATTTGATTTGATTTGATTCTAGCTTTCTTTTCATTGTATTTCACTAAAACCTGCTTTGCAAAGGCTTCAAACACGGGAAAGGTTTCTTTTTTAGATCTCAAAAAGAATGTCAAGGTGAATTTAGAGTAGTCATCAACTATGAATAGAATATAATTTTTTTCCTCTATAGTTCCACATAGATCCATATAAAGAAGATGGAGAGGTCTAGAAGTGCTTGTTTCTTTCTTTGGCTTGAAGAAGGACTTGGTTTGCTTACCTTTCACACAGGCATCACGCACTTTAGAGCTAACAAATTTCAGCTTAGGCGATCCTCGAACTAGGTTCTTACTGACCAACTTGTCCAGCAAGGAGCAACTCACATAACCTAATATTTTGTTCCATAATTTAGAGGTATCATCTTCCACACTGAGACATGTCAGATTCTTGGGTTTGCAGGATCCTAGATCAGCAACATGCATATTTTTGTTCCTCTATACAGTGAGCATTACTTATCCATCTTTGTGGATTATGACTATGCACTTGTCTGACCTAAACTTCACTTTATTTTCTTTGTCACAAATCTGTGCTACACTCAGCAGACTGAATTTGAGTCTATCAACAAAATGTACATCGTCAATTTCTTGACTCAAACTGTTCCAATCTTTTTTAATTCCAATAATGTACCCTATGTTTCTATAACCAAAGGAGACACTTCCTCCTTCATGGGCCTTAAGCGAGAGGAAGTCTTCAATTCTTCTAGTCCAATGTTTAGAAAAACCACTATCCATGATCTAGTAGTGGCTACTTCCTCTTGCTTTGACCTACATTGACAATTATTTGTTAGCTTTAAGAATCTATTTCAGCTTGAGTTCCTAGTAAGGTGACAAAGAAATAATCAGGTTCTTCTTGGTTGAGCCAGGTGAACTACCACTATTTCCTTTAGATTCAGAATTTTTTTTAGACTTCTTACAGTAGCTAATCTTGAGGAGAATGAGTCTTTTGTATAACCATTTTTACCACAGTGAGTGCACAAAAGATTGTCTTTGATTGACATTTTTTCTAAAGGGATTATATGGAACACTTGAACTATGGTACCCCAGACCTCTTTTGCAATTTGATACTTAACTATTAAGATTAGTCAGAACTTGAGACGAGGTGGTCCACTTAATAGACTTCTCAAGATTAGCCTTAATCTGAACAAGGTCCTTTTCCATTTCAGAATTTCTCTTAAGCAAGACAGCCAGGTCAACTTTGCCTTGGCCTATTTTTCTTCCAAATCAAGCTGAATTTTTCTTCCTTCACCCTTTCTTTTGAATTGAAATTAGATATTTCACTAAGATTTCATTTAATAGGTCATTTTTAAGGGAGAGGGATTGGCAAGTTTCTTAAATCTTAGATAGTTGCTCAGTTAACTCCATCTTTTCTACTTAAAGTTTGTCAAAATTTTTATTTAGTGACTCCTTATATTTTGTAAGCTCACTAACAGTATCTATATGCAAAATATCAAGAGACATTAATTATTTAGGATAATAATCTTTAAAATTTTATTTGATATGCAAAATTTTTAACTTGTGTAAACCCTATAATTTTCCCTAGCTTGAAATCATCACAAGAATGTTAGAAACTTACTTTGAAAGATGAATACACTTTTGTACATATGGTATTTTTAATATTTTAATATTTTTTCATATGAAAAATTGAATTATATTTCCAACGATACCAATTTCGTCAAAATCCAACATCGGAGGAGAAAGTTATGGCCAAAATACAAAAGGTAATAAAACCGTCCAGATGTGATGGTGAGGCCCACGGACCGTTGGACTAGCAACGAACCGTCACTCAGTCCGTCGCAAGAGAAACAGTGTGGTTACCTTTTGGATAAGGTGCAACGGTCAGTTTGATGCCGAATTTATGACGGACCGTCGCCCAAACCATCGCAGTCAAAATAGTGAGACCCCATTCTACCTAGAGGCGACGGTCAGGCCCGACGGACCGTCAACCCAGCGATGGAGCATCGCACCCACTATTGCAGGTCCGGATTAAGCAAATTAAAGTTATTTTTAAAAGGGTATTTTGGTCATTTACCACCCACCTTTATATTTACCCAATTATATTCGATTTCAGCCATCTGATTTATTATTACTTCACAACCTATATTAGGATTTCACTCTAACATTAATCTCCAAGAATAAAATCCAGTCTTCTTCAAGAACTAAGGGATTTCCAATTCTTGAAGTTCAAGAACATCAAGAATCTTAACCCAAGTATGCATAGTATTCATTCATGGACTTCTTTCATCTATGACATCCAAGAATCCCTTTTCCAACTTCAAGTTATGGATTTTCTTTATGATTTCATGATTGGGCCGTTCTTGTTCACATTGATAAATGATAAATTGAATTCTACTACATGTTGGGTGATAATATCTATATGGGTTTAATTATTATAGATATAGATTCATGCAAACCTATGACTAAACCCTTGAATGATGAAATTAGAATATGATCATGATGTTTAATTGTTGTACAATGATGTTTCTATGTACCATGCCTACAATATGTTTGATTTAATGTCTAAATGATGGAAAAGTTCCTAACTAGCATGTTGTCGTGAAATCCCCATGTATGTACAAGCTTATGCCTATCACATGTTTGATTAAATGCTTCAGTAAATGCATTATGGTGATTATTATGTATTCAAGCAAGTCATGCTTTGTCAGTTTCCTTCTATCGAGTCCTGGGGGTACTTGTACCCAAAATATTAGCTGTGTGCCTAGAACCATGTCATGTTTCATGATACTCTCAGTCAAGCTATGATCCTTAGACTTTACACAGTCTTATGACTTAGGAAATCTCCATGATCTCATGAAATCAGTCAGTTGTTAGATATAAGTAGTATTCTGCCAGTCAGCAAAAGTCAGTATCTCAGTCCATGTTCAATTTCAGAAAATCATGTTCAGTGTCCATTTAGATGGAAGTAGAAATTAGCACCGAGCGAACCCTAGGGTGGGAACTCACCTATTATATGAGAGTGTGATTCTTAGATGCAATCCTTACATTCTAGAACTATGTAACAAGCATAGGTTGAGACATCATAGCCTACTATATGAGGGTAGATTAGGTGGCTTAACTTGCTATATGAGGGTTCCCACCATTCTCATTAGAGTTACCTATTATATTAGGGTCACCTATATGGTGTCCTTACCAGTGGCACGGTATTGACACCCTTCCAGTCAGTGCATAGATTAGACCCTAATTCAGCTATAATGCATCATTTGGGGTATGTCGGTTAGATGACTACTTTCCATAGTTTCAATATCAGTATCAATCAAGAGCTCAGATAGTTCTTCAGATTTCAGGACTGTTATATACAGTCAATCAGATACAGTATGGAACTCAGCTAGTTCTATCAGATTCAAGAATGTCAGATACCGTCACTCATGTTATCAGTTTTTAGTATGTCATGTTATCAGTATTCAGATTCAATAATCATGTTATCAGTATCAATTATTTTGTCTCATATAGTATTCTCACACTCATGATAGTCAGTCTATTATTATTATTGTTTATGAATATGAACCCTATGCATTTAGCCTACCTCACATGAATACCAGTACAATCAAAGTACTGACACATTCGCGCTATGGTGTCTTATACCATAGGTTTAAGACACGAGCTCCAAAGCATCAGTAGATTTCATTCTCTGTAGTCAAAGTTAGAAGTGAGTCCTCATCTTTTGAGGACATGATTATTCCCTATTATCTCATTTATTAGTTTATCAGTTGGAGTTCATCGGGGACATGTCCTATCAACTCCTTACTCAGATAGTTCAGTCAGTTAGATTCTAGACTATTATGTTCAGACAGTTATTTCAGTTGTTTTGGGTATTTCATAACCCTTTTCACATGTTATGTTTTACTTCAGATATGTGAAATGTATGGCCTTTCAGTTAATTTTTCCACATTATTTAGTATTTTATGCAGTATAAATATACAAATATCAATTATGGATTATCTTGCGGTCCTTTGGGGTCATGAGCACCGTGTAGTATTCCAGGTACCAGATTCATGGTGTTACAAACTTAGTATTGATCCTAAGGTTCAATAGAGTCCTAGGATGTCTGAAAGCCACATCTTGTAGAGTCTTGTACATAGGTGTATTACGCATCACATTTATATATAGGAGGCTATAAGATGTTTTAGGAATAGTTTCCCCTCTTTCGGTATTCATGTCATATCAGTGAGCATAATCTCAACTCAATATCTCAGTCTAATCTATTTCTCCCTTTCTTATACAGAACATTCCCTTCTAAAAGAAGAAATGGAATTTAGTCAGCCCCTCAGCCCGAAGATCCTTTGGGCAATCAAGTTTCTCATGTGGAGTTCAGGGCCACATTCACTACTCTTGCTCAGTCCGTTGCCACTCAAAATGAACGGCTAATAGTTAATCTGGCCAACCCAATGGCCAATTCAGCCGCAACCCAGATTTGAGACTTCACCCAAATGAATCCTCCATCCTTTCTTGGGTCTAAGACAGACGAGGACCCTCAGGAATTCCTAGATCAGGTGCAGAAGGTTATAAACATAAAGGGGGTTACTTTTAGTGAGAGTGCTGAGCTATCTATCTATCAGTTGTAGGATATTTCTCACACTTGGTTTAAACAGTGGAAGTCAGAAAGGCTAGATGATGCAGGGCCTTTTGAGTGGGAGGATTTTTCTTCTACTTTCCTTGATAGATTCTTTCTTCTAGAGCATAGAGAAACTAAGGTGCTAGAATTCGTCAACCTCAGGCAGGGAAATATAATAGTGAAAGAGTATTCTCTTAAATTTACTCAATTATCCAGATATGCTCTTCATACGGTTGCAGATAGCAGGGTAAGGATGAGTAAGTTTGTTTCAGAGGTGAACAATAGCAAGGTTAATGAGTGCAGATCCACCATGCTAAATAGTGACATAACTTAACCAGGCTCATGACTCATTCCCAATAGATAGAGGAGTAGATAGTTAGTATGAGGGGGAAATAGAATCAGAGAGAGAAGACAGGTAGTTTCAACTTTGCTCAGCCTAAGTTAGAAGGATGAAACCATTCTCAGTTTCATTCTAAGTCATTAGTTCCAACTCCTTCTTCAGCTAGTGTTCCAGTTCCTAAGTTTAGAGAGGGTAACAAAGAAAGAGTGCCTGACTCTAAGTCCCAGGGCAGTGTTAGCAGTTCCGCACCTATCCTCTTTGCCAGACTTGTGGCAAGCACCATCAAGGTATTTGCAGAGTTTGTAGTGGTGTTTGTTTTGGATGTGGAAAGGCAGGCCACAAAGTAAGAGACTAATCTCATTCAGGTCCTCAGGGTCAACAAAATCACTCCTCAGTTCAGTTCTATTGCCCAAATCAGCAGGGTGCCACCTTCAGTGATACTAGTGGGCAATGCCTAAATCATCTCTATGCTCTTCCATCCCGACAAGATCAGGAAAATTCTCCTGATGTGGTTACCGATAGGTTATAGATCTTTCATGTGCATGTTTAAACTTTGCTAGATCTCAAAGCTTTTTTATTTTTTGTCACTCCTTATATAGTAGTCGATTTCAAAACCATTCTCAAAATTATAGCAGAGCCCTTTTCAGTCTCTACTCCAGTGGGTAAAGCCATCATAGCCCGATGGGTATACAGGAACTTCCCAGTTATGATATTTTAGAAAGTCACTTTAGCAGACTCATTCCTGCTATGCCACAGTCGACTGCAGAAATAGAATAGTCTAGTTTCAATTCTCAAATAAACCCATCCTAGAGTGGAAGGGTAGTGTATCCACTTTCAGGGGTCAGCATATTTCCTACCTTCGGGCATAAAAAATGATATCTAAAGGATGTGTCTATCATCTTGTTCGAGTTAAGGACACTAGTTCTGAGACTCCCAGCCTTGAATCAGTTCCAGTTGTAAATAAATATTCAAATATTTTTCCCAAAGATCTTCCAGGAATTCTTCTCGATAGGGAAATAGACTTCGGTATTGATCTTCTTCTGGATACTCAGCCTATCTCTATTTTGCCATAAAGAATGGCACCAATAGAACTCAAATAACTAAAAGATAAGTTGAAGGATATCCTAGATAAGGGATTCATCAGACCCAACATTTCTCCCATGGGGCACACCAGTATTATTCGTTCATAAGAAAGATGGTTCTCTCAGAATGTGCATTGATTACCGTCAACTTAATAAAGTCATGGTCAAGAAAAAGTATCCTCTTCTCAGAATCGATGACTTATCTGACCAACTGCAAATCCAGCTATCATCAACTTAGAGTTAGAGAATATGACATTCCAAAAATAGCTTTCCGTACTCGGTATGGTCATTTCGAATTCTTAGTTATGTCCTTTGGTCTTACCAATGCCCCAACAGCTTTTATTGACTTAATGAACCATGTGTTCAAGCAGTACTTGGACATATTCATCATAATATTCATAGATGATATTCTGGTCTATTTTCGTAGTGAGTATGATCATGAAGACCATCTCAAAACAGTACTTCAGACTCTCAGAGATCATCAGCTATTCGCTAAATTTAGTAAGTGCGAATTTTAGCTAAGGTTAGTAGCATTTATTGGACATATCATTTTTGGTAATGGCATTAGAGTAGATTCTCAAACGACCGAAGCAGTAAGAAACTGGCCTTGCCCTATCTCTCCATCGGATATCAGGAGTTTCTTGGGTTTGGCCGGCTATTACAGATGGTTTGTTGAGGTATTTACTTCTTTTGCATCACCTATGGACAGATTGACTTAGAAAAAAGTCAAGTTCATTGGTCAGATCCTTGTGAGAAGAGTTTTCAGGAGTTGAAGAGTTGACTCACCTCAACTTCAGTATTAGCTCTTCCAGATGGTCTAGATAGTTTTGTAGTGTATTGTGATGTATCCAGAGTATGATTGGGTTGTGTCCTCATACATCATGGTAAGGTAATAACCTACACCTCCAGACAACTTAAGCCCTATGAGAGGAATTATCCTACTTATGATCTTGAGTTAGAAACCATAGTGTTTGCCATAAAGATTTGGAGGCATTACCTATACGGTGTTCATATAGATGTGTTCAAAAATCATAAGAGTCTTTAGTATGTATTTTCTCAGAAAGATCTCAATATTCATTAGAGAAGGTGGTTGAAGTTCTTGAAAAATTATGATATGAGTGTCCTTTATCATTCAGGAATGCCAACATAGTGGCCGATGCTCTTAGTAGACTGTCCGTGGGTAGTGTTGCTCATGTTGAGGACAGTAAGAAGAAGTTAGCTTAGGAATTCCATCATCTTGCGAGACTAGGTGTTCACTTAGTTGGTTCTTCAGAGGGCGATATATGGGTTCAAAGTAGTTCAGAATCATCTTTAGTTTCCGAGGTAAAAGAAATGCAAAATAGAGATCCCAACCTCATCAAGTTGAAAGAGTCAGTTCAGGATCAGAAAGTAGAGGTTTTCTCCCATGGGGGAGATGATGTTCAATGTTGTCAGGGTGATCTGTGTGTTCCAACTGTAGATTAATTAAGGCACCAAATATTTGCAGAAGCACATGGTGCGCACTACTATATTCATCCAGGGGCCACAAAGATATACCGTGACTTATGGGAAGTCTATTGGTGGAGTGAGATAAAGAGAGATGTTACTGAGTTTGTGGATAAATGCTCTATATGTTAGTAGGTTAAGATAGAGCATCAGAAGCCTAGTGGTCCTATACAGGAGTTTATTATTCCTACTTGGAACTGGAAAAAAGTGAACATGGACTTCGTGATGGGTTTGCCTTGAACTCATCATCAACATAATTCAGTCTGGGTCATTATAGACAAAATGGCCAAATTATACCATTTACTTCCAGTTTATACCTCTTATTGAACTGAGGATTATGCCAGACACTACATTAAGGAGTTGGTCATATTGCACGGTGTTTTGTTAACTAATATCTCAGACAGAGGTACCGAGTTCACCTCTCATTTCTGGAAAGCATTCCAAAGGGGTCTTGGTACCCATGTTCATCTTAGTACAACCTTTCATCCTCAGACAGATGGTCAAGCAGAAAGGACCATTCAAAATTTAGAAGATATGCTAAGGGCGTGTGAAATTGATTTCAAGGGTAGTTAGGATGACCACTTGCCTTTGATTGAATTTGCATATAAAAATAGCTATCATTTCAGTGTTCACAGGGCTCCATTCGAAGCTTTCTATAGTAGGAGATGTAGATATCTAATAAGTTGGTTCAAAGTTAGTGAGGCATTAGTTATAGGGCCTGACTTGGTATTCGATGCCTTAGAGAAAGTCTAGTTGATCAGAGAAAGCCTCCGGGCTACACAGATCCGACAGAAGTGTTATGTAGATGTTTGTAGAAAGGATCTCAAGTTTGATATTGGTAGATATGTAAATTTAAGGATCTCTCCCATGAAGGGAGTGAAGAGGTTCGAGAAGAAGGAAAATCTCAGTCCCCGATATGTCGGTCCCTTCAAGATTCTCAGTCGCTTTGGCAAGGTAGCTTATGAGATTGATTTGCCTTCAGATCTAGCCTAGTTCATGCAGTCTTCCATGTCTCTTTGCTCAATAAATGTATAGGTGACCGAGCAGTTGTAGTCCCTATTCCGAGTATTGATGTTCAGAACAGTCTCTCTTATGAGGAGATTTTAGTCGAAATCCTAGACTATTAGACTTGTAGATTGAGGAACAAAGATGTCCCTCTAATTAAAGTTCTTTGGAAAAATCAGTCCATTAAGGGAGCTACTTAGGAAGAATAAGCAGACATGTGTACCAAGTATCCTCACCTCTTCTCTGCCAACTCAGATAAAGCTCAAGGTAATAGTTCTCCTTAAGCTTACTCAGTTTCATGTCCAGTGTTATTAGAAACTTGGTATTAAATACCACTGCATATTTAGTCATACATTCATGTATCAGCTTAGTTATGTCATTATGCATCGGACATGTATTCTCATTGTGAGAAACTTAGTTCACTAGAACACTCAGTCATGCATTCATGAATCAGTTACACATGCATCAGATGTGCATGTTCAGTAAGATATATTCAGTCATGAGATCATGTTTCAGTATAATTTTCAGTATGTACTTCATTTATCTTCTCCCCTTACCCTCAATATCATTTGAGGATGAATGTTCTCAAGGGGGAGATATTGTAATACCTCGTACTTTTCCCTAGCTTGAAATCGCCTCAAGAATGTTGGAAACTTATTTTGAAAGATGAATCCACTTTTTTATATGTGGTATTTTTAAGATTTTCACTTTTTGTCATGTGAGAAATTGAATTATCTTTCCAACGATACCAATTTTGTTAAAATCCAACATCGGAGGAGAAAGTTATGGCCAAAATATAGAAGGCAGTAAAACCATCCAGATGCGACAGTGAGGCCGATGGACCGTTGAACTAGTGACTGACCATCATAGAAAGGCAGTGAGAACTACCTTCTGCCTAGGAGCGATGGCCCAGGCCGACGGACCGTCGGACTAGCGATGGACCATCGCTCAGGCCGTCGTATAGGAAATAGTGAGGCCACCTTTTGGATAAGGTGCGAAGGTCAGGTTGATGGACCATCGAACCTGGGATGGACCATCACCTAAGTCATCGCAGCCAAAACAGTAAGAACCCATTCTGTCTAGAAGCAACGGTCAGGGCCGATGGACCATCAACCCAGCGAGGAACCATCGCAGGTCCCGATTCAACAAATTAAAGCCATTTTTAAAAGGGTATTTTGGTTATTTACCACCCACCTATATATATACCCAATTATATCTAATTTTAGCCATTTGGTTTATTATTACTTTACAACCAATATTAGATTTTCTCTCTAACATTCATCTCCAAGAACTAAATCCAATCTTCTTCAAGAACTAAGGGATTTCCAATTCTTCAAGTTCAAGAACATCAAGAATCTTAACCCAAGTATGCATAGTGTTCATTCATGGACTCCTTTCATCCATGAAGTCCAAGAATCCTTTTTCCAACTTTAAGTTATGGATTCTCTTTATGATTTCATGATTGGGCTGTTCTTGTTCACGTTGATAAATAAGAAATTGAATTCTTTTCCATGTTGGGTGATAATTTCTATGTGGGTTTAATTATTATAGATATAGATTAATGCAAACCTATGAATAAACCTTTGAATGATGAAATTAGAATGTGACCATGATGTTTAATTGTTCTACAATGATGTTTACATGTACCATGCCTACAATATGTTTGATTTAATGCCTAAATGAAGGAAAAGTACCTAACTAGCATGTTGTCTTGAAATCCCCATGTATGTACAAGCTTATTCCTACCACATGTTTGATGAAATGCTTCAGTAAATGCATTATGGTGATTATTGTGTATTTAAGCAAGTTATGCTTTATGAGTTTCCTTCTATCAAATCCTGGGGATACTTATACCCAAAATATTAGCTGTGTGCCTAGAGCCATGTCATGTTTTCATGATACTCTTAGTCAAGCTATGCTCCTTAGACTTCAGACAGTCTAATGACTTAGGAAATCTCCATGATATCATGAACTCAGTCAATTGTCATATATCAGTAGTATTTCGCCAGTCAACGGAAGTCAGTAACTCAGTCCATGTTCAGTTTCAGAAAATCATGTTCAGTATCTATTCAGATGGGAGTAGAAATTAGCACCGAGCAAACCCAAGGATGGGAACTCACCTGTTATATGAAGGTGTGATTCTTAGAAGTAATTCTTACATTCTAGAACTATGTAGCCAGTATAGGTTGAGATGTCATAGCCTGCTATATGAGGGTAGATGAGGTGGGTCAACCTGCTATATGAGGGTTCCCACTGTTCTTAGTAGAGTTACCTAATATATTAGGGTCACTCACATGTTGTCCTTACCAGTGGTGCGGTATTGACACCCTTCCAGTCAAGGCATAGATTAGACCCTAATTTAACTATAATGCATCATTTAGGGCATGTTGGTTAAATGACTACTTCCCAGACTTTTAGTATCAGTATCATCTAGAACTCAGATAGTTCTTCAGATTTCAGGACTGTAAGATACAGTCAATTTAGATATAGTACAAAACTCAGCTAGTTCCATAAGATTCAGGAATGTCAGATACAGTCACTCATATTATTAGTTATATCAGTTTTTGGTATGTCATGTTATAGTATTTAGATTCAATAATCATGTTATCACGATATTAGTATCAGTTATTATATCTCATGTATGTATTCTCACGCTCATGATAGTCAGCCTGTTATTATTATTGTTCATGCATATAAACCCCATGCATTTTTCCTACCTCACATGCATACCAGTATATTCAAAGTACTGACACATTCACACTATGGTGTCTTATACTATAGGTTTAGAGACACGAGCTCTAGAGCAACAGTAAATTCCAGTCTCAACAGTCAAAGTTTGAAGTGAGTGCCCATCTTTCAAGGACATGATTATTCCCTATTATCTTGTTTATTAGTTTATCAGTTGGAGTTAGTTGGGGATATGTCCCATCAAATCCTTACTTAGACAGTTTAGTTAGTTAGAGGCTTTCTAGACTATTATGTTCAGACAGTTATTTTAGTTGTTTTCGGTATTTCATACCCTTTTTCAGATGTTATGTTTTACTTCAAATATGTGAACCTTATGGAATTCCAGTTTATTTTTATGCATTATTCAGTATTTTATACAGTATATAGGTACAGATATCAGTGATGGGTTAGCTTGTGGTCCTTTGGGGTAATGAGCACCGTGTAACGTTCTAGGTACCAGATTCGGGGCGTTACAACTTGTTATCTTCATCATCATCTAACTTGGCCATCAGGGAAAAAAGGAGTCATAGATCTGGATATCATCTTTCACTACCATAATGGAGATATCTTGTTTCCTCTCTAATTCATCAGACTCACTGGAAGAGTCTTCCCCAACAGCAAGAACCTACTTCATAACTTTGTCTGCAGCAACCCTTCTATTGTACTTATCAGGGACTCGGTCCTTCTTTTTCTCTCTTTCACTAACTTGTTTGACATAATCCTTAAACTCCATCTTATGAAGAGGAAAATCTTTGATAAAGTGGTACAACTTTCAACACTTGTGAAAAATGTCATTTGATTTGCCTTCCCTATTGTATTTGCTAGATTCTCCTTTTCTAGGAAGTGCACTTGTCCTTCTCATGATTTTAAAGAATTGTTTGGTGATGTAAGTCGTTTCCTTATTATAAACACTAGAATCTTCTTTTGTTGACTTCAGTACTAGACTCTTTTCTATTTTTTCTCACCTCTGTCTTTGTCTTTTCGTAGATTATTTGACTTGTATGAAATGAGATGATTTGGTCAATCTATCAATAATCACCTAGATGGCATCAAGCATCCAAAAAGTTTTGGTCAACCTAAGTACTAAATCCATACTAATGTGCTCCTACTTCCACTCTAGTATCGACATTCACTGAGTTAAACCACCAGGCCTCTGTGTTCGTATTTCACCTATAGATAATTTAGAAAGCTGGACACATACTCCATGATACCCACTTTATCCATTCAAAATGAAATATCACTGAAATCTTGATCAACCACCTTAAGGACCACGCCGTCCACTCCCGAGACCATAAATACAAAACACAGTTACAAGAAAGGATAAAATGGATAAAATATTCCAAAAAAAATTTCAACTAGAAATGTTATAATATCTTAAGATGTTGGTTACCGAATTGGAGGTTCTACTATGAATGCACTCTTTCAATCTTTATTAAATGAGAAATTATAACGATCCGTCTTGTCATTACTATGATCACTGCATCCAAAGGGCATGATGTGTTGGTAATTTTAAATTTGTCTAGGTGTCTATTAAAATTCTTGGTAGAAAAAAATCAAAGTTAAAGTATAAAGGGGAAAATTTTGGGGGAAGATGACTTTCTTTATCCCATCGTAGTGGGATGCTTCATGCTATAGCTATACCGCTTCAGCGGCAATCAAATTGCTAGAATGAGAAACAGGCAGTCAATTATGTATTTTAAACCTTTTTTCCTTCTCAATTTAATGTATGCCATTATATCCTCCAAAAAACACTATATGATTGTCTTTAGACTTGTTGATAACTTATGGTAATTAAATTAGGCATGAATTAATCCATAGTAAACATAATTGACTATGTAAAGTCATACTGTTGTCTTCATGTTGTTATGACATTCATGCTAAAGAGTATTGACGTAGGGTTGGATAAGCACTAATAAATCAAGGTGAACTTGTATTAATATGATGTTAGTGCCAATGAATTATACCTATTATTGGTGATTGTTATGTGTTAATATAACTCTTTGTATTAATGTGTGCAATTATGTATATTAATGTCTCGAGCAAGGGAGCTAATAGAAGTTTTGCGATAAACCAACTAATTATGGCATCAGGAAAAGTTTGGAGTTGGGAAGTAGAAAGGGTTTAGTCTATGATGAATGGTTGCGGTAGAGGAATAGTAGTAGAAGTTTATCAGTAATAGTAGGTGGTCAAGAAGTGAGTAATAACCAAGTTAAAGAAATCATATGAATTTAAATAAACCCATATGTGTATCGTAAGATAGGAGTTTAGACTCCATTGCTTATGTGTATACTGCTTTGATTTTCTGTTGCTTGTTTGCCGAGCAAAATTATTGTTGAGAAGTTATTTTTTTGATAGATGTGGATTAAACTTGAAATGAGTAGTAGGTTATTGTTAAGCTGGAGTTAATAATCAATTTGATTTCATGTGCGCATTTTTGACTAAATGTTTATTTATTCAGTTGCAATACATGCTACTAAGTAATAAACTTATTACAGGTTGATTACAAGTGTTATGCATTTTAATGAATAATATGATTGATAAAGGATCTTGTTGATATGAAAATATTTTTGATTCTGAATTTACTATGTAATTATACTTGTAAATAGCACATGATTTTTATTGTGAGTTGATTATGGTAAAGGCTTGGTTATGATTGATTTTGTTGATTTTAGGTGGTATAAGGGTGGGAATGTTGAGTAAGTGTGGCATAACACTTGTTTTTGGGATAAGGGTGACAAGACACAAATTGTCTAGTATATTTGGTACATGAATTGAGCTCGTTTCCTATAGGTAAGGCTAACACCGGAATCAATCTAGGCTTGCCAGGATTTCCACACCAGTACAGCTGGCTGGTGATCGGAGTTTGTTTCAGAACAGGACATGCCAGACCGGGCTGCCCGATAAAAACACCAATGTCTGCATCAGCCCTTTATGAACTCGTCAGTTGACGAGCTGGACCGCACCACGAATTACATTCCTGCCCAATTTTTTTTACTTTTAATTTATAATTTAAGATCAAAAAATAGTTTTTAAAAAGAAAAATAGTTTTATACTTCTGTTTTTGTCTTTAAGTTATTTTTCAATTTTTAAAATTTTAAAACATCTCTATGACACTTTTAAAAACTTTTATTTTTAAACATAAAGTTTATGTTTAAATTGTCAACTTTGAAAACTTTGATTTTTTAAAAGTTTAAATTTAATTTTTCAACTTTGAACCTTAAAGTTTTAAAATAAATTTTCAAATTTAAAGTCTTTTTTTTTCTAAAGTTCTTTTGAATCTTGAAAACAATGATTTTTTTAACTTTAAAGTTTAAATTTAAAATTTCAATTTTTAAATTTAAATTTTAAACTTTAAAATTTATTTTTTTTAATTATTTTGAATCTTGAAGTGGAATATTTAAGAACCTTAATTTTTTTAACTTTAAAAACTTTAATATATTTTTGAACTTGGAAATTTAAAGTTTAAATTTAAATTTTCAATTTTGAAGTTCAAAGTTCAACTTTAAAGTTTAGATTTAAAAAATTTAAGATCAAAAAAGAATTTTTAAAATTAAAAATAGTTTTGTACTTCTGTTTTTTTTCTTTAAGTTTTTTTTTTCAATTTTTTTAAGTTTTAAAATATCACTGTGAACACTTTTAAAAACTTTGATTTTCAAAATTAAAGTTTACGTTTAAATTTTCAACTTTGAAAACTTTGATTTTTTTAAAATTTAAAATTTAATTTTTCAACTTTGAACTTTAAAGTTTTAATTTAAATTTTCAACTTTAAAGTCTTTTTTTTTTTGTTGAATTCTTTTGCATCTTGAAAATTATGATTTTTTTTTTTTACTTTAAAGTTTAAAATCAAATTTTCAACTTTATTTAAATTTTAAACTTTGAAGTTTAATTTTTTTTTTTTGAATTCTTTTGAATCTTGAAGTTGAAGATGTAAGAGCTTTGATTTTTTTTAACTTTATAAACTTTAATATATTTTTGAACTTCGAATTTTAATGTTTATATTTAAATTTTCAATTTTGAAATTTTAAATTTTCAACTTTAAAGTTTAAATTTAATTTTCAAATTTAAAGTTTAGTTTTTATTTTGGATTCTTTTAAGTTTAACTAAAAGACACATTAAAAATATAATTAGGGGGAATAGCCTATAGTTTTATTCAAATAAATAAAGTAGTACAAGTATTACAAGTATTAGAAGACACCTAATCTATGCAAGCATCTTCTAGTAAGGGTTCTGTCTGAGCTAGGTCTCGATTATGATATTAATATCTATAATCTTCAAAATATGTTTTTCATAAATTATCTATTAGATCCTTGGGAACATTTTCTGGAACTTGTATTTGGTTTTCTTTCTTCATAGCATCCATGTCATCATCAGTATTTTCTTCATGTGCTTCATCTATTTTGATTTTGACCTGATGCGATAAATTTGGCAGTCCAACATTTCGTTGTTCGACATTAATTCAATCTTGGAGCAACGTTGATATTTTCAAAATATATTTTACAAACGAATACCTATGGTATCCAATAACAAACCTCCTCACGCTGAAACCTTGCTTCAAAAATAATGAAGATGCTTGCATAGCTAGCAAATTCCGAACAACCGATGAAAGATATGAAAATTGTTCTGTCCAGTTCTTCCACTAAGTTAAAACTTGAGGATTACCATTTTTCACACTTAATATTTTCCTGTGCCCGATTAATATATTTATCAAAATCATTATTTATAGCAGAATCAAGACCAAGTTCGTCATCCATGATTTCATTAAGATCATTAAATCTAGCCTTATGATATAGAAGTTCAGACGATTCATTATTTAGTATCTTGTCTCTATAAATGTCATATAAATTTCCAGCTTTAATTGTTAAGCTATCCTTAAATTATTTAATAGATGGAACTTCATCACTTGTAATTTGTAAATGTTTATAAATCTTTCAACCATTTTTTCACACCTTGCTCTTTCTAAGTTGGGTTGAACAAAGTAACAGTCAAAGAATTTGAGAAATAGGAAAAAATATTTTAAAAAAATTTCAACCATATATTTAACTTCTTCTTTAAAATATTTGCGATCTTTATATTTAATAAATTCATATGAAATAACACAAACATTTACTAAAGCAAAAGAAATAGTAGCATAATATTGACCATACATAATATTTGCAACCCTATAAAACTTTCTCAAAAAATTAATACAACAACAACAACAACAAACCAAGTGTATTCCCATACAGTGGGGTCTGGGGAGGGTAAGATTTATGCAGTCCATACCACTACCTATGGAGAAGTAGAAAGACTGTTTACGATAGACCCCCGGCTCAAGACAAGGAATAATAAATAAATCCATAATAAAGCATGAAACAAGATGACAATACATAAATACACCACCCCAAGGAAAATAAACAAGGAATATTAAAGAAATTCATAATAAAGCCTGCAACAAGTTGTCCTAACAAGAATAATACACCTACCAAGTAATGCCCTACCCCAACGGCCCATACTGGTACTAGCCTTCAATCCTAATTTGCTCCCTCCAGATCTTCCTATCTAGGGTCATGTCCTTAGTCAGCTGTAACTACTCCATGTCCCGCCTGATTACCTCTCTCCAATATTTCATTGGTCTACCTACCCCGCCTGAAACCATCCAACACTAGCCTCTCACACCTACGAATCGGGAATTCGTGTCTCTTCTCATCATGTGACCAAACCATCTCAATCAGATTTCGCATCTTGTGCTCCACCGAAGCCACTCCAACCTTTTCCCATATAGTCTCATTCTAAACTCCATCACCCCTAGTAAGCCCACACATCCAACACAACATCCACATTTTCGACACCCTCAATTTTTGAATGTGAGAGTTCTTGACTGGCTAACACTCTGCTCCATACAACATGGCCGGACAGACTGCCACCCTGTAGAATTTGCCTTTAATCTTTGGCGGCACACTTTTATCATACAACACCCCCGAGGTGAGCTACTACTTCATCCATCCCACCTCAATATGGTGGGAGACATCCTTGTCAATATCACTATTCCCCTTGAACATCGCCCTAAGATACTTGAAACTATCCCTCTTACAAACCACCTGAGAATCCAACTAACAACAACCTCGTTTTCCTACCTCAAGTCATCAAACTTACATTCCAAATATTCTGTCTTGCTCCTACTCAACCTGAACCCTTTAAATTCAAGGGTCTATCTCCACACCTTTAATTTATTATTCACTCCTTCCCTCATCTCATTGATCAAAACTAGATCTGTAAAAAGTATATACCAAGTCACCTCACCTTGAATACATCACGGCAACACATCCATCACCAAAGTAAACAAAAATGGGCTAAGAGTAGATCCCTGGTGCAACCCTGTCAAGACATGAAAATACAAAAAATCTCTTCCCGCCGTCCTCACCTGGGTCTTAGCTCTATCGTACATGTCCTTGATTGCTATGATATATGCCATCAGGACCCCACTCACCTCCAAGTATCTCCAAAAACCCTTCCTAGAAACTTTGTCGTACGCCTTCTCGAAGTCGATATACACCATGTGCAGATCCTTCTTCCTTTCCCTATACTGTTCCACCAGTCTCCACACCAGGTGAATTGCCTCCGTCGTTGAACGCTCGGGCATAAATCCAAACTGGTTCTCCGAGATAGACACTATCCTTCTCAACCTCAACTTGACCACTCTCTCCCAAATCTTTATAGTATGGCTCAATAACTTAATACCCTTATAATTGTTGCAACTCTAAATGTCATCCTTGTTCTTATATAGAGGGGTTATAGTACTCCATCTCCAAGCCTCAAGCATTTTCGCGGACTTGAAAATTCCATTAAGCAAATAAGTCAACCATCTTAAGCCAGCCTCGCCAGAAAATATCCAAAAATCTACAGAAATCTCATCAGGCCCCGTCGCTCTACCCCTACGCATCCTACGAACAACCTCTCTGACCTCTTCTACCTTAAAACGTCTATAATAACTAAAATCACGACACTCCTCTGAGTACTCCAGCTCCCCTAACACAATAACTCTATCCCTTTCACCATTCAATAACCTATCAAAGTACGACTACCATCTATTTTTAATGTGACCGTCTTCCACCAACACTCTACCATCCTCCCCCTTAATGAACTTCACCTGATCGAGGTCATGAACCTTTCTCTCTCTAGCCTTAGAATGCCTAAAGAACCTCTTTTCCTCTCTTTTCTCCTCCAACCCTGCATACAAGCTCTCGAACGCTGTCCTCTTAGCCACCGTAACTGCTAACTTAGCCTCCTTCCTAGTTGTCTTGTACTCCTCCCTATTAGCCCACTTCTCATCTTCATCCTTGCTCTCAACTAACTTAGTATACGCCCTGTTCTTCATCTCCACTTTCTTCTTAACTTTTTCATTCCACCACTGATTCCCCCGACGATGACCAGCCTGGCCCCGAGAATTCTTTCCAATCCTCTTCGATGATTCTTGATCTACAATCACATTATATTTATAATAAAGCATTTTTAAAGGTGCATGATAATCGTAAGAAACTACAAGAATTTTAAATAAAGAATTTCATCTAGTAGGCACTATTTTTACAATTTTTCTAAATTGTGTTTCAAATAAACCAAAGTCTTTCTCAAATTCTCTAAGGATAGTCTTTACATTAGCTTTAAAAACCCATGCACAAGAACTTCAAATTCTAACACAAGAATTATCATGTACATAAATACCATCTTGTGCTATCCGATTATAACTAATGTGCATTACATTTAGCATAAAAAGAATCATTATCAGTTGGACAAAGTCTAGGTTTTAAAAAATCAATAGCTTTAAAATTAGCAGAAATATTATCAAACATGAAACCCATTATCATATCACAAAGTTCAAAATATCTAAAATATCTCCTGTCAAAAAAGATATATAATTACCTGTTTTACCCTCTTCAACATATTCATAGCCAATAATTTTTTTTGAATATTTCGGTCATGATCAATCCAATGATCAATAACAGTAAAATAATCATTGTCATTAGGACTGTAATCCATACCAAAAGTGATATATACTTTACCATCAAAACAACAAAACAAGAAACAAACAAAATGACAATGTTAAGCTTGGTATTGAAAGATATTTTCTTTAGTTTTATTTCTTGAAGAACCTTAAATATCAGGATTATACACTTTTCAAATATAATGAATAAAAGTGATATGTTCACCAAAACTAAAGGCAAATGACAAATCCAATCATTTTAGCTAGTTTTTCATTCTATCCTTACAATATGTGAGTGATATATTTGGGCCCCCTGGGTTACTAAAATCTAAAATATTTTGGATAATGTTAGAACCTTCTACAAATTGGTTAGTACCGAGCAAGGGTGTACCTTTTTTCTAGCCATAGTATAGCTACTAGTTTTACAAATTCAGGAATACAACCACTCAAATGTCTAGTTTGCCATCCGATCCTACCCTTCAATCCTCTAGTCAAATGCTTCATAAAACACTGATATTTATTGTAAGTAGCGGTAGTTCTCTCCTTGTTCCTATTCTTAGGTAGATTTATGCACCTATGTGGCATTATCTACATGCGTTTAGCCTAGTTTTTAGGACTTTTTATATGCATAATGAGTTGTTAATCATATAATTGATCATTATGTGTTAAAATACATGTTTATAGTGTTTAAAGTGTGTAAAAAATAAGTTTGAATCAAATTGGTCACGTAGAGTTTAGATGAGAAAACTAGTGTTACTAGCTTGAGCTATGTATTGTTTTAATGTATCTCAATGAATTCTATTATATTGTGTGCACTAATTCACAGTGTTTAATGTTATAGAAGTACATGTGAGATGTTAGGAGCAATTTTTAAGAGCATAACAAGGTCAAATGTTATTGGAAAGACACCTATAAAGTAAGGAACTAAAAGACAAAAGTACATGGGTAAGCAATGCCCTCAATCCTTCGAGATAAGGTCATTCCATGCCCAAGACACAAAGCAACACATCTAAAATAATGTGGATCTATGATTAGGGCATTACACTCCCCTGATTGCACCAACACATGGGAGTGACACGCCCAAGGGCAAAAATGGGTGAACACCTCAAAAATCTATTCCGAGACATCACACGATACTTAGGACTACAAGTGATCCCAAGCTAACCCTTCTAATGGAATACTACTAAGCAACTGATTAAATATCAATGAATGATGGAGTTTACTGTGCGAAAACATAAATCAATAAAACATAGTACTGATACCAGTTTTACATTCTAATAATATCTGAAGAGAGGGACTAAAATTACAATACTGACTCTAACTGACATCTGTGAAGCCTCTACTATACTGACTATAAATAGTTGGGAAGCTACTACAACTATCTCTAATCAATACATATGAATAAGAAAAGACACAACATAAATAAATCCAACTGAAGTCTCCGAAGTAGGAGGTGTCATCACCTTGCTGGCTGGAATCTGCAACTGTCTGAGTCTGAATATACCTACTAGATATTGTACCAATATTATGAGACAATGTATCTCATAGACATTTATGTGGATCAGTACTTTGAGGTTGCACTGAGTATATGGGGGTGTATGCATTAAGTCAACAATATCATTCCTCTTTATAAAACCATGCATGCTGATATAAATGACTCACATAGCTTGAATAAATCTGAAATCTAAATCTCATAACTCATGAAAAATGAAACATGTATCATAAATCTCATGAGTCATTATACTTAGTTCTCAAATATATACTCTCCTCATATTCTTAAAGCTTGTAAGTAAAAAGAAATCTTAAAATAATAACTTTCAAAACTTATGCTTTTATCTTGAGGAGGATAGGACTTTGAGAACACAAGGACTTGGGAACTTTAGGACTATAAAACTTTGGATACTTGGAGACTTTGGGAACTTGGGAAATCTTAAAACAATAGCTTTCAAAACATATACATTAATCTTAAGGAGAATAGGGAATGTCTTTTAAAACTTAGGGATTGTAGAACTTTGGGAGTTTCTTCTAACCAACATAAACCATGTGATATAACATGGAGTCCAATATCTTAACCACGTTGGGGAGAGATATTCTTACTTTTCCATCGGAGTAAAACCTTAACTTTAGTGATCAGTATCTTAACCCATTTGGGGTAAATCATAATCCTACTGTGGCTCATAGTTCTTGGGTATGAGACCTTTGAATCAAGCCCAACTTGGTGCTAAATACTACTCCCATACTTAGGCTCAGAGATTTTAGAAAATCTACCTTACAACAGTACAAGGATTTATAGAGGAAGCCGATTATGCTTCTCTTTGCTTTAAATCATAAATATTGTGGATTCCTATTTTAGGTTAGGATTCAAAGATCAACTTTCTTTCTTGAAACTTGGTAAACAATCATCAAAGAGGATTAAAATAATGCTCTTCTTAAAATATCAAGGCTAAATCTTAGGGCTTAAAGCCCATGTTTCAAACTTATGTTAAAACACCAAAAGGTTCATGCTTGATAATGTAATTATTGGTAAATCAACTCAAAATCTGGAAAAAATATGATCATGTGCATAAATATTCGAAAGTAGACATGTAACTCAATATCCAAATCACTTAAGGTCTCAAAATCATGCAATTAGCAACATGGGGTATAAACCCTAACTTAAATTTCATAGGAAATCATACACAACTCAACAATTTGTAATTAAAGTAAGTTTTTTAGAACAAGGATGAAAGCTTTATCCTTGTTCAAAAACCCACATACCTTATTTGGCTTGATTCAATGGAATAAGTTGACTTTTAAAGCCTTTAGAATGTTCTTGAAGGCTTTTCTTGAAGGTTCTTGAATGGTGATGTTTTGATTCTTGAGATTTCTTGAAGAAGGGTTTGAACCTTGTTCTTGAGGGTTGATCTTGAAAGAAACCTAAATTTTGATGCTATGGATGAATATGAAGTTATGTGATTTGATTTGATGTAATTAGGTATTAAAAAAGGTGTAAAAGATCCAAAAATCCTTTTTAAAATGGCTTAAAATTGCTAAATAGAGGCCCCCAACGATTTGGGTGATGAACCATCGCCCTGGGGATGGACCGTCCCTTCAACCCATCACTTTTTGGCCAGAAAACAGGCTTACTGCCTCAGTTACGACAGTTTGGGTAACGGTCTGTCGCAGGCGCGACAGTCCGTCGGCCTTCCTGTCATATTTTGGCAGTCGGGATAGCTCACTATAAAACGGCCATAATGTTTTACCCTGATACCAAATTTTGGCGAAATTGGTATCTTGGAAAGATTATTCAATTATGTATCTGTTGGTGGGTAATGAGCTTAAAAATTCCTTGTAGAATGAAAGATATTCTTGTTTGAAGTTGACTAAGGCAATATTCTTCTCAAGAATTCAATCGATAAGGGATGTTTTGATTCGCCTAATAGCTAGGACATATTTGATGCCTTAATACACATCGAACTCAATCATAAAACTACCAAAACACTATAATTTATTTATCATGAGCTTTAAGTATGGTTCTACTATCGGTTGGGATTCTTGGGGTATTAGAATATCTCCCCCTTGGAAACATTCATCCCGGAATGATACTAATTTGGTTTAAATACTACAAAAGACTAAGATGATATACAAGATACTTACGGACTGAACCATAACTTAATATCCGAATCTAAAATTGATGCATGATGCATGTACTGAACTGAATTTTGTAATCTACTTGGATGTGAACAAACTATCACTGAAATGGTCATACTCACAAAATTTTAGGTAGTTAGACTAGACTAAATCGAAAAATGTAAACTGAATTTCTAGCTGCACGGATTGAATCATGTTGAATGCTCTCCCCCAAATAGGGTATTTCTTCAACACCTTTCTAAGAAATTTCTAAGGACATTAGGGAGTAAGGGACTCTGGGCATGATCTGAACAAGACCTTAGAATAAGGAATTAAAACATTGCTCCAAATATAGCATGGAACATAGACCTATGAATCATAAGTCGGGATAGAAGTACAATGCCTCAAGCAATGAAACTTCTCACTTTAAAGCTTAACCACACTTATAAAATATTCTCTCAACTAAACTTTTCCCTTTAACACCACACTTATTGACTCAACTTATAATTCTCACTTAGCCGTTGACAAATCCATCTACCAAAGTCTAACTAAACCCAACTCTCTCATTATGGTCAAGCCTAACTCGAAATAACAAGGTATCACACATAACACCATAACATAACACCAGTTAGAATCATGAATTCACATGCATCTGCACTTTTCCCAACTTCTTATTTCTAGAATAATCCTCATTATCCCTTCAACAACTACGATCCACCTAGTACTAGACATTCACTAACGCTCAATGCATCCTTCAACATGTATACAATATATGACATTCAAGACTATCTTCATAACCCCATATACACTTCTAAACAAACGCTCATAAAATATCTTTTCCATATCCTACAAACCTCTATCAAGAACAACTTCCATGCACTATTCTTAAGAAGACATACATAAAATTTCAACTACTCACACATAGAATATAAAAATTTAACTAACCATGATTCGTATCAATGACTTTGCCTCAATCCTACTTCACACTTATAGTCTTAGCTAAAATAAGCCTACAATAATCTTCCATTAACAAGAAATGTTTACTCTCTCCCATCCAGACAACTATTCATCATCACTATCCTGACCTAAGGAAAGGTAATAAAAGGTTAAAACAAGAGGACCTAAAACATAAAGGGATACTGTTTATAACTTGACACTCAACGGAGGCTTGAGGAATCAAATATTTAACATCATGGACTCATCAAAGAGGTATGATCTGAGGACATACATGATATAAATCCAAATTTCGCTGATCATTAAGAGTATTGATTGAGTGCTTGAACTGAACATACTGTAAAGCTTGAGTACATGAGTCATGAGCTGCATGGCCTAAATTTGGAGTTCATCACTTAAGAAATATGATTCCAACTGCTGAAAAAATTTGAACTCCTTATTTTGGGAACTAGGAGGGTATATAATTCTCTATCATATATATGAACGTAAACTATGATCATGGAACTGAAACATAAGGAATGAGTAGGTCTTGGGATAGCAGGAAATACTGAAATAAGAATGGGTCGGGCATAATCCTCTCTTATGGGTTTTCTACACTACACTGGCATTCTAACAAGAATCTGGAAGTTTGAATTGGTTACTCCTTCTGTAATATCCCCCTTAGACTTAAGCCATCGCTCTCAATCTATGAACCACTATATAAACTTTAATCTAAACTGCAATCACTTTATTCTAGAGTCTGGGGTAAAATCAATACACAAAAAATTAAACTTACCCTAAAGAACTGTATCTCCACGTATCATACCCAATGCTAACACCTCCTTCTAAGATTCAACTGTTAGATTTCTATAGCCCTATAATCCATCATATAACAACTTAAACACTCGCCAACTTAGATTCTAACACTAAACATGGATATCTCTAAACCTTTGCTAAACTTCCCTCATACTCTGCAAGTATAATGTGTTACACCATCTTAATGACGAATAGTTAAACTCAAACTCTTTCACACATGGTTTAAGCCTACAACACTCCCATAAAATTAGCCACACTAACCAGGGCATCATTACACCCATCTTGGTAACCATCCACTGTTCAAACTTAATGTCTTGTGTTAAACATGATTTGACAACTCACCTTACATACAATTCTCCCTTAAAAACTATAAAATATACCATTAAGAAACACTATTCCATTAGAACTTCCGAGAAACAATAATCGATCAAAATCATACGGCCTATCTTATCATAATCCATTAACACATCCTCCTTCTACACCTCATTACTATTTACCCTTTTATACATCTGAATTACTATTATAGCTCTACAAGTCTTAACTAATCACCCTCTTTGCCGCCTTAAGGGAAACCTAAATTAATGCCACTAGACCACTAGACGCTTCATTAATATCCTATACTTTTCAGACACAATAAATACTATCAATAACTCTTCTCGTACTTCAAGCAACAACTATTAACCTTACTAATAACTCCGACTCTACCTTCCACTAAACTAACACACAAGGACATATCACCTTAACATATCTCGATAACATGCATAAGCTTACATCTATACTTCATACCAATCGTCATTCCCATAACTTCTTGACACTACTCTTCTACACCCATACTTTCAACTATAATAAAGTTTTAATATTAATAAATCATGACACTAAAAGTTCATAATATCCCTAAAATGCACACTACACTTAATAATCCAGGTTCATACTATCTTCTCTTATGAGCATTATCAGGGGAGAAAATTAGAACTTGCCGATCATGTTATCTCCAAAATATTACATAGGTGGAGAAGTATAGATTAACATTATGGATTCTGAGAAGGAATCTGAAAGCACATCTGACTTGGGCTTAGCATACTATTTTCATGAACATGAATAAAGTTCTTCAAAACTCAGAACTTAAAAGCATTGATGAGATACTTTTGAGACTGCTTACATTCCCATAATTATCAACAATATCATTAATATTTATAAAACCATGCATGCTGATATAAATAACTCACATAGCTTAAATAAATCTAAAATCTAAATCTCATAAATCATGAATAATGAAACATGTAGAATAAATCTTGTGAATCATTATACTTAGTTCTCAAATCTGTATTCTCCTCTTATTCTCAAAGCTTGTAAGAAAAAAAGAATCTTAAAACAATAACTTTCAAAACTTATGTTTTATCTTAAGGAGGATAGGACTTTGGGAACACAAGGACTTGGGAACTTTAGGACTATAAAACTTTGGAGACTTGGAGACTCTGGGAACATGGGAAATCTTAAAACAATAGCTTTCAAAACATATACATTCATCTAAAGGAGAATAGGGGACTTCTTTTGAAACTTAGGGATTGTAGAACTTTGGGAGTTTCTTCTAACCGACATAAACCATGTAAGCTGACATGGAGTTCAATGTCTAAATCACATTGGGGAGAGATATTCTACCTTTTCCATCAGAGTAAAATAGTTTTGGGGCATGAGACTTTGGAATCAAGCCCAACTTGGTGCTAAATACTACTTCCATACTTAGGCTCAGAACTATCTTAACCCACTTGTGGAAAATCATCATCCTACAGTGGCTCATAGTTCTGGGGCATGAGACCTTCGAATCAAGCCCAACTTGGTGCTAAATACTACTCACATACTTAGGCTTAGAACTTTTAGGAAATCCACCTTACAACAGTACAAGGATGTATAGAGTAAGCCTATTATGCTTCTCTTTTCTTTAAATCATTAATACTACGGATTCCTGTTTTAGCTTAGGATTTAAAGAATCAACTTTCTTTCTCAAAACTTGGTAAACAATAATCAAGGAGGCATAAAATCATGATCTTCTTAAAATATCAAGGCTAAATCTTAGGGCTTAAAGCCCATGTTTCAAACTTTTGTTAAAACACCAAAAGGTTCATGCTTGATAATGTAATTATTGGTAAATCAACTCAAAATCTAGAAAAAAATATGATCATGTGCATAAATATTTGAAAGTAGACATGTAACTCAATATCCAAATCACTTAAGGTCTCAAAATCACACAATTAGGAACATTGGGTATAAACCCTAACTTAAATTTCATGGAAAATCATACACAACTCAACAATTTGTAATTTAAAGTAAGTTTTTGGGCACAAGGATGAAAGATTTATCCTTGTTCAAAATTTCACATACCTTATTTGGCTTGATTCAACAAAACAAGTTGACTATTTAAGCCTTGATAATGTTCTTGATGGTTTTTCTTAAAGGTTCTTGAATGGTGATGTTTTGATTCTTGAGTTTTCGTGAAGAAGGGTTTGAACCTTGTTCTTGAGGGTTGATCTTGAAAGAAATCCTACATTTGATGCTATGGATGACTATGAAGTCATGTGCTTTGATTTGATTTAATTAGGTGTTAAAAAGGGTGGAAAAGACCCAAAATCCTTTTAAAAATGGCTTAAAATTGCTAAACGGAGGTCCCCGACGGTTTGGGCGATGAACCGTCGCCCTAGGGATGGACTGTCCCTTCAAACCATTACTTTTTGGCCATAAAACAGGATTACTACCTCAGTTGCAATAGTTTGGGCGATGGTCCATCGCAGGCGTGACAGTCCATCGGACATCCTATCGCAATTTGGCTGTCGGGATAGCTCATTATAAAACAGCCATAATTTTTTACCTCGATATCGGATTTTGGAGAAATTGGTGTAGTTGGAATGGTAATTCAATTATATATATGTTAATGGGTCATGATCTCAAAATTTCCTTGTAGAATTAAAGATATGCTCATTTGTATTTGATTAAGGCAATATTCTTCTCAAGAATTCAATCGGTAAGGGATATTTTGATTCGCCTAATAGCTAAGACATATTTGAGACCTTAATACACATCAAACTCAATCATAAAACTACCAAAGCACTATAATTTATTTCTCATGAGCTTATATCATAGTTCTACTATCGGTTGGGATTCTTAGGGTATTACAATGGAAAACTTCCTTCATAATATAAATAAGACACTAAACTCTTGTTTCAAAGAGATTGGATGATTTTTAGGTCTAGAAAACACACGAGGAAGGATGAAATTAGGGTTCGTTATGTTTACTTTAGTTGAATTTTTTTTTATACATGAGTTTCAATCTTGTGATTCGTTGTATGACCATGAGTGGCAAAACACCCTCTTTCTATGGTTGAGACTAAGAACATGAACACTTGTCCTTTCAATTGAGTTTGTTTAAGTTGATTATCATGTTTGGTTGTTCATATATCCTTGTTATTACTATTCTATGAATTTGCTACGCTTAGTATAAACCTATGTTTGTATTATGAGCTCTCAAGGAGGAACAATAGATTAGATCATGGAATATATGTAGTGGGATCCTATATTTAAAGAAATCAACGTTAGGATTTATGTTTATAATAGAAATATACCTAATTCACCACATTTGGTTCATATACGATATGAAATATAAATGTGTGTAAGTTAGTTCTCACATCCCCGCTCAATGATGTAGTTGTGGGGTTAAGTTAGATAGATGATTAGAGGATAATCATTTCCAAATTATGTTATCAACCCCATGAATAAACAACCAAGTTAATTAACTAAACTAACAAGATTGGATAGCTGCGTAGGATTATTCGTAGTGCCTTAACCTTGGATTTATCCCTACTACCATCTCCAACACTTTACATTATCGTATTGCTTACTCTTTCTCTTAAGTTTTAAAAATATCATACTCTCTTAGTTACAATAAACACTTGTTTAATATCTTTAGTAATGCTAGAATTACATTATTGTTGAGGACAAGTCCTTGTGGGATTGATACTTGGCTTTTAAAAGACACTTTACTAATTGGGTGACCACGTACACTTGCTTGTACGTTAGGATCACGACAAGTTTTGGTGTTATTTCAAAGGACTTGAAAATTGGCAACTATCTTATTTTTAGTTTGATATTTGGTTTTATAAGTGCTAACAACCTGATCCTTGCTTTTGTATTTGTAGGTACAATCCTAAAGCTCAAGAAAGATAACAAGGAAAAGGTATCTGGTTGACCCATATCCTAAAATCTAAATGATGCTTACATTAGTTAAGGAGAAAATCAGTACTTTTCTATCACATACCACAAGCTCCATATGAAGAAGTTATTCCTGTAGACATGATTGATGAACAAACAACCTCAGGTTAGTACACGATATGGAAATCCCACTCGCAACCAATGGTACCTTCTCCATCCGCATACCAAAACTTGAAGGTAGATTCAAGCTCAAACAAAATATGGTGCAACTATTGTACAACAGTGGGTAAGTGATAGGCTTGTCATACAAGGATCCATAAATTTATCTGCAGAACTTTTTGGAGATCAACGACACCTTTATTTCTGATGGAGTCTCCACTGTCTGTATGAGGCACACTCACTTATCCTTCTCACTTTTTAAGGAAGCAAGGAAATGGTTAAAGGTAGAAAATTCAAACTCTATCACTACATAGAGTGACCTCACAAAGAAGTTCCTCATCTGATTCTCCCATTTGAAAAAATATCAAGGTTAGGAAGTGAAATTCTATATTCTATGAAGAAGCCAAATGAGAATCTCTGTCATAATAGGAGAGGTTCAAATATCTTCTTAATGATTGCCCGCACCATCAACATATAAATGAAGTACTAGCTCACACTTTTGTTGAAGCTCTTTACCATACCACTATTTTTTTTTAGATTCATTTGTAAGTGGTCAAGCTTTGGTAAAAAATTATGATGAGTTGTATACATTGTTGAACCAAATTGTACAAGATAAACCCAAATGACGGAGGAATATGTCTAGAGATACAGTCAGAAGCCCGTTGGGATAATTTAGTTGGACAGTGTCACAACTTTTGGCCGCTCAGTTATCAGCCTTTCAAAATCAAATGACAACATAGTTCAACAAGTTGGGTGTGAACCAACCTCAGGTCTAAGAAAATATAGTCTAATAGGCTCGTCTTAGTGTGATATTTATGGTACTAGTAGTCACTCTGTAGGATCATTTAGACTGAATCCATTGTCGATAAACTTTGTGGGCAATGTGCAAAAGGGAAATCTGAATTATGATAATGTTTACAACCACAAGTTAAAGAGTTTGCTAAACTACTTATAGGGTAATAATCAGGATCAGACTCAATAGTTTCAGTAGGAGTAGAATATGCAAGCTAGTAATATTGAGGAAAAATTACAAAAGATCCTAGCAAATCAAGTATAGAGGGCTACAAATATTAAAAAAGTAGCAACTTGCTCAAAATAATTTAGAAGAATAGTTGGGTTAGTTAGCTTAGGGCATAAAATACCAGACCTTAAGGGGGTTTGCCAAGTAACAAAGAGAATCTAAAACATGTAATGACAATCTTCTTGAGGAGTGGTAGAGACTTGATTGACAGACCTCCCATGAAAAAGTAGGAGGTACAAGTAGAGCTAGTCCCACAGTAGGTGGAGAAAAAGCAAATTGCATCCAAAATGCTAAAAATTTGAGAAAATTGAGTACCCAAGATCAAAGGCAGTTGAGAGGACACTAGAGAGAACCCTACCACTATTCCCTTAAAATCTCAAAAAGGATAAGGAGGATGCATGTTTTAAGAATTTCTTTGACATGTTTAAATAACTTCATATTAACCTCCCATTGTTCAATGATTTGCAGGGTATGACTAAGTTTTCCAAGTAATTGAAGGATATGGTGACCAATAAGATAAAGCTATGTGACATTCAGATAGTGGCACTTATTGAAAAATGTAGTACAGTTGTGATGAGCAAGATTCCAACAAGGCTGAATAACCCAGAGAGCTTCACTCTCCCTATAAAAATTAGTAAAGTGAGGTGGTCCATGCTTTGAGTGACTTTGGGGAGAGCATGAATTTGATTCCCCTATTTTTATTCAACACTCTCAGTTTAGGGAATCCGAGTCCATGTTATATGGTACTCCAAATCACGTATAGAATCAGAGTGGTGCCAGAAGGAATCATTGAAGATGTCCTCATTAAGGTTAGTAGTCATATCCAGTCGACTTTATTATGTTTGATTATGATGCAGATGAAAGGGTACCATCATATTGGGACATCCATTCTTTGCAATTGGAGATGCACTGATTGATGTTAAATAGGACACTCTAACAATAAGATTGAATAATGAAAAGATAGCCTCCAAGGTATATAAAACACTTAATCCACCTTTATATTATAAGGATTTATGTGTGATCATGGCTATGGAGGTGAATGAGTGTGGGGGTAGTGGAGTGCACACCACTAATGGCTTCTATAGACTTTCTTATAGAGTTGTTTAAGCCATCACTTAAGCCCAAAGTTGAGAAACTAAAATAAGATATTTAAAAGGAAAGTGTAGAGAAAGTTGTGGACCTCAAGCGCAAACACTCAAGGGGTTATAAAAGAGTTAGAAGGTGGCCACTTGAGTAGGAGAAAGAGGATAAAGAAATATAGATCAAAAGTAGTGATGTGGTTTGTACTGTTATACTAAATCAGGTGTAACTTGTGAGGCAACCCAAGTTAAGATAGGTATTTTATTATCTTAGTTTTCTTTAGTATCACTATTGTTTTTGTTTTTGTTTGAGTTATGTGAATCTTGTGTGATGTTGGCTTAATTTTGAATTCTTGCTATTTCTTGGTTTAGAGTCTAGGGATCCTACTTGATTTGAGAATGTGCCTTGTGTGTTGTGATGTCTTTTGTTGTATTCCTTGTTGCATATTGATGTCTAGAATTTTATTGATGTTTGTGTAAATAAAAATAAAGAATATGATGTTTAAGAGATGATATAGGTAATTCTTTGATAGCCATGTTCATACCTATTTTGTCTACTTGTATTGCATTACCTTACTCAACTCTGCTAAGCCTTTTGACTGTTATTTGGTAGCCTCATATAGAGCCTATTTCCCTTCTTTGATTGACGTAATTGATCTAAATCTCCTAAGCACCATAGTTGAAAAATAAATTTGGTTAAGGAGTGTAAAGTTTAAGAAGTAAATAGGTGAAAGTGAAATGCCAAGAAGATAGCTATGGGTGTTGAAAAAGTTTATGTGCTGTGGTTGGGAGTAATGTAATCAAAAGAGAATAATCCATCCTTAAGATGTGTGCACTATGTTTAAAGAGATGGGGCAAAACAAAATAGAGTGGTAAGATTAAAAGGGGTGAACAATTGGTACTTTAGAAAGAAGCCTAATGTATAATGTGATGTATTAAAGTTCTTGGGAAAGATAATTATTAGTACTGTCTAGAATATTTCGTACCCATCCCTTATCCTACATTACAACCCTTTAAGTCCTATTTGATCTTGATCCTCAATTTCTTGATATTAGTGGAGTACTACACTAGGTGAAAGCCTATGGTTTATCTGTTACATGAGAATTCTTTGTGAAAGTGAGCGAAATTTATTTCTTACGCCTATTGATACGATGAACTACATATAATTAGGTAAATCTTTAGAGGTGAGGGCCCATGTTTGATGATAGTTAGGTGACTTGTATGATCTCTTTGATCGAGTAATATGCATGAGTTTACTAATATGGTGGAGTCAATTCTTGAGGTTAGGATGCTTTTAAGTAGTGTTCATGAGTTTTCAAATATATATGATATGCTTAATATGGAACATGTTTTTTGGGTAGTCATTGTAGTGCTAGTTTGAGTGTCTTGATTGTAGAAGTAATGGGGAGTCTTCCTTGTATGGTGATCAATAAAAAAAGTTGTTTGACGACGAACAAGCTTTAAGTGTGGGGTGGTGGTCTTCATTGTTCAATTGTTGTAAAGAGATTGGGTTCATTTAGGGTTATTTATCTTTACTTTTGTTTTTGTTTATACATGAATTTCAAACTTATGATTTGTCATAAAACCATGAGTGGTTGAACTCCCTCATTCTAGGGTTGAGGTCAATAATATGAAAATTTATGCGTTCAATTGAGTTTTCTAAAGTTTATTATCATGTTTTGTTGTTCATATATCCCTTTTATTACTGTTCTATGGATTCACAACCCTTAGGATAAATGTATATTTCTATTGTGAGCCCGAAAGGAGGAATAATAGATTTGATCGTGGGATATATGGAGTGGGATTCTATAATTTGAGAAATAAACAATGAGATTTACGTTTAGGATTGGAATACACCTATTGCCACATCTGGTTCATACACATAATGAAATATAAGTGCATGTAACTTAGTTCTTACATTCCCTCTCAATGGTGTAGTTGTGGGGCTAAGTTAGATAGACGATTCGAGGATAACAATTTCCTAATTATGTTATCAACCTAATGAATCATCAACCAAGTTAACTAACTAAACCAATGATATTGGATAGGTGAGTAGAATTAGTCGTAGTGCCTTGACCCTGTATTTCATTCCATTACTATCTCCAACACTTTATTGTATTGTTTACTCTTTATTTTAAGTTTTCAAATATCAAACTCTCTTGGTTACGATTAGAACTTATTTGATCTCTTTAACAACACCAGAACTAGATTGTTGTTGAACACAAGTCCTTGTAGGATCGATACTTGGCTTTTAAATATCCACTTTAATACTTGGGTGACCACCTACACTTGGTTTTTCTCTTGGATTGCAACAATTCTTAGCCATAAGTTTTTCTATTAGTGATCTCTTAGGACGTTTGGTCTTTCTACTCTTGTAAACATAGGTAATTTCCTACTTTATCCTGTTTTGAAAATTCAATAATCAGACAAGTAGGGCTAGGGTTCTCTTCTAATTCTATTCTTTTACATCTTTTTCTTCCTCTAAATCGTAGTCAAAATTACCAAAACATCTATCTAAGGCCTCATGGATGCTACATTAGCGAAACCAACATCAATAGCACAAGGACGTTGAAAAGAAGTATCATCAACATGAGTAAAATCATCCGTATTAATTTTGTATCTAGGACGTGGCAATGATTTAGAACTACCTGCACCCCCGCTACTTTTACTACTAGCACTCTTATCTCTTTTTTACCATAATACTTTTTAACCTGGTTAAAAAAATTGATTTCTTACCCCTACTTTTTTACCGGCTTCCATATTTAACATATTAAAAAAAAATAAAGAGATGAAAAAGCAATACAAATATAACAAAAAGATAATAGTAAGTAAACAAATAAAGAGATGATAGTTAGAATGAATCTACCGAACGTAGGTGTAAAAATAGACATATATAACCAAAATTGGAATTAAAGATGACTATTGAAGCTTGCTTAAAAAAATAGCCAAATACATACAATATTAAAGAGTATTAAAGAGATTAATAAATAGTAATAGAGAATTTTTGAGTTATTTTATGGGAAAATAAAGGTGGAAGAGTGGGTATTACAGGGATATATGAGGTGAGAGGTTGGGGGTGGGGGTGCTAAGGGACTTGGAGGGGGAGCTAGCCGTTGAACGCCCACAAATGGCTCCCAACGGGTAGTCGAATGTTAAAGGTTAATTTAAAAAAAAAAAAAAAAATTCTAGCCGTTAATAGTTTATCGGATTGTAACCGAGCTAATTAACTAGTCAAATGACCTTTGTCTGCACCAGTCCATACTCCAGAGTCAAGCACAACAAGCCTCTCTGCCATGCTTACCTACAAGTCATGGGAAGTGGGAAATCTTCAATCACATAGAATGTTTGTACAATGTAATTTATTGAGTTTGACTTTTGAATATACGATACGTTAGTTAGGGTTCTTTGAGTGAACTATTTATATTGCTATACATTGTGATCCTTGTATGGTTATTTCACTTAATGAGTCGGTTCATGGTATTATGATTAGGGGATTATATGTACAACTTTTTAATTGCCTTGTTATGACCTTTTAGCGATGAACTTGATGACAATTTCAACCAATTATACAAACACTCATTTTTTAGGAGTGGATTGCTAGGCAATGATAAAATAATATTATCAAATTATTAATTATTTAATGCATGATTAGGTAGAATTTAATTAATATAATTTAGTGATTAATAAATTGTAGATTGATGAGTGGAGGAAGGTGAAGGTGAGAAGGTTCTTAGTTAGTTCTTAGGTGTGGACTTCATCGGTTTGCTAAAGCAATGTGCACCCATATAATTATATGAATCAGAGACTTAGAAATAAAAGTGTACAAATGAGGAACAATGATAATGTCACAAATCAAGCCCATCGTCAGTGGCACCCACACTAACCCTTCAGTAGGAGAACCATTTAACTCAGGCTACTTAACCTAACACTAATATCAAATTCAAAATAAGCTAAGCACTTCATATAAAAATCAAACGCCTCAAAGTATTCTAATAATAATAGTTGCAGAATTAAAATGAATACCTAAACAACCCATAGAATTTGAAAGTCATTGTACCAAAACTACTACAAATATGAATAAAAGGGTTTAAACTTAAAACAACAAAAAATATTCGAGTCCTAAATAGCGGACCAGAAACTAAGGAGATGAATCATAGTTTCCCTGAAGATGTAGCTCATCCTTGAGTCGGAATGTAATCATCTCTAAATCTAAGGTGTCGATGTAGTAGCTGAAAAATACTCTGTGCTCAACAAAAAGAAGAGCACATATAGTATCAAGTACACAAGAAATAGATGTGCACTGATAGGTTCATCAACCAACCCAAAATAAAAAATGTGTACAAGAATCCATAACTTAGTAAATGGAAACAACAATGAGAACATACCATATATTGTACTTTATTCCATGAAACTTAGCCTTTCAAACAATACCAAAGATTTTATTTAAGTACGAGTCAATACAGACATAGATCAAGTCAAGAATCTGACTATCATCATCAAATCAAGTCATGAAACAATGACTCATCAACCATATGCTGAACCATGTCTCAATTACATAAGTAAATAGACAATAAAAGAGATATGCCAAACATTTTCAATTTATCTCGGATCGCTCAAATATCTAGTTATAAAATAATAATGACCTTAATCATAAATCTTGGTCCACTAAAAAAATCTTCAAACTCACTAATACCTTGTACATACAAAGGGTCTTATGGTTGACCAACCATGACTTGTAAGGGACGAGCTCTTGTCCATGTACCAAAATCCCAGACATTTTGTGCCAGCCAATCTTATATTACAAACTTTATAAAGAAGTCCAAATAATGGTATATCCAACAATAATAAGTATGAATACCATGAAGATATTCAAATACCGGTAGATATAACAATCATCAACAGATATTACAACAATCATAAACACAGTGAACACAATCAACAAGATTTTTATATAACCTCATTATATGTGATTAACACTTAGGATATCATTTAACCATTTACTTTCTTTTACATGCATTATCAGAAGTATACGATAAAATAGTTAACATGCACATATGTAATGACCTGATTTTGATAATTTATGTGAAAAATTTATTTCTATGTGATTTGACTATTTTACCCCTCTTTGTGGTTTCATTAATGTATTTCTGGGGCGTGTGGATGATTTACATAATTCCTAATGTGTTTTGGTGTAATTTATTTGATCTTGTGGGTTTTAGTAGCTTGAAAAGCCTTATAATTGACTTCGGTCTATATTTGTTGATCTGTGTGTCATATGGCAAAATAGACTACTCCGTTGGACCTGGAACATCTATTTTAGGGTGGTAACATAGTTGTTGTGGTTTTGTGGCTCTTAAATCTAATTTCGACCCTCAGTTCAGAAAGTTTTAAAATTGGGTCCCAGGAGTCAGCTTTGTGAAAACAATATTTTTTTTGAAAATCTAATATCAACATTGAGTCTGGATCATCAAATTTGATATGATAACATTGTTCATTTGCATTCATGAGATTTTAGATGAGTTCCATAGGGTCCGTGGAGACTTGGATTTCTGTAAGTCTCCAGCTAGTGTTGGTGTAGTTGCAACCGTCAGTGGCTGGTCGCGTATGCGGCTCAAAAGATCAAGCGTGAGTGTCTCATATGTGAAATCTAGGTCGTGATTACAAGTCCCGCATATGTGATAAACAGGAAAAAATAGCGATACCTTCCATCAGCCCAGGTATCGCATATACGACACCTGATCGCCTATGCAATGCCTGGGTTCTATATACACATATGTTTTGTCATTTTCACTATTTTTTACACTTGGAGCTTAGGATTTTGTGATTTTAAGACATTTATTTCACTTTTAATCTTGGGTAAGCTCCATAACACCTATTTCAACTACTTTCTCTAGATTGTATCATGTAATTCTTATTTAAGACGGATTAAAAGGTAGAAATTGGGGATTTTGGCTCGTAAGGCCTAAAAAACTTATAATTCTCCGATCTAAATCTCAATTTCAAACCATTTTCACTTTGGTGAGTTTCTAATATCATAATGTTTCTTTCTTTTCATATTCTAAACAACATCAATTCTCGATTTGTTAAATTATTTTGCGGAATTTTGTCGGTAAAGCTTGAATATAGTTTTTATTCAATCTGAACCTTGTTTTTAACTTGTTTTCATTTGAATATTCAGTTGTAGACTCCTACAAATATGGGGAACATGTTTCAAAAATGAAATTACAATTTTACCCTTCTTTTTTTAAAATTCATTTTGACCCCGACTCAAAAATAAGAAATATGGGTATCGTTGAATTTCTTTTGATGCATGGTTCTATATTTATATAATTTAGTTGATTTAGAGTCTATTCTTGAGGAGTAAGGATTTAAATTGAAGGCTTTCAGATCAATTTTTGGCATTCGAGGTAGATTGTGGCTTAACATTTTTAGATGGCTGGCTAGTTAATGTCACAACCTAATTTCTCAAGTCATGATGACGCCTACCATAATCCACCAGTAGGCAAGACAATCTGTAGTCTGGAATGGCTAGTAATCGACTATCCAACAATATAAGGAAAAGAATGCGGATTAAATAAGATAAAAACCATTACACAAGTGAATCCCAAACCCCGATGACATCAATACAAAAGCTTCAAATATATTAAGAATACAAGGGAGAAATGTCAAGGGAATTATACTGATACAACTTATCTCTAAATACAATGTAGAAACTAGTCTAATACATAAGAGAGAGATAAGTAATACTCTGAACGTCAAGATCTCACTCTAAGTCTCTAAACCATGGCTGCTCCGCATGATGTACAATCAATGATGATAAATCGTATGATAAGCTGCAGGCTGCAGAAATATAGTATGAGTACCAAATGAGTGGTAGTCCATAGGCAACTGCTAACTAAGCTCCAAAGATAAAGCATATATATACAACATATAAACAGAATGGAAATTACACCTAAGAGTCCAAAAATCATATCACAAGTCAATGAGATAATAAGGAACAACTATCCTGTTTAGGTCCAAGAGACTAACATAATAAGACTAAGGAAGCATCAAGGATGAACTATTCTATTTCAACTTCATTCAATAGACGTCAATGCCATACTGTATATCCCAAGTCAATATACGAATAAAGGGTGACTGGAAAATATATAGCAATATACAAAGCGAATAAACAAATATGCAATAAGAACAAACGAAGGGAGGGATATACGATAATGTCATATCTTCTTATAGCTATATATATATATATACAGACATATAGACTTGAGGCCATCTCAAAGAATAACCTAGATCATCATATTCTTTTATTAAGACCTCACTAGAATACTATTTGGATTTAATACCACCATACTCAGGGTTTCTAATCTACATGGCTAGACATGATATAATCTTCCATTATAATGCAATCATAAGATAGAAGAGGCCGAGTACATACCTCAAATACTAATACTAGATTAATGACCAATCTGTCCTAAGTTAACTATAACAATGATCATAACAACGATAATAACAATATTAATATCAGTGTGAATAACTGGCTACTCTGGACAACAAAATACCTAGATGAGCAAATGTGTACACCCACTGTTCCAGGATCAGAAGGTTCAATCAACACACAACAACACAAGGCATATTTTTCACCCATATCTATCCAATCGTCCCATGCCAGCTGATAGACATAGGCGCATATTGGTGATAGGCGAGATGCATATAGGAATGACTGCAAGGTACACAATATCACAGCTTCTCATAATTGTCATCATCATGACCATCATCATCATAATCAACCTCCAACTTTACCGGGTATTGATATCTCATCATAGTATCCTTCATCCTTGCCAGGTATCAATATATCATAACAGTATCCTTTGGCCTTGCCGGGTATAATATATCATCACAATATCTTAAAGCTTTGTCGGGTATCCATATATCATCATAGCATCCTTTGGCCTTGTTGGGTATTAATATATCATTATAGTATCCTTCATCCTTGTCGGGTATCAATATATCATCATAGTATCCTCCGACCTTGTCGGGTATCAATATATCATCATAGTATCATTCGGCCTTATCGGATATCAATATAGCATCATCAATTAATGTAAAAGAATAACATAAATCAAGTACTCATAACCATAAATGTAACTCCATAAAGATAACTATCTCATTAGTATATTCTATTGACCCATTGTTAACTAACCAACACTCATTATTGCACTGCTAATTCACTAGTCATCATCTGACCTCTAATTATTATCCTAACCACTTCTTCACATAAACATTATTCACTATCATAGCCAATATCTAACACTTTGACAAGATTCACCACTAGGCCTTAATTCCCTATTAACCAATAACTACATCTAACTATCATAATCTCACCAGTCATCATCTAGAAAAGGACCACTGTCCATCATTTAGACATTGATCAACCTATATCCGTTAATTATTATTAACTAGTGATTTCTTATTACTAACCTCTTTTATTATCTAACCTTACTAATACACAAATCTTTGTTCAACAACTAAGCAACATCGTAAACTTAGTCATTAATAACAACTAACCTTCACCTATGCTAAATTCGACAACACCATTAACCGTACATCAACTATTGCTAGGTACCATAATTCAACTAAGCAAGGTTTATTAACTAGTTCATTAGACTCCTTGTCATCAAGCGATATAGTCATCTAATAGGCAACTAATTACCACATAGCTTAACCCTTTATTAGGAAGAACAATCATAAGATCGCATCTTATATAGAATCACATCAATTACCGATATAATAATCATGAATATACCAAATCTATGCATGCCATCACTTGTATTAAATCTATGGAATAATAATCATCAATTGGACCATCCTCTATCCCATACCGGAGAGATGTGTATACATATACATATAAATTCATAGACTATAACTATATCCTTTACATGGATAAACACTTTCCAGATATCCAACCAATAACTTAACATAGTCTTCAACCCAATAATACATCCAAAATAATCACAATAACATAATCATGGCCTTCGGCCCATATACATATCCGAAACTCATATCTGTAATCATATTTATAAGCCATAGCATATCTCTAATCATCAATCATATAGGAGGCATCTTCCATATAGGATGTAAGATCTCAATAAGCATATAATCATCTCTCACATAGGAGGCATCTCATATCTAGGAGGTATAATATCAATAATTATATAATCATCTCTTACATAGGATATCTCATATCAATAGGTCACACATCATTACTATAAAAAATATCACCTCTCTAGGCCAATCATCATATCTAAGAGGGATATCATCTCTATTTGTCATATATCATCTCTAAGAGGAAATAACATCTCTATAGGCCAAATAACATGTTGAATAACATGCATTCGTGATTTTTTTTAATAAAAGTATATGTTGATTTTGAATTCCTTTTAATAGTATTGAATTATAACTATGTATACATGAGTTTTTAGTTGTCTTTTTTGAAAAGTTTAATTGAGAGCATGATTTATGAGACCTCCCTCTCAGTATGGATTTTACTTGATTTATATGATACATGGTACTTTACTTGCATATTTTGTATTTCGATGTCAAATAGTTGTTACCCAAACTTAGGTTGACGTTGATTGTGAATTGATGAGAGGGAGTCTTCTTTCCACAACTATGTTTTTTGCATTAAAAAGAAGAATGTCATGATATTGAATAATTGACATGACCACCGCATGTTTAAGTTTTGCGAAAAGACACTACTAGAAAACTGCTTATTACTTGGGGATTTTCATAGGGATAATGTGGTAAAATCCCTAGGTAATTTGATTACCTGTGGATTTTCTTACCAATTAGAATCCAAAGGAAATACCTTCGTAGGTAATTATTATTTGTGGATTTATAAAATTCTTAGGTAATTTAGATGCGGAAATAAATCCGCAAGTATGTTATTTGCGGATTTAACTGTGGATTTTACCTGCGAATTTTACCTGTAGATTTTCATAAAGAAAATTACAAATTATTCCCCACAAAGATTCCCAAGTAAATTGCTAGGTAATTTAGCTTTGGAAATAAATCTGCAGGTACGTTATTTGCCAATTTATTTGCAATTAAGCATCAAAATTTTGCATGAATTATTTGGTAAAATTTTATAAAAAGGATTTTACCTGCGGATTTTTAGGAAAAAATTCCCAAATTTTTCCCCACGAAGATTTTCAAGAAAATTCCTAGGTAATTTAACTGTGAAAATAAATCTATAGGTACGTTATTTGTGAATTTATTTGCGATTAACCATAAAAAATTTTCATGAATTATTTGGTAAAATTTCTTGCAGATATTTATAAAACTATTCCGCAAAAAAATTCGTATAAAGTACCCTAAGTAAATCCGCAAGAACAAATTTTTTCAAGAAAATTTTCATAAATATTTACCAAGTACATCCGCATAAAAATTCTCAAATAATAATCCACACGTAAATTACTAAAAGCATTTCACAATTAATCAAAAATCTATTCAAAACCTTCAATAATTATCAAAAACATCATTCAATACAAATCTAATGTAAACCCTTATAGCTAACAAAAAAAATTTCAAAACATCCACATCAATAATGTATGATTCTTAAATGGTCCAAAATAAAATATTTTAAACTTGAATCCTCAATAAAACTACCAACCATCAGGATCAGATCAGTTTCATTTACGTTATCAGGATTATCAATTTCATTCACGTCGTCAGAGTCACCATCACTTTCATCCTCATAAGCTTGGTTGTCTTCTTGAGATGGGCGTTCATCATTTGCAAATAATTTCTTGTATACATGCTTCATCAACAAGTCTAATTCCTTTATCATCCTCCTTCCACAATAGATGCACTTTGAGCAGCTAATATTTCTTGTTTCTTTCTTTCAAACTCATTCTGTATAAGAATATGTTAATTTAGGTCATAAAAGTGCTAAAAATACATTATTAGCATAAATTATATGATATTATAGTATCACATAAAATCATAAAAAACAAAAAATATAAATATGTATATATTAGCATTTTCAAGTAACTATACTTAACCATTATTAAGTCACTAGTACACATTTCAAGTCACTACACTTGACCATTTTTAAGTAACTAATTCACATTACAAGTGATTACACTTAACCATTTTCAGTTCACTAGTACATATTTCAAATCACTACACTCAAACATTTTCAAATAATTAATTCACATTTCAAGTAATTATACTTAACCATTTTCAAGTAACTATACTTAACCACTTTCAAGTAACTACACTTTAACAATTTTCAAGTCACTAGTACACGTTTCAAGTGACTATACTTAACCATATTTTCAAGTAACTACCCCTACTAGAAAAAACAAGAAAAGCGACTACAAAAACCGATCACATGTGGTCGCTTTTCCTATTTTCACTTCAAGTCGCTAATTCACTTCACGAGTTACCAAACTAAACTAAATTCAAAATAAAAGTTCACATTTCAAATACCTACACTTAAACATTTTCAAGTCACTAATTCACTTCACAAGTTACCAAACTAAACTAAATTCAAAACAAAATTTCACATTTCAAGTACCTACACTTAAACATTTTCAAGTCACTAATTCACTTCACAAGTTACCAAACTAATCTAAATTCATAACAAAAGTTCACATTTCAAGTACCTACACTTAAAACATTTTCAAGTTGCTAATTCACTTCTCAAGTGTACTTTACTAAATTCAAAACAAAAGTTCACATTTCAAGTACCTACACTTAAGCATTTCAAGTAACTAATTTACTTCACAAGTTACCATGTACTTTACTAAATTCAAATCAAAAGCTCACATTTCAAGTAACTACACTTAAACATTTTCAAGTCACTAATTCACTTCTCAAGTGACCATACTTTACTAAATTCAAAGCACAAATTCACATTTCAAGTACCTACACTTAAATATTTTCAAGTCATTAATTCACTTCTCAAGTGACTTTGTACTTTACTAAATTCAAAACACAAGTTCACATTTCAAGTACCTACACTTAAACAAATTGAAATCACTAATTCACTTCTCAAGTGATCATGTACCTTACAAAATTCAAAACAAAACTTCACCTATCTAGTACGTACACTTACAACATTCCAAGTCACTAATTCACCTCACAAGTTATCAAACTAAACTAAATTCAAAACACAAGTTCACATTTCAATTACCTACACTGAAACAAATCAAAGTTATTAATTCACTTCTAAAGTGACCATGTACCTTACTAAATTCAAAACAAAACTTCACCTATCAAGTACCTACTCTTAAAACATTTCAAGTCACTAATTCACTTCATAAGTTACCAAACTAAACTAAATTCAAAACACAAGTTCACATTTCAATTACCTGCACTTAAACAAATCAAAGTCAGTAATTTACTTCTCAAGTGACCATGTACCTTCATTCAAAACAAAAGTTCACCTTTCAAGTACCTACACTTCAACATTTTAAGTCACCAATTCACTTCACAAGTTACCAAAATAAAGTAAATTCAAAACACAAGTTCACATTTGAAGTACCTACACTTAAACAAGATGGATAATTTCAAAAGTCAGAATTAGCAATCTATGACAAAATTAAGAATTACTAAATATATTTGATATCCGGGATAAGTTATTCCACCATATATATTTGATAACTTATTACATCATTAAGATATAAATGGTGGATAAATAATCTAGAAGCTAACTAATACCTCCAACCAAAAATAAAATAAAAATAATCCTATAGCTAATTCAAAATTATTATACCTTATCCATCATACAATAATAAATCTTTTTAAAAATATGGTTAAATGGAGTAGCATAGCTGTCTATCTAGTGACCCACCTCCAAAAGGTTGAACATTTTCTCATCTAAAAAAATCTAAAGAACAACTGAACTACTAGTAGTAACAAACAGCAACAAGCAGTCTCCACCAACCTTCTATAATTAAATAGATACTCCCTATCTCTATTTTAAAAATCTTTAACTCTTCTTATCCCTATTCTTATTCTTCATCATTCCACATACCCCATAAAATCAATGGAAACAAAAAACATGAGAAGTGGTAGTGGTGGGCTTTATGGTGCATGGAAGTTTCTCAGAAGGAAGTGTGTTAAGGGTTGTATATTTGTAACTTATTTTGACTCTGAACAAGGTATGGCTCAATTTGCTGTTGTCCATATGAAACCTAGGAGTTGTAGTAGGAACGACGGAGAGGGGTGACGATGTCAGCTGGTTGTGTCGAGGCTGATTTGCTGGTATGAATGACGCTCTTGGGTGTGGGAAAGATATTGAGGTAGTGGAAGCAGCTATGGCTACTTCGTCGTCTGCTGCTGGCGTTGGGCGGCGGAGCTCTGGCGGATGGGATGACACTGGTTCGGTTGATGGCTGCACAGGGGTGATTGGCGGCAATAATGGTTTTGTTGGTAAGGGTCACCAGCTGAAGGAAGGAGATGGCTGTGAAGACGATGAGAATGAGGAAGAAGGGTTTCGCCGGTGACGGAGAGAACGACAACCATGGCTGTTGGAAATAGAGAAGATGAGAGAGGAGGTAGAGAGATGTGGGCATCGCTGTTTTTTGTTGAAATGGAGAGATTAAGGTTGATGTTTCCTTTAAAAGGAAAGGGGAAGGTGGTGGGATCTCAGCTATTTTACCAATTTGATCAACAACTGAGATTAAAATTATTTTAAAACATGTTAAAAATTGAATAAAATTTCAAGTTGTCACCAATTGGCTATAATTGTAATAAATTGAATAGAACTAGGATAAAATTGTTATATTTAGATGAAAAGGCTAGAATTTAAATAGATTAGAAAAATCAGTTTAAATTAGGCTGTGAATTAAATAAGACGTCGAAAAATAAAGTTAGCATGTACAAATTAATGTTATGTAAAAAATTATTATATAAAATCATTGATAATAATAATAATAATAATAATAATAATAATGAACAATGCATTTGTGAATTGTAAGTGTGCACATTTACAAAAAGAATTAATAAAAATATTAATAAAATTATATGGAGAAATATTATATTTAAATTAATGATTTGTAAAAGTGATACTGCAAAATAATTTGTATATTTCAAAATCATGGATATGACACGTCAAAAATCTGTTTGATGCAAGAAAAATGTGTAAAAAATTCTAACATTTATAATTATTAATTTTGCTAAAATAGCAGCCTAAAAGGAGCATCAGGAGGTTAAAATTGGGTGTCAACAACTGCCCCTTCATTGCTTGGGAATATATTTTACAAAATTGTCGTTAATAATTTAAAAAACATTAGTTGCAAAATTTAAATATAATAATAATAATTATAATAATAATAATAAAAATTAGACAATGTATTTGTAAATTGTGAGTGTGCATATTTATGAAAGATGATTTAAGTAAGAAAATTATGTAAAATATTGTATTTGAATTAATAAATTATAAAAAATGATGATAAAAATTAATAAAAATAATTTGTAAACATTTAAATCATTAATGTGACATGTCGTTATTAATATAATACGACAATAATGTGTAAAAAATATTAATAATTGAAATTAAATAATTTTGATAAAATAGCAGCCTAAGAGAGCATAGAGAGGTCAAAATTAGGTGTCAACAGCAATTGAAGCAGACATGTTATAAATGCCTATTTTTTATTGAATATTATTAATTTTTTAATATGTAAATGACTTATAATAATTAATTATGGGGTATTATAGTAAAATCACGGAGTCACTGAAGCAGGTGAAGAAGCAGGTATGTCGACAAAGTGTTGTTTGCTTCTTCACACTTATTAATAGTAGTAACTTATCTCTAGGGAGTTGTTTGGATTATATTAATAGTTTTGAGAGTAAATGCAAGATTATTTTACGTGCATTTGGATAGAGGTGTTAGTTAATCTTGAATTACTTTTCCGTCACTGATGACCATTAATTTTTTGATCCCAATAACAAATCAAGCTAAGATTGATGATTAGCTCAAACACATCTTTGATATCATATTCAACTTCTTGATCAGCTTGTGTGAGCTTTACAAGTATTTTCAAAATTGAGTCAAGATAAGGTTTATGCAAATCGAGTTAATATCAATTCTGACTAAAATTGATATTAATTGAATAAGAATTAGGCTAGACATTACATAAGCTGGGCAAATTGAATTGACTTAGATGCTATTTAATAAATGTAGGAAAGACGTAATAATAATAATAATAATAATAATAATAATAATAAACAATGTTTGTAAATTTGCTAAAATAGCAACCTAAGGTCAAAATTGAGTGTCAACACAAGTAACCTAATTAATTCCCTCAATTGACATCTGTGAAGGGTACAGTGTACACAAACGTTACTGCTAAGGTAGATAGGTTGTTTCCAATATACCCTCGATTCAAGAAAAATAGTCTGAAGTTGTCCAATTTCAAAAAAATATTAGTGAAAATTGATTTAATATTAGCCGTTGATCAAATATGATGAACGATTGAGATTAAACTTGAGGAGATAAGTCAAATTGAGATTAGATATTGGGTTAAATAAATTGAATTGAGGATTTTGATTGAGTCAAATTAAACACAATTGACACAAAGTGAGTATAAATGACTAGAATTTAAATAAATTAGGAAAATTGAATTGAATTAGGTTGATATTTAATAAATATAGTAACTATATAAAAGTAATATTAAAATTAAATATAATAATAAATAAATGTTGATCAACGGCTGAGATCTAACGAATAAGAATTTGGTTAAAAAATTGAATGAAATTTGAAATTGAGTTCCATTGGACACAATTTGGGCTAGGATTGTAATAAATTGGATAAAATTAGGCTAAAATTATTACAAATTGGCAAAATCAGACTAGAAAATAAATATATTGAAAAATAAGATTTACTAAGGTTGCGAATTAATACAATAATAATAATAGTAAAATAATTAATATAATTATGCTCAGTCTAGTTATGAATAAATTGTGTAACTAAGAGTACGATATATAATATATTACTTTAAAATCAATGATAACAATAATATATATATCTATTTTATTATATATATAAATTTTCTATATATATATATATATATATATATATATAAATATATATATTATATTTAGTATAAATGATATTTTTTATTATTGTCTAATTTCATGTTATTTTATGTTTTTTATTCTTCAAGTTTATCCTTCTCCTATTTAAAATTTTCAAATAACAAAAATCCTACGTAAATCTCCAAGAAATAGTTTCAGCTAAATTCGTAGCAACACAAACCTCCAATAATTTCTCAAGTAATAATTTCGTAGGTGAATCCCTAAGAAATAATTTCAGCTAAATTTGTAGCAACACAATCCCCCAATAATTTCCCAAGTGAGTAAATAAATATATATGGATTTAAAAAATATATATATTTGTCCATATACCTGCGGATTTACCAAGAGATTAAATACCCGTCGATATATTTCCCCAGATAATATCGCAAGTAATAATTTCGCAGCTAAATCCCCAAAAATAAATCCCCAGCAAAAAATCCCCAAGTAATTTCCTAGGTAATAATATTCATTACATAAATTTCTACCAAAATATCTCTACGTAAATCCGTAGGATAAATTACCTAGGAATTTTCTTATAAATTTAATATATATATATATATATATATATATATATATATATATATATATTTATATATATATATTTATATTTATCCATATACCTGCGTATTTACCTAGAGATAAAATATCCACCGATATATTTCCCCAGGTAATGTCGCAAGTAATAATTTCGCAGGTAAATCGCGAAGAATAAATCCCTAGCAAAATTCACAGCACAAAATCCCCAAATAATTTCTCAGGTAATAAAATCCATTACATAAATTTTCACCAAAATATCTCTAAGTAAATCTGTAGGATAAGTTACCTGGGGATTTTTCTATGGATTTTAAAAAAAAATATATTTTTTCATATACCTACGGATTTACCTAGAGATAAAATACCCGCCGATACATTTCCCCAGGTAATATCACAAGTAATAATTTTGTAGATAAATCTCCAAGAATAAATCCCCAACAAAATTCGCAGCACAAAATCCCCAAATAATTTTTCAGGTAATAAAATCCATTACATAAATTTCCACCAAAAAATCTCTAAGTAAATCCGTAGGATAAATTACCTGGGGATTTTTTTATGGATTTAAACAATATATATTTTGTTGATATACTTATGGATTTACCTAGAGATAAAATATCCGCCGATATATTTTCCCAGGTAATGTCTCTAGTAATAATTTCATAGGCAAATCCCCAAGAATAAATCCCTAGCAAAATTTGCAACATAAAATCCCCAAATAATTTCCCAGATAATAAAATCCATTACATAAATTTCCACCAAAATATCTCTAAGTAAATCCGTAAGATAAATTATCTGAGGATTTTCTACGGATTTACAAAATATATATATTTGTCTATATACCTGCAGATTTACCTAGAGATAAAATACTCACTGATATATTTCTCCAAGTAATATCGCTAGTACAAAATTTGTGCAATATGGTGCCAAATTTACCTATAGAATTTGTTGCAAATATAGTTCGTAGGTAATATATTTTAATATTGACAAATTTAATAATTTCGTAGGTAAATCCGCATGTATTTCCTGCGATATTATTCCCTAGGTAAAATCCCCAGGTAATAAGCAGTTTTCTAGTAGTGAAAGGGTGTTTACATAAGATTTCAAAATGAGGACTCTCTTGTGATGTTATAAATTTTTGGTGGTCATTTGCATACTTTGAATGAGATGGGATGTGAAATTGATGTGGTATGAACGACTTGGAGGTCGGGGCATGACGATACCCTGTGATGACATGACCTTAAAATATTAAACATCAATGATTTTTATTTGAATCATGATGTTTAGAAGAAACTAAAATTGTGCCTAAAGATAGAGTTAGATGGTTACCCGAAGAAGGTGTTTGAGTGTAAGGGCTCATCACTGGAAATCAGATTTTGCCAATTTAGGTGATATGATTGGCTATGGCTAATGTATAATTGCCCTCGAGGAACTGTTATACTAGAATAGTGTTTAGGACCTCAATCCTTACAAAAAATTTGGATTTAGGGGCTTGGACGCTGAGTAAATAGTGGACCCATATAGCCCGTGGGTACTAGAAATATAGGGTGTACCATCTATCTCAGGAATAAAACAAAGTGATAAGTCCTAATTTCAAGAAAATATTTTGAAACTCTAAATGATGCCCATGAATTTTTACTTATCTCATGATTAATCTTTTATGAAATGCTCTCACCTATGTTGTATGATTAAAATGTTATTTTGGATTGTTTCACATACCAGTACAATATATTGACCCCCTATAATTTAGGATTTGAGGCTCAGTCCCGCTGTCCTGCTAAGCAGTAAATCATTGTCAGACATTTGAAGTTGGTGAGCCTCCTTTATTTCAAAAGGCATTATTTCATATGATGCTTGCATTTGGTTTTTAGTCCATGGTCCGACTAGGGTCCTTGGCTCTATTTTAGATAGGTGTTTTTTGCAGTTTATTAGAGATTTCGCAAATTTATGTTTGATGGTTTTGGGTCTTTATGAAGTCATAGCCATATAGGTTAGTTGAAATGACAAAATAGCTATGTTCCAATTTACTTCTAAATTTTTATAATAGATAAATATTGCATATGATCATAAGTTAAGATGGCTCTCAGTCCTTCATGGTTTGGGATGCCCGTTGCGGCTAGGGCCTCATCTCAGGTCATGACAAACTTGGTATCAGAGCACGATTCATGTTCCCAGGGTATTCGGGAAATCGTGTTGGGTAGTGTCCTTTTTATGGGTGTGTTGCACACCATATTTATAAGGAGGAAGCTACTAGGCATTTAGGAATATCTCTCTTTTCTTATGTCTTAGTTCATACTTTAGAGTCTGAATGTCCCCTAAATTATGATTTCCTTTATTTCAGAGATTTTTCATGCCTCCCCGTAGATCAAATGAGCAGAACAATCATGTTGATGATGTAGGACCTACTCATGAGATGCAGACCCATAATAGAGCTCGTACTCTAAAATTTGTTACTACTCCAGGAGTTTCTCCAGTTCTAACTAGTCCACCTCGGTCTCTTCAGACCGATGTCAACCATCCTCAGCCTCCTTAGAGCGAAGTATCAAATGTTGAGTTCCAACAGTCCATCCATATAATTTATTAGCTAGCGGCTTCTCAGTCCCTTCGGTCTATAAATATGAGTTCAGTGCCTGGTTCGTCTAAATTTACTCAGGTTAGTTAGTTCTTGAAGCTGAACCCACCTATATTTGATGCCACAAATATAGAGGAGGACCTCCAAGGGTTTATGGATGAGTTAGAGAAGATTTTTAGAGTAATGCATGCTAATGAAGTTGAAGGGGTTTAGTTGGCAACCTATTAGTTGAAGGACATAGCCAATTAGTGGTTTAATGAATGGGAGGATTTGAAGGGTGGTGATGCTGAACCTTCTTTGTGGGGTGAATTTGTAGTGGGGTGAGTTTGTAGAAGCTTTCCTAGATCATTTATTTCCCAAGGAACTAAGAGAGGCAAAGACTGAAGAATTTATGACTCTGAAACAAGGCGAGATGAGTTTTAAGGAGTATGCATTGAAGTTTACTTAGCTGTATCGTTATTATCTAGAGTTAGTTGGAAACATGAGGGCTCGTATGAGGAAGTTTGCATCTAGTCTCTCGGATGATTTGGTGTTTGAGTGTAAGGGAGCAATGCTTAATAGGTACATGGATTGCTCTAAGTTATTAGTGTATATACAACAGGTAGAAGAGGAGATGAAGAGGTTGGTAGAGGTAATAGAAAAATAAAGGCAGGCTAGGAGATCTAGATCCACAGACCTGAACAATAGTCAACACTAAGGTAGTAATTGGGGTAATAAGTGGTCTAAGAAAAAGTTTTGGCGCAATGATCAGTCTTCATCTAGCGCCTCTGCGCCCAAACCTCAAGTTGATCAACGGTTTATTAACTCCCAATATAACAGTGAGCTAAGGATGCAGGGAACACAATCTCAGGGGAGTATATCCCGGTCGTTTAGGCAATATACTCGTTGCAGTAATTGCAGGAAAAACCATTCGATAAGGTATATCCATGGTGAGTGCGTGTGTTATATTATGGTCAGTCAGGTCATTTTAAGAGGGATTGTCTCTCTGTTAGAGGAAATATTGAGGGTGATAAGTCCCAAACTAATTCCATAGCTTCACCACCACCCAAGGGTACTACTTTAGCCACTAAAGGCAGTCACAATCGATTATATTCTTGATCTAACAGCCAAGATGCAGAAATATCACTAGATGTGGTCATGCGTATGTTATAAATTTTCTCCTAAGATGTATATGTGTTACTTGATCCCAATTATACCTTGTCTTATGTGACCCTTTATGTGGTAGTTAGTTTTTGTTTTGAACCTGAAAATATCCCAGAACACTTTTCTATTTCCACACCTGTTGGTGATTCAATTGTGGCGAGGAGGGTTTATAGAAATTGTGTGGTATCTATTTTTTATCGTGATATCGTGGCTGATCTGGTAGAACTAGATATGATTGATTTTGATGCTATACTGGGAATGGACTGGCTTCATTCACATTATGCTTCATTAGACTGTAGAACCAAAAAAGTCACCTTCAATTTTCCAAATGAGTCAGTTATAGAGTGGGAGGGATATTCTCTTGAACCTAAAGGGAACTTCATATCTTATCTTAGAGCCCATAAGCTTATATCGAAGGGTTGTCTATACCATTTTTTCCAGGTCAAAGACTTTAGTACTAAAAGTCCTTCTCTCCATTTTATTCCTGTAGTTAATGAATTCCTGAAAGTCTTTTTTGATGCCTCCCTGGGATACCACCTGATAGGGAGATAGATTTTGGCGTTGACCTGTTGCTGAAAACCTAGACTATTTCTATTCCCTCATATAGAATGGCTCCCACAGAATTGAGAGAGTTGAAAGGCAGTTAAAAAACCTTCTCGATAAAGGATTTATTCTTCCTAGTGTCTCTCCATGGGGTGATCATATATTTTTTATGTGTAAGAAGGATGACTCCCTTTGTATGTGTATAGATTACCATCGACTGAACAAAGTTATAGTTAATAATAAATACCCTCTTCCCAGAATCAATAATCTTTTTGACCAACTTCAGGGTGCTAAATATTTCTCTAAGATTGACCTTTATTCGGGTTATCATCAGTTGAAGGTTAGGGAGGCTGATATTCCCAAAACAACTTTTTGATCCCACTACGATCACTATGAATTCTTGGTTATTTCCTTCGGATAGACTAATTCCCCATTAACCTTTATGGACCTAATGAATAGGGTGTTTCATCAGTTTCTAGATACGTCCTTTATAGTCTTTATTGACGACATATTGGTTTATTCTATGAATGAAGAAGATCATCGAAATCATCCTTCAGACCCTTAGAGATCATGAGCTGTATGCAAAACTTTTCAAGTGTGAATTCTAGATTAGTGCCATTGCTTTTTTTAGGGCACATTTTTTCTAGTAAGAGAATTAAAGTTGACCCTCAAAAGGTCAAGGCAGTGAGAAAATATCCTAGACCCACAACTTTAACCGATATTCGGAGCTTCTTGGTTTGGTAGGGTATTACAGAAGATTTGAAGAGCATTTTTCCTTCATAACTGCCCAGTTACTAGATTAGCTCAAAAAAGGTGAAATTCTTGTGGTCTAACTCTTATGAGAATAGTTTTGAGAAACTGAAAGACAAGTTGACTACTGCACCAGTTTTGACCCTTCCTGGGGGTACAGAGGGCTTCATTGTGTATTGTGATACATCCCGGGTGGGACTTGGGGGTGTACTTATATAGCATGGTAAGGTGGTGGCATATGTATCTAGGTAGTTAAAGATGCATGAGAAGAACAGTCCCACCCATGACTTAGAGTTAGCTGCTGTGGTATTTGCACTAAAAATCTAGCATCATTATCTTTATGGAGTGCATGTTGATATTTTTACTGATCACAGAAGCTTGCAGTATGTCTTCACACAGAAAAAACTAAATCTCAGGCAGAGGAGGTGGTTAGATTTATTGAAGAATTATGACATGAGCTTGCACTATCATCCATACAAGGCCAATGTGGTGGCTGACACCCTTAGCAGGTTATCCATGAGCAGTCTTTCTCATGTGTATGAAAGGAAAAGAAATATGGTGAAGGATACTTATCGTCTTGCTAATTTGGGAGTTCAACTCCTAGATTCTGGGGATTGAAGAGTGTTCATACAAGAAGTAGCAAAATCTTCCCTGTGTGCAAAAGTAAAGAAAAAGAAAACAAGGGACCCCATTTTGATGCAGATTCAGGAAGATATTGGTTAAGCAGTGTTACTATTCAGACCTTAGAAGAGAGGGCCTGCGTGATTAACTGTAAGGGTAGTTGGGTGGACCATTTTCTATTGATAGAGTTCACCTACAATAATAACTATTATTCCAGTACTATGGTGTCCCCTTTTGAAGCCCTTTATGGGAGTAGATGTATGTCTTCGATTGGGTGGTATGAAGTGGGTGAAAGTCAGTTATTTGGGCATAACTTTGTCCATCAGGCGATAGAGAAAGTTAAAATCATTAAGGAGCTACTTAAGATAACTCAGAGACGTCAAAATTCCTATGCCGATGTTGGAAGAAGGGATATGGAATTTGAAGTTGATGATTGGGTATTTCTAATAGTCTCCCCTATGAAGGGGGTCTTACGATTTGGAAAAAAAGGAAAGCTTAGCCCTTGTTACATAGGCCCATACTAGATTACAAGAAGGATTGGTGGAGTGGCTTATGAATTAGATTTGCCTGCGAGTTTAGCTTCCCTCCATCCTGTATTTCATGTATCGATGTTTAAGAAATATATTGGAGATCATTCTCTTGTGTTACCTGTGGAATAAATCAATGTAAAGGACTTACTGTCATACGAAGAAGAACCCATTGCCATTTTAGATCATCAAGTTTGGAAGTTGAGGAGTAAGGAGATAATTTTGGTTAAGGTGTTGTTGAAGAATAAAAGATCTGATGAAGCTACTTAAGAATCAGAGGATTACATGCGTACCAGAAACCCGACTCTCTTTGAAACCACATATGATGTTATAGAAGGTATAAATCTTATACTACTCTTTACATTCATTATGGTACTTGAAATAGTGCTTGTTGTATCTCGAGTCATTATTCAAGGACGAATAATCCCAAGGGGGATAATATAAATCTCTGTATCATTCTTGACTTGATTTTACTCCTAGTTGTATGTATAGGGAAATTAAATCCTAAAGATATTCTAAGTGTTGAGATACTTAGGCTTATGTTTAGCCTCCTAACTTCCAAGGTTTTAAATTGGGTCTTATCGACTTCGAGACATAGATTTTTGAGCCAATTCATGATTTGGGGTGTAAAGGGCATGTCTCGGGGGAGTTTTGGATTTTTCGAACAAAAATTAGGTCCTGTTTGTATCATGAAAATAATGGGTCATTGCAATTGCACCGCATTGCAGTGCCTATGGCGATGAGCCCCTTGGCGCATCATGGTGGAACCCTAAAATGGGATTCTGTACCAAGTTTAAAAACCTGAGGGGTAATTAGGTCTTTTCCTATCAATTTTATTTGTCTAATAACGATTAATAACATTATTAGGGAACAAAATTCCTCATTCCCATCCAAATTACTCTCAAACAAACCCTTCCCTCTTCCCCAAAGATTAAGAATTAAATCCCCTGAAGTTTTAGATTCCCAAGAAAGGTGTCAAGATTTGGGTTTCACTCTTCCAAACTAAGAATTTAAGGTATGTAGGACTATCCTTAAACTCCATGGGCATGCGTTTTATCATTTTACCAAGTTTAAAGAGATACAATTATGTTTATGAAAAGGTTTTTGATATCATTTTGAATAACGTGCATTCATAAATTCGTTTTGATAAACGTATATGTTGGTCTTGAACTCCTTTTTAAAGAATTGAATTATAACTATGTGTACATGATTTTTCGGTTTTCTTTTTTGAAAAGTTTAATAGAGAGCATAATATATAAGACCTCCCTCTCAGTGTGGATTTACTTGATTTATATGATACATGGTTTTTCACTTGCATATTTTGTATTTTGATGTCGAATGGTTGTTACCCAATCGAATGGTTGTCACCCAAACTTGGATTGAATTTGATTATGAATATAAGAGAGGGAGTCTTCTTTCCACTTCTATACTCTTTGCATTAAAAAGAAGAATGACATGAGATTGAATAATTGACATAGCCATCACATGTTTAAGTCTTGCAAAAAGAAGGTATTTGCCTAAGATTTCATGAGATTTCAAAATGAGGACTCTCTTGTGATGTTATAAATCTTTGGTGGTCATTTGCATGCTTTGAAGAAGATGGGTTATGATATTGATATGATGTGAATGACTTACAAGTCGGGGCATGACGATACCCTATGATGACATGCCTTTAATATATTAAACATAATTGATTTTTCATTTGAAGCATGATATTTCGAAGAAACTAAAATTGGGTCTAAAGACAGAGTTAGATGGTTACCCGAAGAAAGCATTTGAGTGTAAAGGCTTATCGTTGAAAACTAGGTTTTGCCAATTTGGGTGATATGATTGGATATGGCCAATGTATACTTTCCCTTGAGGCACTGGTATGTATACTAGAATTGTGTTTAGTACCTCAATACTTATGGCAAACTTGGATTTAAGGGCTTGGACGATGAGTAAATAGTGGACCCATATAGCCCGTGGGTACTAGAAATGTAGGGTGTACCATCTATGTCAAGAGTAAAACAAAGTGATAAGTCCTGATTTCAAGAAAGTATTTTGAAACTCTAAATGATGCCCATGTGTTTTTACTTATCTCATAATTAATATTTTATGAAATGCTCTCACCTATGTTGTATGATAAAAATGTTATTTTGGATTGCTTCACATACTAGTATAATTGTATTGAGCCCCTATATTTTAGGATCTGAGGCTTTGTACTGGGGTCCTGCTAAGTAGTAGATCATTGTTAGACTTTTGAAGTTGGTGAGCCTCTCTTATTTCAGTTGTGCTTATTTCGTAAAATGCTTTCCTTTGTTTTTTAGTCCATGGTCCGATTGAGGGCCTTGTCCTAATTTCAAACAGATGTTGTTTTCAGTTTATTAGAGATTTTGCAAATTTATGTTAGATGGTTTTGGGTATTTATGAATTCATAGCCATATTGATTAGTTGAAATGACAAAATTACCATGTTCTGATTTACTTCCGCATTTTTATAATAGATGAATGTTGCATACAATCACAAGTTAAGATGGCTCTTGGGCCTTTATGGTTCGGGATGCCCGTTGTGGACAGGGCCCCGGCTTGGGTCATGACATTAATATATTGGTTGGATATAGAGATACTCATTCTGGTTGATTGTGAGCATTATATCCTCATATCATACACATTCATGAAATATTGGTACCACCGTGGAAATATTAGAAATATTGGATTTTTCTTATAGAAAATTTGAGTTCTTAAATCCCTCTACTGTAGGATATGTCGGAGAGGAGTTACAAATATTTATTTGATATTGGTTGTATATGGGTTTATGAATCCCTATGGTTCCTACATTGAGAAGCTTTAGCTCCGTAGGTGTATATGAAAGTTGTGCAATCTCCTTAGGTATCATCAACACTCTCATTATCATTATCATATCCATTGCATTTGTATTTACTTTGTACATATCTATGATGTGTTATTTTCCTTGATGTGATGCCTCTCTATCTACTTGTCTTTCTTTCTCGTATTTGTTATGATATATGTGAATATTAGAGAATTGTTAGTAGAGATGGTATGGGCTACCATTGTAGGACATTTTCTGATCATAGGTGACGTGCCCTTGGTGTGTATTTTGTTTGCTTTATTTTCTGCTTTGCTCAATTGGTCAATGATACCTACCGAGTACAAGTGGACCATACTCACCCCTACTGCATCCCTTTTGATGCAAATTCGGTTCAATTTCACCTCGTGGTGGTTGATTTGGGCAACATTTGGAGCTATTCAAGGTAGCGGCTGGGTTCTTGCTTTCAGAGTTGACTACTGCCTTTCTTTATTTAGACTGTGTCTTTATTTTGCATTAAGAGACAGAGTTGTTACTGTTTTGGATATCTTATGAATTCTGATCTCGATTTGTACTAGTTAGTTCTTACACTGTATCACCAGGTTTTGGGATTATGGCATTATATCTTTGGTTATGTTCTTACACTTTCATTATATTGTGTAGTTCGGCTTTGTTCCCAAAGCATTACATTGGGTATTGTTGTTATGTTCCCTTCTTATATCAGTTTGTGTGATAGACTTACTTGTCAAGTCTTGCCACGATGATTGCCATCATGACCCTTGATTTTTGGGTCGCGACAATATATAAATAACGTTGGGTTTCAACTACATTAAACTATCATCTACCTCATTCCAAGCTTGACTACTTTATTGAACTTGAGCATTGCCTTTTTGTGCAATTTCAGCTTGTTTGTGGTGGAAAAACAATGACATGATTACAATTCAAACGATGACCTAGTACATGCATGGATTACAACCTAATCTCATAATCCCAAGGTTAAATTTGTGATCATTCCTCCCATTCTAGGGTTTTCTATCATCATTTCACCTTAATTCTACCAATTTCATCAATGTAAAGGTGAATTCTAAGCATATAATTGTAAATTTAAATTTTTTAACCAAAATCCAAGGGTTTTCAACTCAATTCACCCAATTGCACTAGAAAATTATCTAGATCAAGTTAAATCTTTCCCAAAATCCAAAAATTAGTTATTTTAAGTATCAATAATCAAAAAACAAGTTAATGAAAAGGATTAACTTACCTTCACCAACTTAGCTATAATAAAATCATCAAATCAGATAATCTATAACCAATCCATTTATGAATTATCCTAGATCATATTACTTTTGAATTTCATTCAAGATTAGCCTAACCTGAAATTTCTTACTTTCAATTTGGGAAAACCATAACCCAAATTTTGACGTGCTGGACTTACCCATAATGATAAAGAGGTTCACTACAATATATTCCAATTTATCCATCAGTCGCCCTCGAATGATCAATAAAGAAAAATGAGGTAACTACGACGGAATAACATACCTGCATTTTCAAACAAGTAAGGGTATTTGTCATGCATCTTACTTTTGATTTCCCAAGTAGCTTCCACAATAGGATGATGCTTCCACTGAACCTTTATAGAAAAAATATCCTTTATTCTTAATTTACGAATGTCTCGATCAAGAATCACAACAGACTCCTCTTCAGATGAAAGTTTTTTATCAAGCAAACACTAAACTAATTTAATAATATAATCCCTATCTCCACAGTATCACTTAACCATTAACACATGGAATATCGAGTGGAACCCTGACAGGCTTAGTGGCAATGCCATCCTTAATCTATCTGACTCACATCATTTAGAACCTCAAATGGACCAATATATCGGGGGCTAAGCTTATCTTTCTTAAAAAACTGCATAACTCCCTTCATAAGAGATGCTTTCCACAAAACTTTCTCACCGGGTTTGAATGACATGTCCCTTACCTTTCAATCCTTATATTAATTTTGCGCAATTTGGGGTAATAGATACGACATAAGTTATATTTATTAAAAATAAATTTACTACTTTTGTTTCATACGTTCTGGTTCAGGCTTAGCACCAGCCTTATGCAACTAGGTTTAGAGATATATGAATTAAATTATTGAAGAATAGTTTGATAAACATAATCCTTGGTAAAAATATTTTTGTATTGAAAAAGTTATTTTTCTGCTTAAAAGCAATATAAATTTTTAGTTTCTTTTTTCACAACAAAAGAACTGCTTCTATTGCTGCTCAAAAGCAATTTTCCTTATTGGCCAATTTTCCTTGCAGCTCATAATCCTTCTATTGCTGCTTCTCTTTATCTACCAGGATTTTTTGAAGAGCATTTTGACTAGGATTACTTTTTTTGATTTTTTATCCCGTTGTCTTTTACTCATTCATTATAGGGTCTCAAAAATTCCAAGATAGTACCGCATAAGGCTAATTCAAGGGAGAATCCTTCCTATTTTTTTTTTTTCTATCCAGATATAAAATATGAGGCCTCTGATTAAGGTTGAAGTATCTTATCAATCCCACATATTAACACTGGTAGATAAAATAGAAGCATTTGTATGCATCATTCATAATCTCTAAGACAATATATCGATAAGAAATCATGAAGTCATAGTAAAACCAGTAAGTAAAAAAGTTTAAAAGTTTTATTCAGCACCATAAATTCTTAGCAAAAGATCCAATAAAAGATTGTCCATAAGAACCTAATAAGGAAATTCTTAAAAAGATAAACTAAGACGAAATAGTTTAATAAAGATATAGTTGGTAAAATCTTTTCACCAGCTAAGGCCCCAGTGCTTGTGTGGCAACAAAACAAGCTCCCAAATAAAATAAATCACTCCATCTTATATAAAAACACCCTAAAATTTTATTATCAGAACATACTCTGATCCTACATGAAGATGTTAAGTACCCTATCATAATGAGAAATATATTCAAAACCCTTGTTAAAGAATAACTATTTCATGCATCAATACCGAATTGAGCAATCAGAGATGCCGTAAAGTAGTTATCCATTTAAAACATGCTGTTGTAGGTGTTGAAAATAGTACACAACGGAAGTATATCAGAATTTCACTGCTTACACGAATTACAGCTGACCAACATAAATACATAATCAAGAATACCTCTTGAAACGTGAACAGATATCTTGAAGCGAATTCATCTTCAAATCTGCGGTCTTCTACAGTGATCCTGAATTAATAATCAAACTTGATCAATACTTGGGTGGGCTAGTACTAAATCAAAAACTAAAATTTTAGTCTAAGGGAATCCTTATTTATAGAGATACTCTCCCAGTTTAAGGAGGAAAGAAAAACACACGTCTGTGTTTACTTGAACAAGAAAAATTGGATGACTTCTCCTTTCCCCATAGAAAATGGAATTCGAGTTTTAGTTTAATATGGACAATGGAGGAATCACAAAATTAATTATTGAGGCTCCCTATTATTAAAATAATTCAAAATAAAAATTTAAATTATTCTTACCATAATAAATTGCAAATCATTCCACTAAAAATTTCATAATTGCACTCTTCTATTTCTATTTCATAGTTTTAAATTAAACACTTATATAATTCCCCATGTTAAGATTACATATGCTAATAAATAATTTAAATCACTAATTAATTTAATATAATGATTTATTTCCTTTATAACAATGCTTAACTTATTTCATATGTTGGATTTATAAATTCACCAGTCGGGTTTACACATCAAAACTTATAAGCTTATCATAAAAGGCGTATCATCAGTCTCTATAACAAAATATGGATTCCATTAACTAATTTATTAGTTCACCAATATATATTATTATCATCCAATCTACCAGGAATGTTGACCATCTCAGAATCTCACCTTTTAATAAATCAAAATAATAAATAATGTATACAAATCATAATAGTTGTATCAAGATTGTGAATATAAGTACATTCCACAGCTTAGAGAACATGTTTTTATTTATTAATCTAAAAAAACTATCTCTACTCGGTCCTATTCAATACATACAAAATGCATTAGCACTAGAAGTTAGAACAACATCATTCTCATTATCAAGATAAATCACATTTAATCTCATGCTACAATCATTTTGATGGATTGTCCAAGTTTTCATTTATGATTGTGGACTATAACTTCAACTTATAAGAATCAATGATTTAATGCTCAGTGTATAAGATTAAACTCTCTACACCAGATCATCTACTATATACGTTTAGGACACACATATGACAGTGATCTATTTAATTTAACAATATCGAATTGAATAAATAAATATGTAATTGTTCAACATATAATACTATATCAAAACACATGATTTATAATATATCCTAATAGTCCCCCACTTAGACTCATAACCATGCTCCCACAACTCTAACATTTTACCTACCTTTCAAAAGGTGTATGTGGTAAAACTTTCGTAAAAGGGTACGTCAGATTGTTTTCTGATACAATCTTTGAGAAGAACACATCTCCTCTTTGCACTATGTCTTGACTCAAATGATAGTTACACTTAATATGTTTAGCCTTCATATGGCTCCATGGTTCTTTCAAATTTGCATCCTTACCACTATTGTCACAATAAATTATAAGTGGTGCCTCTATCATAAAGACAACCACCAAGTCTTCAGAAATTTTCTATGCCATCCTACCTCCTTAGATACCTTAGAGGCTGCTACATACTCAACTTCTATGATGGAATTAGCAACAAAAGTTTGCTTGATGCTACTTCAAATAATAACTGCACCTATATTTTTAAAGGCCGACTTTCTATAGTCCTTGTATGACTGGAAATCTGAGTCTGTGTACCCTATCAGTACCAACTCATTCGAATAGTAAACTAGCATGCAATCCTTAGTCCTTTTCAGGTATTACAGACTTAACTATTATCTAGTTTTCTCTTCTTGGGTCAGAGTAAAATCTTTTAACCATGCCTACAGCACAACATATATCAGGTCTAGTGCACACTATTACATATATAAGGCTTCTTACAACTTATGCATAAGAAACTACCTTCATGTCTTCTATCTCCTCATTTGTCTTAGGACATTGATCCTTATATTGATAAAGTCCATTATCTAGAAGGAAGAAATTCCTTTTGGAATCAGTCATGCTGAACATGGTAAGAATAATATCAATATAAAGAGCTTGAGATAAGCCTAACATCCTTTTCTTGTGATCATATAGAGCCTTGATCCCAAGGATGTGAAAAGCTTCTCCAAAATATTAAATATCAAAATTATAGGATAACCATTTCTTAATTGAATTAAACCAGCCCACATTATTTTCTATGAGCAAGATGTAACCTACATATAATACTAAAAATACCATTTTATCTATTCAACTTTTTGTACACACAAGACTCATTAAGACATTGATAAAAATCAAAAGTCTTAACAACATTATCAAAATAAGTGTTCCATGTCCTAGAAGCTTGGTTTAATCGATAAATGGATCTTTAAGCTTCCACAACATGTTTTCTTTCCTATTCTTAATGAAACCCTCTGGCTACAACATAAAAAATACTCTCATCAAGACTTCTATAAAAAAGTTATCTTGACACTCATTTTTCAAATCTCATAATCATAATGAACAATAATGAGTAAGAGAAATCCAATATACTTAAGCATGGGTACTAGTGAAAAGGTTTCCTCATAGTCAATTCTTTCTTTTTGAGTTAGTCCTTTTGCAACAAGCCTATCTTTGTAAGTTTATACATTTTCGTCTACTCCTCTCTTTTTTTCTTATAGATTCACTTGAATTTAACGGATTTGACTCCATCTATAAGTGGTTCTACAAGATCGCAGATTATATTAGAGTACATGGAATCCATTTCTAATTTTATAAAAATAGTCCAGTTTTGACATCTTTATTATCCAGTGTTTCATTGTAATTCACGGGCTCAGTATTCAACTATCAGGGATTCTGTCCAAAGTCTCTCTTAAGAGTACATACCGAGATGGTTTTGTTATCTCTCCCCTACTACGATGAGGTACTGCAGTTGCGAGGGTCGGTATAAAGGCAACTACACTATTGTGATTTATATTTGAAATGTATCATTTATTGGATTTTTAGCTCTATGTTATCCTCATAACCTTGTGGTGGTTGGACATCAATGACCTTTTTTCTAGTGTGCTCTCACAACTTTGATGTAATGGATATTCACGAACTTGTACTTGTGAAATTGTATGTCTATTAACATCTCTCCCACTACTAAAATATAATGGTATGCTAGTTTGGTTTTCATCATTGTCAGTACATTGGTTCATTACCTCTTTGTTTAATTCCCATAAAACTAGTTTACTTCTGATAATGCGGTTTGTTAAAAAATTTTATTCTAGAAATTTGGTGTTGGTACTTAAAACGACATTCTTTTCTATAGGATTGTAAAATATGCCACCTTTCATTCCTTTAGGGTACTTAATGAAACACGTACTTCTAATCTTGTTCTAATTTTTCTGCATTTCCTTTCAGCATATGTGCTGAACATCCCCAAATTCCAACATTATTTAGACTAAATTTATGTCCAGTACACATTTCTATGAGTGTCGTAGGTACCGACTTAGAAGGAATTAAGTTCAGAATATAGCTTGCAGTTTCTAGAGCATAACCCTAAAATGAAGAAGACAAATCAGAGTAACTCCACATAGATCTAACTATTTATAAAAGAGTTCTATTTCTTCTCTCTGATTCACAATTCTATTAAAGAATTCTAGGTGTAGACATTTGATACATAATTACTTGTTTTGATAGGTAACTAATAAACTCACTGGAGAGGTATTTGCTACCGCAATTAGATCATAGGGACTTGATACATTTATCATATCATTTTTTAATTCTATCTTAAATTCTTTGAATTTGTTAGAGCATTTAGACTTATGATGCAAAAATAAACATATCAATTTTATAAGTAATCGTCAATGAAAGTCACAAAAATACATAACCACATATCGCTTGAATTTTTATTGGGCCACACAATTTAGAATGAATTAACTCTAATTTGTTACTTGCTATATTTTCTTTTGAGAGAAAAGGTTTGTTAGTCATTATTCCATTTAAACAGGATTCATATGTTGGTAATGCCTCCACTTTTAATGAACCTAAAGGTCCATACCGAATCAATCTTTAAATCCTATAAAGACTTATGTGAGATAGACGCCAATGGCATAAATAAGTTTCATTAAATTCAGAAGAATGTTTTCTTTTACTTGAAATGTTAATATTATTCAATTCAATGGTTTGTTTCAGTTAAAGAGAAACATCAATAATAAAAAGATCATCAATCAATATACCAACAGAGGTAAAATATCTATTATATCTAATAACACAACCATTATCTGAAAAGTTAACATCATAACCATATCTCAAAGCTCTAAAAATTGAAATCAAATTTCTTTTAACAACAGGTTCATATATTGCGTGTTTTAAATTTAAAACTCTACCATTACCAAATGAAATACTAGTATTTCCTAATGCTAAAGCTGAAGCTCCTGATCCATTAACTTGAAAAATACTAACTTCACCTATGTTCAACTTGCCCATTTCTTGAAACTCCTGCAAAGTAGTGCGGATATGACCAGTGGCTTCTAAATCTACCCACGACGATGTGGTAGAAACAACCACAAAACACGTTTAAAAAATAAGTGAAAATGAATCTAACATGTTTTTCTGATTGGCTAGGGAAGTTGGATAATGTATCTTCCAATGGCCTAACATCTTGTCTTGTAATGAAAAAACTTGGCGTTAGGGTTTTTCATGCTGCCAGTTAGAGCTATTACTTTCTTAGCATTCAGAGTTTTTTTCTTCTTCTTTCCACCTTTTGATTTAGAAGTAGAACTTTTCTCAAAAAAATTATGACTCTTAAATTTATTTTGACTCAAAATAGTAATAAAGGAGTTGAAAGGAGACATATTAAATATGAGATTAAAAAAATGTTAAAATAGACCTGCAAAGCAGTCATATAAACATTGAATGATTAAATTCAAACTCATCACATACATACATATATTGATGCATATCAAATAGATATTTGATGGGATTGAATAACTACTCATACAATATACATATATAATGACTGATTATTCAATTCATAAATTTTTACCGACCTAACTCAGATGGAGAGTATACAATTAATTTAAGTGAAAACCCAACTCTAGTTACATTTGTTCAATCATATATTACTCAATTTATAAATAAGAACCGGATCGTTTCACTTTTGCACTCAGTACTTTTACTATATGTTATTAAACCTTAATCATGATTTTAATCTTAAACCATGTCCCAATCACGGACCTTCCACGCCCACCTGGCTAATTCGGCCTTTACAGGGACATCCGACATAAATGTCAAGATTAAACTCATAACTGTAGCATCTTAACATATAGATCTTTGCAACAAGGGAAGTTTACAATTCGTATTTTAATAACAATATGCCATTTCTTACATGCAACATATTCTGCTATAGTTCAACACTAGAAATTTAGCCCATTATAGGCTAGAATAGTAAAAAGTAAAAATATAAATTAAGATACAAAAATTTAAAATAACCTTAAGGAGGATGGTTTGTGCTCAGAAGCAATGTTCTTTTATTAACACTCAGAATATTTTTACAAGAGAGTAGAGAGAATATTATAGTGAGTGGTTTTAAAACCTGCTTCTACCAAATGAGAAATGAGCTCCTTATATAATAGATGCTCTCTACAAAAGACAAAATAATAAGTGACCCTTACTATTCATTTTGGTCTCTACTATTCACAAACGGCTCTTGCTTTTTCAGAAATCTAAATGGCTCTTGCTTTTTTAGAAAGCTAAGTGCCCTTTACTGTTTACTTATTTAGAAAACTACTTTTCACTATATTTGTCATCATGACTGTTGTATCATTAATTTTCAACCGATAGGGACCTTCATTTTCTTATGTCATTTTTCCTTTGTTTTTTATAGTGTTGAAAGATTGTTCCATGGTTGATTGAATTTTTTTCAAATATTCATCCAGATCTATTTATTCATCACTCTGAATATCCTGCGACTCACCATCCAAAGAATCCCCTGTAGAAGAGACGAACATGTCTAAAGTACACTCCTGATCAAGATTTTTTAATAAATCTTTTTTAATTTCCTCCATATAGGATGCCAAAATCTCAGCTTTGGTCATTTTGCCTTTCTTCATTTGAAGCTTTCTAGTGATATTCTTGAAAGGGATGAGATCCCCCTGTTCATAAAGAGACTCTATTTCTTTTTGCTGTTTATATTTCGCAACAGTCATTTTTATTGTTTCAATTAATTGGTGGCCATAGATATTACCATCATCTATTTACTGGTTTAATTTACTCCAAAATTTGGTATAATAAACCCTCATCAAACATGGTAAATTATCAATAGTTGAATTTACCTCAATGGACCATTTCAAGATCCACGAAATTGAAAATTCAATGAGGAAATACATCGTAGATATTCCTCCAAAATAGACATTATCTTTTTGCATTTTTAGAAGTATTGGTGATACTTCTATCCAGTCCTTATATAGACTTTTGAATGGCTCAGGCAATATTTTCGGCGAAGGACCATGCAAGATCCACCATTTAGCAAACCAATTTGGTATGCTTTATTTGTGCATATTTGCACATATTTTTACAATCCATGAATGAGATCTCTCAGGATTCTCACATAAGAAAATCTTATCAAAGCTTTTTGCATAATCCCAGTAATTATATTTTACAACAATTTTCTGTTGTTTGGGATGTGTATATTCTTTTTATTTTAGGGTACTCAAGCCCCATTCTTCATGAGTCAGAATCTGTTTGATTATAATTTTTGAATAACTATAATCTTTTTTGACAGTTGCATTAGCATATAAATGATTAATTTCTACAAATCCCATTCTAGAAAATATGGTCTCATAATATTTACAGTATTTGTACGTCGTAGTAGCATAAAATGTATTATCCAAATATCTTTACATCAACTGCCAAGGATTATCCTTTCATCGAAGGTCATGATTTTCTAGGAGAATTATTACCTCCTCTGTTTTGTTGCGTTCATACAACTCAATATTCCCATTATCATCTTTGAGAATACTGGAATATGATGGGACTTCATCCTTATGTTTTTTTGGACTTAACTTTCATGAATTCTAAAAAGTCCTGATACATTTGTTCATCTATATTTATACCAGAAGAACTTGAGCTTGCAATTCTTGAGGATACATTTGTTCATCTATATTTATACCCGAAGAACTTGATCTTGCAATGCTTGAGGATATAAGCCTCTGATTTCCAATTTGAGCAAGGACAGTACCTCTGCCTCTTGTCGAAGAATTTCTTCCATATCTTCCTATAAACAAAGAAGTAAATCCTCATGATGCCATCCTGAAATTCATAAGAGAAAATATTAGCTTAAAAACTCATGAGTTAAAAAATTGGGTAGACTATTATCTGACCCATTTAAGTATTGGATTTCAAATTCAAATGGGGATAAAAGAGCCTGCCATCTTGCAAACATTTGATTAGAAACATCATGTTTAAAATCTTTATTAAAGATAAATTTTGCAGCTTGGGAATCTATTATTATTAAAAACTTTTGATTGTAAAGATCGCCTTGAAATTTTAGAACACATTTAACTATAGCAAGAATTACTTTTGCTACAGTTGCATAATTTTTTTGACTGACATTCCATTTTCTAGAATAGAATTGAACAATATAAACACGCTTTTCTTCTGGGGAATATTGCTTAAGAATTCCTCCATAACCAATATCTGAAGCATCAGTATCAATTATTTTTGCCCAATTGGGATTTGCAAGTGTAAGACATGGTAGATTATTAACCTTAGCCTTAATATTTCTTACTGCAATAGTATGGTGCTCAGACCATGCTTTAGAATTTTTCTTCAGTCTATAATACAAGATAGTTGTATCCTTTTTTAAATCTTCCACAAAAGGAGATATATAATTTAGACTATCCAGAAATCTTTGCAATTAGGTTTTGTTTGTTATTTCATCAGGAAATTTATAAGCAAATTCAATACTCCTACTTATGGGAATAATCTTCCCTTGGTTAATATTGTGACCTAAAAATCAGACATTTGTCTAGAATAAAAATATCTATGGCTTCGAAATTACTAAGCCATTTTGCATAATAATTTTTTTGAAAAGATCCAGATGTTCAAATCATGTCTCTATATTTTTTAGAAAACTAGAATGTCATCAATATAGACAATAATAAAATTGATATATGGCATAAAAATATCATTCATGATATTCTGGAATTCTGAAGGGGCATTCTTCAAACCAAAAGGCATGATATTTCATTCAAATTGTCCCATTGGAACATTAAATGCAGTTTTATATTTATCATTTTTCAAAATCTAGATTTGCCAATAACCTGATTTCAAATTAAATTTTAAAAATATGAGAGAGTCATACAATGATCTAATAAATCTTTCTTATTGGGAATTGGATATCTAATCCATTTGAGGACTTTAGTCAAAGGTTGGTAATTAATAACTAACCTCGAAACTCTTCATTCTTGTTCTGCATGCTTATTCACATAAAAAATATCACATGACCATACAGATTTAGAAAGTTGAATAAGGCCTTTATGCAAAAGAGATTCAATCTCTTATTTATATAATTTTAAATATTCAGAATTCATTTGACAAGGTCTGGCCTTTGTAGGTATATTACCTTCTTCAAAATCATTTTCATATGGAAGACTAACAACATATTTTTTCCTTTGCCAAAAAGCATTAGGATGGTCTCCATAAATTTGAAGTGATAATTGTCTCTTCAGAAGCTCAATTTTTCCAATTAATTTTGGATTTTGAAGAATTTCATTGATAGTCAAACTGCATATTTCATTCCTCAAAAATTCCATTTGCTTATGTTTTGAAAGAATCATTTTTTAATTAGATTTAAATATCTGGTATAAGGTGGATCACACCATTCAAATTGAATATGCTTATTTTCAAAAGTACAATAATACCTTTTTATCCCAACAAACTAAAGGATACAAATGTACAAACCATGGTTTTCCTAAGATAATTTCATCAATAATGTCTTTAACCAAAAAAAAGGTTTTAGGTATGCAGACTTTGCCTTTACAAATATAAGCTTTAGGGATCTTATATTCTAGCCCCATTTTTTAACCACTCCCATTCCTCAAGGTATTAGTGGTTTTTATAAAATACCTAGAACGTATCATACCTTCTTGAATGCAATTACATCCTGCCCCACTGTCAGTGAGAGCTGTAAATTCCTTCTTATAATTGTAATCAGTTAGAAGGGTTACTTTAGCATAGAAGTATTGATAGACAACTTCTTCTAAGGTTTTAAGAAAATCTCCTTCAGGGAGAATTTGGCTACCCTCAGTGGGTAATAACTTTGGGTTTTCTAGAGAAGAAACCCTTTGGTCTAATTCTAAATTATGAATCTTAAGAAAGGATATTTCCTTTTTGAGATTATCTATCTCGTTCTTTAGGTCTTGGGTTGTTGCTGGAATAGCTTCAACCTTTTGCCTTTCTCTTAGAAGTCGATTAACTTTAGTCATGGTATAAGGACCTTTTTGGTAAGGAATAATATGCAATTCCTCCTAATCATGGGAAGAACTAGTGGATGGTTTATCATCCCCCTTACCCAACTTTTTTAGTATTTCTAGTAGAGCTGCTAAATTTGTCATCTTTCAATACATTAATTTATGTATCTTGAAATTGGGATATGATGTTATACAAAACATCTTCCTTCCTTATTTTTTCATGAGGTTGCCCTTCTTGTCAAGGTAGACACTCATCGTCTGAAGGAATATAATCTTATTGTTGAAAAACTCTCAAGTCCTCGTCAGTTGAATCATTTTGTTCCTCATTATCAATATGGTTGGGACTGGAATTTTCTGGATAGGAATTTAGCAAAATCTTACATAAATAGTCTTTGATTTCATCATCTATAATAAGACTCTTAATCTTTCTCTTTACTTTGCAATCTTTTGCAAAGTGGCCAAATCTACTACATCGGTAATAAGCATTGGTCTTTTTGGCTTTTCTATAAGCCTTCTTGGATTTGTAATCCTCCTTTAATTTACCTTTTTTCTCAATTCTCATAGACTTTCTTTCCTTGGAGTACTTTTACTTCTTATGTTTATGAGATTTTCTTGAGGATTTGGGGATATCTATGGCAAATTTCTCACAGAATTCTCCTAACTGTTGTCTCTCAGTAAGACGATACTTCTTAACCTGCTGGTTTAACTTAATCTCATTACATAAAGATAAACCTTCTTGAGTACAAAATTTTATAAGGTTACCATAAGTATAAGCCTCATAGTTAATACTTACATTAGGACCTCTAAGGGTTTTCCTAATTCTTTCAGCAAATAAGATGGGAAGACCATCTATAAACTTAGACTTACAATGAGGGCTATACTCTCAGGTAATTACATGAATATTGAAAGGAACTCATCTTTATACCATATCTAAGATGTTAGAGTCGTACATCTAAGATTTTAGAGCAGAGTCCAAATACTTTCACTATTATCGGACCATCTTCAAAAGAAGTGCTTAATAATATTAATAATTAAAGTATAGACAACGTTCATGGCTTCTTGTCCATCTTCAGTATTTACTACTAATTGAATAATTTTTTTCTTTTGGTCTTTGGTAAGATAATTATGCCACTAGATTTAAGCTGACCAGTAAACCCTACCGTAATCATTTCGGCTATACCCCTATCATTAGTTCTAGGATTGGCTTTACAAATGGTATTGTATATTAACATCCTATGTAACATTGTGGATATCTGCCTAGCAGATAAGCCTTCTTCATTTCACTCATAGATTTCATCTCCTCTGAAACTATTAGGGATATATAATCCTTTCTCTTTAAATAGAACATCTTGAAGAGTTGGTCTAGGATAGTAAATGTAATACCCTGAACTTTTATTAAGTCAAATCTAGTATCTAGAAGAGTTAGTGATGAATTTCTAAATGAGTAATGTTTAAATCAGGTAGAATTTACCCAATTTTGATTTTTTATCATGTGGAAAATTGAATTAGCTTTCCAATGATACCAATTTTGTCCAAATCTGGTATCAGAGTAAAAAGTTATGGATACTTTATAGAGAACTATCGGAACTGCCCAAAAGCGACGGTCAGGCCAACAGACCGTCGAACTAACGATGGACCATCTCCCAATACGTCGTGACTAAGGTAGTAAACCCAACTTCTAGCCAAGTGTGACGGTCAGGAAAGATGGACCGTCAAGCCGGTGATGGACCAGCGCTCAAACCATCGCAGACGAGGCAAAAAGTTTAGGTTCTAGTCAAGTGTGACAGTCAAGACCGACGAATCATCGAGCCAGTGATGAACCATCTCCCAAACCGTTTCCACTTCTGATCAATAATTTTAAGCCATTTTAAAAAGGGTATTTGGTTCATTTTCCAGTTTTTTTAACCCCTAATTATACCAGGCTAGAGCTCATAACTTCTTTATTCATCCACAATACCAGATTAGGGTTTCTCTCAAAGATCAATCCCCAAGAACAAAAAACCCTAGGTGTTTAACCCCAAGTCAAGAATTCATGCTTTCTTCCACCAATCTTCAAAAAGTCATCCACTCAGGTATGTAAAGTGTTGATTCATGGGTTTCTTTCACCCATGAAGCTCAAAAATCCCATTTTAAACTCATGAATTGTGATTTACATGTGGTGGGTTAATTTTAGTTATGTTGATGTGGTTGTATGGTTACCAAGTTGAAATATTTAATACATATAGTGAAATGATGTTAGCATGTGGTTTGAATTCTTGTATTTGAAGTAAAAAATGTTGCAATGATGTATTATTTTAATGTTTATGCCTAAGCCTCAAGTTATGCATACAAGGTGTTTGCTAAAATGCCTAAGAGAATAAGAATTATGCTTTGTGACTCAATTGTGTCCAAATTGATGAATCCATGATTTACCTTTATGTTCACAATGTCCTCCAAGTTTATAAAGGAAATTTGGACATGAAACTGAATGAGTTCAAGGAGGATTGTTACCTTAAACTGAAAATATGGATGAACCTAAGATCATTTACTAGACATGCCTGAGCTGAAACATGAGAACATATTTGAGATTGAAACATGATACATGAACTGAACATCATGAACTGAACTGAGTCTTTAATACATGTCTTATGGCTGAGATTCAAATTTAAGGGTCAACCGATGAGTACCCCTTGCTCCAAATTAGATTCGTTACATGAAGAGGAAATGGCATGTTTTGAGTCATAAAAGTTCGAGGTGTTATAGTGTATCTCCCCTTTGGGACAATACATCCACTGATAGATACTGACTTAGCTGAGCTACTGAGGTAGGACTGGAATGATGCACAAGGCACCTATGAATTGAACTGCTCATGCATATCTAGGATTTGGAACCTGGTTAGTCCATCTTAGAATGTTTACACCCATTCACGAGATTTCAGATAATATGAATAAATGGTAAGTTGGGAAACCATACGAACTTATCTGTTTGACTACTAAACTGGGTTATGAGCTGTACGGACTGACTCATACTAAAAACTTATTCTCAACTGAAGATTTTCCTCTGACACTTTTTTATAGAATTCTAGTGTCCTTAGGGAGAAAGAAAAACTTGGCATGGTCTAAATATGACAACGAATATGAAAATATCATCCTGGCTAAGATTCTGTAATATGTGGCGAGGCTTACATATCCTTATCTAGGGTAGGATAACTAAGCCTTATGCACTGTATCTAAAATTTTCAAGCTTATACACACCCCTCAATTACTCTTTCAACTATACTCTCTGCCTTAGCACAACACATTACTTGAGACTACTGGAAAAATTCACCTGGGTGTTAAGCAGGAATGCATAAATATACTACTCATCTGATTAACTGCATAGAAGGTATTGACTGACTAGGTAACATGAGGAACTGAATGCAAGACCATGCGTATAACATGGTTCTAAAATATTTCGTAAACTTAGGTACTGAAATACTAATAACTGCGTAACTGATGACTAGACTAGAATAGGGACTGAGATTGTAGATAAGGCTCTAATTGAGACTGTAACTGTAATTACAACTGTAACTAAGACTAAATGCTGGTTATTGATAACTGAGGTTTAGACTGGTACTGAAGTACTGAATTCTAATGTATAAATAAATGATAACTAAAAGCCATGGTCCTGTAGGACTATCAGTGTCCTTTACTGGATATTGATTATTGAACTGACACTGTAATCGAGGTCGGAGGGATAGAACATCAACTCCATAGATTCACCAAGGAATCTAAACTAAGGGTATACATGACATAGTCTGAGTTTGGCTGATCACTAAGAGTGAAACATGAGTCATGTGTGCTGAGCATACTGTAAAGCATGACATGAGTACATGAGTCATGAGCTACATGACCTGAGTTCGAAGTTCCTGTACTCATGGAACATGATTCATAACATTGACTAAATTGGAACTCCTCTTACTAAGAACTAGAATCGCACACGATTCTATGGAAAGTGTGTGAATATAAGTTGTACTCATGGAACTGAAATGTAATACATGCATAAGTATCATGATGATTGTAGTACAAAACTTTTCACTGAGATTGGGATAGGTCAGAAATCATCTTCCCTTATTGATTTCCTACACATACTAGCAGTACTACTAGAATATGAAGGTCTGAGATTTCTGAGATATCATTACCGGAAAGTTCCTGTATACTTTTCGAGCTATAATAGACTGACCCAATGGGTGGAGACTGAGAAAGGTCCTATTAATATTTAGTTTGACATTAAATTTTGACTGTTATGGAAAGAGTTACAAAAGACATAGAAGCTCCTGGATCTGATGAGACATAAACACATAAATGGGAGATTTGTAACATACCAGTGACTGCATTTGGAGAACTTTCCCGATCCTGTCGGGACTGAAGTGCATAGAGTCCATTTGGGCGTTGTCCGTTGGTGGCAGTGGAAGTGGCACCCTACTGATTTGGGTGATCGAACTGAGCTGGAGGACGACCGTACTAACTTCATGGATTGTCTTGGGACAGTCTTAGACTCTGTGACCTGAATCGCCAAATCCAAAATACACATCACTATCGGATCTACACACACTCTTATGGTGCTTGCCACAAGTCTGATAAAGAGGATACGTTCGGGCACTGTTGACACTACCCTAAGACTTAGAGCCTGGTGCCCTATCTTTGTTACCATTTTTGAACTTAGGAAATAGAGTACTAGCCGAGGAAGGAGCTGGAACTAAAAACTTCTGACTATACTGAGAACAGTTACCACCCTCTAACCTTGGCTGGGCAAAACTATAGCTACCCATTCTTGGTTTTTTATTTTCTCTCTCCTTCTTCTTGAGCTTCTACTCCTCAATCTGTTGAGCATGGACCATAAACCTAGATATGTTCATCTCCTTAATCAACATTGCTGTCCTACATTCCTTAACCACTCTACCCAATTCCCCAGAAACAAACTTGCTCATTCTCGATCTATTGTCTGCTACTACATGGAGGGCATGCCTAGCTAGCTGGGTGAACTTGAGGAAATAATATTTGACACTCTTTCTACCTTGCCTAAGGTTGATGAAATCTAACACTTTGGCTTCTTTCATCTCTACAGGAAAGAATCAGTCTAGGAAGGTAGTAGCAAACTCTTTCTACTTTATAGGCTCTGCATTTGTACCCCTGTCTACCTTCTATTTATTAAACCATATATGGGATAAATCTTATAGCTGATAGAAGGATAACTTGACACTCTCACTAGAAGTCACTCCCATGATATCTGCGACTTTTTGAACCTGGTCGAGGAACTCCGGTGGATCCTCTTCAGACTTAGAACCTGAGAATAAGGGAGGATTCATTCGGGAAAAGTCCTAAATCCTGGATGCATAATATTGGACACTAGGTTGGTTGAAACAACAGTTGGCTGTTCATTTTGAGCTATAGCTAAATTATCAAGAGTAGTGAGTGCAGCCTTGAATTCTGCATAGGAAACATGCTCGTCCAGGGGATCTGCCTGAACAGGCTAAGGTTCTGGCTGATTTCTAATTCTTCTTTCATTAGTCCTTTTGGGAGGAATGTTCTATAAATAAAAGAGAGAAGTGGATTAGATGGAGATTTTAAGTGGAGCTTATGCTCACTAGCACGACATGAATTCTGAAAGAAGTGAAACTATTCCTAAAACATCTTATAGCCTTCTATACATAAGTGTGGTGCGTTACACACCCATGTACAAGACTCTACTATATGCGGCTTTTCAGACTTTCTAGGACTCTGTTGAACCTTTGGCTCTTATACCAAGTTTGTAACGCCCCGATCTTGGTACCTCGGATGTTACACGGTGCTTATAATCCCGAAGGACCACAACCTAACCAATGACTGGTACCTGCTGCAATAACTATAAAATAATACTGAAATATGTGGAATAAAGGGATAAAATTTCCATAAGGTTCTAAACAAAAACATAACTGATAATATAGAATAACAATACCAAAACTGAAATAAGCCTCTAAACTATCTGAAAAAGAAGTTGATGGGACATGTCCTCAACTAACTCCAACTGCTGGAATAAGCTAAGTACTGAAGCACTGAAATAACTGTCTGAAATACTCTAGTCTGAAAAAGCCTCTAAACTGTTTGAAAAAGGAGTTGATGGGACATGTCCCCAACTAACTCCAACTGCTAGAATAAGCTAAGTACTGAAGCACTGAAATAATGAAATAATCACATTATCCTCGAATGATGAGGACTCACTGGGTAACACCCCATGTTTTTTAGGTTAAAATTTATTCCTAGAATGTTAAGAGTGTACTTCAAAAATGAATAACCTTTATTTTATACAGAATTTTCAAGATTTAGACCCGCTATTGTGTGGAAAATTGAATAAGCTTTCCATCAATATCAAATTCACCCAAATTTGATACTCAGTGAAGAAGTTAGAGAATTGTTAGTAATGCAGTGTTCCACCTGGGCACTCACTGCATCGAGGTGGATGCCAAAATAGCAATCGTCACATTTTAGTGGACCTCCATGATATTGGAGCATTGCAGAGAGGTCCAAAATCCCAATTTTATATTTCCAGTGGCGCAACGCGAGAGCACAGCATCGCGCCAGAGTGCAAATTTGCACTTGTCCTTTTCCAATAACTTAACGCAATTTGAATGCATCGCGGTAAAGATGTAATTGTCATACTTTTGATCCATAATTCAAATTCTAGTGTCATGAATTTAATACTACGTATATGAAGACCTTATTAGGTGAATAATATTCATAGAAGTCACTTAGAACTGAGTGGAGCGAAGAACATTAGATTCGACCAAAATTTAGCATTTAACCTACTAGGGTTTACTTTAAATGTGTATAACATTTTATATATGTGGAATTTTCCATCCCAAAACCATAAAATTGTAGATAATTGAATTAGCTTTCCTATGATACCAATTTCGTAAAAATTTGATACCCGAGCAAAAAGTTATAGCAATTTTAGTGTGAGAAAGTGAGTTGCTGTGATGGTAGCGCGTAGCACTAAAGGGCAAAATCGGACTGCGGGTTACGAATTCTGCTTTAAAGTAAAAAGGGGAAATGGGGTTTCTTTCCACCTCAAACCAGGTCGTAAAAACATAATCTAAGGCTTCAAATGGGGCATTATTTTCCTCCATTCTCCAATTTTCCCTCAAGAACAACCCTAATCAATTCCCTCAAGAATCATCAATTCCATCTTCTTCTCTTCAACAAAAACATCAATAATTTAGGGTTTCTAATCCAAGAACTTCAAGAATGATATCAAGATCATCTCCAAAGTATTCAAAGTTCAAGCTTTTACATTCAAGTTCATCATCCAAGCTCCAAGATTCAAGCTTTCTTCATCAAATTAAGTCAATTAAGGTATGTGGGGTTTGAACAAGGAAAATCCTTTTGTCCTTGTGGCCAAAACTTATTTTAACTTATAAATTACTGAATTTTATGTTATTTTTCATGAAATTGAAGTTAGGGGTTATACCCAATTTATATTGTTTGAAGATTATGAGTTTACAAGTGATTGAATATTGAATTGCATGACTATTTTCATGTATTTATGCACGTAATGTAATTTTTCAGATTTTGAAAAGCGAGTTTAAGTATGATATTGAGATTCTTGATCTTATTATTTTGATGGTGTTGAAGTATTTTCAAGAATCATATTGAGTTGGATATTTTTCTATGATTTTAAATGTTTATATATGAGTTCTAAATTGGGATTCATACCCATTACCATTATTTACAATTTTTTGAGTTTCTGAGAGTTGTTGAAGATAAATTTCATGAGTTTGTTTATATTTTCATGAGCATTGCTGAAATTTCTAGATTTTAATATGATTTACGAATGTTTATGTTATCAAGCATGAATTTTGAGATGTTTTGACATGAGTTTGAAGCATGAGCTTCAATCCCTAAGATTGAATTTTGATATTTCAAGAAGCCTATAGTTTTAGAATGCTTTCATAAGAAAGATTTGATCTTTTAATCCTAAGCTAAGATAAAAAATCCATATTATTCATATAGTTCATGATTTATAGCAAAGAGAAGCGTAATTGGTTTTTATTATAAATCCTTATGCTATTTTAAGGTGGATTTACTAAAAGTTCTAAGAATAAGTATAGGAGTAGTATTTAGCACTGAGTTAGGTATGATTCCAAGGTCTCATGCCCCAGAACTACGTGCCACCATAGGATCGAGATTTATGGGCCCGAGGACGAGATAGTGACCACTAAAGTTAAGGTTCTATTCCTATGGCAAGGGTAGAACAACTCTCCATAACATGGGAAAGACGTTGGACTCCTTGTTAGCTCACATGGTTTATGTCGGTTAGAAGAACCTCCCAAAGAAGACCCCTACTCTTTAAATAGTTTATAGATTTAAAGTCTTAGTATATATTTTGAAATGCTAATATTTTAAGATTTCCAAAGTTTTAAGTCCCAAAGTCTCTAAAAGTGTTACAGTCTTAAAGCACCCAAGTCTTTGAGTCCCAAGTCCTAAATTTTCCAAAGCGCTATAATTCTAGAGTTTCAAAAGAAGTCCCTTATTTTCCTAAGATTAAAGTGTATGTTCTGAAAGTTATTATTTTAAGATTTCCTCCAGTTGATAAGATTTGAGAACAAGAAGAGATACAAATTTTAGAAGTAACTGTAATTACTCACGAGATTTATATTACATGCTTCCTTATCCATGATTTATGATATTTAGATTTCCATTTTTGCACAAGCTATGTTAGTTATTTATATCAACATGCATGATTTCTATATAGATTGATGATATTATTTAACCATAGCATACACCCCCATATACTCAGTACATCCTCAAAGTAATGATCCACATATATGTATATGTGCTATATTGTCTCATAATATAGGTACAAGTTGTAGCGCATACAACATATTTAGCCAGTCCGCAGCTTTCAGTCAGCATGAGTCCTTTTGATTCAAGGGCTCGAGTTAGTTATACAACTTGAGAAGTATTGTATTTTCTTTATTCAGCCGTATTGAGTTAGGATAGTTGGGAGTCATGACCCGAATAGCTATAGTCCGTACTAGTAGAGGATTCATAGACAGTCAGTGGTGTTAATGTATTAAATTTTAGTTTTGTTGGTAAAAGTAGAGTTCTAATTTTTTAATTTCAGATTTGTATTGATCAAGCTTAGAGAAGTTTTATATTTTTGCTTATTTTGTTTAGATTTATGTATTTTATTTAGTTGCTTTTAAGTATTCCAGTAGAAGGGTTAGCTTGGGATCAATTGTGACCCTAAGCACTCTATGACATCTCGGGGCCCATTTTTGGGGCATTATAAACTTTTATCAGTGAACATGGTTCAAGTATCCTAGGGTGTCTGTGAAGCCATGTCTTGTCAAGTCTTGCGGAATGGTTTGAAGACATCTATACTTATCTTCGAGATGCTACAAAGCATTTAGGAAATGTTTTGATTCTTTAAAGTCTCAAATTGTGCTATAGAAAGGGTCTCTAAGAAACTTATACAGATTCTCATCTTACTCTATTCGGGCCATCTCTGCTTTATTTTCAAGGTATCAGAAATAGTCCACCTTAAAAATTTACTGCTAGGTCTTTCTCAAATAGTTTTCCTTAGATAGTTATAGGATTATAAAGAGGCTAGAAAGTATCCCATCAGTGCTTTTAAGTTCTAAAGTTTGAAGGACTTTATTTATGTTCATGGAAAGTCGTGCACTAAGACCTAGTCAGGTGTGTTTTTAGATCCCTTCTCAGAATCCATAATGATAATCTATACTTCTTTATCTATGTACTATTCTTGAAATAGAATGATTGGAAAGTTCTACTTTCCTCCCCTAATAATTCTCTCCGACTTGCTAGCCAGATGTTTCTAAAGTTTTACAAAGTGTCTTGAGAGGAACCTTCTCATGTGTTTTAGGTCCCTCAAGTTTAATGTTATGTCATCATTCTTATGAACCATTTAGTTAAGATAGAGTAAGATGTGTATTCTTAGATCATTGAATATTGTGTGTCAAGTTTCCATCTCTTGTAATCTTGTTATCATTGTGTTGTTGAAAGTCAAAGTCTAGTGAAGCCGTGTAGGACTCTTTCGATTCACTAGCATAGATTTTTTGTTACTCATCTCATTTTATTGTTCAAAACACAAAATCAAAGTCTAGTGAATCCCTATGAGGCCTATTTTGATTCACTAGCAACTTGTTATTCATCTTGTTTTTCTTCTGTTGGTTGGAAATGGGGGTTTATAGGAATAGTGATGAGAAAAATAGTAAGGGAAATTTATTGAATGTATGTATAGCCAAATATTTTACATAAGATTGAGTTATTAATGAAGTGTTATGTTCTTGTGTGTTAATTTAGTAGAAGTTAGAGAAGGAGTTATTAGTTAAGGTGAATTGTTGTTTACTTGAAGTATGGAAAAAGTTGTTGACGATGTTTATTGTGCAATAAAAGTATAGGTTATTGATGAAGGTACTTGGTGAAGGAGTGTTGTTAATTTAGACGTCCCTGAGATTGCCAGGGGGAGTTTAGTTGAAACTTATAGAGTTATGAACTAAGATTAGAGGTATAAAAAGGGTCGATAGTAATGACATGTAAGAGGAGGATGTGTTAATGGATTTTAAATAAGATAGATCATAGGATTAAGATTGATCCTTACTATTATGAAGTTTTAGCGGACTAATATTTTTGGATGTTTAGCATATAAGAATATTGTGTGAAGTTGTGGTTCGTCGTAGCTAGAACTAAACACTAAGTTTGAACAGTTAATGGTCATCAAAGTGGAAGAAATTATTTCTTGTTTAGTGATGCTAGTTATATAAAAGGGATCTAGTAGGATTGGACAGTGTATGCAAGAAGTTTGAGTTCAGTTATCTTTAATTAAGTATGATGCTATATGTATGGTGAAGAAGTATGCCCAAGGTGATATAGGGTTGCATTACTTCTAAGGTTATTACTTCTTGTGTGTTTTTAGTTGTACCGTTGAGTTTTTAAGTGCAAGGATACAAGTTATATATATATATATATATGATATTCTTAATAGCTAAGCGAAAGAGTTATAGGTAGATGATGTCGAGCCTTTTTGGTGTGATCTCGACTCTAATGGTTTAGAAATACAAGTTTAGAGAGGTGATATTTGTAAGCTTTGACACGGGTAGTTTTGTTTATTAAAGATTTATGATGTCCGTGTTATGTGTTAGAATCTAAATTTGAATCCTTGAAGATTGAGTGAACAGAAGTAAGAGTTGTAGCTCAAGGTGGTTTGAAATAACAATCTGGTGATACCATGAAGATTCTAAGTTAGTGAGTGCTTAAGTTGTTATATGATTTGAGGCTATAGAAATATAAGAGTTGAAGCTCATAAGGAGGTACTAGCATTGGGAGTTACACGTTAAGATACAGTCCTTCAGGGTAAGTTTACCTTTATGTGTATTAATTTTATGCCAGACTATAGAGTAAAGTGATTGCAGTTTAGATTATAGTTTATATAGTGGTTCACAGACTTAGAGTGATGTCTTTAAGCTATGAGAGAGATGATAGGGTAAGTAACTAAGTCAGACTTCCAGATTGCGGATGGATGTATTTTGCTTTAAGTGAGATCCTAGTAGAAGGTTGAATATAGTTGTTGAAGTGGAATGTACAGTATGAACCTGTTTAGCTAGTAATTCAATCTAGCAGCCATGCAGACAAGTTTCAATGGTTTTCATCTTCCTATCTAGTTATATCATTCTAAGAGAAAATTTGCTCACTTTATGTACCTTGCGAATTCAGCTCAGTTTATGCATCGGTTTCAGAATCTATATGAGTAGTCATGGTTAAACTCGTAAGCTTCCCGTTCATCATATCAGTCTTTTTCTAGTATTTCAATCAAATCAGTATCATTCGGGGATGATCGGTCCCAAGGGGGAGATATTGTAATACCTCAAGTTTTTTATGTCATAAACCTCTCATTCATTTTCTAATGAAATCAGATCCAACCTAAAGTAATGGTTACTCATAATTTGATGCCCTCATTTCAATATCAACCATATAGCTATTTTCATGACAATTCATGCACTCGCAGATCAGTTCAATAACTCATTATGTTTAAGATTCAGTTATTTTGTTTATTTCAATTGTGCATGATAGCTTATAACCTCATCTTCCTCAGTATTTTCATCTTAATTATCCACATTCGAGGACCAATGTTTCTATGGGGGAGATATTATAACCCCCCGTATTTTTCCTATCTTAAAATTCATTCCTAGAATGTTAAGAGTGTTCTCAAAAAATGAATAAACTTTATTTTATATGGAATTTTACAGATTTAGACCTTCCATTGTGTGAAAAATTAAATAAACTTTTCATCGATATCAAATTCACCCAAATTCGATACTCAGTGAAGAAGTTAGAGCATTGTTAGTAATGCAGTGTTCCACCTGGACACTCACCGCTTTGCAGTGGATGCCAAAATGGCAATCGTCATATTTTAGTGGACCTTCATGATATTGGCGCATCGTAGAGAGGTCCAAATTCCCAATTATTGATTTCCAATGGGGCAACATGATAGCACCGCATCACGCAGGAGTGCAAATTCGCACTCGTCCTTTTCCAGCAGCTTAATGCTATTTCAACGCGATGTGGTGATGGTGTAATTTTCATACTCTTGATATACAATTTGAATTCTTGTGTCATGACTTTAATCCTAAGTATGTGAAGTCGTTATTAGGTGTATAATGTTCATAGAAGTCACTTAGAGCCTAGTGAAGCTAAGAACATTAGATTAGACCAAAATTTGTAATTCAATCCTACAAGGGTCTACTTTAAACATGTATAACATTTTATATACGTGGAATTTTTTATCCTAAGACCCACCAAAATATAGATAATTGAATAACTTTCTGACAATACCAATTCCGTAAAAATTCAATACCCAAGCAAAAAGTTATATCCATTTTAGTGTGAGGCAGTGAGCTGCCGCTATGGTAGTGCATCTCATAAAAGGTCAAAATCGGTTTGCGGGTTACGAATTTTAACTTTAAAGTAATAAGGGGAAATGGGTTCTTTTTACACCTCAACCCAGGTTGTAAAAACACAATCTAAGGCTTCAAATGGGGCATTATTTGCCCCCATTCTCCAATTTTCCCTCAAGAACAACCCTAATCAATTCCCTCAAGAATCATCAATTCCATCATCTTCTCTTCAACAAAATATTAAGAATTTATGGTTTCTAATCCAAGAACTTCAAGAATGATATCAAGATCATCTCCAAAGTATTCAAAGTTTAAGCTTTTACATTCAAGTTCATCATCCAAGATCAAAGATTCAAGCTTTCTTCATTAAATCAAGTCAATTAAGGTATGTGGAGTTTGAACAAGGACAATCCTTTCGTCCTTGTACCCAAAACTTGTTTTAACTTATATATTACTAAGTTTTATGTGATTTTTCGTGAAATTGAAGTTAGGGTTTATACCCAATTTATATTGTTTGAAGATTGTGAGTTTACAAGTGATCGGATATTGAATTGCATGAGTATTTTCATGTATTTATGCGCGTAATGAAATTTGTCAGATTTTTGATAGTGAGTTTAAGTATGATATTGAGAATCTTGGTATTATTATTTTGATGGTGTTGAAGTATTTTCAAGAATTATATTGAGTTGGATATTTTCTATGATTTTGAATGTTTATATATGAGTTCTAAATTGGGATTTATAGCCATTATCATAATTTACAAGATTTTGAGTTTTTGAGAGTTGTTGAAGATAAATTTCATGAGTTTGTTTATATTTTCATAAGCATTGCTGAGGTTTTCATATTTATTATGATTTATGAATGTTTATGTTTTCAAGCATGAATTTTGAGATGTTTTGACATGAGTTTGAAGCATGAGCTTTAATCCATAAGATTGAGTTTTGATATTTCAAGAATCTTATATTTTTAGCATACTTTGATAAGTAAGATTTGATATTTTGATCCTAAGCTAAGATAAGGAATCCACATTATTCATATAGCTCATGATATATAGCAAAGAGAAGCGTAATTGTTTTTTTTATTATAAACCCTTATGCTATTTTAAGGTGAATTTCCTAAAAGTTCTGAACCTCAGTATGAGAGTAGTATTTAGCACCGAGTGGGGTATGATTCCAAGGTCTCATTCCCCAGAACTACGTGCCACCATAGGATTGAGATTCATAGGTCCGAGGCCGAGATAGTGATTTCTAAAGTTAACTTTCTATTCCTATGGCAAGGGTAGAACAACTCTCCCCAACGTGAGCAAGACGTTGGACTCCATGTTATCTCACATGGTTTATGTTGGTTAGAAAAACTTCCCAAAGATGACTCCTACTCTTTAAATAGTTTATAGATTTAAAGTCTTAGTATATATTTTGAAATGCTAATATTTTAAGATTTTTGAAGTTTTAAGTGCCAAAGTCTCTAAATGTGTTACAGTCTTAAAGCTCCAAAGTCTTTGACTCCCAAGTCCTAAGTTTCCCAAAGCTCTATAATTCTTCAGTTTCAAAAGAAGTCCCTTATTTTCATAAGATTAAAGTGTATGTTCTAAAAGTTATTGTTTTAAGATTTCCTCCAGTTGACAAGATTTGAGAACAACAAGAGGTATAAATTTTATAGCTAACTGTAATTACTTATGAGATTTATATTACATGCTTCCTTATCCATGATTTACGAGATTTAGATTTTAGTTTTTGCTCAAGCTATGCGTCATTTATATCAGCATGCATGATTTATATAAAGATTGATGATATTAATTAACTATAGCGTACACCCCCATATACTCAGTAGATATTCAGAGTACTGATCCACATATATGTCTATGTGGTATATTATCTCATAATGTAGGTACAAGTTGTAGAGCATATACCATATTCAGATAGTCCGCAGCTTCTAGTCAGCGGGTGATGAGTCCTTTTGATTCAAGGTCCTGAGTCAGTTATATAGCTGGAGAAGTATTGTATTTTCTTTATTCAGTCATTTTGAGTTCGGATAGTTGGGAGTCATGACCCGGCTACCTATAGTCAGTACTAGTAGAGGCTTCATAGATAGTCAGTGGTGTTAATGTATTAAATTTCAGTTTTGTTTGTAAAAGCAGAGTTGTAATTTAATAAATTCAGATATATATTGATCAAGCTCAGAGAAGTTTTATATTTTTGCTGAGTTTTTTTAGATTTATATATTTTATTCTGTTACTTGTAAGTATTTCAGTAGAAGAGTTAGCTTGCGATCACTTATGACCCTAAGCACCGTGTGACATCTCAGGGCTCATTTTTGGGGCATTATAAACTTTTATCAGAGAACATGGTTCAAGTGTCCAAGGGTGTCTGTGAATCCGTGTCTAGTAGGGTCTTGTGGAACTGTATGAAGACGTCTGTACTTTTCTTTGAGAGGCTACAAAGTGTTTATGAAATGTTTCCATTCTTTCAAGTCTCAGATTGTGCTATAGAAAGGGTCTCTAGGAAACTCATAGAGATTCTCATCTTACTCTATTCTAGCCATTTCTACCTTATTTTCAAGATATCATAAATAGTCCATCTTAAACCTTTAATCGTAGGGCTTTCTCAAATAGTCTCCTCAGATAGTTATAGGATTATAAGAAGGCTAGAAAGTATCCCACCAGTGCTTTTAAGTTCCAAAGTTTGAAGGGCTTTATTCATGTTCATGGAAATTCGTGCACTAAGACCTAGTCAGGTGTGTTCTTAGATTTCCCTCAGAATCCATAATGATAATCTATACTTCTCTAGCTATGTACTATTCTTGAAATGGCATGATCGACAAGTTGTAATTCCCTCCCCTAATAATGCTCTCAGACTTGCTAGCTAGAAGTTTCTAAAGTCTCACAAAGCGTCTTGAGAGAAGCCTTCTAGTGTGTTCTAGGTCCCTCAAGTTTAAAGTTATGTCCTCATTCTTATGAGCCATTTAGTTAAGACAGAGTAAGATGTCTATTCTTAGATCATTGAATATTGTGTGTCAAGTTTTCATCTCTTGTAATCTTATTCTCATTTTGATGTTGAAAGTCAAAGTCTAGTGAAGCCGTGTGGGGTTCTTTCGATTCACTAGCATAGCTTCTTTGTTACTCATCTCATTTTCTTGTTCAAAACACAAAATCAAAGTCCAGTGAAGCTGTGTGAGGCCTATTTTGATTCATTAGCAACTTATTGTTCATCTTGTTATTTTTGTGTTGGTTGGAACTGGGTGTTTATTGGTCTAGTGATAAGAAAAATCGTAAGGGCGATTTATTGAATGTATGTATAGACAATTTGTTTGCATAAGATTGAGTTAGTAATGAAGTGTTATGTTCTTGTGTGTTAGTTTAGTACAAGGTAGAGAAGGAATTATTAGTTAAGGTGAATTGTTGTTTACTTGAAGTATGAAAAGAGTTGTGGACGATGTTTTTTGTGCAATAAACGTATAGGTTATTGATGAAGGTACTTTGTGGAGGGGTGTTGTTAATTTAGACATCCCTGAGATTTCCAAGGGGAGTTTAGTTGAAACTTATAGAGCTATGAACTAAGCTTAGAGGTATAAAAAGGGTATATAGTAATGATATGTAAATGGAGGATGTGTTAATGGATTTTAATTAAGATAGATCATAGGATTAAGATTGATCCTTAGTGTTATAAAGTTTTAGCGGACAAATGTTTTTGGATGTTTGGCATATAAGAATATTGTGTAAAGTTGTGGTTCATCATAGCTAGAACTAAATGCTAAGTTTGAACAGTTGATGGTCATCAAAGTGGATGAAATGATTTCTTAGTTAGTGATGCTAGTTATATGGAAGGGATCTAGTAGGATTGAACAGTGTATGCAAGAAGTTTGAGTTCAGTTATCTGTAATTAAGTATAATGCTATATGTATGGTGAAGAACTATGCCCAAGGTGATATAGGGTTGCATTACTTCCAAGGTTATTACTTGTTGTGTGTGATTAGTTGTACCGTTGAGTTGTTAAGTGGAAGGAGGCAAGTTATATATATGATCTTCTTAATAGATAAGCTAAGGATTTCTAGGTAGATGATATCGATCCTTTTTGGTATGATCTTGATTCTCATGATTTAGAAATACAAGTTTAGAGAGTTTATATTTCTAATATATGACACGGGTAGTTTGGTTTATTAAAAATTGATGATGTTTGTGTTAAGTGTTAGAATCTAAGTTTGAATCCTTGAAGATTGAGTGAACAAAAGTAAGAGTTGAAGCTATAGGTGGTCTAAAACAAAGATCTAGTGATACCATGAAGATTCTAAGTTAGTAAGTGTTTAAGTTGTTATATGATTTGAGGCTATAGAAATCTAAGAGTTGAATCTCAGAAGGAGGTACAAGCATTGAGAATTACACGTTAAGATACAGTCCTTCAGGGTAAGTTTAGCTTAATGTTTATTGATTTCATTCTAGACTCTAGAGTAAAGTGATTGCAGTTTAGATTAGAGTTTATTTAGTGGTTCACAGACTTAGACCGATGTCTCAAAGCTATGGGGGAGATGATAGGGTAAGTAACTAAGTCAGACTTCCAGATTGTGGATGGATGTATTTTGCTTTAAGTAAGATCCTAGTAGAATGTTGAATATAGTTGTTGAAGTGGAATGTACAGTATGAGTTAACCTGTTTAGCCAGTAATTCAATCTAGTAGCCATGCAGACAAGTTTCAATGGTTTTCATCTTCCCATCTAGTCATAGCATTCTAAGAGGAAATTTGCTCACTTCGTGTACCTTGCGAATTCAGCTCAGTTTATGCATCAATTTTAGAATCTAGATGATTAGTCATGATTAAACTCATAATCTTCCTGTTCATGCTCTCAGTCTTTTTCTAGTATTTCAATCAAATGAGTATCATTCGAGGACGAACGGTCCCAAGGGGGAAATGTTCTAATACCTCAAGTTTTTCATGTCCTAAACCTCTTATTCATTTTTTTATGAAATCAGATCCAACCTAAAGTAATGGTTACTCATAACTTGACGCCCTCGTTTCTATATCATCCATATAGCTATTTTTATGAGATTCCATGCCCTCGTAGATCAGTTCAATAACTAATTATGTTTAAGATTCAATTATTCAGTTTATTTCAGTTATGCATGATAGCTTATAACCTCAACTTCCTTAGTATTTTTAGCTTAATTATCCACATTCGAGGACGAATGTTTCTATGTGGGAGATATTATAACACCTCATGTTTTTCCAAGCTTAAAATTCATTCCTAAAATGTTAACAGTGTGCCTAAAAAATGAATAAACTTTATTTCATATGGAATTTTACAGATTTAGACCTTCCATTGTGTGGAAAATTGAATATACTTTCCATTGATATCAAACTCGCCCAAATCCAATACTTAGTGAAGAAGTTAAAGCATTGTTAGTAATGCAGTGTTCTACCTAGGCACTCACCGCATCGCGGTGGATGCCAAAATGGCAATTGTCTTATTTCAGTGGACTTACACGATATTGGCGCATCACAGAGAGATCCAAATTCCCAATTGTCAATTTCCAATAGCATAATGTGATAGCACTGCATCGCGCTAGAGTGCAAATTTGCACTTGTCCTTTTCCAATAGCTTAACACGATTTCAACGCGTTGCGGTGAAGGTGTAATTATCATACTCTTAAACCATAATTTGATATCTTATGTCATGACTTTAATCCTATGTATGTGAAGTCCTTATTAGTTGAATAATGTTCGTAAAAGTCACTTAGATCCAAGTGGAGCTAAGAACATTAGATTCGACCAAAATTTGGCATTCAATCCTATAAGGGTCTACTTTAAACATGTATAACATTTAATATACGTGGAGGTTTTAATCCCAAGACCCACCAAATTGTAGATAATTAAATAGCTTTCCGATGATACCAATTCCACAAAAATTCGATACCTAAGCAAAAAGTTATAGCCATTTTAGTGTGAGGCAATGAGCTACCGCGATGGTAGCGCATCTCGTTAAAGGGGAAAATCGGGTTGTGGGATACAAATTTTTTTCTTTAAAGTAATAAGGGGAAATAGGGTCTTTTTCCACCTCAACCCAGGTCATAAAAACACGATCTAGGGCTTCAAATAGGTCATTTTTTGCCCCCATTCTCCAATTTTCCCTCGAGAACAGCCCTAATCAATTCCCTCAAGAATCATTAATTTCATCTTCTTCTCTTCAACAAAAAGATCAAGAATTTAGGGTTTCTAATCCAAGAACTTTAAGAATGATATCAAGATAATCTCCAAAGTATTAAAATTTCAAGATTTTACATTCAAGTTCATCATCCAAGCTCCAAGATTCAAGTTTTCTTCATTAAATTAAGTCAATTAAGGTATCTGGGGTTTGAAAAAGGAAAATCCTTTCGTCCTTGTACCCAAAACTTGTTTTAACTTATAAATTACTGAATTTTATGTGATTTTCCATGAAATTGAAGTTAGGGTTTATACCCAATTTATATTGTTTGAAGATTATGAGTTTACAAGTAATTGGATATTGAATTGCATGACTATTTTCATGTATTTATGCGCGAAATGCCATTTTTCAAATTTTTGACAGTGAGTTTAAGTATGATATTGAGATTCTTGATCTTATTATTTTGATGGAGTTGAAGTATTTTCAAGAAGCATATTGAGTTGGATGCTTTTCTATGATTTTGAATGTTTATATATGAGTTCTAAATTTGGATTCATACCCATTATCACTATTTACAAGATTTTGTATTTTTGAGAGCTGTTGAGATAAATTTCATGAGTTTGTTTATATTTTCATGAGCATTGCTCAGATTTCCATATTTTAATATGATTTACGAATGTTTATGTTATCAAGCATGAATTTTGAGATGTTTTGACATGAGTTTGAAGCATGAGCTTTAATCCCTAAGATTGAGTTTTGATATTTCAAGAAGCTTATATTTTTAGCATGCTTTGATATTCAAAATTTGATCTTTTGATCCTTAGTTAAGCTAAGGAATCCACATTATTCATATAGTTTATGATTTATAGCAAAGAGTAACGTAATTGATTTTTATTATAAACCCTTATGCTATTTCAAGGTAAATTTCCTAAAAGTTCTAAGCCAAAGTATGAGAGTAGCACTTAGCACCGAGTTGGGTATGATTCCAAGGTCTCATGCCCCAGAACTACGTGCCACCATAGGATTGAGATTTATGGGCCCAAGGCCGAGATAGTGATCACTAAAGTTAAGGTTCTATTCCAATGGCAAGGATAGAATAGATCTCCCCAACATGGGCAAGATATTGGACTCCATGTCAGCTCATATTCTTTATGTCGGTTAGAAGAACTTCCCAAAGAAGAATCCTTCTCTTTAAATAGTTTATAGATTTAAAGTCTTAGTATATATTTTGAAATGCTAATATTTTAAGATTTCCGAAGTTTTAAGTGCCAAAGTCTCTAAAAGTGTTATAGTCTTAAAGCTCCAAAGTCTTTGAGTCTCAAGTCGTAAGTTTCCCAAAGCTCTATAATTCTTAAGTTTCAAAAGAAGTCCCTTATTTTCATAAGATTAAAGTGTATGTTCTGAAAATTATTGTTTTAAGATTTTCTCCAGTTTACAAGATTTGAGAACAAGAAGAGATACAAATTTTAGAGCTAACTATAATTACTCATGAGATTTATATTACATGTTTCCTTATCCATGATTTATGAGATTTAGATTTCAGTTTTTGCTCAAGCTATGTGAATCATTTATAGCTGCATGCATGATTTCTATAAAGATTGATGATATTAATTAACTATATGATACACTCCCATATACTCAGTAGATCTTTAGAGTACTGATCCATATATATGTCTATGTGGTACATTATCTCAAAATGTAGGTACAAGTTGTAGAGCATATACCATATTCAGACAGTCCGCAGCTTCTAGTCAACAGGTGATGAGTCCTTTTTTATTCAAGGGCCCGAGTCAGTTATATAGCTTGAGAAGTATTGTATTTTCTTTATTTAGTCATATTGAGTTGGGATAGTTGGGAGTCATGACCCGGCTACCTATAGTCAGTACTAGTAGAGGCTTCATGGATAGTCAGTGGTGTTAATGTATTAAATTTTAGTTTTGTTTGTAAAAGAAGAGTTGTAATTTTGTAAATTTAGATATATATTGATCAAGCTCAGAGAATTTTTATATTTTTGCTGATTTTGTTCTGATTTATGTATTTTATTCAGTTATTTGTAAGTATTCCAGTAGAAAAGTTAGCTTGCGATCACTTATGACCCTAAGCACTGTGTGACATCTCAGGGCTCATTTTTGGGGCATTATAAACTTTTATCTGAGAACATGGTTCAAGTGTCCAAGGGTGTCTGTGAATCCGTGTCTAGTAGGGTCTTGTGGAACTGTATGGAGACGTCTGTACTTTTCTTTGAGAGTCTACAAAGTGTTTATGAAATGTTTCCATTCTTTCAAGTCTCAGATTGTGCTATAGAAAGGGTCTCTAGGAAACTTATAGAGATTCTCATCTTACTCTATTCTAGCCATTTCTACCTTATTTTCAAGATATCATAAATAGTCCATCTTAAACCTTTAATCGTAGGGCTTTCTCAAATAGTCTCCTCAGATAGTTATAGGATTATAAGAAGGCTAGAAAGTATCCCATCAGTGCTTTTAAGTTCCAAAGTTTGAAGGGCTTTATTCATGTTCATGGAAAGTTGTGCACTAAGACCTAGACAGGTGTGTTTTTAGATTCTTCCTCAGAATCCATAATGATAATCTATACTTCTCTATCTATGTACTATTCTTGAAATAGCATGATCGGTAAGTTCTAATTCCCTTCCCTAATAATGCTCTCAGACTTGCTAGCCAGAAGTTTCTTAAGTCTCACAAAGTGGCTTGAGAGGAGACTTTTAGTGTGTTCTAGGTCCCTCAAGTTTAAAGATATGTACTCATTCTTATGAACCATTTAGTTAAGACAGAGTAAGATGTTTATTCTTAAATCATTGAATATTGTGTGTCAAGTTTCCATCTCTTGTAATCTTGTTATCATTGTGTTGTTGAAATTCAAAGTCTAGTGAAGCCGTGTGGGGCTCTTTCGATTCACTAGCATAGCTTCTTTGTTACTCATATCATTTTTTTGTTGAAAACACAAAATCAAAGTGTAGAGAAGCACTGTGAGGCCTATTTTGATTCACTAGCACCTTTTTTTTTATCTTGTTGTTCTTGTGTTAGTTGGATCTGGGGGTTTATAGGTGTAGTAATGAGAAAAATGGTAAGGGCAATTTATTGAATGTATGTATAGCCGAATCTTTTGCATAGGATTGAGTTGGCAATGAAGTGTTATGTCCTTGTGTGTTAATTTAGTAAAAGGTAGAGAAGGAGTTATTAGTTAAGGTGAATTGTTGTTTATTTGAATTACAAAAAGAGTTATTAATGTGTTTGTTGTGAAATAAAAGTATAGGTTATTGATGAAGGTACTTGGTGGAGGAGTGTTGTTAATTTAGGCATCCCTGAGATTGCCAGGGGGAGTTTAGTTGAAACTTATCGAGCTATGGACTAAGTTTAGAAGTATAAAATGGGTAGATAGTAATAATATATAGATGGAGGATGTGTTAATGGATTTTAAATAAGATAGATCATAAGATTACGACTGATCCTTAGTGTTATAAAGTTTTAGCGGACTAATGTTTTTGGATGTTTGGCATGTAAGAATATTGTGTGAAGTTGTAGTTCATCATAGCTAAAACTAGATGCTAAGTTTGGACAGTTAATGGTCATCAAAGTGGATGAAATGATTTGTTGGTTCGTGATGCTAGTTATATGGAAGGGATCTAGTAGGCTTGAACAGTGTATGCAAGTAGTTTAAGTTCAGTTATCTGTAATTAAGTATTATGCTATATGTATAGTGAAGAAGTATGCCCAAGGTGATATAGGGTTGCATTATTTCCAAGGTTATTACGTGTTGTGTGATGAGTCCTTTTGATTCAAGGGCTAGAGTCAGTTATACAACTTGAGAAGTATTGTATTTTGTTTATCCAGTCGTATTGTGTTGGGATAGTTGGGAGTCATGACCTGGCTACCTTTAGTCAATACTAGTAGAGGCTTCATAGACAGTCAGTGGTGTTATTGTATTAAATTTTAGTTTTATTGGTAAAAGCAGAGTTGTAATTTGGTAAATTTAGATTTGTATTGATCAAGCTCAGAGAAGTTTTATATTTTCACTGATTTTGTTTAGATTTATGTATTTTATTCTATTACTTGTAAGTATGCCAGTAGAAGGGTTAGCTTGGGATCACTTGTGACCCTAAGCACCATGTGACATCTCGGGGCCCATTTTTGGGGCGTTACACAAGGCTAATCTACTGCTGCTAGAATCTGAATTGCTAAGTGCAATCAGGAACCTGAGCATCCGAACCTATGGTATAAAACACTATGGTGCAAGAGAAAAGTATGCGTTAATATGTGAGAATATACTGGTATGCAAAATAAGGTAGGGTGAATGCAAGGGTTCATATGCATGAACTATAAATGACTGAATAACATGAACATAACCGCGTGAGAATACATGCATGAATACGTGGACTGTAACTGAGGTCATGATAATGCTGAATACTAAATCTGAATACTTATTAACAAATGCTTAAGTCTAGGGATACTGTATTATTGGTAACTGAATGACTGTATCTGATAGTTCTGAATCTGTGGAACTATACTGAGTTTATTGATAATATGGATTACTGATAACTGATGTGCTGTTAACTGAATGACTATTTCTGACTGTCCTTATTCTGATGGAACTAGCTGAGTTCCGTACTCAGCTGAGTGACTGTATCTGCAGTCTTGAAATCTGAGAAACTATCTGAGTTCCTAACTGAAGACTGAGACTGAGACTATGGGAGATAATTATCTAACCGATCTTCCCCATAACTGAACTGGTGGGGTCCAACTTATGACCCCAGTTGGAAGGGTGTCAATACCGTGCCACGGGTAAAGACAAGCTGTGAGTTAACCCTCTGCTGACAGGGAGCTCTTTCCTCAACCCTTCTTCGATAAAATAACTCGAATGAGATGTATTAACCCTAGACTCGTATGGATATATCTCAACCTAAACTAGCTTCGTAGTTCTAGAATACAAGGATTGCTTCTAAGGATCACACCCTCTACTGACTGACCGGTGAGCCCTCATGCCTTAGCTCACTTGGTGCTGAATCCTACTCCAACTGAATAGGCACTGAACTATTTTCTCATTTATACTAGGCTTCACTGAGTTTTTATTGATTGTACTATTTAACTGAACTGAATTTACTGAGTTCCATTGATTGATGGAATACTACTGAGTTCTATTAACTGACTGAATTTACTGAGTACTGAAATGAATACTGAATGGGACTGAACTGATACTGGATCTACTGAGTTTTCCTGAGTTCTAAAACTTGGCTGAGAGTACTACTGATCATGGCTTGACTGAGGTTATTTTTAAAATTGACACTGGCTCTAGGCACAGCTAAATTGTCGGGTATTAAATACCCCCAGGACTCGAAAGCATGAATATAAATAGGACATGACACTTTTTGAACATATGACCATAGTCAACAATTCTCAATACAACCATTGGGGGATTTCACGAAGCATTTGCAAGTCATAAGCTTACACATGAATAGGAATGCATGCTAACGTAACATAATTTCACAAATTCATACTAATGAGCATTCCACCAAATAATTACAAGACATAGCTTAAGCATGTGAGTAATTTTGAATATGTGGGTACATTATAAGTTTATCATTTAGATCACAAATGGGTCATAATGCACAATTCTTATTCAGTTAGGCATTTTAACAAACACATGGAAGACATAACCTTTTCTAGTGCATAAATCAACAACTAATACATCATGGCTATATCAAGGACTTCAAATTTAAGGTTTTCAATCCACATACTAACATAAAGTCATGAAAATTTAATAAATATTCAATCTTGGAAGTCATATCACAACATTAACAAGTGTACAATCAAGCCCACCTCATAGAATTAAAAATTAATATTTTGAAAAGGGTTTCTTGAGCTCCAAGGGTGGAAAGGACCCTTGGATGAATACTTTACATATCTTGGTTGATGATTTCTTGAAGATTAGTGGAGGAAAGCTTGAGTTCTTGATTTGGAATTAATCACCTAGGATTTTCTTGTTCTTGAGAAATTGTGAAATAGTGAATGTATTTTGCCAAAAAGAAGCTAAGTTTCATGTTATGAGGGCTGAAGGTTGGGAAAAAAGACCTAACTACCCTTAAGGACGCGGTCATTTAATGACTGAAAACTGAGCACCGATGCGGTTGTCGACATGGCGCGTCGATTCTATCGATGCGATATTCGATGTGTTTCGCCAAGATCACGCCGTGTCACTGGAATTTAACGCTGGAAACTGCGGACAATATTAACTAACGCGATAGGCTACGCGGCGCGCCAAGATCACATTGGTCCACTATTTTGGGATTTCAAACATGGTCTAAATAAGGTCCGAAAAATTTAAAACTTGTCCGGAACCACCTATTGACCTTCCTGATCATGAATTAACGAAAATATATACCATTAAAGGACATTAAGGTCGCAAAATGAGATTGCCAACTTTCGAAGGCTAAAATAAACTAAGTTTGGAAACTTAGCTAGAATTTTCTAAGTCTTAGACCCCCTTGATAGGCTTAAAGGGTTGAATTAAGCTAGGAATTTTGCGGGGTCTTACAAAGTGTCTCTTCTGTTGTTTTAACAACTTGTTTGAGACCTAAAGTCTTGAAATTTCCCATTTGGTACAACTTTCTAGGCGGCACTTTTGGGATCGTCCACTTATTAAGCAGATCTAAGTGTTGAGGAATATCATACTCCTCTTTTTTACTGTTTTTCACAGTATTTTTCTTCCTGATGATATTCATTAGGAATGATGTGTTGAACATATAACAGTTATGCATACAAGTATTCCATGGCTATGATACCAAATAAGAACCGGATCGCTTCACTGTTGCACTCAGTACCTTTACTATATGTTATTAAACCTGAGTCATAAGTCTAATCTTAAACCAAGTCCTAATCACGGCCCTTCCAGGCCCATCTGACCAATTCGACCTTTACAGGGATATCCGACATAAATACCAACTCATAACTGTAGCATCTTAACATATATATATATAACGCATAATCAAGAAATTTTTTCAATATAATTGACTTCGGTACTCTGTTAATTCTATGAATAAAATTCAATCCCAATTGCAAATTCAATCATGTGAAAAAGAAACAACACCCAATATTGAACAAATATGCAATGCCTTACAGTTAGTTATAATCTTAAAAATAAGCATCTTTTAGAATTTGATCATTAACCAAGGCATTAAAAATTCTAAGACCAAACCTCTTATCCCCCACTAGGCTACTCAATTGCCTCCATCAGGCTACTCAATTGTTGTCACTGACACCATGGTAATGCAAAGTTTTCCCTTTTGTCTCGCCTAATAATTTTTTTAATCACTAAATCTTTGAATAAAGAATTCTATGTCGAAATAAGCAAGGTAACTTAATTCCAATAGGTAAGGAAACTTTTACTGCCAGCCCTAGGAGAATTTAAATCTCAACCATGTTGTCCAAATGCTATGAAATTTTTTAAAAAACAACGTCACGGCACATAATCATACATACACGTCTATGTCAAGATTATCTATAACGATGTAAGATAGGCTCGTGATGCCAATTGATGAAAAATAGTAAGCAACAGAAGTGTACCTGAATCTTATTGCATACATAAATTATAGACAACCAATATAAATTCATAGATCACGGAAAGGATACTTAAAATTATCTAGGAGTACCACTTGAAGCGTGAGCAGATATCTTGAAACGAATTTGTCTTCAAATCTGCGATCTTCTACAGAGATCACAAATTCATAACTGAACTCTCTCAATATTTGAATGGGCAAGTACTAAATAGAAAACTGAATTTTTAGGATAGGAGAACCCCTATTTATAAATATACTCTCCCAGTCCAAGGATGAAAGAAAAATACACACTTATTTTTACTTGAACAAAAAAAAGCGGTGACTTCTCCCTTTTTTTCTTTTGAAAATAGGATTTCGAGTTTTAGTTTAATATGGGGATTGTATGAACCACAAAATTAATTATTGAGGCTCCTATTATGAAAATAATTCAAAATATCAATTTTAATTATTGTTACCATAAAAAATTACAAATCATTCCACTAAAAAAACGTAATTGCAGTCCTATATTTTTATTTTAAAATTCTACATTGAACATTTAGGTAATTCCCCATGTTAAGATTACTGATATTACTCAATAAATTAAATTACTGACAAATTTAAAATAATGATTAATTTTCTTTCGAGCAATGCTTAAATTATTTAATATGTTGGATTCATAAATCTCCGGCCGGGTTTACACATAAAAATTTATAAGCTTCTCATAAAAAGTGTATCATCAATCTCTATACCGAGGCATAAATTTCATCAACTAACTAATTATTTCATTAATATATATTATTGTCACCCAATCTACTAGGAATATTGACCCAACTCAGAATTTGACCTTTTAATAAATCACAATGATAAATAATGTATACATATCTTAATAGCTATATCAAGGCTGAGAATATAAGTACATTCAATAGTTTAGAGAATATGTTTTTATTAGTTAGTCTAAAACATCTATCTCTACTCTGTCATGTTCAATACACACAAAATGTACTAGAACGAGAAATTATAACTACACCATTCTTGCAATCAAGATAAATACATTTAATCTCATGCAATAATCAGTCTAATGGTTTGTCAAAATTTCCATCTACAATTGTGAACTACAACTCCATCTTATTAGAATCGATGATTTAATATTTTGTGTATAAGCTTAAACACTATACACCAAATGTAAGACCCCGCAAAGTTCTAGTCATCTCAATCCTATATAGCATGCTAAAAGAGGTCCTAGACTTAAAAAAAAATTCAGCTAAGTGTTAGGACCTAGTCATTTCTAGGAGCTTCAAACTTTGATGAATTTCAGTTTGACCTTCCAGTCTTAAAACACAAATTTCCAAGTTGATTCATGATCAAGGTCACTTGTAGGTCATCTAAGATGAGTTTTGGATTTTTCGGATAAAAGCGAGGGTGGGTTTTGATGTCCAAAACAACAAGGGGTTGCGATAGGGCCGCGTCGCAAGGTCCAATTAACCTAGGCCCAGGGTCGAACTGCGAGAGCTGCTTGACCCAAGCAGGGGTCACGCTACGATGGCTGCTTGACCCAAGCAAGGGTTGCGGCTTGATGGGAACCCCCATTTAGCATTTTTAATCCGGGTTGTGAGGGGTAAATGGGATATTTTTCCCTTACATTATTTAGCCATAACATTAAATCAAGCCTCCCAATGGGTAAAATCACTCATTATTTCACAAAATTCATTCAAGAGCAAGCCCTAGGTTCATCAATTCAAGTCCAAGCCTCAAGAGTTCACCATCAGTTCTCACTAATTCAGAAATCAAGGTATGTTAGGTGTTTATTCATGAGTTTTCTTCCACCCTTGGAGTTCAAGAACCCTTTTAAAATCTCAAGTTAATAGCCTTACAATTTACATGTACAAATTGGATTGTATTCATGTTTATGTTGTTTTATGGGTTTCAGTTCAAGAATTAATTGCAAGTTTCATGAATGTAAGATAGCATGTATGTGACAGATGTAATTCCTATGTCAAAATCATTGAATTATGAATTGGTTTTTGTAGTCATAATGCATTGGCATGTTGTTTATGCCCCAGTACAAATTATGCCTTCTAAGTGTTAGACAAAAGGCCTAAGTGAATTAATTGGGCATTTGTGATCCATTGGTGATATTAGTAGTGAGCTCATGCTATTACTACATGTTTAACTACTTTCATGTTAAAGCTATGCCTTATAAGTGTTTGATAGAATGTCCATTTGAATTGAATAGTTTAATTAGGACATGTTAGAATGTGTTCTCATTCTTGTACAAGTTCATGACTTCCAAGTAGTTGATGAAATGTCTCAGTGATTGTATTGTGAATAATTGATTATTGTTATGTTTTCAAGAATTTCTATGTCTTACTATTATTGATGCTATCGAGTCCTGGGGGTATTTATTACTCGAAAACTAGCTGTTTCTTAGTGTAGTAGCCATGGAATAGTCCTAGTAAAGGTCAAAAGCAGTAGTACTCAGTCAAGTTAATAGAACTCAGTGAACTCAGTCCAGTTTAGTCAGTCAACACGATTAGTATCAGTTCAGTCAAGCCTAGTACAATCTAGTAATCAGTTTAGTATCTATTCAGTTGGGAGTAGGATTCAACACCGAGTGCACCCAGGGATGGGGAATTCCTACTATAAAAGGGTTTAACCCTTAGTAGCAGTCCCTGCATGTCGTCTTCCTGCCATACTAGGGTTGATGCAATCATATATATAATTTCATGAGTCTTCCCGTCAGATTAGGGTTGACCCATCTTTGTTAGTATCACGTGGCAAGGTTCTAATACCCTTCTAACTGGGGTCACAGGTTGGACCCTAAATCAGTCTATATTGGGGTATATTGGTTAGATGAACGCTCCCACAGTTACAGTTCTAGTCTCAGTATTTAGTAAAGAACTCAGAAAATTCTACAGAGCAATGGCTATTAGTTATCAGTTATCAGTTATCAGTTATATAGCCATCAAAATTCAGTATTTGGTTTCAATATAAATCTCAGATACATGATGAAAAATTACATACGTAGTATCACATGATCTGTATGTTCAACAGTTATAGTTTTACATGCGTAGTATTGCATGTTCAGTATGTTCCATAGTTATAATTTTGCATGTATACTCTTTCAATTACTTCTTGATGTTCATTCAGGCAGTTATCATTTCATGATCGTACTTAGCAACTCAAGCTATCAGCAATAGATATAGTGGTAAGTCCTCATATTTTGAGGACAAAGTTATTTATATCATTACTTTGGTAGTTCAGTGGTCTGTTCATTTGGGGTTAGTTGGGGACTTGTCCCATCAACTCTATATTCATACAGTTATAGGCTTTCAGACTAGCTTAGTCAGTTATTTAGTTTTTTAGATGTTATCAGTAATACTCAGTATTACCATCAGTATTCATTATTTTATTTTTGGTTTATGAACCTTATGACATTTTCATATTATATCTATATATGCTTTTAGTATTACTATTTGGTGCTCACAGCAGGTACCAGTCATGGGTTTGCTTGTGATCTTTCAGGGTCGTAAGCACCGTGTGACATTTGTGGTGTAAACTACGGGCACTACAAACTTTGTATCAGAGCCTAAGGTTTTTAAGAGTCCTAGGAAGTCTGAAAGCCACGTCAAGTAGAGTCTTGTACATGGGTGTGTAGCACGCCATACTTATGTACAAAAAGGTATGAAGCATTTTAAGGAAACATTTCCATTCTTTCAAGTGTTCATATCATGTGAGTGAGCATTAGATCAAGTTAAACACTTTATATAATCCAATTTTCCCTTCTGTTTAAAGAACATGCCTCCCAAAACGACCAATGGAAGAAGAGCTGGAAATCATTTAGCACCTCTGCATGTTCAAGAAGATCCCCTGAATGAGCATGTTTCTCATGCAGAATTTAGGGTAGATTTTACCACTCTGGCTTATTTTGTAGTAGCCCAGAATGAACACCTAACTTCTGTTTAGGCCAAATCAGTGGCCAATAGTGTTGCATCTAGAATTTGGGACTTTACTTAAATAAATGCTCTATTATTTACAGGGTCTAAGTCTGAAGAGGACCCACATGAATTCCTTGATATTGTGCAAAAGGTAACATATATTATGGGGACAATCGTGAGTGAGAGTGCTGAGTTAGCTACTTATCCATTACAGGATGTGGGCCACACATTATTCAAGTAGTGGAAAGTAGATAGGGGCGCAGATGCAGGGCTCATAGAATGGGAGGAGTTTTGTACTGCCTTTCTAGATAGGCTCTTCCTATTGGAGTTGAGGGAAGCTAAGGTTTTTTGAGTTTATTAACCTGAAGCAGGGTAACATGACAGTGAAAGAGTATTCCCTTAAGTTTACTCAGTTGGCTAGGTATGCTCCTCATGTGGTAGATGATAGCAGATCTAAGATGAGTAAGTTTATGTTCGGTGTATCTAATAGTATGGTTAAGAAGTGTAGGACCACAATGCTAATTAAGGAGATGGACTTGTTCAGGTTGATGGTCTATGCTCAATGTATTGAGGAGCAGAATACTAAGGAGAAAGAGAGGGAAAACAAAATGGCTAGAAAAGGTAGCTTCAACTTTACTTAGCCTAAGTTAGAGGGTAGTAATCGTACTCAGTTCTGCCTAAAATCTTTAGTCCTAGTTTCATCCTCAGCCAGTGCTCCAGTGCCAAAATTTAGAAATGGTAATAAGGATAGGGCACCAGGCTCTAGATCTCAGGGTAGTGTTAGCAGTGCTCGAACAAATCCTCTATGTCAGAATTGCGATAGAAACCATCAGGATGTCTTCAGGGCTGGCAGCGATGTGTGTTTTGGGTGTGGCAAGCCAGTTCATACAATTAGAGAGTGTCCTCAGGTGGGTTGCCAGAGTCAGTATAATCGTCCCCCAGTTTAGTCCGGTCACCTATTTTAGTAGGGTGCCACTTCCAGTGCCACCAGTGCGCAGCACCCAAACAGGCTCTATGCACTCGAGTCCTGACAGGATTAGGAAAGTTCTCCTGATGTGGTCACTGGTATGTTACAAGTTTACCATTTATATGTTTATGCTTTGCTAGATCATGGAGATTCTTTATCCTTTGTAACTCTTTATATAACTGTTGACTTTAGAGTCAGTCTCAAAATCCTAACAGAGCCTTTTACAGTCTCTACCCTAGTGGGCAAATCTATCATAGCCATGTCCGGTTATAGTATCTCAGAAAGTTACTTCAGCAGATTTAATAGATTTAGATATGATGGATTTAGAAGTCATTCTCGACATGGATTGACTTTATTTATTCTATGATTCAGTTAATTATAGAAATAGAGTTGTCTATTTCCAATTCTCGAATGAACCTTTCCTAGAATAGAAGGGTAGTACCTCAACCCTTAAAGGTCAACTTATTTAAACTTTATAGCGAGAAAAATGATATCCAAGGGGTGTGTCTATCATCTTGTTTGAGTTAACAATTCTAGTTTTGAGACTCCTAGTCTTGAGTCAGTTCTAGTTGCAAGTGAAATTCCAGATGTGTTTCCCGAAGATCTTCCTGGAGTTTCTCCCGAAAGGGAAATTGACTTCGGAAGAGACCTTCTCCTTGATACTCAACCCTTCTCTAGAACGCCTTGCAAAATGGCTCCAGCAGAACTTAAAGATTTAAAAAAGTAGTTGAAAGATCTCCTAGATAAGGGATTCATCAGGCCCATCGTGTCTCCGTTTGGTGCACCAGTTCTATTCGTACAGAAGAAAGACGGTTCTCTTAGAATGTATATTGAATACCGTCAGTTGAACAAAGTCACAAAAAAAGTAAGTTTCCACTACCTAGAATCGATGACTTATTTTCCCAACTTCAGGGTACCAATTACTTTTCTAAGATATACCTCAGATCAGACTATCATCATCTCAAAGTCAGAGAATGTGACATTTTGGAAACAGCTTTCAGAACTCGGTATTGTCACTTTGAATTCCTAGTCAGGTCGTTTGATCTTAGAAATGGGCCAACAGCTTACGTGGACTTGATGAACCACGTGTTCAAGAAGTACTTGGACATGTTCATCATAGGCTTCATCGATGATATTATTGTCTACTCCCGCAGTGAAAATTATCACGTAGACCATCTCAAAATATTATTACAGAACCTCAGAGCCCATCAGTTGTTCACCAAATTCAGTAAATGTGAATTTTTGCTAAGGTCAGTAGCTATCCTTGGTCATATAGTTTTCGGTGACGGCATTAGAGTTGATCCTCCAAAGACCGAATCAGTAAGAAACTGGCCCAGACCCATTTTTTATCAGATATAAGGAGTTTCTTGGGTTTGGATGGTTATTACCGATGGGTTTTTGATGGATTTTATCTATTTTATCCCCCATGTACAGATTAACTCAGAATATAGTAAGTTATAGTGGTCAAATTCTTGTGAGAAAAGTGTTTGGTAGTTGAAGACTCGACTCACTACAACCCCAGTTTTGACTTTGCCTGAAGGTTCAAACGAATTTATGGTTTATTGTGATGCTTACGGATTTGGTTTGGGATATGTTTTGATACATAAAGGGTAGGTTATAGCCTACGCCTACAGACAGCTTAAGCCCCATGAAAAAAATTATCCCACCTATGATCTCGAGTTAGCAACTATTGTGTTTGCCTTAAAGATTTGGAGGCACTATTTGTATGGGGTGCATGTTGGTGTATTCACAGACCATAAGATCCTATAGTATGTATTTTATCAGAAAGACTTAAACTTGCGTTAGATAAGGTGGTTAGAGTTGTTGAAAGACTATGACATGAGTGTTTTGTATCATTCAGGCAAGGCCAATGTAGTGGCAAATGCCCTCAGTAGGTTGTTCATGGGTCGTGTTACTCACGTTGAGGATGGTAAGAATAAGTTAGTTTAGGAAGTTCATCAGCTTGCCAAGATAGGTGTACGTTTGGTTGATTCAGCTGAGGGTAGTGTTTGGGTGCAGAATAGTTTAGAATTATCTTTGGTTTTCGAAGTAAAAGAAAGACAAAATGACTCGATGGACCCTTGTACTATGTCCGTTTTGTAATGTGGATACTCCTACTTATATGTTTGTCATCTGAACCCTTGAACCCACTATAAAGAAACATTTTAAACGTTTTTTTGGTGATTGTAACACACTCGCCCATGTCAGCTGCCATTTCAGCTTCCACGTCTACCATGCCAGCTTCCACGTCATTTTCAGGTATTACATTAAGTTTCATGTCATTTTTAAAATTCTATAAAAGAAATTAAATATTACAAATAAATTTATTTATATAATTTTTTTTATAAATTGTAGAAAAATTTAAATAATCACATTTTAATTTTTTCTCACAAATTAAATCCTAAGATTTGTATGTTCGAATGACCATGTGACAGGCATAAAGAAAAACAATGGAAAATATGAAAAAAAAATTAGGGAAAGAGGCATAACTTTTCCTTAAAAGCAGTATTCATAACTTGTTAATAATCCATCTCTAATTATTCAAAGTTCTCTAACCTAATTCAAAAACTATCAACAATATGGCCCTACTGGATGTTGCCACTTCTTAAACACCACCTCTTTCTTCACCACCTCCTTTTTCTTAATACTATTTTTACACAAATTAGCTACACGTTAATTGAAAATTTGAGGTTACCTTCATCATCAACGGGAGAAGTAATCAACGGCGATAAAAGCAGTATAGATACATTCCAATCGGTTGATTTGTATCAATGTCGGAGCTCGCCATTAGAGGCGGCTAGGTTTTCGGCGATCGGTGGTGGAAGTACGGTGGTTTTATGACATTGAGAATTTATGTGAAAGAGGAGAGAAGAATTGGTGATGTGTATTGTGTGAATACGGAGAAGAAGGTCCTTTTTTATTTTTTATAAATTTTACTATTAATTTTTATTTTTTAATTATTTTAATGTATAATTGACCAAAACTTACACCCACTGGCACTCTAGGTGCATGCCTTCACGCGCATCGTCCTAGTCAGCCATTTCAATGACATATAGGTCAGGTTAATGGTTAAAGGATTTAACATATTGCTTTTTAGTGGGTTAAAGGGTCCAGATGACAAATATGTAAGTAGAAGTGTCCATATTACAAAACGGACATAGTACGAGTGTCCATCAAATTATTTTGCCTAAAAGAAAAGTAGGACAGAGATCCTAGTTTAGTTAAGCTGAAAGAGTCAGTCAGAGATCAGAAAGTAGAGGTTTTCTCCCAAGGTGAAGATGGTGTATTACACTGTTATGGTAGATTATGTATGCCATGTGTGGATGTCGTGAGATAGAGAATTCTTGTAGAAGTGCTCAACATGTCAGCAGGTTAAGATTGAGCATCAGAAACCTAGTGGGTCTATGCAAGAGTTCAGTATTCCCACTTGGAATTGGGAAGAAGTGAACATGGATTTGTGATGGGTTTGCCTTATATGCGTCGACAACATGATTCGATTTGGGTTATTGTGGATAGGATGACCAAATCAGCTTATTTATTGCTAGTTCATACCTCTTAATAAGTCGATGATTATGCCAAGCTCTATGTTAGAGAGTTGGTCAGGTTGCACGGTGTCCTGTTGTCCATCATTTCATATAGAGGTACGCAGTTCACTCTCACTTACTGAAAGCCTTCCAAAAAGGTCTTGGTACCCAAGTTTACCTCAGTACAACTTTTCACCCTCAAACAAATGGTCAAGTAGAAAGGACCATTCAGACTTTAAGAGCATGTATGGTCAACTTTAAGGGCAGTTGGGATGATCACTTGCCTTTCATTGAGTTTGCGTATAATAACAGTTAACATTCCAGTATTTAGATATCTCCGTTTGAGGCTCTTTGTGGGAGAAGATGTAGATCTCCCATTGGCTGGTTTGAGGTAGGAGAGGCCACAGTAGTGGGGCCTGACTTAGTGTTTGATGCTTTAGAGAATGTGAAACTAATCAGAGAGAGGCTTAAAATAGCCCAGAGCCGACAAAAATCTTATGCAGATGTGAGAATAAAAGATCTTGAATTTGAGATTGGTGATTATATGTATTTGAAAATCACTCACATGAAGTGAGTGAAGATATTTGGAAAGAAGGGGAAGCTTAGTCCCCAATATATTGGTCCTTATAGGATTCTGAGTCATTTTGGTAAGGTAACTTATGAGCTTGAGTTACTGCAGACTTAAGATCAGTGCATCCAGTGTTTCATGTATCCTTGCTAAAGAAGTGCATTGGTAAACCAAAAGTTGTAGTCCTTATAGAGAGTATAGGTATTCATAAAAGTCTCTCTTATGGGGAAGTTCTAGTCAAAATCCTTGATCGTCAGATTTGTAGACTAAGGATCAATGAAGTTCCTTTGGTCAAAGTTCTTTGGCGGAATCAATCTATTACGGGAGCTGCTTGGGAAGTAGAAGTTGACATGCAAACCAAGTATCCACTACTGTTCTTTGCAAATTTAGACTTAGCCTAGGGTAACAGTTTTCCTTAGATTAACTCTATTCCATACTCAGTTACAGCTGCATGATATTCTCATATCATGCATGCATTCATTAAATAGTTCAGTCATTTGTCATGTCTCCAGAATTCAGTCATACTTCAGTGATATATGTCAGTATGAGTATAGTTCCTCAGTTCCTCTCAGTTTAATCAGTCTCATTTGAGGATGAATGTTTCCAAGGGGTAGATTTTGTAAGACCACGCAAAGTCTTAGTTATCTTCGTCCTATATAACATGATAAAAGAGGTCCCTGACTTAGAAAAAAAATTCAGCTAAGTGTTAGGACTTAATCATTTCTAGGGCCTTCAAAATTTGATTAATTTTAGTTCTACTTTCCCAGCCTTAAAAAATAAATTTCCAAGTTGATTCATGATTAGGGTCACTTGTAGGTCATCTCAGGTAAGTTTTGAATTTTTTGGACTAGAGCAAGGGTGAGTTTGGATGTCCAAAATAGCAAAGGGTCGCAATAGGGCTACGTCGCGAGGGTCAGTTGACCTAGGCTCAGGGTCGCGCTGCGAGGGCTGCTTGACCCAAGTAGGTGTCATGCCGTGATGGCTGCTTGACCTAAGCAGGGGTCGCAGCACGATATGGGCCCTCGTTTAGCATTTTTAATCCGATTTGTTAGGGGTGAATTATACATTTGACCTTACACTATTCAGCCATAACAAGAAATCCAACCTCCTATATGGCAAACTCATTCATTATTTCACAATATTCTCTCAAGATCAAGCCCTAAGTTCATCAAATTCAAGTCCAAGCCTCAAGAGTTCACCATCAATTCTCACAAATTCAGAAACTAAGGTATGTTAGGTGTTCATCCTTGGGTTTTCTTCCACCCTTGGAGTTCAAGAACCCTTTTAAAATTTTAATTTAATAGCCTCACAATTTACATGCACAATGTAATACCTCACAATTTTCGGCTAGAATTCAAACCGTTGTTATGAAGTATGCAGATCAAAATCCAATGATTTTATGTCTATATATGTGTGATGATTAATACTATAGTGTGAAAATACCCTTTTATATTAATTGAGGTCATAGAAATCTCCTAACTCAAAGATGAGTTGAGGACACTTTTATTGATTAAGTTTTAGCGAACATTTCAGATTGGGTCAACTTTAAATGACCATTAATACTTTTACATAATGTGTTACATGCCTTACCTTATATAAGATTAAATATCTTTGAATATTCTTTCCAATGCACTTGGTTTTACCTTACTCCAATATTGGAGGAAAAAGTTATACCTATTTTACTCCAGCATGTCAGCATGTCAAGAAAGTGATGACTTGAGCTGACGGCCTATCACCTATGTGATGACTTATCAGACCAAGTCATCAGCCTTAGTCATAAAAACAATAATTCCAGTTTCTAAGTGACTACCTAGGATGAAGGGTTGTCACCTAAGTGACAACTTATTAGCCCAAGTCGTCACCCATGAAATTCAGCAATTTCCATTCAGATTCGAAGGGATATTTTGTTTTTTTCCCTCACCTCCCATGACTTAAATCACCCCAAAAACACGTACTTAGCCATCATAAACAAGTTTTTAAAAACCCTTAACCCTATTTATCCTCAAGAAAAAGATTAGGGTTTCTTTTTAAGGTCATCTCCCAAGAACATCAAGACTCTATTACATTCTTGATAATCAAGAAATTGTATTTCTCAATCCAAGAACGTTCAAGAAAAGTGAATTCTATTACAAGATCAAGGCGTTAAGGTATGTTATATGTTCATCCATGGGCCCTTTTCACCCATAGAGTCCAAGAATCCATATTTTATATTTTAAATTATGAATACATGTTTATAATGATTTCTCTCCATGAAGCTTTTATGGATTTTGATTATACATAATGTTTACAATCTATTTTCATTGAAAGCAAACCTTATTATATATTTTATGAATTTTTCCCATGAACTTTCATGAATTTCAAATTTTATCATGTTTCCATGAAATTGTTGGTGATATTAAACCTTACATGTTTGAATGGTGTTATTTGTTGAATTTAAATCCTAATTGGTGATCTTAAAAGTGAAATCATGTTATTACTATAAGTTTTAAAACTATTCCTATGAATAGTTTAAACCATGAATTTCAAGTGTTTGATGAAATGCCTAAATGATTAGGTTTCGAACAATGGCTGCCTATTACATATTTACAAGTTATGATTTATGAATTTTTTCAAGTGGAATGCATTACCGTATTTTTTAAAATATTGTTGGCTCCATATTATGTTCATAAGAATTCGAAGCAAATCATTAGTTTATGATTTTTCATGTGATCGTGCTATCTCATCATGTCTAGAAGTACCCCCATGTAATAGTCTTGGTCCCCATGTATTTGATGAAATGCTTAAGTGAATAATTGTGAACAATAATTTCCTTCCACAGTTTCAAAGCTTTCATGTGACCCTGTTGTTATTGTTATCGAGTCCTGGGGGTTATGAATACCCAAAATTTAGATGTTTACTCAGTCTCAAAAGTTTTAGAATAATTTCAAACATGAATGATCATTATCAATTCAGTCAATTATTATATCAGTCAAACTTAGAACAGTTTAGTAATTCAAGAATATTCCCTCTTTAAATAAGCATAGCTTATTCCTATAATCAGTGTCAGTCTATTTGGGAGTAGGATTCAACATCAAGCGAACCCAGGAATGAGGGCATTCCTGTTAGTATAAGGTTTGACCCTTTGTAGTAATCCCTGAGTTATAGAACTATGTATCCAGCGTATGTTGAGATATCTTCTTTCCAGATAAGGGTTGACACATCTCGCATGAGTTTTCCTGTCAGTGAGGGTTGACAAAATGTCTTCCTGCTAGATAGGTTTGACTCATAGCCATTGTTAGTATCTGTGGCATGGTACTAGCACCCTTCCAAGTGGGGTCAAAGGTTGGACCCTGATCAGCTCAGACTGTGGTATGTCAGTTAGATGATACTTCCCATAGTTCAGTTTCTGTATTCAGTTCAGAACTCAGTTTTGCTCGACCATAGCATGCAATTTATTAGTTATTCAATTATCAGATTTTAGTATTTTAGTTACAGACTATATCAGAAATATATTATATGCTTGGTCATACATTCTCAGATTTTACAGCTTTTATGCATTTATATTTAGTATTCTCATGCTAACCGGACAGTCTTTTCTCCATGCATGCTTACGAAGTTACTTCATATCATTCAGCTAGGTATTCTTTCATGTTCAGTTATCCCATGCTATTCATTTAATTGGTTATCATTTATGCACATAAACCCATGGATCTCAGCCTTACCTCATTTAGCATACCAATACATTCAAAGTACTGATTGCATACTCATTTCTTGGGCTATGATGCTTCATATCATAGGTTGGAACACTCAGGTTCTCGATCGTACCTAGCTATCCCAATGCACCGATAGCAATAGCAGTGGTGAGTCCTCATGTTCTGAGGACCAGTTATGTTATTTTGTTTTTTTTTATATTTTAGCAGATAGTCAAAGTTAGTTGGGGGTTTGTCCCATCAACTACTCAGTTATTCAGTTAGAGACTTTTAAGCGAGTACAGATAGTCAGTCAGTTTTCAGTTGTTATTATCAGCCTTTTTAATAGTTTCGCTAAGTATTGATTTTTGTATTTTATATCTTATGGCATTTCAGTTAAATTTCGTACATATTTTCTTTGACATTTTATTCAGTGCACACAGTAGGTACTAGTCATTGGTTCGCTTGTGGTGTTTTGCAATAGTAAGCATCGTGTGGCGACCAGGGTCTATTTTTAGGTTGTTACACACAAATTGGATTGTATTCATGTTTATGTTATTGTATGGGTTTCAATTCAAGAACTAATTGCAAGTTTCATAAATATAAGATAGCATGCATGTGACAGATGTAATTCCCATGTCAAAACCCATGAATTGTGAATTGGTTGTTGTAGTCGTGATGCATTGGCATATTGTTCATGCCCAAGTACAAGTTATTCCTCCTAAGTGTTTGAAAAAATGCCTAAGTGAATTAATTGTGCATTTGTGATCCATTGGTGATCTTATTATTGAGCTCAAGCTATTACTACATGTTTAACTACTTCCATGTTAAAGCTATGCCTTGCACGTGTTTGATAGAACGACCATGTGAATTAAATAGTATAATTAGGATAAGTTAGCATGTGTTCTCATTCTTGTACAATTTCATGACTTCTAAGTATTTGACGAAATGTCTCAGTGATTGCATTGTGAACAATTGACTATTGTTATATTTTCAAGAATTGCTATGTCTTACTATTATTGATGCTATCGAGTCCTAGGGGTATTTATTACCCCAAAACTAGTCGTTTACTTAGTTTAAGTAGCCATAGAATAGTCCCTGTAAAGGTTAAGAACAGTAGTACTCAATCAAGTTAACAAAATTCACTAAACTCAGTCCATTTCAGTCAGTCAATATGATCAATATCAGTTCAGTCAAGCCTAGTACAGTCTAGTAATTAGTTCAGTGTCCATTTAGTTGGGAGTAGAATTCAGTACCGAGCAAACCTAGGGATGGGGCCATTCCTACCAGTAGAGGGTTTGGCCCTTAGTAGCAGTCCCTACATTATAGAGCTTTGTAGCCAGAATAGGTAAGTCATCCTCCTGCTAGACTAGGGTTGTCGCTATCATATATACATATTTAATGAGTCTTCCTATCAGATTAAGGTTGACCCAGCTTTGTTAGTATCCGGTGGCAAGGTGCTAACACCCTTCCAACTGGGTTCTTAGTTTGGACCCCAAATCTGTCTATATTGGGGTATATCGGTTAGATGAACACTCCTATAGTTACAGTTTTTGTCTTAGTATTTTTTCACAAACTCAGACAGTTCTACAGAGCAATGGCTATCAGTTATCAGTTATATAGCCATCAAAATTTTGTATTTAGTTTTAGTATAAATCTTAGGTACATGATGAAAAATTACATGCGCAATATCACATGATTAGTATGTTCAACAGTAATAGTTTTACATGCGCAGTATTGTATGTTCAGTATGTTCAACAATTACAATTTTACATGTATACTCTTTCAGTTACTTCATGATGTTAATTTAGGTAGTTATCATCTCATGCATATAAACCCATGTATCATCAGCCTACCTCACTTAGCATACTAGTACATTCCATGTACTGATGTATACTCTTTCTTTGCACTATGATGTCTCATATCATAGGTTTGAATGCTTAGGTTCCTGACCGTACTTAGAAGCTCAGGCTATCAGCAGAAGATATATTGGTGATTCCTCATATTTCTAGGACAGAGTTATTTATATCATTACTTTAGCTGGTCAGCAGTCAATTCAATCGGGATTGGTTGGGGACTTGTACCATCAACTCCATATTCAGATAGTTAGAGGATTTTAGACTAGCTCAGTCAGTTATTTAGTTTTTTAGATGTTGTTATCAGTTATACTCAGTATTACTATAAGTATTCAGTATTTTATTATCAGTTTATGAACCTTATGGAATTTTTAGATTATTTCCGCATATGCTTTCAGTATTACTATTCAGTGCTCACAGCAGGTACCAGTCATGGGTTATCTTGTAATTTTTTGGGGTCATTAGCACCGTGTGATGTTCGGGGTGCATACTCGGGGCATTACACCAAATCATCTACTATATAATTGGGGACACATATATGTCAATGATCTATTTAATGTAACAATTTATTGCATTGAATAAATAATTAAATAAGTTATCATTCAATAAATAATACTATACCAAAATACATTATTTATAGTATATCCTAACTTTTGGCACTCTAGAGGCTACTTATTTTATTTGTTTTTTAACTAATATTTACGTCTATTGTATTATATTATTTTACTCTAGTGTAGTCTCCATGAAAGCACTTGCTGACATTTTCCCATTAGATGAAGATTTGAGCCCAGTGGGGAAAATTTCCTGAAACCTGGAGAAATAATGTATACAACAACAAACTTAGTGTATTCCCACATAGTGGGGTTTAGAGAGGGTAAAATATATGCAGTCCATACCACTACCTCTGGAGAAGTAGAAAAGCTGTAAAATGTGGAGGAATAATGTATAGAGCATAAAATAAGTCTATTGTCAACATAGTTAGATGGGAAAAACTTAAGTTCTATTTGTAGCTTCGTAAGTTTTTCTTGTGTAATAATATCTTCTTGATTAGAAGTCCCAATATCTTTATTGATAAACTGCACAAACAATATGGTGTGAACTCACTGCAGGCATGAGAAGAGAAATTGTTTTAACTTAAGTTTTATGATATACCTTTTGCAATTGTTTTGTGATGGGATTCGTATACCACCATGTTATTGATGAGAGGTCCCGACATCTTTGTTGATATACTGTATACACATTGGTTCTAAGAATAAGAAGTTGATGATGATATGGAATGTAAAATCTATGAAGGTTTCTTAAGTAGGAGAAGGGTGAGAAAAAATACACCTACTTCAGTTGATTCAAGAGCCCGTTTAGATCCACAACATAAATAGATCCCAACATTGTCTTTGATGTTGTCTACAGTTGCTCTATGATTAACAACTTTCTCTAAATGAAGTTCTTAATTTGGTAATAGCAACTCCCAACACTTGTAGAAAAAGATATTTATATGTTAAGTAGGAGTTTTGACATAAATTAAGTGATATTGGAAAATGTAATATCTGGACCAACTTTTTAGCTTTACCAACTCATCCTAACGTATAACCTAAAAATTATTTTGAAAATAATTTTTTAAAAAAGAAAACAAATTATGTCTACTGATTTATTTATAGGACGTCTCTATCATTTCTATCTTTCCATTTATCCTAATCAGTAATATCCATCATCTAAAATGGAAAAAATATATAAATTAATTTAAGTCTGTAAAATGTACAGTTACAAATTAATTGGCATTGGTATCTTTTTTATGTTCTTTATCAACATTTGTCTTTTCAACAGTGTTGTGTTGATATTTTTTCCTTTCTTCTTCAAAGTCTACATCAAATATTTTGTTTTTAATCATCTTCATAAGGGCCTCCATTTCTTTCCTTCATCAAATATTTTGTTTTGGATCATTTTTATAAGGGCCTTTATTTATTTCCTTTTGTTTTCAGTTCCTATCTAAAGATACCATAGAATTACTCAAAAAGTTCATGAAATTATATATCAAAATTAAAGAGTTCATGATGTCAAAAAAGTAGAATCATTGATTATAATGCCTGGGGGTTTTTTGTCCTTGAAATTTTTTGAGTTCTAAGCTCCCTGCCTTGACTACGACTCACCCTACGAGTCGTAGGATGTCTTGATGGGTCATGTGACCCTAGTCATAATGTGTCCAAAAAGTGGTGTATCCTGGTTACGAATTGAGGGTATTGGTCGTAAAGACTCATGTCGAATCATAGCCAAATTATGTAAGTTTGTGATATGATTCTGCTCTGAGTACGAGTGGCTCACTACAAGCCGTAAGGATTTTGTTACGAGTCTTGGGATATAAACCGTAAGGAGTCTAGCGTATACCTAAATGGGTATTTTGTTTATTATGACTGGGACCAATGAGTCGTAGGGTCCTCTTATGATTGATGTAGCTAAGTTATAAGGTCAGCAGCGTGTTGCCTTGGTGGTAATTCCCTGGTTACGAATCGTGGTGAAAATCCGTAAGGAGTAGCTACTAGGAAAAGGGTTGACCCATATTCAAAGACGACATTTTTTTAATTTTTAAGTTAAGGGCATTCTGGCCATTTCCCCTATCACCCGAATTAAACCCACGTCTTATTACCCCTTTAGAGTGTCATTAACACACAAAGAAATCCAATAACTTCTAAAACACTGCAATACCCCATACTTTTCCTAGCTAAATTTATCTTATAGAATGTCATGGATTATCTTAAAAATGAATAAATCTTGGTACATGTAGAATTTTCAAGATCTAGACCCACCAATGTGTAGGTAATTGACTCAGCTTTCCAATGATACCAATTTTTCCTTAATCTGATATTCGATTAAGAAGTTATGACATTTTTAGTAAAATAGTATGGCATTTTGACAGACACTGTGTCCCGGTGAAGGACAATTTTGCAATTGTTAAAATCCAATGGAGCACCGTGATTATGTCACATTGCGGTAAAAGTCCAGTTCCCACTCATTTTTTTTCTAGTGAGGTGATGCAATTTTTGTGAGTTACAACGATGGACAAAATGGGACTCCTCCCTTTTCCAGTAGCCCAAGGCGATAGCCCCGCATTGCGTTGATGGGAAAAACTGGGCTCGTCCCTTTTCCAGTAAACCACCGCGATAGTGGCGCGTCACGGTAGATGGTCAAATCAGAATTTTTCCAGTTTCCAAGTTAAATTTTAAAGGGGTAATTTAGTCAATTCCCAAGCCCCCAAGTCATGAACTACACAAAATCAAACCTATTCCAAGCATTCTAAGCTAACTTTTCATCAATCCTCTCTCAAGAAATCCCTAAACTTCAAAACTTAACCTCTAAGAAATCAAATTTTCTCCTTTCTTTTTTCAAGATAGCTCAAAATTAAAGATTTCTAGTCCAAGAACTTCAAGAGGTCATCTTCAAAAGTAAAATTAGGAATTCAAGATCAAGATTTTTATTCAATTTCATCAATTAAGGTATGTGGGGTTTTGAACAAGGATAAATCTTTCATCCTTGTACCCAAAACTAGTTTTAAATTACAAATTTACATGACTTTACATGAATTTCAATTGAGGGTTCATACCCATTTATTGCTATTTGAAGATTATGATGTTTTAAGTGTTTTTGATGTTGAATTACATGTCTACTTTTGTAAATTGATGCGTATGATTATATTTTCCATATTTTAAATTGAATTATGAATATTTACATTATCAAGCATGAACTTTCTAAAGTTATGACATGAATTTGAAGCATGGGTTATCAAGCCGTAGTTGAATATTTCTATTTCAAGAATGATTATACTTTTAAGCATCCCATGATATGTTTTTAGACAACATTAAATAAAGATTTGATATTTTGCTAAGATATAATATTCACTTTACAGGTTAAATTCAGTTTTGGATGAACAGATACATAGTTAGCTTTCAGTATGAAATATTATGACTTTTAAAAGTGGATTTCCTACAGAATGAGAATACATATTAAAGGGAGCAGTATTTAGCACCGAGCAGAAAGTATGGGTTTAGCACATCCTACTTTCTTAGAACTACAAGCCAATGTAGATACAGATTCAGTATTCCCATTTCTATATGGATGACAGTTACAGATGTGAGCACTTTGCTCAAGTTATACTCCTTGGCAAGAGTATGACACCTCTCCCCAACGTGAGGTTTTCCCCTTAGGGGAACGAGACATTAGACTCCATGATGCCTCACATGGTTTATGTAAGTTAAGAGAACCTCCCTAATAGTAAAGAATAATAGAACAATTTTTAGCACAATACAACTTTTAAAAAAACAACTTGTAGACTTTAAATGTGATGGCTTACCAGATTTACGCAGTATGTTTTATCATTCGTGATTTATGATTTTTAGTTTTTAGTTATTCCAGCCTTGTGAGTAATTACGTACAGTATGCATATTCTATGAATTTTAATAATATTGAGTTATTACTTTTACTTATGCATTCACCCCAATGTACTCAGTACATCACCAAAGTACTGATCCACATATACATCTATGTGCTACATTATCTCATAACGTAGGTTTAGGTGCTCAGTTTCAGCAGTGTGAGCTATTTTGAGCATCTCTATCTACATCCCGATAGTTGGTGAGTCCTCATGGTTTGAGGGCCCATTTATCCAAACTTCCAGCTTTTATAATATTTTAGTAGCTGCTTTCAGTTTAGTCTGAGTCAGTTGGGGGTTTGTCCTAATGGCTCTCTAATTTTTTAGTAGTAGAGGCTTTTTGGACTACTAGCTATTATATTCAGACTTTTAGTAGTAGTTATCCAGACAGTATATTCAGTCGATCTTAGACAGGTTTGATAATATTTAGTATTTTAGCATTTCTATCTGATTAAATTGCTTTAGAATGAGTTATAGACTTAGTAGCAGGCTTATAGGGTTAGCTTGAGACTACTTGTAGTCTTGAGCATCATGTAACATCTTGGGACCAGGTTTCTGGGGATTACAAAATTAGTATCAGAGCCTTAAGGTTTAAAGAGTCCTACGGAGTTAGACAAGGCACGTTACATAGAGTCGTGATCATGGTTGTGACGCACACCACATTTATGAGTAAGAGGCTATGAGACGTTTTTAGGAAATAATCTCTTTCTTTCATATTCCATTGTGCTTACAATCATCTCTATCTTCTATTAGCTTGTGCACTTTCATGATAGAATATGCCTTCTCTAAGAGCTAATGCCCGTAGGAATAATAACCAGCCACCCCAGCATGTTGATCCTTTTAATGAGAATGTGTCTTATGCCAAATTTTGAGATGGCTTTCATGATTTAGCTCAAGCTGTGACTGTTAATGTTTAGGCTAATAATTAGGCTATAGTTTTATGTCAGTAAGAGGGTGATTTTGCTACAGCTAAACTTCACGACTTCATGAGAATGAATCCGCCTGAATTCTTTGGGTCGAAGGTAGGTGAGGACCCACATTTATATCGTGATAAGGTGAAAAAAAGCACCCAAGATATACATATTACTGAAAAGGAGGGTGTGGAATTGGCTTCTTATAGGCTGAAGGATGTTGCTTATGATTAGGTTGTTATGTGGAAGAAAGGAAGGGGCAAGAATGCAGCTCCCATGAGTTGATAGGTGTTTCAGGATGCTTTTCTAGCAGGTTCTTTTCATGTGAGTTACGGGAAGCCAATATTGAAGAGTTCATAAACCTGAGGAGGGGGTCAGTGACAGTGACGGAGTACTGCCTTAAGTTCAACTAGTTACATAAATATGCTCCTTAGTTGATAGATGACCCTAGATCTAATATGAGTAAGTTCATTATTAGAGTATCTAGTTTGGTAGTCAAGGAGTGTAGGACTGCCATGCTTATTGGAGACATGGATCTTGTTAGATTGATGACTTACTCCTAATAAATTGAGGTAGAAAAGTTGAAGGGAAGAGATAGGAGTAATAAGAAGGCTAGAACTAGATAGTTTGATTATGGTCAGTCAAGGTCTACAGGGAAAATCATTCACAGTTTTAGAGTCGTCTTCCTTTGCCAATGCTATCTTCAGCTAGTGCCCTCACACCCAAAACTAAGAAGGAACAGTGGGGTAAGACTTTTATGTCTAAATCTCAGAATAGTGTGGGTGAAAGGCCTAGTTATCCTTCATGTGCTAGAGATGGTAAGAATTATTTTGGTGAGTTCTTTTTGGATTAGCAAGGTTGCTTTAGATGCAGTCAATTGGGCCATAGTATCAAGGAGTGCACATATTCTAAGCAAGGAAGCAGGGATGTTCATCCCCAGACTAAGGCTACTAGTGAACCATCTCCCATAGCTCATCCAATTTCTCCTCAGAGCACATCATCCAATACCAATGGCAGTTAGAACCAAAATTGTTTCTATGCTTTGCCATCCAATCAGGAGTAGGAGACTCCCCAGACATTGTTACAGGTATGCTTGATGTCTTTCATCTTGATATTTATGTGTTGTTAAACCCTGGGTCAAATTTCTCTTATGTGACCCCATTAGTTGTAGTAAATTTTGAAACAGGTCCTGAAAAGATCCTTGAGCCCTTCTTGGTTTCTACCCCAGTGGATGATTAAGTTGTTGCCAAACAGATCTATAGAAAGTGTCCTATCACTATTCTTCATAAGATCATATTAGCAGACTTGATAGAGTTAGACATGGTTGACTTTGACTTTATTCTTGGTATGGATTGGCTGTATTCTTGTTATGCATCCATAGATTGTCGCACCTGAGTGGTGAAGTTTCAGTTTCTAGATGAGCTAGTCTTTGAGTGGGAAGGTAATTCAATGTATCTAATAAGATATTTTATAGCCTACCTTAAAAATAGAAAGTTGATATCTAAAGGGTGTATCTATTATTTAGTTCGAGTAAAATACAATATGTTGGAGACATCAACGGTTCAGTCTGTCAGTATAGTCAATGAGTTTCCTGATGTCTTTCCCAAAGATTTTCCAGGGGTACCTACTGATAGGGAAATAGAATTCGGTATTGACCTTTTCCTAGATACTCAGCCTATCTCTATTCCTCAATATCGTATGGCTCCTGCCAAACTTAGAGAGTTGAAAGAGAAACTTAAAAACCTATTAGATAAAGGTTTCATAAGGCCAAGTATATCTCTATGGGTGCTCCCATTCTATTCATACGAAAGAAAGATGGTTCTTTGTGAATGTGCACTGACTATCATCAGCTGAATAAAGTCACAGTAAAAAACAATATACTCTTCCTAGACTCGATGATTTATTCGATCAACTCCAAGGTGCAATTTATTTCTCCAAGATAGACCTTAGATCCGATTATCTTTAGCTTAGAGTAAGGTAATGTGATATTCCAAAGACAGTTTTCAAAACCCGTTATGGTTATTTGGACTTTCTAGTTATGTCCTTCTAGCTAACAAATGCCCTAGTGGCCTTCATGGACTTAATGAACTATGTGTTCAAACAGTATCTCGACATGTTTGTCATAGTCTTTATCAATGATATCCTGGTTTATTCTGGTAGTGAGGATAATCATGCAGACCATGTTAGAATTGTGTTACAAACTCTTAGAGATCACCAATTGATCACCCAATTCAGCAAATGTGAATTTTGGCTAAGATCAGTAGCTTTTCTTGATTATATTATTTCCAATGATGGCATTTGAGTTAATCCCTAAAAGACCGAAGCAGTGAGAAACTGGCCTAGTCCCATCTCTCCATTAGATATTACAAGTTTCTTGGGTTTAGCTGGCTATTATAGATGGTTTGTTGAGGGTTTTTTCATCCATTGCATCTTCTATGACCAAATTGACTCAAAAGAAAGTTAAGTTTCAGTGGTTAGATTCCTGTGAGAAGAGTTTTCAAGAGTTGAAGACTCGACTCACATCAGCCCTAATTTTAGCATTACTTGATGGTTTAGATGGATTTGTTGTGTATTGTGATGCCTTTAGAGTTGGTTTGGGTTTTGTGTTGATACAGAGAGGTAAGGTCATAACCTATGCCTCTAGACAGCTTAAACCATATGAAAAGAACTACCCTACCCATGATCTTGAGTTAGCTGATGTTGTGTTTACATTGAAAATATGGAGGCACTATCTTTATGGGGTGCATGTTGATATGTTTACAGATCACAAAAGTTTGCAGCATGTGTTCACTCAGAGGGATTTAAATCTTCATTAGAGAAGGTGGTTAGCATTTTTGAAGTATTATGATATTAGAGTGTTGTATCATCTAGGAAAGGCCAATGTAGTGTCAGACGCTCTTAGTAGATTGTCTATGGGCAGTGTTGCTCATATGGAAAATGATAAGAAAGAGATAGTTCAGGAAGTTCACCAGTTGCCTAGATTGGGTGTGAGGTTGGTTGACTCAGTTAAAGGGAATGTTTAGGTTTAGAGTAGTTTAGAATCTTCTCTAGTTTTCAAAGTAAAAGAGAAAAAGGATTGGGATCCTAGTTTATGCAAACTGAATGGTTCAGTTAAAGACCAAAAGGTAGAGGTTTTCTCCCAAGTGGGAGATCGTGTATTGAGATACCAGAGTAGATAGTGTGTACCACGTGTTGATGATTTAAGAAAGCGGATTATGGCAGAAGCACATGGTGCGCGTTATTCGATCCATCCGAGAGCCACCAAGATGTACCACGATCTATGGGAAGTCTATTGGTGGAGTGGTATGAATAAGGATATTACAGAGTTCATAGCTAAGTGTTAAATTTGTCAAGATGTTAAAGTAGAGCACCAAAGACCTAGTGGCACATTACAGGAGTTTGATATTCCCACTTGGAAATGGAAAGAGGTGAATAGTACTTTATGACCAAATTACCTCATTCGTACCACCAGCATGATTTAATTTGGGTTATAGTAAATAGATTGACTAAATTAGCCCATTTCTAGTTAGTTCACACGTCCTACGCAGCTAAATATTATGATAAGTTGTATATCAGAGAGTTAGTCAGATTTCATGGAGTTCTTTTGTCCATCATCTCAGATAGGGGTACTTAATTTACCTCTTAGTTTTGGAAAGCCATTCAGAAGGGTCTTGGTTCCCAAGTTCATCTCAGTTTAGCCTTTCATCTACAGACAGATGGTCAAGCAGAGAGGACCATTCTGACCTTAGAGGATATGTTGGGGGCATCTGTTCTTGATTTCAAAAGTAGTTAGGATAAGCATTTGTCATTGATTGAGTTTGCCATTAATAATAGTTGCCATGCTAGCATCCAGATAGCCCCATTTGAGGCTTTTTAGTTCATCCAGTGTTCCATGTATCCTTATTAAAGAAGTGCATAGAGTTTCAGCTTTTGTAGTTCCTCTAGAAAGCATAGGTATTCAGAATATCCTCTTATACAAAGAAGCTCCAGTAGAGATCCTTGATCATCAGATTCATAGACCAAGGAACAAAAAAGTCCCCTTGGTCAAAGTTCTATGGCAAAATCAGTCCGTTGAGGGCGCTACTTGGGAAACAGAAGTAGAAATGCATACCAAGAATACTCATCTCTTCTCCACAAATTCATATTCAGCCAAAGGTTACAGTCTTTCTTAATTCAGTTCTTTTTCAGTCTCAGATTCAGCCATATAGTTAAGTTATCTTCATATAAATTCATACACTGAAAGAATAGTTTAGTCGCTCAGTATGTTTTAGATTCAGTCATATAGATCATTTTAGTTGTGCATGCCAGCATATAGCCTATCTTTCTTAGTATTTTCATCTTAACTAATCTCATTCAAAGATTAATGTTCCCAAGGGGGAGATAATGTAATACCTCATATTTTTCCTAGCTAAAGTTAACTTCTAGAATGGCAAGGATGAGCTTCAAAAATGAACAAATCTTGGTACATGTAGAATTTTCAAGCTCTAGACCCCTCAATGTGTAGGTAAGTGACTCAACTTTCCAACGATACCAATTTAGCCTTAATTTGATACTCTATTGAGAAGTTATGGCATTTTTAGTAAAACAGTATGACATTTTGACAGGCACTGCATCGCGGTGATGGATGATTTTGCAATTGTCAAAATGCAGTAGAGCACCACGATTAAATCGCGTCATGGTGAAAGTATAGTTACCACTCATCCTTTTTCCAGTGAGGCAAGGCAATTTCGGCGCATTGAGGTGATGGCCAAAATGGGACTCATCCATTTTATAGTAGCCTAATGTGATAGCCCTAGTTGCTTTGACGGAAAAAATTGGGCTTGTCCCTTTTCCAGTGAACCACCGTGATAGTGGCGCAGCGCGGTGGGTGGCCAAATTGGGATTTTTCTAGTTTTCAGTTTAAATTTTAAAAGGGCAATTTAGTAAATTTCCAAGCCACCAAGTCGTGAATAACACAGAATCAAACCTATTCCAAGCATTCTAAGCTCACTTTTCATCAATCCTCTCTCAAGAAAACCCTAAATTCAAAACTTAACCTCCAAGAAATCAAATTTTCTCTATTCTTTTTCCAAGATAGCTCAAAATTAAAGATTCCCAATCCAGGAACTTTAAGAGGTCATCTTTAAAAGCACAATTAGAAATTCAAGATCAAGTTTTTTATTCAATTTCATCAATTAAGGTATGTGGGGTTTTGAACATGGATGAATCTTTCATCCTTGTTCCCAAAACTTGTTTTAAAATTACAAATTTACATAACTTTACATGAATTTCAATTTAAGGTTCATACCCATTTATTGCTATTTGAAGATTATGATGTTTTTATTATGTTTTATGTTGACTTACATGTCTACTTTCTTAAATTGATGCGTATGATTATATTTTCTAGATTTTGAATTGAATTATGAGTATTTACATTATCAAGGATTAACGTTCTGATGTTTTGACATGAATTTGAGCATGAGTTATCAAGCCCTAGTTGAATATTGCTATGTCAAGAATGATTATGCTTTTAAGCATCCCATGATATGTGTTTGGACAGCTTTGAATAAAGATTTGATCGTTTGATCATTTGCTAAGATATAAAATCCACTTTATAGCTTAAATTATGTTTTGGATGAACAGATACAGAGTTAGCTTTCAGTATGAAATATTATGATTTTTAAATGTGGATTTCCTACAAAATATGCATATAGATTAAAGGGAGTAGTATTTATAACCGATCAAAAAGTGTGGGTTTAGCGCATCCTACTTTCTTAGAACTATGAGCCAATGTAGGTACAGATTTAGTATTTCCATTTCTCTATGGATGATAGTTACAGATGTGATCACTTAGCTTAAGTTATAATCCTTGGCAAGAGTATGACACCTCTCCCCAACGTGAGGTTTTTCCTTAGGGGAATGAGACATTGGACTCCATGATAGCTCATATGGTTTATGTCAGTTAAGAGAACCTCCCTAATAGTAAAGAATAACAGAAGAATTTTTAGCACAATACAAATTTCAATAAAGAACAACTTTTGGACTTTAAATGGATGACTTACTAGATTTATGCATTATGTTTTATCATTCATGATTTATTATTTTTAGATTTCTATTATTCCAGCCGTGTGAGTCATTACTTACAGCATCTATATTCTATAAATTTTAATAACATTGAGTTATTACTTTTACTTATGCATTCACCCCAATGTACTTAGTACATCCTCAAAGTACTGATTCACATATACATCTATGTACTGCATTATCTCATAATGTAGGTTTAGGTACTCAGTTTCAGCAGCATGAGTGATTTTGGGCACCGTGTGATGTCTCGCGGCCAGATTTCGGGGCATTACAAACATTCCAATGGCTCTCTAAATTCACTTAAGCAAGCCAAGTTAGGGTTTCATCAAGTTGAACATCTAAGGGCTCAAAGGTCAAATTCTCCTTAAATTTCTTGGTGTTTAAGATATGTTAGTCTTCCCTCATTGTTAATTTCTTAAAAGCATGTATTTTAAAGTATTGTTCATGAGATGTTTATGTTGGTTGGAAACAAGGGTTGGGGTTTTGAATTCTTATTGTTGAATAATGTTTTTCCATGGTTCAATTATGATTATACATGCATTAGATATGGATATGAACATGTGGTATATGGTATGGTGAATGGACTAGGGAATTGTGAATTTTTCCTAAATTTGTTACTTTTGAAGTGATTATGACCTCAACCCCAAATGGTGAAATTTATTTTATTATAAGGAATATGGGAATTTGTGAGATTGAACTAGTCTTGAACTATTGCATGATATGAAAAGGTATTTGAAACAAAATGGTCCAATTTAATAAACAAAGGGACTCGGTGTTACCCCACCTTTTATTAATGAACAAAGAGAGTTGTTTTCCCCAGGTTAATGGAATTTTTTTGGCATCTTATTACCTTGCAAGTGTAGTTGGTATGATGATACAAATACTGTATGCCTTAATGTGGAATATGGTTAAATGATAGAGAATATATGATACCTATTTTAATTGGTGTTTAATAAAGATTGTGTGCTGAGTCGTGAAGGTGGAGTTCCAACCAATTGATACTGGAAATAGTATTTTTCGATGCGGAGGTCTAAGTGAACAAGGATGTTTGAGTCCCCCTCATTATTATTTCATGATTTAGGGAGGTTCGAGTCTCCAATAAATTATTACATAATTGGGTGCTTAGGTTACTTAGTATATATTAGGAAGTTAAAGTCCCCCATATGCATATATATGAGATTATTATTCGATTCGTATAGCTACACACCCTGAGGCCTGACCAGGGAGTGAGAGTTGGGGCCTATATAGCCCATGTGTACAAGTATATGATGGTTGAGCTACACAATATAGGCTAATATTATGTCATTCTTATCCCTGAGTTACATGCTAGCGTTTATCCTGCTAACCTTCTTTGGACACTATCTTCCCATGCAATATAGAATTTGTCCATACTTCTACATCTCCTGCTCAGTGACTTGTATCCAGGATTAACTAGTGAGTCAGATTGAAGTCATAAATTTCCATTCTTTGGAAGGACCCATTTTATGTTTGTGGTTTTCTTTACATTTTTACTGTTTCTTTGGATTTAGTTTTTGGTTATTATCGGGGTAATATACTGACAGTTGTTTTGTATTTATTTTTTGCTATTGTTAGAAGGCTTTATTTGGACTACTATGGTTATTGGGTGGTTTTGGTCGGTCAGTTGGCTGATCACTAGTTATCAAATTATAGTCATGCAATATAATATTATTTATTCTTGCACACTATCTTGTTATATGTTTGAAATTCTTATGACTTTGGGGTATGTTATGTTTGGGTGGGTTAGGAACAAGGGGTGATCTATGGTACACGTGGGACTTGAGATACCCATCATGTCCAGGCCCTAGTTTAGGTTATGACAAAGATGGTATTAGAGCCAGGTTTAGCATCTTTGGATGTCCAATAAAGCCATGTTGAGTAGAGTTTCTTTTATGGGTGTGTATCATGCCACACTTACAAAAGAAGGGCCTACAAAGAATTTAGGAATATTTCCCTTTCTTATTTTTCTATTATGAGCTATAGAGTCTAAGATCTGGAATCCCTCTAATTCTCATTTGTTTCCTTATGGATCATGCCTCCAAGAAGATCTGATGTTTATGGAAACTCTTCAGTCCAGTTCGAGGACAATATGGAAGGAGATCTTCCTTGAAGCATCCTAGGTTTGGATCCTTAGAAAATTTCCTGGAATCTTGTTCTTTAGACCTATTATGACTCATGGTATGATCCATAAGCTAGGGTACGAGTAGTGAAGTTCTTTCATAAGCTAACTAGTGTTAGTTGGTAGGATGGTCTTGGACCCTAGAATGGATATGGCTCGAGAGTATGAATCATTAGGCATGGGTATAAGTCATTTAGGTGACTTATAAGGTGGACAGTGTTTGATCTTCCTAGTGTTTCATTCTGGCAGGGAAACAGATCATGGGTACAGATCGTATGCTAAGGTTATGACTTGGTTGGATGAGTCGTATACTTGACAGGTTGTGATCCATGGTTGAGGATTTGTTACAATTAGGTGGGTGTCAACCATAAGCTAGGTTACGAATCATGAGAAGGTCAGTCGTAACCTTGTGTCAAGTTTTTATGGGATTTAAGTAGGGGTATTTTGGATATTTCCTTACTTACCCTAATAAGGAATCACAACTTCTAATAAACTTAGAAGTCTATTTACCCTATTATTTTACTCTTAAACACTTAGATTCTCTTCCAAAACATATCATAATTCTCTCAAGATATTTTGGAGCAAAGAATTAGGGTTTCAACTAAGAGATTTCTTTGGGGATTGTCTTGGTTAATTCTTTCCATTAATCTTCTTAGTTTAAGGGATGATTCTCTTCCCTTCTTGTGATTTAAATTAAGGGATGGTTATATAGTTGATTCATGGTTTTACTCTTGCATGGTTTTGGTTTTCAATTATAGATTCAGGGGTTTTAATGTTAAAGGCTTGGTTATGATTTCTTATGGTTTTAATTATGTTTTCTATGCATTAATAGTGGTTTGCAGATAATGGACTTGCATAGTAATGGTTTAACGGTAATGGAATTTGGTTTTGGTTATGTTATGTCCCTACGGTGTTTGATAAATGCTTATAAAAATATAATCTAATCCTTGTTTGTTTATCTTTCAGATCATGCCTCTTAGATCTGGAACACAAGGAACTTCTCCCATCCCATTTGGGGTAATGCTGAAGGTGTACCTCTTACGTCTGGAGTACATAGTCGATCTCATGGTCCTATTCTTAATAGTATAAGAGTTCCTTCTATTCATCCTACTACTCTTCAGGTCCCTTGGGGAAATCTAACAAATGCAATGTTTTATTAGTATATGCATGCTATTAACTAACTGGTTGCTGCTCAAGCCGAGTGGGGTACGACTAGCATTGTATTTGCTGAGGTTGCTAGGCTTGGACAATTTATGAAGATGAGTCCTTTGAATTTTATGAGAGCGAAGGTGGAGGAAGACCTACGTGGCTTTCTTGATGAGATGGAGAAAATCTTTTGGGTAATGAGGGCTACTAATATGGGAGGATTAAACTTTGCTACTTATCTACTCAAAAAAGATACTTATCTATGGTATGAGGAGTGGGATATAGATAAGGGTGATGTGGAAGAGGATGGTTTGTGGGTGACCTTTTAGGATACCTTCATGGATTGGTTCTTTCCTCAAGAGTTGAGGGAAGCTAAGATGTAGGAGTTTGTGAACCTCAGACAAGAGAGAATGTTTGTGAAGGAGTATGCTTTGAAGTTCCATCAGTTGTCAAGGTATGCTCCTAACTTGGTGGTTGATATGTGGTCGAGAATAAGAATGTTTGTTTCTGCCCTAAAAAGAGACCTGATTTTGGAGAGCAAGACTGCTTTGCTGATGAAAGATACAGATATGTCGAGGCTAACTGTTCATATGCAATAGGTTGAAGATGAGAAGAGAAGGCAGTAAGAATATGGAGACAGGCAAGGTACGGGGGATAGGTTTTTGATCAAGGATGTGCATAGTCCCAAGGCGGTAAAGATAATGGGAAGTGGAAGAAAAAAAGTGGGGGAGTTTTGCTTCCTTGTCTACTACTAGTGCTCCTTACCCCTAGCAGTCGAGCGTTAAGCGTTATCATGGTGGTGATAATTCTCTTGTGTAGGGAGCCCATTCTTAGGAAAGCGGAGGTCAATCTATTTTTTCGTGTCCTCCTTATCGATTTTATGGTCGTCCTCATCAGGGATTCTGTAGGGAAGGTTGGGATAAGTGCTTCAAGTGTTTCTAAGTACGGTATCAGCTTAGGGATTGTCCGTCTAACAGCGAATAAGATTCTGGTGGCTTTATCTTCTATTCCTACACCTGGTGGTGTGGCATCTGCTTTTGTTACTGCTCCTAGTTCTAGTGTTGGCCGAAACAGGTTGTATTCTTTGGCATCCCATCAGGAATCTGAGGCATCACCTAATATTGTTACTAGTACGTTATAGGTTTTTGCTCATGACATGTATTGTTTGATTGATCCAGGTTCTACCATTTCCTATGTGAGTCCTTATGTAGCTTTATCTTTTGATTTTGATCCAGAGATTAATTTAGATTCATTTTTATTTCTACCTTGGTAGGAAATTTAGTCATTGCTGAATGGGTCTATAGGGGGTGTGTGGTATCTATGAGTGGTAGGCAGACTTTGGCGAATATGTTTAAGTTGGGTATGGTAGATTTTGATATAATCTTGGGCATAGATTAGTTGTATTCTTGTTATGAGAATTTTGATTGTCGAACCCGTAGGGTCATCTTTAGGTTCCCTGGTGAGCCGGAAATAGAATGGGAAGGTTATTCCTTAGCGCCTATGGGGAAGTTTATTTCTTATCTTAAAGCTTAGAGGTTAATCTCTAAAGGTTGTCTTTATCACTTGGTCTAAGTTAAAGATTCTAATTCGGAAGGTCCTTCTTTGTCTTTAGTCCCTGTGTTAATGAGTTTCTAGAGGTCTTTTTGGATGATTTTTCAGGTGTTCCTCCATTTTGGGAAATAGAATTTAGTATCGGTTTGCTTTTGGACACTCATCCAATTTCTATTCCTACATTTAGAATAGCTCCAATTGAATTAAGGGAACACAAGGAGCAAATTAAGAATCTTTTAGACAAGGGGTTTATTCGTCCTGGTGTTTTCCCATGGGGTGCACTGGTGTTGTTCGTTCACAAGAAGGATGGTTCTCTTTGTATGTGCATCGACTATAGGCAGTTGAATAAGGTAACAGTTAACAAAAAATATCCTCTCCCTTGGATAGATGATCTTTTTAACCAATTGTAAGGTGGAATGTTCTTCTTTAAGAGAAAGCTTCAGTATTATGATGTATCTCGAGTTGGCCTTGGTTGCGTGTTAATGTAGAATAGAAAGGTGATAGCCTCTGATTCTAGGAAATTAAAGGTGCATGAGAGAAACTATCCTATTCATGATTTGGAGTTGTTGGATATTGTGTTTGCTTTGAAAATATGGCGGCATTATTTGTATTGGGTCCACTTGCATATCTTTTCTGGTCACAAGAGTTTGCAGTATGTGTTCTTACATAAAGAGCTTAATCTCAGCAAGGAGATGGCTTGAACTTCTCAAGGACTATTATATGAGTTTTCACTATCACCCAAGTAAATCTAACGTGGTTGTTGATGCTCTTAGTAGGTTATCCATAGGTAGCTTGGCTCATATAGAAGAAGGGGAGAGGGAATTGGTGAAGGATATTCACTATTTAGCAAATCTTGGGGTTCGTTTCTTAGACTCTAAGATGGTGGTGTGGTGGTGCAAGAAGTAGCTAGATCATCTCTTGGTGTGGAGATTAAGGAGAAATAAGTGTTGGATTCTACCTTTATAAAAATCAAGAGTAGCGTTGGTGGACAAAAGGTGGTGGATTTTGATATTAGGGGCGATGGTACTTTGCGGTGCCTAGGAAAGTTGTGTGTTCCTGATGTAGATGGTTTGCAACAAAGGATCTTGGCTGGGCGCATGAGTTGCTATCTGTTGTTCATCCTAGTTTTACTAAAATGTACCATGATCTCAACGAGATCTATTAGTAGAGTGGCATGAAGTAGGATATGGTTGATTTTGTGTCCAAGTTCATGGTGTGTCAACAAGTTCAGGTTGAGCATATGAGGCCTGGTGGGTTGTACAAGAGATTAAGTTGCTTGAATGGAATTTTGAGGAGATCAATATGGATTTCTTTACCAGTCTTCCTCAGTCTTAGAACTAATTTAATTCAATTTTGGTAATCGTGGATAGGATGACAAAGTTTGTGCATTTCTTACCTATGCAGAATAGCTTTTTGATGGTGGATTATATGAATCTTTATCTTTAAGAGATTTTGAAACTGCTTGGGGTTCCTGTTTTGATCATTTTTTGTCATGGTACACAGTTTACGTCCTATTTCTGGCATTTTTCCAGAAAGGGTTGGGGACTAAGGTGAGTCTGAGTACGACTTTCCACCCATAGTCGGATGGGCAGGCAGAAAGAACTATTCAGACATTAGAAGGTATACTTTGAGCTTGTGTGATTGATTATGGTCGCCGTTGGGTGGAGTATTTACCTTTGGTAGAGTTCGCTTACAATAATAGCTATCATAAGAGTATTGATATGGCTCCTTTGGAGGTGTTTTATGGTAGGAGTTGTAGATCTCCTACTGGTTGGTTTGAGCTTGATGAGGCTGATTTTTTTGGTCTAAATTTGGATCGCCAAGCTATGGAATAGGTGAAAGTAATTTGAGATAGGTTCAAGGCTTCCCAAAGTCATCAAAAGTCCTATTCGGATGTTAGGCGTAGAGACTTGGAGTTTGTAGTTGGGGATAAAGTTTTCCTTAAGGTGTCTCCTATGTAGGGAGTAGTGCAATTTGACAAAAATGGAAAGTTTAGTCCTCGGTACATTGGTCCTTATCAGATTTTACAGAGAGCGGGCAATGTTGCGTATGAGTTGGAGTTTTCATCTAGCTTGAGTTTGGTTCATACGTTATTTCATGTTTTTATGTTGAGAAAGTGTGTTAATGATCCGTCTTTAATTATTCCTTTAGAAGGGTTGGATATCTCAGATTCTTTCTCTTATGAAGAGGTCCCAGTTGAGATATTAGATAGGCAAGCTCGTCAGTTGCAGACTAAAGATGTGGCTTTGGTTAAGGTTCTATGGTGGAACCACAAGGTGGAAGAGGCCCTGTGTGGAGCAAAAGAGGACATGGAGTCTAAGTATCCACGTTTGTTTTCTGCTCGTGGTATTCGTGTGGAAAGTATGTATTCTTGAACGCATCTTTACTTTTTGAGTTTGTTAAAGAAAATATTAACATCTTTGCCACTTTCTTTTCAAACTTTGTTAAAGGGATGTTTGATAATGCAAATGATTCTGTATGTGTGGTTATCCCAGGTTTGGACCTTTAGAAATTTCCTAGAATCTCACTCCTCGGACCCATTATGACTCATGGTATGAGACGTAAGATGGGGAACGACTAGTGAAGTCCTGTCGTAAGATAATTCGTGTTAGTTGGTAGGATGGTCTTGGACACTAGGATGGATACAACTTAAGGGTATGAGTCGTAAAGCATGGTTATGATTTGTATAGGTGACTCGTAAGGTGGACAGTATTTGATCCTCCTGGTGTTTCAGTCTGCCAGGGATATGGATCATGGGTGCGGATCGTATGATGAGGTTATGACTTGTTTGGATGAGTCTATACTGGATAGTTTGTGATCCATGGTTGAGGCTTGGTTACGAATAGGTGAGTGTCAACCGTATGCTAGGTTATGACTCATAAGGAGGTTAGTTGTAACCCTGTGTCGGGGTTTGTGAAATTTAAGTGGGGGTATTTACCCTAGTAAGGACCCAACACTTGTAACACACTTAGGAAATTATTTACCTATTATTTTACTCTTAAACACTTATATTCTCTTCTAAAACATATCATCATTCTCTAAAGATCTTTTGGAGAAAAGAGCTAGGGTTTTAACTAAGGGATTTCTTTGGGGCTTGTCTTGGTAAATCACAAGTAAGGCATGATTCTCTTCCATAGTTACAACTATGCAAGAGTAAAACAATAAAATCAACCATATAATCATGCCTTTAATTGAAATCACAAGTATGGAAGAGAATCACAAGTAAGGCATGATTCTCTTCCATACTTGTGATTTCAATTAAAGGCATAGTTATATGGTTGATTTTATGGTTTTACTCTTGCATAGTTTTGGTTTTCAAATATTGATTTGGGGGTTTTGATGTTAAAGTCTTGGTTATGATTTATTATGGTTTTAATTATGCTTTCTATGCACTAATGGTGATTTTGGATAATGGAATTGCATGGTGATGGTTTAATGGTAATGAAATTTGGTTTTGGTTATGTTATGGCCCCAAGGTATTTGATAAATGCTTAAAAAAAATATGTTCATTGCATTGGCTTATTTTAAATGGCACTCTTGCTTGTTTTTAGCTTATGCATGAAACTATAAATTGTTTAAATGGTTACAAATGTTAAAGGCTAATTAGTTATGCTTGTGGAGAACATAGTAGTCTCCCAAGAGGTTAATATGGTAAACGGATAGGGCACCTAGAGTCCCCTTAATCTAAATAGTTTGTCTATGGATAATGCTTGAAAGTATGGTGGTATTACAATATCACTGGTTTATTAAATAGCCTTGGTTAATAAATGGATAATTGGATTGGGTGTTTTTAATTTGGGTATTAATGACGAGAAGCATAAGCTAAGCCATGTAAGGTGGCAATCCCGGGGGATCAAAATCGAAAACTCATATGTGTCAATATGTGGGGTCTTTGATGGACACGTGCGAGTGTAACATTTATTTTAAGGGATGTACTAGTCGTCCAGGGTTAATGCCCGGTCGTGTGGGTAAACGCCCTAGGACCCTTGCAGCAGGGGAGATAAGCTCATATGGATCGTGGGTGAAAGGACGACTAAGCTACACAACCCAGGTTAAGGTTTTAAATGGCATATAAAACCCTATCCCTTTTTCTAGCACTTATATATATATGTATGGTTGTTTGCATTGGATGGTTTCCACTTTGTTTTGGTAACTGGCATTACTTTATCCTTACCTCGAGTTTCATTCTAATGTTCACCCACTAACCCGTCTAATGACAGTTGTATACCTACGTTATGCAAGAACCAGACATTCGACTCCTTCTTTATAGTACTTAATTTAGGGATAGCTCATTGGACTGAAGTGGTGAATTTCTATCCTTTTGGAAGACATCATTTCATGTTGGACATTCTTAGACATTTTACTTTCTTTCTGGCTATTGGTTTTGGCCATGGTTGGGGGCATGTCCCAACTGGATATTTGTATTCTTTTGGATAGAGGCTTTGTGGTACTTCTGGGGTTTAGAATGGGAAGGATCGGTATTGGTGTTGGCCTTGGCATTAAGATGGATGTTGGGGCTTACACCTTTGGGTGATATTATTATTTGTTCCATCATATTGCATTTTTGGTTTGATTATCATATATTGTTTTGATATTCCCTTTGGTATGTTATGGATGGTTGGTTTGGTACAGTTAGACTCGGTTGGGTCGATCATGGTCGTGATCCTATCCCTGAGTCTTGATGTGAACAATATTGTTATCTTGTTATATGTTCAAAATTCAGCTTATCTAAGGCTGTGAAAGGTGGTTGGGTTAGGTTAAGAGGGCGGTCCTCGGTCCTAGTTAGACTTGGAATGCCCATTATGAAGAGGCCCTGGTTTAAGATGCGTCAGTCCTACTCCAGGAATTTAGACCCGGTAAAATATCTTGGTTTCTGGACCTTAGAAAATTTCCTCGATTTCTGATTTCTATGTAAGATATGACTTAGGGAATGAGTCATACACTTGGGTATGGTTGGTATAGTCAGTCGTATGCTAACCAGTGTTTGTTGGTGGGGTGGATTTAGTTACTAGAATGGGTATGAATTGGGTGGAACGAGTCATATTGGAGGATAATGGTTGTCTGGTTACATTATTTAAATGTAGACTTGATAACTTAGGTTGGATCTGAGTTAGTGTGGCTCACCATAAGAAGTATGCAAAGGTACAAGTACCCAGGACTCTTATAGTAGTCAGTGCTCAAACCTCCTGGTTTCTATTTTGCCAGGGGTATAGTTTATTGGTACTAGTCGTACACTTGGATACGACTTTTGATTGGGTGTGTCATACCTTGTAAAGTGTTGGGTCTAAGGGGGAAATCCTAGGGTATGAGAGGTAGGTACCACTCATACAGGATGGGTACGACATGTAAGGGTCAGTTGTACCCTACGATGGAATTAAATGCAATTTAAGTGAGGGTAAACTGGAAATTTCCCCCCTAATACTAATAAGGCCCCACGACGTATATTTCACTTGGGAGGTTATTGGACTTACTATTCTACTCTTAAACACTTGGAAAAAACTTTTAAATCCTCTCTAGAGTTGTGGGCTAAGGAAGCTAGGGTTTCATCTTAAGGAGTAAATTAGGGCTTGTCTTGAGGATTTATCTCCATCATTATCTTGGTTTAAGGCTTGTTATATTCCCTCATTATTAGTTCCTACTAATGACATTGTTTTATACAATGTTTTTCTGTGATGCCCCAGAAAAATTTTCCGTTAAGATCTCGGACGAAAATGTGTTGAATTCTATTCTTTATCGTGATTAATAATTTTTCGATGTGGAATTTCTGGATATGCGACCCTTCATCGCGTAGAGAATCGAATAAGCTTTCCAACGATATGTGGATCATCCAAAACGGGCACTCGAGCGATGAGTTATGATCATTCCGATGTAACTGTGAATAGTGGTGAACAGTAAATGTGCAGGAAAAAATTACTGAGGCCAGGTGAATTTTAAGGTCAACTTCAAACGATCATAACTCCTTGTACATAATGATCTGGGTCAGCTACTATATATCAACAGAAAGTTCTGAAAGTCCTCTTTCAAATGAAATTCGTTTCATCCAATTTGGCCATTGGAGCAAAAATTTATGGTCGATCTACTTCAGCCTATCAAAACAGTCCACCAAAGGACAGATTTGACATTATTTAATTTTTAAGTGTATTTTGGTCATTCCTACTCCAATCCATCTGGGTAAACCATGGATTTAAATCCATTAAGAGCATTCAATAGCTCATTTTTCTTCAAAATTTCCTAAGGCTCAAACCCAAACCCTACTACTCTAAATTTCATCATTCTATGTCTCTTGATTGAACCGTAGAAATTTCAAATTGAGTTGGGATTCGAGTTGATCATGTTAAGGGCTTCGAGAAGAACCCTTTATTTTCGTGAATAAAGTTCTTGAGTCAGAAGTTCATATTCATCTTTCCTTTTTAGGTATGTGGGGCTTTGAACAAGATTATCCTTTCGATCTTGTGCCCGGTATTTTTGTTGAATTACATTGACATGAGATTTTATAGGTTTTACCATGAATTAGAAATATGGTTTTATATTTTATATTATTGTCCCATGAGCTATGGTATTATGTCATCCGATATGTGTATGATGTTGAGATGAAAGTTTATAATTGATATTGGAAATTTTATATCTCTACTATGGGTTGATGTCTCAAGTACCTTTAAATGAGAGTTAGTTGGCAAATTGAGAAATGTTGATATAGAAGTTGCAATGAGTCTTGGTATTTTCCGGATGGTTTTGATGAGTTAAATTGTTAAAAATATTATGTATTGAGTCTTTATATCCTTGTCCAAATGTCGAGTCGATTATGGTTCAACGCATTGATACCTTGTTGATGTTGAGGAAGATTAAAATGTTTTGAGTTAAAATGTGTTGAGTTAGGAATCCACAAATTTATATGATTTGATAAATGAGAAAAAGATTTGATTTGGCCTTTATGATAGACCCTTGTGATCTTATGGTGGATTTCCTAACATGTTATGAGCTTATCGGGGAGTATTACTTAGCACCGAGAGGGAAATTTGGTATTTCCTCAAACCTATGTGCCACCGTAGGGTTGTTTGATGATTATATTATTGGCCAGAGAGCCTGATTGTGATTATTGAAGTTTTAAGGTCGTACTCCCTGACAAAGAGTATGATGCTCCCGCCAATGGGGGTTTTAAACATTGATATCCACGAAGCTCACGTGGGGTTGTCGGTTATAGGAAACTCCCCTACCCATAAGAGTCATGTTTATTGAAATACCGAGTCACTCCGAGTTTTGATGTGGTAAGTCAAGTTGCCTATAATGATCTATAATGATTTATGAGGTTTTTCTCCTACATCTCCTATCTAAGATGTTATGAGTTGCATGATTCAATGTCACTCAAGCCTGGTGTGTCATTATGGTCCGTATGTACGTTTTTACAAAATTTATGTTATTATTTATATTTTGCAAGCGCCCCCACATACTCAGTACGTATCTTGTGCTGACCACATATTTCTCTATGGGATACATTCTTACCATGATGTAGGTTTAGGTATTCAGCCGCAGCCATGACAGTGATATCTGAGTGCCGCATCTATGTTCCTTCAGTGATGAGTCCTAATGGTTCGAGGACCAAGTTGCTAGTTTTGGTATTGTTGTTTTGTGATCCCTTTGGTATGTTGAGTTCGTTGGGGGTTTGTCCCAATGGATCATTGATTTTGCTATATAGAGGCTATATCAGACTAGTGTATTATTGGGTTTGTTTGTGTATAGACATTCCATGTATGTACAATCTAATGATATTCCATGCCATGTACGATGTGATATGATATGTACTTATATATATATCCTTAGCGTAGCGTGTATGTTGCTGTGTTGGAACCCAAGGGAAGTGTTTTGGTTTAAAGGGTTAGCTTGAGCCTACGTGTAGCCTTGGGCACCGTATGGCATCTCGGGATGATATTTCGGGGCGTTACAAACTTGGTATCAGAGCCTAAGATTGTGAAGAGTCCTAGGGAGTCTGACAAGCCGCGTTACGTAGAGTCTTGAGCATCGGTATGTAGCGCGCCACACCTATGACAAAAGGCTGTGGGGCATTCTAGGAAAAGTTATTTATTTCTTTTTACAAGATTCTATCATGCTTACAACTGTTTCCTTCTACTGTTAATTCGTGCGTTCTTATGATAGAAAATGCCTCCACATCGAGCTCGCGGAAACAACAACCAACCTCAACCCGTTGATCCGTTACATAAGACGGTATCCCATGCCAAATTTTGGGAAGCTTTTCAGAAGCTATCCTAGGCAGTTACCGCTAATACTCAGGCCAACGCTCCACCTCCGTAGGAAAATAATTCGGCAGCAGCACAAATTCATGACTTTATACGGATGAATCCGCCAGAGTTTCATGGGTCGAGAGCAGGTGAGGACCCGCAGATGTATGTTGATGAAATGAAGAAAATTACATAGATTATGCACGTTACTGAGAAAGAAAGTATGGAGCTGGCTTCTTATCGGTTGAAATATGTTGCCTATGACTGGGTGCAGATGTGGAATAAAGGTAGAGAGGAAGATACTGCTCCGGTGACTTGGCAATTGTTCCAAGATGCTTTCTTGGATAGATTCTTTTCTCTTGAGTTACGGGAAGCTAAGATAAAGGAGTTTATGAATTTGAAACAAGGATTTATGTCGGCTAAGGAGTATTGTCTTAAGTTTAATCAGCTATTGAAGTACGCTCCCAATATGATGGCTGACTCGAGGACTAGTATGAGTAAGTTTCTAACTGGGGTGTCAAGTTATGTGGTGAAAGAATGTAGATCTGCTATGATCAACAGGGAGATTTATCTTCCTAGGTTAATGATTTATGCCCAACAGATTGAGTCAGACAAGATAAAGGAAAGAGAAAGATTAAGAGGGATTAAGAGAGTCAGATCGGAGCAACAGGGATTTGGTCAGACTAGATTCTCCGGAGGGAGTCGCCCTCAGTTTTAGAGATGTCCATTTATTCCTGCGCCTTCCTTAGCTAGTGCTCTCGTATATCGGGGTAGGAAGGATCTCGATAATAGGTTGGTACCTTCCAGGTCTCAAGACAGTGTAAGAAATCGGCTTCATCCTCCTTCGTGTGCTAAGTGTGGTACAGACCATTTTAGGGAGTGTTATATGGGGTAGCGGGGCTATTTTGGTTGTCGCAAGTTAGGCCACATACTTAGAGACTTCCTATATACCAGACAGCGGAGTCATGATGCCCGTCCCCAAAGTCAGGCAACCAGTGCCCCACCTCCCACAGCCTATCTAGTTCCTCCTCAGGGTGCTTTATCTAGTACTGCTGGCGGTCAATGCCAGAATCGTTTCTATGATATACCACCTTGTCAGGAGTAGGAGGACTCTCCCGATGTTGTCACTGGTATGCTCCGTGTTTTCTATTTTGATGTCTATGTGTTGATGGACCCCGGTTTGAGTTTTTTTTATATGACACCTCAGGTTGCTGTAAATTTTGAAACGGATCCTGAACTAATTTATAAGCCTATTTTGGTTTCTACTCTGGTAGGAGAGTCTGTCATTGCTAAGAGGGTGTATAAGAAATGTCCCATTATTGTCTTTTATCGGGTTATGTATGCTGATTTGATTGAGCTAGATATGGTTGACTTTGATATCATTCTGGATATGGATTGGCTTTACTCATGCTATGTGTCTACTGATTGTCGTGCCCGTGTGGTCAAGTTTCATTTGCCTGATGAACCTATCCTCGAATGGTCCGGGAGTTCTCTGATTCCTAAGGGTCATTTTATATCCTATCTCAAAGCTAGGAAGTTTCTTTCCAGGGGTTGCATCCACCATTTGGTTCGGGTTAAAGAAACTAAGTCTGAAACCCCAACCATTCAATTAATTAATGTTATAAATGAGTTTCTTGATATCTTTCCGAAAGATCTCCCTGGAGTACCTCTTGATAGAGAGATAGAGTTTGGGATTGACCTTCTTCTCGATACTCAGCCTATTTTCATTCCTTCGTATCGCATGGCTCCCGCAGAACTTAAAGAGTTGAAGGAGCAATTGAAAGATCTTTTAGACAAAAGATTTATCAGACCTAGTGTGTCCTTGTGGGGTGCACCTGCCCTGTTTGTGCGTAAGAAAGATGGTTCTTTACGGTTGTGTATTAATGCAAAAGGGCAAGGTTATAGCTTATGCTTCCAGGCAGCTAAAGCCTCACGAGAATAATTATCCTACCCATGACCTTGAATTAGCTGTCGTGGTTTTTGCTTTGAAAATCAGGAGACATTATTTGAATGGTGTCCATGTTGATGTTTTCACGGACCATAAGAGCTTGCAGTATGTATTCACCCAAAAGGTGTTGAATCTTAGGCAGAGACGATGGTTAGAACTATTGAAAGATTATGATATGAGTGTGCTATATCATCCGAGCAAGGCCAATGTAGTAGCAGATGCCCTTAGTCGGAAGTCCATGGGTAGCGTAGAACATGTGGATATTGGTAAGAAGGAGTTCGCCCCGTAAGGTACTTCATTTGGCTAGATTGGGGGTTAGGTTGTTTGGTGATGCTGAGGGTAGTATAGGAGTACAAAGTGGTTTCGAATCCTCTTTAGATTCGGAAGTGAAGGAGAAGTAAGACAGGGATCCTACCTTGGTCAGGTTAAAAGAGTTAGTTAAAGACCAAAAGGTGGAGGTTTTCTCCCAAGGGGGAGATTGCGTTTTAGGACTCTAAGAAAGATTATGTGTTCCTAATGTTGATAAATTGAAGCAGAGAATTATGGAAGAAGCGCATGGTACACGATACTCTATCCATCCTGGTGCTACCAAGATGTACCATAATTTCCGGGAAATCTATTGGTGGAACGGTATGAAGAGGAACATAGCAGAATTTGTGGTAAAGTGTTCCACGTGTCAATAGGTTAAAATAGAGCATCTAAGGCCCAGTGGCATGATGCAAGAGTTTAGCATTCCAACTTGGAAGTGGGAAGAAGTGAATATGGACTTCATAGTTGGTTTGCCTCCTTCTCATCTCCATCATGATTCGATTTGGGTTGTCGTAGATCGGCTGACGAAATTAGCTCATTATTTGCCTGTGCATTCATCGTATACAGCTGAAGATTATGCTAGAATATATATTCGGGAACTCATCAGACTTCATGGAATCCTTTAGGCTATTATTTCTGATAGAGGTACTCAATTTACCTCTCAGTTTTGGAAATATTTCCAGAAGGGTCTCATACCCAAATTCATTTAAGCTCTGCTTTCCATCTGCAAACAGATAGTTAGGCCGAGCGGACCATTCAGACTTTAGAAGATATGTTGAGGGCTTGTGTGCTTGATTTTAAAGGTAGTTGGGATGAGCACTTAGCATTAATCAAGTTTGCTTACAATAACAATTTTTATGCTACTATTGGAATGGCCCCATTTGAAGCTTTGTATGGTAGAAGGTGTAGATCACCCATTGGTTAGTTTGAAGTTGGTGAGGCTGCCATGACTGGACCGGATGTGGTGCTCAAGGCCATGGAGAAGTTTAAGTTAATTCATGAAAGGTTTAAAACCGCCCAAAGTCGTAAAAAATCATACGCAGATGTAAGGAGGAAAGACCTTGAATTTGGTGTTGGTGATTTAGTGTACTTAAAATTTTCACCCATGAAAGGGGCGAAGAGATTTGGGAAGAAAGGGAAACTAAGTCCCCATTACATTGGTCCCTATAAGATTGTGGATCGCATTGGAAAGGTAGCATATAAGGTTGAATTGCCCGCGGAGTTATCTAACTTCCATACGGTTTTCCATGTTTCTATTCTTAAGAAGTATATTGGTGATTCTGTTGTGATTGATCCTTCTGAAACCTCGGGTATTCAAGATAGTCTTTCATATGAAGAGATTTCGGCTGAGGTTTTAGATTTTCAAGTTCGTAGGCTAAAGAAACAAGGAAGTTCATATGGTTAAAGTGCTTTGGCGAAATCAATCTGTGGTGAGTGCTACTTGGGAAGCCGAAGAGGATATACGCGCTAAATATCCCCACCTCTTTCCTACGAATCCTGAGCATGTCAAAGGTATCGTTCTCTTTTCATTTAATCCTTATTGCTATGCTTTTCTTGGCTTGTGTGTTTTCTACAATATCTAAAAAAATCTAGAATGGAGTATATGCTTGGGCAAGATGATTCGTCTCTATATACTCATTTTCATAGTATTCTATACCTACCTATCAACATTTGAGGACGAATGTTTCCAAGGGGAAGATGATGTGATGCGCCGAAAAAAATTTCCGTTAAGATCTCGGATGAAAATATGTTGAATTTTGTTCTTTATCATGATTAATAATTTTTCTATGAGGAATTTCTAGATATGCAACCCGTCATCGCGTAGAGCATCGAATAATCTTTCCAACGATATATGAATCATCCAAAACGGATAGTCAAGCAATGAGTTATGATCATTCTGATCTAATCGTGAATAGTGATGAACAGCAAATGTGCAGGAAAACAATATTGAGGCCAGGCGAATTTTAGGGTCAAATTCAAACGATCATAAATCCTTGTACATAATGATCTGGGTCATCTACTATATATCAACAGAAAGATCTGCAAGTCCTCTTTTCAATGAAATTGGTTTCATCCAATTTGACCATCGGAGCAAGAACTTATGGTCGATCTACATCAGCCTATCAAAATAGCCCACCAAAGGACAGATTTGACATTATTTAATTTTTAAGGGTATTTTTTTCATTCCCACTCCAATCCATACAGGTAAACAATGGATTTAAGTCCATTAAGAGCATTCACTAGCTCATTTTTCTCCAAAATTTCCTAAGGCTCAAACCCCAACCCTACTACTCTAAATTTCATCCTTCTGGGTCTCTTGATTGAACCGTAGAAATTTCAAATTGATTTAAGATTCAAGTTGATCATGTTAAGGGCTTCGAGAAGAACCCTTTATTTTTATGAATATAGTTCCGAAGTCGGAAGTTCATGTTCATCTTCCATTTTTAGGTATGTAAGGCTTTGAATAAGATTATCCTTTCGATCTTGTGCCCGGTATTTTTGTTGAATTACATTGACATGAGATTTTACAGGTTTTACCATGACTTAAAAATATGGTTTTATATCTTATATTTTTGTCCATGAGCTATGGAATTATTCCATCCGATATGTGTATGATGTTGAGATGGAATTATGTCCAAAGAGTATTTGATTATGAGAGTATGATGATTTAATTTGTTAAGCCTTGATTTATACTATCATTCTACTATTTCCTTATTATGAATTTATAATTGATATTGGAAATTCTATATCCCTACTATGGGTTGATGTCTCAAGTACCTTTAAATGAGAGTTGGATGGCAAATTGAGAAATGTTGATATTGAAGTTTCAATGAGTCTTGGTATTTTCCAGATGGTTTTGATAAGTTAAATTATTGAAAATATTATGTATTGAGTCTTCATATCCTTTTCCACATGTTGAGTCAGTTATGGTTCAATGAATTGATACCTTGTTGATGTTGAGGAAGATTAAAATATTTAGAGCTAAAATGTGTTGAGTTAGGAATCCACAAATTTATATGATTTGATAAATGAGAAAAAGATTTGATTTGGCCTTTATGATAGACCCTTGTGATCTTATGGTGGATTTCCTAACATGTTCTGAGCTTGTCGGGGAGTAGTACTTAGCACCGAGAGAGAAATTTTGTATTTTCCCAAACCTATGTGCCACCGTAGGGTTGTTTGATGATGATACTATTGGCCAGAGAGCCCGATTGTGATTATTGCAGTTTTAAGGTCGTAGAGTATCACGCTCCCGCCAACAGGGGTTTCAAACATTGGTATTCCACGTAGCTCACGTGGGGTTGTCGATTATAGGAAACTCTCCTGTCCATAAGAGTCATGTTTATTGAAATACCGAGTCACTCCGAGTTTTAATGTGGTAAGTCAAGTTTCCTATAATGATCTATAATGATTTATGAGATTTTTCTCCTACATTTCCTATCTAAGATGTTATGAGTTGCATGATTCAATGTCACTCAAGCCAGGTGTGTCAATATGGTCCGTATGTACATTTTTACAAAATTTATGATATTATTTATATTTTTCATGTGCCCCCACATACTCAGTATGTATCTTGTGCTGACCTATATATTTCTCTATGGGCTACATTCTTACCATAATGTAGGTTCAGGTACTCAGCCACAGCTGCGACAGTGATATCTGAGTGTCGTATCTATGTTCCTTCAGTGGTGAGTCCTCATGGTTTGAGGACCAAGTTGCTAGTTTTGGTGCTGTTGTTTTGTGATCCCTTTGGTCTATTGAGTCAATTGGGGGTTTGTCCCAATGGCTTGTTGATTTTGCTATATAGAGGCTATGTCAGAGAGTGTATTGTTGGGTTGGTTTGTGTATAGATATTCCATATATGTACAGTCTAATGATATCCCGAACCATGTACGATGTGATATGGCATGTACTTATATATATATCCTTAGCGTAGAGTGTATGTTGTGTTGGAACCCAAGGGTAGTGTTTTGGCTTAAAGGGTTTGCTTGAGGCTACGTGTAGCCTTGGGCACCGTGTGGCATCTCGGAAAGATATTTTGGGGCGTTACATTTTCATGGTTTGATTATTTGATGGTTTTGGTTTTACAAATATGATTTAGGGGTTTTGGTTATAAATGTTTGGTTATGGTTTTCCTATGCTTTAATTATACTTTTTTATGATTTAATGGTGGTTTTGGATAGTTAGTTGCATGGGAATGGTTATTTGGTAATGGATTTTGGTTTTGGAAATACTATGCTACCAAAATGTGTTTGATAAAATGTTTATAACATTGCTTTCACTATAATATTGAATTTTCAATGGAACTTATGCATGCTTTAAACTTGGTAATGGGACCCTAAATGATGTTAATAGTTTAAATGGATTTGGAATGGTTTGTCATAATAAATATACTTTTGGGGTACAAGGGAATCCCCAAAGTTATTACAGTAATGAATACTTGTGGGGTACATAGGAATTCTACAAGTTAATTAGATAACATGGTCTGTCGGTACATAGGAATCTCTTGACCACTAAAGGTTTGGCTAAGGACAGTACTTGCAATTTATAGTCAGTATGACAATACCACTATCTAATAGCCTTGGTTAATAATAAAGGAATAATGGTTTGGTTAAAAATTGTTTTAATTGGGAAATAATAATGGGGTATGAAAGCTAATCGTGAAGGTAGGAGTCCAATGATGAACACCAAAAAACTTCTGTTTGCTGACAAGAGGGTTAGGTAATGAAGACCTAATATGATACTCATGAGGTACACGAGAATACTTTAAGTACATTGTACATATGTATTATGGAGAGTAAAGGTTACATGGGAATCCCTGGCTCTTATGGTATCTCAGGTTCGTGCGGTAACACACATTAGGGCCTGTTCAAGGTGTTACACTTGACCTATATAGACTATGGGTGGTTTTGGGATGGTTAAGCTCCACATACCTAGGTTAAAGGTTTTAATGCATGCTAAACCTGATTTCCTTTTACGATATGGTTATATATATGTATGGTTTATGTGCTTATGGATGGTTTTTCTTGGTTTAATTAAATGACATTATTTTATCCATATCATGAGTTCATGCTAGAATTCACCTGCTAACCCGTCTTTGGGAGGTTCTATCCCTATGTGATGCAGGAACCAACTGTTCTACTTATCTTGCTTAGCATTCAGACACTTGGGGGTTAGCTTTCGATTGAAGTGGTGAGCTTCCATCTTTTGGAAAGAGTCCATTTCAGGGATGTTATTTCATACTCTGTATTATTTATGGTTATTGGTTTTGGCTATGATTGGGGGCATGTCAAAACTAGGTATTTGTATTCTTTTGGTTAGAGGCTTTTGTGGAACTACTTTGGGTTGGCATGGGCTGGATGAATATTAGTGTTAGCCTTAACATTAGTATTGATATCTGTGCTGACACCAATAACAGGATTGTTGGTTGGTCCATCATCTTTTATTTTGGAATTATATATTTAATTATTAATGGAACTTATTTGGTTATGGTTGGATCTATGGTTTGGTTGGCTTGGTATTGGTTAGATGGTTGGTATGGGACGGTCGAACTCAATTGGGTAGGTCTTGGTAATAGACCTATCCCAAAGTTTTTATTCTAGAATGTTATGCTATCTTATTATATGTTCAAAATTCGGCTAATTCAGGGTAGGTGGCTGGACGTTGGGTTGGGTAATTGGGGTGGTTTTCGATTTCAGTCGGGCTTGGGATACCCATTATAATAAAGACCCGAGTCGAGTCGTGTAAAGTTGGTATTAGAGCTTTAGGTTCATAATTAATTGGGATTTAACAAAGTCGTGTCTAGTAGAGTCTCTTTTAATGGTGTGTAGCACGCCACACTTATACTAGAGAGGATACATAGCATTTAGGAATGTTTCACTTTCTTGGTATTCTATTTCAAGCTTGTAGTCTAAGTCCTGGAATCTTTTCTAATCCTTCACTGTTTTCTTTTTAGATCATTCCTCGACGATCTGGAACACAAGGAAATTCTTCTGTCCCATCTAGGTATGATGTTGATGGGGTACGTCCTACACCTGGAGTTTGTACTCGATCTTAGGGTCCTATCCTTGATTGTTTTGGAGTACCCCCAAATGCTACTAGTCCTCCTCAAAGTGAGGTGATTAATACTAAATTTGGTTAATCTACTCATATTATTGCTCAGTTGTTTGCTGCTCAGGCAAAGCGGGATGCATTTGGTGGGTTATCTACTGAGGTCACAAGGGTTGGCCAGTTTATAAGGTTAAATCCAGCTACTTTTACTGATGTGAAGGTGGAGGAGGATACTCAGGCTTTCTTGGATGAAATGGAGAAGATATTTACAGTAATGCAAACTACTAATATGGAAGGTGTAAAATATATATCTTATTAGTTCAAGGATGTTGCATACCAATGGTATGGAGAGTAGGATAGGGAAAGAGGTGATGTGGATGAGTTGTCCTTATGGGATACTTTTTCTAATGCTTTTATTGATCATTTCTTTCCTTAAGAGCTGAGGAAAGCGAAGATAGAGAAGTTAGTTAATCTCAAACAAGGTAAAATATCTTTCAAGGAATATTCCTTTATGTTTCATCAGTTGTAAAGATATGCTCCTTATTTGGTGGCTAACATGGGAGAGAGAATGAGGAAGTTCTCTTCTGGGCTATCTCGGGATCTGATCCTCAAAGAAAGACTGCTTTACTGATTAAGGATATGGATATTTTAAGGTTGGTTTTCACATACAACAGGTGGAGGATAAAAAGAAAAAACATGTAGAGTTTAAGGAAAGGTAGGGTAAAAAGAACAGGTTCTATGAGTAGGGAGGTGCTTAGAAGCAGCGTGGTTGGGATGATGGTAAATGGCCAAGGAAGAAGTGGGGAAGGTTTGGTTCCTTCTATATTACTAACGCTCCTTACGCGAGGAAGTCAGGTGATAGGTATCCATAGAGTGGTGATAATTTTTGGGCACAGGGTGTCCAATATCCATTGAGTGGGGGTCAATTGTCTTCTTCATGCCCTTTTTGCCGATTTTGTGGTCATCTTCATCAGGTCTATTGTGACAAAGGCAGGGACAAGTGTTTTAAATATTGCTAGCCAATCCATATGATTAGGAGTTGTCTGATTGGTAAGGGAGAATCGGGAGTGATCAAAGCTCTAGTGGCTTTATCTTTTGCTCCTACGCCTAGTAGTGCAGCTTCTGCTCTGCTCTTACTTCTGATACTGACACAGGCTAGAATATGTTGTATTCTCTTGCATCTCAATAGGAATATGAGGAATCATCTGATGTTGTTACTGCTATATTACCACTCTTTTCTTATGAAGTGTATTATTTGCTTGATTTGGGGTCCACTCTTTCTTATGTGGCTCTATTTTTGGCTGTATGTATTAGTTTTGATCCTTAGCTTGTTTTGAATCCTTTTTGTTTTTCTATTTCTATCCTAGTAGGTGACTCAGCTATTACTAAGAGAGTTTACAGGGGGTATGTGGAATCTGTTGGTGGTAGGCAGACTTTAGTGGATTTGTTTGAATTGGATATGGTAGACTTTGATGTCATTCTCTTTAGGTTCCCTAGTGAATGGGTTGTAGAATGGGAAGGTGGTTCCCTATCTCATGGGGGAGGTTTATTTCTTATCTTAGAGCCCGGAGTTTAATCTCCAAAGGTTGTCTTTATCACTTTGTCCAAGTAAAATATTCTAACTCGAAAGGTCCTTTTCTACATTCGGTTTCGGTGGTAAGTGAGTTTCCTGTGTTTTTTTTAGATGATCTTCCTGGTGTTCCGACATATAGGGAAATAAAGTTTGGTATTTATTTTGTTCTGGACACTCATCTAATAACTGAGTTAAGTAACTCAAGTAACAACTTAAATATCTTCTAGATAAGGGGTTTATTTGCCTTATTATATACCCGTGAGGTGCACCAGCATTGTTCGTACGCAAGAAGGATGGTTCCCTTTGGATGTACATTGACTATTGACAGTTGAATAAGGTAATAGTTATGAACAAGTATCCTCTTCAATGTATAAATGACTTATTTGATCAGTTGCAAGGTGCCATGTTCTTCTCTAAGATAGATATTTAGTCTGGGTATCATCATCTTAGGATTAGGGAGGAGGGTATCCGTTAGATAGATTTTCATACTCGATATGGGTACTTCGAATTCTTGGCGATGTCATTTGGTTTGACTAATGCTCCGGTGCCATTTATGAACTTGATGAACAAGGTTGTCAGGCATTTCTTGGATATTTTTGTCATTATGTTTATTAATGACATTCTATTTTATTCCAAGAGTAAGGTGGATCATGCTAATCATCTCTGTTTGGTATTATAGACCTTAAAGGAACAACAGTTGTATGCCAAGTTCTCTAAATGTGAGTTTTAGTTGAATGCTGTGACTTTTCTTGGACATATCATTTCTATTTAGGGGATTATGTTAGATCCTCAAAAGGTGGTTGTGGTTAAAAGGCGGCCTAGATCCATGACTCTAACCGACATTCAGAGCTTTTTAGGTTTGGCTAGGTATTATCGGTGGTTTGTGGAAAGCTTTTTGGTGATAGCTGCTTCTTTAACCAAATTGACTCAGAAGAAGGTCAAGTTTTCTTTGTTGGATTCTTGTGAGGGGAGTTTTGAGAATCTTAAGGATAAGCTAACTTCGACTCCAGTTTTGACGTTGCCTAAAGGCAATGAGGGATTTCTGGTTTATTGTGATGAATCTCTGGTGGGACTTTTGTTATATTTTGATACAACATGGGAAGGTGATTGCGCTTCTAGGTAGTTAAAGGTGCATGAGATGAACTATCCTACTAATGATTTGGAGTTGTTGGCAGTGGTTTTTACTTTGAAAATCTGCTGGCACTACTTTTATGGAGTACACATGGACATCTTTCCAGATCATAAGAGTCTGCACTATATGTTGACTCAGAGAGAGATAAATCGAAGATGGTTGGAGCTTCTTAAGGACTATAATATGAGTCTTCACTATCACCTAGGTAAAGATAACATGGTTCCTGATTCTCTTAGCAGGTTATCCATAGTGAGTTTGGCTCACATGGAGAAAGAAATGCAGGAATTTGTGAAGGATATTCACTTCTTGGACAATCTTAGAGTTCATCTCTTGGACTCCAAGAATGATAGTTTGATAGTTTAGGAAGTGGTTAGGTCGTCTCTTTGTGCAGAGGTTAAGGAGAAACAAATGTTAGATCCTATCTTGATGAAAATCTAGAGTGATGTTGGTGGACAAAAGGTAATGGTCTTTGATGTGGAGATGGTACTTTGTCGTACCAAGCACATTTGTGTGATCCTGATGTCACTGGGTTGTGACAAAGAATTTTTGCTGAGACGCATGAATCGCGCTATGTTTTTCATCCCGGTTTTATAAAAATTTATCATATTATCAAGGAGATATATTGGTGGAATGGTATGAGAAGGGATGTGGCTGATTTCGTAGCCAAGTACTTGGTGTGTTAATAAGTAAAAGTTGAGCACAAGAGGCCTGGTGGTTCATATAAAGTAATTGATTTTCCCGAAAGGAAATATGAGGTAATAACTATGGATTTTGTTACCGGTCTTCCTTGATCTCAGTACCTATTTGGTTTGGTTTGGGTCATTGTGGATAGGATGACAAAGTCTACTCACTTATTTCCAGTAAGGACTACCTTCTTAGCAGAAGATTATGCAAAGTTTTATCTTTAGGAGATTGTGAAGTTGCATGAGGTACCTATTACCATTATCTCTGATCGTGGTACACAGTTTTTATCTCAATTCTGGCGGTCTTTTTAGAAAAATTTGGGTACCAAGGTAGTTTGAGTACTGCTTTCCATCCACAGTTGTTGGGCAAGTGGAGAGGACAATTCATACAATGGAGTATATGATTTGGGCATGTGTGATTAATTATGGTGGCAATTGGGTTGAGCATCTGCCTTTTGTAGAGTTTGCTTACAACAACAACTATCACTCTAGTATTGGTATGTCCCCTTTTGAGGCATTGTATGGTAAGAGGTGTGTATCTCTTATTGGGTGGTTTGAGCTTGATGAGGTTAATATGTTTGGTTTGAATTTGGTTCACCAGGCTTTAGAAAAAGTAAAGGTGATTCAAGATAGTCTTAAGGCTACCAAAAGTCGCTAAAAGTTCTATGCTAATGTAAGGTGCCGTGACTTAGAGTTTGAGGTTGGGGATAGGATATTCCTAAAGGTATCTTCCATGAAGGGAGTAATGAGGTTTGGTATGAAGGGGAAGCTCAATCTCTGATTTGTTGTTCCATATGTGGTTCAGCGAAGGGTTGTTAATGTGGATTATGAATTGGAGTTGCCTTCAAGTTTGAGCTTTGTTTATCTGGTATTTCATGTTTCCATGTTAAGAAAGTGTATTGGTGGTCCTTCCTCGATTGTTCCATTGGAGGGGTTGGGTATTTCGGACTCTCTATTCTATGAAGAGGTGCCAGTTAAGATCTTGAATAGGCAAGTTCATCAGTTACAAACCAAGGATGTATCTTCGGTTATGGTTCTTTGGAGGAACCATAGGGTGGAAGAAGCTAAATGGGAATTGAAGGAGGAAATGAAGTCCAAGTACCCACATTTGTTTTCTGCTCTTAGGATTCGTGCGGAAGGTATGTGTTCATCAACACATCCTTATTTTTTTAGTTTGTTAAAAGAAAGATTAATATCTTTGCATCTTTGTTTTCAAACTTTGTTAAAGATTAGAAATATATTTGATAATTCAAATGAATCGTTCTTGTGTTTACCCTACCATGTCCATCTTTTAGGGAGGAATGTTCCTAATGGATTTCATGACCCGAGCCAGGGACTAGCCGTAATGGGAATCCTAAGTCCAACTAGGATCGAGAACCGCCCCTTAACCCAACTCAACCACTTTACAGAGCCTCAGATGAGTTGAATTTCAAACATATAACAAGATAGCGTTATAGTTCACATCAAGACTCTGGGATAGGATCAGGACCATGACCGACCAAACCATGTCTAACCGTACCAAACCCAACCATCCATACCAGACCAAATCAAAGAGAATATCAAAACATAATATAGTAATCAATCCCAAAATTAATGTCATGGAACAGTGAGAAATTATGTCTGATGATGCTAGCCCTCTAGTTTATTTCAATGCCAAGGCCGACATCAATAACTATCCCTTCCATTCCAATACCCAGAAGTACCAAAAATTCTCTATCCAAAAGAATACAAATATTTAGTTGGGATATGCCCCCAACCATGTCCAAAACCATTGTCCAAAATAAAAAATAAAATGTCTAAGAGTATCTATATCATGAAATAGAGCCTTCCGAAAAGATAGAAGATCACCACTTCAATCCAAATGTTGTCCCCGAGTCAATCACTATATAGGAGGATTCAAACGGCTGGTTCCTGTATAGCGTGGGTATACAGCCGCTAGAAGATGGTTAGCGAATGATTTCTAGTATGTATCTCAGGATAAGGATAAAGTAATGCCATTTAAACAACCAAGTAATACCGTCCATGATTCATACAACCATACATATATATAAGTGTCGGGAAAGGGAATTTGTGTTCATCATGCATTTAAAATCTTTTTACCTAGGATGTGTAATGTTTCTATTTAGCCCTACCCATGGTTTGTATGGGTTCAGCTTCCCCTACTGAAAGAGTTCTAGTACGTGTATCTGACAACTAGGAAATGTCCCATGGGATGACTAGTACATCCCTCCAATATAAAACATGACATTCGCATGTGTCCATCAAAGACCCATCATATTGGTAAATATGAGTTTCCAGTTATGGTTTCCTCAGAACCTCCAACTTCCACGCCTCAGTTACACATCCGTCCATTAATTCCCAAATTAAAACCAAGTCTAAACAAACCAATTTCCATTTATTAGCCAAGTTCATTTATTAGTGGAATCATCATACCAACCATATTTGCGAGATTTATCCATAGACAAAACATTTAGGTTAAGGGGACTCTAAAGTGCCCATTTTTTTACTATATTAACCTCTTGGGAGACTTCCATATACTCTACAAGCAAAACACATAAGCCTTTAACCTTTCTAAACCACTTAAATCATTTATAGTTTCACGTATAAGCTGAAAACAAGCAAGAGTTCCATTTAGAGAAGTCAATGCAATAAACATATCTTTATAAGCATATTATCAAACACCTTGGGGTATATGATGATAGACGAATTTACGCGCCTATATCAATATATTTTGCCCATATTTTAGCCTAGTTTTGAGAACTAATTATCTATTTCATGCACTTTTAGTCCTTTTTTCTGTAAATGAGCTAACAAACATGATTAGGAAAGTTTCAGGTATAAATGATGCAAAATACAGCATTTTATGGCTTACTTGACGCAAAAGAAAGCTCACAAACGAAGTAGAAAGGAGCTGGACGCCTAAAGGACCAAATCTGCTGCATGAAAAATCTGTCTCAGGCTAAAACAACATTTCTGAATACTTTGGGGACTGCATGGAAAATCTGTCCAGGACTAAAACAGCATTTCTGAAGACTTTGGGGATTTACAGACACAAAGCTGGATTTTGACAATGATACATTAACCTAGTACAATTGGGTTATGTATTTCATTAGTTTATTTGGATTAGGAGAATGTTACATTAACCTAGTACAAATGGGTTAAGTATTTCCTTAGTTTAGTAGGATTTGGTTATTTATTTCATTAGCATAGTAGGAGTAGGATAGGAGTATTATGAATACCCTATCATGCTAGAGATTTTAATCAAGTCCTCCCTTAGTGGAGGCAACTCCTCCCTTAATTCAAGAAATTCATTCTTAAACTATTAATTTTCTTCCATCCCTCTCATCTTCCACCACAAACATTTTATTCTTAAATTCCACAACAAGAGAATTGTTACTTGCTACGGAATCACAAAAACCACACGCCAAACACCTATTATTCACGCCAACCACCATGCAAAACGTGATATCCTTCGCATTCATGGGTAACTAAACCTCTTAGTTGGGGTTATGGAAGCCGAATGAGTTACTATCTATTGCTATGAGCTTGTGAGCTCAAGACACGTATATTGCTTATATCATTATTCTCTTCATCTTAAACTACATTCTTTGCGGTTCAAACACAAGAACACGCCATTCTAACATCTAACCTGTTCGAGAGAAAGGTTATTTGTCTAGAAAAGAAGACGCATAGACCAACGCCAGTCTAACATTTAACTTGTTCGAGAGAAAGGTTATTTGTCTGGAAAAGAGATAATGTCAAGGTAGTAGGACACCCTTTCCTATTAAAAAGCTAGTGTCGTAACTGGACTAACCTCTTGGAGAATTTGTACCGCTAGACACACTTTAAGCTCGAGAGAGTTAAAGTGAAATAGTCCTTGTTTTGGTCGAGAGACGCTTGGATTTACCATCGACTACAATTCTCTATAAGCAATTGCATGTCAAGACTCTACACACTCATAGCCAATAGAGACGTATACCTCAGAAGGTGGACATAACCCCAACGCTTCAATTCTCATTGTTTCACAACCTACGAAATACTCTCTTTTTACTTTGCTATTTTTCAGCTTTTATTTCATTACTTTGGTTACTTATTACAATCCCCCCTTCTTACGAGACTTGCATCAAAAGTCTATTAATTTTGCTTACTTGTTGGCCAAGCTATTCCCTGTGGGATCGACATCCAACCCAGGTTGGGTTCTATATTTGCTAACGACCGCTTTACACTCAAACGAGAGCTGTAGATTGAGCGTTATCAAAAATTGGCGCCGTTGCCGGGGAATACGAGTGTCAATCAAGTTCGTGATAATTACTAGACCCTTTGGTCAAAGATTCTCGTAGTTTTACTTTTAGTTGTTGTTTTTGTTTTATTTAGGTTTATTCAGTGCATCAATGGAGGCACAACGTGAAATTGAAAGGATGGCTGCTCAAGTGCATCAACAGAATATTGATAATCGTAGGCGAGCAACAAATCCTGACGATGAGGATCTGGGCGATGAAGAGCTACTAAACCCACGACATACTACTGAGGTGGCGGCACGCATGCAGAGGAGAGATCGTCAAGCGAGATTGAGGCATGATCGCCGAGCTATGCAAATTCCTTTTGATGACAAAGAGGACGATCTAGACGGACCTGGTGCCACCGGAGCTATTATTCTTCCGCCATTGGCACCCGGAGCAAAGTTTAATATCACTAGCACCATGATTCAGCTTTTGCAACTCAAGGGATTATTTGGTGGACTAGCAGGCGATGATCCGAATATGCATCTGATCAACTTTATTTCCACATGCAAGTCATTCGACAATCCGGGCATTGGACAGAATGCAATTCGATTACATCTATTTCCATTGTCTCTGTCTGGGGAGGCAACTCTATAGTTGAATGGGCTGACTCCTGATTCTATTACTAATTGGAGGCAATTGAAAGACGCTTTCCTAGAAAGATTCTTTCCGCCATCCAAAAGAGCACAGTTGAGAGATGACATCATAAATTTTCGACAGCTTCCAACTGAAGCTCTCCACGAAACATGGGAGAGGTTCAAGACGAAGCTCATGCGGTGCCCAAATCACCATATGACCAATGACCACTTGATGGAGATATTATACAGAGCTTTGAATTCGGTGACTAAGTCAGTGGTTGATAATGCGGCTGGAGGATCTTTTATGGACCTCACCTTTGGGCAGGCAAGCCATATGCTAGATCGGATGATAAATCAAAGTAGAGCTTGGCATACCAGGGATTCTGAGGTAACAAGCCCCACTTTATCTTTTGGCATGACTGCAGAGCAGAGGCGAAGACAAGAGGATCGTGACCAAGACATGGCTCACATGAAAATGCAGATGGATCTTCTTACCAAGCACTTATTATCAGGGAAGACCGAAAAAGTGAAAGCTGTAGCGCTAAAAGGAAGAGATGAATCTGATTCTGAAGCGGAGGCCGACTACTTGAACAATCAGAGGGGTTTCCGTGGGAATGCCCAAGGAAACCAAGGTCGGAACCATTATGATAAATCTGGAAACAAAGACCAAGGTAGTTGGAAGAACAAAAATGAAAAGAGTGGTTTGTACGTTCCCCCTGGTAGACGTGATACCACCACATCTAATTCTGGGAGTATGGAAGACATGATGGCTAAGTTATTGAAAGGAGTGGAAGCAACGAGCGCAGGAGTTAAGGAGGTGATTGATGATTTGTCCTCCATGAAGAAACTAGTTGATTCTCATTCCACTTCTATCAAGCAAATAGAGCAGCAATTGAGCCAACTTTCAGCAGCATTTAATCAAAGAAAGGCTGGCACTTTACCTAGCGATACTGTGCAAAACCCAAGGAATGATGGGTCATGCATGGCCATAACTACCAGAAGTGGTAAGGTGCTGGAAACTTCAGAAAAAGGCAAGCAAGTGGTTGACGAAGTGGTACGATTTGATATATGCAAAACAATGAAGCAGCCCAGCGATATGAATGAGTCATCTGTAGCTGATGTTCATTATGAGGATATGAAAGCATTATCTATAGAGAAACAACCTACTGTTGAGCCATTGTCTGCTGTGCCACTGAAAGTTGAGCATAAAGATAATGAAGGTTATGAAGAACTTATGAGTGCTCTAACAGAAATAAAGTCTTATACTCCTAAGAAACCGGATTGTGAACTCAAGAATCGACCAACAGCGAATACTCCCTTTGACGAGCCACCAATGCTAGAATCGCAAGAGCTTCCCGATTATCTAAAGTATGTGTTCCTGGAAAGTAGAAATATACTTCCTGAGAGAGCAGATGATTTAAGTGAACAGCACGTAGAAGCTCTCATCTCTGCTCTAAGGAGATACAAGAGAGCTATGGGTTGGACTATTGATGATATAATTGGTGACTCTCCGGAGAAACGTATGAGCCATCTCGAAAAAGATCGCATGCCCACAGGTTAGCCTCATTGTCGTCTAAATCCTTTCAGAAAATGATCCATCACTTACCTCGACGAAGTCTGAGTACTCGAGGTAACTACGTCGAGCCACGACAATAAATAAGGCGCTAGATGGGAGGCAACCCATCGTTTTATCATTTTATCATTTTTTCTTTCATTCTAGTACTTGTTTTGTTTTATGAAAAATCCAAAAATAAGAGTCGTGCCACGACCAAAACTAAGGCGCTAGGTGGGAGGCAACCCATCGTACTAATCATTTTCAGTTGGTTGTGAGCAAAAATAGGTGCAAGAAGTATTCAACGAGGAGATTGATTTCAAATTTGGACGCATTGTATGGTAAAGTTGGTAAGTTAGCAATGGTGATGCATAAGGCTATGGATTGAGCCTTTTCCTCGTCAAAATAGGCTTCGAGGAAGGCTAGGCCTTGGTAAAAATAGGCCACGAACGATGCACAACCCATTCTATAGCCTAAGGACTCAGAAACTAGTGTGCTATACACTATGCGCCGCCTATTCCTAGGTATGCTTTTGACTATGCGCCGCCTATGCTATGGCATTTAGTCTCAGTATCTCATGTGCCATAGACTATGCGGCGCATATGTCTACATATGCCATAGACAATGCGCCGCATATGCTATGGCATTCTTAAATAAATGCATGGCATATGCTATGGCATTCTTAAATAAATGCATGGCATATGCTATGGCATTCTGCTCAACTAGGCAAAGCATTAGGCACCGCCTATGGTCACTCTTGGTCTCCAAATCCGATTTTAATCGGTCAAAACTCAACCCAACCTTTTCTTACAAATATGAGACTTAATCTTGAACCAAAAACACATTGGAAACCTAGCTTATGCACCACCTATAGTCTCCAAAACCTATCAAAAAGTTTTCTTTTGCTCTTTTTCTTCACAAGAACATCATCCAAAGGCTTCAACCAAGTAAGTACTACTTTGTTCTTCATTTATACTTTGTAAGTACTACATTACTACACCTATTATGAATTGCTAGATCTTGAAGAAGCATTGGTGATAGTCATGTGTTTGAATTGTTGACACACAACCAAGTGAGTGAACATGTACGTTAGGATGCTCTTAAATTATTTCCGACTTGAATTTGATTTTGATGCATTGTTATACTACTTGCGGAATTTCTATAGTCATGAACATTGCATAATCTTGTCACTTGAATACTTGCATGTTAGAATATCCCGTTCATCGGAATAAGACTTATAGTTGCCTACCGACATAGGAGATTGTGATTATTAATAGAAACTATACCATAATGTAATCCCTATGTCGTAGTCTTGATATATCTAACATGAAAGTATTGCAAAGATTGCAAGAAGTGTTACATATCTGATTTTCTTGTTGGAATATAGCTCCTAAAACGTATGTCGATGAAGTCTAAGTAATCGACCACTCTCACTTCACTAATTTGTAGCAACAAACTAAGTGTGGGGTGGTACCCCTACTGCTTGTGTATAGATTGTATCTATTGGGATTGTGCTACCATTAACACTATTTCAAGTCTCAGGAACAATGGCACCTAAAGAGAACCAAGGCAAGGAGAAGGCTACCACTTCCCAAAAGGGCAAGAAAAGAGGCCGCAAGGAGAACCCTCCTCGCTGCAAATTCCTTGACTCACGCTTGGAATTAAGTGGGATACTTATGCGGAACTTATGAAAATGATGGCTCTTATGATGATTCCAATGCAAGGGGTATAACCCCAGACATAGAGAATAAGTCCGACCAACCAGGTTCCTCGCATTTATTTTCCACTGAGGACAGTGTCCCGACTAAGTGTGGGGTGGTGGTATTGCATGCTATACTTCTCTATTCGCATCTATGTTTGTTTGCTTTTGTTTCATTTTTGTTTCGTTGTGTTTTTTTTAGTAGTAAAATTTTTTTTTCTAGCTACGCATGAAATTATTTTGATAGGCAGCATGAGATTAGAACAAGAGTATGTGCTACAATTGTGACTATTGAGACATTTAGGCTCTAGTTGTGACTCATTATGTGATAGTGTGTGATTCAATTCCTTCACTTGTTGGGTTGAGAGTCTATATTACTACCAATCAAGTCGACCATGTGCCTTGTGTGTGTGAGATTAATAGTATATTCTATGTGTGTGGCTGATGCTAGAACTTGCCTGGTATGTATGCAAAGCGAAAATAAGGAATGTAAGTTTAGGATATGATTTAGGCATTTCTTTGACAACCTATACATGTTTACCTTCAGTTTTTCCTACCCATGTAAATCATCCTAGTTAAACCCTTTTGAGCCTTTAGCCTATTTCTTTGACAACCTTGTATGTAAGCCTAATCCATTTTTTTCAAGACCGTAATTTGATCCAAATTCCTAAGTGCTTTAAAGTGAAAAAGTCATGTGACAACATAAAGAGGAAATTGGGTGAGTATGATGCTTTAAATTGTAATAGTGCTTGAATATGTTATGAAAAAGAAAGGGCTATCATAAGAGGTATGTTGTGAAAAGAAAAAGGAAAAGAAAGCTGAAAAGTGAGTTGTTCTTAAAATTGAAAAACAAAATAGGAGAACAAGGGTGGGAGAATAAAAGAGTAAAGAAAGGTTGAAAGAAAAAAATGTGTCAATGACCCAAAGTGATGTATTAAAGTGCTTAGGAACCTAGTCACTATTCTTGGCCAAAATAGTCCTACCCGTCCCTTAGCCTACATTACAACCATCTAAAGACCTACTTGATCCTAATCTTAGCATTCCGACATTTAGTAGAGTACTACATTAAAGGCAAGCTTATGGTCATTAGTTGCTACATATGAATTCTTTGTGAGAGTGAGTGCAAGGATATTTTGATACCCATGTTTGAAAAATATGCTATACTTGTGAGTGATTATGGGTACTATATTGTGAGACACACATGGTTGATGAGTCTTGGATAGTTGTATATGATTCTATGCACCTTAACATTTGCATGCGAGTTGATCACCATCACGAGTCTATGCATGAGGTTAAATTGTTTCTACTTATAATCAGAAAGCTACTCTTTGTTGATAGTTGTTGTGCTTGTCTTGAAGAATGTTTTGTGTTGTGGCTGTAAAAACCCTAAGTTGATGTTAAAAGGACATGATATGTTGTTCGAGGACGAACAAAGCTCTAAGTGTGGGGTGTTGATGATAGGCGAATTTACGCGCCTATATCAATATATTTTGCCCATATTTTAGCCTAGTTTTGAGAACTAATTATCTATTTCATGCACTTTTTGTCCTTTTTTCTGTAAATGAGCTAACAAACATGATTAGGAAAGTTTCAGGTATAAATGATGCAAAATACAGCATTTTATGGCTTACTTGACGCAAAAGAAAGCTCACAAACGAAGTAGAAAGGAGCTGGACGCCTAAAGGACCAAATCTGCTGCATGGAAAATCTGTCCCGGGCTAAAACAGCATTTCTTAATACTTTGGGGACTGCATGGAAAATCTGTCCAGGACTAAAACAGCATTTCTGAAGACTTTGGGGATTTACAGACACAAAGCTGGATTTTGACAATGATACATTAACCTAGTACAATTGGGTTATGTATTTCATTAGTTTATTTGGATTAGGAGAATGTTACATTAACCTAGTACAAATGGGTTAAGTATTTCCTTAGTTTAGTAGGATTTGGTTATTTATTTCATTAGCATAGTAGGAGTAGGATAGGAGTATTATAAATACCCTATCATGCTAGAGATTTTAATCAAGTCCTCCCTTAGTGGAGGCAACTCCTCCCTTAATTCAAGAAATTCATTCTTAAACTATTAATTTTCTTCCATCCCTCTCATCTTCCACCACAAACATTCTATTCTTAAATTCCACAACAAGAGAATCGTTACTTGCTACGGAATCACAAAAACCACACGCCAAACACCTACTATTCACGCCAACCACCATGCAAAACGTGATATCCTTCGCATTCATGGGTAACTAAACCTCTTAGTTGGGGTTATGGAAGCCGAATGAGTTACTATCTATTGCTATGAGCTTGTGAGTTCAAGACACGTATATTGCTTATATCATTATTCTCTTCATCTTAAACTACATTCTTTGCGGTTCAAACACAAGAACACGCCATTCTAACATCTAACCTGTTCGAGAGAAAGGTTATTTGTCTAGAAAAGAAGACGCATAGACCAACGCCAGTCTAACATTTAACTTGTTCGAGAGAAAGGTTATTTGTCTGGAAAAGAGATAATGTCAAGGTAGTAGGACACCCTTTCCTATTAAAAAGCTAGTGCCGTAACTGGACTAACCTCTTGGAGAATTTGTACCGCTAGACACACTTTAAGCTCGAGAGAGTTAAAGTGAAATAGTCCTTGTTTAGGTCGAGAGACGCTTGGATTTACCATCGACTATAATTATCTATAAGCAATTGCATGTCAAGACTCTACACACTCATAGCCAATAGAGACGTATACCTCAGAAGGTGGACATAACCCCAACGCTTCAATTCTCATTGTTTCACAACCTACGAAATACTCTCTTTTTACTTTGCTATTTTTCAGCTTTTATTTCATTACTTTGGTTACTTATTACAATCCCCCCTTCTTACGAGACTTGCATCAAAAGTCTATTAATTTTGCTTACTTGTTGGCCAAGCTATTCCCTGTGGGATCGACATCCAACCCAGGTTGGGTTCTATATTTGCTAACGACCGCTTTACACTCAAACGAGAGCTGTAGATTGAGTGTTATCAGTATAATATAACCAAAACTAATTCCAAAGACCATTAAACCATTACCATGTAATCCAATTGCCCAAAACCACAATTAATGCATATTAAAGAACAATTATATCATAGGAAACCATAACCAAACCATTTACACCAAAACCCCCAATTATTAGTGGAAAACCATAACCCATTCAATATTGAAACCATGAAAACAACCATAAAATCCATAAATTCTTGGAAATAAGAAGTAGGGAAGAGACATATGCCTTAAACTGGGAAATATGATGGAAGAAAATCACCAAAGCAAGCCCCAAAGTAATCCCTAAGTTGATACCCTAGCTCTCTTAACCTAAAAGCTCTTGAGAGAATTTTTAAATATTTAGGAATAGTTGTCTATGTGTTAATGAATATAATAATAGGGTAAATAACCTCCTAAGTGTATTAGAAGTCATGGGTCATAATTAGGGTAAGTAGGGAAATATCTAGAATATCCCCACTTAAGTTCCTTAAAAACCCATCACAAGGATATGACTGACCCTCTTACGAGTCGTACCCTTCCTTATGATTGGTTCTCACTAGTCGTACCCAATCCTTAACCTTATATTAGACACTGTCCAGTATACGACTCATCCAACCAAGTCTTAACCTCAGCATACGATCTGTACCCGTAATCTGTATCCCTAGAAGAATGAATTACCAAGAGGATCAAACACTTCCCACCATAAGAGTCCCTGATATGACTCGTATCCAAGCCTTATGACTCATACCCTTAATTGGTGACGATTCCAGTGATCAAAACCATCCCACCAACTAACACTTGTCAGCATACACAGGACCATATCGCTCCTACCCCAGCATACGACTCGTATCCATGAGTTATATTAGGTCCAAAGAATGGTTTTCAAGGGAAATTTCTAAGTAAAAACCTAGGATGTAACAACGAGGAAGATCAAAACACCCTAGTTTCTAGACTTTAGAAAATTTCCTTGGTTTCTAGTTTCTAGGAAAGATACAACTTAGGGAACGAGTCATACACTTGGGTACGGATGGTATCTTCTATTAATATGCTAATCATTGTTGGTGGTGTGGTGTATTTAGTTACTGAAATGGGTATAACTTGGGTGGAATGAGTTATATCGGTGGATATGGGTTATTTGGTTACTTTATTTAACCTTAGACTTGATAACTTAGGTTGGATCTGAGTACGAGTGTCTCACTTTATGCTAAGGGCATGATTTATAGGTACTAGTCATACACTTTGATACGACTTTAGTTTGGGTGTGTTGTACCTTGGATAGTATTGGGTGAAAGAGGTAAATCCTAGTCTATGAGTGATGGGTACTGCTCATACAGGATATGTACAACTCATAAGGGTTAGTTATACCCTATGATAGTAATTAAATGCAGTTTAAGTAAGGGTTATTTGGACATTTCCCTACTTATCCTAATAAGGCCCCACGACTTACATTGCACTTGGGAGGCTATTTTACCTACTATTCTGTTCTTAAATACTTGGAAAACACTCATAAATCCTCTATAGAGTTTTGGGTATAAAAAGCTAGGATTTTATCTTAAGGGTAAATTGGGGCCTGTCTTGGTGATTTATGTCCATCATCATCTTAGTTTAAGGAATTTTATCTTCTCTCATTGTTAGTTCGAACTAAAGGCATAGTTTTATACAATACTTTCTGTGGTTTGATTATTGCATGGTTTTTTCTTATCAAATATGACTTGGGGTTTTTGGTTATAAATGTTTGGTTATGGTTTTCCTATGCATTTATTATGCTTTTATATGCTTTGATGGTGGTTTTGGATAATTGGTTTCATGGGAATGGTTATTTGGTAATGAATTTTGATTTTGGAAATACTATGCCCTCAATGTGTTTGATAAAATGACTAGAACAATGCTTTCACTATAATAGTAGATTTTCAATGGAACTTATGCATGGTTTAGACTTCGTAATGGAACCCTAAATAATATGAATGGTTTAAATGGTTTTGGAATTGTTTGTCTTAATAAATATACTTGTGGGTTACAAAGGAATCCCCCAAGTTAATATAGTAATGAATACTTGTAGGTAACATGGGAATCCCCCAAGTTAATTGGATAACATAGTCTATAGGTACATGGGAATCCCTTGACCACTAAAGGTTTGGCTAAGGACAATACTCACAAGTTATATTCGGTATGGAGATACCACTATCTAATAGCCTCGGTTAATAATAAATAAATAATGGTTTAGTTGGAAATAGTTTTAATTAAGAAGTAATGGTGAGGTGTAAAAGCTAATCGTGAAGGTGGGAGTCCAATGGATGAACACCAAAAACTCATATTTGTCAACATGAGGGATAGGTCATGGAGACTTTATATGATACTCATGAGGTACACGGGAATCCTTTAAGTACACTATACATATGTATCATGCAGAGTGAAGGGTACATGGGAATCCCCGACACTTATGGTATCTCTAGTTCATGCAATTACATGCATTGGGGCCCATTCAGGGGGTTACACTAGACCCATATAGCCCGTGGGTGGTTTTAGGACAATTAAACTTTACATACCCAGGTTAAAGGTTTTAACGCATTCTAAACCCGGTTTCCTTTCCCGATATGGTTATATATATAAATATATATGTATATTTTATCTGATATGGATGCTTTTACTTGGTTTTATAAGTTGTATTATTTTATTCTTATTCTGAGTTCATGCTAGCATTCACCCGCTAACCCATCTTCGAACGTTTGTATCCCCACGTGATGCAAAAATAAATCATTCTACTCCATTTAATTAGCGTTTAGACACTCGAGGGTTTGCTTTGGATTGAAGTGGTGAGCTTCTATCTTTCTGGAAGTCTCTATTTCATGGATGTTTAATTCATACTCTAAATTATTTATGGATATTAGTTTTTTCTATGGTTAGGGGCATGTCCTAATAGTATATTTGTATTCTTTTGGTTAAAGCCTTTTAAGGAACGACTATGGGTTGGCATAGGGAGAATCAATTTTAGTGTCGGCCTTAGCATTGGTATTGGTATTGGGGCTGACACCGATTAACGAGATTATTAGCTTTTTTATTTTATTTTATTTTGAGATTATATATTTAATTATTAATGGTACTTATTTAGTTATAGTTTGATCTATGGTTTGGATGGCTTGGTATGGCTGGATAGTTGGTATAGGACGATTGAACTCGGTCAGTTTGGTCTCGGTAATAGACCAATCCCAAAATTTATGATTTGGCATATTATGTTATCTTATTATATGTTCAAAATTCAGCTAATTTAGAGCAGACGATTGGAGGTTGGGTTTGGTAATAGGGGTGGTTTTCGATCCTGGTTGGACTTGGGATGCCCATTACAGAAAGGCCTTAGGTCGGATCATGTCACCCGAACTAGGGTACTGCATCTGATTGTGCTAATAGTGCTACACCAGTTCCTCTTATCCCTCTCTAGGCATTCCAGTCTAGCATGTCTAATGTTAAGTTTTGCCAACCTATTCACTTGGTTACCCAATTAGTGGCCTCACAGACTGACTGGGTTGCTTCTGTTGCTCTATCCGCTGAGGCAACTAGAGTTGGCCAATTCATGAGATTGAGTCCTCCTATTTTTATTGGTTCTAAAGTTGAGGAAGATCCTTAATATTTAATTAATGAGATAGAAAAGATCTTTTTTGTGATACATGTCGCTGATGTGTAGGGATTGGAGTTTGCCTCCTACCAATTAAAGATATAGCATATCAGTGGTACGTGGAATGGGATCAATCTAGGGGCAATGATGCTGAGAATGCTTTATTAGATAATTTTCCTAGTGCTTTTCTTGACTGCTTATTTCCTCAAGAGTTGAGGGAGGCTATGTTTGAGGAGTTTGTTAACTTGAAAAAAGGCAAGATGTCAGTCAAGGAGTATGCCATAAAGTTGCATCAGTTATCCTGGTATGCTCCGGAGTTGGTGTCTAGTATTAGGGCTAGAATGAGAAAGTTTGCTTTCGGTTTTTCACGAGACTTGATTCTAGAAATTAAGTATGCCTTGTTAAATAAGGATATGGATATTTCTCGTCTTTTGGATTATATGTAGCAAGTCGAAGAAAAGAAAAAGAAGAAGGCTGAATTTGGGGAAAGGTAGAGTAAAAAGTTTCACTACTCGAATTAGGGTTGAAGTCAACAGCAAAGTGGTTGAGATAGAGTAAAATGGTCTAAGAAGAAGTTGGCCAATTCTAGGTCCTACTCTACAACTAATGCTCCCTACTCAAAGCTGTCAGGTGATCTACATATGCAGAGTGGTGATGATTTTAGGGCACAGGGTGCCTAGTCTCAGGCTAGTGGGGCTAAGTAAACTCCACCATATCCTCCTTATGGATTTTGTGGTCAGATGTACTATGAGTTTTGCGAAGAAGGGAGGAACAAGTGCTTCAAATTTGGTTAATTTGGTCATCTATAGAGGGATTGTCCTTCTAAGGTTTCTTCTAGGTCGAATAAGATTCTTGTTGTTGTTTCATCCGCTCTTGCACCATCGAGTTCTACTTCTGTTTCTAGATCCAACACTGGCCGAAATCATCTCTATACTCTCACTACCCATCAGGAGTGTGAGGCATCCCCTGATGCTTTTACAGGTATGTTGAAACTCTTTTCTCATAATGTGTATTGTTTGCTTGATCTCGGGTCTACACTCTCTTATGTGACCCCTTTTGTGGCTGCGTATTTTTATTTTGGTCCTGAGTGCTTTTCCAACCTTTTTTTTGTTTCTACCTCGATGGGTGACTCTGTGGTTGGTAGGAGAGTCTATAAGGTTTATGTGGTATCAGTTGATGATAGAGAAACTATAGGTATATAATCGAGTTAAATATGATAGATTTTGATGCCATAATATGGATTGGTTGCATTTATTCTATTCTACTTTAGATTGTCGAACCCGTAATGTCATCTTCAATTTTCCAAATGAACCTATCATTAAGTTGAAGGGTAGTTCCATAGTACCTACAAAAAGGTTTATCTCATATCTTAGAGCCCAAAAATTAGTTTCTAAAGGGTAACTCTATCAGTTAGTGCATGTTAAGGATTCTAGATCCGAAGGTCCTTCTTTGCAAACCGTCTTTGTGGTCTGCAAATTTTTTGAGGTATTATATGATGATATTTCTGGTGTTCCTCTGGATAGGGAGATTGATTTTGGGATTGATCTTGTTCCAGACACTTATCGTATCTCTATCCCTTTGTATAGAATAACATTAGATAAGTTGAAGGAACTCAAGAAATAACTGAAGGTTCTTCTAGATAATGGCTTTATCCATCCTACTGTGTCCCTATGGGTTGCACCTATTTTGATAGTTCATAAGAAGGATGGTTCACTTTGAATGTGTATTGATTATCGACAATTGAATAAGGTGACCGTAAAGAATAAGTATCCACTCCCGAGGATTGATGATCTCTTTGATCAACTTCAGTATGCTAAATTCTTCTCCAAGCTAGATCTTCGGTCTGGGAACCATTTGTTGAAGATTAAGGAGGAGGATATCCCTAAGATTGCCTTCCAAATCTGATATGGTCACTTTGAGTTGTTAGTGATGTCCTTTGGTCTAACAAATGGCTCAGTGGCATTTATGGATCTTATCAATCAAGTTTCTTGTCATTTCTTTGATCTATTTATGAAAGTCTTCATTGATGATATTTTGGTGTACTCTAAGATTGAGGAAAATCATCTTGATCACCTCTGCTTTGTGTTTTAGACCCTAAAGGATTAGCGTTTGTATGCAAATTTCTCTAAGTGCAAACTCTAGTCGAATGTTGTTACTTATCTGGGTTATGTTATCTTTAGTGAGAGGATCATGGTGAATTCACAAAAGGTTGCAGTAGACCTATGACTCCAACCTACATTTGAAGCTTCTTGGGTTTAACCTCTTATTATAGAAAGTTTGTGGAGATTTTCTCTGCTATTGTTACCCTTTTGACCAAGTTAACTCAAAAGAAGGCAAAGTTTTCATTGTCGGATGCTTGCACAAGCAGTTTTGAAAAGTTGAAGGATTCCCAAAGGTACATATGGCTTTGTGGTCATTTTTTATGTGTCCCTGGTGAGACTTGGTTATGTATTAATGCAACATGAAAAGGTGGTTTGTTATGCTTCTAGATGGTTGAAGGATAATGAGAAGAATTACCCAACTTGTGATTTAGAATTATTAGTTATGGTGTTTGCATTGAAGATCTGGAGGCATTATTTCTATGGGGTTTATGTTGATAATTATTCTAAACATAAGACTTGAATATTTGTTCACTCAAAAAGAGTTAAATCTTATGCAAAAGAGGTGGCTTAAGCTATTTAAGGATTATGACATGTATCTACACTGCTATCTAGGTAAAGCTAATGTGGTTGTTGATACTCTTGGTAGGTTGTCTATAGGAATCTTATCTCATGTTGATGAGAAGAAACGAGATTTAGTGAAGGATATTCACCTTGTGGCTAATCTCAGAGTTCATCTCTTGGATTCTAAATATGGTAGCGTGATTGTTCAAGAGGTGGCAAAGTCATATCTTAAAGCAGAGGTGAAAAAGAAACAAGTGATGGATCCTATCTTAATGCAAATCAAGGATGATGTAGGTAGGCAGAAAGTAATGGTCTTTGAGATTAGTGGTGATGGTATATTTAGGTACCAGTGGAGGTTGTGTGTTCTCGATATTGATAGGTTACGACAAAGAATTATGGCCAAAGATCATGAGTCGCATTATACTACCATCCTTCGACAAAGATGTATTATGATCTTAAGGTGATTTATTGGTGGAATAATATGAAGGGGGATGTGGCCAATTTAGTGGCTAAATTCATGGTATTTCAACTAGTGAAGGTGGAACACCTAAGACCCGGTGGATTGTCTCAAGAGATTAAGTTGCTAGTATGGAGATGGGTGATAATTAATAGGGATTTTTTTGTTTGTCTTTTGCGGTCCCGCCAATAGTTTGATTGAATTTGGGTCATTATGGATAGGAAGACTAAGTATGCTCACTTTTTGCTAGTGAGGACTAATTTATCTTCTGAGGATTATGCTAAGTTATTCATTGAGAAGATCGTGAATTTTCATGGTACTTCCATTTCCATCATATCTAATCGGGTCACTCAATTGTCATCCCACTTTTGGAGGTCATTCCAGCGAGGTTTGGGGACTAAGGTGACCCTTAGCACCATTTTCCACCCTAAAATAGATGGGCAAGAGGAAAGGACGATCCAAGTTTTGGAAGATATGGTTCAGGCTTGTATAATTAACTATGGTGGTAATTAGGTTGACCACTTTCCACTCATTGAGTATTCTTATAACAATAGTTATCACTCTAGCATTTATATGGCTCCTTTTGAGGCCTTGTATGGTAGTAGGTATAAGTCTATAATTGGGTGGTTTAAAGTTAGTGAAAATAGGTTATTTGGTCTCGATTTGGTTTACCAATCCATGGAGAAGGTGAAGGTGATTTGGGATATGCTTAAGACCACCTAGAGTTGCCAAAAGTCCTCTGTGGACATAAGGCGAAGAGACTTGAAATTTAATGTTAGAGATTGTGTTTTCCTAAACGTATCTCCCATGAATGAAGTGATGCAATTTGGGAAGAGAGGGAATCTCAGTCCTCATTATGTCGATCCGTACTTGGTTTTGAAAAGGATTGATAATATTTCATACAAATTAGAGTTGCCTTCTAGTTCGGGCTTCATTCACCCTGTGTTTCACATGTAGGTGTTGAGAAAGTGTGTGGGTGATCCATCACTGATTTTTCCTATCAATGATATTGGTATTTCGGATTCCTTGTCTTATGAGGAAGTCTTAGTTGAGATTTTGTATTGGCAAATCAATCGACTACGGGAGAAGGACTTGGCTTTAGTAAGGGTTCTTTGAAGGAACCAAAAGGTTGAGAAAGCTACTTAGGAAGCCGAGGAGGACATGAAGTCCAAGTACCAATTCTTGTTTCCCATTTTGAAAAATCATGCTTAAGGTATGTGTATTCCCTTACATCTTTGTTTTATGTCTTTGTTAAATGTAAGAGTAGAGATATGTAGGGACTAATCATGCTATGTCATTTGAGGACAAATGATTCTGGGGGGGGGGGAGTATGTAATGACCAAGTTTTTTATCCTTGAGATTTGTGAGGTATGAGCTCCCTTCCTTGACTATGAATCACCCTATGATTCATAGGGTATCTTGACGGGTTATGTGACCCTAGTCATGAGGTGTCCAAAAAGAGATGTTGAAGTTACTGTCTTGGTTACGACTTGAGGGTACTGGTCATAAAGACTCATGATTAGTTATTGGGATGAGTCGTAGCCAAATCATGTAAGTTTGTGGCATGATTATTCTCTGAGTACGAATGGCTCACTATAAGCTATATGGATTTTGTTATGATTTATAGGGTGTAAATTGTTGGGTGTGCAGTGTATAGCTAAATGGGTTCTATGTTGATTATGATTAGGACCTACGAGTCGTAGGGTCCCATTATGATTTCTATGGCTGAGTCGTAAGGTTAGCAGCGTGTTGCCTTGGTGGTACTGCCATGGTTATGACTCATAGTGATTAGTCGTAAGGAGTGGCTTCGAGTCAAAGGGTTGATCCATAGTCAAATACGTCTCTTTTAAGTTTTAAAGTTAAGGGAATTTGGAACATTTTCCCTCTTACCCATAAACAAATCAGTAACTTCTTAAACACTCTAAAGGCTCTATAAATTCCCTCTTGCAATTCAAGCCAGGGTTTAGTGAAATTAATCATCTAAGGGCTCAAGGGTCGAATATTCTCTCTTAATTTCTTGGTGTTTAAGGCATGTTACTCTTCTTTCATTGTTAATATTGTAAAAGCATATGTTTAAAGTATTGTTCATGAGATGTTTATGTTGGTTTGAAACAAGGTTTGGGGGTTTTGAATGCTTCAAGTTGAATAATATTTTCCCATGGTTTAATTATGATTATTCATGCTTTAAATATGGTTTTGAACATGTGGGTACATGGGTATCGTGAATGGACTAGGGAATTGTGAATTTTCCCTAAACTTGTGACTTTTGAAGTGGTTATAACCTCAACCCCAAATGGTGAAATTGATTTTATTATGAAGAAGGTGGGAATTTGTGATATTGAACTAGTCTTGAACTATTGCATGATATAAAGAGGTATTTGAAACACAATGGTCTAATTTAATGAGCAAAGGGAGTCGGTGTTCCCCACCCTTTATTAATAAATAAAGGGAGTTGTTCTCCCCTAGTTAATGGAAATTGTTTTGGGATGTTATTACCTTGCAAGTGTAGTTTGTATGACGATACCACCAATGTATGCCTTAATGTGGAATATGGTTAAATGACTGGAAATGTGTGATACTTATTTTAATTGGGCTTTAATAAGGGTTGTGTGGCTGAGTCGTGAAGGTGGGGGTCTGAGTGACCGATACTGGAAACTACATTTTCCGACGTAGGGGTCAAAGTGACCAAGAAGTTTCAAGTCCCCCATAAATCATTACAAGATCAGGTGCTTAAGTTACCTCAGTATATGTTAGGAGGTTCGAATCCCCCACGTTCTTATATAAGATTATTCTCCTTTTCATGCAGCTACACGCACTGGGGCCCGACCTGGGGGTGAGAGTTGGGGCACATATTGCCCATGGATACTAGTATATAATTGTTAAGCTACACAATCCAGCCTAGAGTTTTAAGTGCATGTTAAGCCTTGTTCCCTATCCCAGCATGCGAAGTATATATATGTATATGCATTTGATTATGTGCTTTCGTTTGGAATGATTTTAAACTGTTGATCATGATATTATATTATCCTTATTCTTGAGTTACATGCTAGCGTTCACACCACTAACCGTCTTCGGATGTTGTATCCCAACGCGATGCAGTATTTGGCCATACTTCTATATCTCCTGCTTCCGTACTTCAAATGGCCCAATTTCATGATTGTGGTTTTCTTTAAATGGGGGTATTTAGCTTGCATATCTGCTCCTGCTTCCCAAGTAGCTCCCTCAACAGATAGATTTCTCCATAGAACCTTAACCAAGGGGACTTCTTCATCTCACAACCTACGAATCTGATGATTAAGGATCTTAACTAAGACTTCTTTATAGGAAAGTCTATATTTCATACCCATACTCTCTAAAGGAAGGATATAAGCTGGGTTACCAATGCATTTCTTTGGAAAAGAGACATGAAAAATTGAATGCACTGATGTCAATTCTGCAGGTAACTCTAACTCATAAGGTACCTTCTCAGAATGGTTCAAAATACTATATGGGCCAACATAACAAAGACTAACCTTCCTTTTACCAAACCTCTTGACCCTTTTCATGGGTGAAATTTTCAAATAAACTAAGTCACCAACACCAAACTCAAGATTTCTTCTCTTCACATTAGCATAGGATTTCTGTCGGGTCTGGATGTCTTTAGCCTTTCTCAAATCAATTAAACTTTTTCTATCGCAACAAAAACTGAATCTGTCCCTATCAAAGTAGCCTCACCTATTTTAAACCAACTAATAGGAGATCTACATCTCCTTTCATAGGGAGCCTCAAATAGAGCCATCTGAATACTAGAGTGATATATGTTGTTGTAGGAAAATTTAATCAAACGTAAGTGGTTATCCAAACTTCCCTTGAAGTCAATATAATAAGACATAAATATATCCTCTAAGGTCTGAATGGTCCTTTCTGCCTGATTGTCTATCTGAGGATGAAAAACTATACTGAGATATATTTGGTTAACAAGACCCCTCTGAAAAGCCATCCAAAAGTGAGAGATAAATTAGGTACCTCTATCTAAAATTATAGTCAACCGGGCCCATGAAACTTTACCAACTACCTGAGATAGAGTCTAGCATAATCCACAAATAAATATAAAGTATGGTCTGACGTGGTCATTCTATTTACAATGACCCAAATCAAATCCTGATGATGATGCATACAAGGTAACCATGTAACAAAATCCTTTTTCACCACTTCCCATGTCCATGTGGGGATGCTAAAATCCTGAAGCATACCACTAGGCCTTTGGTGCTCAACCTTAAACTACTGACAATTCAAACACTTAGCCACAAATTTTGTAATATTTTCTTCATACCATTCCACCAATAGATTTTTTGCAAATCATGGTATATCTTGGTGGCTCTAGGGTGCATATAATATTGCACACCATGCACGTATACTAATATTTACTGTCTCAAACCATCCACACTCAGAACGCATAACCTGCCTTAATAACAAAGTACATCATCTCTCCCTTGGGATCCCTATATTGCTTTTCTTTTACTTCATCCACCAATGTAGATTCTGAATTATTCTAAACCCATATACTACCTTTGAAAGAATCAACCAACAAAATACCTAATCTATTAAGCTGATGAACCTCTCAAAATAACTCCCTCTTATCCTCCTTAATATATACAAAACTTCTCATAGATAATATACTAAGGGTAACGACTTGCTACATTAGATAATATACTAAGGGTATCGACTTGATACAAAGCCATCCGAGAAGATGGCTTTGAGTGAACACATATTGTAAACTTTTATGATCTGTAAACATATTAACATGAACCTAACAAAGGTAATGCCTCCAAATTATTAAGGCAAAGACAACTGTTTCTAACTCAAGATCATGGGTTGGGTAATTCTTCTCATGAGGTTTAAGCTGTCTAGAGGCATAGGCTATGACCTTACCTCACTACATAAACAAACCACCAAGAAAATCTCTAGGAACATCATAGTAGACTACAAACCCATATGAACCTTATAGTAGAGTTAATACTGGAGAGAAAGTGATCCACATCTTTAACTTTTAAAAAATCTTCTTGTAGGAATCTGACCTCTAAAATTTTGCTCTTTTCTGAGTTAGTCGATACATAGGAGAATAAATAGAAGAATAAACTTGAACAAAACATCTATAGTAACCATTTAAACCCAAGAAAATCTTGATTTAAATAGATAGATATGCCTAGGCCAGTTTCTTACTGCTGTGGTCTTTTAAGGATCAACTCAAATGCTATCATCGAGAATGATGTGACCAAGGAAAGCTATTGATCTCAACCAAAATTTTCACTTGATGAACTTAGAAAATAATTGGTCATTCTTAGGGGTATACAATACAACCCTCAAATGGTTTGCGTGATCGCTCTCACTGTGGAAATGGCCAAGGTTGTTATCTCTTAAGACTATGGAGAATAAGTCTAATTAATGGTTGAACACCCTATTTATCAAGTCCATAAAAGCTTCAAGAGCATTCGTTAGTCCAAAAGATATAAATAGAAATTCAAAGTAACCATACCATGTTCTAAAGGTTGTTTTTGGGATGTCACATTCTCTGAATCTAAGCTGATGATAGCCTTATATGAGGTCCATCTTAGAGAAATAACTTGTACTCAGAAGTTGGTCGAGCAAGTCATCAATTCTGGAGAGAGGATACTTATTCTTGATTATGACTTTTTCAATTGAAGGTAGTTGATATCTATTTTAAAGAAACCATATTTCTTGCGCATGAAGAGAACCGGATCACCCCACAGAGAAATATAAGGACTGATGAAACCCTTATCTAAGAGATATTTTAACTATTCCTTTAATTTCTTAAGCTTAGATGAAGCCATTACATAAGGTGGAATTGAGATAGGATGGGTATCTTGGTGGAGATATATTTTGAAGTCAATTTACCTCTTATGAGGAACTTCAAAAAGATCTTCAGGAAACTCTTTTATAAACTCATTTACTACTAGAACTGACTGAAGGCTTGGAGTTTTAGATATTGAATCTTTGACTCAAACGAGATGGTAAATACATCTCTTGGAAATCATCTTTATTGCCTTAATATAGGAGACAAATCAACCCATAAGGCACTGTAGTACTATCCCTCCATTCTATGATGGGTTCATTAGGAAATTGGGATGTACAATTCTATTTCGATAGTCCACTGAGGCATAGCACAAGTGGATCCAATCTATAATAAGAATGACACCAAAATCAGTCATTTATAACATTACATGATCATCTAAAGTAACTATCTGAGACACTTTGACTGGGTAATTTTTGTATACCCGTATGGCTATAATATAACTACCCATAAGGGTAGACACTAAGAAGGGTTATGCTAAGATTTTAGGACTGATGCCAAAGTCTATTTCTATATATGGAGTCACAAAATAAAGTGAAGCTCTGGGTTATAATACTGCATAAACATAAACATAAAAGACTTGTAACATACCTATAATGTTGTTGGGTGTATTTATGCATTCTAGCATTACTATTCTAACTTTTTTAGCCTTTTTTTAAGGAAGATTCATGTTCTATATCTGTTGATAATGATATTAATGTACATATAAGTGTCCAAGTATGTATTTACAGTGTTTAATGGTGTTTTCACATGAGTTTTGAGTCAAATTGATCACTTAGAGTTCAATCGAGGAAACTAGTGTGACTAGCTTGAGCTAGGTGTTTGTCTAGTCTATCGTGTTGGATTATAATATGTTTAATGAGTCACTAATGTTGTTTGTGTGTATTTATATGTGAAAAAACTTGCTGATAATGTCCAGGGGTCAATTGGATCAAGACAAGAGTCAAAATAATAAACTTAAGATTAATGTGAATTAGCCTATGCTTAGCTCGTGTTTCTAGTTCACCGTCTTGAATGTTGTATTGTTTTGAATTCTAAATTATTGTGTTTTATGCTATATAATTCTTGGTGTATGGATTATGATGATATATAAAGGACATATAAAATTTCAAATTAAGTGTAAAAAACCTCAAAAGGTTTAGAATAGATCAATTGAAGCACAATACACAACTTGGATTCAATTTGACACCTGGAATGTCCTGGGCGAGTGAGGCCATGTGGAAAGTCCTATTGGTATGTACAACACACCAAAAGATTCAAAAGGAACTCAAAACAATGAACAATGCAAATTAGGCACGACGCTTCGCTTCTATAATACAATAACTAGTGCGGTGCATCACTATTTCCACAGATAACCAAAAATTAAATCCTTGTTCAAAATGGAATGGGCTATTTATTCTACTATAAATAGGACCTTATACACATTTTTATACATTTGGGGATGACTTTTGAGATTGAGAGGCAGCTATAACTTCATCTTTTTAGGTTTTTTTTTTATTTTTATTTAGTTCAGTCATGTCTTTAGTTGTTAATTGCAGTCTTGTGATTACGATTATGACTATTTTTGGCTAAACACCCTATTTATAGGGTTAAGACACCCTATTTATGGGGTTAAGTCCAAGATAATGACTACTTTTATTTTGAATTAAGTTTGTTGAATTGCTTATCATCATGGTTGTTTGTTTATCCTTGTTTTAACTATTTCAAGGATTAGATACCCTTAGAATACATATATTGTCAGCCTTGCAATCTCAAGAGAGCGAATAAGAAGATAGAAAATAGGGAGAAACAAAGTATGGTTCTTACTTCCTTATAAAATAAGGAGTTTGGAATTAGCGTCTAGGACAGGGATGTACCTAGAAGCCTTACTTGATTCACACGTAGGATGATAGCTTAAAGAACTTAATTGGACTATTACATCCCGGCTCAATGATATAGTTGTAGGTTTTAAATTAGGTAAATAGTTAGAGTTGATCATGCGTTTAACCCTATAAATCAACAGTCAAGATAAGCAATTCAATTAATTAAGTTCAATAATGTAGTATGATTGTTCGTAAGCCTTAACCCTGGGTCTCTATGCTTTTATTGTCCAAAGTCATTTACTTTTCTGCATTAGTTTAGTTTATTTTTAGTTTAAACCTCTAAAACTCTATTTGTTTCTCTTCTTAATTTGTCAAACTAGAATTGGATATTTGTTGAACACAAGGCCCTATGGGATCGATATTCGTCTTTTTTTAAGCTCACTATATTACTTGGTAAACCACGTACACTTGTGCGTGTGCTTGGGCGCTGTCAAGATTTTGGCGTTATTGCTGGAGACTTCTAAATTGGCAACTATCTTAGTTTTAGTTTAGCTACATTGAGTTGTAAATAGTTTAATTTTTTTTCGGTTTTTGTTAGTTTCTTTTATTTTTTTTATCATACTTCTTGACATGGAAGCCTAGGATAGATGGTTTTCGAGTGATGACTATTCTTGTTAGTGTATGGTTTGTGGCAATAGTGGTCACTCTTTAGATATGTGTATTGTCAACCCCAATTTACTAATATTTTTGGGCTATGATCAAAGACAATATACTATGTTAACTCCTACAATCAGCAACATTAGTTTCAGCAGTCACAAGTTCAGAATAACCAAGCCCCGCTTCAAATGAGTATTTTGGAATAGATGGTGAAATAACTTCTAGATGATCAAGTACAGTTGTTAGAAGATAGAAATATTAATGGGGCCATTCTAGAGATTCATAAAATGGTCATAAAGAATTTGGAGAAATAGATAGGGAACGTGCAATAGGTATATAATACTAGACTTCAAGGTGATTTGACATGTGACAGTGAACAAGTAATTGCAATTACTTTGAGAAATGGTACAATGCTTAATGAAGAACCTCCAAATACAACTAAGGAGGTAGATACAGATTTGACTTTCCTACCTATTGCAGACAAAGTTTATGATAAATCAAGGAAGTCTGAGTACTCAAAAACTAAAATTGTTGAACAGTTTAAGGAAATACCACCACCACCATGTGAATCAAAGATACTCAACTATCATCTTTCTTTTGAGACTAAAATTGAGAAGGTGAATATGAGTGAGTGTGTTGTGGATAGTGTAAATTTTGAAGTGGGACTGGTTGGGCCTTATTGAAAGCACTTTTCTACATTATGTTTCGATGATATCTTGTCTGAGGAATCATCTAAATTAATGGAAGAGTGTGAAGATGAGGAACAATCCTATATTCTTGATTTTAAACTGGGTAATCAATATAAAACACATCTTATTTTAAGGCCTAGTGGTTCACCATGCACATTCCATTACTCGGTTCCTTAATCTTTGTGCCACTACCCTATGAGCAAGGCAAAAAATTAGATACGATGTTGGGGGTAAAATTCATATCCTTAAGGTGGAGGAAAAAGTTTGTTAGGTCGTGCCGCGACACTAAGTCAGGCGCTGCTTGGGAGGCAACCCAAGTTAAGTAGGTATGTTTTTTTTTTTGTTTTTTTTTTAGTTTTATTACTTCACGTAGTTTTTATTTTTTTTTGAGTCACAGGTTTATGGGAAGTCTGAGTACCAAAAACCTGATCTAAGGAGCATGTTAAATACTGAGTGTGGGGTCCTCGGACCCTATTTATGATGAAGATGATACTAGCCAGGCCTAGAGGCCTCGGGGAGTATTTCTATCTCTACTTTTAAATTATACTTTGGCGACAAAGTAGATTTTTAAGTATGAGGTGGGGAAATCCCTACTTTTGGGCTCTATTTAAAATTTTGTAGGTTAGGAATAAGTGAGATATTCTTGTTGGTAATATATGTGATTACATGATGCAAGTGTTTTTCTTGTAAGAACATGTTGATTGAGTAAATTACTACTTTTGAGACTCATAGGCTCTTGATTATGACTCTTGTACTTGTTGGCTTAATGTTGAATTCATGTTATTATTTAGTTAAGAGCCTATAATGATCCTCCTTAAATTGAGCATATGTCATGTGTGTGTAAGGTTTTGTATATTTCTTGTTGCATGTGATGTCCAGAACTTACCCAGTGTGTGTGTGCAAAGAAAAACAACGATTGTGGGTTTAGGAGATAATATAGAAATTTCTTTGATAGCCTTGTTTTATACCTTCCTTTTGACCTACCTTTGTGCATAATCCTAGTAAGACCCTTTGAGCCTTTAGCTTATTCTTTGGTAGCCTCATATGTAACCTAATCCCCTATCTTAATGGACTTAATTTGATCCAAAGCTCCTAAGTGCTTTATTTGAAGTCTAATTAAGTTAAAGAGTTGGAAATTCCAGAAGAAAAAAGTGAAATTAAAGACCCTAATTAATAGCTATTGGAGTTAATAAAAGTGATATGTATTGTGGTTGGGAGTTGAGTAATGATAAGAAAAAGAAATAATTCTAACTGAATGAGTTATGCATAGAATCCCTCCACCATAGTGTTGAGAATGAGTTAATAAGAATGGGTGAAAACAAAAGAATGTGGTAGACAATAGTGGTGTAATTTGGTTGTTGGAGATTGGTCTCAATTGTTAAAAGTGATGTATTAGAGCGCTTAGGGAATATAGTCACTATTTTTGGCCAAAATAGTTCCTACCCGTACCTTAGACTACATTAAAACCCAAAAATACCTATTTGATCCTAATATTAAAATTCTAATATTAGTAGAGTACTACAGTAAGGGCAAGCATATGGTTCATTATTTGTAACTTGTGAATTCTTTGAGAGAGTGAGCAAAACTTGATTCTTGTGCCCATTGTGTGATAATTGCATTTATGTGAGCATTTATGGGTATCTATTGTTGTGAGGGAATATGTTGTATGAATGTGGTTGATTTGTATGATCTCTAGTACTAAGAAATTCGCATGAGTTTGCCAACGTGGGGAGTCAATTCTTGAGGCTAGGATGTTTGGAGTAGTTTTCACGAGCTATCAATTGTGTAATAACATGCTTAGTATGGAAACTTACATTTTGCGTAGTTATTGTAGTACTAACTTAAGTGTCTTTTAGAAGTATAAGTGTAAAGTCTCCTCATCTCATGATGCTTAGAGTAAAGAGTTCTTCGAGGACGAACAAGGCTTTAAGTGTGGGGTAGTGATGTTGGGTTTATTCTAGACTTTTTAAACTTTTTTTGAGGAAGATTCATGTGATATATGTGTTGATAATGATATTGATGTGAATATAAGTGTCCAAGTATGTGTTTATAACGTTAAATGATGTTTCCATATGAGTTTTGAGTCAAATTAATCACTTAGAGTTCAATCGAGGAAACTAGTGTGACTAGCTTGAGCTAGGTGTTTGTCTAGTCTATCGTGTTGTATCATAGTGTTTAATGAGTTAATAAGGTTTTTATTATGTATTTATATGTGAAAAAACGTTTTGATAATGTCCAAGGGTTAATTGTACCAAGACAAGAGTCAAAACAATAAACTTAAGATCTTAGTGAATTAGCCTATGCTTAGCTCGTGTTTATAGTTCACCGTCTTGAATGTTGTGTTGTTTTGAATTCTAAATTGTTGGTTTTATTCTATAGTATCATTTTTTAATGGATTATTATGATATATGAAGGATATAAAAGCTTCAAATTAAGTGGAAACAACTCAAAAAGGATTGGAATGAATCAATAGAAGTACAATACACAACTTGGACTCAATTTGGACACTTGGAATGTCTAGGGCGAGTGAGGGCGCGCGTAAAGTCCTATTGGCATGTGCGACACACCAAAATATTCATAAGACACTCAAAAATGTGAAACAATATAAATCAAGCATACCTAGCAGCTCTTTCAATTCGTTAACAAGTGCGGCGCGTCACTATTTACATAGACGACCAAAAATTGAATCCTTGTTCAACATGGCATGGGCTATTTCTTCTACTATAAATAGGACCTTATACACATTTTTATTCATTTGGGTACATCTTTGGAGATTTCGGGGCTTCTATAACTTCATCTTTTTAGGCTTTTCTTATTTTAATTTAGTTCATTCATGTCTTTAGTTGTAAATTACAATCTTGTGATTATGATTATGATTACGACTATGTGTGGCTAAACGCACTTTTTCTGGGATTAAGGCCAATATCATGACTACTTTTATTTTGAATTAAGTTTGTTGAACTTCTTGTCATCATGGTTGTTTGTTTATCCTTGTTTTAACTATTTTAAGGATTGGCTACCCTTAGAATACATATATTGTAAACCTTATGTTCTCGGGAGAGGGAATAGGAAGATAGAACATAAAGAGAAACAAAGTATGGTTCTTATTTTTTTATAAAATAAGGAGTTTGGAATTAGCGTCTAGGACAGGAATGTACCTAGAAGCCTTACTTGATTCACACGTAGTATAGCCTAAAGAACTTAATTGGACTATTATATCCTGCTCAACAATGAAGTTGTAAGGTACAAATTAGGTAAACGGTTAGAGGTTGGGAGACCATAATCATACGTTTAAACCTACAAATCAACAACCAAGATAAGCGATTTAATGAATAAAGTTCAATAACATAGTATGATTATTCATAAGCCTTAACGCTGGGCTTCTATACTTTGATTGTCCAAAGTCATTTACTTTTCCGCATTTGTTTAGTCTATTTTCAGTTTACACATCTAGAACTTTATTTGTTACTCCTCTTAATTTGTTATTATAGAATTGGATAGTTGTTGAACACAAGGCCTTTTGGGATCGATATTCGGCTTTTTTGAAGGCCACTATATTACTTAATAGACCGTACACTTGCGTGTATGCTTGGGCACTGTCACTTAACCACATCAGGATAACTCTCCTGATCATGTCGAGTTTAGATATCATAAAGTCAGTTTTGACGCCGTGCACTGGTGGCACTGGAGATGGTGCCCTGCTAAGTTGGGTGACCTATTGGTGCTGATGAGAAGTTGGATTGATCCTACTGATGAAAATACTTTCTCTTTTGGGCAACCACTAGGAAATCCTTGATCTTGTGGCAAGAATTGCCACATCTAAAATACCCATCACTGCCTACCTGTACTCTCTTTGATGTTTCTTACCACTTCTCATGAAAAGCGAATTGATATGACCACTATTCATGCTACCCTGATTCAGAGAGACTAGCGCCCTATCCTGATCCTCCTGCCTAAAGTTAGGCATTGGAGAACTAGCTAAAGATGGGGCTGGAACTAAAAATTTCTAGCAAAACTAAAAATGATTCCCATCATTAGACCTTTACTGTGAGAAGTTGAAGCTACGGGTTTTGGGCCACTTATTCTCCCTTTCCTTTTCTTTGAGTTTCTCCTCTTCAATTTGCTGAACATGGATCATCAATCTATAAAGGTCCATCTTCTTAACCAACATAGGTGTTCTGCACTCCTTAACCACATCCTTTGAAACCCCAGACACTAGCTTACTCATTCAAGCCCTAGAATCATCCATCATAGTCGGAGAATACCTCGACAACTGGGCAAACTTGAGTGAGTAATCCTTCATACTTATGTTACCCTACTTCAAATTTATTAACTCATGCACTTTGGAATCCCTAAACTCGAGTGGAAAGAATCTGTCTAAGAAGGCCATAGCAAACTCCCTCCAACTCTATAGGCCCCGCCTCAACACCTCTATCTTCCTTCTACTTCATGAACCAAGTATGAGCCACTTTTTGCAATTGGTAAGGGGATAAACTAACACTCTTACTAGAAGTAACACCCATAATATCTTTCACTTTTTTCACACTATCAAGAAACTCTTGCGAATCCTCCAGGGACTTAGATCCAGAAAATATTAGAGGAATCATTCGTGTGAAGTCTTGAATCCTAGCTGCTACTGTGCTCACTACCAGATTGGTTGGGGCAACCACTTACTGGTTATTCTAAGAATCAACATTATAGGCCAAAATAGTGAAAGTGGACCTGATCTCGGCATGAAAAACATGTTCGTTCAGAGGAAATTCAATATATCTTATGCTCTTTTGCACGACATGAATACTGAAAGAATGAAAACATTCCTAAAATGTCTCATATCCTCTTTCCCATAAGTGTGGAATGTTTCACACCCATGCACAAGGCTTTACTTAACAGGACACTTTAAAATCCTAGGCTCTAATACCAAGTTTTTTCATGACTTGAGACTACCCCCTAGTAGTAACATGATACTTAAGGCCATAAGTGACCCTAAGTTAACCCATGATCTAGCATCTATTGTGAGCACTGAATAAAATAATAATAAAACATCATATGAGAAAGCTGAATTGATAAAACTTCTATTCAGATGTAATACTAAAACAATACTATATATGGATGAATTGCTATTAAAATTGAAAACATGTCTGACTATTTGAAAGCCTCTAAATCATGAGGAGTTGATGGGAAAAATACCTAACTAACTCCAACTATCTAAAATTAGGAAAATACTAGAAGTAACTACAAATAATTTGTTCTCAATGAATGAGGATTCAACACAATTGCTGCTGAGTAGTACTAAACTAACTAAGGGCGATCGGGGAACTGAGCATCCAAACCTATGTTATAAGACAACATAGAACAAAAGAGAGTATGCGATCAGTACTTTGAATATACTGATACGTGAGATAAGGACTAACTAAAATTATATAGATAGTGAGGCCGAATGCATGTACATGTAAAACAAATGCAATACCAAGTAAAACATGTACTAAAATAATCTACAAAACTTACTGACTGAATAGCTGATAAACTGAACATTTGGTTATGCAAACCTAAACTGATATTATCTGAATACTGAACTGAACCATGGGAGGTATCATGTAAATTATATGCCCTAATCTGAGCTAATTGAGGTCCAAATTATGACCCTAGTTGGAAGGGGTGTCAAAACCTTTCCCCGGGTACTAATACTAGCTGTGTGGATCCACTAATCTAATGTTCCAAAGGACTAGGGTATTAGTCCTCTACTAGAGGGTGACCCCTAAAAGAGTGGAAGTCCTCTACTGGTGGGTGACATCTCACAACCTACGCTCGATACATAGTTTTAGAACTTAGGGATTGCTACTAAAGTTCTCAATTCTTTACTAGTAGGTGAGCCTTCATCCCTAGGTTAACTTAGTGTTAAATCCTAATCTCAACTGAACTGACACTAGTACTAATTAAAGTTAACTTGACTCATAACTAATAATTACTTATCATGAATATGAAAATCTGAATATGATAATAAAATTATGATTTGACTGACTGGTTGCTTGAAATCAAAAAAATGTATAAATATATAGGTATCGAGTGTTCATAACCCTCCATCACTGAAGAATACTTTAAGTACAATATCATTAATTAAAACACTATAAGGAAATTTGTGATTTAAATAACCAAAACATAGAATATATCACTAACTAATGAAAACCATGATTACAAGCATGGAAATATGTTAAACTTATGAGGACAACATGCTCACATGGTTCAAATCATAAATTGGTAAACTAAAATGGTGTCAACTGAACATATTATGGGTGACTAAGATTATGAAGCATGTAAAAACATAATTAACATGTGAAAACACATTCTCATGGTTTGAATTCAAAACTATTAAGAGAAAATCGAGTAAATACATACTTAACATTGAAATTTTATGAAAAGAGGGAAAAGGGTTTATACTTGAAAACAAGGGATTTATTGAGACTCAATGGGTAGAATGAACCCATTGATGAATATCCCACATATCTGAGTTACTTGAATTCTTGAATAAACCTTGGAATTGGGACCTTGGATGGTTGAATTCTTGGAAGAATCTCTCAATTTGTGTTCTTGAGAATGGGAGATGATTATATGTTGTTAACTGATGATGAATGGGGCAGATAATTCCCTTCTTTGGTTTTTAAGTCATGGATTGGGTTTTTAGGGAGAGGAGAAAAGGAACGAAATTCCCCTCACCCCTTTATTGAAGTTGAAAGATTTACACAACCTCTGTAGCACGGAGGCTATCGCGAAGGCTATTCTCCATGACACGTTGCGTATCATGAAGTCTAACCTCCATGAAATGCTATTTATTAAGGAGACTATCCTCCATGACATGCTAAAATTGTAGAGGGTTACTGCCTCTATGGTCTAAAAACACTGTGAACCTCTTCCAAAAATTTCAAAACTCTTCTGGATGACCCTTTTAACATCCCTAAATATATTTCAACTCATAAATTAATATTTCAAACTTGGTAAGGATAAATTAAAATGTTTGAAATCTTGTGGTGTCAAAATAGCCATATCACTTGTACTTAGTGTAAATTAAATGGCTTTAGGACTTCTAAACATATGATGAATCACTGGAAACTCATCTAAAATCTTGCAAGGTAATACATAATACCAACAATAGTGCCACTTCAAGTCATGGTACATATTATATGATCCTAGATGAATAGAACACATTAAGTTGTGAGCCTTCTCTAAAGTTTAATAAAGTCAGAAACGTACGACACAAATTTGACCAGTAATCCTTAAAACACCTTATGAATCAAGTAATGCCTTTTTTGCTTCACCACTCGACACTTTATCCCAAGTTACACTCCACTTCTCATCATAAAATTATTGATCTTGAATCTTCTCTATGAATAAGGATCTCACCTCGAAACAAGTCGAACCACATTTGGGCATCCAAATATTAAGTTGAATAAACTAGTTAGCTAATGAATGAATGTTCAAGGCCAAAGGTCGCTCATCCACCAAAAAATAAGCCAAACTCCCCATGCTTGTTGCCTTCCAAATCAAGGCATCCACTAACAATTGCTTGGACATATGATAAAAAATAGTGACATCTTAATCTTTAATCAACTCTAAAATATTTGTGTTGTCTTATATTAATAACTTGTTAATCGAAGAAGTACTAAAGGTTTGTGGTGTCACTGAAAATATCATAGTGAACCGCATATAAATAATAACTACACAACTTTAAAACAAATAAAACTGCTAAAGGTATAAGATATTATTTTACATTTTCCATCAAAACATCACCCGAGACAACTCTAGAAGCATAAGAATACTTTGAAACCCACACCATCCTTAGTGAAAGTCAACGTATGATCCAAAGTCAACAAAATCTTGAGCATCGAAAATATCCTTTTGAATTTCTCCAACCCTTAGAAAACAACCTATTTTTGAGTAAATTTAGTCAAAGGAGCTGTAATAGAAGCGAAGCCAATAGTAACATATTAACCCAAAAAGACTCTACCTCTCTGTGGAAGTAGTAGGTATAGCCTAATCATGAACAATTTCCACCTTGGATGGATCAAACATAATACAATCCTTGGTCACAATATGACCCAAGAAAGACACTAGTCCGATAAAAATTCACACTTGGAGAACTTGACATACAATTGCTCATCTCTCTACCTCTGAATTACGATCCTCAAATACCCCCACATTCTTATTAGTTCGACTTCAATAGTGGTGAGTCCTCCTTATTTAGGGATCTAACTTAGTTGGTACTTTTCTTCTTTATACAAACATTGTTCTATAGATAGCTGGGGGGCATGTCCATGCATATTAATTTATTCAAAATTAGAGCCTTAATATACATTAGATTATGGTTACTATTGGCCCTTCGAGCTCAGTATTTTAGTCATTTAACTCTCATAAGTAATGTGTTCCTAGAACTTATAAGTTATTTTTTCAAGTATTACTTTAGCTTTTATGTCATTAATGTTATTTGATATGCAATGCCAAGGTTTAGCTTGAGACAACTTTTCTAAGCATTGTGTCTCATCCAGAATTTCGACTAAAGTCATGATATTAATGTAATTTACTCTCCATAGATGCTTGTACTATTGTCATCAAATGTTGGGGATATTGCTTTGTTTTTTGCTTTTTTTTTGTTGTAAAAAGAGGTCATTTAAGACTTATTCTATTTTGAGCTTCTACTTTGTATTAATTATTTTTCTTTTTCTGATTTAAAAAGGATTGTCTTACCTACCAATGGGGTTGAGATAGGTGCCATCACATTCCGAGTTTTGGGGACATGACAAAAACAATTGTTTGAAGGCTTTGAGTCCAAATCACATACCTTTGCAATTATTTCATGGTATTGACAATAAATTATTTTTAATAAGATATTGAACTAATACTAACTACGTACATCAACCTAAGTAGTAGGCTCGAGCTTTGTTAAACTTTCCTTTAAATTTTTAGAAGCAACTTATTGTCAGAGGTTTAGACTCTTTGTAAAACCTTCCACAATCCAATATTCCAATGACATTATTTTGAAGTAGTTGGGACTCACAATGTTTAATTTTAAAGATGTTTGTCTTCTAGCTTCCACATTTGGGCTTTAGAATGAGCTTTAACAAATGACTCTTTAAGCATAACAAGGAATCATAAGAATTTTCACGTGATAATGAGTAAAATGTAAGATCTCCCCTTGATAAAGTCTCTCTAAAATTCTTGACCAAGGCCAATTAAATTTCATCCTAGGTCAGGTCATTTCCTTTGAATGTTGTACTAAAAGATAGAATATTCTCATGAGATCCATCTTCACTTCATACTTAGTAACATCCAACATACAAAATCTTTTTGGGATAAGACTTAGTCTTAGGCTGAGTTTTTAAGACAGTTGGACATATTTCCTTAAATAGGTCTTTTCAAGAGTAGAGGTAACTATGGGTATGATATACACGAGTATGAAACAAATTTGATCTTCTTATAAGATCCTCTATGAAAGATTCTACTACTGGAATATCGAATCTAAAATCACTTCCTGACCCTGCAACTCGACGTTTTGTTGATTGGGTTTATGATATGAGACTAGTTCCCAAATTTTTCTATGGTAGGGCCTCCAGTTGTGGAGTATTGTAATGACCCAGATCACATCATGTATAAAAATACCTGAGGATAAATTTATGATAAATAAAACACTACTAATAAACCTGAGGTAATTTATTTTATGGGGAAAATTTAGGCCCAATATAATGGTACCAAGAACAAAAAGGAATTGATAGACTTGTCGCTTACTGTTGCAGCAGTAACCTACCAATAGCCACCTTGCATTATTTTTAAAACCTTATTTATTTCAATAATTTTAGGTCATCCAGCCAACTCATTAAACGTCTCATCATAATATTTGATGTATTCTCCATCAAAATTCATTATCACTATAGCTAATGTTTCAACAACAAACTTCTCTATAACAGGAACCTCTATATCACCTTTATCTATGACAGATACAACACTCATGTATCTTGGTTGTTTTATTGACTAACACATATTAAACTTCACCTCTTTTTTGCTTTGCCTAAACTTTAACTCATTACTCTTCGTATCCACTGGCACTCTTTCAGTGGCTAAGAATAGTCTATCCAAGATTATGGGTACTTCAAAGTCCACTTCATATCAAGGATCAGAAAGTTAGCCAAAAATATTGGATTACCAACTTTCATAAGCATAACATACAATATCCTTACTGTCCTCTAGACCAAATGGTAAGCCATAAATACTGGTAAAGTCATTGGTTTGTGGCATCCCAAGATTAACAATAAATTGATATCTAGTGGCATCAAAATAATGCTAGCTTCAAGATCGTGTATTTCTTTCGCAATGTTGAATGAACTGATTATGCAAGGAATAGAGAAAGAACCTGCATCTGCCTTTTTTCAACCAATGATTGTGAAGGAATTGCACTACATATTGAGATTGTCGACCAACTCAAAGAAGACCATCCTTTTCATTGTGACTAAGTCCTTCATGAACTTAGAATATTCTAGAATTTTCTCAAGAGCTATCGTCAATATAATTTTCACTAATAACTGTTTTAACAGAGAGAGAAACTTATAAAATTTACCATCTTCTAATTTATTTTTCATTATGTGTGAAAGAAGGAGGAATCCTGGGGATTTAAGTTAGAGGATTCAACCTTTTTTTTCTCCCGCTCACAATAACATCATCATTCACACCGGTACACTTTTCAGTATCCACCTTTTTGTCATTAATGATTTTTGTCTTTTTAGACTCAATTGAATTCTCATTAAATAAACATCATTAGTGTCATGACTAGATACTATTCCCTAGTTGTAAGACGGTGCTTAGAGTCACAAATGACCCCAAGCTAATCCATAGCCTAGCATAAGAAATAAATACTTAAAGAATGTAACAAAATACTAGGCGGAAACTAACTGAAGTAAGCTGATAAGGAATAATCATAAAGTCAAGGTAAATACTATCTGAAAATACTAAATAAAACTGAAAACGTGACTAACAATCTGATTATGTGAAAGCCATCAAACCTGATGAGTTGTTGGGACAGGTCCCAACTAATTTTCACTAACTAAATTAAGATAAAGTACTAAAAGAATAACTAATAATATAACTGCTCCTCGACTGATGAGGACTCACCAAGGCTGCAGCTCAGTGGCATATGAATGTGCTAAGGGTGGTCAGGGTACTGAGTGTCCAAATCTATCTTTTGAAACAATATAGCACAAATATGTATGCAGTTAGTACTTTGAATGTATTGAGTATGCGAAGTGAAAAACTATCTGACATACCTATATATATTGAGCATAAATGTATGAACATGAAAATCGAATTCAAGACTAAGTATATACATATGTTGGGTAACTGAATAACTTAATTATTGAATTCTGAACACTTAGTCAAGCAAACCTAACTGAGCATAATCTGAATACTAAACTTAGAATAGTGGGAGATAACAATAACTGACATGCCACAATCTTAGAAAATTAGGGTGCAACCTATAAGCCAAGTCAGAAGGGCGTTAGTACCTTGCCAAGGGTACAAACATCGGTTGGTGTGGATCAATAAAACTGATTTCTCAAAGGATAAGGATATCAAGCCTAAATTGTTGGGTGAGACCTTATAGCCTACAGTGGTGTCAGATTTCTAGAACTTAGGGACTGCTACCAGCGGGCTCTGCCTAATTGTAACACCCCGTACTTTTACCTAGCTTAAATTCATCCCAAAAATGTCAAAGACTTGCTTTAAAGATGGATACACTTTTATACATGTGGAATTTTCAAGATTTTGAATTTTCATTTTGTGAAAAATTGAATAAGATTTTCATCGATATAAAATTCACCCAAATCCAACACTCGGGAAAAGAGTTATGGCCATTTTAGAAAGACAGTGTACCACCTTAGCCGTCAGTGCATCGCAAAGCCAGCGAAATGGCAATTGTCAAAAACCAGTGAGCCTCCACAATATTGGTAATTTACGCCAAGGCTAAATTTCAAAATTATCCTTTTCCAATGTTCCAACGCGATACTACCGCATCGCGGTGAACTTCCAGGTCGCAACCAAGGTGGCAACCCGATTCTACCGTATTGCACCACCATGCAATTTCCCAGTTGTCATTTTTCAGTGGCTTGGCACAATAGTGGCACGTCGCGCCAATGGCCCATATCAAAAAAACTTCATGAAAACTTAAAGTTGCACCCAATGTTAAATCAGACTTTTCCCATGATTTTATTCCACCCAGATATGGGATTTAAGGCCTAAAAATATTTAAACCCTTCATTATTCACTTTTTTCCAAAATCAAAAGTTATTTATCTCTCAATAAAATAAACCCTAGCTCTCGAGAATCAAGATTAATCCCAAGAATTTCTCCAAAAACTCATCAAATTAAGCATGTTAGATGTTCATCCATGGATCCTTACCTTACATAGAGCCCAATAATCCTTTTTCAAAATTCAAGATTTATGATTTATGATTTACATGTTTGAATTAGATTGAATTCATGTTCATGATGTTTTTTGAGTTTTAATCCATGATTTAGATTACAAGTTCCAAGAATTTATTCTAGTATGTGTTGAATTACATGATATTTATGATAAACCCTTCAATTTGAAAGTTGATTGTTGTAACCATTTAAATTTAAGTGTTTATGATTTAATGAACCAAGTATGCTTCTCATGTGTTTGAAAAATTATCTATGAGAATGAAATAATGCCATTATATCATGCTAACATGTATTCCCTATCCATGTACAAGATAATGGATTACAATTGTTTGATGAATTGTCTCTATGAATGAATTATGACTAAGTGAACGTTGTTATGTTATTCAAGAGGATGCTTTGCTTTAGTTTTCATCCTATCGAGTCCTGGGGGTATTTAATACCCAACAATTTAGATCTTTACCTAGAGCCAGTTTCAATAACAAGATAGTATTAGTCATGTCATGATCAGTAGTGCTCTTAGTCAGTTACAAAACTCAGTAGAACTCAGCCAGTTACAAAACTTAGGAAAACTCAGTAAACTTTATATCAGTCCAATCCAGTTCAGTATGATCAAATTAATATCTTTTAGTTGGGAGTAGGATTCATCACCGAGTGAGCCTAGGAATGAGGTCTCACCCATTAGCTAGGACTGGGTCCCTAGAAGCAATCCCTAAGTTCCAGAACTCCGTAGCCAGCATAGGTTCAGAGATGTCACCCGTTAGATAGAACTGACATATTCAGGTATTACCCGCTAGCTTAGGACTGATCTTAGGGGTCACCCATTAGTCAGGACTGACTCAACAGAAGTTGTCTTTACCCGTGGCATGGTACTGACACTCTTCCAATTGGGGTTACAAATTGGACCCCAACTCAATTGTCTTATCTTATTTAGGGCATGTCGGTTAGATAATTACCTCCCACAGTTTTAGTTTCAGTCTTCGATTTAGAACACAGTTCAGTTTTATAGTATCAGGACTGCCATCTAAAGTCAATCAGTCTCAGTTATTAGTAAATCTCATAGTATCAGTCACTCAGTTATCAAAACTCAATACTTAGCTTTAGAAAAACTTAGTAATAGTATACTCGTACTCTTATATTTAGTTACTCTATATCATTTAGTCAGTTATTGTTTATGCATATGGACCCTTGTATCATCCTTACCTTATTAGCATACCAGTACTTTCCCACATACTGACTGCATACTCGTTTCTTGCACTATGATATTTCATATCATACGTTCAGACGCTTAGGTTCCTGACCGCGCTTAGCCAGATTCAGTCAGCAATAGATGATTTGGCAGTGAGTCTTCCTCTATTGAGGATATTCTTTTTATTTTAGTGTTTTAGTCTAGCAGTAGCTCAATAGTTAGAGTTAGTTGGGTCTTGTCCCATTAACTCTACTTTTCAGAAAGATTCAGTAAGAGGCTTTTCGAACTAGATTTACTTGGCTGGTGCTATACTAAATTCATGCATGAAATATAATACTATGTGTGACTTTAGTACTGTTATTTATAACTCCTTAGAGATAGAGCCTCAAGAAAAATCAGATTTATTTACGGCTATGTGTGAGGCGAACATTTACATAACAGCATTATATAATCATTACGCCAATTTATTTTATGTAGCTATAATGACAAATATCACTCTAACTGTCATTCCTCAAGCCCCCGAAGATTCATCATCCTCTAAAAGGCTGGCACATAGTGGTTTTTCTGATTACTTTTATGATTTAAATGTCTGGGACAGGGTTTCTCCATCAACAACATACACAATAAATTATCGGGAAGAGCTTAGGTATTATCTTTAACAGCCGACAGAGGATCGTAGAGAAAGGATTAACGCATTGAATTGGTGGAAGAATAATGAAAGACAATATCCTGTGCTTTCAAGATTAGCTAGAGATATATTGAATATTCCAATATTAACCGTTGCATCGGAGAATGCTTTTAGTTAGGGACGACAACAACTTGGAGACAACTGACACTCATTGGGAAAATGCTATGAATGTTCTAGTTTTTCTTAGAGATTATATTAGAGCGGAATGAAGAAACCAAGGGATGGAGGTGGAGCTGAAAGACGAACAAAATATTGAAGAAATTCTGACTTCAAAGGAGAACTCAGCACAATCAAGTCCAATGCATGATTTTGCCTCCATTGATTTTTGACTATGCTATGGCAGTTCCCGTTAATATTAACATGAACGAGTTGGAAAAAATGATGCGAAATTTATAGATTTTTCATTCGTTAAATTATAAGTTTTGGATCATTTTCCAATCAATAAAATACAACATTCATTCATTCCTTGCTTTGTAATTTTTTTCATTTAAATTTAATTTCTTGTTTGAATTAAATACTTTTAATATATTACTATCAAACTTTACACTAAGTAATAAACAATTAAACATAACAAACATATATACACATAATGGAAAAATAAATTTCTTTTAAGTTCAAATATAATGAAAACATATAATAAATATATGTTCAAACTTCAAAACTTCAAGTATTATTATATTAGGTAGCATATTTTAAATAGACTCTAAATTATATATATTTAACGTATAAATATAGTGTATATATGTTTTATATATATTCTTTCAACTTTCAAGTGATATTTTAAGTAGTATATATTCTACATATATGTCTATATATTTTTTATATATTAAAATAGTATATATTTAATGTGTATATTTTAAAGTGGTATAATATGTAGATTGTAGTGTATATATATTATATGGGTATATATTTTCTATAGACTCTAAACTAGTATATATATTTAACGTATACATGTGTATATGTTTTCTAAATTAGTATATAACTATATATATAGTGTATATATGTTGTATGTATATTCTTTAAAGTAGTACATATATATGTGTATATATTTTTTGTAGACTCTAAAGTAGTATATATTTAACATATACATGTGTATATATTTTTTAAAGTAGTATATGTTTAGCGTATATATGTTATATTTATATTGTTTAACGTATTTAAAATGTATATAGGTGGGTATATATAGTGCATATTAAAAAAAAATATTTAATTTCAATTTTTTTAAGCTTTGATTAGATTTGACCGGTGTGAACCGATTTGGACCGGTTTATGTTTAATAGGGTCGGGCCTGGTTTGTTTGAGAAAACATTACTGTTGGGCTCGATACCAGATCGGCTGGTTAAAAATGGCTCAGAATCTAACCGACCTAGAACCCAATTAAACTTGATGGGCTGGTTCCGGATTGACCCGTCCTGGCCCGTTTGACAGGCATACTTTCATCTCTCAACCGCCGCCTTAACCTCCACTCCCTTCGTCATCCCCTTCACAAATAGCACTAGCCGACGAATTACGGCTATCACTCCACCTCTTTCTTCTCCTTTTTGACTGGCTACTATCAGGGCAAGAAACCACCACAATCATCACGTTGCAAATAAGTCTCCACCCATTAACTACGACCAATGAATGCTCCACTAGTCATCATTGATCAACCATCATCGGAACACCATATCAACCGCCTCCCTTTTTCCCGTCAATACTGCGCCAATGACCTATGCTTTGTCTAAGGCAAATCCCAATGGCTGCAAAAATATGGAGAAGTGTATGTCTACAAGCAGGAGAAGGATCGAGTGTCTAGAGAGCGGTCCAGGACGACGTCCTCTACCATCAGATCCCTAATACATATACATATCTTGAATGATTCATATAAAATTCATATACATATCTTGAACCAGCTCTTGAATTTCCACCATCAAATTTTGAATCCAAGATGTCTTGAACTGTCACATCTCAAATCCATCTGCTGTGGCATACAAAACCGTTCAAGCTAAGAGAAATTTTGGAGTTTGGAGATTGATCAATAGAGATTGAAGATGATGATGTTATTGTAGATACAAAAGAATAATTTATTTGTTAAGTGAGTCTGGAGATACATAAGAATGATTTATCTAATAGAAAAGCACAAGAAGATACATCACGCGACCCTTCATCAAATGTACAAAAGTTATGTATCTTACTGAATATTAGATTACAGATACATAGTAAATTAAAAATCTACAAAAATCACGTATCGAAATGTTTTTTTTTGGTTACTGATGCATAAGACTTATGTATCTAAATGTATCTTTGTGATATTAATACGTAAAGAGATATGTATTGGTACTTATGTATCTGGTGGTGGTGTATCATTAAATCACTTAGTTGTTATGTATATTTTAATAATGTATATGGTAAGTTTGTTATGTATATGCAGTCTCAAAATTCGGGAAAGAGAGTATTTATTAAAAAATTCGGGTGAAAGGATAATTATTGATTAAAATTCTAGGGTTTATGTTATTTATACAATAATTAATTCACCGTAATTTAAAACCCATTACCCAGACCTAATAAACCCGACCAACCCAATTCAAATTGAAACTTCTAAGATATGTGTCTGTTACTCAAAAAACAACACAGACGCATCTCTCTCACTCTCTCACTAACAGAAAAATCCTAACAGTTTTTGTTCGATTCATGCTTCTCCTCACGGCTTAATAAAGAATCGAGAAAAGATCTATGTATGTTTCTTCGTACATAGATCTTTTCTTACAATTTCAAAACAAAGAATAAAGAAGATATATGTATGTTTCTTCTTCATCTGCATCTTCCATTTTATTGTTTTCTTGTGTTGATTTGTTGTTGTTTGAATCCAAAGTTCTAAAGAATTATTTTTTGGTCTGATTTTATAGGATTGTAGTCCTTGCTCTTGTTGATTTTGTGGTTGTGCATTAATTTGTTGCTGATTTTAGGCTTTTGGCATTTTTCTAGGGTGAGAGAGACGTGTTGCGTGTTGTGTTGAGTAATAGAGACACGTCTCTTGAAGATTTTATGAAATCGGAACGGATAATGAGTTTTAAATTAGGGTGGAATAATTATTTGAGGGTAAAATAAATAAAAATGAATAAACTATTTGGATATAATAATTTGGAAGCTTTTTCTTTTTTAAAAAATAAAATAAAAGAAATAGAGTAGTTAAGTATTTTTTTTTTTATAGATCTTCAAATTTCAAAAATAGCTTAGATTTTTTTTATTTTAAAATGTGTCTCAAACTTTTGTATTTTCATAAAAAGATCATCAATTATTTGGAGCCACAACTAATCTGTATGTACCTTTTCCCCTTTATTTTTTGATTGTTTGGGTGAAATTTTAGAATTTTTAATTCACTGATAATAAATGATGTCAATAAAATTTCTCCATATACAAGATTAGCAAGTATATTTGTTTGGTATGGTTGGATATTCGTAATAGTTTTTAGAACTTAAATGTTACCAAAAAATGAACTTATGAAAATAAGCAATATTTTATTTTATTTTGGAAAAAATTATGTCCAAACATATTTTTAACTTCAAATCAAACTTCATAAAAATTACGTTTTTTTTTTTAAAAAAAAATAGAAATATATGTTCAAACGTCAGTTTAGTTTCATCAGATGTTTGCCAAATAGCAAACGAGACCGAATAAGAATCACCCTAATATATGAAAGAAATAGCTCAAAGTAGTCCATTATTTTTAAAATTTGGATAATAATAATAATAATAATAATAATAATAATAATAATAATAATATTCTTTACCATGGTTAAATACAAATGATTCATATTTGTTTTTTAAAAAAAAGGAATTCTTCACTTTCAATTCTAACTCTTAACATCGATAATTTCTTTTATAAAGATCGAATTTCATATGTGCATCACAAGCTATGGATGAAAGCAAGATCGCTGTAAAATTTTCAGGATATTAGTTGAAAAAAAATACCGTAGAATATGCTCTAGAATTTCAATTGAGATTATTGTTTCAGTTACATTTTGAGAAAATTGCTTGTATTATGTTTTTTCTTCGTTTGTATTTCTGAAGATTTCGAATCTCTAATCTTTTTGAATGCCTTTAAGTGAAAGATATATTAAGGACTTCACAATTATCTTGAACAATGATAAACTCCAACCCCAGGAACTTACAACAACCATATATTCCACAAAGTGAGGTATGAAAAAGATAAAGTATACACAGTTTAGCTCCAAAAACATGGAGCAAGGAAAAGAATGATGAAAATGATTATCTCAGAGATATGTTTGTACACTATAGTGTCACTCCCTTTTTTAACTCCAAAAAGATTAAATTTTAAGGTTTGAAAGGGTTTTTATTATTGAAGTGACAAAATGAAGATTCGTTTCGAAAAGAACTTTTTATATTCAAAACTTAGAGTCACCACTTGGCACAAATCGGGTGTGCCAAGTCACCCTTGGATATTATTTTTGAAAACAGATTTGACTTTTTAAAACTGATCCGCAAACAGAGATTTCGGCTAAGAAATTTTATTGACCGAGGGAAAGGTGTTACGCACCCCTCGATCCTGTGGTTTGACCACGATTTCTTGATGAAGCGTATCGACTAATTTTGGCACTAAGAACGTATAAACCACATAAAACAGATAAACAAGTATCCAAACACACGAAACAAAATAAATCCAAAATTAGTGTTCAGTCCAATTATACAGTCCAAAATAAATAAAAATGCAAAAATAAATCCTAGCTAACCTACACTAATCCTGAACTATGCTCCTGTGGTTTACCCGATGTCTAGGGCCTTGATCACGAACCTTCTTCGAAGACATAATACGTCGGGGCATTCCCCGATGAGTCAGTACATAAAACCTCGTGCCATTCACCGGCCAAATGAATACACTTGAATCTTGTGTGATAAAGTAGAAAGAAATATTCACACGTACACTCACACATTCAACAAAACATCATTCCTAAAATTTGTCTACCCAACTTAGCATTTGCCTACTAAATATAATCAAAGATTCAAAATTAATACGAATTCACTTTATCAATTTCAATTCCGCCCCAAACAACAAATTTTATTCTCAAACGAGATACCATTTCAACATCCAAATCATAATCAAGGGACCAACCATGAATAAAAACAAACATGCATTTATCATCAAAAGGAATTAAACCAACACACGATATTCAATCCAACACACTAAATATAGTAAACAATGAAATGAAAGAAGAAAAAAGTAGAATTAGACCTCAAAATATTTTGATTGGCTTAAGAAGAGAAACAAGAGCCGTTTCGGAGCCTCAAAGAATATTGCAATCCCGACTATGATCCAACTCCAACATGATAGTCTTCAAAATCCATTTTGAAACCCCAAAACCACGACGAACAGTGAACCAAAAAATCGAGAATCATAAAAAAACAAAGAAAAATACATACCCGGAGCTTCGAAGAACTCGGACAGTAGCGAATATCAATGAGCAAGGCTGATTCTGATGACTTTTAGTGTTTTCCAATCGGGTTAGCCTAGAAACCACTAGAAAATAGAGAAATTTGGGGATTTAGGAGTTGGATCATCTGTTTCAGCATTACCCAAAATGGGATGGAGCTGATGAACTTTGATGAGCTCAAAAGGAATATAACTAGAAAATCAGATCAAATTCGGAGCAGCAATGACGCTTTTTTTGACGGTGAATCGCCGGAACAGTATACCACCACCAGTTCTCTCTCTCTCTCTCTCTCCTTATTTTCACTTTCTCTTTCTCCGATCTGTCTTGCCCTTCACTCGATTCTCAGTTCCCCATCTTTCTCAGAGATGTATGTGTGATTCCCTACCTTTTCGATAGTTTGCATATGAACTGTGGGTTGTGCTTCAATGGAGTGTGTCAATCTCGTGAGAAGAAGAGTAGAGTCGGGTCTCTGTGTATGTATTCTTTTGTCCCTCTCTTTCGAATTTCTCACTGTCCCATGGTGTATGTTCTCATGAAGGTGTATGAATGGAGAAGATGATGTTGCCTCTCTGGACTCCCCTCCCAAAATAGCTCTTGTGTATGTGTGCCATAATGGTCGAGTGTAGGAAATTTTTTTAATGAAAGGTATGAGTAGTCCTCTGTAAGTATGGTTGTTACTGTGTATACATGGGAATTGGTGACGTAGCCGTGATATAATGTGTAGTGAGATGAGTTCTTATGAAGGGAAAAAATTCTAGTGGGCCCCGCATGTTTTTTGGTGTCTATGGATGGTGTATTGTATATGCAGATTCCAGGAATCGTGTAAGGTTGGGGTGGGGTAGTGGGGTAGGGTAGGTTGTTAGGATAGGATTAAAACAATATAAAATTTGATAGAAATTTTGTTAAGGGTTGTTATTTTTTATATTTTTGTGGGGTATAATCACATGGATGAGGATGTGTGGTAAGGTGAGCTAAAAATAAATAAAATTAGACTTGTGAGGGACAAAATTAGGCGTCTACAGCATGCCCTCTTTGAAAGTAAACATGATGTGTTTTCAGACAAAGAAGTAGACGACGAGACAAAATTTTATCCCGACCATTATTCAAAAAGATTGAAACAAAAGGAAGGAGGGATACCAAGTCTTGACTTTGGACATAATACCCATCCGTAGTTATGAGGGAATCAAATCACAGGTATCCCCAAGACTGAAAGAAGAGAGACTATACCAAGTTGGAGAGTCGAGCGAGGTTCTGTCGAGGTTTCGGTCCGCGACTCTGTTATTACATCAAAAAGAAAATTATGAGTTAAAACATAAATAAAATTACAAAAATCCTATCTATGCAACTACTTTTGCACTACTGGCTTAAGTATCATCACCCTATTCTTCAGGAGGGCGCCTCATTTGCAATTTCCTCAACTTGTTATTTGGCTTTCAAATGCTTCACCTTGTTGCTTGACTTTCAATTTTTCATTTTGTTCTTCAGGAGGGCTCCTGACTTGCTATTTTGACTTTCGATTTCTTCGCCTTGTTTCTTGACTTTCAAATTCTTGACCCTATTTTTCAGGCGGGATCCTGACTTTCAATTTCATCAACTTACAATTTCATCAACTTGTTCTTCAGGCGGGCTCCTGACTTGCAATTTTCTCACCCTGTTCTTCAGGCGGGCTCCAGAAACCTAAATCAAAACTAGAACAAAAATTATTCCAAACAAAGATTATGATAAAGAAAGATTTCATTTTTCTGAAAGTAAAAGTTTATTTTTCAGGAGGGTCCTGAACAAAAAGTAAATTTCTATTTTCCAGGAGGGTTTTGAACCAAATGTAAATTCTCATTTTTCAGGAGGGTCTTGAACATAAAGTAAAATCCCATTTTCCAGGAAGGTCTTGAACATAAAGTAAAAAATCTCATTTTTCAAGAGGGCCCTGAACAGAAAGTAAATTCTCATTTTTTAAGAGGGTCCTGAACAGAAATTAAATTTCCATTTTTCAGGAGGGTCCTGAACATAAAGTGAAATCCATTTTTCAGGAGGGTCCTGAACAGAAAGCAAAATCCCATTTTTTAGGAGGGTCCTGAACAGAAAGTAAAATCTCATTTTTCAGGAGGATCCTGGACAGAAAGTAAAATCTCATCAATCAGGAGGGTCCTGAGCAGAAGTAAGTTCCCATTTTCCAGGAGGGTCCTGAACATGAAGGAAAATTCCATTTTCCAGGAGGGTCATGAACATGAAGTAAAATCTCATTTTTCATGAGGATCCTAAACAGAAAGTAAAATTCCATTTTCCAGGAGGGTCCTGAACATAAAGTAAATTCCCATTTTCTAGGAGGGTCCTGGACAAAAAGTAAATTCCCATTTTCTAGAAGGGTCCTGGACAGAAAGTAAATTCCCATTTTTCAGGAGGGTCTTGGAAAAAAAGTAAATTCCCATTTTCTAGGAGGGTCCTAAACAGAAAGTAAATTCCCATTTTTCAGGAGGATCCTAAACAGAAAGTAAAGTCCCATTTTTCAAGAGGGCCCTGAACAGAAAGTAAAATATCATTTTTCAGGTGGGCCCTGAACAGAAAGTAAAATCCCATTTTTCAGAAGGGCCCTTAACATAAAGTAAAATCCCATTATTCAGGAGGGTCCTGAACAGAAAGTAAAATCCCATTTTTTAGGAGGGTCCTGAATATAAAGTAAAATCGTATTTTTCAGGAGGGTCGTGAACTGAAAATAAATTCTCATTTTTCAGGAGGGTCCTGAGCATAAAGTAAATTCTCATTTTTCTGGAGGGTGCCATTTTTGAGGAGGGTTCTGAACATAAAGTAAAATCCCATTTTTAGGAGGGTCCTGAACAGAAAGTAAAATTCTTATTTTCCAGGAGGGTTCTGAACATAAAGTAAATTTTCATTTTCTCGGAGGGTCCTGTGTATAAAGTAAAATCCCATTTTTCAGGAGGGTCCTGAGAAGAAAGTAAAATCCCATTTTTCAGGAGGGTCCTGAACATGAAGTAAATTCCTATTTTCTAGAAGGGTCCTGAACAGAAAGTAAATTCCCATTTTTTAGGAGGGTCCTGAACAGAAAATAAATTCCCATTTTCCAGTAGGGTCCTAAACAGAAAGTAAATTCTCATTTTTCTGGAGGGTCCTGAACAAAAAGTAAATTCCCATTTTTCAGGAGGGTCCTAAATAGAAAGTAAATTTCCATTTTTTAGGAGGGTCCTGAACAGAAAGTAAAATCTAATTTTCTAGGAGGGTCCTGAATAGAAAGTAAAATCCAACAGATGTGTTTTCCAATGGTCTTTGAATTAAGTGAAGCAAACTTGCCTCTGTTTCAATAAAGAAAATTTATCAGTTAAAAACTTAGTGGTGGTTTGTAGCACTTGGCTATCCTGACACTTGCTCTAGTGTTCATTCACTTCATTTTATTTCAGATTGCTAGCACTTGCCCCTTCTTTGTCTCATCATTGACTCAAACTCAGATTATTAAGAGTGACTGTGAAATATACACAATATCTCTGATTTTCCATGCTTCATGAATAAACCCTTTAAACCTCGGTATTTTCATGAGTTCCCAAAATTTTTTGTTGACAAAACTTTCTGCATGCCCTTTTTTGGCTCACAGTCAGATCTTTTTCATGTGCTAGCTTTTGTCTTGCTTTGTGCAATTGAAGAAGCTGGTAGCCAGTTTTAAAAAAATTTCTCACTTGTTTTGAGGTGGACTTGACTCAAAGACAAGAGAAAAATGACAATGATTTTTTTTATTTGGATAACTGAATTAAGAAAATAAAAATAAAGATAAAGAGAAGAAAGAAAAGACAATGAATGTCCCCATTTGAAACAAAGAAACAATTTTTTTTTATAAAATGATAATTAACTCTAATTATTATGTCATGCATTTTGAATTAATCTGCCTGATCTTTCCATCCATACCTACTACCAGTTGTAGTTGAGTGAATGACCTCAAAATTGAATTGCTTCCTTAGGTTAATTGCATTCAAGACCTCATTCGGCTAGTGGCGCCTTGAAGGGTTTTCACCTATAAGCCTCTCTTATTTTCTTTTATCAACTCACCATTGTCTTATGGTGCCCATGAGAGTTTTCACCAATAAGACTCTTATTTTTTTTCTCTCAACTTTCCATCGCCTTACGGTGCTTGTAAGGGTTTTCACCAATAAGGATCTCTTATTTTCTTTTCTCTCCTGATTCCTTATGCCGAGGAAGATAAGTAGTACCCAAAATACATTACTATATCCATTGCATGCTTAGCCTTAAAATTCTCAAAGATTTATCTAAAGGTCTTTCTTTGGTTGTAACTTGGCTTTTGCATAAGGTTAGAAAGAAAGGACGACATGAGGCCCAAAGAAAACTTGAAGTGGGATAAGACTTACAACTTTTGGAATCGACTTAAACAATGAGGATTAACTCATGTCCTAGTTTCTTTTGACTAGGTAATTCTAAATTGTTTGTTTGGTTGGACCGAGCCCTTAGTAGAGCAACCTACGTATCTCACCCCTAAAAGAGGAGAATTAGGCGATGCGTAGTTCTGGCAGCTTGTTTTTTTGCTTGATTCTGATTTTTATTTCTTCTTCTATTTTTTTTTCTCTTTTCTCTTTGGGATTTTTTTAACCCTATTTTTGATACTCTTCTCTTTTCTTTACTTTTGGACATATTTTTTTTCTCGACACTTTTCTTGAGTTTTACTAACTCTATCTTGATTTCAAAAAAGGGGTATGAAAGAAAATAGGACTAAAGCTCAAATGGGGTAAAAAAGGATGACACAATATTTGGATAGCAGAATAAAATGCCTTCATCATATCAATCCTTAAAAATGCAAGTACATATCATGCAATATGAAAGTGAAAGATGAAGATCATTCGTAACATATTTTACAGGATTAACTTTGACTGAGTCTGTGCATCACTATTTCTTCTGTGCTTTCTAGCATACAACTCCACTTTTGTTGCATATTCCTCACATTGAATGACTCATGATTTTGTGGAGCTAATTTTTGTTCTATTCACGCAGCTACTATTTGACCTAATTGAGACATGTCTTTCAATTGATGACCAAGTTAATCTTGTGATTCTCAAAATAAGTGCCCTAATTTTCAAAGAAGGCTTCAACTTGTCACCAAATGTCTCAGCACTCTACCTATTTCCTTAGATATTTTCTTTTACTAACTTAAACCTTTGATTCAATGTTTCATGGTTAAATTGGATTTTAAGATCTGACTGAAAATTCCGCTGGCATGTCATATCACTAGAATCAACATAAAATGCACTATGTGAAGAAAACAAACAACACACATTTAAAACACAAAGAAAAAAGGACACTTTATTTAGTTGAAATATAAAAGAAAGGGGTTTGAACATAAACGACAAAGGTACAAAACAAGATGGATTCCAAACTACAACCCTGAAATAATTCAGAAAACAGAAAATAAAACAAAACAACTACCAAATCTCTTCCTAGTAGGGAGAAGGGTGACTTCTCAATTGCTCAACCTGATAATTTAGACACTGATTTGCATATCAGTATGACTAGATCTTCCCTTACTGTCAATGTTCTGCACCATAATTGATCCATCTTGAATCATCTTTTTAATTTCTCTTTTCAAATCTCGGCAATCTTCCATACTATGACCTCGACCATTAGAATGATATATACATAGTGCATTAGGATCAAAATTTCTTGAACGGGAATCAAGAGTATGCCTAAGGAGAAGAGTGATCATACCCCATTGTACCAATCTCTGAAATAAGCTGGCATACGAATATCCAATTGGTGTGAAGCTATCCCTCAATTTCTGCGTCATTTTATTGTTTGGCTTAAATCTAAAATCGGGCCTAGATGGGCTTTGGTAGGTTTGTGGAGTCAGAGGGTGACTCTAAGGAGTTGGTATGCACCATTGTAAGTAAGGAGGGAGTTGAACATATGGTTATATATAATATACTAGATATGGGAAATAAAGTATAATGGATTTTAAGAGGGATTATAGAGAGTTTGGGTATGAACTTGGGCTTGAGACTGACGGCAACGACGACGTAGTCTTCTTGGATGTGCCCATTCTCGAACTATAACAACAGTTGTATCTTTCCCATTCTTCTCTCCTCTAGTTTCCTTTAATTGGTTGCAATATTGTCCTAAATATTTCATGAATTCCTTCTTTCCATCTTGCTCTTCGAATTTTGATATCTCAAGGCTTGGAGGAGGGTTAACAGTTGAAGACATACCCCTGTTTTTATATGAAACATCTTCTTCACTCGCAAGTCTTAGGGAACTTCTCACAATATTTTTTGCATTTTTTATTTTTCCAATCATTTTCTCTGGCTCTTCTGGCACATTAGGCTTCTTGTTAAGAAATTTTAGTGGTCCAGTTAGCTTAAAAGTAGGATCTAGAGTATCGCAATGATCACCAAGAGTATTGAACAAGGTTCCACTAGCAGCATGAGGAAGAACAATCGTTGGGCGTCTAGCCAATGTAGAAGCCTCAATAGAGGATTGAGCAACAAGATTACAAACGCCATGTAGTGTTGTGAATGTAGCAGGCTTATACTGAGGAGCTAGAGGAAAAGTGGTGGAAGTATTGAGATTCTTTGGGCTTGAAACGAATTTTGAGCCATGCTGCGGTGCATCAAAAACAATAGGACACTGACTTTGCAATTTTGGTTGAAAACTTGAGGTATTTATAGGATCAATAGAGGGAAATAAAGGAGAAGGAGGCAACCCACAGGCCCAAGCTCGGTGCATTTCTGTCATTTATTGTCTCAGTCTCAAATTCTCTTCCTTTAAACTCTCAATTTCCTGACTATTTGTTTCATCCATGATGTCACTCTCTATATCTTTGTTGGACACAACTAACCCTTTCTTGGATTTGGTGAGATATGGAGGACCAGTCAGAATGCCACAAACCAACCACTTTAAACTGACTCAACAAAAAAAAAACAGCAAATGTGTTAGAGTTCAACACTTTTTCAAAACCTCTTTTTCCTTTTTTTTTTTGAAAAGATCACCGAACCCAAGAAGGGCGCCTACGTATCTCACTCCCAAGAGAGGAGAATCAGGTGTACGTAATTTGTGAAGTCTTGCCAAAATGGCCAATTAAACTCTTTTTCCATTCTTTTTATTGAAACTTCACAGAGAAGAAAATAACAAATTGTCAAAAGAATTGACAAAAATCTTTTTGTATTTTTCAAGTTTAAATTCTTATACAAAATAAAATCTATAATTACCAAAGAAAATCTTTTTGGGCTTTCAATTTTGAGTTTCATACAAAATGAAATTTAAACATATTAAAGGAAAATCTTTTTGGATTTTTCAAATAAGATCCACCAAAAATAAAACCTACGATTATTAAGGAAAATCTTTTTGTATTTTTATTTTCAAGGCATATATGAAACACCTACTCTAAATGAGGAGAAGAAAATCGTTTTTTAATTTTTTAAATAAGATCCCCGAACCAATAATAGGCTGCCTACGTATCTCACTCTCGAGAGCGGAGAATCAGGGGTGCGTAGTTCATGCAGTCTTCACAAAATGGCCAATTAAACTCTTTTTATTTTATTTTTTTCTTTTTCTTGAAACTTTAAAAAAAATGAAAAGAAAGGAAAATAACAAATTGTCAAAAGAATTGGCGAAAATCTTTTTACATTTTTCAGGTTTAAATCCCTATACAAAAATGAAACTTATGATTACCAAAGAAAAATCTTTATGAATTTTCAATTTTGAATGTCATATGAAAAATGAAACTTGAACCTAATAAAAGAAAACAATTTTGTAGTTTTCTTTTAAAGAAGTATATGACACCTACTCTAATAAAGAGTGAAGAAAATCTTTTTTTGAATTTTTCAAATAAGATCCCCAAACCAACAATAGGTTGCCTACGTATCTCACTCCCGAAAGAAGAGAATCAGGGGTTCGTAGTTCATCCAGATTGGACAATTGTGGATTAAATGACAAACTAAACCCTGACTTAAGAGACACAACCAAAGACAGATGATGAACCACATTAATAAAATCTTTTTGAGTTTTCATTTTGATACTTCATAGAAAAATGAGACCGACAACTATGCAAAAAGTTTTTTTTTCTTTTTTTGTTATATGAAATGTACAAAACTTCTACCATATTCTTAAAAAATTTCTTTTATAAAAAGCTCCTATTAAAAGAAATCTTTTTTTTGAAAATTTTAAATTATGGAAACTTACTAAAGAAACAAAGAAAAATCTTTTTGATATTTTTGTTTTTGACAAAATTAGTGCAAAAGGTAAAAAAATCTTTTTGAATTTTTGAATTGTGAAAAACAAAAGCCATAAAGAACTCTAAAAGCTACGCAACCCTTTTTTTGACTCACATTTTTTTCTTTTCTTTTTTTTCAAACACACCTGCCTTTAACTCTAGCACGTGGATTCCCTAAATCAGTTCGTTAAATGACCTCTTTATCCTAAAAAATACAATATTTAGAACGTAGGGATGCTCTTAAGGTGAGTCTCCTATGTAGGACCAAGTGGGTCCCGCTAGGTTTCAATGTGATACAAATAAGCATGACCTAAAAGCTGACCTACGCTAGGATCCACTAACAAGGTTGTTCGGGGGAGCGTATGGTCGATAATGATTGCGAAAGCTTTCTACGCACTCCATACGTTCGACAGCCTCCCATCCTAAAATAAGGGTGACTCAACTAGAGTTCGTGTACACGGCGTGCACTGCGGGACTTGTTGAAGAACGAATTGACTTGGGTTATGCAAATGATGCCAGATATAAAGCAGTAATGAATAAACAAAAACTATAAAACAAAGAGAATGTAAGCGCACAATAGTGATAAAACAAGAACACAAACGATAATACAAACAATGTTTATACACCCATAGTGTCAAACAAAGCCGGTATAACTCCAAAAATAAAGCTCAAATTCTAAAAAAAATTCCAGCAGAGTCCCAGAGGTATCACACCCCTTTTTAACTCCAAAAAGATTAAATTTTATGGTTCTAAAGGGTTTTTATTATTGAAGTGACAAAATGAAGATTTATTTCGAAAAGGACTTTTTATATTCAAAACTCAGAGTTGCCATTTGTCATAAATTGGGTGTGCCAAGTCACCCTTGGATATTCTTTTTCAAAATAGATTTGACTCTTTAAAACTGATCCGCGAACAGAAATTTTGGCTAAGAAATTTTGTTGACCGAGGGGAAGGTGTTAGGCACCCCTCAATCCCATGGTTTGACCACGATCGCTTGATGAAGCGTATTGGCTAATTTTTGCACTAAGAACATATAAACCACATAAAACAGATAAACAAGCATCCAAACACATGAAACAAAATAAATCCAAAATATATTGTTCAGTCCAATTATACAGTCCAAAATAAATGAAAATGTGAAAATAAATCCTATCTAACCTACACTAATCCTGAACTATGCTCCCGTGGTTTACCCGATGTCTCGGACCTTGATCAAGAACCTTATTCGAAGACATAATCAGCTGGGGCATTCCCCGATGAGTCAGTACATAAAACCTCGGGGCATTTCCCATCCAAATGAATACACTTGAATCTTGTGCGATAAAGTAGAAAGAAATATTCAAACACACATTCAACAAAATATCATTCCTAAAATTTATCAACCCAACTTAGCATTTGCCTACTAGATTCGATTTATCACAATTCCAACAAATTCAATATAATCAAAGATTCAAAATTAATATGAATTCACTTTATCAATTTCAATTCCGCCCCACACAACAAATTTTATTTCTCAAATGAGATACCATTTCACCATAATCAAGGGACCAACAACGAATCAAAATAAACACGCATTCATCATCAACAGGAATCAAACCAACACATGACATTCAATCCAACACACCAAATATAGTAAACAATGTAATGAAAGAAGAAAAGAGTAGAATTAGACCTCAAAATATTTGGATTGACTTAAGAAGAGAAATAAGAGCCATTTCGGAGCCTCGAAGAATACCACAATCCCGACTATGATCCAACTCCAACACGATATTCTTCAAAATCCAATTCAAAACCTGTAAACCACGATGAACAGTGAACCTAAAAATCGAGAATCACAAGAAAACTAAGAAAACTACATGCTCGGGCTTCGATGAACTCGGAAAGTCACGAATATCAACGAGCAAGGCTGATTCTGGTGACTTTTAGTATTTTCCATCCGAGTTAACCTAGAAACCACTAGAAAAACAAATAAATTTTGGGGATCTAGGAGCTGGATTGTATGTTTCAGCATTACCCGAATTGGAACAGAGCTGATGAACTCCGACGAGCTCAGAAGGAATAGAACTAGAAAATCAGATCAAATTCGAAGCAGCGATGACTCTTTTTCTAGCGGCGAATCGCCGAAACAGTCTACCACCACCAGTTCTCTCTATCTCTTTCTCTCCTTATTTTCACTTTTTTTTTATCTTTCTCGCCCTTCACTCGATTCTCAGTTCCCCGTCTTTCTCACAAGTGTATGTGTGATTCCCCCTATTTCCGATGGTGTGCATATGAACTGTGGGCTGTGCTTCAATGAAGTGTGTCAATCTTGTGGAGAAGAAAAGGAGATTCGGGTCCTTGTGTATGTATTCTTTTCTCCCTCTCTTCGAATCTCTCACTCTCCCATGTTGTATGTTCTCGTGAAGGTGTATGAATAGAGAAGATGATGTTTCCTCTCTAGACTCCCCTACCAAAATAGCTCTCGTGTGTGTGTGCCATAATGGTTGTGTGCGGGAATTCTTTTTAATGGAAGGTATGAGGAGTCTTCTGTAAGTATGGTTGTTACTGTGTATATATGGGAATTGATGAGGTAGCCGTGATATAGTGTGTACTGAGATGATTTCTTGTGAAGGGAAAAAATTCTAGTGGGCCGCGCTTTTTTTTGTGTTATGTGTCTATGGATGGTGTATTGTATATGCAGATTCCAGGAATTGTGTAAGGTTGGGGTGGGGTAGTGGGATAGGGTAGGTTGTTAGGATAGGATTAAAACAAGATAAAATTTATTAGGAATTTTGTTAAGGGTTGTTATTTTTTATATTTTTGTGGAGTATAATCATATGTATGAGGGTGTGTGGTAAGGTGAGCTAAAAATAAATAAAATTGGACTTGTGAGGGACAAAATTAGGTGTCTATATATAACATCAAATTTATGTCTGAAAATATTTCCTTCATTCGCGTTTTACTTATCACTAATTTTCTAATGCTATTTCTACTTTATTTTGTTCATTTTTGACATATAAAGAAAATAAAACTTTTTTTTCTATTTTATCCTTAGCATTAATTATTTTTTTCTCCAAATTAATTTCAAAAGCACAATGTAAACATCATTTAATGGGATACTAAAATAAAACAATTATGTTAATAATTATTTTTCTTAATAGGTGTGTCAAGTCAAAATATATCAAATAAAACCGAACGAAGGGAATAGTTTGTTCAACTATTGTCAGACTACATGGAGACATATTTGCAAGTACACATAAATTCATACGTAAAGCTTTACTTATGAATTATTAGAAAATTTATCAAAATCAACTCATCAAGAATTTGCCTGCAACTGCAATTTATTATGATATCAATAAAACGAAATAATGCTGAAAAAAACAAAATCGTGAAATGTATGTATTTGGAGGTAAGCATGCACAATTTTCTCTATTAACAATCATCATAATCATTATGGATTATTAATGCTTCATGTGGAAGTTAAGTGGTCATTTGATCGTAAGTCCAAAATTCGTAATAGATTATTTTACAATTTTAATAATTATATAATAACAACAGGGCCGACTCTACATAGTTAAAAAATAGACAATCGTCTTAGGCCCTCAAATTTGAGGGGCCTTATTTTTATTTTTATTTTTATAATAATAGATTATAGGCTTTTTATAAAAAAATATTATTAAGTACTATTCATAGAAAAAATAAATTTCTTATATAAAAGTAAAGAATTATTAGAAATTTGATGTATTTTAACTTTAAAGTATTATGGCTCAAGAAAGATTAAATGCATTAGTTTTATTAACGAAAAAAATTATTAGAAGAAATCGACTATAAAAAAATATTAACAACTTTGCATCTCAAAATATCTAAAATATAAACTTTATAAGAAAATATATTATTTTTCCTTAAAAATTTAAGGCCTCCATTCAATTTTCGCTTTGGGCCACCGAAGTGCTTGAGCCGCCCCTGAATAACAAGTAACTATACCAAAAGAAACTAATACTTAATACATATAACAAGGGTCATTGGCTTAGCTAGAGAGAATTCAAAATTGATATTTAATAAATATAACAAGGGTCATTAGCTTAGAGTTAGAGTATTTGACAGCAGATTGAGAGATCACAAGTTTGGACTTGGTAAGATCCTGTATTTATTTCTAAATCACGCACAGAGAAATGTAGGGGGAAAATGAGATTTTTTCATACATGTGTAAATAAATTAATATTATATACATATAACAAGGGTCGTTAGCTCTGTGGTAGGGCATTTGACTGGGAGATCAAGAGGTCACTAGTTCAAATTTGGTAGGACTCTTTTCATTTTATTTCAAACTAAGCACCAAGAAATATGGAAAAGTGATGTGAGATCCTATTATAGATGTTAAAGGAAATTAATATTTTATAAATATAACAAGGGTCCTTAGCTTAGTGACAGAACATTTGACTGCAGATCAAGAGGTCACCTGAAACACTTTGGGTTTTGACCTTTGAAAATTTCCTAAGTTTTGAGCCTTCTGTTAATAATATGACTCAACATTCTAATCGTATGGTGTGGGTACGGGTCTAGAGACCCTGGTCGTATGTTGGTCAGTGTGATATTGGTCAAGTTCTGTCCAAGGTACGAGAAGACTCCATATGAGTCGTATGTTGAAGTGATGAGAAGTACGAGGTCCAATCGTATGTTGTCCAGTGTCTAGCCTTAGATATTCTGCCTAGGGTACGACTTAAAGGTACTAGTCGTATGGTGGTGACACGAGTTAGGCAAGGAAGTCATATGTTGGACAGAATGTGGAGTCCAACTTTCTGTCTTGGATAGGATTGGAGGGTACCACTCGTATTATGTGGCTACGAGTTGAGGGATCCAATCGTACCCACTGACAAAAAATTTTACAGTTTAAGTTGGGGGACTGGGTCGGACTTACATTATTTTTTGGGGTGCTCTGGCACCCAGGAAACTTGATGCGGAATAGGTATAATTACGTAGAATATGGTTGTTTACTTTGGTTTTTAATAATGGCATTATTTTATCCTTATTCCTGAGTACATGCTAGCGTTCATCACGCTAACCGTCTTTGGGTGCTGTATCCCCACGCGATGCAGGAATCGACCATACTACTCCTCCTGCTCAATGACTTGGATTCGAGGACTGATTAAAGTCAGACTGAAGTGGTTAGCTTCCATACTCTGGAAGACACCATTTCATGATATGGACTTCTTTACATTGCTTTTGTTTCATTGACTTTAGTTTTGGCTATGGTCAGGAGAATGTCCCGATCAAATGTTCTTTATTTTCGGTTAGGGATTTGGTGGTACTACTTTCGGCATGGGCGGTGTTGGTATTAGTGTCAGCCTTGGTATTGGCATTGGCATTGGGATTGACACCGGTTGCATATTTGGTTGGATGTTTGGTTGGTTATGGTTATGGATTTTATTAATGTCTCTGATTTATTACCGTTCTATCTTGTTATATGATCAAAATTCAACCGACATAGTTACAGGGCAGTTATGATTGGGTATTAGGGATGGTCTCCGGTCCCGATTGGACTTATGGCACCCGATACGACTAGGCCCTGGTTTGGGTCATGTCATCATCAGTTTGAACTTGATAAAGTCCTTTTATTTTATTTCTAAACAAAGCACCGAGAAATGTACAAAAAATGAATGAGATAATTTTATAAATGTAGAAAGATATTAATATTTAGGATAAAAATACTTAAAACTATACCTTAAATTACTAATATTACTTAAAATTCCAACCCTCAAAATTAATTACAAAAATCTCTTCTCATACTTTCTCTCTCCAACTATCAGATACACCTAAAATCAAGGAAATTATGAAGAGAAAACTCTATTAAACATTCATATATAGTGTTCACCATGATCGCCAAAACCACCGCCGCTACGTGAACCCCCAGAAATAGTTGCACCATCAGGTCCGCTAACATCAACAACCTTAGTTCGTCCATCACTACCATTCTCAACTTTGTTCATGTCCTAGTCTAATTTCATGATTTTTTTCACTCAACCTACTAAAAGCTAGAGTTGATGGGAGTCTCGGACGACAGTGTCGTGGTCGACGGAGTTTCCTTCTTGATCCTCTCCGGATATTGTGTCTATAGATGATGATATTATTGAAGATACATAAGAATGATATATCTGTTAAGAAAGGTTAGAGACACAATAAAGTGATGTATATTGTAACCAAATATACAAAAGTTATGTATCTTACCGAATATTAGACTATAGACACACGATAAATTAAAAATCTACAAAAATCATGTATCGAAATATATTTTGTACTACTGATACATAAGACCTATGTATCTAAATATATCTCTATGATATTAATACATAAAGAGTTATATCTCGGTACATATGTATCAGATGGTGATGTATCACGTGTCTTAGCTATGTATCACGGCAATGAACAAAAAATAGAGATTTTACATAAATATGAAAATAGTTGAGAATTTGCATTGCCCCGAGTTTGTACTCCAGATGCTATAAGGTGCTCATAATCCCGAGGGGCCACGAGCTAACCCATTACTGGTACCTGCTGTAATAACTGTACAATAATACTGAATAATATGTAGAATTAGGCAAAAACATGCCATAAGGTTCAATCTGTAAATAATACTGAATAATACAGAATGTGGTATTAAATACCAAAATTGAAAGACAAAACCAAACTCTAAATAACTATCTAAAATACTCTAGTCTGGGAAGCCTCTAACTGTCTGAATTTTGGAGTTGATGGGACAAGTCCCCAAATAACTCCATTTACTGACGTAAACTGAAATACTGTAAATAGAAATCATGTTCTTAAACTATGAGGACTCACCACTATGCTGAATGCTAAAAGTCCGGTCTACTGAGAGTGCTCTGGATCTCGTGCGTCAGAACCTATGATATAAGACATCATAGCTTAACAAGCATGCGTCAGTACTTTGAATGTATTGGTATGCTCAGTGAGGTAGGCTGAAATGCATGGTTTTATGTGCATGCATAGTAATAACTGAATAACATAAGTATGACTGAGTAAAAGTACATGCATGAATACATAGACTGTAACCAAGATTCTGATAACACCAAATACTGAGTCTGAATACTGATCAACAGATTCTGGATAACTGATACTGTATAACTGATGACTGGGTGACTATCAGACAGTCTTGAATTCTGGGGAACTATACTGAGTTCCGTACTAAACTGAGTGACTATGTCTCATAGTCCTGGATAGTTAGAACTAGACTGAGTTCTATTCTGAGAGTAAGACTGAAACGAGACTGTGAGAGATAATCATCTAATTGACATGCCCCTTCTCTAACTGATTTGGGGTCTAACCTATAACCCTAGTTGGAAGGGTGTCAATACCATGCCACGGGTAAGGACAAGATGTGAGTTAACCCTCTTTGACAAGAAGCTCTTTCATCTACCCTCGCTGACTAGATAACTCGGATGAGAAGTATCAACCCTCAAAATGTCTGGCAAGAAGATATCTCAACCTACGCTAGCTACATAGTTCTGTAATGCAAGGATTGCTGCTAGGGGTCAAATCCTCTACTGACAGGAATGCCCCCATCTTGGGTTAACTCTGTGCTAAATCCTACTCCCAACTGAATAGACATTGATTTCTAGTCTGTACTAGGCTGGACTGAACGGTTACTGAGATTACTGTTTATCTTAACTGAATTGAGTGCACTAAATTCTGTTTACTGATAAAATACTACTAAATTCTGCTAACTATTAGAGTTTACTGAGGTCTGAACTGAATACTGAGTTAGACTGAACTACTACTGAATCTACTGAGTTTTCCTATGCTCTGTAACTGACTGAGAGTACTACTGATCGTTACGTGATTGATACTGTTCTATGACTGACCATGGCTCTAGGTAATTAGCTAAATTATCAGGTACAAGTATCCCGAGGACTCGATAGCATAAATTAAGAGACATGGCATAAACATGAAACATGAAAACTATAAACTTGATCATCATTTATTTATTGAGGCATTTTAACAAACACTTGCATGATTTCATTCTCTTAATAGTTCACATGAACAATTTATCAAACACTTGGAAGGATTAGAACATGAGCATAACATTAATCAACATGTGAGCAAACAATTCAATCATCAAATTCACAATTTGAAGGATTTAACATGATCTCACATAGTAAGACATATAAATCAATAAACTCCACATGAAACTTAGCATAACACATGGATTTGAAACTCAAATAATCATTATAAACATGTATATTATCAAAACCATCATGGTATTCATGAAATTCATATACTTGAAGTTTAAAAACTAATTCTTGGACTCCAAGGGTTAAAGAGACCCTTGGATGAACACTTCACATACCTTTGTTGAAAATTTTTTGATAGTTTATGGTTGAATCTTGAGTTCTTGATTTGAAATTTGAGTACCTAGGGTATTGCTCTTGAGCTAATTGGAGAATGAATGAGTATATTTGCTCTTCAAAGGAATTAATTTCGTATTTTGGGGACTAAAGGACTTGGGGAAAAGACCCAAATACCCCTAAGAATGCAGTCTTTTAATGACTGAAAACTAGGCTACCGACGCACAGGTCGACGCGGCGCGTCGATGGCATCGATGTGATAGCCAATGCATAGAGCTATGTTCGCTTCAATTTACTAGAATTGGACGCTGGTAGCTGAAGAAAATATTAATCAACGCGATAGTCGAAGTGGTGCGCTAAGATCGCGTTGATCCACTGTTTTGGGACTCCAAAGGAGCTTCAAACAAAGTCAAAAAAATTTGAAACTTGTCTAGGAACACCTAAGGACATTCCTGGTCATGAATCAACCAAAACATCAACATTTAATGGACGTAAAGCTCGCAAAATAATATTTCCAACCTTCGTAGGCTAAAATGACACTAAGTCTGAGTACTTAGCTAAATTATTGTAAGTCTGAAACCCCTTGACAAGCCTAAAGGACTGAAGTAAGCTTAGGATTTTGTGGGGTGTTACATTATCTCCCCCTTGGGAACATTTTCCTCGAATGAGACTTCTGAGACTAAGAATACTGAGAGACTTACTTACTTAATGGACATGAAAATCTAGAATATGACTGCATAACTGATATTACTGGTATTTTGAATTATCATACTGAACATGCATATTTGATGTATGAGTATAGCTGAACATGATTCATGAATGCATGACTAGGATTACTGGTAAACTAAATCTATATTCTGAACATGCATATCTGATGCATAGATACATGACTGAACTAGCTCATGAACGTATAACTGAACATGCAATGTTAACTAATACCAAGTTTGTAACTGAAATTTGAATATGAAACTGATTAAGCTTAAGAAAACTATTACCTTGAGCTAAGTATGGATTTGTAGAGAATAGATGAGGATACTTGGTGCACATGTCTACTTCTGCTTCCCAAGTAGCTCCCTCAACGGACTGATTCCATGAAAGAACTTTGACGAGAGGAACTTCTTTGTTCCTTAGTCTGCGAATCTGATAGTCAAGGATTTCAACTGGGATGTCTTCATAAGAGAGGCTGTTCTAAACATCTATTCCCTAAATAGGGACTACAACTGATGGATCACCTATTCATTTCTATAGCAAGGAGACATGAAACACTGGATGAACAGAAGATAAATTTGAAGGTAAGCTACCTTTCCGAAACAATTGAGAATTCTATAAGGACTGACATATTAGGGATTGAGTTTCCTTTTCTTTCCAAAATGCTTTACTCCTTTCAAAGGAGAGATCTTCAAGTACACATAGTTACAAATCTCAAACTCGAGATCCTTTCTGTGCACATCTGCGTACGATTTCTATTAGCTTTGAGCTGTCTTATACCTTTCCCTGATTAACTGGACCTTCTCTAAGGTATCAAACACCAAGTCAGGCCCTACCACTATGGCCTCACCCACTTCAAACCAACCAATGAGAAACCTACACCTCCTCCCATAAATGATGTCAAATGGAGTCATTTGAATACTGGAGTTTTAACTATTGTTATATGCAAACTCAATCAAAGGCAAGTGGTCATCCCAACTACCTTTAAAGTCTATCGCACATGCTCGCAGCATATCTTCTAAGGTATGAATGGTCCTTTCTTCTTGACCATTTTTCTGAGGATTAAAGGCTGTACTAAGATGAACTTGGGTACCAAGACCCTTTTGGAATGCTTTCCAGAAATGAGAGGTGAACTTGGTAACTCTATCTGAGATAATGGACAGTAAAACACCGTACAATCTGACCAACTCCCTGATATAGAGTTTGGTAGATTCCTTGGCTAAATAGGAGGTATTAACTGGAAGGAAATGAGCCGATTTGGTCATCCTATCTATAATGACCCAAACTGAATCATGCTGACGACGAGTACGAGGCAAACCCATCACAAAGTCCATATTCACTTCTTCCCATTTCCAGGTGGGAATACTGAACTCTGGCATAGATCCACTAGGCTTCTGATGCTCAATCTTAACCTGTTGACATGTTGAGAATTTAGCCACAAACTCTGCAATATATCTTTTCATTGCACTCCACCAATAGATCTCCCGTAAATCATGGTACATCTTCGTGGCCCCTGGATGAATAGAGTAACGTACACCATGCTCTTCTGCAAGAATTCACTGCCTCAAGTCATCTATACCTAGCACACACAGATGGCCCTGACAGCGGATTACACCATCTTTCTTTGGGAGAAAACCTCTACTTTCTGATTTTTGACTGATTCCTTCAACTAAACTAGACAGGGTTCCTTGTCCTGCTTTTCCTTCACTTTAGAAACTAGGGATGATTCTGAGCTACTCTGTACCCACACACTAACTTTTGCTGAATTGATTAAGCGAACAACTAGTCAGGCTAGCTGATGAACTTCCTGGGCTAAATTTTTCTACTATCCTCAACTTGGACAACACTACCTATAGACATTCTACTGAGAGCGTCAGCCACTACATTGGCCTTGCTCGAATGATACAGAACACTCCTGTCATAGTCTTTTAATAATTCCAACCACTTTCTCTGACGGAGGTTGAAGTCTTTTTGAGAGAACACATACTGTAGGCTCTTATGATCAGTGAACACATCAATGTGCACACCATACAAGTAATGCCTCCAAATCTTTAAGGCAAAAACTACTGCTGCTAACTCAAGATAATGAGTAGGATGGTTCTTCTTATGAGGCTTAAGTTGTCTGGAGGAGTAGGATATGACCTTACCTCTTTGCATCAAAATACAACCCAATCCAACTCTAGAAGCATCACAGTACACAATAAAAACATCGGAACCATCTGGTAGGGTCAAAACTGGAGCTGTAGTGAGTCGAGTCTTCAAATCTTAAAAACTTTTATCACAAGAATCTAACCACTGGAACTTGACTTTATTCGAGTCAATCTAGACATAGGGGATGCAATAGAAGAGAATCCCTGAACAAACCATCGGTAATAGCCAACCAAACTCAAAAAACTCCTGATATCTGACAGACATATGGGCCTGGTCCAGTTTCTCACTACTTTGGTCTTTTGGTGATCAACTCTAATGCCATCACCGAGAATTATATGTCCAAGGAATGCTACTAACCTTAGCCAAAATTCGCACTTACTAAATTTGGTGAATAGTAGTTGGTTTCTGAGAGTATGCAATACTATTATGAGATAGTCTGCATGATCGTGTTCACTACAGGAGTAAAAAAGAATATCATCTATGAATACTATGACAAATATGTCCAAGTACACCTTGAACACACGATTTATCAAGTCCATAAAGGCTGCTGAGGCATTGGAAATACCAAAGGACATGACTAAGAATTCAAAGTGATCGTACTGAGTTTGAAAACCTATTTTTTGGATGTCACTTTCCCTGACTCTGAGCTGATGATTGCCTGAGTTGAGGTCTATCTTAGAGAAATAACTATCACCCTATAGTTGGTCAAATAAGTCATCGATTATGGGGAGTGAATACTTGTTCTTGACCGTAACTTTGTTTAACTGATGGTAATTATACACATTCTTAGAGAACCGTCTTTCTTATGCACGAATAACACTAGTACACCTTACGGGGACATATTGGGTCTGGTGAATCCCTTATCTAAGAGATCCTTTAATTGTTTCTTTAATTCTCAAAGTTTTGCTGGAGCCATTCTAAATGAAAGGATAGATATGGGTTGAGTATTTGGGAGAAGATTGATTCCGAAATCAATTTCCTTTTTTGGAAGAACTCCGAGAAGATCTTTGGGAAATAAATTTGGGAATTAATATGCTACTGACACTGTTTCAAAGTAGGGGTTTCTGAACTAGAGTCCTAGACTTAAATGAGATGGTAGACACATCCCCTAGATATTATATTTCTAGCCCAAAGGTAAGACATAAGTTGACCCCTAAATGCTAAAGTACTACCCTTCGACTCAAGGATAGGTTCATTCAGAAATTAAAACTAGAAAATTCTATTTCTACAGTCGATTGAGGCATAGAAGGAATGAAGCCAATCCATGCCGAGAATGACATCAAAACCAGTCATCTCTAATTCGACTAAGTCTACTGAAGTGACTTTCTGAGATATCATAATCAGATAGTTCCTATATACCCATCGGGCTATGATAGATTTACCCACTGGGGTGGAAACTGAGAAGGGATCTACTAGAATTATAGGACTGACACTGAAATCAACTTCTATATATGGAGTAAGAAAAGACAAATAAGCTCCTGGATCTAGCAAAACGTAATTATGCAAATAAAAAACTTGTAATGTACCAGTGACAACATCAAGAGAACTTTCCTGATCCTGTCAAGACTGAAAAACATAGAGTCTATTTGGGCACTGCCTACTGGTGGCACTGGAAGAAGCACTATGCTAATTCGAGCAACCGGACTGAGCTAGGAGACGGTTATGCTGACTTTGAGAACCCACCTGAGGACACTGTTTGACTCTGTTGCCCGACTTGCCATATCAGAAACACACATTACTTCTAGCTCTGCAGATACATAATGAAAATTGCCATAATATTTAACAAATATAATAAATATCGTTAGCTTAGTGGTAGATCATTTGACTAGAAGTCAAGAGGTCACCGGTTCGAACCTAATATGGTCTTTATTTCTAAATTAAGCACCAAAAAATGTGAAAAAATAAATGATATCTTTTCATAAGTATGGAAGAAAGTTAATTTTTAATACATATAACAATGGCCCTTAGCTTACTGGTAGAGCATTTGACTGTAGATCAAGAGGTCACCAATTCGACCCTGGTGGGCCCTTTTTTAATTTTATTTTCTAAATTATGCATCGAGAAATATGGAAAAATGAATGGGATGCTTTCTTAAATTTGGAAGGAAATTAAAAAGTTAATACATATAACAAGGGTCCTTAGCTCATCTAGAGCATTTGACTGCATATCAAGTAGTCACCAGTTCAACCTGGCAGGACCATTTTATTTTATTTCTAAATCAACCACAGAGAAATATGGAAAAATGAATGAGATATTTCCATAAATGTGAAAGAAATTAATATTAGATACATATAACAAGAGTCTTTAGTTTAGTGGTAGAGTATTTGACTAAGATTAAGAGGTCATTAGTTTAAATTTGGCAGGGCCCTTTTTATTTTATTTCTAAACTAAGCACCAAAAAATATGGAAAAATGATATGAGATCCTATCAAAGATGTTGAACGAAATTAATATTTTATAAGTACAAATAGGATCCTTAGCTCAGTGGTTGAGCATTTGACTGCAGATCAAGAGGTCACCAGTTCGAATCTGGTAGGGCCCTTTTTATTTTATTTTTAAATAAAGCATCGAGAAGGGTGCTAAAAATTTATTAGATACTTTTATTAATGTATAAGGAAACTAACATTTAATATGTAAAACAAAGGTCTTTAGCTCTATGATGGATCATTTTGTTACAGATCAAGACGTCACTAGTTCGAACCTGATAGGGCCTTTCTTTATTTTATTTTCTACTGAGAAATATGAAAAAATGAATGATATTTGTTCATAAATGTGGAAAAAAAATATTTAATACGTGTAACAAGTGTCCTTACATCAGTCATAGAGCATTTGACTGCGAATCAAGAGGTCACCAGTTCAAAACTAGTATGGCTATTTTCTGATTTTATCTTCCAAATTAAGCATCCAGAAATGTGGAAAAATGAATGGATTCATAAATTTTAAATGAAATTAATCTTTACTACAGACAAAAAGGGTCCTTAGCGTAGTTAGAACATTTTACTACAGATCAAAAGGTTACCAGTTCGGACTTGGTAAACCCTTTTATTTTATTTCTAAATCAAGCACACACAAATGTAGAAAAAGAAATGAGATTATTTCATAAATGTTGAAAGAAATTAATATTAGATACATATAAAAAGGGTCCTTAACTCAATGGTAGAGCATTTAACATGGCGATCAAGAGGTCGCTAGTTCAAATTTGTTAGAGCCTGCTTCATTTTATTTCTAAACAAAGGATCAAGAAATATGAAAAAGTGATATGAGATCATATCATAGATGTTGGAGAAATTAATATTTGATAAATATAACAAGGGTTTTTATCTCAGCAGTAGAGCATTTGACTGCATATCAAGAGGTCACCAGTTCGAACCTGGTAGGGCCCTTTTTATTTTATTTCTAAACAAAGCAGCACCTAGAAATGTGCAAATAATAAATGAGGTTCTTTTATATATGTATAAAGAAATTAATATTTAGGAAAAATTACTTAAAACTATACCTTAAATTACTAATATTACTTAAATTTTCAAACTTCTGAACTAATTATAAAAATCTCTTCTCACACTTTCGCTCTCCAACTATCTGATACATAACTCACATCCTATTTTAATGCCTAACACTCCTCAAACAAAGCCTAAAATCAAGGAAATTATGAATAGAAAACTTCATTTAACATTCCTATTCAGTGTTCACCACAACCGCCACAACCACCAACCACTAGAAACAGTCACACTATCAGGTCCACTAACATTAATAACCTTAGTTCGTCCATCACAACCATTCCCAACCTTGTTCTTGTACTAGTCCAATTTCATGATTTTCTTCACTCGACTTACTAAAAACTTGAGTTGATGGAACTCTCCGACAATAGTGAAGGCGGTGGCGGAATTTTCTTCTTGATCCTCTCCGGATATTATGTCTATAAATGATGATATTATTAAAGATAAATTAAAATGGTATATCTGTTAAGAGAGTTCATATATACATAAGAATGACATATCTTGTAACTAAATGTACAAAAGCAGAGTTTATAGATACATAAGAATGACATATCTTTTAAATAAATGTACAAAAGTTATGTATCTTACCTAATATTAGGTTACAGATACATAATCAATTGAAATCTACAAAAATCACTTATCAGAATGCTTTTTTTTACTACTGATACATAAGACTTATTTATATGAATATATCTCTATGATATTACTACTTAAAAAGTTATATATCTATAATTATGTATCAGATGAAGATGTATCGTGGGTCTTTACTATGTATCACAACAATGAATGAAAACTTGAGATTTTACGTAAATTTGAAAATAGTAGAGAGTGTATGTAATTACATACTAAACTATTGGGATTTATAAAAAGTACCCTAATATTTAATACATATAATAAAGGTTGTTATCTTAGTGGTAGATAATTTGACCACAAGTCAAGAGGTCACCAGTTCGAACCTAATAGGACCTTTTTTTTCTAAATTAATTACCGACAAATGTGAAAAAAGGAATGACATATTTTCATATGTTTGGAAGAAAAATAATATTTCATACATATAACTATGGTCCTTATTTTAGTGGTAGAGCATTTTAATGTAGATCAAGAGGTCACCAGTTTGACCCTGGTGGGCCCTTTTAAAATTTTATTTTCTAGATTATGCATCAAGAAATGTGGAAAATGAATAGGATGCTTTCTTAAATTTGGAAGAAAATTAGAATTTAATACATATAACAAGGGTCCTTACCTCAGCTAGAGCATTTGACTGCAGATCAAGAGGTCACCAGTTCGAACCTGACAGGACCATTTTATTTTATTTCTAAATCAACCACAGAGAAATATGGAAAAAATGAATGAGACATTTTCATAAATGTTAAAGAAGTTAATATTAGATACATGTAACAAGAGTACTTAGATCAGTGGTAGAGTATTTGACTGAAGATCAAGAGGTCACTAGTTCAAATTTGGCAGGGCCCTTTTTATTTTATTTCTAAACTAAGCACTGAAAAATGTGAAAAAATGATATAAGATACTATCAAAGATATTGAATAAGATTAATATTTGATAATTACAAAAAGGGTCCGTAGCTAAGTGGTAGGGCATTTGACTACAGATCAAGAGGTCTACAGTTCGAAACTGGTAGGGCCCTTTTTATTTTATTTTTAAATGAAGCATCGAGAACTGTGCCAAAAATTTATGAGATACTTTTATAAATGTATAATGAAACTAATATTTAATATATATATATATATATATATATATATATATATATATATATATATATATATATATAACAAGGGTTCTTCACCGTATGGTGGATCATTTTGTTGCAAACAAAGAGGTCACTAGATCGAACCTAATAGGGCCTTTCTTTATTTTATTTTCTAAATTAATCACCGATAAGTATGAAAAAATGAATGAGATATTTTCATAAGTGTGGAAAAAAATTAATATTTAATACATAGAACAAGTGTCCTTACCTCAGTCATAGAGCATTTGACTGCGGATCAAGAGGTCACCAGTTAGAACCTAGTAGGGCCTTTTTCTAATTTTATCTTCCAAATTAAGCATCGAGAAATAAGGAAAAATGAATGGGATTCATTAATAAATTTTAAATGAAAATAATCTTTAATACAGATAACAAGGTTCCTTAGCTCAACTAGAGCATTTGACTGTAGATGAAAAGGTTATGAGTTCAGACTTGGTAAACCCTTTTATTTTATTTCTAAATGTAGCACAGAGAAATATAGAAAAAGAAATGAGATTATTTCATAAATGTAGAAGGAAATTAATATTAGATACATATAACAAGGGTCCTTAGCTTAGGGGTAGAGCATTTAACTGCAGATCAAGAGGTCACCAGTTAGACCCTGGTAAGACCCTTTTTAAATTTTATTTTAAATTAAGCATCGAAAAATGTAAAAAAATGGATGGGATGATTTCTTAAATTTGGAGGGAAATTAATATTTAATACATATAACAAGGGTCCTTAGCTCAACTAGAGCATTTGACTGCAGCTAAAGAGGTCACTAGTTCGAACCTGGTAAGACCATTTTATTTTATTTCTAAATCAAGCACAGAAAAATGTGAAAAATGAATGAGAACCTTCTATAAATGTGAAAATAAATTAATATTACAAACACATAATAGGAGTCCTTAGCTAAGTGACAGAGTATTTGACTGAAGATCAAGAGGTCACTAGTTCAAATTTGGCAGGACGTTTTTTATTCAATTTCTAAACTAAGCACCGAGAAATATGAAACAATTGTATGAGATCCTATCATAGATTTTGAAGGAAATCAATATTCGATAAGTATAACCAGGGTCCTTATCTCAGACCATTTGACTACATATCAAGAGGTCACCAGTCCGAATATAGTAGGTCCCTTTTTATTTTATTTCTAAATGAAGCATTGAGAAGTGTGCCAAAAATTAATGAGATCCTTTTATAAATGTAGAAGGAAACTAATATTCAATAAAGATAACAAAGGTCCTTAGTTCTATGGTAGATCATTTTACTGCAGATCAACAGGTCACTAATTCGAACCTGGTAGGACCTTTTTTGTTTTATTTTCAAAATTAATCACCGAGAAATATAAAAAAAATGAATGAGATCTTTTCATACATGAGGAAAAAATTAATATTTAATACATATAACAAAGGTCCTTAGCTTAGTCATAGAGCATTTGACTGCGGATCAAGAGGTCACTAGTTCGAACCAAGTAGGGCCCTTTTTGTAATTTTATCTTCCAAATTGAGCATCGAGAAATGTGGAAAAAAATGAATGGGATTATATCATAAATTTGGAATGAAATTAATCTTTAATACAGATTACAACGGTCCTTAGCACAGCTAGAGCTTTTGATTGCAGATTAAAAGGTCACCATTTCGGACTTGGTAAAATCCTTTTATTTTATTTCTAAATCAACCACAGAGAAATATAGGAAAAAATGAGTTTATATCATAAATTTGGAAAGAAATTAATATTATAAACATATTATTTCATCCCTCAGAACTAATTATAAAAATTTCTTTCACATTTTCTCTCTCCAATGATCAGATACATATCCTACATCTTTATTTTAATGACTAATTCTCCTTAGAAAAAGCCAAAAATCAAGGAAATTATGAAGAGAAAAGTCCATTTAACATTCTCATTCAGTTTTTACCACGACTGCCACCGTCGCCGATATGTGAACCACCAAAAACAGTCGCACTATCAAGTCCGCTAACATAAACAACCTTAGTTCATCCACCACTATCATTCTCAGCCTTGTTCATGTATTGTTCCAGTTTCATGATTTTCTTCACTCGACTTACTGAAAGTTGGAGTTGGTGGGACTCTCCGACAATAGTGACGGCGGCAACAGAGTTTCCTTCTTGATCCTCTCCGGATATTGCATCTATAGATGATGATATTATTAAAGATACATAAGAATAATATATCTTCTAAGAGAGTTCGAAGATATATAAGAATGATGCATCTTGTAATCAAATGTACAAAAAGGATGTATCTCATCAAATATTACATTAAAGATACATAATAAATTGAAAATCTAAAAAAATCAAGTATCAAAATTCTTTTTTACTACTGATACATAAGACTTTTGTATCTCTATGATATTAATACTTAGAGATTTATATATCGGTAGTTATTTATCATATGGTGATGTATCGCGAATCTTAGCTATGTTCCGTGATAATGAACAAAAAATTGAGATTTTACGTAAATATGAAAATAGTTGAGATTTTATGTAATTACATACTAAACTATTGGGATGTGTGAAAATTGACCTAATATTTAATATATATGATAAAGGTCCTTATCTTAGTGGTAGATCATTTGACTATAAGTCAAGAGGTCACCAGTTCAAACCTGGTAGGGCTTTTTTTTCTAAATTAAGCACTGAGAAATACGAAAAATGAATGAGTTCTTTTCACAAGTGTGGAATAAAATTATAATTTAATACATATAACAAGGGTCCCTAGCTCAGCGGTAGAGAATTAGACTGTAGATCAAGAGGTTACTAGTTTGAACTTGGTAGGGCCCTTTCTTAATTTAATTTTCTAAATTAAGCATAGATAAATGTGAAAAATGAATCTAATTGTTTCATAAATATGGAATGAAATTAATATTTAACACATATAACAAGGGTCCTTTGCTCAGCTATAGCATTTGACTACAGATCAAGAGGTCATTGATTCGAATCTGGTAGGACTGTTTTATTTTATTTCTAAATTAAGCACAGAGAAATGTGAGAAAATGAATGAGAACCTCCCATAAATGTGAAAATAAATTAATAGTAGATACATATTGAAAGAGTTCATAGCTCAGTGGTATAGTATTTTACTAGAGATCAAGAGGTCACTAGTTCAAATTTTGGTAGAGCCCTTTTTATTTTTTTTCTAAAATAAGCACTGAGAAATATGAAAAAATTCTATGAGATCTTATAATATATGTTAAAGTAAATTAGTATTCAGTAAATACAACAAGGGTCCTTAGCTCAGCGGTAGAGCATTTGACTGCAGATCAAGAGGTCACCAGTTCGAGCCTGGTAGGGCCCTTTTTATTTTATTCTAAATGAAGCATCAAAATATATGCCAAAAATTTATGAGATACTTTTATAAATTTAGAAGGAAACTAATATTTAATATTTATAACACATTTCCTTAGCTTATGTTAGATTATTTTACTGTAGATCAAGAGGTCACTAGTTCGATCTTGGTAGGGCCTTTTTTATTTCATTTTATAAATCATGCCTCGAGTAATGTGAAAAATAAATGAGATATTTTCATAAATGTGGAAGAAAATTTATATTTAATAAATATAACTAGAGTCCTTAGATCAATGGTGGAGCATTTGGCTACAGATCAAGAGTCACCAGTTTGAACCCTGTAGGGCCTTTTTCTATTTTTAGTTTCTAAATTAATATGTCACCCCGAAAATCCAAGGCAATGTTAAAATCATGATTTAAGTTCATGAAAAATCAAACCTCATATTTTGATAATTTTATTAGTGATTTAGACATATATTAAGACCCCAAATAGCTCCTACCTTATAGACAAGTCAAAACAACTCTTAGCGATTAAATTCTCTTTTAGTATATAGCTATAGTCATGTTCAAACAAGCATAAATTTTGAGTTATTAAGAATTTTTGATATCATGACACACCATTAGATAGATAATTAAATTATCTTTCTAACGATACCAATATCGCCTTAATCTAATATCGAGGTAAAAAGTTATGGCCAAAATACTGAAGCACTGTCAAAGATGCCTAGACTACGACTCGTAATCAAACATTACGGGTCGTTAGGACGGAGTCGTACTATGTATAGTAGAGGCTGAAATGGGGATTCTAACCATGAATTAATTCATGACTCGTGTCCAAATCCTATAAGTCGTGACCTATGTCATCGGGACTGCTTCTAGGCGACTTCAAGACGGTTTCTAAGGGTTTTTTTTGGTCTTTTTCCACTCTTTAATTTTAAAACTACGTCGTTTAGGATATTTTAAGGCTAAATAAAATCCAAACAACCCAAATCTCACATTATCAATACAACACCAAAATTACTCAATAGACATGCGACTTTCTCTTCTCTAAAGCAAGAAATTAGGGGTTTCATCTTCAAGTCCAAATCCTCAAAACTTCAATTCAAAAATCAAAAGTAATCAGGTATGTGGGTATCCAATGAGGATATATTTTCATCATCATGCCCAATTTATGATTTTTTTTCATGAATTTTATGATCTTTAAAAATAGGGTTTTACCCACATTGTTACTCTATGTTTAAAATTCAATTCCCCATGATATATTTTTTTACTCATAAGCATGTTTTAATGAATATTCTATCATTCATGCTATTCTCATATCCATGTATGATTTACATGATATTACCTTAAATTTCAAGCATATGATCAAGCTATATGAGTTTTCCCTTATTTCTTTAGATTATTTTGTAATTAAACCATGAATACATATTTTCCCATAAGAATGGCATCCTCCTATGTTCAAGAATCATGAATCTCCTTATTATGATCAGTAGTTGAATTTTTGGGCTTTATTCATGAAATTCCCTTATTATGATCAATTTACGTGGTTTTAAATACTTCAGATTATACATGCACTTTTATTTTCCAAATACCACGACTTGAGCATACCAGTTATAAGTACATATACCAGTTTATTCTTCTTTGTCAATTTAATTAGGAGTATAAAGTAGCACCGAGCGAAACTAGGGATGAAGTTTCACCTGCCAGTTAAGGGTGAGAACTTTAGTAGTAGTTCCTAAGTTCCAAAACTACATAACCAACATAGGTTCTGAGAGGTGTTTCTTCTAGTAAAGGGTTGATACTGTCTTAGTGGTCACTCATAAGCTTAGAATTTACATCCTAGTCCTTCGGGACATCAGTTTAGTGGATCCACACTAGTCAGTGTTTGTATCCTTGCCAAGGTACTGACATCTTTCCAACTGGGATTACAGTTTTGGCCTCGATTAGCCTAGGTTGGGCTATGTCGATTGTAGTTAGCTCCCACAGTTTCAGTTCAGTATTCAGTATATAAGTTATCTAATTATTCAAATTATTTCAATACATGTTTATACTTGGTCTTACATTCGATTTTCATGTTCAAGCCTTCATGCTAAGTATTCAAACATGACCCTCAGTACAATTTTACAACATATTTAGCTTTAACATGAGATTTACATATAGTATTTCTGTTTCTAGCACTTACCATTTCACAAAAATATTTTATCTCACAATTTAGAAATTTTACTATGCCTTACAGTTTTCACATACATACATGTTTTAAATGTATATTTCAGCAAATAACTTACGTCCTCAGTTTTAAAGCATGCTTTTAAGTATTTTCATGACTAGCGTACATCTCACATTCTCAGTTTTTTCTAGAAGTACTGACCATATATATGTGTCTGTGGCTACATGGATTTATTATGTAGGTACCAGATGTAGCCTACAGATCAAGGTTAGACAATTCATAGCTTCGAACCAGCAGGTGATGAGTTTCCTTATTTCAAGGACTCAAGTTTGTTGTAGTTCTTATATTGTATTTTCTTATTCGTATGTATTAATTAGGGATAGTTGGGATCATGTCCTGGCTACCCATAGTTAGTATTAGTAAAGGCTTCATAGATAGTCTGTTAGAGTCATTGTATGTAGTTTTTAGTTTCGCATTCTTTTAGATTTCAGTATTGTAATTTTTGAACAGTTATGTATTTAAACAACTTATTTCACAGTGATTATGCTTTCATTTAGTCGGTTGTGCTTTTATATATGTTTTAAATAAGTTGCTCAAGCATCACGCTAGTACATGAGTTAGCTTGGGATAAATTGTGATTCTAAGCACTGTATTATGACTAGGGAGTAGGCTCAAATTATGACAAACTTGGTATTAGCGCACAAGGTTTAAGTGTCCTAGGGTGTCTATGAGTTGTGTCTATTAGAGTCATGCAGAACGGTATATAGAAGTCTGTACTTTTCTCTGAGAAGCTACATGGCATTTGAGAAATGATTTTCTTCTTTCATATCTTAGATTGTGTAGTAGAGATGTTGTTTAAGAAACTTATACAAATTCTTACATTACTCCATGTTTTGCCGAAATTTTGACTTTTGAGAGTCTCCACTTAATTTATTTGAAAAAATTAAGAAAACCTTCAAATGATTCAAATAGAAAAAATAATTCAAGTTTAGATATTCTAGGCAAGCAATTCCTATTAACATTTTAGGAAGGTTTTAAAGGCACCTAAAATGTCCGCTAACTTGCGGTTATCCGGACTGTTTGAAAAATAATTTTCTTTTGACTAACTTCTAAAAGAAAAGGTCGGGCGTTGAAAATAAATTGATTAAGGAGTATTTTGAAAGTTTATGCAAAATCTATTTTTTAGCAACATAGTTAGGGGTTTAACTAGGTTTGCAAGCAAAAAAGATAGAAAAGGGGAAAGAGGGGAAGAAATAAATGATTTGGGCTCTTAAGCCCAAATCCTTCACCCCGTCCTAGTCTAATTAGGCTTCTGACCCAATTTCACATGTCCTAAACTATTTTTTCAAACCTTTGGCTTGAGTTTCACTTCATCTGTATTAAATACAATTTCGGTTTTGGGGCCAAAATAAATGAATAATGAAATGAAGAAATTAATAAACAATGATGAAAAATACAACAATAAATGAATAAAATAAAAAAATGAGACTTTCGAGTTACTTTTCCACTTCAAAGACGTGAATTTAGTCCATTCTTCCTCTTTCGACTCCTTGTATTCATTTTCCATGCGACTGTCTTTTAGACATATTCTTTCGAAATCGACTCGGGATTATTGTGCCTCAATGACCCACAATAGAGATGCAAAGAAAAAAGAGTCCATATAGGACTCGAACATATTCACATGCAAAAGAAAAGAAAAGTAATTAACAAATGTTCAAATGTTAATACCTAACACATAGACTATCACATGAAATTAAGCCAAGGTAAAGAAATCTTAATGAACAGCCAACCTAAGCGACACAAAAAATGAACTTAGACACTTTGTTTTTGCAAATAGATAAGACAAGAGACAATTATCGAACTTAGATGAAATTTGAATATAAGTCCAACATATTACTAATCAAGAGAGAAACGTACAAATAGTGATACACCAAAAATAGGCTGTATCAAAGTTTATATCTAAAAGAAAGGAAAATTCGACATAACTAGTAAATCCAAAACAAGACAGAAAAGGGAACAAATAGAAAATCAACAAAGAGAAGGAAATTATGCCTCCAAGAATATTGGGAATGTTTACAGCAATCAAAACAGAGGGGAAAAAATAAGTAGGAAGAATTGGACATTTTCTAAGGCAACATGTAATTCGGCGGATTTGAAATGCCCAAGTAATATTATTTATGACGACGAGATTGACGATATTTTTACACAATTATCATACCAAGACAAACATGATTTGCAATCTTCAAGAGGAATATACTGCAAACTCAGGATCATCCTCTCTTTGCCCACCTCAAAATAAACTTTCAAGGGTCTAAGAAACGATCTTTGCAGGTTCATAGGATTATGGATCTTACCATGGAAATTCACCTACTATTCTTTAAAGGTCAAAAGAATTAGGAGGCAATCCATATCAAGTTAATACAACAGATTTAGGCAATCAGTAACATCAAACTAGAAACAAAATTACCAAAATGAGACCAAAACTTACTCTAAGACAACATATCGAGACTAAAACATAGATATTCAACTAAAGAGATAGAAAATCAAACTATAATTTTCAGGTGTAAACATGGCATAAGAATTAATAAAATTCCAACACTATAGTGGTTTTGCAAACCGAAATACACATAGATTATCAGATTTAGACATTGGACTCGAGGTCAAAATGAGAAATTTTTCTTTAATGCTCATAAAAAAATACTGGAAGCTAAACTTTCACCCCAGAAATCATCAAATTTCAATAATGAACTAAATAAGAAAAAGGTAGAATCTCAATGACCAACATAAATGCTAATTCCTATTGTAACATTACGACTAATTGATATTAATAATAACTAAAAGATAAACCCATCTATTATTAAGCATATGTAGACAAGTAATATTATTAACAAAGAGTAGTGAACTCATCCAAAGTAATCATACAACAACATTCTCAAACAAATCCTACAACCGACGAGGTCTCTACAGTTACTCCCAGCAGAAAAGCAACATTATAACTGCACTAGAAGGAGATGAAGAAGAGAGAAAATTAAATAATAACAGAAATAAAAATGGAACAAGGTGTTTATCTCTTTAGAAGCAGCAAAATGGGATTACGAACTGATGTTAGGATCCTGACCACCACCAAAAGACTTCTACGACTCTGAGAACATGTCGACTTTCTCATGATGAAAATATTTTACCAAAAAATGGTGTTTTGCGAGGAAGATTTTCACCTTCTAGCCTTGGTGTTTTCAGCTCAACTATAATACCCCAAATATTTTTAGCTCAGTCAGACCCTTAGTACATACTTGTAACACTTAGAAGCTGGAAAATAGCTTGTTTTGGGTAAGTTTTGGGATTTTTGAATGGGGATTGGACCACATTCGAATTGGGAAAATAGTAGCTCACCGTGATTAGGCTGCATCGGGGTGAGTATCACTATGAGCATATCATCGCATCACAATGAAGGCCATTTTGGCATATGTTAATTTCCAGAGGGTCACCGTGGCTACACCGCATCGTGGTGAACCCCAAAATAGAAATTGTCATGATCCAAAGAGTTACCGCAATTCCACCACATCACAGTAGGTATCATGATGACCCACTCACCGCGTTGCGGTGAGACCTTAATCGATGTTTCAACTGTGGGATTTTAAATCCCAAGGGCAATCTTGTCTTTCATCAAACCCCCAAATTATGTAAACAGAAGATTAATCTTAAAATTGAGAAAAATGCACTCATTGTTTATCAAATTTCTCTCCTTATAAAACCCTAGCTCTCAAATACAAGATCAAATCTCAAGAAATCTTGCCATCAATCCTTTTAAATTCATTAACCCAGGTATGTTTGATGTTTATCCATGGGTTTCTTCCACCCATGAAGTCCAAGTATCCGGTTTAAATTGCCAAAATTATGATTATTTCAAGTTGTTTTGATTTTAGATTATGATTTCACCCATGAATCTCCATGAACTATGATTTTAGACCATGTATAAATGAAATTATTGTTGTTATTCAATTCTGCACATTTTTATTGTTTTGTTCATTGAATTAAATCATGATTTAGTGCTATTCATATTAAATTCATGCTATTACTTCAAGTCCTATAACATTCCCATGATTTGAATAAACTATGAACTACAAGTGTTTAATAAAATGCCTACAAGAGTGAAGATTTGATAGAGGATTGCATATTATGTCCTTTAAGCTTAAGTATAATGTTAATTATTTTTTCTTTTGAGTCTTGGGGGTATTGAATACCCAAAAAACATACCTATTTACTTAGCCTCATCTCAGTATCTTTAGAATAACTTCAAATTATATTATAAGCATTACTAGAATAGTCTGTTAAACTAAGAATAGTCAGTAACTCAGTATCATTCAGTTAGGAGTAGGATTTAGCACCGAGTAAGTGTAGGGATGGAAACTTTCCCATTAGATAGGTATAGTCTCTAGTACCAGTCCCTAAACTCCAGAACTACGTAGCCAGTGTAGGATGTAAGAAGTCACCCACCAGTTTAGGCTTGACTTTCTTGTTGGGGTCACCCGTCAGATGAGGCTTAACACCCTTAGTGCTTTGGGACAGTACTTCAGTATAATATATTTACATAGCCAATGTTAGTACACGTGGCATGGTACTAACACCCTTCCAGCTGGGGTTACATGTTGGACCCTAATTAGCTCAGACCGGAGCATGCCATCCTCTCACAGTTTCAGTTGAATAACCAATTTAGTTACTCAGTCTCAGTGTTGTTTGACCAAAGCTTACAGATACAAGTTATTTTAGTTATTTCAATATTTTAGTTTACAAATTTTATTTATTTCATGTTACATCCTTGGTCATATATCCTCAATATTTATAGATTTTACATATTCTTAGTAGCTCTAAATTTCATGCATTCTATTCAATACCTTATGTTATATATACATATTTAGATGATTACTTATCCATGTTCATGATACCATGCGTATTAGCCTACCTTATTTAGCATACCAATACATTTGAAGTACTGATCAAATACTTTTTCTTTTGCGCTATGATGTATCATATCATAGGGTTAGATACCCCATTTTCAGATCACGCTTAGACTTTTTAGGTTCACAATAATAGCAGTGGTGAGTCCTCATATTTTGAGGACAAATTATTTTGTTTCATATGTTCAGTTCAGTAGTTAGTTGGAGTTTGTTGTGGCCTATCCTATCAACTCATATTTTGTTATGTTTAGAGGCTTTCAGACATGTTAGTTAGTTAATCAGTTTATCAGATTTTATCAGATTCAAATAGTTGTTTTCTTCAGATTCTTATTTCAGTACTCATTTAGTTGATAAAAACTTATGGCTAATCATTTATTCTTCCATATTTATTATGTCATTATTCAATGCTCACAAAAGGCACCAACTCATGGGTTAGCTTGTGGTCACTCAAAACTGTAAGCACCGTGTGAAGCCTAGGGTGTACTCTCAAGCGATTACAAACTTGGTATCAAAGCCTAAGGTTTTAAAGTTTCCTAGGAAGTCTGAAAGTTGTATTAAGTAGAGGCTTGTGCATGGGTGTGTAGCGCGCCACACTTATGGGTGAGAGGCTATAAGGAGTTTAGGAAAAGTTTCCCTTCTTTAAGTAATCATGTTGTACGAGTGAGCATGAGATCAAGTTAAAATCTCAGTCTAATCCATTTCTTTCTTCTATTTATAGAACATGCCTCTCAAAAAGAATAATGAAAGAAGAGTAAGAAACTAGCCAGCACCTCTACCCATTTAGGCAGATCCTGTGGACGAGCATGTCTACCACGGAGAAATCAGAGCTGCATTTACCATTCTAACAAACTATGTAGTAGCTTGGAATGAATGACAAGCTGCTTTTCAGGCCAACCCATTGTCCAATACTACTGCAACCAAGGTTTGAGACTTCACCCAAATAAATTCTCCTTCCTTTATGGGATCCAAGTCTGAAGAGGATCCACAGGAATTCTTAGATATAGTTCATAAGGTGACAAATATTATGGGGGTGACATCTAGTGAGAGAGCTGAGTTGGATGCATATCATTTGCAAGATGTAGCCCATTCATGGTTTAAACAATGAAAAGTAGATAGGGGCGCAAATACAGGGCCTATAGAATGGGAAGCGTTTGCTACATCATTCTTATAAAAGTTCTTCCCATTGGAGTAGAGGGAGGACAAGGTGTTAGAATTTATTAACTTGAGGCAGGAAAGCATAAGCATGAAAGAGTATTCCCTCAAGTTTACTAAGTTAGCTAGATATGCTCCTCATATAGTAGTTGATAACAGGTCCAAGATGAGCAAGTTTATGTCTAGAGATTTTGATAGTGGTGTTAAGGAGTGTAAGACCACAATGTTGGTTAGGGAGATGGAATTGTCTAGTTTGATGGTCCATCTCAACAGATAGAGGAGCAGAAGTCTAAAGAGAGAGAGGGAGAGCAAGAGGGCTAGGATGAATAGTTTTAATATCAGCTACTCAAGGTCAGAAGGTGGTTCAGCTACTCAAGGTCAGAAGGTGGTCACCATCCTCAATTTTATCAGAGATCTTCAGCTCCAGTATCCTCTTCGGCTAGTTCCCCCATACCCAAATTTAGAAATAATCCCCAGGATAGGGAAGTAGGCTCCATGTCCCAGGGCAGTATTAGCAGTGCCCATACGAATCCTCTATGTCATAAATGTGGTAGACACCACCAGGGTGAGTGTAGAGCTGGCAGCTATGTGTGCTTTGGGTGTGGAAAAACAGGCCACCAAGTTTGGAAGTGTCGGGTGGTTGCTCAAAAAGATAGGGATTTGTGCCAACAGGGCCAGTCCCATCAATCATCAGTTCTATTCGGTCGCCTGACTCAGCAGGGTTCCATTTCCAGTGCTACCAGTGGTCAGCGTCCAAATAGATTATATGCTCTTCAGTCTCAATAAGATTAGGAAAATTCTTATAACGCAGTTACAGGTACATTGCAGGTCTTTTATTTACATGTTTATTCTTACTAGACCCTGGAGCTTCTCTTTCTTTTGTAACTCCATATATAACCATCAACTTTAGAGTCAATCCCAAAACTCTAGCAGAGCCCTTTTTAGTGTCTACCCCAATAGGTGTTTCCATTATAGCCCAGCAGGTATACAGGAACTTTTCGATCACAATATCTCAGAAAGTTACTTCAGTTGACCTCATGGAGTTAGGGATGACAGATTTTAATGTCATTCTAGGTATGGATTGGATCTACTCATGCTATGCCTCAGTTGATTTTAGAAATAGAATAGTTCATTTTCAGTTCCCAAATGAACCAGTCCTTGAATGAAGGGGTAGTACAACAATATCTCTTAGGGGTCAACTTGTTTCGTACCTTAGAGCGAGAAGGATGATATCCAAGGGATGTATTTACCATTTTTTGAATCAAAGACTCTAATTCAGAGACTCCAAACCTTGAGTCAGTTTTAGTAGTCAGAGAATTTCCAGATGTGTTGCCTAAAAATCTTCCTGGAGTTCCTCACGAAAAGGGAAATCGACTTCAGAATAGACCTTCCTCCAGATACTCAGACCATGTATATCTTGCTATACAGGATGGCTCCAGCAAAACTCAATAAGTTACAAAAATAGTTAAAATATCTCATAGATAAAGGATCCATCTGGCCCAACATCTCCCCATGGGGTGCACCAGTTCTATTGGTGCGTAAGAAAGGCGGTTCTCTCAGAATGTGTATTTACTACTGGCAGTTGGACAAAGTCACAACCAAGAATAAATTTCCACTCCCTATAATGATGACTTGTTTGACCAACTTCAGGGTGCCAGCTACTTTTCAAAGATAGACCTTAGATCAGGCTATCATCAGCTTCAGAGTTAGGGAATACAACATTGCAAAAATAACTTTTCGAACCCGATATGGTCACATCGAATTTATAGTCATGTCCTTTGGCCTTACTAATGCCCCAGTAGCCTTCATGAACTTGATGAACCGAGTGTTCAAGCAGTACTTGGACATGTTCATCATATTCTTCATTGATGACATTTTTTTCTACTTACATAGAGAAAATGATCATGCAGACCATCTCTGAATAGCATTGCAGACTCTTAGGGCTCATCAGTGGTTTGCTAAATTTAGTTAGTGTGAATTCTGGCTAAGATCGGAAGCTTTTCCTGGTCATATTATTCTGGTGATAGCATTAGGGTTGATCTTCAAAAGACAAATGGTGAGAAACTAGCCCAGACCTATCTCTCTATCAGACATTAGGAGTTTCTTAAGTTTGGCTGGATATTATCGTTGGTTTGTTGAAGGGTTTTCATCTATTGCAACCCTCATGTCCAGATTTTCATAGAAAAAAGTTAAGTTTCAATGGTCAGATTCCTTTGATAAAAGTTTTCAAGAGTTGAAGACTCGACTCACCTCAGCCCCAGTTCTTAATTTGCCATATAGTTTAGATAGGTTTGTTGTGTACTATGATGCATTAAGAGTAGGTTTGGGTTATGTCTTTATGCATATAGGTCAGGTCATAATCTATTCCTTTAGACAACTTAAGTCTCATGAGAAGAATTACCCTACCCATGATCTTGAGCTAGCAGTTGTAGTATTTACGTTAAAGATTTGGAGGCACTATTTGTACGGGGGTGCATGTTGATGTGTTTACAGATCACAAAAGCTTGCAATATTTGTTCTCTCAAAAAGATTTAAATTTGTGTCAGAGGATGTGGTTAGAGTTATTTAAAGATTATGATGTGAGTGTTCTATATCATCCGGGCAAGGCCAATGTAGTGGCTGATGCTCTTAGTAGATTGTCTATGGGTAGTGTTACTCATGTTGAGGATGGTAAGAAGAAATTAGATCAAGCAGTTCATCATCTTGACCGACTAGGTGTCTGCTTAGTCGACTCAGTAGAAGGTAGTGTTAGAATCATCCCTAGTTTCTGAAGTAAATAAAAAGTAGGATATAGATCCCAGTCTTGTTAAGTTGAAAGAATCAATCAGATATTAGAAAGTGGAGGTTTTCTCCTAAGGAGGAGATGCTGTGCTACATTGTCAGGGTAGACTATGTGTTCCTGGTGTAGATAATTTGAGGCAACGAATTCTTACAGAAGAGCATGGTGCGCATTACTCAATTCATACAGGGGCCACTAAGATATACCATGATTTTTGGGAGATCTATTGGTGGAGTGGGATGAAGAGGGACATTGCAGAGTTTGTAGCTAAGTGCTCTACATGCCAGCAAGTTAAGATTGAGCACCCGAAACCTAGTGGGTCCATGAAGGAGTTCAGTATTCTCTCTTAGAAGTGGGAGGAAGTAAGCATGGACTTTGTGATAGGTTTGCCTCATACCCATCAACATCATAATTCTATTTGGGTTATCATATATAAGATGATCAAATCAGCTTATTTCTTGCCAGTCCCTACCTCTTATTCATCCGAGGACTTTGCCAAACTCTATCTCAGAGAGTTGGTTAGGTTGTACGATGTTCCCTTATCTATCATCTCAGATATAGGTACCTAGTTTACCTTTCAATTCTGAAAGGCATTGCATAAGGGCCTCGGTACCCAAGTCCACCTCAATACTGCCTTTCACCCTCAGACAGATGCTCAAGAAGAATGAACTATTCAGACTGTGGAAGACATATTAAGAGTTTGTGTTGTTGATTCTAAGGGTAGTTGGGATGACCGCTTTCCCTTGATTGAATTCACATATAATAACAGCTATTATTCTAGTATTCAGATGGCTCCATTTGAGGCTCTTTATGGTAGGAGATGTAGATCTCCAATTGGTTGGTTTGAAGTGGGTGAGGTTATAGTAGTAGGTCTCTACTTAGTGTTTGATGCGTTATAGAAAGTTCAGTTGATCAGAGAAAGGCTTAGAGCAGCCTAGAGCTGACAAAAATCATATGCAAATGTGAGAAGAAAGGATCTCGAGTTTGAGTTTGGTGATTTTGTGTACTTGAAAATCTGTACAATGAAGGGAGTGAAGAGGTTCGTCAAGAAAGGGAAACTTATTTCCCGATATATCGGTCTTTTCAGAATTCTCAGCCATTTTATAAAGGTAGCGTATGAGCTTGAATTATCTTTAGATATAGCTTCAGTGCACACAGTGTTCCATGTTTCATTGTTGAAAAAGAATAATGGTGACCCAGTGGTAGTTGTCCCCTTAGAAAATGTGGATATCCAGAATAGCCTTTCCTATGAGGAAGATGCAGTCAAAATTCTTGATCGTCAAGTTTGTAGACTAAGGAAAAAAAAGTTCCCTTGGTCAAAGTTCTTTGGCGGAATCAATTCATTAAACGAGCAACCTGGGAAGCAAAAGAAGATATGCGGACCAAGTACCTTCATCTTTTCACTGCAGATTCAGTTCAAGTAACTAATTTCCTCAGATCATCTCTTTTCACTCCAAGTTTCAACTTTATATAGATATCTATTCAATAATTCTTACATTGATATATTAGTTTTGTTATGCTTTCAGTTGTGCATGCCAGATATAGCCTCATTTTTCAGCATCTCAACTTTATTAGTCTCATTTGGGGGCGAATGTTCCTAAGAGGGAGATATTGTAATACCCCAAACATTTATAGCTCAATTAGACCCTTAGTACATACTTGTAACACTTAGAAGCTAGAAAACAGCTTATTTTAGGTAAGTTTTGGGATTTTTTAAAGGGGATTGGATTGCATTCAAATTGGCAAAATAATAGCTCACCGCGATTAGGCCGTGTTACAGTAAGCATCGCGATGAGCATATCATTGTGTCACTATGAAATCCATTTTGGTATTTTTCAATCTAGAGGGTCACCGCAGTTACACCGCATTGCAGTAAATCCCAAAACAACAATTGTCATGATCCAGAGAGTCACCGTGATTCCATCGCGTCGCGGTAGGTATTGCGATAACCCACTCACCGCATCGTGGTGAGGCCTTAATAGGGGTTCTAGTTGTGGGATTTTAAATCCCAAGGGAAATATTGTCTCTTAATAAGCCCCCAAATCATGTAAACAGAAGATTAATCTTGAAATTGAGCAAAATATGCTCATTGTTCATCAAATTTCTCTCCTTATAAAACCCTAGCTCTCAAATACAAGATCAAATCATAAGAAATCTCTCCATAAATCCTCTCAAATTCATAATTCCAGGTATTTTAGATGTTCATCTATGGGTTCCTTCTACACATGGAGTCCAAGTATCCGGTTTAAATTGCAAAAATTATGATCCTTTCAAGTTGTTTTGATTTTATATTATGATTTCACGCATGAATCTCCATGAACTATGATTTTACACTATGTATAAATGAAATTATTGTTGTTACTCAATTCTCCATGTTTTAATGTTGCCGTTCATTGAATTAAATAATGATTTAGTGCTATTCATGTTGAATTCATGCTATTACTACAAGTCCTATATCATTCCCATGATTTGAATAAAATATGAACTACAAGTGTTTGATAAAATGCCTACAAGGGTAATGATTTGATATAGGCTTGCATGTTATGTCCTTTAAGCTTAAGTATAATGTTAACTATTTTTGCATTTGAGTCCTGGGAGTATTGAATACCCGAAAACCATAACATTTTACTTAGCCTCGTCTAAGTATCTTTAGAACAACTTCAGATTATATTATGAGCATTACTAGAATAGTCTATTAAACTCAGAATAGTAGTAACTTAGTGTTATTCTGCTGGGAGTAGAATTTAGCATCGAGCGAAGGTAGGGATGGTAGCTTCCACGTCAGATAGGCAGAGTCACTAGTAGCAATCCTTAAACTCTAGAACTATATAGCCAACATAGGATATGAGAAGTCACCCATCAATTTAGGCTTGACTTTCTCGCTGAGGTCACCCATCAGATTAGGCTTGACACCCTTAGACCTTTGGGACAATACTTCAGTATAGTGGATCCATATAGCTAACGTTAGTACCCGTGGCATGGTACTAACATCCTTCTAACTGGGGTTACAGTTTGAATATCGATTAGCTTAGATCGGGGAATGTCGGTTAGATGATACCTCCCACAGTGTCAACTACAGTTTTAGTCCAATAACTAGTTTAGACACTCAATCTTAGTGTTGTTTGACCAAACCTAATAGATACCAGTTATTTCAGTTATTTCAGTTTATAGATTTTATTTAGTTCATGTTACATGGTTGGTCATACATCCTTGGTATTTATACATTTCACATATTCTTAGTAGCTCCAAATTTTATGCATTCTATTCATTAATGTATGTTATACATACATATTTAGATGATTATTTATCCATGTTCATGAAACTATACATATTAGCCTATCTCTGTTAGCATACTAGTACATTCAAAGTACTAATCGCATACTTTTTCTTTTGTACTATGATGTATCATATCATAGGTTCGGATGCCCCATTCCTGGATCGCGCTTAGACTTCTCAGGATCACAGTAGTAGCTAGTGAATCCTCATATTTTGAGGACAAATTATTTTGTTTCATGATTTCAGTTTAGTAGTTAGTTGGAGTTAGTTGGGGCCTGTCCTTTCAACTCGTATTCAGTTAAGTTTAGAGGCTTTCGGACATGTCAGTTAGTTATTCAGTTTATCAGTATTTTATTAGATTTTAATAATTGTTTTCTTCAGATTCATGTTTTAGTACTGATTCAGTTGATAAGACCTTATGGATAATTATTTGTTCTTCCGTATTTATTATGTAATTATTCAGTGCTCACAGTAGGTACTGACTCATGGGTTAGCTTGTGGTCCCTTAGAACTGTAAGCACCGTGTGATACCCAGCGTATACTTTCAGGGAGTTACATCAACTAAGATTTTTTTATTAAAAGAATTGAGGGTATCAAATCTATTTTCCATCAGTGTGGGATGAAAAATTTTAAAGGGGCATTTTAGGAATTTGGAAAAGAGGATAACGGGATTCATACTAATCTGCTACAATTCAAAAGAGGATAATGTTATAATAAGAATTTGTACTAATTAGCTATAATTCAAAATCTGAATTTTAAAAAAATTTCAATGAACCGCTTGACCGAATGGGACATAGGTCGGGTCAATCATGGATTTGAGTAGTGAACGAGTCAAAATTGTTGTTGTCGTTCACTGCCCATTTTGTCGGATTGAAATTATTATTGTGTTGTCGATGGGATTTACTATGGTTTGGTTGTTGTTCATTGAATGTTGTCGGCTATTTTTGGCATTGGTGGTACTGTTCTTGAAGGCTGTTAGTACGCTTGTTGGGATTAAATGAGACGTCAGGGCTGGATCAAATCTTGAATCATTGGGCTGATGGCCCAATTGAGAAAGGAAAGTGGTTGATGAAATGGGTATTAATAGGATGTAAATGGGCTACTGAAGTTGTGCTAAATTGGGCTGGGAAAAAGAGTTGTAATTGGGTAATTAGGATTGTTAAAATTTTGGGGGCTATTTAAAATTTTATTTAAAATTTAGGACTTAGTCAAATTTATTTAATATTTTGATCGAATTAAAAATTAAAGTGGTCCATTGTATTGCAAATGTGGCCAATTCGATTTCAATTATGGTCAAAATTTAAAAAATTGACTAAACTAAATCGAAATTCATCATGAATTAATACCTTGTTTAATCCCAAGCTTCTTAATTTAATGAAATCAAACATATATTTATCCAAATAAATTATTTTTGAGAATCAATTATGTATAAATCAAGATTTTGCCCATTTGAATTGATTTTTACAATTAATCTCAATGATGGTCCAATTTTCACAAAAGGTTCATTTAGGTAACAAAAATTTATTCAATCTCGCATATGTAAATAAAAAACGTATAATCGTCACTTAAATGATAAAATTAATCCAAAATAAATATTTTAGAGCACATTTATCTAGATTAAATAAATATTTTAATTTTATTAAAGATCGAAGAAACTCAGGATAAATTTAGTTGTGGAGGGGAAAAAATAGGTGTCAATAACTGTCTCCTCCCTTTCGGTAGGGTGGATGCAAGTAACCCTGGGCAAAGAAAGGTTGACGTTCCTAATCTTTTGTCCGACCACAAATTCGAATCTGAAAGAGGTTGGCTTTCACACGAGTGTCATGGAGTTATGGCCGGACCTCGATACCAGGTTTCCTATATATCTCAAGTTATATAAGAATTTAGGCCACTTGTAGTTCATAAAGCTTGATTTAAAGCATGATTTTCAAAAAAATCACCAACTATCTTGGTTTTGGAGTTTTTGATGAAACCAAAATGTTGGGGAAAAAAGGGATTTATGGGGAGGTTAGAATGCAGTGGAGTTTTCTACATAGAGACTAGCCTATATATCCCCGAGACTTAGGGAATCAGACTGCTTGTAGTTCAACTCAATCGGTAGAAAAGATGGTCTTTTATTTCAGATGATCTTTGGCTCAGGATGAGTGAAAAGTTGATCAAGTGCCAGAAAAAGAGACTTGTAACCTATTAACCATGTACATGGAGCTCTTCACATCCATAGGTAAGAATTTACTTAGACATAATTTCCAAAACTCTAGGTGTCTTATCACTTAAATTTAGAGAAAAGAGAAAGTTACCCTCGGCATGAGTTTAGAAATATCCCAAAGGTGAAGATGAAACCAGACTATCTCAAAATACCCACATGTCTTCTAACAGGGGTGTGGTTTGATTGGTGGTGGGGATGATCCTTTAGCTTGCATCCAAAAAGTTTAACATCCCTCTCTAGACAATGTCCCATTTTGCTGCTAAGAAAGAGTTCTACATTGTGTTGCGTCTTTTTTGGATTTATCCACCCCTGTGATTTTAATTTGAGATTTTCATCCTCTCGGATATTCTTGATAATATCCTAAATAAAAATCGTTAGTAATAAGCACAATTCACGAAAGGTGTATATAGTCTTTTACCATTTTTCCACGTGAGTTGTTGCCTAAAAAGCGAAATTCTCCTTTCAAGTACCTATTTAAATGGATATAACTTGCAATAACAGACACAACAACCTTCTTGGTTGTTGCATAATTAGCTCATTTGTCGAGTAAATGTCTTCAAAGTAGGGTGGCTATTTTGGACACCGACGATACTTTATGCAGAACAGTCTCTGCAACTATGTAATCTTTTGTTGATATGACAACCCTTTTGAGTCACCTATAATTCTTATAGAATGATAACCTTTCTGGTTATTAGCAATAATTCTTTGCATGTGACCTCGGATAAGTCCTGTGTATATTTTGTATTGATACACGTTATAGATTTCCTTTGAATTATCAATCTTTGGAGAATTTCATGCATTATTTGATGTTGGATACGAGGCAACTTATAGATATCCTTTGAATTTCTTGCTTCTAGGTGATCCCATATATTATCTGACCTTGGATAAGAGATGGCTTATAGATATCCTTCTAATCGCTAGTTCTCAGGTATTCCAGCACATCATCTAACCTTGGATATAATATGACTTATATATCTCTCTCAAATTATTAGTCTTTTGGGTAATCCTGCACATAATCGATCTTTGGTTTTGACACAACTTATAGAGAACCCTTGTACTTATCAATTTGATAATCTTTCATATTCTCTGGTAAGGATTTAGTTGTGACTTATGGATAACCTTTGGACTATTAGTATTTGGGTAACCTTGTACATTGTCCGATTAGGATGTTGTTGTGTCTTACAAATGACCTATCGGCTATAAACTCATAGATAATCTTGCACACTATCCTATTTCAAATAATATGACTTAAAGATGACACTCAAATTGTCAATTTTCAGGAAACCTCATATTTCGTTCGCTTTTACATAGTGACTTAAAGATGTCCCTTTGAATCATGTGTATTTGATGCATTCAGATGCTGATTCATAAAATGATGAGATATTCTCGATGCCAGCGTATGCTATCTCGCATGTCAATAGATATTAGATGCTGATGATATCCTCGACGCCAGCGTATGCTATCTCGCGTGTCAATATATATTAGATGCTTATGATATCTTTGACACTAGCGTATGCTATCTCGTGCGTTAACAGATATAGATGCTGATGATATTCTCGATGCCAGCATATGCCATCTTGTGTTTTAATAGATATTAGATGTTAATGATATCCTCGATACCAGCGTATGCTATCTCTTGTATTAACAGGTATTAGATATTGATGATATCCTCGACGTTAGCGTATGCAATCTCATGTGTCAACAAATATTAGATGTTGATGATATCCTTAATGCCAACATATTTTATACTGCATGTCAACAGATATTAGATGCTGATGATATCTTCGACGTCAGTGTATGCTATCTCTCGTGTCAGCAGATATTAGATGATGATGATATACTCGATGTTAGCGTATGCTATGTTGCATGTCAATAGATATTAGATGCTGATGATACCCTCGATGCCAGTGTATGCTATTTCACATGTCAACAGATATTAAATGCTGATGATATCCTCGAAGCCAGCATTTGCTATCTCGCATGTCAATAGATATTAAATACAATGACCCTCTCGCTAATGAGTTGAGATAAAATGACCCTCATGGTAATGGAATGAAATGACCCTCTTATCAATGGCATGAAATGGCCTTCTCGGCAGTGATATGGAATGGCCCTCACGGTAGTGAGATGATATGAAATGGCCATTTTGGAAATTTAAAAATGTTTCACCTGAGTCTGTTTGACTACATTTTGCTTTCTATATGTACCTATACTCAAGGTGGATAATTAGTAGACACAATGTCGCTCTCACTAGTAACCACATTCAAGATTTATGATAGTTTAATAACAAATACTGAGCATTATAATTTTAATGACTTATTCTGCTATGAATCTTCTTTTTTTGAAGAAATAATTAAATTGCAGATCCACCGTATGCAAGTAAATGGTGCAAAACCCTTGTTTGGGGCATTACTCAAATCCCGTTTGCTTTGCTTCAAGACGAATTTTAAGGATGACTTTCTGCTCTTCCTCCTATTGAGTGATCCTTTGATTGTTGTAGTTATTGTGCCGACTTCCTTGAATGCACCGACGCTCAAAGTAAATATTTAATAGACGTAAAGTCTCTTATGCTAGAGACTGCTTTTTGTAAGACCCGTAAAATTCTAGAGCTTAATTCAGTCCTTTAAGCTTGTCAAGGGGTCCCAGATTTAGAAAATTCTAGCTAAGTTTTAAGACAGTTTATTTTAGCCTTCAAAAGTTGGCGATCTTAATTCGCGACCTGAATTTCCTTTAATGGTCTATATTTTATTAGTTCATGATCAGGAAGGTCAATAGGTGTTCTCGGACAAGTTTTGAATTTTTTGGAAAAAGTTTAGATCATGTTCGGAGTCTCAAACTAGTGGACCAATGAGATCTTGGCACGCCGCATCGCCAATCGCATTGGTCAACATTTGTGAAGGATGCTGGAGCCAAAAAGTTTTGAGGCTCAACACGATGATGGCACAATGCGTCGAGTATCAGGTCATAGCCATCAACGCGCCGCTTCGCGTATAGCGTTGGCACCCAATTTTTAGTCATTAAATGACCGCATCCTCAAGGGCAAAAGGGTTAATTTTTCACTCCTATATAAGCCCAAAAACACATAATTAAGCTATTTTCACCCAAATTATAATTGTCTCTCTCAAAATCCATCAATAAAAACCTTAGGGTTTTCAATTGAGGATCCAATTTTAAGAATTTCACCGTTAGTTTCAAGAATCTTCCATCTATGGTATGTCAAGTTTTTATTTATGGATTCCTTTCATCCATAAGGATCAAGAACCGTATTTCAAATTATAAATCATGGTGTTTATGTTGTGGGTGACTTGTAACCATGTTTATCTTGTTGTATGATTCCCAAGTTGGAATCATTATGTGTTTTTTTATGAAACTACGTTAGCATGCAAGTGGAAATCCATGAATTGAATAGTATAGTTTATGATATGTAATTGATGACTAAAACTATGCCCTAAGTTGTGTATGTAAGGTGTTTGATAAAATGCCTAAGAGGATAGAAATTGTATATTATAGCTCAATTGTGACTCAAATGATAAATGCATGCTTTACCCTTATGGTTAAAATCACTTCTATGATATTTTTGTGCATTATGAATGTTTGATGAAATGCTCATGAGACTAGATTGATGAAATTATGACATGTTTATAAGCAATCTAATCCATGTATAAGACTGATAACCATGTGCTTCATGAAATCTCCAACTTATGGTATTATGAATTGTGGACTTTAGTCCTATGATCAAGAAGTGTTGTGTCTTGTCAGTTTCATGCTATCGAGCCCTGGGGGTACTTGTACCCGACAATTTAGCTATGTTCCTAGAGTCAGTGTCATGTTTTTAAGAGACTCTCAGTCAAGCCATGATCCATAGAACTTAGTAAGTCATGTGACTCAGGAAAACTCAGTAAACTAAGTTGTTACAACAATCTTAGAGAGCTCAAAAATTCAATAATCTTAGTAGTATTCTATCAGTCAACAGAACTCAATGAACTCAGTCCAGTTTTGTTCAATTAATCATGTTCAATGTCTATTCAAATTGGAGTAGGATTCAACACTGAGTGAACCCAAGGATGGGAACTCACTCACTAGTTGAGGGTATGATTCTTAGAAATAATCTTTGCGTTCCAAAAATACGTAGCTAGTGTAGGTTGAGACATCAACCTGCTATTTGAGGGTTGATGAGGTTGCTTAACCTGTCAGATTAGGGTCCCACCATTCTCATTAGAGTACCTGCCAGATAAGGGTCACTCATAACTTGTCTTTACCAGTGGCGCGGTATTGACACCCTTCCAATGGGGGTTACAGATTAGACCCCAACTCAGCTATTTTTCTTTATTTGGGGCATGTCAGTTAGATAACTACTTCCCACAGTTACAGTCTCAATCTCAATCTCAGTAAAAAAACTCAGATAGTTCTTTAGAATCTAGGACTGTCAAATACTGTCAACTCAGAATAGTACAGAACACAACTAGTTTTATCAGTACCTAGACTATCAGATACATCCACTCAATATTAGTTATATCAGTTATCAGTAACTCATGTTACCAGTAATCAAACCCTGTACTCAGTATCATCATGAATTCAGTTACAGTCACTTGTTTATGCATGTATTCTAATGTTCATGTTATACAGTAAGTTAGCATAGTTTATGCATTTGAACCCTTTATATTTAGCCTACCTTATATGAATACCAGTATATTTAATCGTACTGACGCATTTTTGCTATGATGTTTTATTTTATACCATAGGTTCAGAAGCATGAGCTCCAAAGCATCAGTAGCATTCTAATTTCTGTAGTCAGAGTTAGCAGTGAGTCCTTATCCTTTGAGGACATGATCATTACTTTATTATTTCATTACTTAGTTTATTTTAGTAATTGGAGTTAGCTGGGGACATATCCCATCAACTCTTTATTCAGCCAGTTCAGTTAGTTAGGGGCTTCCGGACTAGATTCATACTTCAGTATTTTAAGATATTTACTTCAGTTTTGGTACTGTGATGCCACCTTATTAATATATTGTTTCTTCAGATGTTTTATTCAGTTTTGAACCTTATGACATATTTCAGCCTACTATTTCTATATTTTACGTGATATTATGCAGTGTACAGGTACAAATAACAATCATGGGTTAGCTTGTGGTCTATTGGGGTCATGAGCACCGTGTAGCATTTTGGTTACTACATTCAGGCGTTAAAAACTTGGTATCAGAGCCTAAGGTTCAACAGTGTCCTAGGAAGTTTGAAAGCCGAATCTAGTATAGTCTTGTACATGGGTGTATTACGTGCCATATTTATGTGTAGGAGACTATAAGGTGTTTTAGGAATAGTTTCCCATCTTTCAGTATTCATGTCTTGCCAGTGAGCATAATCTCAAGTTAATCTCTCAGTCTAGTCCTTTTCTCTTCCATTTACAGAACATGCCTCCCAAGAAGAGAATAGGAAATCAATCAACCCCTCAGCCCGAAGATCCTTTGGGTGAACATGTCTCTCATGTAGAGTTAGAGCTGTATTCACCACTCTTGCTAACTCAGTTTTTTCTCAAAATGAATGACTAAATGTCGTTTTGGCCAACCTAGTGGTCAATTCAGCAGCAGCCAGTATCGGGACTTCACCCGAATGAATCCTCCATCCCTTTTTGGGTCTTAGTCAGAAGAGGATCCTCAGGAATTCCTTGACCAGTTTAAGAAGGTTACAAGCATCATGGGGGTTACTTCTAGTGAAAATGCTGATCTAGCTGCATATCATTTGTAGGATGTTGCTGACACTTGGTTCAAATAGTGAAAGTAGAGAGGTCAGTTGATGCAGGATCCATAGAGTGGGAGGATTTTGTCACCATATTCTTAGATAGATTCTTTCCCCTAAAGCTGAGAGAAGCTATGGTGTTAGAATTTATCAACCTCAGGCAGGGAAACATGATGGTGGAAGAGTATTCTCTTAAGTTTACTCAATTAGCTAGATATGTTCCTCATGTGGTTGTAGATAATAGTGCTAAGATGAGTAAGTTTATTTTTGGGGTAAATGATAGTGTGGTTAATGAGTGCAGGTTTGCAATATTGAATAGTGACATGAACATAGCCAGGCTCATGACCCATGTTCAGCAGATAGAAGAGCAAAAGATTAAGATAAGAGAGAAGCAGAATAAGAGAGAAAGGACAGGTAGTTTCAACTTTTCTCAGCCTAAGTCAGAGGGAGGAAACCGTTCTAAGTTTCATCCTATGTCATCAGTTCTAGCTCCTTCTTCAACTAGTGCTCCAGTGCTGAAATTCAGGGATGAAAATAGAAATAGGGCGCTAGGCTCTAAGTCTTAGGGTAGTGTTAGTAGTGCCTGAACCAATCCTCTTTGTCAGAATTGTGACAAAGGCCATCAGTGTAATTGTAGAGCTGGAAACAATGTTTGTTTTGGATGTGGCAAGCCAGGCCATAGATTCAAAGATTTCCCTTAGATAAGTTCCCAGAGATAGCAGAACCGTTCCTTAACTCAGAACAGCCACCTAAATCAGCAGGGTGCCACTTCCAGTGCTACTAGTCGGCAACGCCCAAATAGACTCCATATACTCCAGTCTCGACAAAATTAGGAAAATTCTCCTGATATAGTTTCTAGTACGTTATAGAATTTTCACTTGTATGTTTATGCTTTGCTAGATCCAGGAGCTTCTATGTATTTTGTTACCCCTTATATAGCAGTTGATTTCAGATTTAGTCCCAAATTTCTAGCAGAACCCTTTTCAGTCTCAACCCCAGTCAGAAAGACTATCATAGCTAGCGGGTATATAGGAACTGTCTGGTTATGATATTTTAGAAAGTCGCCTTAGCAAACTTAGTCGAATTGGAGATAACTAATTTTGATGTCATTCTCGACATGGATTGGCTTCATTCCTGCTATGCCACAATCAACTGCAGAAACAGAGTTGTCTAGTTTTAGTTTCCAAATGAACCTGTCCTAGAATGAAGGGGTAGTACTTCAGCTTTCAGAGGTCAGATTGTTTCCTACGTTTGGGCAAGGAAAATGTTATATAAAGGATGTTTCCATCATCTTGTTCAAGTTTAGGACACTAGTTCTGAAACTCCCAGTCTTGAATCAATCCAATTGTGAATGAATATTCAGATGTCTTTCCCGAAGATCTTCCAGGAATTTCTCCCGAAAGGGAAACATACTTCGACATTGATCTTCTTCCAGATACTTAGCCTATATCCATTATGCTATATAGAATGGCACCAACAGAACTTGAAGAATTAAAAGAACAGTTAAAGGATCTTATAGATAAAGGATTCACCAGACCTAGTGTTTCCCTGTGTGGTACACTAGTCTTATTCGTGCGAAAGAAACACGATTTTCTCAGAATGTCCATAGTCACGGTCAAGAACAAGTATCCACTTCCCAGAATTGATGACTTTTTTTATCAACTTTAGGGTGCCAGCTATTTCTCTAAGATAGACCTCATATCGGGCTATCATTAGCTTAGTGTCAGGGAATATGATATTTCAAAAATAGCCTTTCAAACTTGGTAAAGTCATTTCAAATTCTTAGTCATGTCCTTCGGTCTTACCAATGCCCCAACACCTTTCATGGACTTGATGAACCGGGTGTTCAAGTAGTACTTGGACATGTTCGTCATAGTCATCATAGATGACATCCTTGTCTATTTCCGCAGTGAGCATGATCATGCAGACCATCTCAGAATAGTACTTTAGACTCTAAAAAATCATCAATTGTTTGCTAAATTCAGTAAGTGCAAATGTTGGCTAAGGTCAGTAGCATTTCTTGGCCATATCGTTTTTAGTGATGGCATTAGAGTAAATCCTCAAAAGACTGAAGTAATTAAAAACTGGCTGTGACATGTCTCTCCATTAGATATCTGGAGTTTCTTTGGTTTGGATGGCTATTACAGATGGTTTGTTGTGAGATTCTTTTCTATTGCATCCCCTATGTCTAGATTGACTTAGAAGGAAGTTAAGTTTTAGTGGTCAGATCCTTACGAGAAGAGTTTTCAGGAGTTGAAAACTCGACTTACCTCAGCTCCAATCTTTGCTCTTCTAGATGATTCAGATGGGTTTGTGGTGTACTATGATACCTCTAGAGTAGGTTTGGGTTATGTCCTCATGCATCATGGTAAGCTCATAGCCTACGCCTCTGGACAGCGTAAACCCCATGAGAAGAATTATCCAACTCATGATCTTGAGTTAGCAGCCATAGTATTTGCCTTATATATTTGGAGGGATTATTTGTACAGTTTTTATGTAGATGTGTTCACAGAACATAAAAGCCTTTAGTACGTATTATCTCAGAAAGGTTTTAACCTCTATCCGAGAAGGCGGTTAGAGCTTTTGAAAGACTATGACATAAATGTCCTTTGTTATTCGGGTAAGGCCAATGTAGTGGTCGATGTCTCAGTAGACTGCCTATGGGCAGTGTTTCTAATGTTGAGGGAAGTAATAAAAAGTTGGCTTAGGAAGTTTATCAGCCTTTTCGACTAGGTGTCCACCTAGTTGATTCAACAGAGGGTAATATATGGGTTCAGAGCAGTTCGGAATCATCTCTAGTTTCTAAAGTTAAGGAAAAATAGGATAGAGATCCCAGTCTTAATAAGTTAAAAGAGTTATTCAAAGATCAAAAAGTTGAGATTTTCTCCCAAGGGGGAGATGGGTGTTTTGCGTTGTTAGGGTCATCTCTGTATGCCTGGTGTAGATGACTTGAGGCAAAAAATTCTTGCAGAAGCGCATGGTGTGTGCTACTCTATTCAATCAGGTGTTACTAAGATGTACCGTAACTTAGGAGAGATCTATTGGTGGAGTGGGATAAAGAGAGATATTGTAGTGTTTTTGGCTAAGTGCTCTACTTGTTAGCAGGTTAAGATAGAGCATCAGAGGCCTAGTGGGTCCATGCAGGAGTTCAATATTCCTACTTGGAAGTAGGAAGAAGTGAACATGGACTTCGTGATGGGTTTGTCTCATACTCGTCATCAACATGATTTAGTTTGGGTCATTATAGATAGGATTACCAAATCAACTCATTTTTTCCAGCCCATACCTCCTATTCAGCTGAGGATTGCGCAAACTCTATATCAGGGAGTTGGTCAGATTACACGGTGTTCTATTGTCTATTATTTCAGATAGAGGTACCCAGTTCACCTCTCATTTCTGGAAAGCATTCCAAAAGGGTCTTGGTACCCAAGTTCATCTTAGTACAACCATTCATCCTCAGAAATATAGTCAAGCAGAAAGGACTATTAAGGCTTTAGAAGATATGTTGTGAGTGTGTGCAATTGATTTTAAGAGAAGTTGGGATGACTACATACCTTTGATTGAGTTTGTATATAATAATAACTATCATTCCAGTATTAAGATAGCTCCATTTGAAGCTCTCTATGATAGGAGATGTAGATCTTCAGTTGGTTGGTTCGAAGATAGTAAAGCCACAGTCCTTGGGCTTGACTTAGTATTCGATGCCTTAGAAAAAGTCTAGTTGATCAGAGAGAGACTTTGGGCTGCTCAGAGCCGACAAAAGTCGTATGTAGATGTGTGCATAAAGGATCTCGAGTTCGAGATTGGTGATTATGTTTATCTAAAGATATTTCCCATGAAGGGAGTAAAGAGATTCAGAAAGAAGGAAAATCTTAGTCCCTGATATGTTGGCCCCTTCAAAATTCTCAGTCGCTTCGGCAAAGTAGCTTATGAGCTCGAGTTTCCTTCATATCTAGCCTTAGTTCATCCTGTCTTCCATGTTGCTTTTCTCAAGAAGTGGATGGGTGACCCAACAGTTGTAGTCCCTATTCAGAGCATCAATGTTCAGAACAGTCTCTCTTATTAAGAGATTCCAGTTAAAATTCTTGACTATCATACTCGTACACAGAGGAATAAAGAAGTCCCTCTAGTCAAACTTCTTTGGAAGAATCAGTCTGTTAAGGGAGCTACTTAGGAAGCAAAAGAAGATATGTGAACCAAGTACCCTCACCTCTTCTCCACTAACTCAAATCTAGCTCAAGGTAACAGTTCTCCTTAAGATTTTAAGTTTAAAGTTTAGATTTCAGCTACAACTTGGTATCTAGTCCATGTTTAGAATTCCATAATACACTTGGTATCGATTACTATTGCATATTCATTCATGCATTCATGTATCAGTTTAGTTATATAATCATGTATTAGATATGCATTCTCATTATGAGAAACTCATTTCATAAAAACACTCAGCCATGCATTCATGAATCAGTTATACATGCATCAAGTATGTATGTTCAGTATGATATATCCATTTTATCAGTCATGTAAGTCATGGGATCATGTCTCATTTGTTCATGTTCAGTATGTATGTCAATTTATGTCTTGTCCACTCTCAGTCAGTCTCATTTGAGGATGAATGTTCTCAAGGAGGAGATATTGTAAACAACGGTAAAATTCTTAAGCTTAATTCAGTCCTTTAAGCTTGTCAAGGGGTCCCAGATTTAGAAAATTCTAGCTAAGTTTCCAGACTTAGTTTATTTTATCCTTCAAAAGTTGGCAATCTTAATTTGCAACCTCAATGTCCTTTTATGGTCTATATTTTACTAGTTCATGATCAGGAAGGTCAATAGGTGCTCCTAGACAAGTTTTTGATTTTTCAAAACACGTTTAGATCATGTTCGGAGTCTCAAAATAGTGGACCAATGAGATGTTGGCATGCCGCATCGCCAATTGTGTTGGTTACATTTGTGTTGGCAGCTAGAGCCAAAAATTTTGAGGCTCGATACGATCATGGCGCGATGCGTAGAGTATCGTGTTGCAGCCATCAATGCACCGCGTTGCTTATAGCGTCGACACCCAGTTTTTAGTCATTAAATGACCGCATCCTCAAAGGAAAAAGGGTCAATTTCCCACTCCTATATAAGCCCAAAAACACGTAATTCAGCTATATTTCACCCAAATTATAGTTGTTTCTCTCAAATCCATCAAGAACAAGCTTAGGGTTTTTAATTGAGGATTCAATTTAAAGAATTTCATCGTTAGTTTCAAGAATCTTCCATCTAAGGTATGTCAAGTGTTGATTTATGGATTTCTTTCATCCATGAAGCTCAAGAACACTATTCCAAATTATAAATTATTGTGTTTATGTTGTGGGTGGTTTGTAACCATGTTTATCTTATTGTATGATTCCCAAGTTGGAATCTTTATGTGTTTTTTTATAAAACTACGTTAGCATGCAAGTTGAATCAATGAATTGAGTTGTTGATGATGTGTAATTTGATGATTACACCTATGCCCTAAGTTTTGCATGTAAGGTGTTTGATAAAATGCCTAAGAGGATAGAAATTATGTATTATAGCTCAATTGTGACTCAAATGATAAATACATGCTTTACCCTTATGGTTAAAATGACTTCTATGATATTGTTGTGCATTATGAACGTTTGATGAAATTCTCATGAGACTAGATTGATGAAATTAAGACATGTTTATATGCATTCCAATCCATGTATAAGATTATTATAACCATGTTCTTCATAAAATCCCCAACTTATCGTATTATTAATTGTGGACTTTAGTTCTATGATCAAGAAATGTTGTGTCTTATCAATTTTATGCTATCGAGTCCTGGGGGTACTTGTACCCGACAATTTAGCTGTGTGTCTAGAGTCAGCATCTTGTTTTCAAGATACTCTCAGTCAAGCCATGATCCATAGAACTCAATCAGTCATGTGACTCAGGAAAACTCAGTATACTCAATAATTCCAGTAATCTTAGAAATCTCAGAAATTCAGTAATCTCAGTAGTATTCCGTCAATTAATGAAACTCAATGAACTCATTCCAGTTTCATTCAATATAATCATGTTCAGTGTCTATTCAGATGGGAGTAGGATTCAGTACCGAGTGAACCCAAGGATGGGAACTCACCTGCAAGTTGAGGGTGTGATTCTTAGAAGCAATCCTTGCGTTCCAGAACTACGTAGCCAGCGTAGGTTAAGACATCAACCTGCCAGTCGAGGGTTGATAAGGTGGATTAACCTGTCAGATGAGCGTCCGACCATTCTCAATAGAGTACCTGCCAGATAAGGGTCACTCACAACTTATCTTTACCAATGGGGCGGTATTGACACCCTTCTAATTGGGGTTACAGATTGACCCCAACTCAGCTATATTGCTTTATTTAGGGTATGTCAGTTAGATAAATACTTTCCACAGTTACAGTCTCAGTCTCAGTATCAGTAAAAAAACTTAGATAGTTTTTCAAAATCAGGACTGTCAGATACAGTCAACTCAGAACAGTACGAAACTCAGCTAGTTCCATCAGAACAGACTGTTAGATACAGTCGCTCAGTATCAATTATATCAGTTATTAGTAATCAGACCCAGTAGTCAGTATTATCATGAATTCAGTTACAATCACTTGTTCATGCATGTATTCTAATGTTCATGTTATACAGTCGGTAGCATAGTTCATGCATTTAAACCCTTTGCATTCAGCCTACCTCACATACATACCAGTACATTCAATGATACTGACGCATTTGTGCTATGGTGATTTATTCTATACCATAGGTTCAGAAGCATGAGCTCTAGAGCATTAATAGATATTTAAAAAGTTCAGTCAGTTAGAGGCTTTCGAGCTAGATTTAGACTTCAGTATTTTTAGATATTTACTTCAGTTATGGTATTGTGATACCACCTTATTCGGATATGGTTTAATCAGATGTTTTATTCAGTTTTGAACCTTATGGCATGTTTCAGCCTACTATTTCCGTAGTTTACATGATATTATGTAGTGTACTGGTATATATATCAGTCATGGATTAGCTTTTGGTCCCTCGGGGTCATAAACATCGTGTAGTGTTCTGGCTATTAGTTTTGGGGTGTTACACTTTTATATACAAAATTCTAAATACAATATTCATAAAGTAGATAAGGCGCCTTTGTTTGTCCTTCATGGTCTCAAGAAATGATATAGTAATTCAAAAGGTCCTCAATAAATAGGTATTAAACCCTCTTTAGGGCTACCCAAAAATACTATTCTTAAGCATTATATGCTTTGGTATGGCTCGCAACCCGCTTGGGAAATTTTTGAAAAGATATTTCCATTTTTGTGTACTTATCCCTTCATTCACAGTAAAATGATTAGTTTTGAGTACTACTCCATGTTGACCTCCTTAGATATTTGGTTTGCTCCTCGCCATCTTTTGGGTAATTCTTCATATTGGTACTTCTACCCTGACTCCCCGTCCCAATAGATGCCTAGGCAATTACTAAGTAAAAGAGTTGTATAGATTTTACAAGGTAGTCTTAATTTTAGAAAATAGTTTCAAAAATTTTTGTAAAAGCTTTAGAAAATATCTGTCATTTATGTCATTTACAAGTCTGAAGAATGTCTTTCTCTTGGTTCTGACTATGTATGATGATTGACAGAGGATAACTAGGGATTCAGAATCGTTGAGGCTCTCCATCAGAAGTTCTATCATGGTTGGAGATTTAGTCTATTTAGACTTTATCACAGCTGGGGATTTCCAAAATTGGACTTTGACCTCTGATGGAGGGGTATTTAAAATATATTCTAATATATTAGTGGAAATTTTGAGGACCTCCTGAAAATTTCTGCCCCAGTTTAAAGTTGTTTGAGGTGATCTCAGCGTGAGAGAATCCAAAGACTTTGTTGGTCTTCGTTCTCTTTTTTGGATGATGATTTTCCTCTAGTGAATTTTTTAGATTCCTTCTCAAAAATTCTGCCCCAGTTTTCATTTTCTGGGGTTATATGATCAAGCTGTTGGAGCTCCTATGTATCTCGTTGAAGCAGGAATCAGGTAAAACATAGTTCAGGAATATGCTAGGGATATATATAAAAATCTAATAGGTAAACTGAAGCACATGTTGGCTACCTACATATCCCTTTTGTTGGAAATTTAGGTCATCATGTAGTTCATACATAAAAGGAAAGGATAAATTTTCCTATGGGGTTGACCGAAGCCGACATAGGCCGCCTACGTATGCCCTTCTTGGGAATTCAGGTAAAACATAGTTCGTACATAAAAGGAGGGGATAAATTATACTAAGGGGTTGACCAAAGCTGACTTAGGCTGCCTTTGTATCCTTTTCTTAGGAATTCAGGTCAAACGTAGTTCGTACCGAACTTATCTTCAGGGTTTAATGGACCTGAATACTATTACCCATCTTACTAGCATAGAAATAAGCAATTCTATGGATGACATGGCATTTTGATTGCCTTTTTATTGATAGAATGAAGGATTAATTGTCCAATTCCCTTAGTCATTATCCTCCTAGCTAACCACCTCGGTTTCTTCTAGATTAGGCTTCTTTGATTCTAAAACTCTTTGACTCTTCTGTTGACTGTTCTAGAGCTATTGTCTTCCATTCATCATTATCCTTTCTTAATTTTCTCATTTTGCTTCTTGACATGACATGACAATGATAATTATTACGTTATTATTACATGATGGGCAATGAGTCATGAGTGGAGTGGAGGTCCAATTCAATAATGTTTCCTCCCATTAATCTTTCAAGATATTTTCTTACTCCGTCCTCTAGACCATTACTTACAGGTTTAGAAAAATGATTGGTAGAGTCCATTTTTACTACTAGTCATTTTTCTCTTCCTGTAACAAATTCATAGTGAAGAGAGGGATCTCTTATTCACTTTGATCTAGTGAAGTAGGGCTATTTTGTGTCAATACAGAGTAGCTTTTATTACCTGTAAAGTAAAAATAACTCAAAGGCTGACATGTTAGATTCCATTAGTAATAAGTAAAACAAGATATAAGGTAGGAAGTAAACAAATAGAGTTGTTTCTTAGCTCATGCAAATTGATCCATGAAGTAATGATGACTCGAGAATTTCAATAAACAAGATTTTTCTCAATGATATGGATAGGTGGAATTTGTCAGGAAGGATAAACTCTTCTTCTTTTTGACCTTAGTACTTCTTTCAAGATAGTGGAGGACAATAGAGTTTTTTAAAAATAAGGGCCGGGCCGAAAGGCTGCCTACGTATCTCATGGAGGAGAAATTAGGCCCTACGTAGTTCAAAACTATAATGGCTTTGTATAATTCTAAAGTCAACTTTCCTAAAATGGTAGCGATCATTTTGGAAGTTTTAAGAATGACTGTGGATTTATTTGAGAAACTAGGGAGACTTGAAGTATGTTTGGTCGAACTTTTGTATAGTGGGGTATATTTATGACTAGAGATGCTCTGTGAAAAATGAGATTGGTTCAATTCGCCTTTGATTCGAATCAACATTGCACTTATAAGAACATAAGAAGTTATATCACAAAAACATATTATAATAAATGTGCATCCTAATTGGGTGACCCTTTTGAGCCAAGGGTTAGCCTAACGTATTTGAACGAAATATATGCTTTCTAAAACTAATCCATTATCCCCCAAAACCTTCATAGGTGTACATAAATGGCGTAAATGCCTACAAGAGTTTCACAAAAGGAATACAATCTTTAGGGAAAGATAAAATAACATGAGAAAAAGAATAATGTCCCGCGCAGGGGATAAGAAATACTAGCTCCTGAATGCTCTTCTATCGGCCTTCGCCCTCTTAGCTTTGCCCATTTTTTGTCATTAGCGACATCCGTTGATGATCAAGTGATTTCCGTATAACTGTGCTCTAGATGCAACCGTCCAAATTGATCAATTTCTTTCTTGGCTTTCTTCAATTCCACCCTTAATTAGCATATGATTGAGGCGTCCTTACATGAAAGTAAGCAAAGCAAGCCTTCTCCCGACCCCCAAAGGATAATGGATTGGATTAAACAAGCATATATTTCTTCAACATATAAATATGATTCATCTGTAATTGACTCATGGTCAATAGATGCAGGACAAGTTTTCTAATAGGCCCAATACCCCCTTCGGGCATTGGGTCGTCCTAAGTTTATGCCTAAAACAGTTTTGGTTTAGCTCTATCCTTTATGTCTAGAGTGGTTTAAATTTTGTTCCTAAGTGGATGACTTGGGTTTGGAAATACAAACAACCATCAGACGCCTCACGTGCTAATAAACCATTGTATTTCCAATACTTTATTTGGAGTTGAACAACAGGGACCGGGACATCCATGAAACCCCAAAAGTAATTTAATAATCATGCAGAATTATGCTATGAGATACAATAACTAAATTCTGCAAAATCAAAATATATAAACACACAAGCAATTTAAACAGTTAGTCGAATGATAAATTTAAACATTTGGTTAGAACCTAGTTAAAGTCCATAGTAGAGTCGCTATTTTTGTTTTGCCAAAATTTTGACTTTTGAGAGTCGCCACTTAATTTATTTTGGAAAATTTAGAAAACCTTTGAATGATTCAAACAGAAAAAATCATTCAAGTTTAGAGATTCTAGGTAAGAGATTCCTATTAACATTTTAGGAAGGTTTCAAATGCACCTAAAATGTCCGCTAACTTGCGGTTATCCTAACTGTTTGAAAAATAGATTTCTTTTGACTAAATTATAAAAGAAAAAGTCGGGTGTTGAAAAGAAATTGATTTAGGAGTATTTTGAAAGTTTTTGCAAAATTAATTTTTAGCGAGTTAGTTAGGGGTTTAACAAGGTCAGCAATCAAACAACATACAAAAAGGGAAAGAGGGGAATAAATAAATGATTTGAGCTCTGAAGCCCAAATCCATTACCTTGTCCTAGTCTAATTGGACTTCTGACCCAATTTCACTTGTCTTGATCTAGATATTGGGCTTTGGCCCATAACCTGTCCTAAACTATTTTTTCAGACCTCTGGCTCGAGTTTTACTTCACCTGTATTAAATATAACTTTGTCTCCGAGGCCCAACTAAATGAATAATGAAATGAAGAAATAAATAAATAATGATTAAAAAGACAACAATAAATGAATAAAATAAAAAAATGAGAATTTTGAGTCTCTTTGCCACTTCAAAAAAGAGACTTTAGTCCATTCTTCCTCTTTTAAATCCTTGTATTCATTTGCCATGCGACTGTCTTTTGGACTTAGTCTTTCGAAATCGAATCGGGATTATTGTCCCTCAATGGCCCACAATAGACATGCAAAGGAAAAGGAGTCTGTGTAGGACTCGAACGTATCCACATGCAAAAGAAAAGCGAATAAATAAACATATGTTCAATTGTTAATACCTAACACATAGAAAATGACATGAAATCAAGCGAAGGTAAAGAAATATAAATGAACAGCTAACCTAAGAGACATGAAAAATAAACATAGAAACTTTGTTTTTGCAAATAGATAAGACAAGGGACTATTATCGAACTTAGATGACATTTAAACATATGTCCAACATATTACTAGTCAAGAGAGAAACAAACAAACAGTGATAGACCAAAAATAGGCAGGATCAAATTTTATATCTAAAAGAAAGGAAAATTCGACATAACTAGTAACGCCAAAACAAGACCAAAAAGGGAAAAAATAGCAAATTAATAAAGAGAAGGAAATTATACCTCAAAGCATATTGGGGATGTGTACAGTAATCAAAGCAGAGAGGAAAAAATAAGCAGGAAGAACTGGACATTTTCTAAGGAAACATGTAATTCGGAGGATTTGAAATGCCCAAGTAATCTTATTTATGATGACAAGATAGACGATATTTTTACATAATTAACATACAAAGACAAACACGACTTGCAATCTGCAATAGGAATATAATGTAAACTTAGGATCATCCTCTCTTTGACCACCTCGAAATGAGCTTTCAAGGGTCGAAGAAAATATCCTTGCAAGTTCATAGGATTATCGATCTTACAATGGACATTCACCCACTATTCTATGGACTTTAAAGGTCAAAAGAGTTAGGAGGAAGTCCATATAAAGTTAATACAATAAATTTAGGCCATTAGTAACATCGAACTAGAAACAAAATTACCAAAAAGAAACCAAAACTTACTCTAAGACAACATATTGAGACTAAAATATGGATATTCAGCTAAAAAGATAGCAACAGACTACAATTTTCAGGTGTAAACATGACATAAGAATTAATAAAGTTCCAACACTAAAGTGGTTTTGCAAATCAAAATACGCATAGATTATCAGATTTAGACATTGGACTCCAGGTCAAAATGATAAATAATAAATCAAAGAAATTCTTTTTTAATACTCATAAGAAAAGACTGGAAGCTAAACTTTCACTATAGAAATCATCAAATTTCGGTAATGAACTAAACAAGAAAAAGTAAGAATCTCGATGATCTACATATATGCTAATTCATATTGTAACATTACAACTAATCGACATAAATAATCATTAAACGATAAAACCAACCATTACTAATCATACACAACCAAGTAACATTTTTAATAAAGAGTAGTGAACTCATCCCAAGCAATCCTACAACAACATGTTCAAACACATCCTACACCCGATGAGGCTTCTACAGCTACTCCCAGCAAACAAGCAATATTATAACTACACTAGAAGGAGATGAAATAAAGAGAAAAGAAAATGATAATAGAAATAAAAATGGAAAAAGTTGTTTACCTCTTTCGGAGCAGCAAAATAGGACTAAAAACTGACGTTGAGATTTTGACCACTACCGAAAGACTTTGACGACTCCAAGAACACGTCAAGTTTCTCACAATGCAAAATTTTTTACTAAAAAAATATTGTTTTGCTGGGAATTTTTCACCTCCTAGCCTTGGTGTTTTCAGCTCAACCAAGAGCTTTTTATAGAAGGGATAGAGGGGATCAAATCGATTTTCCATCGATGTGGAACAAAAAATTTTAAAGGGGCATTTTAGGAATTTGGAAAAGAGGATAACGATATGAGCTGTGATAGTATGAATTCATACTAAACAGCTACAATTCAAAATTTTAATTTTAAAATTTTTTTAATGAACTTCTTGACCGAATGGGCACAGTTCGGGTCGGTCGCAGATTCGGGTCGCGAACGGGTTGGAATTGTTGTTGTCGTTCACTACCCATTTTGTCATGTTGAAATTGTTGTTGTTTTGTCGATGGTATTTGCTTTGGTTTGATTGTTGTTCGTTGAATGTTGTTGGCTGTTTTTGGTATTGATGTTGTTATTCTTGAAGGCTATTTGTATGGGTCTAACAACCCAATTGAGAAAGGAAAAAGGGCTGATGGAATGGGTATTAATAGGATTTAAATATGCTGTTGAAGTTGTGCTAAATTGGGCTAGGAAAAAGAGTTGTAATTAGGTGATTGGGATTGTTAAAACTTTGGGTGTATTTAAAATTTAGGACTTAGTCAAATTTGATTAATATTTTGATCGATTTAAAAATTAAATTGGTTCATTGTATTGCAAATGTGGCCAATTTGATTTCAATTATGGTCAAAATTTAATAAATTTACTAAACTAAATCAAAATTCATCATGAATTAATATATTGTTTAATCTTGAGCTTCTTGATTTAATAAAATCAAACATATATTTATCCAAATAAATTAGTTTTGAGAATCAATTATGTATAAATAAAGATTTTACCCATTTGAATTGATTTTTAAAATTAATCTCAATAATGGTCCAATTTTGATAAAAGGTTCATTTAGGTTACAAAAATTTATACAATCTCGTATATGTAAATACGAAAACGTATAATCCTCACTTGAATGAAAAAATTAATCCAAAAAAAATATTTTAGAGTACATTTATCCGGATTAAATAAATATTTTGATTTTATTAAAAATCAAAGAAACACATGATAAATTTAGTTGTAGAGGGCAAAAATTAGGTGTCTACACTCCATTCATGTAACCTCTGCCATGTTTTTGAGGTAATAGAAACAATCAAGCTTAAATTCCTACATATGGAGTTTTATCAGATAGTTTCCACATATATTTATGATATTGTACGCGGGCTTAAAAATATCCTATCAGTGCCTGTAAGTTCAGCCATAAGTTATGTACTCAAGGACTCAGTTCAATTCACGGTATTCAGTTTGTGTATCACGTTTCAAAATTATTCATGTTCTCATGTTCCTGTTTATACATGTTCAGTAATTGATCTTAGGCTTATCAGTGTTCTCAACTTAAGGTAATAGTCATTGTTAGACCTACTCGGTTCCATGTTCAGCTACATCCAAAATCTTACTATCAGCTATCGTTGCATATTCTGTCACAACTTTATTGATCAGTTTAGTCATGTATTCTATGCATCAGATATTCATGTACATCATATAAACTAAGTCTATTAGTATTCCTTATCTTAACCAGTGTCATTCGAGGATGAATGTTCCCAAGGTGGAGATATTGTAACACCCCGTACTTTAACATAGCTTAAATTCATCTAAAAAATGACAAAGAATTTCTGTAAAGATGAATACACTTTTATAAATGTGGAATTTTCATGATTTTAACTTTTAATTGTGTGAGAAATTGAATAAGCTTTCCATCGATATAAAATTAGCCCAAATCCAACACCCGGGTGAAGAGTTATAGCCATTTTAGTTAGACAGTTTACCACCCGAGCCATCAGCACGTCGCAGAGCTAGCCAAATTGGCAATTGTCAAAAACCAGTGAGCCTCTACGATATTGGCGCTTCGCACCAAGGCTCAATTTCAAAATTGTCCATTTCGAGTGTTCCACAGTGATACCACCGCATCGCGTGAACTTCCAGGTCGTAACCAAGGTGACAACACGATTCTACCGCATCGCGCCACCATGCAATTTCCTAGTTTTCATTTTCCAATGGCTTGGCGCGGTAGTAGCGCGTCACGCCAGGGGTACAAATCAGAAAAATTACACGAAAACTTAAAGTTGTGTCTATAGTTAAATCTATCTTTTCCCATGATTTTATTCCGCCCAGATGTGGGATTTAAGGCATAAAAACATTTAAAACCTTCATTATTACTTTCCCCAAAATCAAAAGGAATTTCTCTCTCAAGAAAACAAACCCTAGCTATCAAGAATAAAGGTCAATCCCAAGAATTTCACCAGGAACTCATCAAATTAAGGTATGTTAGATGTTCATCCATGGAGACCAAGAATCTTTTTTCAAAATACAAGATTTATGATTTATGATTTCCATGTTTGAATTAGATTGAATTCATGTTCATAATGTTGTTTGAGTTTTAATCCATGATTTAGATTACAAGTTCCAAGAATTGATTCTAGTATGTGTTGAATTGCATGATATTTATGTAAACCCTTCAATTTGAAAGCTGATTGTTCTAACCAAGTTTACTCTAAGTGTTTATGATTTAATGAACAAAGTATGCTTCTCATGTGTTTGATAAATTGTCTATGAGAATGAAATAATGTCATTATAGTATGTTAACATGTATTCCCCATCCATGTACAAGATAATACATTACAGGTGTTTGATGAAATGTCTCTATGAATAAATTATGACCAAGTGAACATTGTTATGTGATTCAAGAGGATGCTTTGCTTTACTTTTCATGCTATTGAGTCCTGGGGGTATTTAATACCCGATAATTTAGTTGTTTACCTAGATCCTGTTTAGTAACAGGACAGTGTCAGTCAAGTCATGATCAATAGTACTCTCAGTCAGTTATAGAACTCACTAGAACTCAGTCAGTTACAGAACTTAGGAAAACTCAGTAAACTCTATATAAGTCCAGTCTAGTTCAGTATGATTAGATAAATGTCTTTCATTTGGGAGTAGGAGTCAGTACTGAATGATCCCACGGGTAGGGTCTCACCCGTTAGCTAGGACTGGGTCCCTAGAAGCAACCCCTAAGTTCTAGAAATATATTGCCAGCATAGGTTAAGAAATATCACCCGTTAGATAGGACTGACATACTCAGGGATCACCACTAGCTTAGGACTGATCTCAGGGGTCACCCATTAGTTAGGACTACTCCACAACAGTTGTCTTTACCCATGGTACAGTACTGACACCATTCTAATTTGGGTTATAGATTAGACCGCAACTTAGTTATCTTATCTTATTTGGGGCATGTTGGTTAGATGATTACCTCCCACAGATTTAGTTTCAGTCTTTGGTTTAGAACTCAATTCAGTTAAAAAGTATCTGGACTGTCAGTTATAGCCAATCAATATCAGTAACTCAGTTATCAGTAAATCTTATATTATCAGTCACTCAGCCAACAATAGCATATTTAGCATCGAGTCCTCATCTATCGAGGATATGCTTTTTTGTTTCAGTATTTCAGTCTAGCAGTAGCTTAGTAGTCAGAGTTAGTTGGGGGCTTATCCCATCAACTCAACTTTTCAGAAAGATGGGGGATTATCCCATCAACTCTACTTTCAGATAGATTTTTAGACAGTATTCATTTTTACAGATGTTATATTTTATCAGTATTTCAGATGTTTTGAACCTTATGGAATTTCTGCCCTTTTTTTGCATTAATTACAGTATTATTATTCAGTGCTCACAACAGATATCGTTCATGGGTTAGATTGTGGTCCTTCGGGGTTGTAAGAACCATGTGATGACTAGGGGGTAGTCTCAGGTCATTACAAACTTGGTATCAGGGACTAAGGTTCAACAGAGTCCTAAGGAGTCTGAAAGACGCATCTAGTAAAGTCTTGTATGTGGGTGTGTAGCGCCCCACACCTATGGATAGGATACTATAAGATGTTTTAGGAAAAGTTTCCCTTCTTTCAGTATTCATATCATACGGGTGATCATGAGCTCATGTTACACTCACAGTCTAATCTACTTCTTTCTTTAATTTATAGAACATGCCTCCTAAAAGGACTAACAAAAGAAGAACTAGAAATTCAGTCAGCACCTCAGCCCATTCAAGCAGATCCCCTAGACGAGCACGTCTTGCATGCAGAATTCAGTGCTGAATTCACTACTCTAGGTAATATCGTATAAGGCCAACCCAGTGGCCAATACTGCTGCAACCAGTATTTGGGACTTCATATAAATGAATCCTCCCCTATTCTCAGGTTCTAAGTAAGAAGAGGACTCACAGAAGTTCCTCAATCAGGTTTAGAAAGTCACAAATATCATGGGAGTGACTTTCAGTGAAGTGCCGAGTTAGTCGCCTATCAGGTACAGGATGTAGCCCATAAGTGGTTTAAGCAGTGAAAGGTAGATAGGGGTATAGATGCAGAGCCCATAGAGTGGGAAAAGTTTGCTACTATCTTTCTACACAGATTCTTTCCCTTAGATCTAAGAGAAGCCAAACTGTTAGCGTTCATCAATCTCAGAAAAGGTAGTATGAGCATGAAAGAGTATTCCCTCAAGTTTACTCGGTTAGCTAGGTATGCTTCCCATGTAGCAGCAAACAATAGGTCCAGAATGAGCTAGTTCATATCTGGGTGTTAGATAGTATGGTTAAAGAGTGCAAAACAATGATGTTGATTAAAAAGATGGACATATCTTGGATTGTGGTCCATTCTCAATAGATTGAAGAATAGAATCTTAAGGAGAAGGAGAGAGCGAATAAAAAGTCTAGAACAGGTAGCTTTAATTTCAGTTAGCTTAAGTTAAAGGGCGATAACCGTTCCCAGTTTTGTCTAAAGTCTTCCATTTCAGCTCTGTCCTCAGCCAGTGCTCCAACACCTAAGTTCAGGAATGACAGTCATGATGGGGCTCCAGGCTCCAAAACCTAGGGTAGTGTGAGCAGCGTTCATACCCATCCTCTTTGTGAAGTGTTGATAACGCTCAATCTACAGCTCTAGTGGGAGTGTAAAGCGGTCGTTAGCAAATATAGAGCCCAACCTGGGTTAGGTGTCGATCCCACAGGGAATAGCTTGGCCAACAAGTAAGTAAAATTACTAAACTTTTGGTGCAAGTCTCGTAAGAAGGGGGGATTCTTGTTTTGCAAGTAATGTAAACAAAAGCTGAAATTAATAAAGTAAAAAGAGAGAGATTGTTACATGAGTTGTAAAGAATGAGAATTGAAGCGTTGGGGTTATGTCCACCTTCTGAGGTATACGTCTCTATTGGCTATGAGTGTGTAGAATTCTGACATGCAATTGCTTATAGAGAATTGTAGTCGATGGTAAATCCAAGTGTCTCTCGACCTAAACAAGGACTATTTCACTTTAACTCTCTCAAGCTTAAAGCGTGTCTAATGGTACGAATTCTCCAAGAGGTTAGTCCAGTTACGACACTAGCTTTTTAATAGGAAAGGGTGTCCTACTACCTTGACACTATCTCTTTTCTAGACAAATAACCTTTCTCTCGAACAAGTTAAATGTTAGACTGATGTATTCTTGCGTTTGCAACCGCAAAGAATGTAGATTAAGATGAAGAGAATAATGATACAAGCAATATACGTGTCACGAACTCACAAACTCACAGCAATAGATAGTAACTCATCCGGCTTCCATAACCCCAACAGAGAAGTTTAGTTACCCATGAATGTGAAGGAGATCACGATTGACATTGTTATTATATCACAATATTGGTTAATTGCATGTAGCTCAAGTGATAGGCATGTGGCGTGTTTCCTTGGCTTGGTAACGATTCTCTTGTTGTGGAATTTAAGGATAGAAGAGTAGAAGAAGAATTAATGGAAACATTAGAAGATGAATTGTTGAATAGAAGATTGTTCTCTCCACTAAGGGAGGAATGTCTCTCCACTAAGGGAGGACTTGAATAAAAATCTCTAGCATGATAGGGTATTTATAATACTCCTATCCTACTCCTACTATGCTAATGAAATAAATAACCAAATCCTACTAGGCCTATGGAACACTTAACCCAAATGTACTAGGTTAAGGTAACATTATCATAATCCAAATAAAATAATGAAATACATAACCCAATTGTACTAGGTTAATGTATCATTGTCCAAATCCAGCTATGTGTCTGTAAGTCCCCAAAGTCTTCAGAAATGTTTTTTTAGCCCGGGACAGATTTTCCATGCAGTAGTTTTGGTCCTTTAGGCATCCAGCTTCCTTCTCCTTCGTTCGTGAGCTTTCTTTTGCGTCAAGTAAGCCATAAAATGCTGAATTTTGCATCATTTATACCTAAAACTTTACTAATAATGTTCGTTAGCTCATTTATAGGAAAAAGGACTAAAAGTGCATGAAATATATAATTTGTTCTCAAAACTAGGCTAAAATATGGGCAAAATATATTGATATAGGCGTGTAAATCCGCCTATCATCAACACCCCACACTTAGAGCTTTGTTCGTCCTCGAACAACATATCATGTCCTTCTAAACATCAACTTAGGGTTTTTACAACAACAACACAAAACATTTATCAAGACAAGCACAACAATTATCAACAAAGAGTAGCTTTTCGATTATAAGTAGAAACAATTTAACCTCTAGCATAGACTCGTGATGGTGGTTAACTCATATTCAAAAGTCAAGGAACAAAGAATCATACACAACTATCCAAAACTCATCAACCATGTGTGTCTCACAATATATTACCCATCGTCACTCACAAGTATAGCATATTTTTCAAACATGGGTATCAAAATATCCTTGCTCTCGCTCTCACAAAGAATTCGTATGCAGCAACTGATGACCATAGGCTTGCCCTTAATATAATACTCCACTAAATGTCAGAATGCTAAGATTAGGATCAAATAGGTCTTTTGATGGTTGTAATGTAGGCTAAGGAACGGGTAGGACTATTTTGGCCAGAAATAGTGACTAAGTTCCTAAGCACTTTAATACATCACATTGTATCATTGACATTTTTTCTTTCAACCTTTCTTCTTTCTTTTATTCTACCACCCTTGTTCTCCTCTTTTGTTTTTCAATTTTAAGCATAACTCACTTTTCAGCTTTCTTTTCCTTTTTCTTTTCATAACATACCTCTTATGATAGCACTTTCTTTTTCATAACACATTCAAGCACCATTACACTTTATAGCATTATACTCACCTAATTCCTCTTATGTTGTCATATGACTTTTTCACTTTAAAGCACTTAGGAATTTGGATCAAATTATGGTCTTGAAAGAAAATGGATTAGGCTTGCATGTAAGGTTGTCAAAGAAATAGGCTAAAGGCTCAAAAGGGTTTAACTAGGATGATGTCCAAGGGTAGGTAAAACGAAGGTAAACATGTATAGGTTGCCAAAGAAATGCCTAAATCATCTCCTAAACATACACTCCTTATTTTCGCTTTGCATACATACCAGGCAAGTTCTAGTATCAGCCACATACATAGAAGATACTATTAATCTCACACACACAAGGCACATGGTCGACTTGATTGGAAGTAATATAGACTCTCGACCCAACAGGTGAAGGAATTGAACCACACAATATCACATAATGAGTTACAACTAGAGTCTAAACGTCTCAATAGTCACAATTGTAACACATACTGTTATTATAATCTCATGCTGCCTATCAAAAATAGTTTCATGCGAAGCTAGAAAAAAATTTGACTCCTAAAAAAACATAAAGCGTCAAACGAAAAAAAACAAAAAAACGGACTCAAATAAACAAAAAAACAGACTCAAATAAACAAACATACAAACATAGGTGCAAACAGAGAAGTATAGCATGCGATACCGCCACCCCACACTTAAAAGGGACACTGCCCTCAGTGGAAAATAAATACGAAGAACCTGGTTAGTCGGACTCTTCCTCAATGTCGGGGGTCATACCCCCTTCGTCTGAATCATTATAAGAGTCGTCGTCAGAGTTCTCCTCCTCGTCAGAATCAGGCAAGCGTCGATCGTCATCAGTCGGCACATCATAATCTAGAGGTTCCTCAAAGTATACGCCCACTCCACACATCTCCTGTGCATGCATGTTCATTGGGTAGTCGTGGTCCAGCTGTTTCCTCTTCGATATCCTCCTTCCGCAAGATTGCTGTCAACAAATTCCCAAATGTGAAGTGGGACCTTTTGTGGAGTCTGGCTTTACTCATGGTAGATCGAATTATTGCCCCAAAGTTGATAGGGACATTCCTCATCAAAGCATAGACCAAACACACTCTATCTCTTGATATCTTGGTGTATTGAGTCCCAGGAATAAGGCATGAGTTGACAATGCGCATCCAGATTCTTGCTTCCCTATTCAGTGGAGCATAGGGGAAGGTGTTGTGTTGGCCGGTTTCTTTATGTCTGCCCCACCTTGCCATCGATCTTCTTCCACAAAGTGTGTGTTGTATTGCTCTATAAGGAGGCCTGCTGTACAACTCTTTGAATGGTGCTGTGTCGACCGAAGGTAAGACAAGAAAAGAGTTGATCCAATCCACGGTGAGCTTTAACACTTGGCCCCGAATGTTGACTTCATTGCCTGTTGTGTTCGGCGACCAGTTGGCATAAAACTCTCTTGTTAAATCAAGGTTGCATTCTCCCATGTCGCGGAAGATGAAATCCAGCTTCAAAGCCATTATTTTTGCCAACATACGCGGCTCCTTCTTTGATAAGGTCTCCTTGTTGATCAAGTCGACGTACACATATTTTCTTTCTTTGTTGATGCTGTACCATGCTTTGGCTTCTTTCTCAAGAACCCATTTTATTCCAAACATTCTGTGGGGTAGTTGTGCTGAGGATGATTCTCCTTGGTCCTTGCGACCTCTCTTTTTGCCCTTTTGGGAAGTGGTAGCCTTCTCCTTGCCTTGCCTTGCTTTAGGTGCCATTGTACCTGAGGCTAGAAATAGTGTTAGTGGAAGCACAATATCAATCGATACAATCTATAAACAAGCATTAGGGGTACCACCCCACACTTAGTTTTGTTAACACAAATCAGTGAAGTGAAAGTGGTCGAGTACTCAGATTTCGTCGACATACGTTTTAGGATTGTATTTCGACAAGAAAATCAGCAATGCATCACTTACTTGCAGCCATTGGACTACTTTTATGGTAGATATAACAACACTACTACATAGGGGTTACCACATGGAATAGTTATTATTACAACAATCACAACCTCTTATGCCAGTAGGCACTATAAGTCTTATCCCGATGGCCGGGATAGTCTAACATGTCAGTATCCAAACAACAATCTTAAGCAATGTTCATAGCCATAGTAGTTCCGTAAATATCACACATATATATTCACTCACATGATTTTGTATCAACTATCCAAACACATAAACATCACCAACAATCTTATACGATTTAGCAATTCATACTAGACATAGCAACGTAGTACTTACGAGAAATAAATGAAGAATAAGAGAGCACTTACTTGCTTGAAGCTTGTGGGGATGGTTTTGTGAATTGGAAGAGCAAAAGAAGAAAATTTTGAGAGGATTTGGATGTATATGCGGCGCCCTTAGGTCAATTTTTAGTGTGGTTGTGTTGTAAAACTAAGTCCCCTTTATATAGGAAAAGAATGGGTCGGGTTATGACCCATTTACAATCGGTTTTGGAGACAAAAATGTTACATATGCGGCGCATAATGCTTGGCATAGACATGACATATGCGGCGCATTGTCTATAGCATAATGGGACATATGCGCCGCATAGTCTATGGCATTTGTAGACATATGCTCCGCATAGTCTATGACATATGAGATACTGAGACCAAATGCCATAGCATAGGCGGCGCATAGCCAAAAGCATACCTAGGAATAGGCGGCGCATAGTGTATAGCACACGAGATTCCGAGACCTTAGGCTATAGGATAGGTTGTGCATCGTTCGTGGCCTAGTTTTTCCAAGGCCTAGCCTTCCTCGATGCCTATTTGGGCATGAGGAATGCTCAATCCATTTCCTTATGCATCACCATTCCTAACTTACCAACTTTACCATACAATGCGTCCAAATCGTCAATTGAAATCAATCTCCTCGTTGAATACTTCTTGCACCTATATTTGCTCAAAACAAATGAAAATGATTAGTACGATGGGTTGCCTCCCACCAAGAGCGTTAGTTTTGGTAGTGGCACGATTCTTATTTTTGGATTTTCTCATTTATCAAAACAAAACAAGTACTAGAACGATAGAAAAACAAAACGATAAACGATAAAACGATAAAACGATGGGTTGCCTCCCATCTAGCGCCTTATTTATTATCGTGGCTCGACGTAATAATCTCGAGTACTTAGACTTCGTCGAGATAAGTGATGGCCATGTTGTTCATCGAGTCTAGAGGACCGATATAAGGCTTAACACGTTGGCCATTCACTTTGAAGACAACACCCTTATTGCCTTCCAATTCGACTACTCCAGACGAGTAGACGTGGATGACTTTAAATGGGCCAGACCACTTCGATTTTAACTTACCTGGGAAGAGCTTAAATCTAGAGTTAAAGAGTAGTACCATATCACCCTTTTGGAAGGTTCTTCAAACAATCCGCTGATCATGATACTTCTTCATCCGCTCCTTGTATAAATCTGAACTTTCATAAGCATGAAGACGGAATTCATCTAGTTCGTTCAGCTGCTCCAATCTCAGATTCTTCACATCATCCCAATTCAAGTTCAATTGCTTCAATGCCCACAATGCCTTGTGCTCGAGCTCAATGGGTAGATGACAAGCCTTCCCATAAACTAGCTGATACGGTGACATACCAATGGGTGTTTTGAATGCAGTCCTATACGCCCATAGTGCATCATCTAGATTTCGAGACCAATCCTTCCTATTCGCATTAACCGTCTTTGCAAGGATTTGATTGATCTCGCGGTTGGAAACCTCTACTTGTCCACTAGTTTGGGGATGATAAGGCGTAGCTACCTTATGTTGCTTGACACCATACTTAGCCAATACAACTTTGAATAGCTTGTTGCAAAAGTGAGATCCTCCATCCCTTATGATAGTGCGAGGTACTCCAAAGCGAGAGAAGATATTCTTCTTTAAGAACACTACAACACGCTTTCCTTCGTTTTCGGCCAATGCTACAGCTTCAACCCATTTCGAAACATAATCCACCGCAACCAAAATGTATTTCATTCCAAACGAATTCATGAATTGACCCATGAAATCAATACCCCACACATCAAAGAGTTCTACCTCCAGAATTTTGGAAATGGGAATTTCATGGTGTTTTGAAATAGCACCTTGACGTTGGCATTGGTCACACCTTCTAACATAGTCGTATGCATCTCTGAATATCGAAGGCCAATAATAACAACTTTACAAAACATTTCTTGCCGTTCGATTGCCTGCATGATGTCCTCCAACTTGCGAAGTGTGGCATGCTTCTAATATAGTGGGCACTTCTTCATGGGATATACATCATCGAATGATACCATCAGCGCATCTTCGAAACAAATAAGGTTCATCCCAATAGTAGTGCTGAACGTCATGCATGAACTTCCTCCTTTGATGGTAAGATAAATTGGCAGGTAGCAGATTACTTACCACGAAATTTGCAAAGTTGGCATACCATGGTAATTTCTCCATTGTTGTCGCTAATATCTCCTCGTCCGGGAATGCATCATCAATCTGAATTTCAGGTTGTGCCACATGCTCATTCTCGAGTCTAGATAGGTGATCAGCCACTTGGTTCTCGCAACCTCTTCTATCTTTCACTTCGAAATCAAACTCTTGTAGCAGCAATACCCATCTAATCAACCTTGGTTTTGCATCCTTCTTCGTCATTAGATACCTAAGAGCTGCATGGTCTGTATGAACGATCACCTTAGTACCCAATAGATAGGCACGAAACTTCTCAAACGCAAACACAACCGCTAGGAGCTCTTGTTCAGTAACAGTGTAGTTCCTTTGGGCTTCATTCAGGACCTTACTCACATAGTAGATAGGATGAAATAATTTCTCCTTTCTCTGACCAAGAACAGCACCAACAGCTACACCACTAGCATCACACATGACTTCGAACGGGAGAGACCAATCTGGCGCTACCATGATAGGGGCTTCAATGAGTTTTCCTTTAAGGCATTTGAATGCCTCCAAGCAATCGTTATTGAAGTCAAACTTCGCATATTTCTCCAATAGTTTGCACAATGGACTAGCAATTTTGGAGAAGTCTTTGATGAATATATGATAGAACCCAGCATGGCCAAGAAAACTACGAACTCCCTTCACCGAAATTGGAGGCGGTAGCTTCTCAATAACCTTAATTTTTGCTGGATCAACCTCTATTCCTCTTTCAGATATCTTGTACCCAAGAACGATTCCTTCTTTTACCATGAAGTGGCACTTCTCCCAATTCAGCACAAGGTTGAACTCTACACATCTTTGCAATGCCATGCTCAAATTTGCCAAACACGCTTCAAAAGACTCACCAATAACTGAAAAGTCGTCTATAAATACCTCCAAAGTGTCTTCAACCATATCAGAGAAAATAGACATCATACAACGTTTAAAGGTGGCTGGTGCGTTACATAACCCAAATGGCATACGTTTGAAGGCAAATGTACCATATGGGCATGTAAACGTTGTCTTCTCTTGGTCTTCAGGTGCAATACTAATCTGAATATAGCCTGAATAACCATCCAAGAAGCAAAACCATCCTTTCCCTGCTAATCGATCTAGCATTTGGTCCATAAATGGTATTGGGAAGTGATCTTTAAGCCTCCAAGAATTCAGCTTGCGGTAGTCCATGCATACTCTCCATCCAGTGACGGGCCTGAGTGGAATAAGTTCATTCTTTGCATTTGCGACCACCGTCATACCTCCTTTCTTGGGAACACATTGTACAGGACTTACCCATGTACTATCAGAAATAGGATATACAACTCCTGCGTCTAACCACTTAATAATCTCCTTCTTCACCACTTCTTGCATAGGTGGGTTTAAACGCCTTTGGTGTTCAATGGTGGGTGTGCAGTTTTCTTGAAGCTGAATTTTATGTGTGCAAATCCCAGGTGGAATACCAATAATATCCGCAATGGTCCGTCCAATAGCTCTAATATACTTGCGTAAGATCGTAATAAGAGCTGCAACTTGTTGCTCACCCAAATCGGCTGCCACTATGACTGGAAGAGTGTTTCCGCTTCCTAAGAATGCATACTTTAAATGACTTGGCAGCTCCTTCAATTCTAACGTGGGTTGTTCTTCAATAGATGGCTTAGCTGGTGGTGTGGGTCGATTCTTGAGATCAAGATCCAGCTTCTTGGGAGTATAGCGATATGTCCCTAATCCCGATAGAGCACAAATAGCTTCTTTAGAAATTTCAGCATCCTCATTCTCTCCTTTCATGAGCAAAACCTCCAAAGGATCATCAAGAATTTGATCTTCTTCAAATCGTTCTTTCTCATCATCAAAGACAACATCAGCCACAGAAAATACACTCAGATCTTTGGGTTGCTTCATTGATTTCCAAAAATCAAAACGAACCACTTCGTCATTTATTCGGAATGAAAGTTCATTAGCTCTTAAATCAATGAGCACACTTCCTGTAGCAAGGAAAGGGTGCCCCAAGATTATGGAAACCTCAGAATCTGCCTCGCAATCCAAGATGACAAAGTCTACTGGAAAGATAAATGAAGAAACCTTTACCAAGACATCGCATAGAATCCCAACAGGTTGTTTTACCGACCTATCCGCCATGACAAGCCTCATATTAGTTGGTGTAGGATCTCCTAACCCCAACTTCTTGTAGATCGATAATGGCATCAAGTTGATGCTGGCTCCTAAGTCACATAGTGCTTTGGCAAAGTTCAAAGATCCGACGGTGCAAGGAATAGTAAAAGCTCCGGGGTCGGCCTTCTTCTGAACTATCGATCGGGTAGCAATTGCACTACAATGATGTACATCATCCTTCAGCTCATAACTTGCTGCCCTCTTCTTTGTCAAAAGATCTTTCATAAACTTTGCATACCTAGGCATTTGTTTAAGTGCCTCCACTAATGGAACATTGATGGTCAGCTGCTTCAACATAGTCATAAATTTGCTGAACTTAGTGTCATCCGCCACCTTCTTCAATCTTTGGGGAAAAGGTGGTGGTGGGTATGGAAGTGTTTTCTCCGTGGCTTTCTTCTCCTCTTGCTTCCATTTTTCCACTTTTTCAGTTTGCACGTCGTTGGGAGTGACGTTAGTAACGTCATCCGTGGACTCCTCACGTTTCGCGTTGTTATCCTTGTCCGCAACTTCGTTAACCACTTGCTTGTCTTTTGCTGAAGTTTCCAGCACCTTACCACTTCTGGTAGTGATGGCCATGCATGACCCATCATTCCTTGGGTTTTGCACAGTATCGCTCGATAAGGTGCCAGCCTTTCTTTGGTTGAATGCTGCTGAAAGTTGGCTCAATTGCTGCTCTATTTGCTTGATAGAAGTGGAATGAGAATCAACTAATTGCTTCATGGAGGACAAATCATTAATCACCTCTGTAACTCCCACACTCGTTGCTTCCACTCCTTTCAATAACTTAGCCATCATGTCTTCCATACTTCCAGAATTAGATGTGGTGGTAACACGTCTACCGGGGGGAACGTACAAACCACTCTTTTCATTGTTTTTCTTCCAACTACCTTGGTCCTTACTTCCAGATTTATCATAATAGTTCCGACCTTGGTTTTCTTGGGCATTCCCACGAAAACCCCCCTGATTGTTCAAGTAGTTGGCCTCCTCTTCAGAATCAGATTCGTCTCTTCCTTTTAGCATCACAGCTTTCACTTTTTCGGTCTTCCCTGATAATAAATGCTTTGTCAGAAAATCCACTTGTGTTTTCATATGCGTCATGTCTTGATCACGTTCTTCTTCTCTTCTTCTTTGGTCTGCAGTCATGCCAATAGATAAAGTGGGACTTGCTACCTCAGAATCCCTGGTATGCCAAGCTCTACTTTGTTTCGTCATGCGATCTAGCATATTACTTGATTGACCAAAGGTGAGGTCCATGAAAGATCCTCCGGCTGCATTATCCACCACTGGTTTAGTTATTGAATTCAAGGCTCTATACAAGATCTCCATTAGGTGAACATTGGTCATGTGATGGTTTGGGCACCTCACTAGCTTTGTCTTGAACCTCTCCCATGTTTCATGAAGAGCTTCAGTGGGAAGCTAACGAAAGTTGCTGATTTCATCTCTCAATTGTGCCCTTTTTGATGACGGAAAGAATCTTTCTAGGAAAGCGTCTCTCAATTGCCTCCAATTTGTAATTGAATCAAGAGTCAGCCCATTCAACCATAGTGTTGCCTCCCCAGACAGAGACAATGGAAATAGACGTAATCGAATAACATTCTGACCAACACCAGGATTGTCAAAAGACTTGCATGTAGAAATAAAGTTGATGAGATGCATATTCGGATCATCGCCTGCTAGTCTACCAAATAATCCCTTGAGTTGCAATAACTAAATCATGGTGCTAGTGATGTTGAACTTGGCTCCGGGCGCTAATGGTGGTGGAATTATAGCTCCAGTGGCTCCGGCACCATCAAGATCATCATCATCATCGTCGAAAGCTGGCTGCAAAGGTTGGCGATCATACCTATACCGAGCTTGTCGACCTCTTCTGTTGGCAGGTGTTTCAGTTTCAGCGACATGCCTTGGGTTTATCAACTCGTCATCACCTAAATCTTCATCGTCAGGATTTGTTGCTCGCCCAGGATTATCAATGTTTTGTTGTTGGACTTGAGCAGTGGCAAGAGCAGCTAATCTTGCTTGCTCGTGTTGAGCAGCCATCCTGTCGATTTCAGCTTGTGCTTCCATTCTTCTAATTCGTTGTGGTTCAGGATTGATTGGTAATAACGGTTGACCAGAACTTCTAGTATGGGGCATGCACTAAAGTGAAGACCTGCAATAAACAAAAACAAAAACTAAACCTAAAAGTACGAGAATCTTTGACCAAAGGGTCTAGTAATTATCACGAACTTGATTGACACTCGTATTCCCCGGCAACGACGCCAATTTTTGATAACGCTCAATCTACAGCTCTCGTGGGAGTGTAAAGCGGTCGTTAGCAAATATAGAACCCAACCTGGGTTGGGTGTCAATCCCACAGGGAATGGCTTGGCCAACAAGTAAGTAAAATTACTAAACTTTTGGTACAAGTCTCGTAAGAAGGGGGATTCTTGTTTTGCAAGTAATGTAAACAAAAGCTGAAATTAATAAAGTAAAAAGAGAGAGATTGTTACGTGAGTTGTAAACAATGAGAATTGAAGCGTTGGGGTTATGTCCACCTTCTGAGGTATACGTCTCTATTGGCTATGAGTGTGTAGAATTCTGACATGTAATTGCTTATAGAGAATTGTAGTCGATGGTAAATCCAAGCGTCTCTCGACCTAAACAAGGACTATTTCACTTTAACTCTCTCGAGCTTAAAGCGTATCTAACGGTACGAATTCTCCAAGAGGTTAGTCCAGTTACGGCACTAGCTTTTTAATAGGAAAGGGTGTCCTACTACCTTGACACTATCTCTTTTCCAGACAAATAACCTTTCTCTCGAACAAGTTAAATGTTAGACTGACGTATTCTTGCGTTTGCAACAGCAAAGAATGTAGATTAAGATGAAGAGAATAATGATACAAGCAATATACGTGTCACGAACTCACAAACTCACAGCAATAGATAGTAACTCATCCGGCTTCCATAACCCCAACAAAGAAGTTTAGTTACCCATGAATGCGAAGGAGATCACGATTGACATTGTTATTATATCACAATATTGGTTAATTGCGTGTAGCTCAAGTGATAGGCGTGTGGCGTGTTTCCTTCGCTTGGTAACGATTCTCTTGTTGTGGAATTTAAGGATAGAAGATTAGAAGAAGAATTAATGGAAAGATTAGAAGATGAATTGTTGAATAGAAGATTGTTCTCTCCACTAAGGGAGGAATGTCTCTCCACTAAGGGAGGACTTGAATAAAAATCTCTAGCATGATAGGGTATTTATAATACTCCTATCCTACTCCTACTATGCTAATGTAATAAATAACCAAATCCTACTAAGCCTATGGAACACTTAACCCAAATGTACTAGGTTAAGGTAACATTATCATAATCCAAATAAAATAATGAATTACATAACCCAATTGTACTAGGTTAATGTATCATCGTCCAAATCCAGCTATGTGTCTGTAAGTCCCCAAAGTCTTCAGAAATGTTGTTTTACCCCGGGACAGATTTTCCATGCAGCAGTGTTGGTCCTTTAGGCATCCAGCTTCCTTCTCCTTCGTTCGGGAGCTTTCTTTTGCGTCAAGTAAGCCATAAAATGCTGAATTTTGCATCATTTATACCTGAAACTTTACTAATCATGTTCGTTAGCTCATTTATAGGAAAAAGGACTAAAAGTGCATGAAATATATAATTTGTTCTCAAAACTAGGCTAAAATATGGGCAAAATATATTGATATAGGCGTGTAAATCCGCCTATCATCAAGTGTGTGGTAGACATCACCTAGGTGTATGTAGAAAAGGCATCAAAGTGTGTTTTGGATATAGTAAGCTGGACGATAGGATGTAGGAGTGTAGAGTAATGGCTCAGAGGGGAAAAGATTTGCGTTAACAGGGCGCCACTTCCATTACCACTAGTGGTGAATGCCAGAATAGATTTTATACACTCCATTCTTGCAATGATCAGAGAAGTTCTCCTGATATAGTTACGGGTACATTGCGAGTCTTTCATATTTATGTTTATTTTTAGTTGGATTCCGAGGCTTCTTTTCCTTTGTAACCCCTATATAGCCGTCAACTCAGTATCAGACCCAAAATATTAGCAGAGCCCTCCTTAGTGTCTACCTCATACTCTAGAAGTAATGTGGTGATAGTTTAGTTTGGAGTTTATTAAGTGATCCGAAGATTTAGAATAATGGCTTTAAGCTAGGGGGAGATGACATGGTAGAATAAGTTACCAAGTTAGTCTTTCAAATTTTAGTAGTAATGTCAGTAATGTCAGTACTCATGCCTTACATGTTAGCTCTATGATCATATATCATCTTCGGGCACATTATCGAAAACCATGCATGCTTACAGTTTCTAGTATAAGGAGTTCCAGTAAACTTACCATTCAGTTCCAGTACAGTCTAAGTTACCATCTTAGTTACAGTCTCAGTAACAGTTTTAGCCTAGTAATCAGATCAGTACCTCAGTTTATAGACTATTTTGGAATCATGTTATATTCTTGGTCTTGCATTCTTAGATAATACAATTTTTATGAATTCATGCACAGTTATCTCATGTTACTCAGTCAGTCCTTACTTCATATGAATAATACACTACAGTTTCATTCCAGTTATTCAGACTAAGTATAGTTCAGTCTTACATGCCCAATATTCAGCTATCAACCATTCAAGTTAATTAGATAAGTTAGTATGTTTAAGCATTCGTGCTCAGCGCCCATATGAATATTTTTAGTAGTCACAAGTGAAGTGTCGTACTGAGGTGTAGTGTATTTTTGAGAGGTTATTCGAGGAATATGTCTAAGTTTGAAAATTTATAGTTAACGTGCATAAAGTTCAGTCATGATTCAGTTTGTAGATGCCTTGTGCATCGTCTCATGCTTTTCCTTAGTATCTCAACCATGTCAGTGTTCTTTGAGGGACTTAGTGTCCTAAGGGGGAGATGCACTATAACCCCAAGCTATCATGATCTAAACATCCCATTTGATCTTCACGTAATGAATCCAGTTGGAGTAATGGGTCCTTATAGTTGACCCTATAGTTCTCAGCCATAAGTTATGTACTCAAGGGCTCAGTTCAGTTCACGATATTTAATTCGTGTATCATATTTCAGACTCATTCATGTTCTCATGTTCCCATTCATATATGTTCTGTAAATGATCTTAGGATTACTAGTGTTCCCAGCTTAAGGTAACAGTCTTTCTTAGACCTACTCGGTTTTATGTTCAGCTACAACCATAATCTTACTATCAGCTATCGTTGCATAATTAGTCATGACTTCTTTGATCAGTTCAGTCATGTATTCCATGCATCAGATATGTATGTACATCATATAAACTCAGTGTATCAGTAGTCCTCAACTTAATCAGTCTCATTCGAGGATGAATGTTCCCAAAGGGGAGATATTGTAATGCCTATACTTTTACATAGCTTAAATTCATCTAAAAAATGTTAAAGACTTTATTGAAAGATGAATAAACTTTTATAAAAGTGGAATTTTCAAGATTTTAACTTTTTATTATGTGGGAAATTTAATAAGCTTTCCATCGATATAAAATTTGCCCAAATCCAACACCCCGGCGAAGAGTTATGGCCATTTTAGTAAGACAGTGTACCACCTGAGCCATCAGCACATCGCGGAGCTAGAAAAAATGGCAATTGTCAATAACCAATGAACCTCTAAGATATTGGCACTTCACACCAAGGCTCAATTTCTAAATTATCTTTTTCCAGTGTTCCAATGTGATACCATCACATCGCGGTGAACTTCCAGGTCGCTACCAAGGTGGCAACGCGATTCTACCACGTTGTGCCACCATGCAATTTCCCAGATGTTATTTTACAGTGGCTTGGCGCGATATGGTGTGTTGAACTAGGGGTTCAGATCTGAAGAATTTCACCAAAACTTATAGTTGTGTCCAGGGTTAAATCAGTCTTTTTGCATGATTTTATTCCATCCAGATGTAGGATTTAAGACGCAAAAACAGTTAAACCCTTCATTATTAACTTTTTCACAAAATCAAAAGGTATTTTTCTCTCAATAAAACAAACCCTACCTCCTAAGAATCAAGGTCAATCCCAAAAATTTCGCGAAGAAGTCATCAAATTAAGGTATGTTAGATGTTCATCCATGGATCCATACCTTCCATGGAGACCAAGAATTCTTTTTCAAAATACAAGATTTATGATTTCCATGTTTAAATTAGATTTAATTCATGTTCATGGTGTTGTTTGAGTTTTAATCCATGATTTAGGTTACAAGTTCCAAGAATTGATTATAGTATGTGTCGAATTACATGATATTTATGATAAACCCTTCAATTTGTAAGTTGATTGTTGTAACCATGTTAACTGTAAGTGTTTATGATTTAATGAACCAAGTATCCTTCTCATGTGTTTGATAAATTGTCTATGAGAGTGAAATAATGCCATTATAGCATGCTAACATGCATTCCCAATCCATGTACAAGATAATGCATTACAAGTGTTTGATGAAATGTCTCTATGAATGAATTATGACCAAGTGAACATTGTTGTGTTATTCAAGAGGATGCTTTGCTTTACTTTTCATGCTATTGAGTCCTGGGGGTATTTAATACCCGATAATTTAGATATTTACCTAAAGCCATTGCCAGTAACAGGATAGTATCAGTCATGTCATGATCAGTAGTACTCTCAGTCAGTTACAGAACTCAGTAGAACTCAGTAAGTTATAGAACTTAGGAAAACTCAGTAAACTCTATATCAGTCTAGTCCAGTTCAGTATGATCAAATCAATGTCTTTCAGTTAGAAGTAGGATTCAGCATCAAGTGAGCCCAAGGATGGGGGTTTCATCCGTTAGCTAGGACTGGGTCCCTAGAAGTAATCCCTAAGTTCCAGAAATACGTAGCCAGTGTAGGTTAGGATATGTCACCCGTTAGATAGGACTAACATACTCAGGGATCACTCGCTAGCTTAAGACTGATCTCAGGGGTTACCCGTTAGTCGGGATTACTCCACAGTAGGTTTCTTTACCCGTGGCACGGTACTGACACCATTCTAATTAGGGTAACAGATTGGACTTAACTCAATTATCTTATCTTATTTGGGGCATGTCGGTTAGATGATTATCTCCCACAGTTTTAGTTTTAGTCTTTGGTTTAGAACTCAGTTCAGTTCTACAGTATTAGGACTGTCAGTTATAGTCAATCAGTATTAGTAACTCAGTTATCAGTAAATCTCAGATTATGAGTCAATCAGTTATCAGAACTCAGTAATTAGCTTAAGAAAAACTCAGTAATTGTATACAGGTACTTTTATATTCAGTTACTCTATATCATTCAATCAGTTATGTTGATACATATAAACCCTTACATTCAACCTTACCTCATTTAGCATACCAGTACATTCGCATGTACTAATTGTATACCCATTTCTTGTGCTATGATATTTGATATCATAGGTTCGGATGCTTAGGTTGCTGACCGCGCTTAGCCAAATTCAGCCAGCAGTAGTAGATTTAGTAGTAAGTCCTCATTTATCGAGGATATGCTTTTTATTTCAGTATTTCAATCTTGCAGTAGCATAGTAGTCAGAGTTAGTTAGGAGATTGTCCCATTAACTCCACTTTTAGACATATTTAGTTAGAGGCTTTTTAGACTAGATTTTCAGACAGTATTCAGTTTTACAGATTTTATATTTTATTAGTATTTTAGATATTTTGAACCTTATGGCATTTCAACCCATTTTTCCATATTAATTACAGTATTATTATTCAGTTCTCACAACAGATATCATTGATGGGTTAGCTTGTTGTCCTTTGGTGTCGTAAGCACCGTGTGACAACTAGGGGGTAGTCCCAAGTCATTACACTAATTGACGGGGAGCCTTCATCCCTACGTTCAATTGATGCTAAGTATTACTCTCAACTAAATGAGTGAAGTATAATTGAAATATGAACTGATAACTTATATTCTTAAGTCATGGTATTCTGAGAGTATCAATGTATGCATAATTTGAAGTAATAATAACCATGTAAACTTATGTATTTTTATACTCCTAGGTATCAGGTATTCATAAACCATTGACTCTGCCTAATGTAATTGGGTATGATAACAAATTTTAGATCATGATAATGAAATTTCATAATTCAAAGAAACAACTCAATAATCCATCATGATGGGGAAAATTCATGATGTTGAATATGGGGAATCAATAATGTATGAGAAAATGCATATTCATGGTTTTGTTAGAAACATAAACTAATGAGAGTAGAGAATCTCATATTTGGCTTAGAACCCAATTCAAGGGAGAGGGAATTTGATTGAATATTTAAGGAGTTTGTGGGACTCAAAGAGTGAAAGGGACCCATTGATGAAATCCCACATACCTGAAAGCAAACCCCTTAAAGAAATCTTCTTGAAACTTAAACTTGCTTGATGAACTATAGTTGACTTTGGAGTGAAGGAATCACTTCTTTTGCTATGTGTTGACTGATTTCTAAGTTATGAGAGGTTAGGGTAATGTTTACCCTTAATAGCTAATATTTTTGAAGGCTTAAATAAAGTGGGTTGTGCTAAAGAAGGGTGGATTTAACAAAAAGCCCCTGTTAAGAACATGCAGGAATTTTGGTTCAAGTCATCATGACTCACTCAATGACTCTTTACGTGTGGTGATGATTCGTGGTCTGAGTTGTAACCTTAGTTTCTGAGGTATAGGCCTTTTTTATTGTGATCACGACTCCCAAACAACTCATCAGTTCTGACCATGAGTTGTTAAGAGTAGCCGTGGTCTGAGACTCAATTCTTTGTTTTTTTTTCTGTTAAGGTAATGGGTCCACCCTATGACTTGTTTTCACTGATAATGAGTCATAAGGTAAAATTTTTACCTTTGGACAGAAATTTCGAGGTTCTCACTGATGTGGCCCCGATTCCACACGATGACTCATATAGAATCATAAGCTGGACTTGTTGTCACTGGGTAAAAGTTTGAGACCCTCACTGGAGTGGAAACGACTCACACAGAAGGACTCTTACCAGAGTTGTTTTAATGACTCTTACCATAGTCGTTTTCATTGGCAGTGTGACAGGACATTAGAAAATTTTTCTTATTTTTTTCCATGATATTGGATTAAGCCGAGACTTGTGGCCTTGGAAAACTAACTTTACTATCTATATTTTGACAGTATTAGAGATTGAAAACTTGGGGTATTACAATATCTCCCCCTTGGAATCATTCATCCATAAATGAAATTGACTAAGTTAAAAGTCTAGGGTAAACTGAGATCTCGCACTGCATGTTTATGAGATGAATAATGAACTGACATCTGAACTTATGACTGATGCATAAAATGGAATCATGAATCCATGCTATGACATGAAGATGGCTGGACGTCTGAGATAGAAATTAAAGAACTTATTAACTATGGAAATTATTACCTCAACATAAGACTGGGTTCGAAGAGAAGAGATGAGGGTACTTGGTCATCATATCTGCTTCTGCTTCCCAAGTAGCTCCCTCAACTAACTGATTTCTCCACAAAACCTTTACTAAGGTGACCTATTTATTCCTCAACCTATGAACCTAACAATCGAGGATCTAAATTGGGACCTTTTCATATGATAGACTATCTTTCACGCCCATCCTGACTAAAGGGACCATGGATGCTGGGTCACTAAGGCATTTCTTCAACAAAGAGACGTGAATACTAGATTCATTGATACCAACTCTTTAGAAAAGTCATAGGCTACCTTCCCATACTGGCTCAAAATCTTGTACGGACCAACATAACGAGGAATGAACTTCCCGTTCCTACCATACCTTTTACCCCTTTCATGGATGAAATATTCAAATAGACAAGTTTACTAACATAAAACTCAAGTCTTTTTATTCTCACATCTACAGGATTTCTGATGGCTTTAGGTTGTTTTGGACCTCTCTCTAATCAATTAAACCTTCTCTATTGCTTTATTCACTAAATATGGCCCTGTCAAAGTGGATTTACTAACCGCAAACCAACTAATAGGAGATCTACACTTTCTACTATAAAACGCCTTAAATATGTCCTACTAGAGAGAAAATCAAAGGAAAGTGATCATCCCAACTGCCCTTGAAATCAATTACACATGTTCTTAACATGTCTTCTAAAGTCAAAATAGTTCTCTTAGATGACATCTGTCTGTAGGTAAAATATTTTTTTGAGGTGAACATGGGTACCAATACCCTTCTAAAAAGTCTTCCAATAATAAGAGGTAAACTAGGTACCTTTTTCTGAAATAATGGTCAAAGGGACTCCATACAACTTCAGTAGCTCCCTAAGATAGAGTCTAGAATAATCTTTGGCTGAGACTGAAGTATTAACTGACAATAAATTAGTTGACTTAGTCATTAAATCCATAATAACCCAAATGGAATCATGCTGGCAATGAATACGAGGTAACCCTTTTAACAAGTCCATATTTAAAAATTCCCACTTCTAAGTAGGAATGCTAAATTCTTGAAGCGTACCACTAGGCCTCTGGTGCTCAACCTTAACCTGCTAGAAATTTTGTCACTTAGCAATGAATTTTGCAATATCTTTCTTCATATTTCCCTACCAATATACTTTTCGCAAATTGTGGTATATCTTAGTAGCTCCAAGATGAATTGAATATTGCAAACCATAAGCTTCTGCCAACATCTGCTGCCTTAAATCACCATGTTCAAAAACCATATCCGGCCCTAACAATGAAGATCACCATCTCCCCTTTAGGAAAATTTCAACCTTTTGATCCTAAACTACTTCTTTCAACTTAAGAAAAATAGGATCACTATCTTGCTTTTCCTTTACCTCCACAACTATGCAAGATTCAGAACCATTCTGAACCTAAATAGAACTTTTGGTCGAATCAACCAACCGAACTTTCAATCTAGAGAGATGGTGAACTTTACAAACTAAATCTATCTTTTTGTCTTTAGAATTAGCAACACTACCCATAGACAATTTGCTAAGGTCATCAACCACAACATTGGCCGAACCTAGGTGGTACAACACACTCATATCATAATTTTTTAATAGCTCTAGCAGCCTTCTCTGATGAAGATTTAGATCTTTTTGAGGGAATACATACTGAAGACTATTGTGATCTATGAACACATCAACATGAACCCCATAAAGGTAATGCCTCCAAATCCTTAAAGTAAAAACAACTACTGCCGAATCAAGATTATAAGTCTGATAGTTCTGCTCATAAGGTTTGATTTTACTAGAGGCATATGCCGTAAACTTGCCCTAATACATAAACACACAACTAAAACCAACTCTAGAATCATCACAATACACCATGATACTATCTGAATCCTCTGGTAGAGTAAAAATGGGGTGCGGGTAAGTCAAGTCTTCAATTCCTAAAAACTCTTCTCATAAGAATTAGACTACTAAAATTTGACCTTTTTTTGAGTCAGTCTAAACATGGGAGACAAAATAGAACGAAATCCTTCCACAAAACGTCTACAGTAATCAGCTAAAACCAAGAAGCTCTTAATATCTGATGAAGGGTAGGTCTAGACCAGATTCTTACTGCTTTGATCTTTTGAGGATCAACTCAAATTACATCACCAAAAATAATATGACCAAGGAAAGGTACTATTTCATCCATAATTAACACTTATCAAACTTAGTGAATAAGTGGTGATCTTTTAGAGTCTTCAAAATAATTCTTAGATAGTCTGCGTGCTCACCCTTATTATGGGAATAGACAAGAATGTCATCTGTGAAAACTATGATGAAAAATACTAATTGAACACCCTACTCATTGAGTTCATAAAAGTTGTAGGAGCATTTGTCAGTCAAAAAGACATAGATTTGAATTTGAAGTGACCATACCGAGTTTTGAAGGACATCTTTCAAATGTTACATTATCGGACTCTAAGATGATGATAGCCAGATCTAGCTTTATCTTAGAAAATTAATTTTCACCTTGAAGTTGGTCGAACAAGTCATCAATCCAAGGGATGGGATACTTATTCTTTATTGTGTCTTTGTTCAACTAATGATAGTCGATGCACATCTGGAGAGAACTAGAGAACCCAATAAAGAGACACAAGGTCTAATAAAACCCTTATCTAGGAGATATTTCAAGTGCTTTTATAATTCTTTAAGCTCAGTTTGAGCAATTCTTTAAGGTGGAATTAAAATAGGCTGGGTATCTGCAAAGAGATCTATTCTGTAGTCAATTTCCTATTTGGAGGAACTCCGAGTAGATCTTTAGAAAATACTTCTAGAAACTCATTCACTACTAGAACTAACTCAAGATGCAGGATTTGGAAATTGAGTGATTGACCCAAACAAGATGATACATGCATCTTTTAGAAATCATTCTCTTAATTTAAGGAATGAGACAAACCATCGTATGGGCACTGAGGTAATACCTTTTTATTATAGGACTAACTCATTTGGACACTGAAACTAGTCAAATTTTGTTTTTACAGTCAACTGAGGCATATCAAGAGTGGAGCCAATCCATTGCAAGGATGTCATCAAAGTCGATCATCAGTATCTCTATAAGATCGACTGAAGTAAATTTCTGGATATTGTAACTGGGAATTTTTTTTATCCCCATATAGCTATGAATAATCTACCTACTGGAGTGGAAACTAAGAATGGCTAAACTAGGATTTTGTGACTAACACCAAAGTTTACTACTATATAAGGAATCACAAAGAAAAGTGTGGCTCCAAGATCTAATAATGCATACACATAAAGGTGCAAGTCTTGTAACATACTTAAAATAACGTTGGAAGAACCCTCCTGATTCTATAGAGTCTGAAGGGCATCAAGTCAGTTTTGATTCTATCCACTAATTGCCTTAGAATTGGCACCTTACTGAGTCGCGTGACCTACTTGAATTGATGAGGAGTTAGTCTATCCTTGCTGACAACCATTTCTACCATTTGTATGATTGTTCGACACTCCCTTATCTGTTTTCCTGACTTACCTCCCCTAAAACAAACATCGCTAGCTACTATGTACTCACTCTTGTAGTTCTTACCATATCTACTATAAACTATGTCAATGCAACTACTATTTATGCTCTCCTGGGACTTAAAGCTTGGTGCTTTATCATGGGCATCCTATTTGAACTTAGACACTGTAGATCTAGCAGATGAGGGTGTTAGGTTGATAGTTTTTTACATAACTAAGAACGATTCTCGCCATATTACCTATACTAAGAGAAATTAAAACTACTGATCCTTGCCCACTTATTTCCCCTTTCCTTCCCCATAAGCTTTTCTTATTCAATTTGATAATCATGAACCATTAATATAGAGAGGTCCATCTTCTTAAGCAACATAGATTTCCTTAACTCCTTAATATATACCTAGAAATACCAGATACAAGCCTCTTATTCTAGCCCTACAATCTGCCACTATATTCTGTAAGACCTCGTAAGATCCTAGCTCGATCCTGCCTACCATTGTATGTAAAAAGTGGTCCAAGAGTAATAAAAGTTCATGAAGTGTTGAGAATTAGTCATTTCCAAAGACCCATAAATATTGATGATTTAATTTTTGACCTTCACAACCTTAGAATGTCAATTTTAAAGTTAATTCATGGTTAGGGATATCAAAGGTATATCTCGGGTGAGTTTTAGAATTTTTTGATGAGCTAAGGGAATGTTTGGAAGTCTAAAACAGTAGCCATCATGGGATAAGACTGTAGCACGCCCTGTACTACACTGCAGTGGAGCCCGTAGCTCCAACTCCATGACCTACCCCTCCATTTTTCATGCTTTTGTTCTCATCTATTTAAGAAAAAATAGGTCTTTTCCCTTCACTAATTGGTACCTAACAAAGTATTAAGGGTCCCAAAAGCATTAGTTGTCATATTATTCTCTAATCTCACTCAAAAAAAAGCATTCTCTCTTAAGAACAAACCCTATCCTCTTCAAAGGAAACAAGAGATTCAAGCTTAATTTTCAAGAAAATCATCACGAACTTTCACAAATTCATCAATTAAGGTATGTGTGATGTTCATCCATGGGAACTTCCAACCCACGGAGTCCAAGTACCTATTTTTATTTTTTAATTAATGAATTTACATGCTTACAATGAGTTATCTTCATAAAGTTTTTATGAATTTTGATTATACATGGTGTCTACAAGTGATTTTCATTGACAATCGCCCTTACACGTTTGAATAAAGAAAATTCCATGTGAAATCCCTAAATTATGGGTTGAAGGTTATAATTATGTTATTCCCACGTGTTTCAATCATTTACATGCTTAAGTCCATGTATTTCAAGTGTTTGATGAAATGCCTAAGAAATTAATTTTTAAATATGATCCCCTATTATGTTCTTCAAAGATTTCATATGTCCATATTGATTTTTTTATTCAGTGCTGGGGGTTTATAAATACCCAAACCTTAGATATTCACGTAGTTTACAGTATTTTAAATATCATATCAGATATTTATGAGCATTATCATTTACTAAGTTATCATAATTAGTTAAACTTAGATTAGTTCAACTATCCGAATCAGTTCAGTTGGGAGTAGGATTTAACATTAAGTGAACCCAGGAATAGGGGCTCACCTTCCAGTAGAGGGTTGACACAAATCTCACCAGAATTACTTAGCCAACGTAGGTTTGAGATGTCAATGTGCCAGTCGAGGGTTGACATATATATCACCTGAGCACCTGCCAGTTGAGGGTTACTCTTTAATGGATCCACAGAACCATTGTTAGTACCCGTGGCACGGTACTAATACCCTTCCAACTGGGGTCACAGGTTGGACCCCAATTATCTTAGGTTAGGGCATGTCGGTTATAAGATAGATCCCATAGTCTCAGTTCAGTATTTATTTTAGGTTTGTTTGACCATAGTATATAGTGTCAGTTATTGAGTTATCAGTATTTAAGTATTTCAATTTACATATTATTTCTAAATCATATTACATGCTTGGTCATACGTTCATAGATTTCACAGTTTTTATATAGTTATATATAGTTACCTCATGCTATTCATTTAGTTTGCTATTATTCATGCACATGAGCCTATCCATATCTGTCTAACATCATATCTCGTACATCATATTGAAAGTAATGGTCATATACTCTTTTTATATGCTATGATATTTAATATCATTAGATTGGATGCTTAGGCTCCTGACCGCGCATAGACAGTTCTGTCTATTAGCAGCAGTAGTCATGGTGATTCCTCATCTATCAATGACATGGTGTTTTATTTTAGTTTATTTTAGTATTTTAGTACTTTATTTTATTTTTTTAGATGGAGTTAGTTGGGTCCTGTCCTATCAACTTCTTTTCATCAGCTGTAGTGGATTTCAGACACTTCAGACAGTCAATTATTGTTAATTTTTTCAGTCAAATTATGTTTGTTTATATTTCAAACTTGAGAAATTTCATTGTATTAATATTAGTACTTAAAACATTTGGTATTATTCAATTATTTCTACATATCTATATTTTATTACTATATTATTAAGTACTCACAGCAGGTATCAGTTCATGGGTTAGCATGTGGTATTTCTAGAGCATAAGCACCATTATCGCGACTAGGTGGTAGCCTTTGGCCGTGACAAAACCTTGTATCAGAGCCTAAGGTTTAAAGTGTCCTAGGGAGTCTGAAAGCCAAATTGAGTAGATTCTTGTGCATAGGTGTGAAGTGCTCTACACTTATGGACAAGAGGCTATAAGACATTTTAGGAAAAGTTACCCTTCTTTCAGTTTTTATGTTGTGCGAATGATCATGAGCTCTATTTAAACTCTCTTATAATTTTTCATTTCTTCCATGTATATAAAATTTCTCCCAGAAAGAATAATGGAAGAAAGAATGGGAACTAGCCCTCACCACTGCTCGTTTAGGATGATCCCCTAAATGAACACATTTCCCCACCCAAATCTCTAGATGCTTTCATTATCTTAGCTCATTCAGTAGCTACTCAGAACTATCATTAGATTCTTTTCCTATCTATACTTATGGTTTATGCTCAGCAAATAAAGGGGGAGGAGCATAGGGAGAAAGATAAAAAGAGTAAAAGGGCCAGAATAGGTAGTTTTATTCCAAGGTCAAAGGCTGTCAATCATTCCCAATTCCATTATAAATTCTCACCACTAGATTTGCCTTCAACCAGTGCACCAATGCGTAAGTTTAGGAATTACAATCAAGATAAAGCACCAGGCTTTAAGTCACAAGGTATTGGGAAGAGTGTTCGTAATAATCCGCTTTGCGGAGAATGTGGTAGGAATCATTAGGGTATGTGTAAAGATGGTAATGGTTAGTGTTCTAGATATGGAAACCCAGGCCATAGAGTCAGGGAACGCCCATAGGTAGTCAGCATAGTCAGCACAACCATTTCCAAGTTCCAGCCATATGATCTACTTAGTAGGTCGCCACTCCCAATGCCCCTAGTGGTAAATGCCAAAACAAATTGTCTGCACTCCAGTCCTGGCATGGTTAGGAAAGTTCTTTTGATATGGTTATGGGTATGTTACACATATTTTATCTGTATGTTTATGTTTTATTAGATCCCAAAGCTTTACTTTCTTTTGTAACCCCTTATATAGGTGTCAATTTCGGTGTCATTCCCAAATCTTTAGAAAAAACCTTCTCATGTCTACTCCAGTAGGTGTCTCCATGCTAGCTCGGCAGGTACACAAGAACTATTTGATCACAATATCCAAGAAAGTCACCTCAGTTGATCTTGAAGAGTTAGAGATGACTGATTTGAAGTTATTTTCGATTTGGATTGGCTTCTGTAATACCCCGCATATTTCTAAGCTAAAAGTGAATAAGTATTCCTATGTATGAAATCACCTATCCTATGATTCATACTCTAGCACATGACTTACAATGAATATCCTAGTGATAGGATATCTTATGATGCATTAAGCATGTTCATATGAGTCACTTAATGTAATACAAGCTAAGAGTTTTTGAATCCATCAAGTTTTAGTGTTTGATTTTGTAAGGGTCATCTTTGAACGAGTATAACTCGATGTTAATATGGTATTTTGGATGATTTTGACCCATCAATTTGTAGATAATTGAATTAACTTTCCGATGATACCAATTTTGCCTTAATCCAATACCCGAGCGGAAAGTTATGCCCATTTTCGTGAGAGATAGTTAGAATAGGCGATTGGTTAGGCGCCGCCCAACCCAAGCATAGGCGATTGGTTAGTCGCCACCCAACCCAAGAATAGGCGATCACTTGGGCATCGCCTAAGTCAATTCTAGGTGTCAAAAACACTCTATTTTGAGTTATTTTAAAGGTAATTAAGTCTTTATATACTCCTTACACGTCCCTAAACTTAACCCTACAAAATATGTAGCTTCTAAACATATTACAACCCTATTTTCATCTCAAAGCTCATCATCCAAGAGCACTAAAAGAGAAAAACAACTAGGGTTGAATAATTAAGCTTGAAGATCCGATTTCAAGGAAATTCCTCCATCAATCATCAAGAATCTTCCTTCTAAGGTATGCGTAGTGTTCATCCACGGATTCCTGTTGTCCGTGGAGTTCAAGAATCAATCTTTAAAATACAAAAGCTTGGTTGATGGTGGTGATATGATCATACCCATGTTGATGCTTGTTGTTTTCCTCTTTTTCATTATAAAGTATGATTTCTATATTGTTGGGTGTTGATAATCATGTTGTTGATATTGGGTGATTCCCAAGATGGAATATTTATATATTTTTGTGAATTCATGATATCATATGAGTTGGAAACATATAAATTTGGTTGTTCATGATGTATAATTTGGTGATTTCACCTATTCTTAATATGTACATGTAAGGTGTTTGGTAAAATGCCTAAGGAACTAGAAATCATGCAATATAGCTAAATTGTGACAAAGTAAAGGATTCATGATATGCCCTTACGTTCCAATGACTTCTATGTTGATAATGTTCCTTGTAAATGTTGTTGGAATACTCATGAACTATTCTTATGCGATTATGCTATGTTTACTTGCAAATCCTACTTATGAACAAGATGTATGATAACCATGCAATCCACATGAACTTCCATGCTATTGGTATATGTTGCCAATATGATTATGCAATGAACATGATATTAAGATTGTGCAAGTACTTCCATGTGCTATGAAATCCTTTCCATGCAATACATGGTTGATAACCATGCATAGTATGAGATCCCTACTTATGATATTATATATTATGGACTCTACTCTTTTAATCAAGTCAGTCATGTGTGTCAGTTTCCTTCCATCGAGTCCTGGGGGTAGTTGTACCCAAAAAATATAGTTGTGTGCCTAGAGCCATGATATGTTTCACGATATCCGAACTCACGCTGTGATTCCATAGACTTCAGTCAGTCATGTGACTCAGGAAAACCTCATGATCTTAGTCAGTTGGCAGATATCAGTAACATTCTGCCAGTCAACAGAATTCAGTAACATTCTGCTAGTCAACAGAATTCAATGACATTAAGTCATGCACAGTCAGTTATTCATGTCCAGTCCCTCTAGATGGGAGTAGAGGTTAGCACCAAGTGAACCCAAGGATGGGAAATAACCCGCCAGTTTAGGGTGTGATTCTTAGTAGTAATCCTTATGTTCTAGAACTACGTAGCCAACGTAGGTTGAGATATCTTAACCTGTCAGATTAGGGTTGATGAGGTGGCTTAACCCGTTAGTTAAGGGTTCCCACTGTTCTCATTGAGTACCCGGTAGATAAGGGTCACTCACAGGCTGTCCTTACCCGTGGCACGGTATTGACACCCCTCCAGTCGGGGCAGAGATTGGACCCCATCTTATCCATAACGGCATACATGGGGTATGTCGGTTAAACACTACTTCCCACAGTTTCAGTATCAGTCTCAGTAAAAGAACTCAGGGCATTCTTCAAGTTTTAGCATATACAGGACTGTTAAATACAGTCGTCCATGTTATCAGTTTCAGTATCAATAATGACAGTTAACAGTGAACCACGTATTAGCTTACAGGTCATGCTATCACGTATTCATGGTCCCAGTTTTTATATATGTGTGTTTGCACTCCCATGTTTATATTAGTCAGTCAGTGTTGTTCATGTATGAAACCCTTTATGTTCAGCCTACCCTCCTCGTATACTCAGTACTCCAGTTATACTAATTCATTTGTGCTATGGTGCTTTCTTTTTATATTACACCATAGGTTCCGAGACCCAAGCTCCAGCCCAACAGTAGCGGTAGCATTCTAGTCGTGGAGACACAGTGAGTCCTCATTGATTCAAGGACAATGTGTTTGATTTATTTATTTATTTCTTCATTTTAGTTTTATGAAGTTACTTGGAGCATGTTCCTTCAACTCCTTATTTAGATAGTTTAGAGGCTTTCAGATATATGTTCAGACTTAGCTTTCAGATTTAGTTGTTTTGGGTATTTTCACCCACATGATTTTTTTCAGTTGAACCTTATGGACTTACAGTTCTATGTATTCTGCATTATTATATCATGATTTGCAGTATTCAGGTACAGATATTAGTCATGGGTTAGCTTGTGGTCCCTCGGGGTTATGAGCACTGTGTAGCATTCCGTTTCAGCGAATCGGGGTGTTACAAACTTGGTATCAGAGCCTAAGGTTCAATAGAGTCCTAAGAATTCTAAAAGCCGCATCTAATAGAGTCTTGTACATGGGTGTGTTGCGCACCACATTTATGTGTGGGAGGCTATAAGATATTTTAGGAACAGTCCCCTTCTTTTCATTATTCATGTCATGCTAGTGAGCATAATCACAAGTTAAACTTTCAGTCTAATCCCTTATTCTCTTATTCCATACCATGGCCCCAAAGAGAAGAAACCAGCCAGCTCCTCAGCCCGAAGAATCTTTGGGCGAACATGTTTCCCATGCAGAGTTTAGAGCCGCATTTACCACACTTGCTCAGTCTATGGCTGCACCGAACGAATAGCCACCAGTTATTTTGGACAATCCAGTGGCCACTCCCAAAGAATCTAGGGTTCGGGACTTCACCCGGATGAACCCTCTATCTTTCCATGGGTCTAAGTCTAATGAGGACCTTAAGGAGTTCATTGACCAAGTCTAGAAGGTCGTTAACATCATGGGTGTTACTTCTATTGAGAGTACTGAGTTAGCCACCTACCAGTTACAGGATGTTGCTCATGATTGGTACAAACAGTGGAAGTCTAAGAGATTAGATGATACACGCCCTATCGAGTGGGAGGAATTTGTCACGGCCTTCTTAGATAGATTCTTTCCCCAAGAGCTGAGGGAAGCAAAAGTTCTTGAGTTCATCAACCTCAGGTAGGGGAATGTGATGGTTAGGGAGTATTCTCTTAGATTTAGTCAGCTAGCCAGGTATACTCCTCATGTGGTTGCAGACAATAGAGCTAAGATGAGCAAGTTTGTGTCAGGGGTCAGTGATAGAATGGTAAATGAGTGTAGGTCTACGATGCTGATTGGTGATATGACCTTAGAAAGAGTCATAACCCATACCCAACAAGTAGAAGAGTAGAAGTTTAAGACTAGGGAGAGGCAGAACAAGAGAGCAAGGTCAGGTAATTTCAACTTTGCTCACCCCAAGTCAGATGGTGGAAACCATTCACAGTTTCGCTCAAAGTTAGCCATTCCAACTCCTTCCTCTGCTAGTGCTCCAGTGCCAAAGTTTAGAGATAGCAATAGAAACAAAGCACCAGGATCTAAATATCAGGGTAGTGTTAGTAGTGCCCGAACAAATCCCCTTTGTCAGACTTGTGGTAAGAACCATAAGGGCATTTGCAGAGCCGGTAGTGATGTCTATTTTGGTTGTGGTAAGCCAGGCCACAGGAGTTGGGAGTATCTGCAGTCAATTCTTCAAGGCTACCAAAATTATTCTACAGCTCAATCCAGTCACCCAAACCAACAGGGTGCCATTTCCAGTGCTACCAGTGGGCAACGCCCAAACAGACTCTATGCTCTTCTTTCTCAGTAGGATCAGGAAAATTCTCCTTATGTCATTACTGATATGTTACAGATTTTCCATGTTCATGTTTATGCTTTGCTAGACCTAGGTGCATCTTTGCCTTTTGTTACTCCATACATAGCAGGCAATTTCAGAATCTGTCCTGAAGTCCTAGCAGAGCCCTTCTCAGTCTCTACCCTAATAGGTAAAAACATTATAGCTCAGTGGGTATACAGGAACTGCTCGGTTATGATATCTCAAAAATCCACGTCAGCAGATTTAGTGGAGTTGGAGATGACTAATTTTGATGTCATTATTGGCATGGATTGGCTTCATTCCTGCTATGACACAGTTGACTGCAGAAACAGGATAGTTCAATTTCAATTTTTGAATGAGCCCGTCCTAGAGTGAAAGGGTAGCATTTCAGCGTTCAGGGGTCAACTTGTTTTCTACCTTCGGGCAAGGAAAATGATTTCTAAGCGGTGCGTGTATCGTCTCATGCATGTTAAAGATTCCAGTTCTGAATATCCCAGCCTTGAAACAGTCCCTGTTGTTAATGAATACTCAGATATCTTTCCCAAAGATCTTCTAGGCATTCCTCCCAAAAGGGAAATAGACTTCGTCATAGACCTTCTTTTGGATACTCAACCTATTTCTATTCCGCCATACAGAATGGCACCAGAAGAACTCAAGGAACTGAAAGATCAGTTGAAGGATCTCTTAGATAAGGGATTTATAAGACCCAGCATTTCCCCATGGGGTGCGCCAGTATTATTCGTGTGCAATAAAGATGGTTCTCTCAGGATGTGAATTGATTACCGTCAACTCAACAAGGTCACAGTCAAGAACATATATCCTCTTCCCAGTATTGATGATCGATTCGACCAAATTTAGGGTGCTAGTTACTTCTCCAATATAGACCTCAGATCAGGTTATCATCAGCTCAGAGTTAGAGAATGTGACATTTCAAAGACAGCTTTCCGTACTCGATATGGTCACTTCAAATTTTTAGTCATGTCATTTGGTCTTACCAATGCCCCTGCAGCTTTTATAGATTTGATGAATGGTGTGTTCAAGCAGTACTTGGACATGTTCGTCATAGTTTTTAAAGATTATATTGTGGTCTATTCTCGCACAGAGCGTGATCATGCAGACCATCTCAGGATTGTCCTTCATACTCTCAGGGATCACCAGTTAGTCACTAAGTTCAGCAAGTGCAAATTTTGGCTAAGATCAGTAGCATTCCTTTGTCATATTGTTTCCAGTGATGGCATTAGAGTAGATCCTCAGAAAACCAAGGCAGTAAGAAACTCGCCCAGACCCATATCTCCATCAGATATTAGGAGTTTCCTGGGTTTAGCTGGCTATTATAGATGGTTTGTCAAGGGATTTCTTCTATTGCATCTCCCATGTCCAGATTGACTCAGAAGAAGATTATGTTTTAGTGGTCAGATTCATGCGAGAAGAGCTTTCAAAAGTTGAAGACTGGACTCACATCAGGTCCAGTTCTAGATATTCTAGATGGTTCAGAAGGTTTTGTAGTCTATTGTGATGCGTCCAGAGTGGGTTTAGGTTGTGTCCTCATGCAGTATAGTAAGGTCATAGCATACGTCTCCAGATATTTAAAGCCACATGAGAAGAATTATCCAACTCATGATCTTGAGTTAGCAGCGGTAGTTTTTGCCTTGAAGATTTGGAGGCATTATCTATATGTAGTTCATGTAGATGTCTTCACAGACCATAAAATCCACCAGTATGTCTTTTCCCATAAAGATCTCAATCTTCACCAGAGAAGGTGGTTAGAGCTCTTGAAGGATCACGACATAAGTGTTCTTTATCATCCGGGCAAGGCCAATGTTATGGCCGACGCTCTCAGTCTACTCTCCATGGGTAGTATTTCTCACGTTGAGGATAGTAAGAAAATGATAGCTCAGGAGATCCATTAGCTTGCCAGACTAGGCGTTCTCTTAGTTGATTCTTTAGAGGGTGGTGTATGTGTTCATAGTAGTTCAGAGTCATATCTAGTTTCCGAGGTGAAATAGAAACAAGACAGGGATCCTAGCCTTGTCAAGCTCAAAGAGTCAGTTCAGAATTAGAAAGTCGACGTTTTCCTCCAAGGGGGAGATGGTGTTCTTCATTGTCAGGGGCATCTATGTGTTCCAGGTGTAGATGAATTGAGGCAGCGAATACTTGCAGAAGCGTATGGTGCACGATACTCTATTCATCCAGGGCCACTAACATGTATCGCGACATGCGGGATATCTATTGGTGGAGTGGGATAAAGAGAGATATTGCAGAGTTTGTGGCTAAGTGCTCTACATGTTTGCAGGTTAAGATAGAGCATCAAAAACCTAGTGGTTCCATGCAAGAGTTTACCATTCCTACTTGGAAGTGGGAAGAAGTTAACATGGACTTCATGACGAGTTTGCCTAGAACTCGTCATCAGCATGATTCAGTCTGGGTCATTATAGATAGAATGACCAAGTCAACTCATTTCCTTCCTGTTCGTACTTCTTATTCCGCCGAGGATTATGCCAAACTCTATATTAAGGAGTTAGTCATATTACACGGTGTTCCACTATCTATCATCTCAGGCAGAGGTACCTAGTTCACTTCTCACTTTTGGAAAGCATTCCAAAAGGGTATCGGTACCCAAGTCCATCTCAGCACAGCATTTCATCCTCAGACAGATGGTCCAGCAGAGAGGACTATTTAGACTCTTGAAGATATGCTAAAGGCATGTGAAATTGACTTCAAGGAAAGTTGGGATGACCACTTGCCTTTGATTGAGTTATCATACAACAATAGCTATCATTCTAGTATTCAGATGGCTCCATTCGAAGCTCTCTATGGTAGGAGATGTAGATCTTTGATTGGTTGGTTTGAAGTTAGTGAGGCCTCAGTCATAGGTCCTGACTTAGTATTCGATGCCTTAGAGAAAGTTCAGTTGATCAGAGAGAGACTTTGAGCTTCTCAGAGCCGATAGAAGTCCTATGCAGATGTTCGTAGAAAGGATCTCGAGTTCGAGGTCAATAACTATGTCTATCTTAGGATCTCTCCCATGAAGGGAGTGAAGAGGTTTGGCAAGAAAGAGAAACTCAGTCCCTGGTATGTTGGTACCTTCAGAATTCTTTATCGCTTCGGCAAGGTAGCTTATGAGCTTGAGTTGCCTTCAGATCTAGCCTCAGTCCATCCAGTCTTCCATGTCTCTTTGCTAAAGAAGTGCATAGGTGACCCAACAGTTGTTTTCCCTATTCAGAGCATCGACATTCAGAACAGCCTCTCTTATGAAGAGATTCCAGTCAAAATCTTAGATTATTAGACTCGTAGATTGAGGAACAAAGAAGTCCCTCTAGTCAAGGTTCTTTGGCGAAATCAGTCTCATAAGGGAGCTACTTGGGAAGAAGAAGCAGATATGCGTACCAAGTATCCTCAACTCTTCACCGCCAATTTAGATCAAGCTCAAGGTCAGTTCTTCTTAAACTTATTCAGTTCATGTTCATGTTTCCAGTATAAACTCGGTACATATTAACTGTTTCATACTCAGTCATGCATTCATGTGTTAGTTATCCGTGCATCAGATATGCACGAGTTCAGTATGTTTAGCATGTCAGTCATGAGATCAAGTTTCAGTTCTTCATGTTCAATTAAAGTTCTATTGTCTTGTATCCCTTCTCAGAAAATTCTCATTCGAGGACGAACGTTCCTAAGGGGGAGATATTGTAATATCCCGCATGTTTCTAAGCTAGGTTGTGAATAAGTATTCCTACATATGAAATCTCCTATCCTGTGATTCATACTTGAGTACATGACTTACAATGAATATCCTAGTGATAGGATAGCTTATGATGCATTAAGCATGTTCATATGAGTCACTTAAGGTAATACAAGCTAAGAGTTTCTGAATCCATCAAGTTTTAGTGTTCGATTTTGCAAGGGTCATATTTGAACGAGCATAACTTGATGTTATTGTGGTATTTTGTTTGATTTAGACCCATCAAATTTTAGAGAATCGAATTATCTTTCCAACGATACCAATTTCGCCTTAATCCAATACCCGAGCAAAACGTTATGCCCATTTTCGTGAGAGATAGTAAGCATAGACGATTGGTTACGCGCCGTCCAACCCAAGCATAGGCGATTGGTTAGACGCCGCCCAACCCAAGCATAGGCGATCACTTGGGCACCGCCTAAGTCAATTCTAGGTGTCAAAAACACTACGTTTGAGTCATTTTAAAGGTAATTAAGTCTTCAAATACTCCTTACACGTCCCTAAACTTAACCCTATGAAATATATAGCTTCTAAACATATTACAACCCTATTTTCATCTCAAAGCTCATTAACTAAAGAGAAAAACAACTAGGGTTGCATAATTAAGCTTGAAGATCCGATTTCAAGGAAATTCCTCCGTCAATCATCAAGAATCTTCCTTCTAAGGTATGCATAGTGTTCATCCACGGATTCCTTTTGTCTGTGGAGTTCAAGTTCGAAACGCCCCTCTAGCAAAGCTGGGGTGAGGGCGCGTAGGTCAGGCCTGGAGTGGTCCCCCCCCTCCCCGACACCTACGGAGTAGGTATGAACCGGGTCATGCCCCTATATTAGTTGGAAACATGTAAATTTCGTTGTTCATGATTTATAATTTGGTGATTTCACCTATGCTTAAGATGTTCATTTAAGGTGTTTGGTAAAATTCCAAAGGAACTAGAAATCATGCAATATAGCTAAATTGTGACTAAGTGAAGGATTCATGATATGCCCTTACGTTCCAATGACTTCTATGTTGATAATGTGCCTTGTAAATGTTGCTGGAATACTCATGAACTATTCTTATGAGATTATGCTATGTTTACTTGCAAATCCTACTTATGAACAAGATGTATGATAACCATGCTATCCACATGAACTTTCATGCTATTGGTATGTATTGCTAATATGATTATGCAATGAACATGATATTAAGATTGTGCAAGTACTTCCATGTGATATGAAATCCTTTCCATGCAATACATGGTTGATAACCATGCTAGTATGAGATCCCTACTTGAGCACCGTGTAGTGTCCGGGGCATAGACTCAGGGCATTAGATTTGGGCTGAACTGAGTTAAGAATAATACGGGTTATTACATCATACAAGATCAAGGAATCATTACCCTTAAAAATAGGTAAAAACAAAGTTGAATCGGAGATACAATCAAGATAACAAGGTTTCGGGGTTTTGAGCAACAAATCAAGAAATTTCACCTAGATAAGGGTGAATTCTAATCTCGAATTGGAAGATAATCATGAAAATAAATGTTAATAAATCACCTAAATCACCCCAAGCCTCAAGTTTAAGCTCTCTCACCCTTTAGGGTTTTTGGATCTTTAGGAAGTGATAAAGAATGTCCAAAATCATGGAAAAGGGGTCCTTTTATACCCAATCCAGGTACTCGGAGTCGCTATCACAGCCCAGAGGCTTGCGATCATGCCATCTTCACCCTTTCAGTGCTAGTTGTGATTGCGACCTACACACCCTAATTATGTTACTAGATGATTTCCATAGGTATCGCGATCACGACCCTTGGATCGCATAGCGATGCACCAGCTGACAACAATGGACTTGGAAATTTCAAAGCCCCCACCATGCCCTCGGGATTCATTTGAAATATCGTATATGCAAATGAACTATGTAAATACACTAAATTTGACATTCCAAATACGATGGCACACTTGGAATTTCTATCCAAGATCATTTTAACCAAATATTGGTTCTACACCCATAATTCATTTTCTTATCTATTAGACTAATAGATGTAAATAAGCCCATGTGTCTCGAGACCCAAAATAAAGCTCCATCGAGCCTAAAATTGGCATTTTAGAGAAGGTTGCACAAATAAAATTTGCATTCAAGGTCATTTTACTAACCTTTTATCTAGTGGCCATTTGGAACTAGTAAAGACTTCAAAATAGGGAATTGACTCTTAAAACAAAACAAATTACGAAATAACTAAATTGTCAGCTCCAGCAAGTCATAAATGACTCGGGGCAGCTGTAATAAAGCTCTAAAGACCAAAACAAGAGGAAATATGGAAAATGACCTAAAGGGTCTTTACAATATCAACTACTAAAGGATCTTTTTCCCGCAAAAGCTAAGGATTTAGATATACCTAAAGTCTCAAACAGGTGAGGACATTGGGTCCACATATTTCTCTCGATCTCCCTAATAGCCTTCTCCACTTGGAGGTGCCTATACTAAATCATAACTATAGGAATCTTTCTAGTGCACAACTACCCTATATCAATAGCCAAAGTAATAACCGATTCCTCTATAAAGGTCAAATGCTCATCCAACCGGTCTAAGTCCCATCTAGGCACATGATATAGATCAGGAAGGTATTGCCACAACATACAAACATAGAACTAGTTGAAAAATGTCAAAATATAGAAGTACAGCCAACTCATAATCTACTTTGCCAACTGTGTGCAGAGAACCCTGAAAGGTCCAATAAATGTAAGGATGATCTTACATTTTCTTTCGAACCTCATCACACTCTTCATGGACAATACATAGAGGAATACACAATAAAAAACTCTAAATCTCATGTCATAGAGCCTAAGGTCTGCATAGTTCTTTTTCCTACTTTTATCCACTCTTAACCTATCATGAATCACCCTGAATCAATCCAGCGTCTCCTGAAACAAATTAGTACAACGGGGCCTAACCTTAAAAGTCTTAAGGTATCCAATTAGAGAAAGACGTATTCTACCATACAAAGCCTCAAAATGTGCCATCTCAATACTCGAATGACAACTATGATTATATGGAAACTTTTCCAAGGCTATGTTCTACTCTCACTGGCCTCCAAAATACATAACATAGGGCCAGAGCATGTATTGAAGAACTTGAATAGTCTTCTCTGATTGATTATCTATCTGTGAATGAAAGGTTGTACTAAGATCCACTTGGGTATCCAACTCCTCTTGAAAAGCTCTCCAAAATCTTAAAGTGAACACAAAACTATAGTACAAAAATAGAAATTAGCACACCATGCAAATAAATTATCTCCCAAACATAGATATGGCCTAATCTCTCAGCACTAAAGGACATCTAAATTGGAGTGCAAGGTGCTGACTTGGTCAAATGATCTAGAATGAACCAAATACCATAAAAACCATGTTAAGTGCAAGGAAAACCACTAAAAAATTCATGGTAATCTTCTCCCATTTACACTAGAGAATGGGCAACCTCTCAGTCAATCCACTAGGTTTCTAAGGCTCGACCTTTACCCGCTGACAACATAATAAACAAGCTAGAAAGTTTGCCATATCTCACTTATACGAGTCCACCAATAACGTTGTCTTAAATCTCTATACATCTTGCTATGCTAGGATGAATGGAATATCTAGAGTCATGAGCCTCATGTAAAATCAACTGAATTAAGTCATCAATCCTCGAAACACAAATGTGACCATCAATGCTCAAAACACCCTCAAAATCTATGGTCTTCCTCTCAGACTCATCACTCCACACGTAATCACAGAGGAAGCAAAACTTACTATCCATATACTAATGATCTTGAATCTTCTCAAATAGAAAGAACCTCACCTCCATACTAGAAAAAATGCTCCTAGGATCTGAAATATCAAGGTGAAGTATAAAGTGAGCTAAGAACTAGATGTACCTCACATATGGCCTTTAAGAAACAAAAATACAAGCCAAGTGTCTCAAATTGAGACTACTCCTAGTTATAACACTGTGCTTAGAGGCACTAGTGGCCCTAAGCTAACCCATGGCCTACTACTTGTTGTGAGCACTAAAGATAATAATACCATAATATACTATGCAGTATCTAAATTAGGGAAAACTAATAAGATTTAATATAGAAATAATACTCAGTATAATCGAACATATGTTAAAAACTAAAATAAAGTCTGACTATCTAAAAGCCTCTAACATTAGGAGTTATTGAGATAATCCCCCAACTAACTCTAACTGACTATAATTAAAAGTACTAAAAGTAACTATAGATAACTTGTACTCAAAGAATAAGGACTCACCATAATTGTTGTTGAGTGGAACATGAACTATCTAAGTATGTTTGAGGAACTGAGCATCTGAGCCTATATTATAAGACAACATATAAAAAAGAGATTATGTGATCAGTACTTTAAATATACTGGTATGTGAGATAAGGATTAGTTGATATGTATATATAAAATGGTACTGAACATGAATGCATAAACATGTAAATAAAATGTAAGACTAAGTAAAGCATTTACTAAAATAATATGTAAAACTGAATAACTGAATAGCTAATAGACCGAATACTTAGTAATGCAAACCTAAACTAGTATAATATAAATACTAAACTGAGTTTGTGGGAGCTAACTACAACCAACATACCCCAATTTGAGTAAAATCAAATTCCAACTAGTAACCCTGATAGAATGAGTGTTAGTACCTTGTAAAGGTTTCAAGACTATAGAGCATGGATCTACTAATATCATGTACCGAGGGATGAGGGTGTCATTTTTCTACTGATGGTATACCCCTTAAAAACTAAGATATAATTGTGGTTCTAGAACGTAGGGACGTCTACTAACGACTCATGCATAACTAATGAGGAAGCCTTCAACTCTGTATTCACTCGGTGCTAAGTATTACTCCCAATTTAATGACACTAATATTATTATTCATTTAATACGATCTTGTACTAACAAGTGCTCATTATGAAAATATTATGAATTTGACTATAAAAACATGGAATGGATGTCTTGTAACTTAAAAACCATGACATGCTTGAATATCTAAGTATTTGATCTTCATAACCCACTAACACTATCTATTTCAAACTAATCTTGGTAAATATTGAACAATCCATGGTTTGGTAAAATGTCAAATAATACCCCATATTTTAATAACTAATCAACATGTAGACATTTGTGTCATCAAATATATGGAAACCCAGTTATCACGAGGGAATGTATTTTCATGGTTTAAAATCCTGACAATTGAGAGAAGATTCATAAAATCTATGGTTAACTTGGAACCCTATAAAAGCAAAAAGAGTTTTACACTTGAGAGTTTAGAGAGTTATTAGGACTCAATAGTTGGAAGGGATCCACTGATGAATATCCCATATACCTAAAGTAGAAGCTTGAGTGAAACACTTGAAATTGATCTTGTTCTTTAGAAAACCTAAGTTGATTTTAAGGAAGAAGGAAACCACTCCTCGTTTATCTGAGTTAAATTATAATTAATGATGGAATTAGGGTTTTAGGTGTTTTATTACCCCCTCTGGAAATCCTAAAAAACGTGTGTTAGGATTTAAAATGAGTGGGAAAGGACTAAAAAGTCTCTAGAATATGTGTAAAAAATAGGGTTCCTAGTCATTACGACTCACCTTATGACTCATTCAGACTGACTATGAGTCATAAGCAGGAATATAGGGTTTGAGAGGCCTTTCTGGTCTGATTCTGACTCCCCTTTATATGAACGACTACGAGTCATAAGATGGAGTCATAGACTGAAGCTTGAGTCTTGGGTCACTTACTGGTCAGGATACGAGTCTCTCTATAACACCCTGTATTTTCAGGCTAGAATTCTAACCATCGTTCCTATGTGTATAAGCCATAATACAAATTATTCCCATGTTAATATAAGTTTAATGATCATTATCCTAGTAAGTAAAGTACTTTCTAGGTGAAGAATATTGATAGAAATCACATAGAGCAAAGTTGAGCTAAGAGCCTTTGACTCGACCTATTTTTTATATTCAATTCTAGGAGGGTCAAATTTAAACAAGTATAACTTTTTAAGTAGGTGTAATTTTTATCTCAAGATCCTCCAAATGATAGATAATTTAACCATCTTTCCAACGATACAAATTTTGCCTTAATTCGATACTTGAGCAAAACGTTATGGCCAAGGTCGTGTGTAGCATGACAATCACAAAAGTTCATTGGACAGGGTTTGCAATTGGACATGTCATTCCCACTTGGATGGGGTACTATTATCTATGAGACAACTACTCGGACGATGTGTGATTGGTTGTGCATCGCATGGTGATTGCATGGTGCCAAAAGTGCTCCATTATGACTGAAATCAAGGTCGTTAAAGTCCTTTCACATTCCTAAACCATCCCTAATCATTATAAAACAAATTAAAGGAGTTTTAAACATATTAACTATACTCTCTTAACCCTAAACTATCTGTATATGACTCCAAAATCCATCCCCTCTTTGGAAGAACAAAATCCAAAAGTTATCTCTCAAGAATCAAGGAGCTGAGTTCCAAATTAAAAGTTCTCTGCAAGGATTCATCCAGTCAAGGTATGTGGAGTTTATGAACAAGGATACCCTTTCATCCTTGTTCCCAAAAATAGTTTTAAAGTTTAATTTACATAAATTTCAATTAGGGTTCATACCTAAATTATCTTGTTTTGAGTTTATGGATTTATAAAGAGATTGAAGTATTAAAGTGCATAATTATTCTTATTTATTTATGTCATGACTTGAAAATTCTCTTTTATGATTTGAACACCATGAGTATGATTTAAGACATTGATTTTGAAGCATGACATTGTGTTACAAGTTATATGAAAGAAAGCTTGAGATTCAAGGCTTTAAGTGCCTCAAGATTACATATGCTCATGTTTTGATTTATAAGATTCATATTGTGATTTTGATTTCATTATCTTGACTAGAATTATTGATGTATTCAAGAAGATTATTGAGAATGAAGTTGTTAAAATTTTTTAAGCATTTAAGCATATATATTATAAGCACTAAGTACAAGTTTTGAGATTTCAAGAAGATGATGTTCTTAAGGTCCTTTGATAAGTCTATACCAAGATTTAAACCAAAGATTTATCTTTTGATTTTAAGATAAGATATGGAATCCACATTTGTTCATCCTGATTATGATTTAAAGAAAGAGAAGCATAACTATTTTTCATTCTATAAAACCTTATGCTATTTTAAGATGGATTTCCTAAAGTATGATCATATAAGTAATATGGGAGTAGTATTTAGTACCAAGTTGGGAATGAGTCCGAGGCGAATTCCCCAGAAATATGTGCCACTATAGGTTTAAGTCCTAATATTGGTTAAGTATAGTGATCACTCAAGTTAAGGTTCTATTTTGATGGCATGGGTAGAACAACTCTCCTCAACGTGGGTAAGTCATTGGACTACATGATACCTCACATGGTTTATGTCGATTTAAAGAACATACCAAAAGAAGGAATAAGTAGTAATGTTTTTAAAACCAAGTGTTATGTCTCACAAAGTTTATCCTTATGCTCTATTACTCATATTTATAATTTTACAGCCTTTGTTTTATTAAAACTTAAGGTGAGTTATCTACACTTAGCATGTATTATTTAAAAGTCAATAGGTATATTCAACTATTGTTTTACTTATGCATTCACCTCCATATTCTCAGTATATTCCAAAAGTACTCATCTATATATATGTCTATGTTCTACATTATCTCATAATGCAGGTACCTGTTGTAGCTCACACATCATAATTAGACAGTGTGTAGCTTTCAGTTAGCAAGTGATAAGTCCTTTTTGCTTTGATAGCTCAAGTCAATCATAGTTTGAGAAGCATGTTATTTTCTTTATTCAGTTGTATTGATTAAAGATAGCTAGGGTTCATGTATGGGCTACCTACATTCAGTATTAGTAGAGGCTTCATAGACAATCAGTAGAATTGATGTATTTGATTCTTGTTTTGTTTTGTATAACCAGAGTTGTAATTATTTTAATACTCTTATATATTGATCATATTTATAAAAGACATCCCCTATTCTTATTTCTCTTAGATTTATGTGACTTATCCAGCAGCTCATGAGTTATGAAAGTATAATGGCTTAGCTTAAGATCACTTATGGTTCTAAGAACCGTGTTACAACTAGGGGTAGTCTTGGGTCATGAAAAACATGGTATCAAAGCATAGAGTTCAAGTGTCCTAGGGTGTCTATGAAGTCATGTCAAGTAAAGTCTTGCAGAATGGTATGAGAATGTTAGTACATTTCTTTTAGAGGCTACACGACATTTAAGAAATATCTTATTTCTTTCATACTCTAGATCGTCCAAAAAAGTTGTTCTTTCAGAAACTTTTATTGATTTATATGTTACTCCATAATTATCAAGCTAGAAATTTTTGAGATAACATGATTACTAGATTCCAATTTCTCCCAAGATGAAGCTCTCAAATTTACTATCTATACCTTCAAAAGTCATCTAAAGAGTTTAAGAGGATATCGCTTGTGTGTAATAAGTCCCTTAAGTTGAAGTAAAAAAATCTTATGTGTCCAGATTCATGATTAACCCCTTTAATCCAGATAGTTATTATGAGAGGAGATAATATAAACTCAAATTGTTAAATAGAGTTTGCATTTGAGGGATATTATGACATTAAGTGTTATGATTCATAAGTAGTAGAATCTTCTTATAGTTTGAAGTATGGGTTTAGATATGTAGTGATAAGAAAGGTGGTGATGATGATTGACTAAATGTGTATAGATGAACTTTTGCATATGATTGAGTTAGTAGTGAGCTGATATGTCCGTGTTTTTTAGTTTAGGGAAAATGAACATGGTACAGGTTCCTTGGTGGAAGTAGTGAAGGGTTATTAGTAAAGGTGAATTGATGTTTGCTTGAAGCAAGAAAAGATCTATTGATGGTATTTATTGTGGTAGAAAAGTATAGGATATTAATGAAGTATTTGGTTGTTGAGTATTGATAATTTAGGCTTCCTTTGAGGTTTCAAAAGGAGTTTAGTCGAAACTTATAGGGCTATGAAAGTAATTTAGATTTATAGATGAGTAAATAGTTAAAATATGGAGAAGGAGGATGTGCTAACAGATTTTAATAAGGTATATCATAGAATTATGATCAATTTTTATTGTTATGAGGTTTTAGTGGACTAGTGTTTCTTGGTGTTTTATTTTATAGCTTTTAAGGGAGAATAGTATGTGAGGTTGTGTTGTTAATCATGCCTTGCACTATACACTAAGTTTTAACTATGGATGACCATCAAGGTGGAAGTAATGATGGCTTCGTTAGTGATGCTAGTTATATGGAGGTGAACCAAGGCTTGAAATGGTGCAAGCAAAAATTTAAGATTATTGATTTGATGTTAAGTATAACATTGAGGTATGATTTAGATATGTACCCAAGATGATATGGGGGTTTCATTATTTTCTAAGATTATTAAAGGTTGTATGTGTTAGTAGTACCCTTGAGTTGCTAAATAGGAAAAGGCTAGTTGTATAGTACATGGTGTTCTTAATAGCAAAGATAAAGAGTTATGGATAGATGATGTTGAGTCTTTTGGTATGATATTGATTCCCGTATTTTAGGGAAAAATATAATTTTAAAAATGTGATATAGGTTATGTGTTTAATGAGACAAGTATGTTTATTGAGGAAAGTGAAAGTCTATGGCGATGGTTATTGAAGATAAAGAAAGTTAAGGATGGTCTATATGAAGGGGGATTGTCTAAGAATGAAGTTAGTATATTTTAAATATATCTTATTTGCATTAGTTGAGCATTTCTCTATAGAACATTAAAGTGAAGAAATTATGGCTATGCCTTAGGGATACGAAATAGACCCATAAGTTTAGAAGGATTGCTTTAATCTAAGAGGGGAATGATAGTGGTGATGAATGATTATTTAGATGGGAGAGAGTAGATATTTCTTGTTGTATACATGTTTTATCTAAGGCTATAAGTTTGAAGTAAGATTGAGGCGAAGCTTTTGATACGTGTCATTGTTAGTTGAGATTTTGTCTATTTCTTCTTAAGAATAGTGCTTGAAAGTTGTTAATGATAGAAGTTTAGAGAATATGAGAAAGAGGATTTTATGGGTGTTTGCCTAGCAGTTCATCTGTGATTATAAGGATAGGTTTGAATATCAAGTTAGTATATAAGTGGATAGGTGTGTTATGCACTAATGATTCCTTAGTATGAGTTGAATATCGTTGTTGAAGTGATAAGAAGAGTTATCCTAGAGATGATAAGCTTTGAAAATTCTTGGTATATTGAATTCATAATTCAGACTAGTATATGGTGCCATGTGCAGTACCTTGTGATTTTGGCATAAGCTTGAACGTGGTGAGAGTATGTAGCTTAACTCAGACTTTGGCTAGAGTAGTAATGTGTACCCATGTGAGAATTATAAGTTGAATCAAATGAGCATGGTATTTAAGGAAAAAGTATAATTGAGGGAGTATTTTAGAAATATGGTTAAGCTTGAAAATTAGCAGTTGGATTGACTAAGGATTAGTAATTTTATCCTAGCTTATGTTCTCTAGGCCTATGTTTCATGTTACAGAGTTTTAGCCAAGTTGAGATTCCTTATTCAAATTTTTTGTACAGATCATTCCCAAGAATTCTTTGCTCTCTAATGTTATTAGAACTTATTTGAAAGAGTGTTGGGGAAATACTCTAGTTGAGTATAAGCTTTCTGAATGATTCAGTCCATATAGCCAACAATTTAGTTTAGCAGTCAGACAAATAGGTTCCCATGGTTTTCCATCATTCCATCTAGTCTCAGTATCCAATGTTTCGTGAGTATGTCTATTCTATGAGGTAATTCAGTTCAGTCCATGCATCATATCTACAGTTCAGATATTTTGTCATGATTCAGCTCATAAGAATTCAGTGAATGATCTTAGTTTTCCAAGTATTCAAGCTCAGACAGTGTAATACCCATTATATGATCTTAGTCTCATTGAATCATGATTCATGCTTACATAATGTACTTGGCAATGCCATGAAGCCCTCTTCTTTTGATTTCTACACGTGTTTTGTTGAGGAACAATTCCTAATGAGAAGTTACACACTTTATTCCATCCTTAGTCACTCTCGGAATATTATTGCATCAGTTACCACTTAAAAATTTAATATTTAAGATCATATCATGAGTATTTCAAGTGAGTTCTAATCTTTTAGCATGAATCAACCCCCTTATATGTCAATAGAGTCAAGTCGATTTAGATATTTCATAATAGAAGTTTTAATGTTTCAACTTAGCTATATCCGTCATTAGAAGACATGTCATGTCTACATTATTTTATACTTCTAAAGTCTTAATAAGTTCTAATCCATCATTTGAGGATGAATGATTCCAAGGGGGAGAAACATAACACCCTGCATTTTTGGGCTAAAATTCTAACCATCTTTCCTACGTATATAAGCTATAATCCAAATGATTCCCGTTGGAATATAAGTTTCATGATCATTATATTAGTGTGTGAAGTGATTTGTAGGTGAAAAATGTTCATCTAAATCACTTAGAGAAAAGTTGAGCTAAGTGTCTTTGATTCAGCTAAATTTTTGTATTTTATTTGAAAAGGGTAAACTTTGAATGAGTATAACTTTTGAAATAGGCGGAATTTTCATATCAACACCCACCAAATGATATATAATTGAATTATTTTTCCAACGATACCAATTTTGCCTTAATCCAATACCCGCTAAAAAAGTTATGGCCACACAAAGGTCGTGCGTCGTATGACAATGGCAAAAGGTCACTAGAAAGGGTGTGCGATTGTCTATGAGATGCCAACTCAGAGGGTATGATATTAGACATGTGACATCCACCTATAGGATGTAAGATTAACTGTGCATCACATGGTTATTGCATGGTGCCAAAAGTTCTCCGTTGTGACTTAAATCATGGGGGTTGAAGTCCTTTCACATGCCTAAACTGTCCCTAATCACTCCAAAACGAATTAAGGGAGTTTTAACCACATTAACTCCACTCTCTTAACCCTAATCAATTATTATACTTCTCCAAAACCCTTCCCATTTTCCCATGAACAAACTCCAAGTGTCATCTCTAAGGAATCAAGGAATCGAGTTCCAAATTCATAGTTCTCCCCAAGGATTCATCCAGTCAAGGTATATGGGATTTATGAACATGGATACCCTTTCATCTTTGTTCCCAAAACTAGTTTTAAAGTCTAATTTACATAAATTTCAATTAGGGTTCATACATAATTATCATGTTTTGAGTTTATGAATGTATAAAGAGATTGAAGTATTTAAGTGCATAATTGTTCTCATTTATTTATGTGTCAACTTGAAGAATCCTCATTTATTATTTGAATACCATGAGTATGATTTGAGACATTGATTAAATATTTTAAATTGAGTATTGATTTGAGTTTTAAGCATGATGTTGTGTTACAATTTATATGAAAGAAAGCATGAGACTTTAAGTAAATCATGATTACATATGCTCATGTTTTTATTTATAAGATTCATATTGTGATTTTGATTTCATTCTCTTGATTGAAATTATTGAAGTATTTCAAAAATATTATTGAGCATGAAGTTTTGTAATGAATTTCTAAGCATTTAAGAATATATATATTATAAACCTTAAATACAAGTTTTGAGATTTCAAGAAGATGATGCTCTTAAGCTCCTTTGATAAGCCAATGCCAAGATTTAAAGCAAGATTGATCTTTTGATCTTAAGATAAGATATGGAATTCACATTTGTTCATCCTGATTATGATTTAAGGAAAGAGAAGCATTATAGGTTTTCATTCTATAAATCCTTATGCTATTTTAAGGTGGATTTCCTAAATTATGAGAATATAAGTAATATGTGAGTGGTATTTAGCACCGAGTTGGGTATGAGTCCAAGGTTTTATGCCCCAGAACTATGCGTCACCATAGGCTTAAGTCCAAATATTGGTTAAGTATAGTGATCACTCATGTTTATGATTTTACAACCTTTATTTTATTCAAGCTCAAGGTGAGTCATCTACACTTAGCATGCATTATTTGAAAGTCTGTGAGTATATTCAGTTATTGTGTTACTTATGCATTCACACCCACATACTCAGCAATTCGAAGAGTACTGATCCACATATATGTCTATGTGCTACATAGTCTCATAATGTGGGTACCATCTGTAGCCCATATATTATAATCAGACAGCGTGCATCTTCAAGTTAGTAGGTGATGAGTCCTTTTGCTTTGAGGGCTCGAGTCAGTCATAGTCTAAGTAGCATTTTTTTTTCTTTATTCAATCATATTTAATAGGGATAAATGGGGGTCATGTCCCGGCTACCTATAGTCAGTATTAGTAGAGGCTTCATAGATAGTCAGTAGAGTTGATGTATTTGATTTCAGATTTGTTTTGTATAACAAGAGTTGTAATCATTTTAATTTAGTTCTATATTGATCATATTCAGAAAAGACATCCCGTCTGCTTATTTCTTTTAGATTTACGTAACCTATTCCGCTGCTCACAAGTTATGAGAGTATAATGGGTTAGCTTAGGATCACCTATGGTTCTAAGCCCCACGTTATGACTAGGGGGTAGTCTAGGGTTGTGACACCCTCCATATGAATCGTAGTCACTGACTACGATCCATAAGGTCTAGTCATAGACACTGACATCAAACTTGGGGCCTTCACTGGAATAACTATGACTCACTCATAGGACTTATCACGAGTGGCAATGACTCATTAACTGAGTCATCGTCAAGGTAGTGTGTCAGATCATTAAGGGAAAATTTCCACAACTTTTTTCCTTGACGTTGGATTGAGGTAAGAGGCTATCTTAACTAAGGACTTCTTTTAAGTGAAAACTTCCCATGTAGCTCCTTAAACGGACTGATTTCTCCTTAGAACCTTGACTAAGGAAACTTCTTTACTCATTAAACTACAAATATACCCGTCAAGGATCTTAACTGGGACTTCTTTATAGGAAAGCCTATCTTCCACGCCCACACTCTCTAATGGAACGACCGAAGATGGATCACCAATGAATTTATTTAACAATGATACATTGAACAATGGATGCATTGATGCTAACTTTGCAGGCAACTCTAACTCATAAGCTACCTTCCCAAAATGTTTCAATATTTTATATGAGCCAAAATAGCGGGCACTGATCTTTCCCTTCTTACCAAACCTCTTCACCCCTCAAGGGTTAAATTTTATGATAAACAACATCTTTAACATAAAATTCAAGCTCTCTTCTCCTCACATCTGCAAAAGATTTTTGATGACTTTGGGTTGTTTTATTCTTTTCTCAAATACATTGAACTTTCTCCATAGCCTCATATACAGAATCTGGCCCTATCAGAGCAGCCTCACCAACTTCAAATCAACCAATAGGAGATCTGCATATTCTATTTAGAGCTCCTCAAATAGAACCATCTGGATGTTGGAGAGATAGTTGTTATTGTAGGAAAACTCAATCAAAGGTAAGTGATCATCCCAACTACCCTTTAAATCGATAACACAGACCCTTAACATACCCTCTAAGGTCTGAATGGTCCTCTCTTCCTAAACATTTTTCTGTAGGTAAACATCCATACTGAAATGAACTTAGGTACCAAGACCCTTCTGGAAAACCTTTCAAAAATGAGAAGTAAACTGAGTGCCTCTATCTGAAATAATGGTCAACAGAACCCCATGCAACCTTACCAACTCCCTGAGATAAATTCTAGTATAATCCTCGACTGGTAGGATGTATGAACTAGCAAAAAATAGGCTAACTTGGTCATTCTATCCATGATGAACCAAATAGTCATGGTAAAACCAATTACGACGTAACCCTTTAACACAACCCATATTCACTACTTCCCACTTCTAAGTAGGAATGCTAAACTCCTGAAGAGTACCACCAGGCCTCTGGTTCTCAACCTTAACCTTTTGGTAATTTGGACACTTAGCCACAAATTCTGCTATATCTTTTTTTATACCATTCCATAAATAGATGTCCTGCAAATTACAGTACATCTTAGTAGCTCATATATAAATAGAATACTCCAAAACATGCTCTTCTGCTAACATTCTGTACCTTAGACTATCCACTTTTGGAACACACAACCTATCTTGATAACGAAGTACACCATCTCCCCCTTCGGAGAAAACCTCCACCTTCTAATCCTGAATTACCTCTTTTAGTTTAACCAAGATAGGATCTCTATCTTGCTTTTCCTTTACCTCAGAAACTAAAGAAGATTTAGATGCATTCTGAACCCATACACTACCTTTAACCAAATCAATCAACCAAACATCCAATCTAGAAAACTGATAAACCTCACAAACTAACTCTTTCTTATTATTATTAATATGGGTAACACTTAACCTGTTAAGGTCATCGGCCATAACATTGGCCTTACCCAGGTGATACAATACCCTTATATCATAGTCTTTTAATAATTCAAGCCATCTTCTCTGGGAAGATTTAGGTCTTTCTGCATGAACACATACTATAAACTCTTGTGATCAGTAAACACATCAACATGAACACCATATAGGTAATGCCTCAAAATCTGTAAGTCAAAGACAACCACTTCCAACTCAAGATCAAGAGTTGGGAAATGCTTTCCGTAGGGTTTAAGATGTCTAGAGACATAGGCTATGACCTTACCTCACAGCATCAACACACATTCAAGACCAACCCTAGAAGCATTATAATAAACTACAAATCTATTTGAACCCTCTATTAAGGTCAATACTAGGGCGAAAGTGAGTCGAGTCTTCAATTCCTAAAACTCTTTTTGCGAGAATTGGACCCCTAAATTTTAAATTTCTTCTTAGTCATTCTGGTCATGGGAAAATCAGTATATGAAAATACCTTAATAAATCATCTATAGTAACCAGCTAAACCCCGGAAACTTCTTATGTCTGATGGGGAGATGGGTCTGGGCCAATTTTTTAATGCTCCAGTAATTTAGGTATCAACTCGAATACCATTACTAGAAATGATGTGACAAAGGAAATGTATTAACCTCAACTAGAACTCACACTTACTGAACTTAGGGAATAACTGATAATCCTTAAAGGTATACAACAATCCTCAGGTGGTCTGCATAATCACCTTTACTATGAGACTAAACGAGAATATAATCTATGAAGACAATGACAAACATGTCCAAATACTGCTTAAATACTCTTTTCATCAAGTCTATAAAAGTTATAGGTGCATTCGCTCATCCAAAAGACATAACTACCAATTCGAAGTGACCATACCAATCAGAGATGCACTAAAGTATTTATCTATTTAAAAACTTCTTGTTGTGTGTACTCCAGAGGCTACTTATTTATATTTGTTTTTGCATTTATTTTTATATCCATTTATTTTATTATTTTACTCTATAGTAGTCTCCATGAAAGAACTAGCTTTGAAAATTATTTATATTTGTTTTTGCATTTATTTTTATATCTATTTATTTTATTATTTTACTCTATAGTAGTCTCCATGAAAGAACTAGCTTTGAAAATTATTTTCTCATTAGATGAAGATTTGAGCCTGTAGGGGAAAATTTTCCATAACGTAGAGAAATAATGTACAGAGGATAAACAAATAAATTTTCGACATAGCTAAAGGGGTGGGGTGGGAACTCAAATTCTAATAGTACCTTCAGCCATTTTTCTTGCGTAACATTATTTTCTTGATTAGAAGTTGCAATAACTTCATTGACAAGCTGCACAAACAACATGATGTGAATTCACCACAAGCAAAAGAAGAGTAAGTGTATTGACTTCAGTTTTGTCAAAAATTTGTTGCCTTTTTGTTTGTGATGGAATTTGCACAAAAATCATGTAGTTGATGAGAGGTATCGAAATCTTTGTTAATAGACTGCATACATGTTGGTTCTAAGAATAAAAAGCTGATAATAATGTGGAATATAAAATCTACATAGGTTACTTAAGAATGCAAAAGATGAGCAGAATATACCCTTAATTTATTAGTTGATTCAAAATCCCGTTTAGGCCCATGGGTCCCATTGTTAAGTAGGTGTTTTGACATAAATTACGTGATATTGGAAAAAATAGTATTTGGACAAGCTTTTCAAACTTACAAAACTCATTCTATTGTATAACTAAATAATTTTTTTGAAAATATTTTTGAAAAAAATAGAAAACAAAGTACGTCTAAACGAGAAAATGCTTGGTGATTTAAAATTTATAGTACGCCACTGCCACGTCTATTTTTCCCTTCTTCCTAATCAGTAATATACACCATCTAAAATTTAAGAAATTGAAATTAATATGTCTGCAAAATTTATAATTGCTAATTAATTACCATTGGTGTCTTTTTGTGTTCTTTGTCAATGTTTGTCTTTTCAACAAAGATGTTTTGATCTTATCCCTTTTCCCCTTCAACATCTACATCAGATTGTTGTTCTGAATCATCTTCTTAAGGGACTCCTTTTATTTCCTTTTCTTTTCAATTTCCATCAAAAGATATTGCGGAATTACATAAAAAAAAAAGTTCACAAAATTATATATCAAACTTTAAGAGTTCTTGATGACAAAAAGTAAAATTGTTACTTGATAGTACTAATAAGTTCAAATTTTAAATGCAAAGTATTAGGAGAGAACCAAGAGTTCACTATAATGAGAGTAAAACCACAATGTAAAACTTTCACCTTATAATAAAGAAACAATAGAGTATACCAATAGATCTTATACTCTATTAAGTAATTTTCAAATTAGTGATAAAAGAAAATTATAAAAAACAAATTAAAAAGAACAAGTGAATAAAATGGGGAAAAATCACAAAATTAGATTTCGAGAAAATTAAAGTTACCTTTACATAATCATTGTCCCTCATCGTAACACGAAAGGAGATCAAATTCAAAATGTGTATCTCGTGTTTATATTTCTCGTTCAAGCTACCAATTGTAATGCCCTGGAACTACACCCTGCACATCACACAGTGCTCAAGACTACAAGTAGTTCCAAGCTAACTCTTTAAGTCTTCTAACAACTTTGGAACTCATAACAAAAGTAAACTTGACATAAGAGGTCTTAATTGAAACTGAATTAATATCTTAACTGAAAGTCTTAAACTTTGAAATCTAGTAAACAAACATTTTAAAATCTAAAATAGAAATCAGTCGGACAAGCCTCTATTTCTAACTAGAGAGCCACTGGGACAAACCTCCGCTAACCCAACTCAAATTGAAATCAAATGACTAGAATACTTCACCAATATCAAAGTCTAATAAAATGGGTCCTTGAACTATGAGTACTCACCAAGCATCAAGATATAGGTCGAGATGCTCATAGTCAATCATACTGCTGGAACTGAGCACCAGAACCTACATTATGAAACAATGTAGCACATAGACATATATGTGGATCAGTACTTCTGGAATATACTGAGTATGTAGGGTGAATGCATAAGTAGAACAATAACTTGATTTACACATAGACTTTAAAATAATGCATGCTAAGTGTAAATGACTCACCTTGGGCTTGAATAAAACAAAAGCAATAAAATCATAACCATGAGTAATGAAGCATAAAGATAACTTTGTGACCCGTAACACATAGTTTCTAAAGGCTTTGCTTTTACTCTTTCTTTTGAGAGGTTCTTCTAACCGATATAAACCATGTGAGATATCATGAAGTCAAATGTCTTACCAAGGTTGGGGAGAGTTGTTATACCCTTGCCATCAAAATAGAACCTTACCTTAAGTGTTCATTATCTTTAACTTCATCCATATTGGGAATAGGCTTAACCTATGTTGGCTTATAGTTTTGGGGAATGCGACCTTTGAATCCTACCCAACTCCGTGCTAAATATTACTCCTTTATTACTTATATGCTCATACTTTAGAATATCCACCTTAAAATAGGATAAGAGTTTATAGAATGAAAACCAATAATGCTCTTCTTTGCTTTATTTCAAACTCAAGATGAAAAAATATGGATTTCATATCTTAGCTTAGGATCTAAATATCACTTCTTAATTTAAATATTGGTATAAACTTATCAAATAAGAACTTAAGAATATAATTCTCTTGAAATCTCAACACTTAAACTTAGGGCTTGAAATTCATGCTTAAAACTCATAGTGACTCATAACAACACTTTATGCTCAATAACAATTTTGAAATACTTTACCTAGATCAAATCAAGATAGTGCAATCTCATTCATAATATAAATCTTATAAGTTAAAACTTAAACATAAGAAATTCTTGATATACTTAAAGCTTTAAATCTTACGATAATCACGTGCTTCAAGAATATTGAAACTTAGGTATGAACCCTAGTTAAAAAAAGTAAATTAAATCTTAAAATCATGCAATTCGGGCAAAAGGGTAAAGGATACCCTTGTTCATAACTACACTTACCTTGATAGGCTTGACTTGGTGTAGAAAGCTTGACTTTGAAAGCCTTGGAGATGATATTGAAAGCTTTATTGAACTTCTTGGATTAAGAATCTTAAATTTTTTCTTATCTTGAAGAGAAAGTAATGAAGTTTTGAAGTTCTTGGGATGAGGTTAGGGTTTTCTTTGAGAAAAAATTGAAGGAGAATGGGTAAATAATGCCTTAACCGATGTTTAATCTTTTGTTTTTACGACTTGGGGTGATGGGAAAAGATCTAATTTACCCTCGGGAGATTAATTTTCTAATTGGAATGCCAATTGAAGGCCTAGCATGACGTGATGATATGTCCATCACTATACATGGTGCGACACGATGCAATCACTGAGCTACTGGAGTCAAAATCCAAACACGGCCCAAACCTTATCCAAAAATTCTAAAACTTCCCCAAGACATGCTATTTATACCCCTAATCATGAATTATCTCAAAAACTGTTGTCTCAGAGTCTAGAAAGTTAACTTAAGAATCCTCAAAGTAAAGAGGTCAAAAATAAAACTAAGTCTTCAACCCTTAGTTAAAATTTCAAGATTTAAGCATCTTATGCAAGCACTAGGAGTTAAACTAACATATGTTTAATATGGGGTATTACAATATCTCCCCTTGGGACTATTCGTCCTCGAATGAGACTAATTAAGTTTAGAATACTGAGTAACTGAGATTATGTACTTAACTTGTATAACTGAGGACATGATTACATGACTGAGGTGATTTGTGAATGTATGAAATAACATGACTATGATTATATAAAGCTAAAACTAAGAATGGAAAAGTTATAACGTTAGGAAAGCTTATTACCTTAAGCTGAGTCTACACTTATGGAGAAGAGATTGGGGTACTTGGTTCGCATATCATCTTCTACTTGCCAAGTGGCTCCCTCAAAGGACTAATTCCTCCAAAGAATTTTGACCAAGGGAATTTCTTTATTCCTTAGTCTACGAATCTGACGATCAAAGGTCTCAACTGGGATTTCTTTATAAGAAAGTCTATCTTGAACATCCATTCTTTATGGAGGAACTACCATAGTTGGGTCACCAATACACTTATTTATGAAGGAGACATGAAACACTAGATACATTGATGCTAGATCCATAGGCAACTCAATCCCATACGCTACCTACCCAAAATAACTCAAGGTTCTATAAGGACCAACATATTGGGGACTAAGCTTCCCCTTCTTGTCAAATCTCTTTACTGCCTTCATGAGAGAGATTTTCAAATAAACTAAATCACTAATCTGAAACTCTATATCTCTCCTTCTTACATCTGCATAGGATTTTTGTCGGTTATGGGTTATCTTAAGCCTCTTCTTAATTAGCTAAACTTTCTCTATCACATCAAACACTACATCAGGCCCTATCAATGCAGTCTTACCTATATAAAATCAACCAATAGGAGATATACATCTTCTCCCATAAAGTACCTCAAATGGATCCATCTGGATACTGGTGTGGTAACTCTTATTGTAGTAAAACTCGAGCAACAACAAGTGATCATCCCAACTACCCTTGAAATCAATGACACATGTCGTCAAAATATCCTCAAGGGAATGAATTATCCTCTATGACTGACCATTTCTCAGAGAATGAAAAGAAGTATTGATATGAACTTGGGTACCAAGACCCTTCTAAAAATCTTTCCAAAAGTGAAAGGTAAATCGAGCACCTCTATCTGAAATAATTGATAACTAGACTCCATACAACCTAACCAACTATGTAATATAGAGCTTAGCACAATCCTTGGCTGAATAGGAAGTATGAATTGGCATGAAATAGGCCGATTTGGTTATTCTATCAACAATAACCCAAATTGATTCATGCTGACGACGTGAACAGGGAAACCCTGTCATAAAATCCATATTCACCTCTTCCTACTTTCAAGTAGGAATACTGAACTTCTTGATAGTGCCACTAGGCCTTCGGTGCTCAACCTTAAATTACTGTCAATTAGCATAGTTAGCTACAAACTCTGCAATATCTCTCTTTGTGCCACTTTTGCCATAGATTTTCCACAGTTATGGTAAATTTTAGTGGATCCTGGCTGAATAGAACAATGCGCACCGTGAACTTCTGTTAAAATCTATTATCTCAACCCATCAGCACACATCATACACAGTCTATCCTAGCATCTCAACACACCATCTCCACCTTCAAAGAAAACCTCTACTTTCTGATCACTAATTCACTTTTTTATCTTAAGCAAACTGGAATCTCTATCTTGTTTCTCCTCTACTTCGGCAACTAAAGAAGATTCCAAACTATTCAGAACCCATAACCTACCCTCAACTGAATCAACCAACATAACACCAAATCTAGAAAGCTTATGAACCTTTTGAACTAACTTATTCTTGTCATTCTCTACATGAGAAATACTACCCATAGATAGTCTACTAAGGGCGTTGATACGCCCAAATTACACCTCTCTTACGAGAGAGTAAGCGGTTGTTGTCAAATATATAACCCAACTAGGTTGGGGTTGAATCCCATAGGGACTATGGTGTTAATTAAGTTGTATGCAAATTAGTTGACTTTTAATAATTCATTTCTGTTAAATAAATAGGGGGTTTGATTCAGTTCACAAATTAATGATTTCAGTTTAACAAGATGAAATATGTTTAGTAGTATTAAAATTCAGAGAAATAGCAAGCTAGGGTTATGTTCACCTTGTAGATTTCAATACTTTCTGACTATGGGCTTTACGAATTCATACATGCATCGTGCTTACAGAGAAACATATAGTAATAACATAATCCTCGTGTTTCTCAACCATTAAGGACTAATTCACTTTAGTTCTCTCAAATCAAAAGTGTTTACCAAAAACAATACGAAATCTCCAAGTAGTTAATCCTGCTAAGGCAATAACATATGAAATCGGAGTTGGTAATCCTATTTTCTTATCACTAATCTCTTTTCCGAACATCAACCTTTCTTTCAAACAAGTTGAATTTTAAGGCATATCTTCAATGTTTGCAACCAAGAGAATTCAAGATAAGCAAAGAGAGTATGATGTAAACAAATCAATGCATAATGAATTCAAAACCCAAAGTAATAGATTGTATGCTACAAGGCTTCCATAACCGTAATTAATAAACTTAGCTAGTCAAGAATAAAATAGAAATCACAATAGACATATTCATCATACGAAAAACTAAAAGACGATCTTGGTGTGCGAATAGTAAAAATAAGAGACAAGAAATATTTTCTCTCTCTCCCCAAGCTAAGCCGCCACTCTCCTTTTAAGAACTAATACAGAATAATTCAATAATGAATAAAAATTCAGTATTAAGCCTTTTAATAATCTTTTCTCTCATAATTGCCTTCTAATTTGCTGAACTAATTATAAATAACAAACTAGTCTTGGACATAGTTTCCAGGCGCCAGATTTGGTCCAGATTGCTACTCTCTCTTGTGTCATATGCCATCCATATACCATAGTCCTATTATGTCTTTATCTACCTCATTAATACCTGAAATTATGCTAATCACATCGGTTAGCTCAATTACATAGAAGTAGAGTAAACACATAAGAAACTAGGCATTTTTTTCTCTAAACTTAGCTAAAACATGAATAAGTTATGGTCCTTAGGCGTATAAATACACCTAAGATCAGGCGTCTGCCACTACATTGGCCTTGCCCAAATAATACAAAACACTCTTGTCATAATATTTCAATAACTCTAAGCACCTTATCTGACAACGATTTAAATCTTTTAGTGACAACAGTTACTGCAGTATTTTGTGATCCATGAACACATCAACATGCACCCCATAAAGATAATGCCTCCAAATTTTCAAGGTAAACAATAATGGCTACTTAAGATCATGGGTAGGATAATTTATGTCATAACATTTAAGCTATCTAGAGGAATTGGTTATGACCTTAGCTCTCTACAGCAAAACCCAACCCAGACCAACTCTTGAATCATCACAGTAAACAATGAATCCATTTAGTAGCATAAAAACTAGGACAAAGTGAGTCGAGTCTTCAAGTTCTAAGAACTCTTTGTAACGCCATGGGTCTGTACCCAGGATGCTACATGGTAACAAGAAAACCCACGACTGGTACCTGCTACAATAATTGAATAATAATACGGTAAATATGCAAAAAGTAGGCAAAAAACTATCCATAAGGTTCAATACTACAAATAATACTTTATATGGTATCACAATACCAAAACTTGACAACAATACTAATAGCTGAACAACTATCTGAAAATACTCTAGTCTGTAAAGCCTCTAAACTGTCTGAACTATAGAGTTGATGGGTCAAGTCCCTAACTAACTTTGACTACTGAAAGGAAATTGAAATGGTGAGATGAATATTACATTCTCAAACTATAATGACTTATCACTATCACTATATGCTGAAAATCCAAACTGCTAATGGTGCTTTGGAGCATGTGCATCTGAACCTATTATATAAGACATCATAGCATAAGAGAAAAGTAAGCATCAATACTTTGAATGTATTGGTATGCTCAGTAAGGTACGCTAAAATGCATGGGTTCATATGCATGAACAATAATAACTGAATAACATGAGTATGACTGGGTAAGAGTATATGCGTGAATACGTATACTATAACTGAGATTGTGATAATACTGAATATATAGTCTGAATACTAATTTACTATTATCTAAGCATGTTAATACTGAATTACTTATAACTGAATGACTGTATCTGACAGTCCTAATTCTGTGGAACTATAGTAAGTTCCATACTGAGCTTAGTGACTATATTTGATAGTCCTGAATCTGTAGAATCAAACAGAGTTTTATTCTGATGTTGAGACTAAAACTGAGACTTTGGGAGGTAATTATCTAACCAACATGCCCTTCTCTAGCTAATTTGGGGTCCAATTTATTACTTCAGTTGGAAGGGTGTCAATACAGCCCTACAGTTATAGATAAGTTGTAAGTTAACCCTCTTTGATCGAAAGCACTTTAGTCAAACCTCGTTGGCAGAAAAACTCATGTGAGATGTATCGACCCTAGTCTGGCAGGAAGATATCTGAACCTACGCTGGATACATAATTTTATAACTTAGGGATTGCTACTAAGGGTAAAACCCTATGCTGGCAGGAGTTTCCCTATCCTTAGGTTCGGTTGGTGCTGATTCCTACTCCCAACTTAATAGTCATTAAACTGATTTATAGACTGTATTAGGCCTGACTGAATGATTACTGATCGTACTTTCTGACTGAACATAACTAAGTTTTATTAACTGACAGAATACTACTGAATTCTGTTAACTGACTGAGCCTAGACTGATACTAAGGTCTAAACTTAGTACTGTGATTGAATTATGAACACCACTAAGATTTCCTGGGTTTCTGTAACTGGCTGAGTTCTACTGATCGAGTCACTACTGAGATTACTTCACAACTGACACTGGCTCTATGTAAACAACTAAATTTTCTGGTATTGAATACCCCTAGGACTTGATAGCATAAAAAGGAAAGCATCACATGACTTTGCATAGTATAAAAGTGAACACTTATTTATAATGCATCTATAGAGGCATTTTATCAAAAACCTGCATATCATGGACTTTTATGCATGCTAACATGATAATATTCCACTATTTAATTCACTTGAATAATTCATTAAACACTTGGAAGACATAATCTATGCACATAATATCAATATGTGAGCAACACACTTTCCATTTGAAATTTTACAATTCAAGAGCTTTAACATGGATTGACGTGATTCTATACACATGATAGTCGATTCCTAAAAAAATCTGTGTTAATTCATGGGATAGAAGTCTAATTACAACAATAGACATGAATACACTTTAATTCCAATCAAGGAAAACATGAAATCAATCATACTAGAAGTTTAAAAAGGTTTCTTGGACTCCAAGGGTGGAAGGGGCCCTTGGATGAACACTTCACATACCTTAGTGCTTGAATTCATAGAGATTGATAGTGAGTTCTTGAGTTCTTGATTGGAAATTTAAACAAGTAGGGTTTTGTTCTTGAGAAATTTTGAGAATGAATAAGTATAATTACTCTTTAAAGGGTTTAATTTCCTTTTATGGGGCTTAAGAACGTGTGAAAAAGACCCAATTACCCCTAAATATGCGACTTTTAATGACTGAAAAATAGTATTATCGCTGCATAGATCGACGCTCCGCATTGTTGGCATCAATGCGATAGCCAACATGCTACGTTGAGTCCTCGATGGTTCACTGGAATTGCACTGAAGCTGAGGGAAAATCTATCATTGAGATCGCGTTGACCCACTATTTTGGGCACTCAGACATGGTCTAAACGAGATTCGAATATTCCAAAACTTATTTGGGAACGTCTATTGAGCTTTCTTTTCATTAATTAACTCAATTATCAATATTTAATGGATGTAAAGGTCTCGAAATAATATTTCAAACTTTTGAATGCTAAAATGGCACTAAGTTTTAATACGTAGCTAATATATTCTAAGTCTGGGAGACCTTAATAAGTTTAAAGGACTGAAATAAGCTAGAAATTTTGTGGGGTTTTACAATATCTCCCCCTTGGGAACATTTTTCCTCGAATGAGACTGACTAAGCTAGGAATACTAGTAGACTGAATTTAGACACTAGACATGCACAACTAAAACATGATTTCATGATTGAGATTACTGATTTACTTGATTTCATACTAAACATGCATATCTAATCCATTAGTACATAACTGAACATGATTCACGAATGTATAATTGGGAATACTGATAAGCTGATTTTCTCATATATATACTGAACATGTATATTTGATGCATGGATATATGACTGAACTGACCCATAAACACATCGCTGAATATGTAATGGTAACTAGTACGAAGTTTGTAAAGGTTATCTGAACATGGAACTGAGTAAGTTCGAGGAAAAACTAATACTTAAACTAAAAAAATACTGATGAACGCAAGATCATTTTTGGAGTACACATGAACGGGAACATGAGAATAGGACTGAGACTAGAACATGATACATGAACTGAGTATCGTATACTAAACTGAGCCCCTTGAATACGTGGCTTACAGCTAAGATTGGAACTTGAGGTTTAACTTATGAGTACCCACTACTCCAAATTGGATTCATTAAGTGAAGAGAACTTAGAGGTTTAGGACATAAAAGCTTGGGGTTATAGTGCATCTTCCCCTTGGGACATTATGTCCCCCAAAGAACACTGACTTGGCTGAGAAACTGAGGAAAACTGGGGAGATGCACAAGGCACCTATGAACTGAATCATGACTGAATATCTGAGGCCTGAAACTGATACATGAAACATGAACTGAGATGAACACGCAACTGCCTAGTTGGACTATCTTAGAGTAGTTACATTCATGAGACTTCGGATAGTTCAACTAGATGCAAAGATGGAAAAAAATACCACACGAATTTATCCATCTAAATACTAAATTGAATTACTGGCTCTACGGACTAACTCATACTGAAAAATATTCGCATGGGAACTGCACATAAATGCATAAGCATACTAACTTATCTAATTAACTGGATGACTAATAGCTGAATATTGGGTCCGCAAGACTGAACTGCACTTAGTCTAAATAACTGGACTGAAATTGTAGAGTTCATATATACGAGGTACAGAATGATTGGGTAATATGAGACAATTGAGCATGAATTGATGAAAGGTGTATTATCTGAAAATGCAAAACTAAGTGTATAACATAGTTCTGAAATATTCTATAAGATGAGGTACTGAAACTCTAATAACTGAGAAACTAATAACTATATGCTATGATTGAGAAAACCTAAAACTGAACTGAGTTTCTATTCTGATTACTGGATTGAGAGTAACATTATAACTAAGACTGTAGCTACGACTATGCTTTAGACAGTAACTGGGACTGAACAAACTATAAGGCATGAGTGCAAAAGTCATGAGCTCCATGACCTAAGTTTGGAACTTCCATTTTCATGGAACATGATTCGTACTACTGAGTGAACTGGAACTCTTCGAACTAAGAGATAGAAATGGACCTGATTCTATAGAAAGTGCATGAGTATAAGCTATGTTCATGGATATGAGACGTAGAGCATGCGTAGGTATCGTGAGGACTAAAGTACAAAACTTTGAACTGAGGTAAAGACGGGTTGGGCATCATTCCCACCCATTAATTTTCTATGCATACTATTATTACTATAGAAATATGGAAGCCTGACTTCCTGAGATATCATAACCAGACAGTTCCTGCATACTCGTTGGGCTATGATAGACTGACCCACTGGTGTGGAGGCTGCAAAAGGTTTTTTTAATATTTGGTTTGAATTTAAAATTAGCTGTTACGCAAAGAGTTAAAAAAGACAGAGAAGCTCCTGGATCTTATGAGACATAAAAATATAAATGGGAGGCCTATAATGTACCAGTGACTACATCAGGGTATCTTTTTTGAGCTTTCCTAGACTAAAGTGCATAAAACATATTTTGGCACTGCCCACAGGCAGTACGAAAAGTGGCACCCTGCTGATTTGAGCGACCAAACTGAGCTGAAGAATGATTGTGCGAACTTTGTAAACCATCCTTAGAATAGTCTCAGACTCTATGACCTGACATGCCACATCCAAAACATACATCACTCCCAGGTCTACACATACCCTTATGATTCTTACACCATTCTTCGGATTAGTATGAACACCACTTACATTACTCTGGATTTTAGAGCCCAGCGACCCATCATCACTGTTATTCTTGAACCTTAGTACTGGTGTGCTAGCTAAAGATAGAACTGGGGCTGAAAACTTCTAACTAAACCAAGAACGGTGACCACCCTCTAACATTTGCTGGGTAAAACTAAAGTTATCCGTTCTAGCTGTCTTATTTTCTCTCTTTTTTTCTTAAGTTTATGCTGCTCAATCTATTCAGAATGGACCATAATACTTGATATTTCAATCTCCATAATCAAAATCATAGTACTGCACTCCTTAAACACTCTATCAGATACCTCAGGCGCAAACTTGCTCATTCTGGATCTATTATCTTCTACTACATGGGGAGCATACATGGCTAACTGAGTAAACTTAAGGGAATACTCAATCACACTCATACTAACTTGCCTAAGATACTACATGGGGAGCATACATGATATTTGTGACTTTCTGAACCTGATTGAGAAACTCCTATGGATCATTTTCAAACTTAGAACCTAAGAATAAGGAAGGATTCATTCGAGTAAAGTCCCGAATCTTTGTTACAATAGTATTGACCATTGGGTTAGTTGAAACAATAGCTGGATATTTATTTTGAGTTGTGACTGAATTGGATAGAGTAGTGAATGTATCTCTGAATTCAACATGAGAGACGTGATCGTCCGGGGATCTGCCTGAATAGGTTGAGGTTCTGACTAGTCTCCTATTCCTCTTCCCTTAGTCCTCTTTGGAGGCATATTCTGTAAATAAAAGAGAAAGGATTAGACTGAGAGTTTAACTAAAGCTTATGCTCACTCACACGATATGAATACTAAAAGAAGGGAGACTTTGCCTAAAACACTTTGTAGCCTCCTATGTATAAATGTAACGTATAATACACCCATGCATAAGGCTCTAATAGATACAACTTTCAGAATTTGAAGGAAACTGTTCAACCTTAAGCTTTGATACCAAGTTTGTAACACTCTTATTCTATTCCTTGGATGCTACACAGTGCTCATAATTCGAAAGGACTACAAGCTACCCCATGACTGGTACCTGCTGCAATAACTGAATAATAATATAGTAAATATGCAAAAAATAGGTAGAAAACTGTCCATAAGGTTCAATACTATAAATAATACTGGATATGGTACCATAATACCAAAACTGAACATCAATAATGAAAACTAAACAACTGTCTGAAAATACTCTAGTCTGAAAAGGCTCTAAACTATGGAGTTGATGGAACAATTCCCAAACTAACTCTGACTATTGAAAATGAACTGAAATGCTGAAATAAATAATCATGACCTCGAAGTATGAGGACTGACCACTAACTTTATATGCCAAAAATTTGAACTACTAAGGGTGTTCTGGAGCCCGTGCATCTGAACCTATGATACGCAAGAGAAAAACATGCATCAATACTTTGAATGTACTGGTATGCTCAGTAAGGTATATTGAAATACATGGGTTCATATGCATGAAAAATAATAACCGAATAACATGAGTATGACTGACTAAGAGTACATGCATGAATACATATACTGTAACTGAGATCATTATAATACTGAATACTGAGTCTGAATATTGATTAACTATTATCTAAGTATATTAATACTGAATTACTGATAACTGAATGACTGTATCTGGCAGTCCTAATTCTGTGGAATTATACTAAGTTTTGTATTGAGCTGTGTGACTATCTCTGATAGTCCTGAATCTGTAGAACTGAACTGAGTTCTATTCTGAGATTGAGATTAAAACTAAGACTATAGGAGGTAATCATCTAACCAATATGTCCCTTCTCTAACTGATTTGGGGTCCAACCTGTAACCCCAATTAGAAGGTGGTCAATACTATGCCACGGGTGAAGACAAGCTGTAAGTTAACCGTCTCTGATAGGAAGAACTTTAGTCAACCTCGCTGGTAGGAAAACTCACGTGAGATGTATCAAACTTAGTCTAGAAGGATGATATCTCAACCTACGTTGGTTACATATTACTTTAACTCTGGGATTGCTACTAAGGGTCAAACCCCTTGCCGGAAGAAATGCCCCAATCCCTGGGTTCACTCTATGGTGATTCTTACTCCCAACTAAATAGACACTGAATTGATTTCTAAATTGTACTAGTCTTTACTGAACTGTTACTGATCGTATTGTCTTACTGAATGGAACTGAGTTCACTGAGTTCTGTGAACTGATGGAATACTACTGAATTCTATTAACTGACTAATCCCAGAGTGCTACTGAGGTCTAAACTTAGTACTGTGACTAAATTACAAACACTATTGAGATTTTCTATGTTTCTGTAACTGGTTTAGTTCTGTTGATTTAGTCACTACTGAGATTACTTTATAACTGACACTGACTCTAAGTAAACAGCTAAATTATTAGGTATTAAAGACCGCCAGGACTCGATAGCATAAAAATTAAAGCATCACATGACTTTTCATAGCGTAAACATGCACACTTGTTCATAGTACATCTATACAGGCATTTTATCAAACACTTGTATGGCATGGACCTGTATACATGCTAATATGATAATATTCTACTATTTAACTCACATGAATAAATTCATCAAACACTTGGAAGGCATAATCTATGCACATAATACTAAATAACATGTGAGCAACACATTTTCCATTATAAATTTCACAATTCAAGAGTTTTAAAATGGATTGACATAATACTATACACATGATAGTCCATTCCACATAAAATCTGTGTTAATTCATGGGATAGAAATCCAATTACATCAGTGGTCATGAATACACTTTAATTCCAATGATAAAATCATGAAATAAATCATACTAGAAGTTTAAAAAGGTTTCTTGGACTCTAAGGGTGGAAGGGGACTTTGGATAATCACTTCATACACCTTAGCGTTTGAATTCTGAGAGATTGATGTTGAGTTTTTGAGTTCTTCATTTGAAATTTTAACACTTAGGGTTTTGTTCTTGAGAAATTTAGAGAATGAATGAGTAGAATTGCTCTCCAAAGGGTTTAATCTCCTTTTATGGGGTCTGAAGGACGTGGGAAAAAGAAATAATTACCTTCATATATGCGGCTTTTAATGATTGAAAAATTGTGTTCGATGCGAAGATCAACGTGTAGCATCGTCGGTATCGACGCGATAGCCAACGAGCCATATCGAGTCTGCGTTGGTTCACTAGAATTGCACTGAAGATAAGGGAAAAATTATATATCGATGCATAAGTCAATGCGACGCATCAAGATCGCATCGACCCACTATTTTGGGCATTCAAACATGGTCTAAATGAGATTTGAAAATTCCAAAACATGTACGGGAACATCTATTGACCTTCCTAATCATGAATTAACTAAAATATCAGCATTTAATGAATGTAAAGGTCTCAAAATAAGATTGTCAACTTTTGAAGGCTAAAATGGCACTAAGTCTGAATACTTAGCTAATATATTCTAAGTCTGGGACCCCTTAACAAGCTCAAAGGACTGAATTAAGCTAGAAATTTTGTGGGGTTTTACACACATCTCATAGGAATACAACCACTTGACTTTTTTCTGTGTCAATATGGACATGAGGGATGCAATAGATGAAAACCACTAAATAAGCTTTTGATAATAGCCATCCAAACCTAAGAAACTCCTAATATCTGACGGAGCGATGGGTCTGGGCTAGTTTCTCACTGATTTGATCTTTTGAGGATCAACTCTAAAGACATCATCGGAAATAACATGACTAAGGAAATCGACCTTAGCCAAAATTTACACTTACTGAATTTGGCGAACAGCTAGTAGTCTCTAACAATCTGTAATATAATTTTGAAATGTTCTGCATAATCATCTTTGCTTCAAAAATAGACAAGAATATCATCAATGAAGATGATGAAGAACATGTCCAAATATTGATTGAACACTTTGTTCATTATGTTCATGAATTCTTCTAGGGCATTCATTAGTCCAAAGGACATGACTAGAAATTTGAAGTGACCATAATAGGCTCTGAAGGTTGTCTTTGGAATATCACTCTCTTACTATAAGATGATAATAGTTGGATTTGAGTTTTATCTTAGAGAAATAACTTGCACCTTGAAGATGGTTGAATAAGTCATCAATCCTAGGAAGAGGATACTTGTTCTTGATTGTGACTTTATTCAATTCGTAGTAGTCAATGCACATTCGGAGAAAGCCATCTTTTTTACGCACAAATAGGACTGGAGTGGCCTAAATAGAAACATTAGGACTTATGAAAACTTTATCCAAGAGGTCTTTAAGTTGTTATTTTAAATTTTTAAACTTGGCCAGAGCCATACAATATGGAGGGATGGAGATGTGCTGAGTATCAGGGAGAAGATCAATACTAAATTCTATTTCTCTATCGAGAGGTGCCCGTGGAAGATATTTGAGAAAAACCTCAAAAAGCTCATTGACTACACGGACTGACTAAACTTTTGGAGCTTTAGACTTATTATCTTTGACTTGAATTAAATGATAACTGCAGCATTTTGATATTAGCTTCCTAAACTTTAGATAAGATATGAAATGAGTCTTGGGAGATTCAGAGCTACCTTCCCACTCAAAAGCTCCCTTATTAGGAAACTGAAACTTCACCACATGAGTATGACAATCTACTGATGTATTACATGAATAGAGTCAATCCAAGGTTAGAATAAGATCAAAACCTACTATTTATAACTCTACTGGGTCTTCTAATATGATCTTATGCAGGACAGTGATAGGACACTTCTTATAGAATCACCTAGCAATAACTGATTCACCTACTGGGGAGGTAACTTAAAAGGGATTGGAGTGATTTTTTAAACCTATCCCAGAATTTACTGCAACTAATGTAGTCACATAAGAGAGATTTAACCCTAGGTCTAACAACATATATGCATTAAGATGAAAGACACGAAGAATACCAGTAAAATCAAGTTAAATCTTCTACTCCTGTTAGGATGATAAAGCATACAACCAATTCTAGCACTGACCGCCATCGATACTAGATGATGCATCCTGAGGAGAAACTTGGTGACCTAGTAGAGCTAGTGTGCTAGTAGCTTGAGTCTGGGGATAAATATCCCTACTTTCTTGTGTAGTTTATGGACACTCTTTGATTTTGTAAACCAACTTTCCACATACATACCAACCCCTTATTCCTACCTAACACTTACTAGGATGGTTTCTGCTATACTTTGAACATGTTTGATAACTGGGCCTTCCACCCTTACTATTCTAAAATTGAGAAATATAAGTCCTGCCCCACTGCTCCTGCTTGGTTTTGGGTGTAGGAGAACTATCTTGACATGGTTCTAGTTGAGATGAATGACCCTAAAATTGGGAATGGTTTCCCCCTCTAGACCTTGGTTGACATGCTTAAATTGTCCAGTCCTAGCGCTCTTATTCCTCTTTTTTCTTTCCTTCATCTTTGCTAACTCAATCTACTAAGCATGAGTCATCAACCTAGAAATATCTATATCTCCAATAAGCATGGTAGTCCTACACTTCTTGACTACCTAGTCAGATACTTTAGTAATAAACTTACTCTTACTAGATTTAGGGTTAGCTACCAACTCAAGAGCATACTTTCACAACTGAGTGAACATAAGGTAGTACTCCTTCACTGCCATCGAGCCCTTCTTTAGGTTCATTAACTCAACCTTATCTTCTTTTTTCTCACATGAAAAGAACTTATCTAGAAATGTATGAAATACTTTCCAACTTATAGGAGTGACATTCTCACCTCTACCTTTCTTTTACATAACATCCCAATCATAAGCAGTATCCTTCATCCTATAGGATGATAATTCTACACTCTCTTCCTTAATAATATGCATAACCTGAATGATCCTTCACACGTCATCAATGAAGAGTTGTCCATCCTCACCAATATTTTACCCATAGAACTTAGGTTGATTCATTCTTATGAAATCAAGAATCCTGCCTATAGCTAGATTACAATTTTACTAAAGTGGGAATGTCTCCTATTGGTTTTCCAAACATTGGCAATCATATCTTGGGCTACCGCTTGAAAAGCAGCCCCAAATTCATCATGAGGTACATTCTCATTCAGAGGATCGATTGGCTCGACAAAGAGGCATACTCTATGACGTTAAAGTATGAGTTAAAGCAGATAGAGAGAGCTCTAAGCACAATAGATAATAAGATAAATGATGATTCCTAACTTGTTCTATAATCACTTGCTTATAAATGTGGAGCGCTGATAACGCTCAAACTACAGCTCTCGTAAGAGTGTAAGCAGTCGTTGTCAAATATAGAACCCAACTAGGTTGGGTGTCGAATCCCACAGAGAATACTTGGTCACTAAGTAAGCAACGATTATTAGTCTTTTGGTGAAAGTTTCGTAAAAGGGGGGGATTTTGTAGCGTGCAATAATGTAACAAGATAACAAAGTAAAAACGAAAAATAGCAAAGTAAAAAGAAAGAATGTTTAGTAAGATTTTTAATCAATCAGAATTGGAAGTTGGGGTTATGTCCACCTTATGAGTTATACGTCTCTATTGGCTATGAGTTATGCGGAATTCAGACATGCATTTCCTTATAGAGAATTGTATTCTATGGTAAATCCAGGCGTCTTTCGACCATCAAGGATTATTTCACTTTAACTCTTTCGAGCTTAAAGTGTATCTAATGGTATAAATTCTCCAAGAGGTTAATCCAGTTACGGCACTAACTTTTTAACAGGGGTTGGCGCCCTATTACCTTGACATTATCTCTTTTCTAGACATATAACTTTTCTTTCGAACAAGTTAATGCTATACTGGCGTATTCTATGTGTTTGCCACCATAAGAATTTGCATTAAGATGAAGAGAGTAATGATATAAGCAACATACGTGTCATGAATTCACAAACTCATAGCAATAGATAGTAGCTCATAAGGCTTCCATAACCCCAACAGAGAAGTTTAGCTACTCATGGGTGCAATGGAAATCACAATAGTCATTATCATCATACCAATATAAGGATCTCACATGTAGTATATGTTGGTAGGTCTTTGTGGCGTGAAGACCTTGCAAGTAGCGGTTCTCTTGTTGTGGAAATTTTAAGTCGAATAGATGAAGAGAAAGTAAATAAGAATTAATTGAAAGCAAATTGTTTAGAGTTGAATTAGAATGTGAATGATGAGAATAATGAGAATGATCAGAATTATCAGAATTAATAAAAGCTTCAGCAAAATAGGGTATGTATAATACTCATATCCTATTCATACTAGGCTACTGCGTACTTATCCTAATCCTAATAAATTACTGCATCATTATCCTAATCCTAATAAATTACTGCGTCATTATCCAAATCCTAATAAGTTACTGCTAATCCCCAAAATCTTGAGAAATGTTGTTTTTGCCCGGGACGGGTTTCCCATGCATCACTTTTAGTCCTAGGCGTCCAAGCTCTGCTCTCCTTCTTTCGTGAAGCTTCCTTTGGCGTCAAGTTATCCATAAAATGCTGAAATCTTCATCATTTATACCTGAAAACTAGCTAATCATGTTTGTTAGCTCACTTACAGGAAAAAGGACTAAAAGTGCATGAATTATATATTTTGTCCTCAAAACTTAGCTAAAATATGGGTAAATTATAGCACTTTAGGCGTGTAAATACGCCTATCATCAAAACCCCACACTTAAAGCTTTGTTCGTCCTCGAACAAAATATCATGTCCTTCTAAACATCCACTTAGGGTTTCACAGTAACAACATAAAATATTCAACAAGACAGGCACGACAATTATTAACAAAGAGTAGTTTTCTGATCACTTCTAGAAACAATTCAACCTCTAATATAGACTCGTGATGATGTTTAATTCGTATTCAAAAGTTAAGGCACAGAGAATCATACACAACCACCCAAAACTCATCAACCATGTGTGTCTCACAAAATATAACCCATAATCACTCACAAGTATTGTATATATTTCGAACATGGGTATAAGATTATCCTTGCTCTCACTCTCACAAAGAATTCGTATGTTGCAACTGATGACCATAGGCTTTCCCTTAGTGTAATGCTCTACTAAATATCAGAATGCTAAGCTTAGGATCAAATAGGTCTTTACAGGTTGTAATGTAGGCTATGGGACAGGTAGGACTATTTTGGCCAGAAATAGTGACTATGTTCCTAAGCGCTTTAATACATCACATTATGCCATTTATGCTTTCTTTCAAACAACCTTTCTACTTTATTTTAATCTACCACCCCTTCTCACCTTTTTTGTTTTTCAATTTTGAACAAAATTAACTTTTTATTTTTCTTTTCCTTTTTCTTTTCATAACACACCTCTTATGATAGCAATTATTTTTCATAACAAATTCAAGCACCAATACATTCTAAGGCACTATTCTCACCCAATTTCCTCTTATTTTGTCACATTACTTTACAATTTAAAGCACTTAGTACTTTGGATCAAATTATGGTCTTGGAAAAAATGGATTGGGCTTACATATGAGGCTGTCAAAGAAAATAGGCTAAAGGCTCAAAGGGGGTTATCTAGGATGATGTCCATGGGCAGATAAAATGAAGGTAAACAATCATAGGTTGCCAAAGAAATGCCTAAATCATCTCCTAAACTCACACTCTTTATTTCGCTTTACATACATACCATGCAAGTTCTAGCATCAGCTACAAATATAGAATATACTATCATCTCACACACACAAGGCACATGGTTGACTTTATTGGAAGCAGTATAGACTCTTGACCCAACAGATGAAGGAATTGAACCACATAATTATCACATAATGAGTCACTATTAGAGCCTAAACGTCTCAATAATAATGATTTTATCACAGACTCTTGTCGTAATACCATGCTGCCTATCAGAACAATTTCATGCAAAGTTAAAAAATTTTTTTAAAAAATTTAACTACTAAAAAAAACAAAAAAACAAAACAAACAAACATAAATGAATGTAAATGCAGATAAAGAAGGTTAGCATGCAAATACCAGCACCCCACACTTAGACGGGACACACTGCCCTCAGTGGAAAATAAATAAGAAGAACCTGGTTAGTAAGAATCCTCCTCTATGGTTGGGGTCATACCCCCATAGTCGGAATCATCATCAGAGTCTTCGCCATCAGAGTTCTCCTCCACATCGGAGTCTGGTATTCGACGATCATCATCGGTTGGCACATCGTCATCAAGAGGTTCCTCAAAGTACACACCTACTCCACATATTTGCCTTGCATGCTCATTCATTGGGTAGTCATAATCCATCTGTTGGAGCTCTGCAGCAGTTGGAACACGACCTCCTCTCATCATGGTAAACCGAGTCATTCCATAAAGATGGCGAAAGAAACTCTCATCCCAAGCATGCCTTTCCGCAGTGGTAAGGTTGGCGCCATGCGTGGTTTCAACATCTTTAACCTTTGTGAGGTCAACCCTCTTTGGGTTGTGTGGAAGTTTATGATCAGCCGGTTCCTCTTCGATGTCCTCCATCCTCAATATTGCGGTCAACAGATTACCAAAGTTGAAGTGGGACCTCTTGTGTAGCCTGGCCTTTCGCATTGTAGATCGAATAATTACCCCAAAGTTGATAGGAACATTCGTCATCAACGCGTACACCAAGCACACTCTATCTCATGTAATCTTCGTGTACCGAGTCCCTGGAATCAGACAAGAGTTGACTATTCGCATCCATATCCGAGCTTCTCTATTCAAGAAAGCATATGGGAAAGTGTTGTGCCGACCGGTGTCCTTGTGTCTGCTCCATCGTGCCATAGATCTTGTTCCGCACAATGTGTGTCTAATTTGCCTTTACGGAGGTCTGTTATACAACTCTTTGAGTGGTGATGGATCAACAGATGGCAAACCCAGAAAGGAGTTGAAGAACACCGCATTTAGTTGCAGAACTTGGCCCCGAATCTTTACTTCACTCCCTGTAGTTTTCGGTGACCAGTTGGCATAGAATTCACGTGTTAAATCAAGATTGCACTCTCCCATATCTAGGAAGATGAATTCAAGATGTAACGCCATTATCTTAGCCAACATACGGGGTTCTTTCTTTGCTAGGCTTTCCTTGTGTATCAACTCCACATGAACATATTTTTTCTCTTTATTGTTCCTATACCACTCCTTTCCTTCCTCCCCGAGGACCCATTTAATTCCAAACATGCGGTGAGGTATTTGTAGCGAGGAGGATTCTCCTTGCTCTTTTCATCCCCTTTTTTGGCCTTTTTGTGAAGTGGTTGCTTTTTCTTTCCCTTGTCTTGGTTTTGGTGCCATTGTACCTGAGATTAAAATAATAGTCATGTTAGCTTCATCTCGGTGGATACAATCAATAAACAAGCAACAGTGGCACCACCCCACACTTAGTTTGTTTGTACGAACTAGTGAAGTGACCGATGTCTATTACTTAGATTTCATCGATATACGTTTATGTGTTATGTTCCAACAACATAATCAGTGCAGTCATACTTTTCAAATCATCTTAACTATCCTTTCTCAATTCTAGATCATGTAATCTTGGCAATGCGTTCATGTTTTGAACTAATGCATCACTTTGAATACAACTACTACATAGATATTGTATGAATTTATCACAACATCTTATGTTTGTAGTTAACCTTGATTTTCATCGCAATAAACAAGTCATTCAAGCAAGCTTTGAAGTTACAAGGTTATGCAATGTTCTAGACTATGTCAATTCCGCAAAAGTATGACAGTGTATCAAATACAAGTTGGAAACAAGTCAAGAGCATCCTTACGTATTCTTTCACTCAGTTTCACCACAACAAATCAACCATATTCAAATCATCAATACTACTTCAAGATTAACCAATTCATTATAGACGTAGTAGTGTAGTACTTACGGAACATAAAAGAAGAACAAAGAAGTACTTACTTGGTTGATGGCCTTGGAAGATGTTCTTGCAAAATAAAAGAGCAAAAGGGAAATTTTTGGGAGAATTTGGAGAGGTAGGCGGCGCTTTAGGGTGAATTGCAATGCGTTTTTGATTTAAGACTAAGGTTCTATTTATAGGACAATCTTGGGTCGGCTTTTGACCCATTTGGAATTGGATTTGGAGACCAAAAGTGACCATAGGCGGCGCCTAATGCTTTGCCTATGCTTGGCATAGGCGGCGCCTTTTGCAAAGCATTGTTGAGCATAGGCGGTGCCTATGCTATGACATTGTTAGGCATAGGCGGCGCCTATGCCATGGCATATGAGATTCAGAAACAAAAGGATTTTTCATAGGCGGCGCCTATGCTACGGCATTGTTGAGCATAGGCGGCGCCTATGCTATGGCACTCTAGAATCCGAGAGCTTAGGCCATAGCATAAGCCTTGCCTTGTTCGTGGCCTAGATTTACATAGGCATTGCCTTGTTCTTTGCCTATATTTTCAGAAGCAATGCCTCACCCATAGCCTTTTTCTTCTTCATTCCTACTTACGACCTTCAATATGAAATACTTCCAAATCAAAATTTGAAACCAATCTCCTCCTTTACACCTCTTGCACCTACGTTTACTCAAAAACAACAAAAACGATTAGAACGATGGGTTGACTCCCATCAAGCGCCTTAGTTTCTGTTGTGGCTCGACTCTTCTTTTTGTATTTTTATTTAGTAAAAGCAAATGCAAAGGAAACGAAAAAAACACGATGGGTTGCCTCCCATCTAGCGCTTGATTTATTGTCGCGGCACGACATAGTTACCTCGAGTACTTACACTTCGTCGAGATAGATGGTGGACATATAGTTCATCGAGTCAAGGGGCCCGATATATGGTTTTACTCGTTGGCCATTCACCTTAAAGACAACACCATTATTGTCTTCTAGATCAACTACTCTAGACGAGTAGACTTGGCTAATCTTGTACGGACCAGACCATTTGGACCTTAACTTACCTGGGAATAGCTTTAGTCTGGAATTGAAAAGAAGTACCATATCACCCTTTTGGAAGTGTCGTTGAACAATCCGCTGATCATGATACTTTTTTATCCGCTCCTTGTAGAGGTCTGATCTTTCATATGCATGTAGACGGAATTCATCCATCTCAGTCAGCTGCTCCAACCTCAAGTTCATAGAATCATCCCAATTCAAATTCAGTTGCTTCAACGCCCACAACGCTTTGTGCTCAAGATCAATGGGTAAATGACAAGCTTTCCCATAAACTAGTTGGTATGGGGACATGCCAATTGGCCTTTTGAATGCAGTCATATAAGCCCATAGTGCATCTTCCAGCTTCCGAGACCAATCTTTCCTATTCGCATTTACAGTCTTAGCAAGGATTTGCTTGATCTCTTGATTGGAAACCTCTACTTGTCCACTAGTTTGTGGGTGATAAGGTGTGGCTACCTTATGTTGCTTGACACCATATTTTGCCAACACGGATTTGAACAGTTTGTTGCAAAAGTGAGATCCTCCATCACTTATGATAGTACGTGGTACCCTAAAACGAGAGAAGATGTTTTTCTTCAAGAATACAACAACACGTTTTCCTTCATTATCAGCCAATGCTACTACTTCGACCCATTTTGAAACATAATCTACAACAACTAGGATATATTTCATTCCAAATGAATTCACGAATGGACCTATAAAATTAATACCCCATACATCAAAGAGCTCTACTTCAAGGATTTTCGACATGGGCATCTCATGGTGTTTCGAAATCGCACCTTGTCTCTGACATTGGTCGCATCTTCTCAAAAAGTCGTAGGCATCTTTAAATATCGAAGGCCAATAATAGCCACTTTACAATACCTTCCTTGCTGTCCGATTACCTGCGTGATGTCCCCCGACTTGGGAAGTGTGACATGCTTCCAATATATTCGGCACCTCAACATGGGATATGCATCGCCTGATAACACCATCCGCGCATCGTCTAAACAAATATGGCTCATCCTAAAAATAGTGTCTCACGTCATGCATGAACTTCCTCTTTTGATGAAAGGATAGATTCATAGGCATCACATTACTTACCATGAAGTTTGCAAAATCTGAATACCATGGTATCTCCTCTATCATTGTGGCTAAAATCTCTTCATCAAGGAAAGTATCATCAATCTCAAGATCTTGCTGTGCTATATGCTCATTCTTGAGTCTAGATAGATGATCAGCCACTTGGTTTTCGCAACCTCTTCTATCTTTGACATCGAAATCAAAATCTTGCAGCAACAATACCCATCGAATTAGCCTTGGTTTTGCATCTTTCTTTCTCATCAGATATCTAACGGCTGCATGGTCTGTATGAACTATCACTTTGGTTCCCAACAAATAAGAACGGAACTTTTCGAAGGCATACACAACTGCTAGAAGCTCTTGTTCTATGATAGTATAGTTCTTCTGGGCTTCGTTCAAGACCTTACTCGCATAGTACATTGGATGGAATAACTTTAATCTTGTCTGGCCAAGTACAGCACCCAAGGCTACCCCGCTAGCATCACACATGACTTCAAACGGTAAAGACCAATTTGGTGCTACCATGATAGGAGCTTCAATTAGCTTCTCTTTGAGGCATTCAAATGCCTTCGCACAATCTTCATTGAAGTCAAACTTTGCATCTTTCTCCAAAAGTTTGCATAATGGACTAGCAATTTTGAAGAAGTCTTTGATAAACCTTCCGTAGAAACCTGCATGACCGAGGAAACTACGAACTCCTTTGACCGAAATTGGGGGTGGTAGTTTCTCGATAACTTCGATTTTAGCTCAATCCACCTCAATTCCTCTTTTGGAGATTTTATGCCCAAGAACAATACCTTCTTTCACCATAAAGTGGCACTTCTCCCAATTCAGTACTAGGTTGAATTCAACACATCTCTGCAACTCCATACTTAGATTTTTCAAGCACGAATCAAACGACTCACCCACAACTGAAAAATCGTCCATGAATACCTCCAGCGTGTCTTCCACCATATCAGAAAAAATGGACATCATACAACGCTGAAAAGTGGCGGGTGCGTTACATAGCCCAAATGGCATACGTTTGAATGCAAACGTACCATAGGGGCATGTAAACATTGTCTTCTCTTGATCTTCGGGGGCGATACATATCTGATTATAGCCAGAATAACTGTCCAAAAAACAAAACCATCCTTTCCCTTCTAATCGATCAAGCATTTGGTCAATAAAGGGCATTGGAAAGTGATCTTTAAGGGTCCACGAATTCAGCTTGCGGTAGTCCATGCATACTCTCCACCCTGTGACAGGTCTGAGTGGAATTAACTCATTTTTTTCATTCGCAACTACCGTCATGCCACCTTTCTTTGGTACACATTGTACCGGGCTTACCCATTTACTGTCGGAGATTGGATACACAACCCCTGCATCTAACTATTTAATAATTTATTTCTTCACCACCTCTTGCATAGGTGGATTCAGACGCCTTTGATGCTCAATAGTGGGTAAGCAATTTTCTTCAAGCTGAATCTTGTGTGTACAAATCCCAGGCGGAATACTAATGATATCAGCGATGGTCCAACTGATGGCTCTCATATACTTTCGTAGAACCGTGATGAGAGCTGCAACTTGCTACTCACACAAATCTGCCGCCACAATAACCGGAAGTGTGTTACCGCTTCCTAAGAATGCATACTTTAGATGACAAGGCAGCTTCTTCAATTCTAACGTGGGTGGCTCCTCAATAGATGGTTTAGCTGGTGGTGTAGGTCGGTTTTTGAGATCAAGGTCCAGCTTCTTGGGAGCATGAGGATATGTCCCTAATCCTGTTAGAGCACAAATAGTTTCTTCATACTTTTCAGCATCCTTATGCTCAAAATTCATAAGCACAACCGCCAATAGGTCATCAACAAGCTGCTCCTCTACAGGTAATTCTTTCTCATCATCAACATAAACATCAGCTACCGAGAACACGTTCAGATCTTTGGGATTCTTCATTGATTTACATACATCAAAGAGGACAACTTCGTCATTCATTCGGAATAGAAGCTCATTAGCTCTTAAATCAATAAGCACACTTCCTGTTGCAAGGAAAGGACGCCCCAAGATTATGGGAACTTCAAGGTCTACCTCACAATCCAAAATAACGAAGTCCGCCTGAAAGATGAATGAAGAAACCTTCACTAATACATCACATAAAATACCAACAGGTCGTTTTACCGACCTATCAGCCATCACAAGCCTTATATTGGTTGGAGTAGGATCACCCAACCCCAACTTTTTGTCAATGGATAATGGCATCAAGTTGATGCTGGCTCTTAAATCGCATAATGCCTTGGCAAAATTCAAAGATCCGACAGTGCAAGGAATAGTGATGGCTCCTGGGTCTGCCTTCTTCTGAACTAGTGATCTGGTAGCAATTGCACTATAATGATGAACAACATCTGTCAACTCACCACTTGCTGCTCGCTTCTTTGTTAAAAGATCCTTCATAAATTTTGTGTAGCCTGGCATTTGTTCTAGTGCCTCAACCAAGAGAACATTAATGGTCAGCTATTTTAACATTGACATGAATTTATTGAACTTGGTATCATCAGCTCTCTTCTTTAATCTTTGCGGAAAAGGAGGTGGTGGAAGGGGAATTGTTTTATCTACGACTTTCTTTTCATCATGCTTAGGTTCGGAGATCTTTTCAGGTTGTGGACGTCGAGGACTGACGTCATGAACGACTCCATCAGTTTCGACGGCATCATCTTCTTTTGTATTACCTATGATATCTTTGGCCACTTGCTTGCTTTGGGATGAATTTTCCAGCACCTTACTACTTCTGGTAGTAACAGCCATGTATGTTCCATCGTTTCTTGGATTTTGCACTGTGTCGCTTGGTAGGGTGACAGCTTTTCTTTGATTTAATGTGGCTAAAATTTGACTCAATTGTTGTTCCAGCTGTTTTATTGAAGTGGAATGTGAGTCAACCAATTGCTTCATTGAGTCCAAGTCATTTATTACCTCAGTTACTCCCGTACTGGTTGCTTCCTCTCCTTTCAACAGCTCAGCCATCATATCTTCCATTGACATATTTCCCAAACCAGATGCAGTGGCCTCTCGTCCTCCAGGAGGAATATACACGCCACTCCTGTCAGTCTTGTTATTCCAACTACCTTGATCCCGGTCTTTGTTTCCAGAATTATCATAATAGTTCCGACCTTGGTTTCCTTGGGCATTGCCTCGGAAACCCCCTGATTGTTCACGTAGTTGGCTTCTTCCTTAGAATCGAATTCCTCTCTTCCTTTTGATGCAACTGCTTTGACTTTTTCGGTCTTCCCTGATAGTAGATGCTTTGTAAGAAGATCCACTTGTGTTTTCATGTGTGCCAAATCTTGATCACGTTCTTCTTCTCTTCTCCTTTGTTCTGTAGTCATGCCTATAGAAAAAGTGGGTCTTGCTACCTCAGAATCTCTGGTATGCCATGCCCTACTTTGCTTCGTCATCCGGTCTAGCATATCACTTGCCTGAACAAAGGTGAGGTCCATAAATGATCCTCCATCCGCATTATCCACCACAGGTTTAGTTACTGAATTCAAGGATTTATATAGTATCTCCATCAAGTGAACATTGGTCATGTGATGGTTTGGGCACCGCATAAGCTTCTTTTTGAACCTCTCCCATGTTTTGTGGAGATCTTCAGTTGGAAGCTGTCGAAAATTGCTGATTTCATCTCTCAATTGTGCTCTCTTGTATGGAGGAAAGAATCTTTCTAGGAAAGCGTCTTTCAATTGCCTCCAATTAGTGATAGAATTAGGACTCAGCCCGTTCAACCATAGAGTTGCCTCCCCAGATATAGACAATGGAAATAGGCGCAACCGAATTGCATTCTGGCCAACGCCAGGATTGTCGAATGTCTTGCATGTAGAAATAAAGTTGATTAGATGCATATTCGGATCAATGCCTGCTAGTCCACCGAATAATCCCTTAAGTTGCAATAACTGAATCATGGTGCTCGTGATGTTGAACTTGGCTCCGGGTGCCAATGGCGGAGGAATAATGGCTCCTGTGGCACCAGCTCCATCAAGATCATCATCGAATGGTATGGCTCGGCGTTCATGCCTAAACCTAGCTGGACGATCTCTTCTGTTGGCTGGTGTCGCCGTCTCAGCATCACGCCTAGGGTTTAGTAACTCATCATCACCTAGATCCTCATCGTCAGTATTTGTTACTCGCCCAGGATTATCAATATTCTGTTGATGCACTTGAGCGGCGGCCAGAGCAGCAAGCCTAGCCTGTTCCTGTTGAGCAGCCCTTCTTTCAATTCCCTGTTGAGCCTCTATTCTGCAAATACGATGTGGTTCAGGATTGAAAGGTAATAATGGTTGACCAGAACTTCGAGTATGGGGCATGTACTGGATAAAAACATGCAGAAAACAAAAACAACAACTAAAAGTAAAATACGAGAATCTTTGATCAAAGGGTCTAGTAATTATCACAAACTTAGTTGACAACCGTATTCCCCGGGAACGATGCCAAAATTTGATAACCCTCAAACTACAGCTCTCGTAAAAGTATAAGCGGTCGTTGTCAAATATAGAACCCAATTGGGTTGGGTGTCGAATCCCACAGAGAATACTTGGTCACTAAGTAAGCAATGATTATTAGTCTTTTGGTGAAAGTTTCGTAAAATAGGGGGATTTTGTAGCGTGCAATAATGTAACAAGATAACAAAGTAAAAAGGAAAAATAGCAAAGTAAAAAGAAAGAATGTTTAGTAAGATTTTTAATCAATGAGAATTTGAAGTTGGGGTTATGTCCACCTTATGAGTTATACGTCTCTATTGGCTATGAGCTATGCGGAATTCAGACATGCATGTGCTTATAGAGAATTGTATTCTATGGTAAATCCAGCCGTCTTTCGACCATCAAGGATTATTTCACTTTAACTCTTTCGAGCTTAAAGTGTATCTAATGGTACAAATTCTCCAACAGGTTAATCCAGTTACGACACTAACTTTTTAACAGGGGTTGGTGCCCTATTACCTTGACATTATCTCTTTTCTAGACATATAACTTTTCTTTCGAACAAGTTAATGCTATACTGGCGTATTCTATGTGTTTGCAACCACAAGAATTTGCATTAATATGAAGAGAGTAAGGATATAAGCAACATACGTGTCACGAATTCAAAAACTCATAGCAATAGATAGTAGCTCATAAGGCTTCCATAATCCCAACAGAGAAGTTTAGCTACTCATGGGTGCAATAGAAATCACAATAGTCATTATCATCATACCAATATAAGGATCTCACATGTAGTATATGTTGGTAGGGCTTTGTGGCGTAAAGACCTTGCAAGTAGCGGTTCTCTTGTTGTGGAAATTTTAAGTCGAATAGATGAAGAGATAGTAAATAAGAATTAATTGAAAGCAAATTGTTTAGAGTTGAATTAGAATGTGAATGATGAGAATAATGGGAATGATCAGAATTAATAAAAGCTTCAGCAATATAGGGTATTTATAATACCCATATCCTATTCCTACTAGGCTACTGCATCAATATCCTAATCCTAATAAATTACTGCATCATTATCCTAATCCTAATAAGTTACTGCTGATCCCCAAAGTCTTGAGAAATGTTGTTTTTGCCCGAGACAGGTTTCCCATGCGTCACTTTTAGTCCTAGGCGTCCAAGCTCTGCTCTCCTTCTTTCATGAAGCTTCCTTTGGCGTCAAGTTATCCATAAAATGCTGAAATCTTCATCATTTATACCTGAAAACTAGCTAATCATGTTTGTTAGCTCACTTACAGGAAAAAAGACTAAAAGTGCATGAATTATATATTTTGTCCTCAAAACTTAGCTAAAATATGGGTAAATTATAGCACTTTTGGCGTGTAAATACGCCTATCATCAAGCGCTTCATACCTATGATCAAGACTCTACGTAATGCACCTTGTATGACTCCTTATGACTCTTTAAAACCTTAGGTATAGTACCAAGTTTGTAAATCTCTGGAAATACACCCTGGACGTCACACGATACTTAAGACTATAAGTTTTCCCAAGCTAACCCTTTATGCCTTCTAACAACTTTAGAAATCATAAAAAAAGTAAAATTGATATAGAAATATTAACTGTAATTAAATTAATATCATAACTAAAAGTCATAAACTTTGAAATATTAAAAACAAAAACTTTAAATTCTAAAACAGAAACTAGTCGGACAAGCCTTTACTACTAACAAGAGAGATACTAGGACAAGCCCCAATAGACCTAGCTCAAACTGAAATCAAAGTACTATAATACTTAATCAATATCAAAGTCTGATCAAATGGGTCCTCGAACTATGAGGACTCACCAAGCATCATGATGTAAGTGGAGATGCTCGTAGTCAATCACACTGCTGGAACTGAGCACTAGAACCTACATCATGAAACAATGTAGCACATAGACATATATGTTGATCAGTACTTCTAGAATATACTGAGAATGTGGGGGTGAATACATAAGTAAAAAAATAAATCAATGTGCACAAAGACTTTCAAATAATGCATGCTAAGTGTAAATGACTCACCTTGGGCTTGAATAAAATAAAAATTGTAAAATCATAACCATGAGTAATAAAGCATAATGATAACTTTGTGATCCATAACACTTAGTTTACAAAAGCTTTGCTTTTACTCTTTCTTTGGGAGGTTCTTCTAACTGACATAAACCATGTGAGCTATCATAGAGTCTAACGTCTTAGGTATGTTGGGGTGAGTTGTTCTAACCTTGGCATAAAAATTAAACCTTAACTTTAGTGATCACTATATTTAAATTCATCCATAGTGTTTACTTATATGTTCATACTTTAGGAAATCCATCTAAAAATAACATAAGAGTTCATAGAATAAAAACCAGTTATGCTTCTCTTTTCTTTAATTCAAACTCAAGATGAACAAATATGGATTCCATATCATAGATTAGGATCAAAAGATCACTTCTTTCTTGACATCTTAGTATAAACTTATCAAAGGAGAACGTAAGAATATAATTCTCTTTAAATCTCAACACATAAACCTAGGGCTTGAAATTCATGCTTAAAAATAATGGTGACTCATAAAAACACTTCATGCTCAATAACATTCTATAAATACTTCAATAATATCAAATCAAGATAGTGCAATCTCATTCATAATATAAATCTTATAAGATAAAACATAAACATAAGAAATTCTTGATATGATCATAAGCTATAAATCCTAGGATAATCATGTGCTTGATGAATATAGAAACTTGGGTATGAACCTTAATTCAAAATAAGTAAATTGAATCTTAAAATCATGCAATTTGGGAACAAGGGTGAAAGGATACCCTTGTTCATAACTTCACATACCTTGATAGGCTTGACTTGGTATAGAAAGCTTCAATTTAAAAGACTTGGAGATGATTTTGAAACCTTTCTTGAAGTTATTGGATTAGGAATCTTAAATTCTTACTTATCTTGAAGATAAAGTAATGAATTTTTGCTGTTCTTGGGAGGATGTTAGTTTTTTGGTTTGGAAGAAAATTAAAGGAGAATGGTAAAATAATGCCTTACCTAATATTTAATTTTGTGCTTTTACGACTTGGGTGATGGGAAAAGACCTAAATTCCCCTCAGGAGATTAATTTCATAAGTGGAATACCGATTGGAGGCCTGGCGTGATGCGATGATATATCCAACGCTATATATGGCGCGACGCGATGCACTTGCGTTGAGTATTTGGAATCGAAATCCAAACATGGCCCAAACCTTATTTGAAAATTTCAAAACTTCTATGAGACATGCTTCTTACACCCCTGATCATGAATTATCATTAAAACCATTGTGTCTAAGTCCATAAGGTCTACTTAAAAATCCTCGAACTTAAGAGGTAAAAAATAAGACTAAGTCCTTAACACTTAAGCACTAGGAGCTGAACTAAGCTAAATTTTATACGTCGTATTACACCAAGATATTGTCTTTTAAATTTTAAATTAAATTAAGAAACATTAGTTAAGGATGACACAGACACATAAAAGTAGAAAGAAAGAAATAGTTAGCCCCATCATGTATATACATCACAATGATCATGTAAAGTTCATTGTAAAAGAACATGCTATGAGCATACCATATTAATACTTAATTACTTCATATTGAAGAAATTTAAAGAAAGGCCACTTTTTCACCAAAGACTTTTCAAAAGAAGTAATTAATAAAATGCTAGAGATAAAGAAAATAATCTTAGAAAAACTGAGAAAATTCTCTTCTTTATTAAAAATGAAGAAGTTAAGTTAAAAGCTCATCAATTAAATCACTAAAAGTTAAGCTCACTTTTTTTGTAAGAACATATTTTTTTGTTGGCTTTGGTGTTTGTTGAGTTATACATATCAAAAGGCGTGATAGGCATATCCATTTTATCTTTTTTATAAATTTCATCCCATATTAAATAAAATATTCTTTAATCCTTTCTAGTTGGGGGTTATCTTTCTTAAAATTGAGTGTGATATGTAGTTAAGTATTAAAAGGTAAGTTTTGGACTGGCCTTGTTAAGACCCCAAAACCCATGGTCATGATATCACCTATAATCACTAGTTGTTTGCAAAATTCAGTAAGTGTGAATTCTAGCTAAGGTCAGTAGCTTTACTTGGTCATATTGTCTCAGGTGATGGTGTTAGAGTTGATCCTCAAAAGATAGAGGGGGTTAGAAACTAGCCTAAAACTATATCTCCCTCAGATATCAACAGTTTTTTGGGTTTGCTAGCTATTATCGTTGGTTTGTTGAAGAGTTTTCGTTTATTGCATCCTCCATGTCCAGATTGACTCAAAAAAAAGTCAAGTTTCAATGATCAAATTCCTATGAGAAGAGTTTTCAGGAGTTGAAGACTCGACTTACATCAACCCCAGTTTTGATTCTACTAGATGGTTCAAATTGGTTTGTTGTGTGCTGTGATTCATCCAGAGTAGGTTTGGGGTGTGTTCTTATACAGAGAGGTAAGGTCATAGCCTATGCCTCCAGAGAGCTTAAGCCCCGTGGGAATAATTACCCGACTCATGATCTTGAGTTAGCAATTGTAGTGTTTTCCTTAAAGATTTAGAGGTACTATTTGTATGGGGTGCATGTAGATGTGTTCACAGATCACAAGATCTTGCAGTATGTCTTTTCTACAAAATATTTAAATTTGTGTCAAAGAAGGTGGTTAGAGTTATTAAAAAATTATGACATGAGTGTTCTGTATAATTCGGGAAAGGCCAATGTAGTGGTTGATGCTCTCAATATATTGTATATGGGTAGTGTTTCCCATGTTGATGATCATAAGAAAAACTTTGTTCAGGAAGTTCATTAGCTTGCCCGACTAGGTGTCCACTTAGTCGATTCAGCAGAAGGTAATGTATAGGTGCAGAATATTTCCAAATCCTCTCTAGTTACTGAGGTGAAGGAAAAACATGATAGAGATCCAAGTCTTGTTAAGTTGAAAGAGCTAGCCAGGGATCAGAAAGTGGAGGTTTTATCCCAAGGAGGAGATGGTGTTTTGCGTTGCCAGGATTATCTATGTGTGCCAGGTGTAGATAACTTAAGACAATAAATTCTTGCAGAAGTGCATGGTGCGCATTACTCGATTTATCCAGGGGCCACTAAGATGTACCGTGATTTGCGGGAGATCTATTAGTGGAGTGGGATCAATAAAGATACTGTAGAATTTATAGCTAAATGCTCTATATGTCAAAAAGTTAAGATTGAGCACCAGAAGCCTTGTGGGTCCATGCAGGAGTTCAGTATTCCAACATAGAAATGGGAAGAAGTAAACATGGACTTTACAACGGGTTTGCCTCGTACTCATCATCAGCATGATTCTATATGGGTTATCATAGACAAGATGACCAAATAAGCTCATTTTTTGCTAGTTCATACTTCCTATTCAACTGAGCATTACGCCAAACTCTATATCATAGTGTTTTTCAGGTTACATATAGTCTCAGTATCCATCATCTCAGATAGAGTTACTTAGTTTACCTCTTATTTCAGGAAAGTACTCCAAAATGGTCTTGGTACACAAGTTTATCTCACTACAACCTTTCACCCTCAGATCGATTGTCAAGCAGAAAGGACCATTCAGACTCTAAAAGATATGTTGAGAGCATGCATTATTGATTTTAAGCGAAGTTGGGATGACCACTTACCTTTCATCGAATTTGCATCCAATAAAAGCTATCATTCAAGTATTTAGATGGCTCCGTTTGAGGCTCTCTACGGTAGAAAATGCAGATCTCTAGTCGATTTGTTCGAAGTAGGTAAGGCCAAAGTAGTAGGGCCTGACTTAGTGTTTAATGCCTTAGCGAAGGTTCAGTTAATTAGAGAAAGACTTATGGCTTCCTAGAGACGACAGAAATCTTATGCAGATGTGAGGAGAAAGGATCTCGAGTTTGAGACTGGTGATTTTGTATTCCTAAAATTCTCTCCAATTAAAGGAGTAAAGATGTTTGATGATAGGCGAATTTACGCGCCTATATCAATATATTTTGCCCATATTTTAGCCTAGTTTTGAGAACTAATTATCTATTTCATGCACTTTTAGTCCTTTTTCCTATAAATGAGCTAACAAACATGATTAGCAAAGTTTCAGGTATAAATGATGCAAAATACAGCATTTTACGGCTTACTTGATGCAAAAGAAAGCTCACAAACGAAGTAAAAGGGAGCTGGACGCCTAAAGGACCAAATCTGCTGCATGGAAAATCTGTCCCGGGCTAAAACAGCAATTCTGAAGACTTTGGGGACTTACAGTCACAAAGCTGGATTTTTACAAAGATACATTAACCTAGTATAATTAGGTTATGTGTTTCACTAATCTATTTGGATTATGATATTGTAACCTTACCCTAGTACATTTGGGTCAAGGATTTCATTAGTATATTAGGATTTGGTTATTTATTTCATTAGCTTAGTAGGAGTAGGATAGGAGTATTATAAATACCCTATCATGCTAGAGATTTTGATTCATCTCCTTACAATTAAGACATCTTCTTACAATACATTCTTAATTCTTCATTCTTCACTTAATTAATTTTCTTCCATCCTTCTCATCTTCCACCACAAACACTTCTAATCTATTCTTCTATTCTTAAATTCCACAACAAGAGAATCGTTACTTGCTACGGAATCACCAAAACCACACGCCTAACACCTCTTTTACACACCATCCACCATGCAAAACGTGATATCCTCCGCATTCATGGGTAACTAAACCTCTTAGTTGGGGTCATGGAAGCCGAATGAGTTACTATCTATAGCTATGAGTTTGTGAGTTCAAGACAAGTATATTGCTTATATCATTACGCTCTTCATCTTAATCTATATTCTTTGTGGTTGCAAACGCAAGAATACGCCAGTCTAACATTTAACTTGTTCGAGAGAAAGGTTATTTGTCTGGAAAAGAGATAATGTCAAGGTAGTAGGACACCCTTTCCTATTAAAAAGCTAGTGCCGTAACTGGACTAACCTCTTGGAGAATTTGTACCGCTAGACACACTTTAAGCTCGAGAGAGTTAAAGTGAAATAGTCCTTGTTTAGGTCGAGAGACGCTTCGATTTACCATCGACTACAATTCTCTATAAGCAATTGCATGTCAAGACTCTACACACTCATAGCCAATAGAGACGTATACCTCTGAAGGTGGACATAACCCCAACGCTTCAATTCTCATTGTTTCACAACCTACGAAATACTCTCTTTTTACTTTGCTATTTTCAGCCTTTATTTCATTACTTTGGTTACTTATTACAATCCCCCCTTCTTATGAGACTTGCACCCAAAGTTTATTAATTTTGCTTACTTGGTGGCCAAGCTATTCCCTGTGGGATCGACACCCAACCCAGGTTGGGTTCTATATTTGCTAACGACCGCTTCACACTCCTACGAGAGCTGTAGATTGAGCGTTATCAAAAATTGGCGCCGTTGCCGGGGAATACGAGTGTCAATCAAGTTCGTGATAATTACTAGACCCTTTGGTCAAAGATTCTCGTACTTTCACGTTTAGTTTTTGTTTTTGTTTATTGCAGGTTTTTCTTTTAGTGCATGCCCCATACTAGAAGTTCTGGTCAACCGTTATTACCAATCAATCCTTAACCGCAACGAATTAGAAGAATGGAAGCACAAGCTGAAATCGACAGGATGGCTGCTCAACACGAGCAAGCAAGATTAACTGCTCTTGCCGCTGCTCAAGTCCAACAACAAAACATTGATAATCCTGGACGAGCAACAAATCCTGACGATGAAGATTTAGGAGATGACGAGTTGATAAACCCAAGGCATGGCGCTGAAATAGCAACACCTGCCAATCGAAGAGGTCGACAAGCTCGGTACAGATATGATCGCCAACCTTTGCAACCAGCTTTCGACGATGATGATGATGATCTTGATGGTGCCGGAGCCACTGGAGCTATAATTCCACCACCATTAGCACCCGGAGCCAAGTTCAATATCACAAGCACCATGATTCAGTTATTGCAACTCAAGGGATTATTTGGTGGACTAGCAGGCGATGATCCGAATATGCATCTCATCAACTTTATTTCTACATGCAAGTCTTTTGGCAATCCTGGTGTTGGTCAGAATGCTATTCGATTACGTCTATTTCCATTGTCTCTCTTTTTACTCTCTTTTTACTTTGCTATTTTCAGCCTTTATTTCATTACTTTGGTTACTTATTACAATCCCCCCTTCTTACGAGACTTACACCAAAAGTTTATTAATTTTGCTTACTTGGTTGCCAAGCTATTCCCTGTGGGATCGACACCCAACCCAGGTTGGGTTCTATATTTGCTAACGACCGCTTTACACTCCTACGAGAGCTGTAGATTGAGCGTTATCAATGTTCGAAAAGAAGGGAAAGCTCAGTCCCTAATATGTTGGTCCTTATAGAATTCTCAATCTCTTTGGAAAGGTAGATTATGAGCTCGAGTTGCCTTCAGATATAGATTCAGTACACCCTATATTCCACATCTCTTTGCTAAAGAAATGCATAGTGACCCAATAATCATAGTCCCTTTACAGGACATAAATATTCAGAATAATTTCTCTTACGAAGAGGTTCCATTTCAGATCCTCAAATATTAGATTTGCAGACTGAGGAACAAAGAAGTTTCCTTAGTCAAAGTTCTTTGGCGGAATCAGTCCATTGAGGAAGCTAATTGGGAAGCAGAAGAAAATATGCAAACCAAGTATCCTTACCTCTTCTTCACAAACTCTGACTCAGCTTAAGGTAATAGTCTTCGTTAGATCTACTTGGTTCCATGTTCGGATATAATTATAAATTTGGGATTGCTTAACTTTGCAAATTCAGTCATGCATTAATGAATAATTTCAGACATGCACTCATACATCAGATATGCATGTTCAGTATGAAAATTTAGCTTATCAGTAGCTTCCATCATGTTTTCTGTGCATCAGATATATATGATTAGTGTGAGAACTCAGCTTATCAGTAGTCTAGTCATGTAGTCATGTTTCAGTACGCATGTTCAGTATGTTAGCTCAGTCTATCATTATTTCTTAGCTTAATCAGTCTCATTCGAGGACGAATGTTCCCAAGGGGGACATATTATAATAACTCGTATTTCCCTGGCTAGCTTTAACTCTCAGTCCATGGGTTACCCAATATAAAATTTTGAAATACTCAGTAATTTTCATTTTAGATCTTGCCATTGCATAGGAACTTTAATTAGCTTTCCAACGATATAAAATTCACCCTAATTTGATACTCAGGTGAAGATTTATAGTTATTTTTGTAAAATGGTGTACCAACTAGCACTCTGGCACGTCGTGGAGCCAGGTCAAATGGCATTTTGAAATTTCCAGTGAAACTCCATGATACCACTACATCGCTCCACCAGTTATTTTCATAATTATCTAATTTCAGTATTACAATGTGATGTCACCACATCGCGATGATCTTCTAGGTCTCATCCTAATTGGCAATGTGATACCACCGCATCGCGCCACCAATTAGATCCTAGTTGAAAGTTTCCAGAGACATGGCGTGATACCTCTACGTCACGCCAGGTGACCATTTTGAAAAATTTTAATAGAAATTAAAATCTTCATCCAGGGTTAAATTGGTATTTTCCCATGATTTTATTCCATTCAGGTGTGAGATTAAAGACCTAAAAATGTTTTAAGTCATTCATTATTTAATTTTTCTCCAAATAAAAGCATTCTCTCTTAAGGAAACAAACCCTAGATTCAAGAAATTAATAACAAGCCTAAGAATTTTCTTCAAGAACTTCAAGAATTATCATTCCAAGGTATGTTAGGTGTTCATCCATTGGCCCCTTTTACCCATAGAGTCCACAAATCCATTTTCAATCTACAAGATTGTTGAATTATGAATTTCCATGTTTGAATTGAATTGAATTGAATTCATGTTCATGTTATTGTTGGGTTTTAGTTCATGATTAAATTACAAACTTTTATAAATTGAATCATTGTATGTGTTGAATTACAAGATCTTCAAGATAAACCCTTGAATTTGTAAGTTGATTGATGCAGCCATGATAACTATGTTTGTTAATTGTTTTACGATCTAAGCATACTCCCCATGTTTTTGATAAAATGCCTAGGTGAATGAAATAGTGCCATTATAACATAATAGCATGTATTCTCCATTTATGTATGGGAAAATGTATTACAAGTGTTTGCAAATATGTCTCACTGAGTGGATTGTGATCAAGTAGCCATTATTATGTTTTCAAGATTATGCTATGCTATACTTTTAATGCTATCGACTCCTAGAGGTATTTAATACCCAAAAAATTTGTTTTTTAATTAGAGACAATGTCAGCTATAGAATAGTATCAGTCATGTCACGATCAGTAGTACTCTTACTTAGTTACAGAATATCATAGAACTCTGTTAGTTTCAAAACTCAGGAAAACTCAGTAAACTTAGTATCAGTCCAGTCAAATTCAGTACTATCAATTTAGTATTTTTCAAATTGGATTAGGATTCAACACCGTGTGAACCTAAGGATGGGGGCTCACCTACCAGTAGAGGTGTGACCCTTAGAAGCAATCTTTACATTCCAGAACTACGTAGCTCGAGTAGGTTGAGTCATCAACCTGGCATTTGTGGGTGGATAAGGTTTTTTAACCTGCCAGATGAGGGTTCCACCATTCTCATTAGAATACCTGCCAGATGAGGGTAACTCTCAGCTTGCCTTTATGTATGGCACAGTATTAACACTCTTCCATTTACGGTTATAAATTATACCCCAACTCAATTATCTTATCTTATTTGGGGCATGTTGGTTAGATGATTACCTCCCATAGTTTTAGTCTCAGTCTTCAAAATAGAACTCAGTTTAGTTCTACAGAATTGGAACTGTTAGATATAGTCAATCATTATCAAAAATTCAGTTACTAGTAACTTCATATTATCAGTTTCTCATCATTAGAATTCAGTAGTAAGCTTTAGAAAAGCTCGGTTACAGTATATATATGGATAGTATTGTATGCTTAGTATTTATAGTAGTTGATATATTCCATGTACACTTATGTTTAATCACTCTATATCATTCAGTCAGTTATTGGTCATACATATGAACCCCTGCATTCAGCCTTACCTAATCTAGCATACTAGTACATTCCACGTACTGATCATATGAATAGGTGTAATGCCCCGAGTCTGATAAGTTATCAGGAATGTCATCAAACCTTCTGCCCCACTGTGACAACTTCTGTGATAACTTATCAGATTTGTGATAAGTTATCACAAATGTCATCAAACATGCTTTTAATTTTTGGTGTTCTACCTAAGTTTGACGACATTTGTGATAACTTATCATAAATCTGATGAGTTATCACACAAGCCGTTAGAAGTGCTTCCAGGTGGATTCTTCAAAAATCAATTATTTTCACCAAAAATTGTCCTTATTGACGTAGCTTTCATGTATTTCCATGCATCTTGACTTTCCTACAAAATCACATGAAATATATTAAAAAATAATTGTAGTTATTTAAGAACTTACAATTATTCCTAGTTAAAAGTCATAAATGTGCTAACAGAGTGCTAGCACATCAATACGCTCATCTCAAAAAACAATTGCTTGTCCTCAAGAAACTACATAATACAAAACTATGATGCTTAACCAAGAGACACATAAGATGCCTATGATAATTGATTATCAAGTTTAGTTCAAAACACATTACCCTCTCTATTTTCAATCACTTTAAACCCAACTATGTATATCAATAAGGATCAACAATGTGACATAAGGTAATCCATATATGAAATCAATTTAGCAACAATAACTATGCCTATATACAAATTTCACTACCCAAACAAGTAGGCAACTAGCAATGCAACCAATGTTCCCTTACAACAAAGAAGTCCCTTCTCACTCATGTATGAAATCAAGTATGTAAATGCAGGGACAGTCAAGAGACACTCACTCTTAGAAGGAAGTTCCAGTCAATGTATTCCAAATACCATAAGCTTGCTCTTATTTTCATTACTGAAGCTTTCAGACAGTTAAGTTAGGATCACTATAGGACTTTTCTTCAGCTTGTAATGTAGGCTCGGGGATGGTATGATACACCAGGATATTTAAAGTAACTAAGCCTCATTGGCACTATACTATTTTTGGGTTCTCACTTATCAACCTTTACCTTATTTCTCCCTTCTTTGATTAAGTAAATTTAGGATAGGTGTGGTCATTTAGTCATTCATTTTTTTTCACAACTTTTCTTTTCTCATTCTTTTTCTACCATACTCAGCCTTGCATATATATATATATATATATATATATATATATATTTGGTTTTTTTATTACCATTCTTCATACTTACTTTACGTCATGCACCCCTATGATAGCCATCCTTAACTTAGGCTATTTGACTAAGTCAAACTGCACAATATCCAAGGAGGACCAGGGACAAAACAGGTTCATTGTGATACAAATGGGAAGGCGATAGGTATAATAAAAAGAATAGGAATTCAAGCTCAAAATCAGGATCAAGGGATATTATTCACACATGGAAGGCCATTTAGGCTAAAAGTGGGCTAATATCAACAATGGCCTATGAGCCTTTCCTAACCTCTATCATACAACCAAGGCAAGACTAATCGGGCAAGTTATGAATTTCTTACACAATCGGAACTAGGTAGTATCTCATATACGCATGGCACAAAGGTACATCACAAGCTACTACCCATTCGGTTCATGCAATTTTTAGCAGTGATTATCATGTCCCTAGTACTAATTCCATAAAAAGATTCACAATAGTCACTTATAGATGCACACCACACAGTTACCAGATAGACAATTGGAGAGGTATTTATTATTCCAAGAAAAATCAACAAAAATATGTCAACTATCCTAAATAATTATTTTTCTCCCAGTTAACCACAACACATTCAAAACAAATATAATACGCCTAAACATGTCGGCTCTACTTGGAACAAGACTTTGGGGAAAAGAGCCATGGCAACAAAAACCCCAAGAGGACATCAAAACCCACAATTAGCCCCACCCTCAACTTAAAATCATGCAAGGTCCCCAATGCGTCAAACAAAAATAGGAGAGTTAGAAACATACCTGTGGCACCATGGGTGCGAAGATTTGATGTCAATCACATAATACGAATACAAACAACAAAATACCTTGGGTTGCCACCCAAGGAGCACCTAATTTAGTGTTGCGGCATGACCTGACTCAGGTTTTATCTCCACCTTGAGGAAATGAATTTCACCTCCAACTTAGAGTCCATCTTCTTGCCCCGATCTTAGGGTGGTGGTACAAAAATTAAGAAGCCGAGTAATAGATCATGCATGGTAAACGACTCGGTCTTAAAGTGAGGGGTGTTTTTATATTGCTTGTGTAATGTAAAATCAAGAATATAGGATTATTGTTCCTCATCTTTACACTCTTATACTATTTCAAATGAATCCACAGACAAGATATCATCTAAACATAATGTCGAAAAGTTCTTTGAATGAGGCCCAATCAATTCTACTTCAAAATTTACACTATCTACTACATACTCACTTTTACTTACCTTTTCAATGTCAGTCTCAAGATTAAGATGACAATCGAGTGGTTGCGATTATTGACTTTTCTTCTCAAATTGGCTAATGTCCTCCTCATATTCTTTTTTGTTTAGCAACTACAAATATGGTGAGAGTGGTAACTCCTTTAGCTTGTCCCATAGCTATTCTTGATTCTCTAAAATTTGTTTCATTAATTTGTTTGCTTGAATCATGACAGCACAGATATCTTCAGTATGATCACTTTGACCACAAGACAAACACCAAGTTACAGTAAGTAGGACAATATCCACATTATATTGTGAAGGTCCAGTCTATGCACTTTCAGGTAAATCTAGACAATAATCTTCAAAATATGGTTCCCCACAATAATAAAAAGAATCATCATCACTCAAAAAACCATCTATCAAGGCTTACATCTCAAGAAAGGTATGATAAAAAAAAAAAAAAAATATAAAAAAAAAAAACTAAACAAATATTTACAAGTTTGAATTCAAGCAAGTAAACTAAAATTCCAAATCAACTCAATACGCCAAATTATTCCCCGACAACGGCGCCATTTTTGATAACTCTGAACTTACACATTAATTTAGTGCAAGGCGATCATCATTAATATATTTAGTAAACTTTGGAGTTGGGGTCGAATCCATAGGGAACAATATGAGTGGCGATTAAACTAATTTTGAACTAAATCTACAAGTAAACCATAATCACTTGAACCTTAACCAACTATTAAATCAATGAAAGAACAGTTACACATCCCATAACCCTAGTTGTGGGTTTTAGTTACTCATAAGATAGAAGGAGATAACAATGATTGGATTCATAATTTAAAGCAATTAAACTTACAAAAGATGAAATCCAAAGTTGATTCTCCTCCAAATACAATAAGAACTTCCCACAACTAAATTAAAGGATTAAAAATGGAATTACAAACTCAGAGCCCAGAAAAAAGTAAACTGGTCTATGGAATAAGTTCAAGATGTTCCCCTCACAATGAATGAACCCTAAAAGCTGCTATTAATACCCCCAACTTAATAAAATTCAAAATTAACAAATTTAGAATATTCCTTTTCGGTAAGGAAATTTATGATAACTTATCACAAATCTAATAAGTTATCAGGAATGTCGTCAGACCTTCTGCCCCATTGTGATAACTTCTGTGATAACTTATCACATTTATGATAAGTTATCACAAATGTCGTCAGACATGCTTTTAGTTTTTGGTGTTCTACTTAAGTGTGACGACATTTGTGATAACTTATCATAAATTTGATAAGTTATCACACAAGTCGTCAGAAGTGGTTCTAGGTGGATTGTTTAAAAATCAATCATATTTACCAAAAATCATCCTTCTTGACGTATCTTTCACATATTTCCATGCATTTTGAATTTCCTAAAAATTCACATGAAATACTATAAAAAACAACAGTAGTTACTTAAGAACTTATAATTATTCTGAGTTAAAAGTCTTAAATGTGCTAATAGAATGCTAACACATCAGATTAGCATCACCACTCCGCTTGACATTGAAGCACTTGCTAGAAACTATGTCTTCCTTCTCTCAAGGTTTTGATCATATGAGATCCACAAATAGATCATGTATTGAGACTTATAGAGGTGGTAGTAAGAGACCATGCCATCAGGATAGTGCTATTGGTATTTTATTTGGGAGTAAGGATCTTTTTTATGGAGGTCAGATTCACTTGTAGCCTATTGGTTCCACGTAGGTGGTGTTTTAGACTATGGGTGGATCTCAGTTTAGTCATAGTGATTACAGTGGGCAGAGTTCTTATCAAGCCTTATGTAGTTTTTCGTTCTTCCGGTTATGGCAATCATTCTGGATTAGGAGGGACAGTATCTCACAGTATTCTAGAAGCTTTTTTTAGTTGTGGTGATATGGGACATTGGTCCATGGAGTTCTCCCAATAGAAGTTGGTTATTCAAATAGAGTGAGCATTTATTCTATGCCAGCCTAGAGTTCTTGAGGTAGGCTATGATAGTGATACGGATAATCATGGTAGTAGAGATTTCTCTTAGTGTTTTTTGGCTAGTCATTTAGGCTTAGTTTATGTCTCTCACCAGGTTAGGGCTTCAAGAGGTTTCTACGACTGTACAGGGATCACTCATTGTTCTAGAAAGTGTCACCGACATGGAATTTCTAATTATTTAGCTTATTTATATAAAATTCATAGTGTTGTGGCCTCGTCAGTTGGAGATAGTGGTCTTAGGGCCTTAGTTGATGATTCAGTCAGTTGGTTCAACTTTGGACCCATTCAGATTTATTCTTCCTTAGACCCATCAGGCATGTGATTGCGGACTTCACCATGATATATGTGCTTTTATTTCCCGCATTTACCTTTTTATTATGTGTATTGGAAATTTTGTACCATCAATGATTATATGTCTTGATAAGTTCATATTTGTTATTGTATGCCTTGTTATTAAATTAATGACAATAATATTACCCTGTGGATTATTTTTTTAGTAGTGAATGGAGTAGGTTCGTGTTGATATTTCCTTAGAGGTGTAGCATTTGGCTTCAAATGCCATTTACTTTGGTATATTGGAATTATTGTGGCTCTTGAGTGGTACTTGTTATTGATTTTCATTTTTGTATACATTGTTCCTTATATTGATGTTCATATTTCTATTATTGCCATTACTTTTGTCATTATTGGAATTTCTTGAGGCAACTAATTTTCTCTAGATACATAATTAGACTAGTATTGTCTTATTAGAATTTTTCCTTTTACGTGGTTCTTATTTATTGGCTCGACAGCTATATCCTGGTTGGATGATTTACCTTTTGTAGCAAGGCGAGGCTAGTTGTTTTCCTCTTTGTTATTTGCTATAGATTGGTGTTGTGTCAGATACTCTATTCTTACTATGAAGTGGTTCTTGCATAAGCAGAGTCAGAGAGTTGAAGACAGGTGATATTTTATGTGACCACTTCTTAATTCGGCAAATTAAAATTCTCTAGCTTGAGTTACTTAGTTCATGTTTTGGTAGTGGTAATGAACTAGACATAGGTGTCAAGTTTAGTACTTCCTTCCTCAGTGAGTTAATTTATGGTTTGTTTGAGTTATGATTGTCCTACTTAGGTGGATTTAGGAAATTCCCATTTCAGAGTTTGTTCTCCTTGATAATACTTGCCTATGAGTACTCTTTACCAATATAGTGTGTTGGTCTGGTTGTTTTTTTGGCTAAAGTTGTATTTTTCTTAGTTGCTAAAGTTTTTGCTATTACTAGTGTGAGTTGCAGGCTTGGGAGTTCTTGAGTATTCTTTGATAGTGCATGCCCTCAAGCACGTAATAAGTTGATTTATTGTGTTTTCAATCGGTTATTTATTTGCTATTGAAACTTTGTTTTTCAACTATGATTTGATTTTGGGCTCAAATATGTTAATATAGACTTATTGTTTCAACTTTGAGTTGACGTCTTAGAATGATGATTTACAAGTTATGATAGATTTACAGTATGAATGACTAATTGTCTTCATGTTTGGCTTGGGTATTTAAGATCGAGTGATTCAGCCTTGGTGTTGAGATTTTATCTTGGAGTTGTAGAGCTTAAGTGCAGCCTTTATTTTTTATTTATGTTAGCTCATATTTCATGTACAGGCTGATTGAGCCTACTCTGTGGTTACCAAGTACGTCTTATTGACTTTGGATGGACTAGATTTGACGGGTAGTTAGATGATAACCATGGACTTAGTATTGGTTCCTTCACCTTTGACCTTGGGTCTTCAACATTGTTTGAGATTTATAAATGATAACTTAGTGGGAGTAGTATATTTGAGTTAGGTTCAGCATGGCTTCATTCTCTATTAATGAGATAGAGTTAGATTCATCTTGGCTTCATTCTCTATTGATGAGACATACTAGAATGAATCATCTAGAGGTAAGTAGTAGTGCTTTGGACTACTAGATTTTATTTTTGAGGATTATTCGAACTGATTGTAGCATTGGTTTAGATTCCAGACCTTAGCTGTCTCCATCTATGGGCCTAGGCTGTGCCTTATGAGCTTAGTCTCATGTTTTTCGTATGGACTTTCAGTAGATTAATTTTTGTTCTTTGAGTTTTTGTGATAAGAAAGTGTAGGTGGGACTTAGGTGATTTTCCTCATGGTGTGGGGTGGATAGCAAGTGTGAGATTTTAAAGAAAGGTTATATTATGATTGGAGTCAGTTGTAGGACTCATGACCTGGTTTGGTTTTCTCATTGATGAGCCTTTGTTTATTTGTGAAGGTATCGAGATGGTACTAGTGTGTCGAGGTTTGGATTTCTATGTATTAGCCTTCTTTGGTTTTGTTGGAGACCACTTTGTGGTGGAGGTTGAGTTTTGACTATTTGGAGTTAATGTGAGAGAGCTGGTTAAAAAAGCGATACCTATAGCAAAATCCTTTGGGAGTGTTCTATCTTCTTAGAGGTTATCTTGGAAGTCGTATGATATGCCATGGTTTTATGACATTTACGATTCTTAAATTTGGAGAATATGTATGTACTTAAGGTTATTTTGTTGGGTTTGATGTATTTTTGTAGTGACTTTACAGGAAAGTAGGTGTTGGAAGCTAATGATAGAAAACGGAACTAAAAGCCAAAAAATAACCACTTGCTTTTGATCCTACACCCCATAGGTACCACTGACTAGGTGTAGGTTAGTTCTCAGGTGTCAGAAATTTAATTCCAGAGATATTTTTTTAGAGGACTGCCTACGGCCCCCACTTATGCGGCATAGGTTCCACCTACGGCCCATAGGTGGGTCCATATGTTGTCACCGATACACTTTTCTCAGATCGTTTCGAATTGATTTCTTAGGGTTTCTGAGTAACCTAAATACACTCCTATGATTTATTTAGTCATTGTAATGTATGTTTAATCAAGTTTTCCTCTTTTATTTAGGATTTTATTTCTAGGGTTTCTAGTGAATCTATAAATACCCTTTTACGTTTCTTAGCGAGATATGCTAAGATAGACCATTTGGGGCTAAGTTTACTCACCATGTACACTTGTGCTCTTGTTATTGATTTTTTATTCAATTTGAGACATTGGATTTTCTTCTCTCATTATTGTGAGACTGATTCTGTAATTTTGACTATGAATTCCGTGAATGATATCAGAACTATTAGAAAATAATTTCCTAAGCTAGGGTTGTGGCAGATAAATGAAGTAAAGGAAGTGCCAAGTCATTTAACATAAAGATTCTTTCATGTGTTGTGATTTTCTCTGATTTGATTGTCTTTTTAATGGGTGCACATATTAGGATCTTACTTTTATTCACTACTAGCCTGATCGATGGTAGCGATTGGGAAAAGAGTATCATAACTGTGATTTGGAGATAATTGCCAAAAGAAGCTTACCTGCACCATCTATTTAAGAAGATTAACTTTCATTTAGTAAGTTGAGGCTCAAAAGGTTATAGTTAAACTGGGACCTAGGATAAGGGTTAGTACGGCGACACCTTCAGACTCAAAAAGTAAATGGTGAATTCTATCAATTAGTCCACAAGACAGTTGATGGTACATAACTTATCAAATTCTGCAAACAACGTATTGGAAATTCTGATAGCGCACAATAAATCTACAGAGTTAGAATCCAAGGGGAACACAAACCTCATATTTATCTTAGATTGATTAAACACACAAGCATCCAACCATGTTATGTTTTACTACTTTACCAAATCCCCCCATTACTTTTTGTGTTGCTTGATGATTTCAACGTGTTAAAGAATGACCTCTGACGTATTCCCTATGGGATCGACCCCAACCTAGTTGGGTTACTATATTTTTATTTGACCACTTTATCCTTTAATTAGAGGTGTAGTTTGGACGATATGAAAATTTTTGTGTCGTTGTTTGGGAATATGCTCGTAATTTGACTGATTGGAGTTGTTGAAGTTGTCAGCTTTTTTAATATTCTTCTTCGAGCATACTCTAGTGTATGCCTACTTTTCTTGATATGACAAATTGGCCAGAGGAAGTGTGAAGTAATGAAGACTTTTATATTATTACGCCTTATCCTTTTGATACGCTGTGGTACTGCAAGAGTGTGGTATAAATAGTATGGGAAAACAAGGAGAGCCTATTAGAAACATTGACACACCTTGCAAACAAAAATCATAATCTTATTCAAAAGGTTGATAGTCTTGGCTTTTATATTCACCACTTACAAGTAGAGTAGAATGCAAAAGTTGTTGCGTGTAATTCCCAACAACTTAGTTATGGGTGGTGTAAGACTAAAAAAATTCGACAAAGCCTACTTAAGGTGCTGAAATTGGAGGAGTTAACAATTGTTCATAATCTTATGGATAGTTTCACTATTAAGGAGAGCATATTAGACTTATGTGGAGATATAAATAAAAATAAGATTCCTGAGTTAGGGAATATTGGACCTCAATCTAATTATTTTTCCACACTATTTTTGGATAGTAAGATCCTAATCGAGCTATCCAAAGTAGAAGAAATGTGCAAGAAAGAGGAAACATATATCTATATTCTTGAATTTGTTGATTCAGAAACAAAGAATTACATTCCTCAAGTAAGGTTCAAGAAGTACAACATGCCTCATCTATTTGTTGGGTCCTTTTTTTATACCACCACCCTTGAGCATAATGGAAGATCAAAAAACAATTAGGGGTGGAATTCATAAGTTAAAAGTGGAAAAGGAAAATTGGAGGCCAATTCTTGGGCTACCTTAATGAAGTTTTAGTAATCAAGTTACCCATGGGCTTCTTGGTGAAGTGTGAGTAACTAGCATAGCCCCATAATGTTGAGATGGTAAATTAGGCACTGCTTGGGAGGCAACCCAATGGATTTTGTTACTTGTATTCGTGTTATTATGATTGACGTTAGATGTATGCACCTATGGTGCCATGGGTATATTTCTAACTCGATTGCCTTGTAGCATCCCAATACATTGGGGATAATTCATGTCCTAATTTGATGGTGGGGCTGCTTGTGGGTCTTGATGTCCTCTTGGGGATTTTATTATCAAGCCTTTTTTTTCTTAGAGTTTTATTCCTAGTAAAGCCAACATGTTTAGGTGTATTGTGTTTTTTTTGTGATGTTTTGTGTTTAAGTTAAACATGTCAACTGCAATTTTTCTTTAAGTTAAACCAACATGTTTTATAAAAATGATACCCCTCTAAAAATGTTTAGGTCTTCCTAGGACATTGTTCAAGTTAACTTAGGAAAATTGCCAAAGTTGAGGGTGGATGTCATAGGGGTGCATAATGTGAAGTGGGTATGTAGAAGGGTAAAATAAGAGAAAAAATAATAGGGTTGTGGTAAAACGGAGAAAAAGAATGCATAAAAGAAACTAAACATAAATTGAATGTGGAATAAAAGAATAAAAAAGGATAAATAAGGATGAGATAGAAGAAAATTGGTTAATAAGTCGACCGCAAGTTAATTGTAGTTTCAAGGGACCTTCATCACTAAACATGTCCATACGTATCATCCCAGCCCCAAGCCTATATTACAAGCTGAATAATGTCCTGTAGTGATCCTAACTTGATTGTCTGAAAGCTAAGGTAAAGAAAATAAGGTCAAGGCTATGGTATTTGATACGCATTGGTGGAACTTCTCTTATGAGTATGAGTGTCTCCTGACTTTCCCTGCATTAACATGCATGATTTCATATGAGTGATTTGGGACTTCATTGTTGTGAGGGCACGTGAGTTGTGTTCCTAGCTGCTTACTTGTTTTGGTAGTATAACTTGTACATATGCATGGTTTTTTTTTCTAATATAATGTTATATCTTGATTTCTTTGTGTCACATTGTTGTGCTTTATAGATATGCAGTTGGTTAAAGTATTAAACTTAAAAGTGTAATGTGTTTTAAGCAAAATTTGATGATTGACTATCATAGGTATCTTAGGTTACTCTTTGTTAAGCATCGTCATATGTTTTATTGTGTTTTTGTTGCTTGAGGACATTCAACGTTTAAAGTTGAGGGTCTTCAAGTAGAACTAATGATTCTTAAACTTGGAGAATATTCCTGTACTTAAGGCTATTTTTTCGGGTTTGATGTATTTTGGAGTGACTTTAAAGGAAACTAAGTGTTGGAACCTAGCTGGAAGAAAATGAAATAAAAAAACAAAAAATGACCAGTTTACCATCTATGCCCTGTGTATAGGTGGGTCCATAATTGTCAAAAATTGATTTCCAGATATTAGTTTTTGGAGGACTACCTACGCTTCCCCACCAAAGGGGCGTAGGTACCACCTATGGCTTGTAGGTGGGTCCGTAGGTGGTCTCCGACACATATTTCCCGAATCATTTCAAATTGATTTCTTAGGGTTGCTGTGTAACCTAAATACACTCGTATGATATTTTTAGTCATTATTATATATGTTTAGTCAAGTTTTCCTTTTTTAAGATTTGATTTCTAGGGTTTCCATGTAATCTATAAATACCCTTTTTAGATTTCTTAGCAAGATATGTAGAGGTAGGCCCTTTAGGGCTAAGTTTACACACCATATACTCGGTTATTGTTTTGGTTTGTTATTCAATTTGAGACTTTGGGTTTTAGTCTCTCATTATTTTGAGATTGATTCTATAATTTTGTCTATGAATTCCATGAATTATCTCATAACTATAAGTTAATTCCCTTAGCTAGGGTTGCGGGAACCCTGGCAGATCAATAAAGTAGAGGAAGTGCCAAGTCATTGTAGATAAAGCCTCTTGCATGTATTTTTTCTTTCTTTGTTTTGATTGTCTTTTTAATAGGTTCACATATTAGGATCTCGCTTATATTCACTACGAACATGACCGGGAGGTAGCGATTGGGAAAACAAGATCACAACAGTAATTTGAAGTTAATTTCCAAAATAATCTTACCTATACTACATATTTAAGACGATTATATCTAATAAGTTGAGACACAAAAGGGATTAGTTAAATTGTGATCCAGGATAAGGGTTAGTAACGTGATACCCTGACACTCAAAAGGTAAAGGTTGAAATCTATCAATGAGTCCCCAAGACAATTGATGATACATATCTTATAAGATTCTACAAGCAAGGTATTGGAATAGAATGATGGTGCATGATAAATCTACGGAGTTAGAAGCTAGGTCAAACACAAGCCTAGTGTTCTTCTTAGATTGATTACAACTACAAGTATCAAACTTTTGTTATGTTTTACTACTTTTGAAAATTCTCATCTTACTTTTCATACTGCCTGGTGATTTCAACAAATTCGAGAAGGATTTCTGATGTATTCTACGAGGGATCGACCCCAACCTAGTTGGCTTACTATATTTTGCTTCGAACACTTTATCCTTTAATTGGAGGTGTAGTTTGGGAAATATCATCGTGCTCAAGGCATATAGGACTAGTACCTCACCCTTTAGAGATTTTGAGATCTTTCAATCCATTAAATTTAGAGGATGAAAGTCCTTTTAGTAGTGGATATTAAATAACCGTCAAGGTTATTTCCTTGATTTGCATGCATTTATGATATTTCAAGCATTCCCATATGGGGTATAGGTCATTTATGACTTGCTAAAACTGTTATTTGTTGATCTGATAGTTCATTTAGATTTTAGGCTCCTTTCCTATATTGGATATTTTACTATTTAGAATTTAGTCTTCGACTAATATCCTAGTAGATGACCCCAAATGAGAATTTATACAACCCTATCAGCTCTGAAACATTGAATTTAGGCAAGGTGGACTCTTCGTTTGGTTCCCTAGGCACCCGAGCACTCATATCGACCTATTGTTTAGAATGTTAAGAAATTGGAAATTATGTGTGGGACCTACATTTTGTTGAAATGACCTCAGATAAAAATTTTGATGGATCCATTGAGTTAGCAATATCTAAATTGGTGTGCTTGCATAGTTCATTTGTCTTTTACAGGACTCTAGATGGATCCCGAGGTTTTGGCGAATTCTTGTGCACCTAAAATCGCGGACCATGGATTGCGTCGTGATCTGGCAGCACCAGTAAGGGTCGTGATTGTGATATTTCAAGTTGTGAACATGACTCCTTGGGAAGCCTAGTAGAACTGCTATCGCAGTTGGGTAATATCGTGATCGCGACATCCTCGTCTTATACCCTGCATCACGATTTTAATTATTGGATCATGATAGCGAGACACAAGCACCTGAAATGGGTATAATACCCTTTTCTCAACCTATTTTTGTCATTTTCTCATCCATTTCCAAAATAAGTAAACCCTAGAAGTTGGGAGAGCTTTGGATTGAAGTTTGTAGAAGATTTGGGGAGCTTGATTATCAATTATTTTTTGTATTCCCTTTGAATTCATTGTAAGATTCCTTTACTTTCTTGATAAAATCTTATAAATAAGGGCTTTAAATTCATAAACTTTAAAGGTTGATTTTGGACCCGATTTGTACTCCGTTTGTGATTAACTTTTGAACAAAACTTCTTCGAGGGACCACATGATGAATTCGATTTTGCATTCTATTAACGAGCCTTATCATCCCTATCTTGACAAAAAATTTGACCCAACCTATTATATGAAAATGTTTGAAAATGTGGGTATCGTTTGGCTCTGAATGATGCATAGATTTAAATTTTGATAGCGCAGTGAAATTTTGAGAATCAAGTAGTGAGGACAAATATTTTGTGGATAATTCAAGGATTTGTGGTTCATCTTTGATGTAGGCTTGTGTATACATTTCTTATCGAGATGATGTGTTTCATAGTTTGCATGTGAACGTGAATATTAAGATTTCTTATGGGTATAACACCATGAATTAGTCTTGATTATTGAGGTTTGGGGATTAGATGGGTGATTTGACCCTTAAGTTGAAATACTTATTATACCTCTACAATCCTGTTACCCTAGGTTGTTAGAAAATTAGTTATAGATGAGACAAATAAATACTTAGAAATACTTATGTATTACCCAGTGGATTGTGATGGTTTTCCCTGAATTATGAGGTGAGGTTATGAATATGCCAAATGTACATTTGGGCCCAAGGCCATGATTATGATATTGTAGAAATTATGGATATATTCATGGGTCAGAGAACATGTTCTTGATATTGATTGGTTTGGTTCAAGGAAGTATTCCATCCTTGTAGAAAAAATGGTTGTAGTTTATCGACGTATTTTCGTTTATGATTTCATTATCTTAATAGTGGTGATGGCATGCATAGGTTCGGTACGTTCATGATGACTAAATACAGTAAATGGTATGATTCCAACTAAAATATGATTTAACTACTATTTTTCCTAAAAAGTGATTAAAGCCCACTTTTCACCTTAAAAATGAATTTTTTTGTTGAACCATACTATCGTAACAGATGACTTATGAGTAATGATATTAAAAATAATTTTTTAAAAATTCAACCAAGGTAGATTATGGTCCATGATTTGATACTACTATTTACTTCTATCATGAGGGACTCCAACCCTTTCTACACCTTTATCATAATTTAGTCTCAAAGTTTACCTCTGGTAATGTATTTATGGATTTACATTCTTTTAGTTATGGTTTCAGTCCGTGAATGTATTACGTATACACACCTCTCTTGTACTAGATGGAGAAGGTAACGATAATAATGATGTTGATTTTGATGATTGGAAATCCTAGATTGGGACCAGGTTGATGTGTATGAGTACTCCTGAATCCCTTTGTTCATGGGTTGTTGTGCCAAATATGGGCGCTCGCCATAGGTCTTGCTTTAGTGAGTTGTTGAGCTAGAACAGGTGCATATACTAGGTTACTTATGGCATTAGGACTGCTTCTAGTATTGTGGATTCTATTTGCATTCATCCTTGCATGTGCATTTCCTATCACCAGTATGTGCCTATATCTATTAGGCTTATGGGGACTTGCATAGGTATCGGTGATGAGTATGAATGATGGTGTGTTATATATTGATTGAAATTTTTGAGCCTAGGGTGGTGGGGGTTCGTGAAAGGCTCCGTTAAGTATTTTTTGTTCAGACTTGTCGTCTACTGGCCTTTTCATTGCTAATATTATTATTATGGTATTTGTTAAGGATAGTTGGACTAGCCTAGTTAATGATTCAATATTGAAATTTAAGTTATGATTCTAACTTTTTTCCTCTTATAGTTATATGATTACGCATGACTAGTCTATAATTAGGCATTCCTAGATCTAACTATGATTATGAGGCGTTAGGAGCTAGTCTAATGATTTAGGTTGTACCATGAGCTAAACCTATTTATACACACACACACACACACATATATATACATATATATATATATTGGTATATCTATGTATATGTAGATATCGTATTACCGTATATCCCTTCGTCCCTTCATTTATTCGTATTGTATTATTCATCTCATGGCCTTGTATATTATTATACATCCTTCTTTCGCCCTTTATTTTTATATTAGCTAGTGATATACGGTATAGTGTTGAGGTTCCTGAGTATGAATAGAATGGGATAGTTCATGCTTAATACCTTTTTAGCCTTATTATTTTAGTTTCTTAGACATGAATAAGATAGTTTAACCATATTATCTCATTAGCATTATGATGCGATTTTAGACACTTGGTTGTAGTTTACATTTCTGCTTACATGTTATGTATATTTTCATTATCTTAGGATCTCAGTTGGTTGTTGCCTACTGAGTACCACGTGTTGGTACTCATACTACGCTTTTGCAGCCTACAAATCAAAATACGAGTTTTCTCCATTATTATGTGAGTCGTTTGGAGCAGCTATGGTTCGGAGATGAATGGTGAGCTCCTGACGTTTGAAGTATTACTTTCCTTCTCTTTATTTATTAGACTTATCTCTATGTTTTATTTAGAGGAGGTTGTATATGTATACTCATTTGGTACTTCATTTTGGTATTTTATCACATTAGAAGATCTTGTACTAATTCCACTGCATTTTGGGATTATCTTGTGCATGTTAGTTATTTATTACATCCATTCCGCATTCTTCCTTCATTCTTTTGGTAGTTCAATACTTGCCATTCGAAACTATGGGATTGTTTTGCTTACTGGTGAGTTATAGTATACGCCATGATGAACTTAGAAATTGGGTCTTGACAAGTTATGATTGTATGATCTTTACTTACTATTATAGTTTTATTTATTTATTCATGCACAATAGTTTCGGAGATTATTTCTAGTTTTGCTCTTTTACCTTGACTTAGCTTATTTATCTTCCATTTTATCATCTTTATAACATGATTAATATCAACCAGCTGATGATGCCTACTGGTTATCCGTAGTTTTGGTACTCATACTAAACTTTTATACCGTTTCGATGCAGATCTAAGTACTGGTAGCCAGTGTTAATGTGAAGATCGTGCTGAGTTAATTTCAGAGATCGGGTAAGCTATCACGGTAGGAGTGACCCTTTTTTCTTCTATTATATATGTCTAGTCTTTCATTTTCCAAGACATATTATATTTGACTATTTAAGTACTTATGTTCCATGTGTAGTAGCTCTTGTACCAACACTACTAGGTCGTTGGATGATTGTTGATCTTTTAACAATATAGACTAATATGAATGTCTTATTATTACTATGAGCCTTTAATTGTTGTTTTCCAGATTTTAGTCCTTTTCCCACCAAGTTAGCTAATTGTTTATAGCTATGGACTATGGTTTGGATTACCCACTGCTGGAATAAAGTAGACCCATCAGGACTCTTAAATCTGGTCGTGACATCGCTAATGCGCATACTTCATCTATCTATAATTAAAAACTTAGCCACAAATTCCACAATATCTTTCTTTATCCCACACCACCAATGGTTCTGCTTCAACTCATGGTACATATTATTTGCTTCTGGATGAATAAAATAGCTTAAACTATGAACCTCCTCCAACACCAGTCTAATAAAGTCACCAAACTTCTATACACAAACTTGACCACTAATCCCCAAAACACCCTATAAATCAAGGAATATTATTTGGCCTCACCGCTCAACACTTTATCCCAACTCACCCTTAATTTCTTGTAATCAAATTGCCAAGCTTGAATCTGCTCCAGCAATAAGGATCTACTATCGATATAATAAAAAATCTGTTTGGGTATCAAAATATATAGTCGAATCATCAGGTTGGAAAACAATTTAATGTACAATGGCAAAAGCCGCTCTAATACCAAAGATCAGCCAAACTCGACATTCTAACTGCCTTTTAACTCAAGGCATTTGCAACCATGTTATCTTTTCCTAGATGATAAAGAATCGAGAATCATGATCTTTAAGAAACTCTAAACCATTTATGCTTTGTCATAGTAATATCCCTCTAGCCAAAGATGTAATGACTTAATTTTTGGTGATTTTTGTGAAATATTTATTTTTATTTGATTTGACTATTTTTCCTCTCCCAGTGGTTACCCTATGGTATTTCTTGGTGTGAGGAGTAGAGGTAGGCCAAAGAAATACTGGAGGGAGGTGATTTGGGTAGAAGGATAATGTGAGTGTGTGGGTTATGGATAGGGGTTAGGAGAGATTGGGTATGGTGGGTGTCTTAGGTATTGTGAGAGTAGGTCACTACTAGGTGAGTATCCATTTTCTTATATTTATTACGTATTGCTTGTATTTTCTCTGATTTCGGACTTCACTTATATTTATTATTATTATTTCTTACTCTTATTTTTGTTTATGCTATCCAACATGTCTCATGTTTCATTATGGCCTTGGTATACTATTCTTATTCTTGATCTAGGGGTCTATCAAAAATAGCCTCTCTATCTCTTCAGAGGTAGTGGTATGGACTCCGTACATTTTACCCTCCCCAAACCTCACTTTATGGGAATACACTGGATCTATTGTTGTTGTTGTTGTTGGGATGATTGCCATAATTCCTAGTGCCTTTCGATGTGAATTTTTCGAATTTACAATTTTTCGTGGTTGTAAAGGCTCATTAGTTAACTTTGATCAATATTTATTAATTTGTGCATTCAATGGGAAAACAGACTGCTTCAGTAGATCCAGAACATTGATTTTAGGTTGGTAATATCGTTGGTCTCATTTTATGTCTTATAAATCTCATGTTGACCCTCGATTTGGAAAGTTGTAAAATTGGTTTTCGATGGTAAACATTTTGAAAATGACATTTTTTTCAAAAAACTGATACTAACATTGAGTCTAGAGCATCAAATTCGATATGGTAGCAAGGGTCGTGAAGACGTGGAATTTTTGTATGTCTTCATAACTGGTGATTGAACTGGTCTGACTGCAAAAGCGATCCTTTTATCACTTTTAATGAAGGTGCTAAACTATCCTTAAGGCACTTTAGTGGCCCTGGCACAACCTCCAGGTACCGATTTAGCAGTAGCCCAGGTGATTTAGCACAGACCGCTAAAGCAGTTAGGGCCCATTTTAGAGAGCCTACACTTAAGCACGGGTACCACTCTAGTGGACCTAGATTGATTAGAAGTGACCGCTGAATCACCCTAGAGTCCTCTTTAGCGGTACCTGGGTACATATATATATATATATACATACCCTTTTCTCAATTTTCTCACCATTTTTTAGACTTGGAGCTTGGAGTTTCTAGTTTTTGAGAAACTTCTTCTATTTTCAAGCTTGGGTAAGCTCCAAATCCTTATTTTAATTATTTTTTATTCTTATTATTAAAACCTTGTTAAAACATGAATTCAAGGATGAAAATTGGGCATTTTGGCCTAGAAGGCCTAAATTAATAATTCTTCGATCCAAACCCTAATTTCAAACCATTTTTGGTTGGATTTTTTGCCACGGGGTCCTTTGATGATGAGAAATATATATTTGGACAAAAAAGTGCTAGTCTTGTCCTTCTTTTTCAAAAATTCATTTCAGGGGTCCATTTTGACCCTGATCCAAAAATGGGCAATGCGGGTACCATTAGCTTTCTTTTGGAGTATAGATTCTATATTTGTGTATTTAGTTGATTTTGGGTCTGTTCATGTTGGAAAGGCTCTGTGAATAAGGCTTTTTGGTACCAATATTTAGCATTTGAGGTAGGTTATGGATTAATTTTCTCCAGACTAGGTTGGATAGTTAATATTGGTATAAAATCATGTTATAGGTATGGGAACCAATTATGAAAATAATGTAGTTATTATGGTGTGCCTATATGGGGGCCCATATTGTTGTTATTTTGTGGTTTTGAGATATTGTTTGCTATGTGTGACCATGTGGGGTCTTTGTTGATGTATTTGGCCTTGTGTATATGTATTTGGTTGTATCGTTTTTGGTAAAAAACTTAAATTAGAGATAGGTGGTATCAATGTCATATTAATATGTATTCTTACTCTATTGTCATATGGATTACATTGGTTTTCATGGATGGTTGGGAAATTGAATGGATTTTGGATCATATGATTTGAATATTAATTCAATTTAGAAATTCTTATTTTAGTTGGTTGTGAGAATTAAATCCTTATATCACATACATTCATGAAACATTTGTACCACCATGGATATACTAAATACAATTGTTTTTCTAATAGAAAATATGATATGTTTAAAAACCCTCTACCAATGAGTGTGCGAAAGAGGAGTTATGGATATTGGTATTGGATTATACTGTATATGGGTTGGCGAAACCCCATGAGTTCAACCTGGAAGCAGGCTAGGTAAGTATATATGAATGATGTACGACGACTGCATGTATCATATCACATCATCATTATTATCATCATCACCATCATATTTATTGCATTCCATATGTATTTATTGTGCTCATTCTATGTTTTATTATTATTATTATTATGTGTATGTCTTTCCATACTTGTATGTCTGATATCTGTATACTTGTATTTCCTTATCGTATAGCTGAGCGGTATATGTGAATGTTGTAAAATTGTTAGTGGATACAAAGTGGGATACCATTTGGTATATTTTCTAATTGCAAGTGATGTGCCCATAGTGTGTATTTTGTATGCTTATTTTCTACTTTTCTCAATTCGGCCTATGATGCCATCTAAGTACAAGAAGATCGTACTCACTCTTACTCTTCCCTCTTAGTGCAGATAGGGATACGAGTGTGTCACATGGTAATTGATTGTGGTGATATTTCGAGTCTATATGAGGTAGCACTTGATCTATGCATCCAAAGTTGTTTACTACCTTTTCTTATCTAGACTATGTATTATTTGTATTCTGAGATAGAGTTTTTCCTTGTTGGATATCCTATGTATATTTTTTACTTTGACTTGTATTAGTTGGTTTTTACACTGTGACATTAATTTTTTGGGATATTGTATGGTATCTTGGTTATGTTCTCTTGTTATTTCCTTACGTATGAGTGTGGTTCGACTATGGTCTATGAGTCTTGCCTTGGATTGTGGTATTATCTTTCTCTTTTCATTAGTTTGAGTAATAGGCTTACTTGTCAAGGATTACCACAATGAGTGTCCTCATGACTCTTGGTTTTTGGGTCATAAAAAGTTTGTATCCGAGCACTCAGGTTCATTGGTCTCATTAATTTAAGAATATGGTGTCTCATAGAATCTCATGGATTGGTACGAAGACGCACATATCAAACTTTGAGAGGATTTAAGATGTCCTTAGGATACATCCCTTATTTTGTTCCTTATCATGTGGATCCTTTGTACCTTGTACTCTAAGTCATATTTTACTCTTTTCTATGCAGATGGTGATGACTAAATCTTATGAGGTCAAAGATATAGAGCCTTTAGTCAAGGAGAGATACTAGTCTTGAGGGTAAGTATGAGTTATGGATGGGCTTGAGATAGTGGTCAGACATGAGGATCTACCCTATCTAAAGCTCTTATTAGGGGTCTCTCCCCTAAGTATTAGTTGAACAAGTTGGAGATGTGGGTCCTACTCCAGTCCAGTCAAGTTTTTAAACCCTAGTCTTGGAAGGGTTGCCGATTTGCTTGTTAGCCCATTTGGAGGAGCCCCTTTTAGTACACCTGGTGTTCCACCAGCTCTACGTATTTTACCTTAAAATGTTCAAGAGTCTACTTATGATGTTCCTCTACTCCTAAGTGTGGATCCTATAGTGGTATCAATATCATATCATGGTACCCCATAAACTCTGAGTGTTACCCCTCCTTTAGTATCCGTATCAGATTATGGTATTCTTAGATTACGAGACTGGCCTTCATCTATGTTACCTCATCAGATGGTATCTCAGCCATTTAGATTTACTAAGCCTCCTATTATTGTAAGTGCATAAAATCTTCTGAGGATAAAAAAAAAGCTTTGAGAGGCTCACTCATTTGGGTCCTTTTAGATTCAATAGTGTTGCAGGTACTGATGCCTTTAAGTTCTTGATTTATTGTAGTGAGAATTTATAAAATCTTTGTTTCAATATTTTAGATGAGCCAAAATAGCGGGCACTGATCTTTCCCTTCTTACCAAACCTCTTCACCCCTCAAGGGTTAAATTTTATGATAAACAACATCTTTAACATAAAATTCAAGCTCTCTTCTCCTCACATCTGCAAAAGATTTTTGATGACTTTGGGTTGTTTTATTCTTTTCTCAAATACATTGAACTTTCTCCATAGCCTCATATACAGAATCTGGCCCTATCAGAGCAGCCTCACCAACTTCAAATCAACCAATAGGAGATCTGTATATTCTATTTAGAGCTCCTCAAATAGAACCATCTGGATGTTGGAGAGATAGTTGTTATTGTAGGTAAACTCAATCAAAGGTAAGTGATCATCCCAACTACCCTTTAAATCGATAACACAGACCCTTAACATACCCTCTAAGGTCTGAATGGTCCTCTCTTCCTAAACATTTTTCTGTAGGTAAAAATCCATACTGAAATGAACTTAGGTACCAAGACCCTTCTGGAAAACCTTTCAAAAATGAGAAGTAAACTGAGTGCCTCTATCTGAAATAATGGTCAACAGAACCCCATGCAACCTTACCAACTCCCTGAGATAAATTCTAGTATAATCCTCGACTGGTAGGATGTATGAACTAGCAAAAAATAGGCTAACTTGGTCATTCTATCCATGATGAACCAAATAGTCATGGTAAAACCAATTACGACGTAACCCTTTAACACAACCCATATTCACTACTTCCCACTTCTAAGTAGGAATGCTAAACTCCTGAAGAGTACCACCAGGCCTCTGGTTCTTAACCTTAACCTTTTGGTAATTTGGACACTTAGCCACAAATTCTGCTATATCTTTTTTTATACCATTCCATAAATAGATGTCCTGCAAATTATAGTACATCTTAGTAGCTCATATATAAATAGAATACTCCAAAACATGCTCTTCTGCTAACATTCTGTACCTTAGACTATCCACTTTTGGAACACACAACCTATCTTGATAACGAAGTACACCATCTCCCCCTTCGGAGAAAACCTCCACCTTCTAATCCTGAATTACCTCTTTTAGTTTAACCAAGATAGGATCTCTATCTTGCTTTTCCTTTACCTCAGAAACTAAAGAAGATTTAGATGCATTCTGAACCCATACACTACCTTTAACCAAATCAATCAACCAAACATCCAATCTAGAAAACTGATAAACCTCACAAACTAACTCTTTCTTATTATTATTAATATGGGTAACACTTAACCTGTTAAGGTCATCGGCCATAACATTGTCCTTACCCAGGTGATACAATACCCTTATATCATAGTCTTTTAATAATTCAAGCCATCTTCTCTGGGAAGATTTAGGTCTTTCTGCATGAACACATACTATAAACTCTTGTGATCAGTAAACACATCAACATGAACACCATATAGGTAATGCCTCTAAATCTGTAAGTCAAAGACAACCACTTCCAACTCAAGATCAAGAGTTGGGAAATGCTTTCCGTAGGGTTTAAGATGTCTAGAGACATAGGCTATGACCTTACCTCACAGCATCAACACACATTCAAGACCAACCCTAGAAGCATTATAATAAACTACAAATCTATTTGAACCCTCTATTAAGGTCAATACTAGGGCGAAAGTGAGTCGAGTCTTCAATTCCTAAAACTCTTTTTGCGAGAATTGGACCCCTAAATTTTAAATTTCTTCTTAGTCATTCTGGTCATGGGAAAATCAGTATAGGAAAATACCTTAATAAATCATCTATAGTAACCAGCTAAACCCCGGAAACTTCTTATGTCTGATGGGGAGATGGGTCTGGGCCAATTTTTTAATGCTCCAGTAATTTAGGTATCAACTCGAATACCATTACTAGAAATGATGTGACAAAGGAAATGTATTAACCTCAACTAGAACTCACACTTACTGAACTTAGGGAATAACTGATAATCCTTAAAGGTATACAACAATCCTCAGGTGGTCTGCATAATCACCTTTACTATGAGACTAAACGAGAATATAATCTATGAAGACAATGACGAACATGTCCAAATACTGCTTAAATACTCTTTTCATCAAGTCTATAAAAGTTATAGGTGCATTCGCTCATCCAAAAGACATAACTACCAATTCGAAGTGACCATACCAATCAGAGATGCACTAAAATATTTATCTATTTAAAAACTTCTTGTTGTGTGTACTCCAGAGGCTACTTATTTATATTTGTTTTTGCATTTATTTTTATATCCATTTATTTTATTATTTTACTCTATAGTAGTCTCCATGAAAGAACTAGCTTTGAAAATTATTTATATTTGTTTTTGCATTTATTTTTATATCTATTTATTTTATTATTTTACTCTATAGTAGTCTCCATGAAAGAACTAGCTTTGAAAATTATTTTCTCATTAGATGAAGATTTGAGCCTGTAGGGGAAAATTTTCCATAACGTAGAGAAATAATGTACAGAGGATAAACAAATAAATTTTCGACATAGCTAAAGGGGTGGGGTGGGAACTCAAATTCTAATAGTACCTTCAGCCATTTTTCTTGCGTAACATTATTTTCTTGATTAGAAGTTGCAATAACTACATTGACAAGCTGCACAAACAACATGATGTGAATTCACCACAAGCAAAAGAAGAGTAAGTGTATTGACTTCAGTTTTGTCAAAAATTTGTTGCCTTTTTGTTTGTGATGGGATTTGCACAAAAATCATGTAGTTGATGAGAGGTATCGAAATCTTTGTTAATAGACTGCATACATGTTGGTTCTAAGAATAAAAAGCTGATAATAATGTGGAATATAAAATCTACATAGGTTACTTAAGAATGCAAAAGATGAGCAGAATATACCCTTAATTTATTAGTTGATTCAAAATCCCGTTTAGGCCCATGGGTCCCATTGTTAAGTAGGTGTTTTGACATAAATTACGTGATATTGGAAAAAATAGTATTTGGACAAGCTTTTCAAACTTACAAAACTCATTCTATTGTATAACTAAATAATTTTTTTGAAAATATTTTTGAAAAAAATAGAAAACAAAGTACGTCTAAACGAGAAAATGCTTGGTGATTTAAAATTTATAGTACGCCACTGCCACGTCTATTTTTCCCTTCTTCCTAATCAGTAATATACACCATCTAAAATTTAAGAAATTGAAATTAATATGTCTGCAAAATTTATAATTGCTAATTAATTACCATTGGTGTCTTTTTGTGTTCTTTGTCAATGTTTGTCTTTTCAACAAAGATGTTTTGATCTTATCCCGTTTCCCCTTCAACATCTACATCAGATTGTTGTTCTGAATCATCTTCTTAAGGGACTCCTTTTATTTCCTATTCTTTTCAATTTCCATCAAAAGATATTGCGGAATTACATAAAAAAAAAAAAGTTCACAAAATTATATATCAAACTTTAAGAGTTCTTGATGACAAAAAGTAAAATTGTTACTTGATAGTACTAATAAGTTCAAATTTTAAATGCAAAGTATTAGGAGAGAACCAAGAGTTCACTATAATGAGAGTAAAACCACAATGTAAAACTTTCACCTTATAATAAAGAAACAATAGAGTATACCAATAGATCTTATACTCTATTAAGTAATTTTCAAATTAGTGATAAAAGAAAATTATAAAAAACAAATTAAAAAGAACAAGTGAATAAAATGGGGAAAAATCACAAAATTAGATTTCGAGAAAATTAAAGTTACCTTTACATAATCATTGTCCCTCATCGTAACACGAAAGGAGATCAAATTCAAAATGTGTATCTCGTGTTTATATTTCTCGTCCAAGCTACCAATTGTAATGCCCTGGAACTACACCCTGCACATCACACAGTGCTCAAGACTACAAGTAGTTCCAAGCTAACTCTTTAAGACTTCTAACAACTTTGGAACTCATAACAAAAGTAAACTTGACATAAGAGGTCTTAATTGAAACTGAATTAATATCTTAACTGAAAGTCTTAAACTTTGAAATCTAGTAAACAAACATTTTAAAATCTAAAATAGAAATCAGTCGGACAAGCCTCTATTTCTAACTAGAGAGCCACTGGGACAAACCTCCGCTAACCCAACTCAAATTGAAATCAAATGACTAGAATACTTCACCAATATCAAAGTCTAATAAAATGGGTCCTTGAACTATGAGTACTCACCAAGCATCAAGATATAGGTCGAGATGCTCATAGTCAATCATACTGCTGGAACTGAGCACCAGAACCTACATTATGAAATAATGTAGCACATAGACATATATGTGGATCAGTACTTCTGGAATATACTGAGTATGTAGGGTGAATGCATAAGTAGAACAATAACTTGATTTACACATAGACTTTAAAATAATGCATGCTAAGTGTAAATGACTCACCTTGGGCTTGAATAAAACAAAAGCAATAAAATCATAACCATGAGTAATGAAGCATAAAGATAACTTTGTGACCCGTAACACATAGTTTCTAAAGGCTTTGATTTTACTCTTTCTTTTGAGAGGTTCTTCTAACCGATATAAACCATGTGAGATATCATGAAGTCAAATGTCTTACCAAGGTTGGGGAGAGTTGTTATACCCTTGCCATCAAAATAGAACCTTACCTTAAGTGTTCATTATCTTTAACTTCATCCATATTGGGAATAGGCTTAACCTATGTTGGCTTATAGTTTTGGGGAATGCGACCTTTGAATCCTACCCAACTCCGTGCTAAATATTACTCCTTTATTACTTATATGCTCATACTTTAGAATATCCACCTTAAAATAGGATAAGAGTTTATAGAATGAAAACCAATAATGCTTTTCTTTGCTTTATTTCAAACTCAAGATGAAAAAATATGGATTTCATATCTTAGCTTAGGATCTAAATATCACTTCTTAATTTAAATATTGGTATAAACTTATCAAATAAGAACTTAAGAATATAATTCTCTTGAAATCTCAACACTTAAACTTAGGGCTTGAAATTCATGCTTAAAACTCATAGTGACTCATAACAACACTTTATGCTCAATAACAATTTTGAAATACTTTACCAAGATCAAATCAAGATAGTGCAATCTCATTCATAATATAAATCTTATAAGTTAAAACGTAAACATAAGAAATTCTTGATATACTTAAAGCTTTAAATCTTACGATAATCACGTGCTTCAAGAATATTGAAACTTAGGTATGAACCCTAGTTAAAAAAAGTAAATTAAATCTTAAAATCATGCAATTCGGGCAAAAGGGTAAAGGATACCCTTGTTCATAACTACACTTACCTTGATAGGCTTGACTTGGTGTAGAAAGCTTGACTTTGAAAGCCTTGGAGATGATATTGAAAGCTTTATTGAACTTCTTGGATTAAGAATCTTAAATTTTTTCTTATCTTGAAGAGAAAGTAATGAAGTTTTGAAGTTCTTGGGATGAGGTTAGGGTTTTCTTTGAGAAAAAATTGACGGAGAATGGGTAAATAATGCCTTAACCGATGTTTAATCTTTTGTTTTTACGACTTGGGGTGATGGGAAAAGATCTAATTTACCCTCGGGAGATTAATTTTCTAATTGGAATGCCAATTGAAGGCCTAGCATGACGTGATGATATGTCCATCACTATACATAGTGCGACACGATGCAATCACTGAGCTACTGGAGTCAAAATCCAAACACGGCCCAAACCTTATCCAAAAATTCTAAAACTTCCCCAAGACATGCTATTTATACCCCTAATCATGAATTATCTCAAAAACTGTTGTCTCAGAGTCTAGAAAGTTAACTTAAGAATCCTCAAAGTAAAGAGGTCAAAAATAAAACTAAGTCTTCAACCCTTAGTTAAATTTTCAAGATTTAAGCATCTTATGCAAGCACTAGGAGTTAAACTAACATATTTTTAATATAGGGTATTACAATATCTCCCCTTGGGACTATTCGTCCTCGAATGAGACTAATTAAGTTTAGAATACTGAGTAACTGAGATTATGTACTTAACTTGCATAACTGAGGACATGATTACATGACTGAGGTGATTTGTGAATGTATGAAATAACATGACTATGATTATATAAAGCTAAAACTAAGAATGGAAAAGTTATAACGTTAGGAAAGCTTATTACCTTAAGCTGAGTCTACACTTATGGAGAAGAGATTGGGGTACTTGGTTCGCATATCATCTTCTACATGCCAAGTGGCTCCCTCAAAGGACTAATTCCTCCAAAGAATTTTGACCAAGGGAATTTCTTTATTCCTTAGTCTACGAATCTGACGATCAAAGGTCTCAACTGGGATTTCTTTATAAGAAAGTCTATCTTGAACATCCATTCTTTATGGAGGAACTACCATAGTTGGGTCACCAATACACTTATTTATCAAGGAGACATGAAACACTAGATACATTGATGCTAGATCCATAGGCAACTCAATCCCATACGCTACCTTCCCAAAATAACTCAAGGTTCTATAAGGACCAACATATTGGGGACTAAGCTTCCCCTTCTTGTCAAATCTCTTTACTGCCTTCATGAGAGGGATTTTCAAATAAACTAAATCACTAATCTGAAACTCTATATCTCTCCTTCTTACATCTGCATAGGATTTTTGTCGGTTATGGGTTATCTTAAGCCTCTTCTTAATTAGCTAAACTTTCTCTATCACATCAAACACTACATCAGGCCCTATCAATGCAGTCTTACCTATATAAAATCAACCAATAGGAGATATACATCTTCTCCCATAAAGTACCTCAAATGGATCCATCTGGATACTGGTGTGGTAACTCTTATTGTAGTAAAACTCGAGCAACAACAAGTGATCATCCCAACTACCCTTGAAATCAATGACACATGTCGTCAAAATATCCTCAAGGGAATGAATTATCCTCTATGACTGACCATTTCTCAGAGAATGAAAAGAAGTATTGATATGAACTTGGGTACCAAGACCCTTCTAAAAATCTTTCCAAAAGTGAAAGGTAAATCGAGTACCTCTATCTGAAATGATTGATAACTAGACTCCATACAACCTAACCAACTATGTAATATAGAGCTTAGCACAATCCTTGGCTGAATAGGAAGTATGAATTGGCATGAAATAGGCCGATTTGGTTATTCTATCAACAATAACCCAAATTGATTCATGCTGACGACGTGAACAGGGAAACCCTGTCATAAAATCCATATTCACCTCTTCCTACTTTCAAGTAGGAATACTGAACTTCTTGATAGTGCCACTAGGCCTTCGGTGCTCAACCTTAAATTACTGTCAATTAGCATACTTAGCTACAAACTCTGCAATATCTCTCTTTGTGCCACTTTTGCCATAGATTTTCCACAGTTATGGTAAATTTTAGTGGATCCTAGCTGAATAGAACAATGCGCACCGTGAACTTCTGTTAAAATCTATTATCTCAACCCATCAGCACACATCATACACAGTCTATCCTAGCATCTCAACACACCATCTCCACCTTCAAAGAAAACCTCTACTTTCTGATCTCTAATTCACTTTTTTATCTTAAGCAAACTGGAATCTCTATCTTGTTTCTCCTCTACTTCGGCAACTAAAGAAGATTCCAAACTATTCAGAACCCATAACCTACCCTCAACTGAATCAACCAACATAACACCAAATCTAGAAAGCTTATGAACCTTTTGAACTAACTTATTCTTGTCATTCTCTACATGAGAAATACTACCCATAGATAGTCTACTAAGGGCGTTGATACGCCCAAATTACACCTCTCTTACGAGAGAGTAAGCGGTTGTTGTCAAATATATAACCCAACTAGGTTGGGGTTGAATCCCATAGGGACTATGGTGTTAATTAAGTTGTATGCAAATTAGTTGACTTTTAATAATTCATTTCTGTAAAATAAATAGGGGGTTTGATTCAGTTCACAAATTAATGATTTCAGTTTAACAAGATGAAATATGTTTAGTAGTATTAAAATTCAGAGAAATAGCAAGCTAGGGTTATGTTCACCTTGTAGTTTTCAATACTTTCTGACTATGGGCTTTACGAATTCATACATGCATCGTGCTTACAGAGAAACATATAGTAATAACATAATCCTCGTGTTTCTCAACCATTAAGGACTAATTCACTTTAGTTCTCTCAAATCAAAAGTGTTTACCAAAAACAATACGAAATCTCCAAGTAGTTAATCCTGCTAAGGCAATAACATATGAAATCGGAGTTGGTAATCCTATTTTCTTATCACTAATCTCTTTTCCGAACATCAACCTTTCTTTCAAACAAGTTGAATTTTAAGGCATATCTTCAATGTTTGCAACCAAGAGAATTCAAGATAAGCAAAGAGAGTATGATGTAAACAAATCAATGCATAATGAATTCAAAACCCAAAGTAATAGATTGTATGCTACAAGGCTTCCATAACCGTAATTAATAAACTTAGCTAGTCAAGAATAAAATAGAAATCACAATAGACATATTCATCATACCAAAAACTAAAAGACGATCTTGGTGTGCGAATAGTAAAAATAAGAGACAAGAAATATTTTCTCTCTCTCCCCAAGCTAAGCCGCCACTCTCCTTTTAAAAACTAATACAGAATAATTCAATAATGAATAAAAATTCAGTATTAAGCCTTTTAATAATCTTTTCTCTCATAATTGCCTTCTAATTTGCTGAACTAATTATAAATAACAAACTAGTCTTGGACATAGTTTCCAGGCGCCAGATTTGGTCCAGATTGCTACTCTCTCTTGTGTCATATGCCATCCATATACCATAGTCCTATTATGTCTTTATCTACCTCATTAATACCTGAAATCATGCTAATCACATCGGTTAGCTCAATTACATAGAAGTAGAGTAAACACATAAGAAACTAGGCATTTTTTTCTCTAAACTTAGCTAAAACATGAATAAGTTATGGTCCTTAGGCGTATAAATACACCTAAGATCAGGCGTCTGCCACTACATTGGCCTTGCCCAAATAATACAAAACACTCTTGTCATAATATTTCAATAACTCTAAGCACCTTATCTGACAACGATTTAAATCTTTTAGTGACAACAGTTACTGCAGTATTTTGTGATCCATGAACACATCAACATGCACCCCATAAAGATAATGCCTCCAAATTTTCAAGGTAAACAATAATGGCTACTTAAGATCATGGGTAGGATAATTTATGTCATAACGTTTAAGCTATCTAGAGGAATTGGTTATGACCTTAGCTCTCTACAGCAAAACCCAACCCAGACCAACTCTTGAATCATCACAGTAAACAATGAATCCATTTAGTAGCATAAAAACTAGGACAAAGTGAGTCGAGTCTTCAAGTTCTAAGAACTCTTTGTAACGCCATGTGTCTGTACCCAGGATGCTACATGGTAACAAGAAAACCCACGACTGGTACCTGCTACAATAATTGAATAATAATACGGTAAATATGCAAAAAGTAGGCAAAAAACTATCCATAAGGTTCAATACTACAAATAATACTTTATATGGTATCACAATACCAAAACTTGACAACAATACTAATAGCTGAACAACTATCTGAAAATACTCTAGTCTGTAAAGCCTCTAAACTGTCTGAACTATAGAGTTGATGGGTCAAGTCCGTAACTAACTTTGACTACTGAAAGGAAATTGAAATGGTGAGATGAATATTACATTCTCAAACTATAATGACTTATCACTATCACTATATGCTGAAAATCTAAACTGCTAATGGTGCTTTGGAGCATGTGCATCTGAACCTATTATATAAGACATCATAGCATAAGAGAAAAGTAAGCATCAATACTTTGAATGTATTGGTATGCTCAGTAAGGTACGCTAAAATGCATGGGTTCATATGCATGAACAATAATAACTGAATAACATGAGTATGACTGGGTAAGAGTATATGCGTGAATACGTATACTATAACTGAGATTGTGATAATACTGAATATATAGTCTGAATACTAATTTACTATTATCTAAGCATGTTAATACTGAATTACTTATAACTGAATGACTGTATCTGACAGTCCTAATTCTGTGGAACTATAGTAAGTTCCATACTGAGCTTAGTGACTATATTTGATAGTCCTGAATCTGTAGAATCAAATAGAGTTTTATTCTGATGTTGAGACTAAAACTGAGACTTTGGGAGGTAATTATCTAACCAACAAGCCCTTCTCTAGCTAATTTGGGGTCCAATTTATTACTTCAGTTGGAAGGGTGTCAATACAGCCCTACAGTTATAGATAAGTTGTAAGTTAACCCTCTTTGATCGAAAGCACTTTAGTCAAACCTCGTTGGCAGAAAAACTCATGTGAGATGTATCGACCCTAGTCTGGCAGGAAGATATCTGAACCTACGCTGGATACATAATTTTATAACTTAGGGATTGCTACTAAGGGTAAAACCCTATGTTGGCAGGAGTTTCCCTATCCTTAGGTTCGGTTGGTGCTGATTCCTACTCCCAACTTAATAGTCATTAAACTGATTTATAGACTGTATTAGGCCTGACTGAATGATTACTGATCGTACTTTCTGACTGAACATAACTAAGTTCTATTAACTGACAGAATACTACTGAATTCTGTTAACTAACTGAGCGTAGACTGATACTAAGGTATAAACTTAGTACTGTGACTGAATTATGAACACCACTAAGATTTCCTGGGTTTCTGTAACTGGCTGAGTTCTACTGATCGAGTCACTACTGAGATTACTTCACAACTGACACTGGCTCTATGTAAACAACTAAATTTTCTGGTATTAAATACCCCTAGGACTCGATAGCATAAAAAGGAAAGCATCACATGACTTTGCATAGTATAAAAGTGAACACTTATTTATAATGCATCTATAGAGGCATTTTATCAAAAACCTGCATATCATGGACTTTTATGCATGCTAACATGATAATATTCCACTATTTAATTCCCTTGAATAATTCATTAAACACTTGGAAGACATAATCTATGCACATAATATCAATATGTGAGAAACATACTTTCCATTTGAAATTTTACAATTCAAGAGCTTTAACATGGATTGACGTGATTCTATACACATGATAGTCGATTCCTAAAAAAATCTGTGTTAATTCATGGGATAGAAGTCTAATTACAACAATAGACATGAATACACTTTAATTCCAATCAAGGAAAACATGAAATCAATCATACTAGAAGTTTAAAAAGGTTTCTTGGACTCCAAGGGTGGAAGGGGCCCTTGGATGAACACTTCACATACCTTAGTGCTTGAATTCATAGAGATTGATAGTGAGTTCTTGAGTTCTTGATTGGAAATTTAAACAAGTAGGGTTTTGTTCTTGAGAAATTTTGAGAATGAATAAGTATAATTACTCTTTAAAGGGTTTAATTTCCTTTTATGGGGCTTAAGAACGTGTGAAAAAGACCCAATTACCCCTAAATATGCGACTTTTAATGACTGAAAAATAGTATTATCGCTGCATAGATCGACGCTCCGCATTGTTGGCATCAATGCGATAGCCAACACGCTACGTTGAGTCCTCGATGGTTCACTGGAATTGCACTGAAGCTGAGGGAAAATCTATCATTGAGATCGCGTTGACCCACTATTTTGGGCACTCAGACATGGTCTAAACGAGATTCGAATATTCCAATACTTATTTGGGAACGTCTATTGAGCTTTCTTTTCATTAATTAACTCAATTATCAATATTTAATGGATGTAAAGGTCTCGAAATAATATTTCAAACTTTTGAATGCTAAAATGGCACTAAGTTTTAATACGTAGCTAATATATTCTAAGTCTGGGAGACCTTAATAAGTTTAAAGGACTGAAATAAGCTAGAAATTTTGTGGGGTTTTACAATATCTCCCCCTTGGGAACATTTTTCCTCGAATGAGACTGACTAAGCTAGGAATACTAGTAGACTGAATTTAGACACTAGACATGCACAACTAAAACATGATTTCATGATTGAGATTACTGATTTACTTGATTTCATACTAAACATGCATATCTAATCCATTAGTACATAACTAAACATGATTCACGAATGTATAATTGGGAATACTGATAAGCTGATTTTCTCATATATATACTGAACATGTATATTTGATGCATGGATATATGACTGAACTGACCCATAAACACATCGCTGAATATGTAATGGTAACTAGTACGAAGTTTGTAAAGGTTATCTGAACATGTAACTGAGTAAGTTCGAGGAAAAACTAATACTTAAACTAAAAAAATACTGATGAACGCAAGATCATTTTTGGAGTACACATGAACGGGAACATGAGAACAGGACTGAGACTAGAACATGATACATGAACTGAGTATCGTATACTAAACTGAGCCCCTTGAATACGTGGCTTACAGCTAAGATTGGAACTTGAGGTTTAACTTATGAGTACCCACTACTCCAAATTGGATTCATTAAGTGAAGAGAACTTAGAGGTTTAGGACATAAAAGCTTGGGGTTATAGTGAATCTTCCCCTTGGGACATTATGTCCCCCAAAGAACACTGACTTGGCTGAGAAACTGAGGAAAACTGGGGAGATGCACAAGGCACCTATGAACTGAATCATGACTGAATATCTGAGGCCTGAAACTGATACATGAAACATGAACTGAGATGAACACGCAACTGCCTAGTTGGACTATCTTAGAGTAGTTACATTCATGAGACTTCGGATAGTTCAACTAGATGCAAAGATGGAAAAAAATACCACACGAATTTATCCATCTAAATACTAAATTGAATTACTGGCTCTACGGACTAACTCATACTGAAAAATATTCGCATGGGAACTGCACATAAATGCATAAGCATACTAACTTATCTAATTAACTGGATGACTAATAGCTGAATATTGGGTCCGCAAGACTGAACTGCACTTAGTCTAAATAACTGGACTGAAATTGTAGAGTTCATATATACGAGGTACAGAATGATTGGGTAATATGAGACAATTGAGCATGAATTGATGAAAGGTGTATTATCTGAAAATGCAAAACTAAGTGTATAACATAGTTCTGAAATATTCTATAAGATGAGGTACTGAAACTCTAATAACTGAGAAACTAATAACTATATGCTATGATTGAGCAAACCTAAAACTGAACTGAGTTTCTATTCTGAGTACTGGATTGAGAGTAACATTATAACTAAGACTGTAGCTACGACTATGCTTTAGACGGTAACTGGGACTGAACAAACTATAAGGCATGAGTGCAAAAGTCATGAGCTCCATGACCTAAGTTTGGAACTTCCATTTTCATGGAACATGATTCGTACTACTGAGTGAACTGGAACTCTTCGAACTAAGAGATAGAAATGGACCTGATTCTATAGAAAGTGCATGAGTATAAGCTATGTTCATGGATATGAGAAGTAGAGCATGCGTAGGTATCGTGAGGACTAAAGTACAAAACTTTGAACTGAGGTAAAGACGGGTTGGGCATCATTCCCACCCATTAATTTTCTATGCATACTATTATTACTATAGAAATATGGAAGCCTGACTTCCTGAGATATCATAACCAGACAGTTCCTGCATACTCGTTGGGCTATGATAGACTGACCCACTGGTGTGGAGGCTGCAAAAGGTTTTTTTAATATTTGGTTTGAATTTAAAATTAGCTGTTACGCAAAGAGTTAAAAAAGACAGAGAAGCTCCTGGATCTTATGAGACATAAAAATATAAATGGGAGGCCTATAATGTACCAGTGACTACATCAGGGGATCTTTTTTGATCTTTCCTAGACTAAAGTGCATAAAACATATTTTGGCGCTTCCCACAGGCAGTACGAAAAGTGGCACCCTGCTGATTTGAGCGACCAAACTGAGCTGAAGAATGATTGTGCGAACTTTGTAAACCATCCTTAGAATAGTCTCAGACTCTATGACCTGACATGCCACATCCAAAACATACATCACTCCCAGGTCTACACATACCCTTATGATTCTTACACCATTCTTCGGATTAGTATGAACACCACTTACATTATTCTGGATTTTAGAGCCCAGCGACCCATCATCACTGTTATTCTTGAACCTTAGTACTGGTATGCTAGCTAAAGATAGAACTGGGGCTGAAAACTTCTAACTAAACCAAGAACGGTGACCACCCTCTAACATTTGCTGGGTAAAACTAAAGTTATCCGTTCTAGCTGTCTTATTTTCTCTCTTTTTTTCTTAAGTTTATGCTGCTCAATCAATTCAGAATGGACCATAATACTTGATATTTCAATCTCCGTAATCAAAATCATAATCCTGCACTCCTTAAACACTCTATCAGATACCTTAGGCGCAAACTTGCTCATTCTGGATCTATTATCTTCTACTACATGGGGAGCATACATGGCTAACTGAGTAAACTTAAGGGAATACTCAATCACACTCATACTAACTTGCCTAAGATAGATGAAATCTAATACCTTGGCTTATTTTAGCTCTAAGTGAAATAATCTATGTAAAAGGCCATAGCAAACTCTTCTAATTCTATGGGCTCTGCATCTGCACCCCTGTCTACCTTTTACTTCTTAAACCATGTATGGGACACATCTTGTAGCTGATAGGTAGATAACTTAACACTCTTATTGGAAGTCACTCTCATGATATTTGTGACTTTCTGAACCTAATTGAGAAACTCCTATGGATCATTTTCAAACTTAGAACCTAAGAATAAGGAAGGATTCATTCGAGTAAAGTCCCGAATCTTTGTTACAATAGTATTGACCATTGGGTTAGTTGAAACAATAGCTGGATATTTATTTTGAGTTGCGACTGAATTGGATAGAGTAGTGAATGTATCTCTGAATTCAACATGAGAGACGTGATCGTCCGGGGATCTGCCTGAATAGGTTAAGGTTCTGACTAGTCTCCTATTCCTCTTCCCTTAGTCCTCTTAGAGGCATATTCTGTAAATAAAAGAGAAAGGATTACACTGAGAGTTTAACTAAAGCTTATGCTCACTCACACGATATGAATACTAAAAGAAGGGAGACTTTGCCTAAAACACTTTGTAGCCTCCTATGTATAAATGTAACGTATAATACACCCATGCATAAGGCTCTAATAGATACAACTTTCAGAATTTGAAGGAAACTGTTCAACCTTAAGCTTTGATACCAAGTTTGTAACACTCTTATTCTATACCTTGGATGCTACACAGTGCTCATAATTCGAAAGGACTACAAGCTACCCCATGACTGGTACCTGCTGCAATAACTGAATAATAATATAGTAAATATGCAAAAAATAGGTAGAAAACTGTCCATAAGGTTCAATACTATAAATAATACTGGATATGGTACCATAATACCAAAACTGAACATCAATAATGAAAACTAAACAACTGTCTGAAAATACTCTAGTCTGAAAAGGCTCTAAACTATGGAGTTGATGGAACAATTCCCAAACTAACTCTGACTATTGAAAATGAACTGAAATGCTGAAATAAATAATCATGACCTCGAAGTATGAGGACTGACCACTAACTTTATATGCCAAAAATTTGAACTACTAAGGGTGTTCTGGAGCCCGTGCATCTGAACCTATGATACGCAAGAGAAAAACATGCATCAATACTTTGAATGTACTGGTATGCTCAATAAGGTATATTGAAATACATGGGTTCATATGCATGAAAAATAATAACCGAATAACATGAGTATGACTGAGTAAGAGTACATGCATGAATACATATACTGTAACTGAGATCATTATAATACTGAATACTGAGTCTGAATATTGATTAACTATTATCTAAGTATTTTAATACTGAATTACTGATAACTGAATGACTGTATCTGGCAGTCCTAATTCTGTGGAATTATACTAAGTTTTGTGTTGAGCTGTGTGACTATCTCTGATAGTCCTGAATCTGTAGAACTGAACTGAGTTCTATTCTGAGATTGAGATTAAAACTAAGACTATAGGAGGTAATCATCTAACCAATATGCCCCTTCTCTAACTGATTTGGGGTCCAACCTGTAACCCCAATTAGAAGGTGGTCAATACTATGCCACGGGTGAAGACAAGCTGTAAGTTAACCGTCTCTGATAGGAAGAACTTTAGTCAACCTCGCTGGTAGGAAAACTCACGTGAGATGTATCAAACTTAGTCTAGAAGGATGATATCTCAACCTACGTTGGTTATGTATTACTTTAACTCTGGGATTGCTACTAAGGGTCAAACCCCTTGCCGGAAGAAATGCCCCAATCCCTGGGTTCACTCTATGGTGATTCTTACTCCCAACTAAATAGACACTGAATTGATTTCTAAATTGTACTAGGCTTTACTGAACTGTTACTGATCGTATTGTCTTACTGAATGGAACTGAGTTCACTAAGTTCTGTGAACTGATGGAATACTACTGAATTCTATTAACTGACTAATCCCAGAGTGCTACTGAGGTCTAAACTTAGTACTGTGACTAAATTACAAACACTATTGAGATTTTCTATGTTTCTGTAACTGGTTTAGTTCTGTTGATTTAGTCACTACTGAGATTACTTTATAACTGACACTGACTCTAAGTAAACAACTAAATTATTAGGTATTAAAGACCGCCAGGACTCGATAACATAAAAATTAAAGCATCACATGACTTTTCATAGCGTAAACATGCACACTTGTTCATAGTACATCTATACAGGCATTTTATCAAACACTTGTATGGCATGGACCTGTATACATGCTAATATGATAATATTCTACTATTTAACTCACATGAATAAATTCATCAAACACTTGGAAGGCATAATCTATGCACATAATACTAAATAACATGTGAGCAACACATTTTCCATTATAAATTTCACAATTCAAGAGTTTTAAAATGGATTGACATAATACTATACATATGATAGTCCATTCCACATAAAATCTGTGTTAATTCATGGGATAGAAATCCAATTACATCAGTGGTCATGAATACACTTTAATTCCAATGATAAAATCATGAAATAAACCATACTAGAAGTTTAAAAAGGTTTCTTGGACTCTAAGGGTGGAAGGGGACTTTGGATAATCACTTCATACACCTTAGCGTTTGAATTCTGAGAGATTGATGTTGAGTTTTTGAGTTCTTCATTTGAAATTTTAACACTTAGGGTTTTGTTCTTGAGAAATTTAGAGAATGAATGAGTAGAATTGCTCTCCAAAGGGTTTAATCTCCTTTTATGGGGTCTGAAGGACGTGGGAAAAAGAAATAATTACCTTCATATATGCGGCTTTTAATGATTGAAAAATTGTGTTCGATGCGAAGATCAACGTGTAGCATCGTCGGTATCGACGCGATAGCCAACGAGCCATATCGAGTCTGCGTTGGTTCACTAGAATAGCACTGAAGATAAGGGAAAAATTATCTATCGATGCATAAGTAAATGCGACGCATCAAGATCGCATCGACCCACTATTTTGGGCATTCAAACATGGTCTAAATGAGATTTGAAAATTCCAAAACATGTACGGGAACATCTATTGACCTTCCTAATCATGAATTAACTAAAATATCAACATTTAATGAATGTAAAGGTCTCAAAATAAGATTGTCAACTTTTGAAGGCTAAAATGGCACTAAGTCTGAATACTTAGCTAATATATTCTAAGTCTGGGACCCCTTAACAAGCTCAAAGGACTGAATTAAGCTAGAAATTTTGTGGGGTTTTACACACATCTTATAGGAATACAACCACTTGACTTTTTTCTGTGTCAATATGGACATGAGGGATGCAATAGATGAAAACCACTAAATAAGCTTTTGATAATAGCCATCCAAACCTAAGAAACTCCTAATATCTGACGGAGCGATGGGTCTGGGCTAGTTTCTCACTGATTTGATCTTTTGAGGATCAACTCTAAAGACATCATTGGAAATAACATGACTAAGGAAATCGACCTTAGCCAAAATTTACACTTACTGAATTTGGCGAACAGCTAGTAGTCTCTAACAATCTGTAATATAATTTTGAAATGTTCTGCATAATCATCTTTGCTTCAAAAATAGACAAGAATATCATCAATGAAGATGATGAAGAACATGTCCAAATATTGATTGAACACTTTGTTCATTATGTTCATGAATTCTTCTAGGGCATTCATTAGTCCAAAGGACATGACTAGAAATTTGAAGTGACCATAATAGGCTCTGAAGGCTGTCTTTGGAATATCACTCTCTTACTATAAGATGATAATAGTTGGATTTGAGTTTTATCTTAGAGAAATAACTTGCACCTTGAAGATGGTTGAATAAGTCATCAATCCTAGGAAGAGGATACTTGTTCTTGATTGTGACTTTATTCAATTCGTAGTAGTCAATGCACATTCGGAGAAAGCCATCTTTTTTACGCACAAATAGGACTGGAGTGGCCTAAATAGAAACATTAGGACTTATGAAAACTTTATCCAAGAGGTCTTTAAGTTGTTATTTTAAATTTTTAAACTTGGCCAGAGCCATACAATATGGAGGGATGGAGATGTGCTGAGTATCAGGGAGAAGATCAATACTAAATTCTATTTCTCTATCGAGAGGTGCCCGTGGAAGATATTTGAGAAAAACCTCAAAAAGCTCATTGACTACACGGACTGACTAAACTTTTGGAGCTTTAGACTTATTATCTTTGACTTGAATTAAATGATAACTGCAGCATTTTGATATTAGCTTTCTAAACTTTAGATAAGACATGAAATGAGTCTTGGGAGATTCAGAGCTACCTTCCCACTCAAAAGTTCCCTTATTAGGAAACTGAAACTTCACCACATGAGTATGACAATCTACTGATGTATTACATGAATAGAGTCAATCCAAGGTTAGAATAAGATCAAAACCTACTATTTATAACTCTACTGGGTCTTCTAATATGATCTTATGCAGGACAGTGATAGGACACTTCTTATAGAATCACCTAGCAATAACTGATTCACCTACTAGGGCGGTAACTTAAAAGGGATTGGAGTGACTTTTTGAACCTATCCCAGAATTTACTGCAACTAATGGAGTCACATAAGAGAGATTTAACCCTAGGTCTAACAACATATATGCATTAAGATGAAAGACACGAAGAATACCAGTAAAATCAAGTTAAATCTTCTACTCCTGTTAGGATGATAAAGCATACAACCAATTCTAGCACTGACCACCATCGATACTAGATGATGCATCCTGAGGAGAAACTTGGTGACCTAGTAGAGCTAGTGTGCTAGTAGCTTGAGTCTGGGGATAAATATCCCTACTTTCTTGTGTAGTTTATGGACACTCTTTGATTTTGTAAACCAACTTTCCACATACATACCAACCCCTTATTCCTACCTAACACTTACTAGGATGGTTTCTGCTATACTTTGCACATGTTTGATAACTGGGCCTTCCACCCTTACTATTCTAAAATTGAGAAATATAAGTCCTGCCCCACCGCTCCTGCTTGGTTTTGGGTGTAGGAGAACTATCTTGACATGGTTCTAGTTGAGATGAATGACCCTAAAATTGGGAATGGTTTCCCCCTCTAGACCTTGGTTGACATGCTTAAATTGTCCAGTCCTAGCGCTCTTATTCCTCTTTTTTCTTTCCTTCATCTTTGCTAACTCAATCTACTAAGCATGAGTCATCAACCTAGAAATATCTATATCTCCAATAAGCATGGTAGTCCTACACTTCTTGACTACCTAGTCAGATACTTTAGTAATAAACTTACTCTTACTAGATTTAGGGTTAGCTACCAACTCAAGAGCATACTTTCACAACTGAGTGAACATAAGGTAGTACTCCTTCACTGCCATCGAGCCCTTCTTTAGGTTCATTAACTCATCCTTATCTTCTTTTTTCTCACAGGAAAATAACTTATCTAGAAATGTATGAAATACTTTCCAACTTATAGGAGTGACATTCTCACCTCTACCTTTCTTTTACATAACATCCCAATCATAAGCAGTATCCTTCATCCTATAGGATGATAATTCTACACTCTCTTCCTTAATAATATGCATAACTTGAATGATCCTTCACACGTCATCAATGAAGAGTTGTCCATCCTCACCAATATTTTACCCATAGAACTTAGGTTGATTCATTCTTATGAAATCAAGAATCCTGCCTATAGCTAGATTACAATTTTACTAAAGTGGGAATGTCTCCTGTTGGTTTTCCAAACATTGGCAATCATATCTTGGGCTACCGCTTGAAAAGCAGCCCCAAATTCATCATGAGATACATTCTCATTCAGAGGATCGATTGGCTCGACAAAGAGGCATACTCTATGACGTTAAAGTATGAGTTAAAGCAGATAGAGAGAGCTCTAAGCACAATAGATAATAAGATAAATGATGATTCCTAACTTGTTCTATAATCACTTGCTTATAAATGTGGAGTGCTGATAACGCTCAAACTACAGCTCTCGTAAGAGTGTAAGCAGTCGTTGTCAAATATAGAACCCAACTAGGTTGGGTGTCGAATCCCACAGAGAATACTTGGTCACTAAGTAAGCAACGATTATTAGTCTTTTGGTGAAAGTTTCGTAAAAGGGGGGGATTTTGTAGCGTGCAATAATGTAACAAGATAACAAAGTAAAAACGAAAAATAGCAAAGTAAAAAGAAAGAATGTTTAGTAAGATGTTTAATCAATCAGAATTGGAAGTTGGGGTTATGTCCACCTTATGAGTTATACGTCTCTATTGGCTATGAGTTATGCGGAATTCAGACATGCATTTGCTTATAGAGAATTGTATTCTATGGTAAATCCAGGCGTCTTTCGACCATCAAGGATTATTTCACTTTAACTCTTTCGAGCTTAAAGTGTATCTAATGGTATAAATTCTCCAAGAGGTTAATCCAGTTACGGCACTAACTTTTTAACAGGGGTTGGTGCCCTATTACCTTGATATTATCTCTTTTCTAGACATATAACTTTTTTTTTGAACAAGTTAATGCTATACTGGCGTATTCTATGTGTTTGCCACCATAAGAATTTGCATGAAAATGAAGAGAGTAATGATATAAGCAACATACGTGTCATGAATTCACAAACTCATAGCAATAGATAGTAGCTCATAAGGCTTCCATAACCCCAACAGAGAAGTTTAGCTACTCATGGGTGCAATGGAAATCACAATAGTCATTATCATCATACCAATATAAGGATCTCACATGTAGTATATGTTGGTAGGGCTTTGTGGCGTGAAGACCTTGCAAGTAGAGGTTCTCTTGTTGTGGAAATTTTAAGTCGAATAGATGAAGAGAAAGTAAATAAGAATTAATTGAAAGCAAATTGTTTAGAGTTGAATTAGAATGTGAATGATGAGAATAATGAGAATGATCAGAATTATCAGAATTAATAAAAGCTTCAGCAAAATAGGGTATTTATAATACTCATATCCTATTCATACTAGGCTACTGCGTACTTATCCTAATCCTAATAAATTACTGCATCATTATCCTAATCCTAATAAATTACTGCATCATTAGCCAAATCCTAATAAGTTACTGCTAATCCCCAAAATCTTGAGAAATGTTGTTTTTGCCAGGGACGGGTTTCCCATGCATCACTTTTAGTCCTAGGCGTCCAAGCTCTGCTCTCCTTCTTTCGTGAAGCTTCCTTTGGCGTCAAGTTATCCATAAAATGCTGAAATCTTCATCATTTATACCTGAAAACTAGCTAATCATGTTTGTTAGCTCACTTACAGGAAAAAGGACTAAAAGTGCATGAATTATATATTTTGTCCTCAAAACTTAGCTAAAATATGGGTAAATTATAGCACTTTAGGCGTGTAAATACGCCTATCATCAAAACCCCACACTTAAAGCTTTGTTCGTCCTCGAACAAAATATCATATCCTTCTAAACATCCACTTAGGGTTTCACAGTAACAACATAAAATATTCAACAAGACAGGCACGACAATTATTAACAAAGAGTAGTTTTCTGATCACTTCTAGAAACAATTCAACCTCTAATATAGACTCGTGATGATGTTTAATTCGTATTCAAAAGTTAAGGCACAGAGAATCATACACAACCACCCAAAACTCATCAACCATGTGTGTCTCACAAAATATAACCCATAATCACTCACAAGTATTGTATATATTTCGAACATGGGTATAAGATTATCCTTGCTCTCACTCTCACAAAGAATTCGTATGTTGCAACTGATGACCATAGGCTTTCCCTTAGTGTAATGCTCTACTAAATATCAGAATGCTAAGCTTAGGATCAAATAGGTCTTTACAGGTTGTAATGTAGGCTATGGGACAGGTAGGACTATTTTGGCCAGAAATAGTGACTATGTTCCTAAGCGCTTTAATACATCACATTATGCCATTTATGCTTTCTTTCAAACAACCTTTCTACTTTCTTTTAATCTACCACCCCTTCTCACCTTTTTTGTTTTTCAATTTTGAACAAAATTAACTTTTTATTTTTCTTTTCATAACACACCTCTTATGATAGCAATTATTTTTCATAACAAATTCAAGCACTAATACATTCTAAGGCACTATTCTCACCCAATTTCCTCTTATTTTGTCACATTACTTTACAATTTAAAGCACTTAGGACTTTGGATCAAATTATGGTCTTGGAAAAAATGGATTGGGCTTACATATGAGGCTGTCAAAGAAAATAGGCTAAAGGCTCAAAGGGGGTAATCTAGGATGATGTCCATGGGCAGATAAAATGAAGGTAAACAATCATAGGTTGCCAAAGAAATGCCTAAATCATCTCCTAAACTCACACTCTTTATTTCGCTTTACATACATACCAGGCAAGTTCTAGCATCAGCTACAAATATAGAATATACTATCATCTCACACACACAAGGCACATGGATGACTTTATTGGAAGCAGTATAGACTCTTGACCCAATAGATGAAGGAATTGAACCACATAATTATCACATAATGAGTCACTATTAGAGCCTAAACGTCTCAATAATAATGATTTTATCACAGACTCTTGTCGTAATACCATGCTGCCTATCAGAACAATTTCATGCAAAGTTAAAAATTTTTTTAAAAAAATTTAACTACTAAAAAAAACAAAAAAACAAAACAAACAAACATAAATGAATGTAAATGCAGATAAAGAAGGTTAGCATGCAAATACCAGCACCCCACACTTAGACGGGACACACTGCCCTCAGTGGAAAATAAATAAGAACCTGGTTAGTAAGAATCCTCCTCTATGGTTGGGGTCATACCCCCATAGTCGGAATCATCATCAGAGTCTTCGCCATCAGAGTTCTCCTCCACATCGGAGTCTGGTATTCGACGATCATCATCGGTTGGCACATAGTCATCAAGAGGTTCCTCAAAGTACACACCTACTCCACATATTTGCCTTGCATGCTCATTCATTGGGTAGTCATAATCCATCTGTTGGAGCTCTGCAGCAGTTGGAACACGACCTCCCCTCATCATGGTAAACCGAGTCATTCCATAAAGATGGCGAAAGAAACTCTCATCCCAAGCATGTCTTTCCGCAGTGGTAAGGTTGGCGCCATGCGTGGTTTCAACATCTTTAACCTTTGTGAGGTCAACCCTCTTTGGGTTGTGTGGAAGTTTATGATCAGCCGGTTCCTCTTCGATGTCCTCCATCCTCAATATTGCGGTCAACAGATTGCCAAAGTTGAAGTGGGACCTCTTGTGTAGCCTGGCCTTTCGCATTGTAGATCGAATAATTACCCCAAAGTTGATAGGAACATTCGTCATCAACGCGTACACCAAGCACACTCTATCTCATGTAATCTTCGTGTACCGAGTCCCTGGAATCAGACAAGAGTTGACTATTCGCATCCATATCCGAGCTTCTCTATTCAAGAAAGCATATGGGAAAGTGTTGTGCCGACCGGTGTCCTTGTGTCTGCTCCATCGTGCCATAGATCTTGTTCCGCACAATGTGTGTCTAATTTGCCTTTACGGAGGTCTGTTATACAACTCTTTGAGTGGTGATGGATCAACAGATGGCAAACCCAGAAAGGAGTTGAAGAACACCGCATTTAGTTGCAGAACTTGGCCCCGAATCTTTACTTCACTCCCTGTAGTTTTCGGTGACCAGTTTGCATAGAATTCACGTGTTAAATCAAGATTGCACTCTCCCATATCTAGGAAGATGAATTCAAGATGTAACGCCATTATCTTAGCCAACATACGGGGTTCTTTCTTTGCTAGGCTTTCCTTGTGTATCAACTCCACATGAACATATTTTTTCTCTTTATTGTTCCTATACCACTCCTTTCCTTCCTCCCCGAGGACCCATTTAATTCCAAACATGCGGTGAGGTATTTGTAGCGAGGAGGATTCTCCTTGCTCTTTTCATCCCCTTTTTTGGCCTTTTTGTGAAGTGGTTGCTTTTTCTTTCCCTTGTCTTGGTTTTGGTGCCATTGTACCTGAGATTAAAATAATAGTCATGTTAGCTTCATCTCGGTGGATACAATCAATAAACAAGCAATAGTGGCACCACCCCACACTTAGTTTGTTTGTACGAACTAGTGAAGTGACCGATGTCTATTACTTAGATTTCATCGATATACGTTTATGTGTTATGTTCCAACAATATAATCAGTGCAGTCATACTTTTCGAATCATCTTAACTATCCTTTCTCAATTCTAGATCATGTAATCTTGGCAATGCGTTCATGTTTTGAACTAATGCATCACTTTGAATACAACTACTACATAGATATTGTATGAATTTATCACAACATCTTATGTTTGTAGTTAACCTTGATTTTCATCGCAATAAACAAGTCATTCATGCAAGCTTTGAAGTTACAAGGTTATGCAATGTTCTAGACTATGTCAATTCCGCAAAAGTATGACAGTGTATCAAATACAAGTTGGAAACAAGTCAAGAGCATCCTTACGTATTCTTTCACTCACTTAGTTTCACCACAACAAATCAACCATATTCAAATCATCAATACTACTTCAAGATTAAACAATTCATTATAGACGTAGTAGTGTAGTACTTACGGAACATAAAAGAAGAACAAAGAAGTACTTACTTGGTTGATGGCCTTGGAAGATGTTCTTGCAAAATAAAAGAGCAAAAGGGAAATTTTTGGGAGAATTTGGAGAGGTAGGCGGCGCTTTAGGGTGAATTGCAATGCGTTTTTGATTTAAGACTAAGGTTCTATTTATAGGACAATCTTGGGTCGGGTTTTGACCCATTTGGAATTGGATTTGGAGACCAAAAGTGACCATAGGCGGCGCCTAATGCTTTGCCTATGCTTGGCATAGGCGGCGCCTTTTGCAAAGCATTGTTTAGCGTAGGCGGTGCCTATGCTATGACATTGTTAGGCATAGGCGGCGCCTATGCCATGGCATATGAGATTCAGAAACAAAAGGATTTTTCATAGGCGGCGCCTATGCTACGGCATTGTTGAGCATAGGCGGCGCCTATGCTATGGCACTCTAGAATCCGAGAGCTTAGGCCATAGCATAAGCCTTGCCTTGTTCGTGGCCTAGATTTACATAGGCCTTGCCTTGTTCTTTGCCTATATTTTCAGAAGCAATGCCTCACCCATAGCCTTTTGCTTCTTCATTCCTACTTACGACCTTCAATATGAAATACTTCCAAATCAAAATTTGAAACCAATCTCCTCCTTTACACCTCTTGCACCTACGTTTACTCAAAAACAACAAAAACGATTAGAACGATGGGTTGACTCCCATCAAGCACCTTAGTTTCTGTTGTGGCTCGACTCTTCTTTTTGTATTTTTATTTATTAAAAACAAATGCAAAGGAAACGAAAAAAACACGATGGGTTGCCTCCCATCTAGCGCTTGATTTATTGTCGCGGCACGACATAGTTACCTCGAGTACTTAAACTTCGTCGAGATAGATGGTGGACATATAGTTCATCGAGTCAAGGGGCCCGATATATGGTTTTACTCGTTGTCCATTCACCTTAAAGACAACACCATTATTGTCTTCTAGATCAACTACTCTAGACGAGTAGACTTGGCTAATCTTGTACGGACCAGACCATTTGGACCTTAACTTACCTGGGAATAGCTTTAGTCTGGAATTGAAAAGAAGTACCATATCACCCTTTTGGAAGTTTCGTTGAACAATCCGCTGATCATGATACTTTTTTATCCGCTCCTTGTAGAGGTCTGATCTTTCATATGCATGTAGACGGAATTCATCCATCTCAGTCAGCTGCTCCAACCTCAAGTTCATAGCATCATCCCAATTCAAATTCAGTTGCTTCAACGCCCACAACGCTTTGTGCTCAAGATCAATGGGTAAATGACAAGCTTTCCCATAAACTAGTTGGTATGGGGACATGCCAATTGGCATTTTGAATGCAGTCATATAAGCCCATAGTGCATCTTCCAGCTTCCGAGACCAATCTTTCCTATTCGCATTTACAGTCTTAGCAAGGATTTGCTTGATCTCTTGATTGGAAACCTCTACTTGTCCACTAGTTTGTGGGTGATAAGGTGTGGCTACCTTATGTTGCTTGACACCATATTTTGCCAACACGGATTTGAACAGTTTGTTGCAAAAGTGAGATCCTCCATCGCTTATGATAGTACGTGGTACCCTAAAATGAGAGAAGATGTTTTTCTTCAAGAATACAATAACACGTTTTCCTTCATTATCAGCCAATGCTACTGCTTCGACCCATTTTGAAACATAATCTACAACAACTAGGATATATTTCATTCCAAATGAATTCACGAATGGACCTATAAAATTAATACCCCATTCATCAAAGAGCTCTACTTCAAGGATTTTCGACATGGGCATCTCATGGTGTTTCGAAATCGCACCTTGTCTCTGACATTGGTCGCATCTTCTCAAAAAGTCGTAGGCATCTTTAAATATCGAAGGCCAATAATAGCCACTTTACAATACCTTCCTTGCTGTCCGATTACCTGCGTGATGTCCCCCGACTTGGGAAGTGTGACATGCTTCCAATATATTCGGCACCTCAACATGGGATATGCATCGCCTGATAACACCATCCGCGCATCGTCTAAACAAATATGGCTCATCCTAAAAATAGTGTCTCACGTCATGCATGAACTTCCTCTTTTGATGAAAGGATAGATTCATAGGCATCACATTACTTACCATGAAGTTTGCAAAATCTGAATACCATGGTATCTCCTCTATCATTGTGGCTAAAATCTCTTTATCGGGGAAAGTATCATCAATCTCAAGATCTTGCTGTGCTATATGCTCATTCTTGAGTCTAGATAGATGATCAGCCACTTGGTTTTCGCAACCTCTTCTATCTTTGACATTAAAATCAAAATCTTGCAGCAACAATACCCATCGAATTAGCCTTGGTTTTGCATCTTTCTTTGTCATCAGATATCTAACGGCTGCATGGTCTGTATGAACTATCACTTTGGTTCCCAACAAATAAGAACGGAACTTTTCGAAGGCATACACAACTGCTAGAAGCTCTTGTTCTATGATAGTATAGTTCTTCTGGGTTTCGTTCAAGACCTTACTTGCATAGTAGATTGGATGGAATAACTTTAATCTTGTCTGGCCAAGTACAGCACCCAAGGCTACCCCGCTAGCATCACACATGACTTCAAACGGTAAAGACCAATTTGGTGCTACCATGATAGGAGCTTCAATTAGCTTCTCTTTGAGGCATTCAAATGCCTTCGCACAATCTTTATTGAAGTCAAACTTTGCATCTTTCTCCAAAAGTTTGGATAATGGACTAGCAATTTTGAATAAGTCTTTGATAAACCTTCCGTAGAAACCTGCATGACCGAGGAAACTACGAACTCCTTTGACCGAAATTGGGGGTGGTAGTTTCTCGATAACTTCGATTTTAGCTCAATCCACCTCAATTCCTCTTTTGGAGATTTTATGCCCAAGAACAATACCTTCTTTCACCATAAAGTGGCACTTCTCCCAATTCAGTACTAGGTTGAATTCAACACATCTCTGCAACTCCATACTTAGATTTTTCAAGCACGAATCAAACGACTCACCCACAACTGAAAAATCATCCATGAATACCTCCAGCGTGTCTTCCACCATATCAGAAAAAATGGACATCATACAACGCTGAAAAGTGGCGGGTGCGTTACATAGCCCAAATGGCATACGTTTGAATGCAAACGTACCATAGGGGCATGTAAACGTTGTCTTCTCTTGATCTTCGGGGGCGATACATATCTGATTATAGCCAGAATAACTGTCCAAAAAACAAAACCATCCTTTCCCTTCTAATCGATCAAGCATTTGGTCAATAAAGGGCATTGGAAAGTGATCTTTAAGGTTCCACGAATTCAGCTTGCGGTAGTCCATGCATACTCTCCACCCTGTGACAGGTCTGAGTGGAATTAACTCATTTTTTTCATTCGCAACTACCGTCATGCCACCTTTCTTTGGTACACATTGTACCGGGCTTACCCATTTACTGTTGGAGATTGGATACACAACCCCTGCATCTAACTATTTAATAATTTATTTCTTCACCACCTCTTGCATAGGTGGATTCAGACGCCTTTGATGCTCAATAGTGGGTAAGCAATTTTCTTCAAGCTGAATCTTGTGTGTACAAATCCCAAGCGGAATACTAATGATATCAGCGATGGTCCAACCGATGGCTCTCATATACTTTCGTAGAACCGTGATGAGAGCTGCACCTTGCTACTCACACAAATCTGCCGCCACAATAACCGGAAGTGTGTTACCGCTTCCTAAGAATGCATACTTTAGATGACAAGGCAGCTTCTTCAATTCTAACGTGGGTGGATCCTCAATAGATGGTTTAGCTGGTGGTGTAGGTCGGTTTTTGAGATCAAGGTCCAGCTTCTTGGGAGCATGAGGATATGTCCCTAATCCTGTTAAAGCACAAATAGTTTCTTCATACTTTTCAGCATCCTTATGCTCAAAATTCATAAGCACAACCGCCAATAGGTCATCAACAAGCTGCTCCTCTACAGGTAATTCTTTCTCATCATCAACATAAACATCAGCTACCGAGAACACGTTCAGATCTTTGGGATTCTTCATTGATTTACATACATCAAAGAGGACAACTTCGTCATTCATTCGGAATAGAAGCTCATTAGCTCTTAAATCAATAAGCACACTTCCTGTTGCAAGGAAAGGACGCCCCAAGATTATGGGAACTTCAAAGTCTACCTCACAATCCAAAATAACGAAGTCCGCCGGAAAGATGAATGAAGAAACCTTCACTAATACATCACATAAAATACCAACAGGTCGTTTTACCGACCTATCAGCCATCACAAGCCTTATATTGGTTGGAGTAGGATCACCCAACCCCAACTTTTTGTCAATCGATAATGGCATCAAGTTGATGCTGGCTCTTAAATCGCATAATGCCTTGGCAAAATTCAAAGATCCGACAGTGCAAGGAATAGTGATGGCTCCTGGGTCTGCCTTCTTCTGAACTAGTGATCTGGTAGCAATTGCACTATAATGATGAACAACATCTGTCAACTCACCACTTGCTGCTCGCTTCTTTGTTAAAAGATCCTTCATAAATTTTGTGTAGCCTGGCATTTGTTCTAGTGCCTCAACCAAGAGAACATTAATGGTCAGCTATTTTAACATTGACATGAATTTATTGAACTTGGTATCATCAGCTCTCTTCTTTAATCTTTGTGGAAAAGGAGGTGGTGGAAGGGGAATTGTTTTATCTACGACTTTCTTTTCGTCATGCTTAGGTTCGGAGATCTTTTCAGGTTGTGGACGTCGAGGACTGACGTCATGAACGACTCCATCAGTTTCGACGGCATCATCTTCTTTTGTATTACCTATGATATCTTTGGCCACTTGCTTGCTTTGGGATGAATTTTCCAGCACCTTACTACTTCTGGTAGTAACAGCCATGTATGTTCCATCGTTTCTTGGATTTTGCACTGTGTCGCTTGGTAGGGTGACAGCTTTTCTTTGATTTAATGTGGCTAAAATTTGACTCAATTGTTGTTCCAGCTGTTTTATTGAAGTGGAATGTGAGTCAACCAATTGCTTCATTGAATCCAAGTCATTTATTACCTCAGTTACTCCCGTACTAGTTGCTTCCTCTCCTTTCAACAGCTCAGCCATCATATCTTCCATTGACATATTTCCCGAACCAGATGCAGTGGCCTCTCGTCCTCCAGGAGGAATATACACGCCACTCCTGTCAGTCTTGTTATTCCAACTACCTTGATCCCGGTCTTTGTTTCCAGAATTATCATAATAGTTCCGACCTTGGTTTCCTTGGGCATTGCCTCGGAAACCCCCCTGATTGTTCACGTAGTTGGCTTCTTCCTTAGAATCGAATTCCTCTCTTCCTTTTGATGCAACTGCTTTGACTTTTTCGGTCTTCCCTGATAGTAGATGCTTTGTAAGAAGATCCACTTGTGTTTTCATGTGTGCCAAATCTTGATCACGTTCTTCTTCTCTTCTCCTTTGTTCTGTAGTCATGCCTATAGAAAAAGTGGGGCTTGCTACCTCAGAATCTCTGTTATGCCATGCCCTACTTTGCTTCGTCATCCGGTCTAGCATATCACTTGCCTGAACAAAGGTGAGGTCCATAAATGATCCTCCATCCGCATTATCCACCACAGGTTTAGTTACTGAATTCAAGGATTTATATAGTATCTCCATCAACTGAACATTGGTCATGTGATGGTTTGGGCACCGCATAAGCTTCTTTTTGAACCTCTCCCGTGTTTTGTGGAGATCTTCAGTTGGAAGCTGTCGAAAATTGCTGATTTCATCTCTCAATTGTGCTCTCTTGTATGGAGGAAAGAATCTTTCTAGGAAAGCGTCTTTCAATTGCCTCCAATTAGTGATAGAATTAGGAGTCAGCCGGTTCAACCATAGAGTTGCCTCCCCAGATAGAGACAATGGAAATAGGCGCAACCGAATTGCATTCTGGCCAACGCCAGGATTGTCGAATGTCTTGCATGTAGAAATAAAGTTGATTAGATGCATATTCAGATCAACGCCTGCTAGTCCACCGAATAATCCCTTAAGTTGCAATAACTGAATCATGGTGCTCGTGATGTTGAACTTGGCTCCGGGTGCCAATGGCGGAGGAATAATGGCTCCTGTGGCACCAGCTCCATCAAGATCATCATCGAATGGTATGGCTCGGCGTTCATGCCTGAACCTAGCTGGACGATCTCTTCTGTTGGCTGGTGTCGCCGTCTCAGCATCACGTCTAGGGTTTAGTAACTCATCATCACCTAGATCCTCATCGTCAGTATTTGTTACTCGCCCAGGATTATCAATATTCTGTTGATGCACTTGAGCGGCGGCCAGAGCAGCAAGCCTAGCCTGTTCCTGTTGAGCAGCCCTTCTTTCAATTCCCTGTTGAGCCTCTATTCTGCATATACGATGTGGTTCAGGATTGAAAGGTAATAATGGTTGACCAGAACTTCGAGTATGGGGCATGTACTGGATAAAAACATGCAGAAAACAAAAACAACAACTAAAAGTAAAATACGAGAATCTTTGATCAAAGGGTCTAGTAATTATCACAAACTTAGTTGACAACCGTATTCCCCGGCAACGATGCCAAAATTTGATAACCCTCAAACTACAGCTCTCGTAAAAGTATAAGCGGTCGTTGTCAAATATAGAACCCAACTGGGTTGGGTGTCGAATCCCACAGAGAATACTTGGTCACTAAGTAAGCAATGATTATTAGTCTTTTGGTGAAAGTTTCGTAAAATAGGGGGATTTTGTAGCGTGCAATAATGTAACAAGATAACAAAGTAAAAAGGAAAAATAGCAAAGTAAAAAGAAAGAATGTTTAGTAAGATTTTTAATCAATGAGAATTTGAAGTTGGGGTTATGTCCACCTTATGAGTTATACGTCTCTATTGGCTATGAGCTATGCGGAATTCAGACATGCATGTGCTTATAGAGAATTGTATTCTATGGTAAATCCAGCCGTCTTTCGACCATCAATGATTATTTCACTTTAACTCTTTCGAGCTTAAAGTGTATCTAATGGTACAAATTCTCCAAGAGGTTAATCCAGTTACGGACCTAACTTTTTAACAGGGGTTGGTGCCCTATTACCTTGACATTATCTCTTTTCTAGACATATAACTTTTCTTTCGAACAAGTTAATGCTATACTGGCGTATTCTATGTGTTTGCAACCACAAGAATTTGCATTAATATGAGGAGAGTAAGGATATAAGCAACATACGTGTCACGAATTCACAAACTCATAGCAATAGATAGTAGCTCATAAGGCTTCCATAATCCCAACAGAGAAGTTTAGCTACTCATGGGTGCAATGGAAATCACAATAGTCATTATCATCATACCAATATAAGGATCTCACATGTAGTATATGTTGGTAGGGCTTTGTGGCGTAAAGACCTTGCAAGTAGCGGTTCTCTTGTTGTGGAAATTTTAAGTCGAATAGATGAAGAGATAGTAAATAAGAATTAATTGAAAGCAAATTGTTTAGAGTTGAATTAGAATGTGAATGATGAGAATAATGGGAATGATCAGAATTAATAAAAGCTTCAGCAATATAGGGTATTTATAATACCCATATCCTATTCCTACTAGGCTACTGCATCAATATCCTAATCCTAATAAATTACTGCATCATTATCCTAATCCAAATAAGTTACTGCTGATCCCCAAAGTCTTGAGAAATGTTGTTTTTGCCCGAGACAGGTTTCCCATGCGTCACTTTTAGTCCTAGGCGTCCAAGCTCTGCTCTCCTTCTTTCATGAAGCTTCCTTTGGCGTCAAGTTATCCATAAAATGCTGAAATCTTCATCATTTATACCTGAAAACTAGCTAATCATGTTTGTTAGCTCACTTACAGGAAAAAAGACTAAAAGTGCATGAATTATATATTTTGTCCTCAAAACTTAGCTAAAATATGGGTAAATTATAGCACTTTTGGCGTGTAAATACGCCTATCATCAAGCGCTTCATACCTATGATCAAGACTCTACGTAATGCACCTTGTATGACTCCTTATGACTCTTTAAAACCTTAGGTATAGTACCAAGTTTGTAAATCTCTGGAAATACACCCTGGACGTGACACGATACTTAAGACTATAAGTTTTCCCAAGCTAACCCTTTATGCCTTCTAACAACTTTAGAAATCATAAAAAAAGTAAAATTGATATAGAAATATTAACTGTAATTAAATTAATATCATAACTAAAAGTCATAAACTTTGAAATATTAAAAACAAAAACTTTAAATTCTAAAACAGAAACTAGTCGGACAAGCCTTTACTTCTAACAAGAGAGATACTAGGACAAGCCCCAATAGACCTAGCTCAAACTGAAATCAAAGTACTATAATACTTAATCAATATCAAAGTCTGATCAAATGGGTCCTCGAACTATGAGGACTCACCAAGCATCATGATGTAAGTGGAGATGCTCGTAGTCAATCACACTGCTGGAACTGAGCACTAGAACCTACATCATGAAACAATGTAGCACATAGACATATATGTTGATCAGTACTTCTAGAATATACTGAGAATGTGGGGGTGAATACATAAGTAAAACAATAAATCAATGTGCACAAAGACTTTCAAATAATGCATGCTAAGTGTAAATGACTCACCTTGGGCTTGAATAAAATAAAAATTGTAAAATCATAACCATGAGTAATAAAGCATAATGATAACTTTGTGATCCATAACACTTAGTTTATAAAAGCTTTGCTTTTACTCTTTCTTTGGGAGGTTCTTCTAACTGACATAAACCATGTGAGCTATCATAGAGTCTAACGTCTTAGGTATGTTGGGGTGAGTTGTTCTAACCTTGGCATAAAAATTAAACCTTAACTTTAGTGATCACTATATTTAAATTCATCCATAGTGTTTACTTATATGTTCATACTTTAGGAAATCCATCTAAAAATAACATAAGAGTTCATAGAATAAAAACCAGTTATGCTTCTCTTTTCTTTAATTCAAACTCAAGATGAACAAATATGGATTCCATATCATAGATTAGGATCAAAAGATCACTTCTTTCTTGACATCTTAGTATAAACTTATCAAAGGAGAACGTAAGAATATAATTCTCTTTAAATCTCAACACATAAACCTAGGGCTTGAAATTCATGCTTAAAAATAATGGTGACTCATAAAAACACTTCATGCTCAATAACATTCTATAAATACTTCAATAATATCAAATCAAGATAGTGCAATCTCATTCATAATATAAATCTTATAAGATAAAACATAAACATAAGAAATTCTTGATATGATCATAAGCTTTAAATCCTAGGATAATCATGTGCTTGATGAATATAGAAACTTGGGTATGAACCTTAATTCAAAATAAGTAAATTGAATCTTAAAATCATGCAATTTGGGAACAAGGGTGAAAGGATACCCTTGTTCATAACTTCACATACCTTGATAGGCTTGACTTGGTATAGAAAGCTTCAATTTAAAAGACTTGGAGATGATTTTGAAACCTTTCTTGAAGTTATTGGATTAGGAATCTTAAATTCTTACTTATCTTGAAGATAAAGTAATGAATTTTTGCTGTTCTTGGGAGGATGTTAGTTTTTTGGTTTGGAAGAAAATTAAAGGAGAATGGTAAAATAATGCCTTACCTAATATTTAATTTTGTGCTTTTACGACTTGGGTGATGGGAAAAGACCTAAATGCCCCTCAGGAGATTAATTTCATAAGTGGAATACCGATTGGAGGCCTGGCGTGATGCGATGATATATCCAACGCTATATATGGCGCGACGCGATGCACTTGCGTTGAGTATTTGGAATCGAAATCCAAACATGGCCCAAACCTTATTTGAAAATTTCAAAACTTCTATGAGACATGCTTCTTACACCCCTGATAATGAATTATCATTAAAACCATTGTGTCTAAGTCCATAAGGTCTACTTAAAAATCCTCGAACTTAAGAGGTAAAAAATAAGACTAAGTCCTTAACACTTAAGCACTAGGAGCTGAACTAAGCTAAATTTTATACGTCGTATTACACCAAGATATTGTCTTTTAAATTTTAAATTAAATTAAGAAACATTAGTTAAGGATGACACAGACACATAAAAGTAGAAAGAAAGAAATAGTTAGCCCCATCATGTATATACATCACAATGATCATGTAAAGTTCATTGTAAAAGAACATGCTATGAGCATACCATATTAATACTTAATTACTTCATATTGAAGAAATTTAAAGAAAGGCCACTTTTTCACCAAAGACTTTTCAAAAGAAGTAATTAATAAAATGCTAGAGATAAAGAAAATAATCTTAGAAAAACTGAGAAAATTCTCTTCTTTATTAAAAATGAAGAAGTTAAGTTAAAAGCTCATCAATTAAATCACTAAAAGTTAAGCTCACTTTTTTTGTAAGAACATATTTTTTTGTTGGCTTTGGTGTTTGTTGAGTTATACATATCAAAAGGCGTGATAGGCATATCCATTTTATCTTTTTTATAAATTTCATCCCATATTAAATAAAATATTCTTTAATCCTTTCTAGTTGGGGGTTATCTTTCTTAAAATTGAGTGTGATATGTAGTTAAGTATTAAAAGGTAAGTTTTGGACTGGCCTTGTTAAGACCCCAAAACCCATGGTCATGATATCACCTATAATCACTAGTTGTTTGAAAAATTCAGTAAGTGTGAATTCTAGCTAAGGTCAGTAGCTTTACTTGGTCATATTGTCTCAGGTGATGGTGTTAGAGTTGATCCTCAAAAGATAGAGGGGGTTAGAAACTAGCCTAAAACTATATCTCCCTCAGATATCAACAGTTTTTTGGGTTTGCTAGCTATTATCGTTGGTTTGTTGAAGAGTTTTCGTTTATTGCATCCTCCATGTCCAGATTGACTCAAAAAAAAGTCAAGTTTCAATGATCAAATTCCTATGAGAAGAGTTTTCAGGAGTTGAAGACTCGACTTACCTCAACCCCAGTTTTGATTCTACTAGATGGTTCAAATTGGTTTGTTGTGTGATGTGATTCATCCAGAGTAGGTTTGGGGTGTGTTCTTATACAGAGAGGTAAGGTCATAGCCTATGCCTCCAGAGAGCTTAAGCCCCGTGGGAATAATTACCCGACTCATGATCTTGAGTTAGCAATTGTAGTGTTTTCCTTAAAGATTTAGAGGTACTATTTGTATGGGGTGCATGTAGATGTGTTCACAGATCACAAGATCTTGCAGCATGTCTTTTCTACAAAATATTTAAATTTGTGTCAAAGAAGGTGGTTAGAGTTATTAAAAAATTATGACATGAGTGTTCTGTATAATTCGGGAAAGGCCAATGTAGTGGTTGATGCTCTCAATATATTGTATATGGGTAGTGTTTCCCATGTTGATGATCATAAGAAAAACTTTGTTCAGGAAGTTCATTAGCTTGCCCGACTAGGTGTCCACTTAGTCGATTCAGCAGAAGGTAATGTATAGGTGCAGAATATTTCCAAATCCTCTCTAGTTACTGAGGTGAAGGAAAAACATGATAGAGATCCAAGTCTTGTTAAGTTGAAAGAGCTAGCCAGGGATCAGAAAGTGGAGGTTTTATCCCAAGGAGGAGATGGTGTTTTGCGTTGCCAGGATTATCTATGTGTGCCAGGTGTAGATAACTTAAGACAATAAATTCTTGCAGAAGTGCATGGTGCGCGTTACTCGATTTATCCAGGGGCCACTAAGATGTACCGTGATTTGCGGGAGATCTATTAGTGGAGTGGGATCAATAAAGATACTGTAGAATTTATAGCTAAATGCTCTATATGTCAAAAAGTTAAGATTGAGCACCAGAAGCCTTGTGGGTCCATGCAGGAGTTCAGTATTCCAACATAGAAATGGGAAGAAGTAAACATGGACTTTACAATGAGTTTGCCTCGTACTCATCATCAGCATGATTCTATATGGGTTATCATAGACAAGATGACCAAATAAGCTCATTTTTTGCTAGTTCATACTTCCTATTCAACTGAGCATTACGCCAAACTCTATATCATAGTGTTTTTCAGGTTACATATAGTCTCAGTATCCATCATCTCAGATAGAGTTACTTAGTTTACCTCTCATTTCAGGAAAGTACTCCAAAATGGTCTTGGTACACAAGTTTATCTCACTACAACCTTTCACCCTCAGATCGATTGTCAAGCAGAAAGGACCATTCAGACTCTAAAAGATATGTTGAGAGCATGCATTATTGATTTTAAGCGAAGTTGGGATGACCACTTACCTTTCAGCGAATTTGCATCCAATAAAAGCTATCATTCAAGTATTTAGATGGCTCCGTTTGAGGCTCTCTACGGTAGAAAATGCAGATCTCTAGTCGATTTGTTCGAAGTAGGTAAGGCCAAAGTAGTAGGGCCTGACTTAGTGTTTAATGCCTTAGCGAAGGTTCAGTTAATTAGAGAAAGACTTATGGCTTCCTAGAGACGACAGAAATCTTATGCAGATGTGAGGAGAAAGGATCTCGAGTTTGAGACTGGTGATTTTGTATTCCTAAAATTCTCTCCAATTAAAGGAGTAAAGATGTTTGATGATAGGCGAATTTACGCGCCTATATCAATATATTTTGCCCATATTTTAGCCTAGTTTTGAGAACTAATTATCTATTTCATGCACTTTTAGTCCTTTTTCCTATAAATGAGCTAACAAACATGATTAGCAAAGTTTCAGGTATAAATGATGCAAAATACAGCATTTTACGGCTTACTTGACGCAAAAGAAAGCTCACAAATGAAGTAAAAGGGAGCTGGACGCCTAAAGGACCAAATCTGCTGCATGGAAAATCTGTCCCGGGCTAAAACAGCAATTCTGAAGACTTTGGGGACTTACAGTCACAAAGCTGGATTTTTACAAAGATACATTAACCTAGTATAATTAGGTTATGTGTTTCACTAATCTATTTGGATTATGATATTGTAACCTTACCCTAGTACATTTGGGTCAAGGATTTCATTAGTATATTAGGATTTGGTTATTTATTTCATTAGCTTAGTAGGAGTAGGATAGGAGTATTATAAATACCCTATCATGCTAGAGATTTTGATTCATCTCCTTACAATTAAAACATCTTCTTACAATACATTCTTAATTCTTCATTCTTCACTTAATTAATTTTCTTCCATCCTTCTCATCTTCCACCACAAACACTTCTAATCTATTCTTCTATTCTTAAATTCCACAACAAGAGAATCGTTACTTGCTACGGAATCACCAAAACCACACGCCTAACACCTCTTTTACACACCATCCACCATGCAAAACGTGATATCCTCCGCATTCATGGGTAACTAAACCTCTTAGTTGGGGTTATGGAAGCCGAATGAGTTACTATCTATAGCTATGAGTTTGTGAGTTCAAGACAAGTATATTGCTTATATCATTACGCTCTTCATCTTAATCTATATTCTTTGTGGTTGCAAACGCAAGAATACGCCAGTCTAACATTTAACTTGTTCGAGAGAAAGGTTATTTGTCTGGAAAAGAGATAATGTCAAGGTAGTAGGACACCCTTTCCTATTAAAAAGCTAGTGCCGTAACTGGACTAACCTCTTGGAGAATTTGTACCGCTAGACACACTTTAAGCTCGAGAGAGTTAAAGTGAAATAGTCCTTGTTTAGGTCGAGAGACGCTTGGATTTACCATCGACTACAATTCTCTATAAGCAATTGCATGTCAAGACTCTACACACTCATAGCCAATAGAGACGTATACCTCTGAAGGTGGACATAACCCCAACGCTTCAATTCTCATTGTTTCACAACCTACGAAATACTCTCTTTTTACTTTGCTATTTTCAGCCTTTATTTCATTACTTTGGTTACTTATTACAATCCCCCCTTCTTACGAGACTTGCACCAAAAGTTTATTAATTTTGCTTACTTGGTGGCCAAGCTATTCCCTGTGGGATCGACACACAACCCAGGTTGGGTTCTATATTTGCTAACGACCACTTTACACTCCTACGAGAGCTGTAGATTGAGCGTTATCAAAAATTGGCGCCGTTGCCGGGGAATATGAGTGTCAATCAAGTTCGTGATAATTACTAGACCCTTTGGTCAAAGATTCTCGTACTTTCACGTTTAGTTTTTGTTTTTGTTTATTGCAGGTTTTTCTTTTAGTGCATGCCCCATACTAGAAGTTCTGGTCAACCGTTATTACCAATCAATCCTTAACCGCAACGAATTAGAAGAATGGAAGCACAAGCTGAAATCGACAGGATGGCTGCTCAACACGAGCAAGCAAGATTAGCTGCTCTTGCCGCTGCTCAAGTCCAACAACAAAACATTGATAATCCTGGACGAGCAACAAATCCTGACGATGAATATTTAGGAGATGACGAGTTGATAAACCCAAGGCATGGCGCTGAAATAGCAACACCTGCTAATCGAAGAGGTCGACAAGCTCGGTACAGATATGATCGCCAACCTTTGCAACCAGCTTTCGACGATGATGATGATGATCTTGATGGTGCCGGAACCACTGGAGCTATAATTCCACCACCATTAGCACCCTGAGCCAAGTTCAATATCACAAGCACCATGATTCAGTTATTGCAACTCAAGGGATTATTTGGTGGACTAGCAGGCGATGATCCGAATATGCATCTCATCAACTTTATTTCTACATGCAAGTCTTTTGGCAATCCTGGTGTTGGTCAGAATGCTATTCGATTACGTCTATTTCCATTGTCTCTGTCTGGGGAGGCAACATTATGGTTGAATGGGCTGACTCCTGATTCTATTACAAATTGGAGGCAATTGAGAGACGCTTTCCTAGAAAGATTCTTTCCGCCATCCAAGAGGGCTCAGTTAAGAGATAAAATCAGCAACTTTCGTCAGCTTCCCTCTGAAGCTCTTCACGAAACATAGGAGAGGTTCAAGACAAAGCTAGCGAGATGCCCAAACCATCACATGACTAATGTTCACCTCATGGAGATCTTGTACAGAGCCTTGAATTCAGTAACTAAACCAGTGGTGGACAACGCAGCTGGAGGTTCTTTTATGGACCTCACCTTTGGTCAAGCAAGCAACATGCTAGATCGTATGACGAAACAAAGTAGAGCTTGGCATACCAGGGATTCTGAGGTAGCAAGCTCCACTTTATCTATTGGTATGTCTGCAGACCAAAGAAGAAGAGAAGAAGAACGTGATCAAGATATGGCGCACATGAAAACCCAAATGGATCTTCTTACAAAGCATCTATTAGGGAACACTGAAAAAGTGAAAGCTATTGCGTCAAAAGGAAGAGACGAATCTTATTCGGAAGAAGAGGCCAACTACTTGAACAATCAGGGGGGTTTCCGTGGGAATGCCCAAGGAAACCAAGGTCGGAACTATTATGATAAATCTGGAGGTAAAGACCAAGGTAGTTGGAAGAAAAATAATGAAAATAGTGGTTTGTACGTTCCCCCTGGTAGACGTGATACCACCACATCTAATTCTATGGAAGACATGATGGCTAAGTTATTGAAAGGAGTGGAAGCAACAAGCGCGGGAGTTAAGGAGGTAATCGACGATTTAGCCTCCATGAAGCAATTAGTTGATTCTCATTCCACTTCTATCAAGCAAATAGAGCAGCAATTAAGCCAACTTTCAGCAGCATTCAATCAAAGAAAGGCTGGCACCCTACCGAGCGATACTGTGCAAAACCCAAGGAATGATGGGTCATGCATGGCCATCACTACCAGAAATGGTAAGGTGCTGGAAACTTCAGAAAAAGGCAAGCAAGTGGTTGACGGAACAGCAAATATGGACGCCACACCTAGTGACGTCATAAGAGAAGAAGCCGCAACATCTACTTCCAACGTCAAGGACGTTTCACCTAGTGACGTGCAGACTGAAAAAAATAAATGGAAGCAAGAGGAGAAGAAAGCCATGGAGAGAACACTTCCATACCCACCACCAGCTTTTCCACAAAGATTGAAGAAGGTGGCCGATGACACTAAGTTCAGCAAGTTTATGACCATGTTGAAGCAGCTGACTATTAATGTCCCATTGGTAGAGGCACTTGAACAAATGCCTGGGTATGCGAAGTTTATGAAAGATCTTTTGACTAAGATGAGGGCAGCAAGCTACGAGCTGAAGGATGATGTGCATCATTGTAGCGCAATTGCCACCCGATCCATAGTTCAGAAGAAGGCCGACCCTGGAGCTTTCACCATCCCTTGCACCGTCGGATCTTTAGACTTTGCTAAATCGTTGTGTGACTTAGGAGCCAGCATCAACTTGATTCCATTATCAATCTACAAGAAGTTGGGGTTACGAGATCCTACACCAACTAATATGAGGCTTGTTATGGCGGATAGGTCGGTAAAACGACCAGTTGGTATTCTATGCGATGTCTTGGTGAAGGTATCTTCATTTATCTTTCCGGCAGACTTTGTCATCTTGGATTGTGATGCAGATTCAGAGGTTCCCATAATCTTGGGACGCCCCTTCCTTGCTACGGAAAGTGTGCTCATAGATTTGAGAGCTAATGAGCTTTCATTCCGAATAAATGATGAAGTAGTTCGCTTTGATGTTTGCAAATCAATGAAGCAACCCAAAGATCTGAGTGTATTTTCTGTGGCTGATGTTGTCTTTGATGATGGGAAAGAGTTACTTGCTGAAGAGCGAATTCTTGATGATCCTTTGGAGGCTTTGTTCATGAAAGAAGAGGATGATGATGCTGAAATTTCTGAAGATGATATTTGTGCTCTATCGGGATTAGGAACATATCGTTATACTCCCAAGAAGCTGGATCTTGATCTCAAGAATCGACCCACACCACCAGCTAAGCCATCTATTGAAGAACCACCCACGTTAGAATTGAAGGAGCTGCAAAGCCATTTGAAGTACGCATTCTTAGGAAGCGGAAACACTCTTCCAGTCATAGTGGCAGCCGATTTAGGTGAGCAACAAGTTGAAGCTCTTATTGCAATCTTACGCAAGTATATTAGAGCTATTGGATGGACCATTGCGGATATCATTGGTATTCCACCTGGGATTTGCACACATAAAATTCAGCTTCAAGAAAAGTGCACACCCACCATTGAACATCAAAGACGTCTAAACCCACCAATGCAAGAGGTGGTGAAGAAGGAGATTATCAAGTGGTTAGATGCAGGAGTCGTGTATCCTATTTCTGACAGTACATGGGTAAGCCCAGTACAATGTGTTCCCAAGAAAGGAGGTATGACGGTGGTTGCTAATGCAAAGAATGAGCTTATTCCACTCAGGCCCGTTACTGGATGGAGAGTATGCATGGACTACCGCAAGCTGAATTCTTGGACGCTCAAGGATCACTTTCCCATGCCATTTATGGACCAAATGCTAGATCGATTAGCGGGGAAAGGATGGTTTTGCTTCTTGGATGGTTATTCAGGATACAATCAGATTTGTATTGCCCCCGAAGACCAAGAGAAGACAACGTTTACATGCCCATATGGTACTTTTGCCTTCAAACGCATGCCATTCAGGTTGTGCAACGCACCAGCCACCTTTCAACGTTGTATGATGTCTATTTTGTCTGATATGGTAGAAGACACTTTGGAGGTATTTATGGACGACTTTTCAGTTGTTGGTGAGTCCTTTGATGCATGTTTGGTAAACTTGAGCATGACATTACAAAGATGTGTAGAGTTCAACCTTGTGCTGAATTGGGAGAAGTGCCACTTCATAGTAAAAGAAGGAATTGTTCTTGGGCACAAGATCTCCGCAAGAGGAATAAAGGTTGATCGCGCCAAAATAGAGGTAATTGAGAAGCTACCACCTCCAATTTCGGTGAAGGGAGTTCGTAGTTTTCTTGGCCATGCTGGGTTTTATCGTAGATTCATCAAAGACTTCTCCAAAATTGCAAGTCCATTCTGCAAACTATTGGAGAAAGATGCGAAGTTTGACTTTAATGATGATTGCTTAAAGGCATTTGAATGCCTTAAAGAAAAACTCATTGAAGCCCCTATCATGGTAGCACCAGATTGGACGCTCCCGTTCGAAGTCATGTGTGATGCTAGTGGTGTAGCCGTTGGTGCTGTTCTTGGACAGAGAAAGGAGAAATTATTTCATCCTATCTACTATGCGAGTAAGGTCCTCAATGAAGCCCAAAGGAACTACACTGTCACTGAACAAGAGCTCTTAGCGGTTGTGTATGCGTTTGAGAAGTTTCGTGCCTATCTATTGGGTACTAAAGTGATCGTTCATACAGACCATGCAGCTCTTAGGTATCTAATGACAAAGAAGGATGCAAAACCAAGGCTGATTCGATGGGTATTGCTGCTGCAAGAGTTCGATTTCGAAGTCAAAGATAGAAGAGGTTGCGAGAACCAAGTGGCTGATCACCTATCTAGACTTGAGAATGAGTATGTGGCGCAACCAGAAAATCAGATTGATGATGCATTCCCTGACGAGGAGATACTAGCGACAACAATGGAGAACTTACCATGGTATGCCGACTTTGCAAATTTCGTGGTGAGTAATGTGTTACCTTCCAATTTATCTTACCACCAGAGGAGGAAGTTTATGCATGACGTTCAGCACTACTATTGGGATGAGCCTTATTTGTTTCGAAGATGCGCGGATGGTATCATTCGACGATGTATATCCCATGAAGAAGTGCCTACTATATTGGAGGCATGCCACACTTCGCAAGTTGGAGGACATCATGCAGGGAATCGAACGGCAAGAAAAGTCTTGCAAAGTGGTTATTATTGGCCTACAATATTCAGAGATGCACACGACTATGTGAGAAGGTGTGACCAATGCCAACGTCAAGGTGCTATTTCAAAACACCATGAAATGCCCATGTCCAAAATTCTGGAGGTAGAACTCTTTGATGTGTGGGGTATTGATTTCATGGGACCATTCGTGAATTCGTTTGGAATGAAGTACATCTTGGTTGCTGTGGATTATGTGTCGAAATGGGTTGAAGCTGTAGCATTGGACGAAAATGAAGGAAAGCGTGTTGTAGCGTTTTTAAAGAAGAATATCTTCTCTCGCTTTGGAGTACCTCGTACTATCATAAGTGATGGAGGATCTCACTTTTGCAACAAGCTATTCAAATCTGTATTGGCCAAGTATGGAGTCAAGCAACACAAGGTAGCTACGCCTTATCATCCTTAAACTAGTGGACAAGTTGAGGTTTCCAATCGTGAGATCAAGCAAATCCTTGCCAAGACGGTCAATGCGAATTGGAAGGATTGGTCTCGAAAGCTAGATGATGCACTATGGGCGTATAGGACTGCATTCAAGACACCCATTGGCATGTCACCTTATCAGCTAGTTTATGGGAAGGCTTGTCATCTACCCATCGAGCTTGAATACAAGGCATTGTGCGCATTGAAGCACTTGAATCTGAATTGGGATGATGTGAAGAACCTGAGGTTGGAGCAGCTGAACGAACTAGATGAATTCCGTCTCCATGCATATGAAAGATCAGATTTATACAAGGAGCGGATGAAGAAGTATCATGATCAGCGGATTGTTCGACGAAACTTCCAAAAAGGTGACATGGTACTATTCTTTAATTCCAGACTCAAGCTCTTCCCAGGTAAGTTAAAATCAAAGTGGTCTGGTCCATTTAAAGTCATTCAAGTCTACTCATCTGGAGTAGTCGAATTGGAAAACAATGAGGGTGTTATCTTCAAAGTGAATGGCCAACGTGTCAAGCCCTATATCGGTCCTCTTGACTCGATGAATGACATGGCCATCACTTATCTCGACGAAGTCTAAGTACTCGAGGTAACTACGTCGAGCCATGACAATAAATAAGGCGCTAGATGGGAGGCAACCCATCGTTTTATCATTTTATCGTTTTATCGTTTTGTCTTTCTTTCATTCTAGTACTTGTTTTTGCTTTTGATAAATGAAAATCCAAAAATTAGAGTCGTGCCACGGCCAAAACTAAGGCGCTTGGTGGGAGGCAACCCATCGTACTAATCGTTTTCATTTGGTTTTGAGCAAAAATAGGTGCAAGAAGTATGCAACGAGGAGATTGATTTCAATCGACGATTTGGTTGCATTGTATGGTAAAGTCGGTAAGTTAGGAATGGTGATGCATAAGGCTATGAATTGAGCCTTTCTCACGTCATAATAGGCTTCGAGGAAGGCTAGGCCTTGGTAAAAATAGGCCACGAACGATGCACAACCTATTCTATAACCTAAGGACTCGGAATCTAGTGTGCTATACACTATGCGCCGCCTATTCCTAGGTGTGCTTTTGACTATGCACCGCCTATGCTATGACATTGGAGATACTGAGACCAAATACCATAGACTATGCGGCGCATATGTCTAGAAATGCCATAGACTATGCGGCGCATGTGTCCCATTATGCCATGGACAATGCGCCGCATATGTAAGTGATATGCCGAGGGATATGCGCCGCATATATGGTGATTTTGTCCCCAAATCCGATTGTAAATGGGTCATAACCCGACCCATACTGCTCCTATATAAAGGGGACTTGTTTTTATGTCACAAACACATTAGAAGCAACCCTAAAGGCGCCGCATATCATCCCAAATCCTCTCAAATTTTTCTTCCTTTGTTCTTCCAATCCACAACAACTTCTCCACAATCTTCAAGCAAGTAAGTGCTCTCTTATTCTTCATATATTTATCGTAATTACTACGTTGCTATGCTTATTATAATTTGCTAAATCATGTGAGATTGGTGGTGATGTTCATGTGTTTGGATAATTGTTGCAAAATCGTGTGATTGAATATATACGTATGGAATTCTTGACTTGTTTCCGACTTGACTTTTGTTTCAATGGCATTGTTATGATACTTGCTGAACATATGTAGCTATGAATATTGATTGAGAGTGTTGTTTGGATGCTTGCATGATTAACCATCCCGACCATCGGGATAAGGTTATAGTGACTATCAACGTAGGAGGTAGTGTTTGTTGTACGAATAGCAATTCCATGTGGTAACCCCTATGTTGTAGTGTCTCTATATGCACCATGAAAGTCGTCCAAATGGCTGCACATAAGTGATGTAATGCTGATTTTCTTGTCGGAATACAATCCTAAGACGTATGTCGACGAAGTCTGAGTACTCGACCACTTTCACTCCACTGATTTGTGCTAACAAGATTAAGTGTGGGGTGGTACCCCTAGTGCTTGCATGTAGATTGTATAAAGTGAGATTGTGCTGCAACTAACATTATTTCTAGTCTCAGGTACAATGGCACCCAAAGCAAAGCTAGGCAAGGAGAAGGCTACCACAACCCGAAAGGATAAAAAGAGAAGCCGAAAAGACCAAGGAGAATCATCTTCAGCACACCTACCACGCAGAATGTTCGAAATCAAATGGGTTCTTGAGGAAGAAGCCAAGGCATGGTACAGCAGCAACAAAGAAAAGAAATATGTGCACGTCGACTTAATCAACAAGGAGACCTTAGCAAAGAAGGAGCCGCAAATGTTGGCTAAAATAATGGCTTTAAAGCTGGATTTCATCTTCCGTGACATGGGAGAGTGCAATCTTGACTTGACAAGAGAGTTTTATGCCAACTGGTCGCCAAACACAATAGGCAACGAAGTCAAAATTCGGGGCCAAGTGTTACAGCTTACAGCAGATTGGATCAATTCTTTTCTAGGCCTACCTTCGGTCGACACTGCACCATACAAAGAGCTGTACAGCAGGCCCCCTTACAGAGCAATAAGACACATGCTTTGTGGAAGCAGATCAATGGCAAGATGGGGCAGACATAAGGAAACAGGCCGTCACAACACATTCCCCTATGCTCCACTAAATAGGGAAGCAAGAATCTGGATGCGCATTGTCAACTCATGCCTTATTCCTGGGACGCAATACACCAAGATATCGAGAGATAGAGTATGTTTGGTTTATGCGTTGATGACGAATGTCCCTATCAACTTTGGGGCAATCATTCGATTTACCATGAGAAAAGCCAGACTCCACCGAAGGTCCCATTTCATATTTGGCAATTTGTTGACAGCAATGTTGCGGAAGGAGGATATAGAAGAGGAACCAGCTGACCACAAACTCCCACATAACCCAAAGAAGGTTGACCTCACCAAGGTCAAAGATGCTGAAACAATGCATGGAGTCAACCTTACCACTGCGGAGAGACATGCTCGTGACGAGAGTTTCTTCCATCATCTCTATGGCATGACGAGATTCGCTATGATGAGTGGGGGACGTATTCCAACTGCTGAAGAGCTCCAACAGCTGGACCACGACTACCCAATGAACAGACATGCCCGGGAGATGTGTGAAGTGGGCGTATATTTTGAGGAACCTCTTGATGATGACGTGCCAACTGATGATGATAGACGCTTGCCTGATTCTGATGCTGTGGAGAACTCTGACGATGACTCTTATGATGATTCTAACGAAGGGGGTATGACCCCCGACATTGATGAGGAGTCCGACTAATCAGGTTCTTCGACTTTATTTTCCACTGAGGGCAGTGTCTAGTCTAAGTGTGGGGTGACAGAATCTGCATGCTATACTTCTTTGTTTGCACCTATGTTTGTATGTTTGCTTGTTTTACTTTGTTTTAGTCCATTTTTTTGTTTTTTTTCGTTTGACGTTTTTTTAGTTTTTAGTAGTAAAATTTTTCTAGCTACGCATGAAATTATTTTGATAGGCAGCATGAAAATACAACAAGAGTATGTGCTACAATTGTGACTATTGAGACATTTAGGCTCTAGTTGTGACTTATTATGTGATATTGTGTGATTCAATTCCTTCACTTGTTGGGTTGAGAGTCTATATTACTTCCAACCAAGTCGACCATGTGCCTTGTGTGTGTGAGATAATAAGTATATTCTATGTATGTGGCTGATGCTATAACTTGCCTGGTATGTATGCAAAGAGAAAATAAGGAGTGTAAGTTTAGGATATGATTTAGGCATTTCTTTGGCAACCTATACATGTTTACCTTCAGTTTTTCCTACCCATGTAAATCATCCTAGTTAAACCCTTTTGAGCCTTTAGCCTATTTCTTTGACAACCTTGTATGTAAGCCTAATCCATTTTTTTTCAAGACCATAATTTGATCCAAATTCCTGAGTGCTTTAAAGTGAAAAAGTCATGTGACAACATAAGAGGAAATTGGGCGAGTATGATGCTTTAAATTGTAATGGTGCTTGAATGCGTTATGAAAAAGGAAGAAAGTGCTATCATAAGAGGTATGTTGTGAAAAGAAAAAGGAAAAGAAAGTTGAAAAGTGAGTTGTGCTTAAAATTGAAAAACAAAATAGGAGAACAAGGGTGGTAGAATAAAAGAGTAAAGAAAGGTTGAAAGAAAAAAAGTGTCAATGACCCAAAGTGATGTATTAAAGTGCTTAGGAACCTAGTCACTATTCTTGGCCAAAATAGTCCTACCCGTCCCTTAGCCTACATTACAACCATCTAAAGACCTACTTGATCGTAATCTTAACATTCCGACATTTAGTAGAGTACTACATTAAAGGCAAGCTTATGGTCATTAGTTGCTACATATGAATTCTTTGTGAGAGTGAGTGCAAGGATACTTTGATACCCATGTTTGAAAAATATGCTATATTTGTGAGTGATTATGGGTACTATATTGTGAGACACACATGGTTGATGAGTTTTGGATAGTTGTATATGATTCTATGTACCTTAACGTTTGCATGCGAGTTGATCACCATCACGAGTCTATGCTTGAGGTTAAATTGTTTCTACTTATAATCGGAAAGCTACTCTTTGTTGATAATTGTTGTGCTTGTCTTGAAGAATGTCTTGTGTTGTTGCTGTAAAAACCTTAAAGTCGATGCTTAGAAGGACATGATATGTTGTTCGAGGACGAACAAAGCTCTAAGTGTGGGGTGTTGATGATAGGCGAATTTACGCGCCTATATCAATATATTTTGCCCATATTTTAGCCTAGTTTTGAGAACTAATTATCCATTTCATGCACTTTTAGTCCTTTTTCCTATAAATGAGCTAACAAACATGATTAGCGAAGTTTCAGGTATAAATGATGCAAAATACAGCATTTTACGGCTTACTTGACGCAAAAGAAAGCTCACAAACGAAGTAAAAGGGAGCTGGACGCCTAAAGGACCAAATCTGTTGCATGGAAAATCTGTCCCGGGCTAAAACAACAATTCTGAAGACTTTGGGGACTTATAGTCACAAAGCTAGATTTTTACAAAGATACATTAACCTAGTATAATTAGGTTATGTGTTTCACTAATCTATTTGGATTATGATATTGTAACCTTACCCTAGTACATTTGGGTCAAGGATTTCATTAGTATATTAGGATTTGGTTATTTATTTCATTAGCTTAGTAGGAGTAGGATAGGAGTATTATAAATGCCCTATCATGCTGGAGATTTTGATTCATCTCCTTACAATTAAGACATCTTCTTACAATACATTCTTAATTCTTCATTCTTCACTTAATTAATTTTCTTCCATCCTTCTCATCTTCCACCACAAACACTTCTAATCTATTCTTCTATTCTTAAATTCCACAACAAGAGAATCGTTACTTGCTACGGAATCACCAAAACCACACGCCTAACACCTCTTTTACACGCCATCCACCATGCAAAACGTGATATCATCCGCATTCATGGGTAACTAAACCTCTTAGTTGGGGTTATGGAAGCCGAATGAGTTACTATCTATAGCTATGAGTTTGTGAGTTAAAGACAAGTATATTGCTTATATCATTACGCTCTTCATCTTAATCTATATTCTTTGTGGTTGCAAACGCAAGAATACGCCAGTCTAACATTTAACTTGTCCGAGAGAAAGGTTATTTGTCTGGAAAAGAGATAATGTCAAGGTAGTAGGACACCCTTTCCTATTAAAAAGCTAGTGCCGTAACTGGACTAACCTCTTGGAGAATTTGTACCGCTAGACACACTTTAAGCTCGAGAGAGTTAAAGTGAAATAGTCCTTTTTTAGGTCGAGAGACGCTTGGATTTACCATCGACTACAATTCTCTATAAGCAATTGCATGTCAAGACTCTACACACTCATAGCCAATAGAGACGTATACCTCTGAAGGTGGACATAACCCCAACGCTTCAATTCTCATTGTTTCACAACCTACGAAATACTCTCTTTTTACTTTGCTATTTTCAGCCTTTATTTCATTACTTTGGTTACTTATTACAATCCCCCCTTCTTACGAGACTTGCACCCAAAGTTTATTAATTTTGCTTACTTGGTGGCCAAGCTATTCCCTGTGGGATCGACACCCAACCCAGGTTGGGTTCTATATTTGCTAACGACCGCTTTACACTCCTACGAGAGCTGTAGATTGAGCGTTATCAAAAATTGGCGCCGTTGCCGGGGAATACGAGTGTCAATCAAGTTCGTGATAATTACTAGACCCTTTGGTCAAAGATTCTCGTACTTTCACGTTTAGTTTTTGTTTTTGTTTATTGCAGGTTTTTCTTTTAGTGCATGCCCCATACTAGAAGTTCTGGTCAACCGTTATTACCAATCAATCCTTAACCGCAACGAATTAGAAGAATGGAAGCACAAGCTTAAATCGACAGGATGGCTGCTCAACACGAGCAAGCAAGATTAACTGCTCTTGCCGCTGCTCAAGTCCAACAACAAAACATTGATAATCCTGGACGAGCAACAAATCCTGACGATGAAGATTTAGGAGATGACGAGTTGATAAACCCAAGGCATGGCGCTGAAATAGCAACACCTGCCAATCGAAGAGGTCGACAAGCTCGGTACAGATATGATCGCCAACCTTTGCAACTAGCTTTCGACGATGATGATGATGATCTTGATGGTGCCGGAGCCACTGGAGCTATAATTCCACCACCATTAGCACCCGGAGCCAAGTTCAATATCACAAGCACCATGATTCAGCTATTGCAACTCAAGGGATTATTTGGTCGACTAGCAGGCGATGATCCGAATATGCATCTCATCAACTTTATTTCTACATGCAAGTCTTTTGGCAATCCTGGTGTTGGTCAGAATGCTATTCGATTACGTCTATTTCCATTGTCTCTCTTTTTACTCTCTTTTTACTTTGCTATTTTCAGCCTTTATTTCATTACTTTGGTTACTTATTACAATCCCCCCTTCTTACGAGACTTACACCAAAAGTTTATTAATTTTGCTTACTTGGTGGCCAAGCTATTCCTTGTGGGATCGACACCCAACCCAGGTTGGGTTCTATATTTGCTAACGACCGCTTTACACTCCTACGAGAGCTGTAGATTGAGCGTTATCAATGTTCGAAAAGAAGGGAAAGCTCAGTCCCTAATATATTGGTCCTTATAGAATTCTTAATCTCTTTGGAAAGGTAGATTATGAGCTCGAGTTGCCTTCAGATATAGATTCAGTACACCCTATATTCCACGTCTCTTTGCTAAAGAAATGCATAGTGACCCAATAATCATAGTCCCTTTACAGGACATAAATATTCAGAATAATTTCTTTTACGAAGAGGTTCCATTTCAGATCCTCAAATATTAAATTTGCAGACTGAGGAACAAAGAAGTTTCCTTAGTCAAAGTTCTTTGGCGGAATCAGTCCATTGAGGAAGCTAATTGGGAAGCAGAAGAAAATATGCAAACCAAGTATCCTTACCTCTTCTCCACAAACTCCGACTCAGCTTAAGGTAATAGTCTTCGTTAGATCTACTTGGTTCCATGTTCGGATATAATTATAAATTTGGGATTGCTTAACTTTGCAAATTCAGTCATGCATTAATGAATAATTTCAGACATGCACTCATACATCAGATATGCATGTTCAGTATGAAAATTTAGCTTATCAGTAGCTTCCATCATGTTTTCTGTGCATCAGATATATATGATTAGTGTGAGAACTCCTCTTATCAGTAGTCTAGTCATGTAGTCATGTTTCAGTACGCATGTTCAGTATGTTAGCTCAGTCTATCATTATTTCTTAGCTTAATCAGTCTCATTCGAGGACGAATGTTCCCAAGGGGGACATATTATAATAACTCGTATTTCCCTGGCTAGCTTTAACTCTCAGTCCATGGGTTACCCAATATAAAATTTTGAAATACTCAGTAATTTTCATTTTAGATCTTGCCATTGCATAGGAACTTTAATTAGCTTTCCAACGATATAAAATTCACCCTAATTTGATACTCAGGTGAAGATTTATAGTTATTTTTGTAAAATGGTGTACCAACTAGCACTCTGGCACGTCGTGGAGCCAGGTCAAATGGCATTTTGAAATTTCCAGTGAAACTCCATGATACCACTACATCGCTCCACCAGTTATTTTCATAATTATCTAATTTCAGTATTACAATCTGATGTCACCACATCGCGATGATCTTCTAGGTCTCATCCTAATTGGCAATGTGATACCACCGCATCGCGCCACCAATTAGATCCTAGTTGAAAGTTTCCAGAGACATGGAGTGATACCTCTTGTCACGCCAGGTGACCATTTTGAAAAATTTTAATGGAAATTAAAATCTTCATCCAGGGTTAAATTGGTATTTTCCCATGATTTTATTCCATTCAGGTGTGAGATTAAAGACTTAAAAATGTTTTAAGTCATTCATTATTTAATTTTTCTCCAAATAAAAGCATTCTCTCTTAAGGAAACAAACCCTAGATTCAAGAAATTAATAACAAGCCTAAGAATTTTCTTCAAGAACTTCAAGAATTATCATTCCAAGGTATGTTAGGTGTTCATCTATTGGCCCCTTTTACCCATAGAGCCCACAAATCCATTTTCAATCTACAAGATTGTTGAATTATGAATTTCCATGTTTGAATTGAATTGAATTGAATTCATGTTCATGTTATTGTTGGGTTTTAGTTCATGATTAAATTACAAACTTTTATAAATTGAATCATTGTATGTGTTGAATTACAAGATCTTCAAGATAAACCCTTGAATTTGTAAGTTGATTGATGCAGCCATGATAACTATGTTTGTTAATTGTTTTACGATCTAAGCATACTCCCCATGTTTTTGATAAAATGCCTAGGTGAATGAAATAGTGCCATTATAACATAATAGCATGTATTCTCCATTTATGTATGGGAAAATGTATTACAAGTGTTTGCAAATATGTCTCACTGAGTGGATTGTGATCAAGTAGCCATTATTATGTTTTCAAGATTATGCTATGCTTTACTTTTAATGCTATCGACTCCTAGAGGTATTTAATACCCAAAAAAATTGATTTTTAATTAGAGACAATGTCAGCTATAGAATAGTATCAGTCATGTCACGATCAGTAGTACTCTTACTTAGTTACAGAATATCATAGAACTCTGTTAGTTTCAAAACTCAGGAAAACTCAGTAAACTTAGTATCAGTCCAGTCAAATTCAGTACTATCAATTTAGTATTTTTCAAATTGGATTAGGATTCATCACCGTGTGAACCTAAGGATGGGGGCTCACCTACCAGTAGAGGTGTGACCCTTAGAAGCAATCTTTACATTCCAGAACTACGTAGCTCGAGTAGGTTGAGTCATCAACCTGGCATTTGTGGGTGGATAAGGTTTTTTAACCTGCCAGATGAGGGTTCCACCATTCTCATTAGAATACCTGCCAGATGAGGGTAACTCTCAGCTTGCCTTTACTTATGGCACAGTATTAACACTCTTCCATTTACGGTTATAAATTATACCCCAACTCAATTATCTTATCTTATTTGGGGCATGTTGGTTAGATGATTACCTCCCACAGTTTTAGTCTCAGTCTTCAAAATAGAACTCAGTTTAGTTCTACAGAATTGGAACTGTTAGATACAGTCAATCATTATCAAAAGTTCAGTTACTAGTAACTTCATATTATTAGTTTCTCATCATTAGAATTCAGTAGTTAGCTTTAGAAAAGCTCGGTTACAGTATATATATGGATAGTATTGTATGCTTACTATTTATAGTAGTTGATATATTCCATGTACACTTATGTTTAATCACTCTATATCATTCAGTCAGTTATTGGTCATACATATGAACCCCTGCATTCAGCCTTACCTAATCTAGCATACTAGTACATTCCACGTACTGATCATATGAATAGGTGTAATGCCCCGAGTCTGATAAGTTATCAGGAATGTCATCAAACCTTCTGCCCCACTGTGACAACTTCTGTGATAACTTATCAGATTTGTGATAAGTTATCACAAATGTCATCAGACATGCTTTTAATTTTTGGTGTTCTACCTAAGTTTGACGACATTTGTGATAACTTATCATAAATCTGATGAGTTATCACACAAGCCGTTAGAAGTGCTTCCAGGTGGATTCTTCAAAAATCAATTATTTTCACCAAAAATTGTCCTTATTGACGTAGCTTTCATGTATTTCCATGCATCTTGACTTTCCTACAAAATCACATGAAATATATTAAAAAATAATTGTAGTTATTTAAGAACTTACAATTATTCCTAGTTAAAAGTCATAAATGTGCTAACAGAGTGCTAGCACATCAATACGCTCATCTTAAAAAACAATTGCTTGTCCTCAAGAAACTACATAATACAAAACTATGATGCTTAACCAAAAGACACATAAGATGCCTATGATAATTGATTATCAAGTTTAGTTCAAAACACATTACCCTCTCTATTTTCAATCACTTTAAACCCAACTATGTATATCAATAAGGATCAACAATGTGACATAAGGTAATCCATATATGAAATCAATTTAGCAACAATAACTATGCCTATATACAAATTTCACTACCCAAACAAGTAGGCAACTAGCAATGCAACCGATGTTCCCTTACAACAAAGAAGTCCCTGCTCACTCATGTATGAAATCAAGTATGTAAATGCAGGGACAGTCAAGAGACACTCACTCTTAGAAGGAAGTTCCAGTCAATGTATTCCAAATACCATAAGCTTGCTCTTATTTTCATTACTGAAGCTTTCAGACAGTTAAGTTAGGATCACTATAGGACTTTTCTTCAGCTTGTAATGTAGGCTCGGGGCTGGTATGATACACCAGGATATTTAAAGTAACTAAGCCTCATTGGCACTATACTATTTTTGGGGTCTCACTTATCAACCTTTACCTTATTTCTCCCTTCTTTGATTAAGTAAATTTAGGATAGGTGTGGTCATTTAGTCATTCATTTTTTTTCACAACTTTTCTTTTCTCATTCTTTTTCTACCATACTCAGCCTTGCATATATATATATATATATATATATATATATATATATATATATTTGGTTTTTTTATTACCATTCTTCATACTTACTTTACGTCATGCACCCCTATGATAGCCATCCTTAACTTAGGCTATTTGCCTAAGTCAAAGTGCACAATATCCAAGGAGGACCAGGGACAAAACAGGTTCATTGTGATACAAATGGGAAGGCGATAGGTATAATAAAAAGAATAGGAATTCAAGCTCAAAATCAGGATCAAGGGATATTATTCATACATGGAAGGTCATTTAGGCTAAAAGTGGGCTAATATCAACAATGGCCTATGAGCCTTTCCTAACCTCTATCATACAACCAAGGCAAGACTAATCGGGCAAGTTATGAATTTCTTACACAATCGGAACTAGGTAGTATCTCATATACGCATGGCACAAAGGTACATCACAAGCTACTACCCATTCGGTTCATGCAATTTTTAGCAGTGATTATCATGTCCCTAGTACTAATTCCATAAAAATATTCACAATAGTCACTTATAGATGCACACCACACAGTTACCAGATAGACAATTGGAGAGGTATTTATTATTCCAAGAAAAATCAACAAAAATATGTCAACTATCCTAAATAATTATTTTTCTCCCAGTTAACCACAACACATTCAAAACAAATACAATACGCCTAAACATGTCGGCTCTACTTGGAACAAGACTTTGGGGAAAAGAGCCATGGCAACAAAAACCCCAAGAGGACATCAAAACCCACAATTAGCCCCACCCTCAACTTAAAATCATGCAAGGTCCCCAATGCGTCAAACAAAAATAGGAGAGTTAGAAACATACCTGTGGCACCATGGGTGCGAAGATTTGATGTCAATCACATAATACGAATACAAACAACAAAATACCTTGGGTTGCCACCCAAGGAGCACCTAATTTAGTGTTGCGGCATGACCTGACTCAGGTTTTATCTCCACCTTGAGGAAATGAATTTCACCTCCAACTTAGAGTCCATCTTCTTGCCCCGATCTTAGGGTGGTGGTACAAAAATTAAGAAGCCGAGTAATAGATCATGCATGGTAAACGACTCGGTCTTAAAGTGAGGGGTGTTTTTATATTGCTTGTGTAATGTAAAATCAAGAATATAGGATTATTGTTCCTCATCTTTACACTCTTATACTATTTCAAATGAATCCACAGACAAGATATCATCTAAACATAATGTCGAAAAGTTCTTTGAATGAGGCCCAATCAATTCTACTTCAAAATTTACACTATCTACTACATACTCACTTTTACTTACCTTTTCAATGTCAGTCTCAAGATTAAGATGACAATCGAGTGGTTGCGATTATTGACTTTTCTTCTCAAATTGGCTAATGTCCTCCTCATATTCTTTTTTGTTTAGCCACTACAAATATGGTGAGAGTGGTAACTCCTTTAGCTTGTCCCATAGCTATTCTTGATTCTCTAAAATTTGTTTCATTAATTTGTTTGCTTGAATCATGACAGCACAGATATCTTCAGTATGATCACTTTGACCACAAGACAAACACCAAGTTACAGTAAGTAGGACAATATCCACATTATATTGTGAAGGTCCAGTCTATGCACTTTCAGGTAAATCTAGACAATAATCTTCAAAATATGGTTCCCCACAATAATAAAAAGAATCATCATCACTCAAAAAACCATCTATCAAGGCTTACATCTCAAGAAAGGTATGAGAAAAAAAAAAAAAAAATATAAAAAAAAAAAACTAAACAAATATTTACAAGTTTGAATTCAAGCAAGTAAACTAAAATTCCAAATCAACTCAATACGCCAAATTATTCCCCGACAACGGCGCCATTTTTGATAACTCTGAACTTACACATTAATTTAGTGCAAGGCGATCATCATTAATATATTTAGTAAACTTTGGAGTTGGGGTCGAATCCATAGGGAACAATATGAGTGGCGATTAAACTAATTTTGAACTAAATCTACAAGTAAACCATAATCACTTGAACCTTAACCAACTATTAAATCAATGAAAGAACAGTTACACATCCCATAACCCTAGTTGTGGGTTTTAGTTACTCATAAGATAGAAGGAGATAACAATGATTGGATTCATAATTTAAAGCAATTAAACTTACAAAAGATGAAATCCAAAGTTGATTCTCCTCCAAATACAATAAGAACTTCCCACAACTAAATTAAAGGATTAAAAATGGAATTACAAACTCAGAGCCCAGAAAAAAGTAAACTGGTCTATGGAATAAGTTCAAGATGTTCCCCTCACAATGAATGAACCCTAAAAGCTGCTATTAATACCCCCAACTTAATAAAATTCAAAATTAACAAATTTAGAATATTCCTTTTCGGTAAGGAAATTTATGATAACTTATCACAAATCTAATAAGTTATTAGGAATGTCGTCAGACCTTCTGCCCCATTGTGATAACTTCTGTGATAACTTATCACATTTATGATAAGTTATCACAAATGTCGTCAGACATGCTTTTAGTTTTTGGTGTTCTACTTAAGTGTGACGACATTTGTGATAACTTATCATAAATTTGATAAGTTATCACACAAGTCGTCAGAAGTGCTTCTAGGTGGATTGTTTAAAAATCAATCATATTTACCAAAAATCATCCTTCTTGACGTATCTTTCACATATTTCCATGCATTTTGAATTTCCTAAAAATTCACATGAAATACTATAAAAAACAACAGTAGTTACTTAAGAACTTACAATTATTCTGAGTTAAAAGTCTTAAATGTGCTAATAGAATGCTAACACATCAGATTAGCATCACCACTCCGCTTGACATTGAAGCACTTGCTAGAAACTATGTCTTCCTTCTCTCAAGGTTTTGATCATATGAGATCCACAAATAGATCATGTATTGAGACTTATAGAGGTGGTAGTAAGAGACCATGCCATCAGGATAGTGCTATTGGTATTTTATTTGGGAGTAAGGATCTTTTTTATGGAGGTCAGATTCACTTGTAGCCTATTGGTTCCACGTAGGTGGTGTTTTAGACTATGGGTGGATCTCAGTTTAGTCATAGTGATCACAGTGGGCAGAGTTCTTATCAAGCCTTATGTAGTTTTTCGTTCTTCCGGTTATGGCAATCATTCTGGATTAGGAGGGACAGTATCTCACAGTATTCTAGAAGCTTTTTTTAGTTGTGGTGATATGGGACATTGGTCCATGGATTTCTCCCAATAGAAGTTGGTTATTCAAATAGAGTGAGCATTTATTCCATGCCAGCCTAGAGTTCTTGAGGTAGGCTATGATAGTGATACGGATAATCATGGTAGTAGAGAGTTCTCTTAGTGTTTTTTGGCTAGTCATTTAGGCTTAGTTTATGTCTCTCACCAGGTTAGGGCTTCAAGAGGTTGCTACGACTGTACAGGGATCACTCATTGTTCTAGAAAGTGTCACCGACATGGAATTTCTAATTATTTAGCTTATTTATATAAAATTCATAGTGTTGTGGCCTCGTCAGTTGGAGATAGTGGTCTTAGGGCCTTAGTTGATGATTCAGTCAGTTGGTTCAACTTTGGACCCATTCAGATTTATTCTTCCTTAGACCCATCAGGCATGTGATTGCGGACTTCACCATGATATATGTGCTTTTATTTCCCGCATTTACCTTTTTATTATGTGTATTGGAAATTTTGTACCATCAATGATTATATGTCTTGATAAGTTCATATTTGTTATTGTATGCCTTGTTATTAAATTAATGACAATAATATTACCCTGTGGATTATTTTTTTAGTAGTGAATGGAGTAGGTTCGTGTTGATATTTCCTTAGAGGTGTAGCATTTGGCTTCAAATGCTATTTACTTTGGTATATTGGAATTATTGTGGCTCTTGAGTAGTACTTGTTATTGATTTTCATTTTTGTATACATTATTCCTTATATTGATGTTCATATTTCTATTATTGCCATTACTTTTGTCATTATTGGAATTTCTTGAGGCAACTAATTTTCTCTAGATACATAATTAGACTAGTATTGTCTTATTAGAATTTTTCCTTTTACGTGGTTCTTATTTATTGGCTCGACAGCTATATCCTAGTTGGATGATTTACCTTTTGTAGCAAGGCAAGGCTAGTTGTTTTCCTCTTTGTTATTTGCTATAGATTGGTGTTGTGTCAGATACTCTATTCTTACTATGAAGTGGTTCTTGCATAAGCAGAGTCAGAGAGTTGAAGACAGGTGATATTTTATGTGACCACTTCTTAATTCGGCAAATTAAAATTCTCTAGCTTGAGTTACTTAGTTCATGTTTTGGTAGTGGTAATGAACTAGACATAGGTGTCAAGTTTAGTACTTCCTTCCTCAGTGAGTTAATTTATGGTTTGTTTGAGTTATGATTGTCCTACTTAGGTGGATTTAGGAAATTCCCATTTCAGAGTTTGTTCTCCTTGATAATACTTGCCTATGAGTACTCTTTACCAATATAGTGTGTTGGTCTGGTTGTTTTTTTGGCTAAAGTTGTATTTTTCTTAGTTGCTAAAGTTTTTGCTATTACTAGTGTGAGTTGCAGGCTTGGGAGTTCTTGAGTATTCTTTGATAGTGCATGCCCTCAAGCACGTAATAAGTTGATTTATTGTGTTTTCAATCGGTTATTTATTTGCTATTGAAACTTTGTTTTTCAACTATGATTTGATTTTGGGCTCAAATATGTTAATATAGACTTATTGTTTCAACTTTGAGTTGACATCTTAGAATGACGATTTACAAGTTATGATAGATTTAGAGTATGAATGACTAACTGTCTTCATGTTTGGCTTGGGTATTTGAGATCGAGTGATTCAGCCTTGGTGTTGAGATTTTATCTTGGAGTTGTAGAGCTTAAGTGCAGCCTTTATTTTTTATTTATGTTAGCTCATATTTCATGTACAGGCTGATTGAGCCTACTCTGTGGTTACCAAGTACGTCTTATTGACTTTGGATGGACTAGAATTGACGGGTAGTTAGATGATAACCATGGACTTAGTATTGGTTCCTTCACCTTTGACCTTGGGTCTTCAAAATTGTTTGAGATTTATAAATGATAACTTAGTGGGAGTAGTATATTTGAGTTAGGTTCAGCATGGCTTCATTCTCTATTAATGAGATAGAGTTAGATTCATCTTGGCTTCATTCTCTATTGATGAGACATACTAGAATGAATCATCTAGAGGTAAGTAGTAGTGCTTTGGACTACTAGATTTTATTTTTGAGGATTATTCGAACTGATTGTAGCATTGGTTTAGATTCCAGACCTTAGCTGTCTCCATCTATGGGCCTAGGCTGTGCCTTATGAGCTTAGTCTCATGTTTTCCGTATGGACTTTCAGTAGATTAATTTTTGTTCTTTGAGTTTTTGTGATAAGAAAGTGTAGGTGGGACTTAGGTGATTTTCCTCATGGTGTGGGGTGGATAGCAAGTGTGAGATTTTAAAGAAAGGTTATATTATGATTGGAGTCAGTTGTAGGACTCATGACCTGGTTTGGTTTTCTCATTGATGAGCCTTTGTTTATTTGTGAAGGTATCGAGATGGTACTAGTGTGTCGAGGTTTGGATTTCTATGTATTAGCCTTCTTTGGTTTTGTTGGAGACCACTTTGTGGTGGAGGTTGAGTTTTGACTATTTGGAGTTAATGTGAGAGAGCTGGTTAAAAAAGCGATACCTATAGCAAAATCCTTTGGGAGTGTTCTATCTTCTTAGAGGTTATCTTGGAAGTCGTATGATATGCCATGGTTTTATGACATTTACGATTCTTAAATTTGGAGAATATGTATGTACTTAAGGTTATTTTGTTGGGTTTGATGTATTTTTGTAGTGACTTTATAGGAAAGTAGGTGTTGGAAGCTAATGATAGAAAACGGAACTAAAAGCCAAAAAATAACCACTTGCTTTTGATCCTACACCCCATAGGTACCACTTACTAGGTGTAGGTTAGTTCTCAGGTGTCAGAAATTTAATTCCAGAGATATTTTTTTAGAGGACTGCCTACGGCCCCCACTTATGCGGCATAGGTTCCACCTACGGCCCATAGGTGGGTCCATATGTTGTCACCGATACACTTTTCTCAGATCGTTTCGAATTGATTTCTTAGGGTTTCTGAGTAACCTAAATACACTCCTATGATTTATTTAGTCATTGTAATGTATGTTTAATCAAGTTTTCCTCTTTTATTTAGGATTTTATTTCTAGGGTTTCTAGTGAATCTATAAATACCCTTTTACGTTTCTTAGCGAGATATGCTAAGATAGACCATTTGGGGCTAAGTTTACTCACCATGTACACTTGTGCTCTTCTTATTGATTTTTTATTCAATTTGAGACATTGGATTTTCTTCTCTCATTATTGTGAGACTGATTCTGTAATTTTGACTATGAATTCCGTGAATGATATCAGAACTATTAGAAAATAATTTCCTAAGCTAGGGTTGTGGAAGATAAATGAAGTAAAGGAAGTGCCAAGTCATTTAACATAAAGATTCTTTCATGGGTTGTGATTTTCTCTGATTTGATTGTCTTTTTAATGGGTGCACATATTAGGATCTTACTTTTATTCACTACGAGCCTGATCGATGGTAGCGATTGGGAAAAGAGTATCATAACTGTGATTTGGAGATAATTGCCAAAAGAAGCTTACCTGCACCATCTATTTAAGAAGATTAACTTTCATTTAGTAAGTTGAGGCTCAAAAGGTTATAGTTAAACTGGGACCTAGGATAAGGGTTAGTACGGCGACACCTTCAGACTCAAAAAGTAAATGGTGAATTCTATCAATTAGTCCACAAGACAGTTGATGGTACATAACTTATCAAATTCTGCAAACAACGTATTGGAAAGTTTGATAGCGCACAATAAATCTACAGAGTTAGAATCCAAGGGGAACACAAACCTCATATTTATCTTAGATTGATTAAACACACAAGCATCCAACCATGTTATGTTTTACTACTTTACCAAATCCCCCCATTACTTTTTGTGTTGCTTGATGATTTCAACGTGTTAAAGAATGACCTCTGACGTATTCCCTATGGGATCGACCCCAACCTAGTTGGGTTACTATATTTTTATTTGACAACTTTATCCTTTAATTAGAGGTGTAGTTTGGACGATATGAAAATTTTTGTGTCGTTGTTTGGGAATATGCTCGTAATTTGACTGATTGGAGTTGTTGAAGTTGTCAGCTTTTTTAATATTCTTCTTCGAGCATACTCTAGTGTATGCCTACTTTTCTTGATATGAAAAATTGGCCAGAGGAAGTGTGAAGTAATGAAGACTTTTATATTATTATGCCTTATCCTTTTGATACGCTGTGGTACTGCAAGAGTGTGGTATATATAGTATGGGAAAACAAGGAGAGCTTATTAGAAACATTGACACACCTTGCAAACAAAAATCATAATCTTATTCAAAAGGTTGATAGTCTTGGCTTTTATATTCACCACTTACAAGTAGAGTAGAATGCAAAAGTTGTTGCGTGTAATTCCCAACAACTTAGTTATGGGTGGTGTAAGACTAAAAAAATTCTACAAAGCTTACTTAAGGAGCTGAAATTGGAGGAGTTAACAATTGTTCATAATCTTATGGATAGTTTCACTATTAAGGAGAGCATATTAGACTTATGTGGAGATATAAATAAAAATAAGATTCCTGAGTTAGGGAATATTGGACCTCAATCTAATTATTTTTCCACACTATTTTTGGATAGTCAGATCCTAATCGAGCTATCCAAAGTAGAAGAAATGTGCAAGAAAGAGGAAACATATATCTATATTCTTGAATTTGTTGATTCAGAAACAAAGAATTACTTTCCTCAAGTAAGGTTCAAGAAGTACAACATGCCTCATCTATTTGTTGGGTCCTTTTTTTATACCACCACCCTTGAGCATAATGGAAGATCAAAAAACAATTAGGGGTGGAATTCATAAGTTAAAAGTGGAAAAGGAAAATTGGAGGCCAATTCTTGGGCTACCTTAATGAAGTTTTAGTAATCAAGTTACCCATGGGCTTCTTGGTGAAGTGTGAGTAACTAGCATAGCCCCATAATGTTGCGATGGTAAATTAGGCACTGCTTGGGAGGCAACCCAATGGATTTTGTTACTTGTATTCATGTTATTATGATTGACGTTAGATGTATGCACCTATGGTGCCATGGGCATATTTCTAACTCGATTGCCTTGTAGCATCCTAATACATTGGGGATAATTCATGTCCTAATTTGATGGTGGGGCTGCTTGTGGGTCTTGATGTCCTCTTGGGGATTTTATTATCAAGCCTTTTTTTTCTTAGAGTTTTATTCCTAGTAAAGCCAACATGTTTAGGTGTATTGTGTTTTTTTTGTGATGTTTTGTGTTTAACTTAAACATGTCAACTGCAATTTTTCTTTAAGTTAAACCAACATGTTTTATAAAAATGATACCCCTCTAAAAATGTTTAGGTCTTCCTAGGAAATTGTTCAAGTTAACTTAGGAAAATTGCCAAAGTTGAGGGTGGATGTCATAGGGGTGCATAATGTGAAGTGGGTATGTAGAAGGGTAAAATAAGAGAAAAAATAATAGGGTTGTGGTAAAAAGGAGAAAAAGAATGAATAAAAGAAACTAAACATAAATTGAATGTGGAATAAAAGAATAAAAAAGGATAAATAAGGATGAGATAGAAGAAAATTGGTTAATAAGTCGACCGCAAGTTAATTGTAGTTTCAAGGGACCTTCATCACTAAACATGTCCACACGTATCATCCCAGCCCCAAGCCTATATTACAAGCTGAATAATGTCCTGTAGTGATCCTAACTTGATTGTCTGAAAGCTAAGGTAAAGAATATAAGGTCAAGGCTATGGTATTTGATACACATTGGTGGAACTTCTCTTATGAGTATGAGTGTCTCCTGACTTTCCCTGCATTAACATGCATGATTTCATATGAGTGATTTGGGGCTTCATTGTTGTGAGGGCACGTGAGTTGTGTTCCTAGCTGCTTACTTGTTTTGGTAGTATAACTTGTACATATGCATGGTTTTTTTTTCTAATATATTGTTATATCTTGATTTCTTTGTGTCACATTGTTGTGATTTATAGATATCAAGTTGGTTAAAGTATTAAACTTAAAAGTGTAATGTGTTTTAAGCAAAATTTGATGATTGACTATCATAGGTATCTTAGGTTACTCTTTGTTAAGCATCGTCATATGTTTTATTGTGTTTTTGTTGCTTGAGGACATTCAACGTTTAAAGTTGAGGGTCTTCAAGTAGAACTAATGATTCTTAAACTTGGAGAATATTCCTGTACTTAAGGCTATTTTTTCGGGTTTGATGTATTTTGGAGTGACTTTAAAGGAAACTAAGTGTTGGAACCTAGCTGGAAGAAAATGAAATAAAAAACCAAAAAATGACCAGTTTACCATCTATGCCCTGTGTATAGGTGGGTCCATAATTGTCAAAAATTGATTTCCAGATATTAGTTTTTGGAGGACTACCTACGCTTCCCCACCTAAGGGGCGTAGGTACCACCTATGGCTTGTAGGTGGGTCCGTAGGTGGTCTCCGACACATATTTCCCGAATCATTTCAAATTGATTTCTTAGGGTTGCTGTGTAACCTAAATACACTCGTATGATATTTTTAGTCATTATTATATATGTTTAGTCAAGTTTTCCTTTTTTAAGATTTGATTTCTAGGGTTTCCATGTAATCTATAAATACCCTTTTTAGATTTCTTAGCAAGATATGTAGAGGTAGGCCCTTTAGGGCTAAGTTTACACACCATATACTCGGTTATTGTTTTGGTTTGTTATTCAATTTGAGACTTTGGGTTTTAGTCTCTCATTATTTTGAGATTGATTCTATAATTTTGTCTATGAATTCCATGAATGATCTCATAACTATAAGTTAATTACCTTAGCTAGGGTTGCGGGAACCCTGGCAGATCAATAAAGTAGAGGAAGTGCCAATTCATTGTAGATAAAGCCTCTTGCATGTATTTTTTCTTTCTTTGTTTTGATTGTCTTTTTAATAGGTTCACATATTAGGATCTCGCTTATATTCACTACGAACATGACCGGGAGGTAGCGATTGGGAAAACAAGATCACAACAGTAATTTGAAGTTAATTTCCAAAATAATCTTACCTATACTACATATTTAAAACGATTATATCTAATAAGTTGAGACACAAAAGGGATTAGTTAAATTGTGATCCAGGATAAGGGTTAGTAACGTGATACCCTGACACTCAAAAGGTAAAGGTTGAAATCTATCAATGAGTCCCCAAGACAATTGATGATACATATCTTATAAGATTCTACAAGCAAGGTGTTGGAATAGAATGATGGTGCATGATAAATCTACGGAGTTAGAAGCTAGGTCAAAGACAAGCCTAGTGTTCTTCTTAGATTGATTACAACTACAAGTATCAAACTTTTGTTATGTTTTACTACTTTTGAAAATTCTCATCTTACTTTTCATACTGCCTGGTGATTTCAACAAATTCGAGAAGGATTTCTGATGTATTCTACGAGGGATCGACCCCAACCTAGTTGGCTTACTATATTTTGCTTCGAACACTTTATCCTTTAATTGGAGGTGTAGTTTGGGAAATATCATCGTGCTCAAGGCATATAGGACTAGTACCTCACCCTTTAGAGATTTTGAGATCTTTCAATCCATTAAATTTAGAGGATGAAAGTCCTTTTAGTAGTGGATATTAAATAACCGTCAAGGTTATTTCCTTGATTTGCATGCATTTATGATATTTCAAGCATTCCCATATGGGGTATAGGTCATTTATGACTTGCTGAAACTGTTATTTGTTGATCTGATAGTTCATTTAGATTTTAGGCTCCTTTCCTATATTGGATATTTTACTATTTAGAATTTAGTCTTCGACTAATATCCTAGTAGATGACCCCAAATGAGAATTTATACAACCCTATCAGCTCTGAAACATTGAATTTAGGCAAGGTGGACTCTTCGTTTGGTTCCCTAGGCACCCGAGCACTCATATCGACCTATTGTTTAGAATGTTAAGAAATTGGAAATTATGTGTGGGACCTACATTTTGTTGAAACGACCTCAGATAAAAATTTTGATGGATCCATTGAGTTAGCCATATCTAAATTGGTGTGCTTGCATAGTTCATTTGTCTTATACAGGACTCTAGATGGATCCCGAGGTTTTGGCGAATTCTTGTGCACCTAAAATCGCGGACCATGGATTGCGTCGTGATCTGGCAGCACCAGTAAGGGTCGTGATTGTGATATTTCAAGTTGTGAACATGACTCCTTGGGAAGCCTAGTAGAACTGCTATCGCAGTTGGGTAATATCGTGATCGCGACATCCTCGTCTTATACCCTGCATCACGATTTTAATTGTTGGATCATGATAGCGAGACACAAACACCTGAAATGGGTATAATACCCTTTTCTCAACCTATTTTTTTCATTTTCTCATCCATTTCCAAAATAAGTAAACCCTAGAAGTTGGGAGAGCTTTGGATTGAAGTTTGTAGAAGATTTGGGGAGCTTGATTATCAATTATTTTTTGTATACCCTTTGAATTCATTGTAAGATTCCTTTACTTTCTTGATAAAATCTTACAAATAAGGGCTTTAAATTCATAAACTTTAAAGGTTGATTTTGGACCCGATTTGTACTCCGTTTGTGATTAACTTTTGAACAAAACTTCTTCGAGGGACCACATGATGAATTCGATTTTGCATTCTATTAACGAGCCTTGTCAGCCCTATCTTGACAAAAAATTTGACCCAACCTATTATATGAAAATGTATGAAAATGTGGGTATCGTTTGGCTCTGAATGATGCATAGATTTAAATTTTGATAGCGCGGTGAAATTTTGAGAATCAAGTAGTGAGGACAAATATTTTGTGGATAATTCAAGGATTTGTGGTTCATCTTTGATGTAGGCTTGTGTATACATTTCTTATCGAGATGATGTGTTTCATAGTTTGCATGTGAACGTGAATATTAAGATTTCTTATGGGTATAACACCATGAATTAGTCTTGATTATTGAGGTTTGGGGATTAGATGGGTGATTTGACCCTTAAGTTGAAATACTTATTATACCTCTACAATCCTGTTACCCTAGGTTGTTAGAAAATTAGTTATAGATGAGACAAATAAATACTTAGAAATACTTATGTATTACCCAGTGGATTGTGATGGTTTTCCCTGAATTATGAGGTGAGGTTATGAATATGCCAAATGTACATTTGGGCCCAAGGCCATGATTATGATATTGTAGAAATTATGGATATATTCATGGGTCAGAGAACATGTTCTTGATATTGATTGGTTTGGTTCAAGGAAGTATTCCATCCTTGTAGAAAAAATGGTTGTAGTTTATCGACGTATTTTCGTTTATGATTTCATTATCTTAATAGTGGTGATGGCATGCATAGGTTCGGTACGTTCATGATGACTAAATACAGTAAATGGTATGATTCCAACTAAAATGTGATTTAACTACTATTTTTCCTAAAAAGTGATTAAAGCCCACTTTTCACCTTAAAAATGAATTTTTTTGTTGAATCATACTATCGTAACAGATGACTTATGAGTAATGATATTAAAAATAATTTTTTAAAAATTCAACCAAGGTAGATTATGGTCCATGATTTGATACTACTATTTACTTCTATCATGAGGGACTCCAACCCTTTCTACACCTTTATCATAATTTAGTCTCAAAGTTTACCTCTGGTAATGTATTTATGGATTTACATTCTTTTAGTTATGGTTTCAGTCCGTGAATGTATTACGTATACACACCTCTCTGGTACTAGATGGAGAAGGTAACGATAATAATGATGTTGATTTTGATGATTGGAAATCCTAGATTGGGACCAGGTTGATGTGTATGAGTACTCCTGAATCCCTTTGTTCATGGGTTGTTGTGCCAAATATGGGCGCTCGCCATAGGTCTTGCTTTAGTGAGTTGTTGAGCTAGAACAGGTGCATATACTAGGTTACTTATGGCATTAGGACTGCTTCTGGTATTGTGGATTCTATTTGCATTCATCCTTGCATGTGCATTTCCTATCACCAGTATGTGCCTATATCTATTAGGCTTATGGGGACTTGCATAGGTATCGGTGATGAGTATGAATGATGGTGTGTTATATATTGATTGAAATTTCTGAGCCTAGGGTGGTGGGGGTTCGTGAAAGGCTCCGTTAAGTATTTTTTGTTCAGACTTGTTGTCTACTGGCCTTTTCATTGCTAATATTATTATTATGGTATTTGTTAAGGATAGTTGGACTAGCCTAGTTAATGATTCAATATTGAAATTTAAGTTATGATTCTAACTTTTTTCCTCTTATAGTTATATGATTACGCATGACTAGTCTATAATTAGGCATTCCTAGATCTAACTATGATTATGAGGCGTTAGGAGCTAGTCTAATGATTTAGGTTGTACCATGAGCTAAACCTATTTATACACACACACACACACACACACATATATATAGATATATATATATATATTGGTATATCTATGTATATGTAGATATCGTATTACCGTATATCCCTTCCTCCCTTCATTTATTCGTATTGTATTATTCATCTCATGGCCTTGTATATTATTATACATCCTTCTTTCGCCCTTTATTTTTATATTAGCTAGTGATATACGGTATAGTGTTGAGGTTCCTGAGTATGAATAGAATGGGATAGTTCATGCTTAATACCTTCTTAGCCTTATTATTTTAGTTTCTTAGACATGAATAAGATAGTTTAACCATATTATCTCATTAGCATTATGATGCGATTTTAGACACTTGGTTGTAGTTTACATTTCTGCTTACATGTTATGTATATTTTCATTATCTTAGGATCTCAGTTGGTTGTTGCCTACTGAGTACCACGTGTTGGTACTCATACTACGCTTTTGCAGCCTACAAATCAAAATACGAGTTTTCTCCATTATTATGTGAGTCGTTTGGAGCAGCTATGGTTCGGAGATGAATGGTGAGCTCCTGACGTTTGAAGTATTACTTTCCTTCTCTTTATTTATTAGACTTATCTCTATGTTTTATTTAGAGGAGGTTGTATATGTATACTCATTTGGTACTTCATTTTGGTATTTTATCACATTAGAAGATCTTGTACTAATTCCACTGCATTTTGGGATTATCTTGTGCATGTTAGTTATTTATTACATCCATTCCGCATTCTTCCTTCATTCTTTTGGTAGTTCAATACTTGCCATTCGAAACTATGGGATTGTTTTGCTTATTGGTGAGTTATAGTATACGCCATGATGAACTTAGAAATTGGGTCTTGACAAGTTATGATTGTATGATCTTTACGTTACTATTATAGTTTTATTTATTTATTCATGCACAATAGTTTCGGAGATTATTTCTAGTTTTGCTCTTTTACCTTGACTTAGCTTATTTATCTTCCATTTTATCATCTTTATAACATGATTAATATCAACCAGCTGATGATGCCTACTGGTTATCCGTAGTTTTGGTACTCATACTAAACTTTTATACCGTTTCGATGCAGATCTAAGTACTGGTAGCCAGTGTTAATGTGAAGATCGTGCTGAGTTAATTTCAGAGATCGGGTAAGCTATCACGGTAGGAGTGACCCTTTTTTCTTCTATTATATATGTCTAGTCTTTCATTTTCCAAGACATATTATATTTGACTATTTAAGTACTTATGTTCCATGTGTAGTAGCTCTTGTACCAACACTACTAGGTCGTTGGATGATTGTTGATCTTTTAACAATATCGACTAATATGAATGTCTTATTATTACTATGAGCCTTTAATTGTTGTTTTCCAGATTTTAGTCCTTTTCCCACCAAGTTAGCTAATTGTTTATAGCTATGGACTATGGTTTGGATTACCCACTGCTGGAATAAAGTAGACCCATCAGGACTCTTAAATCTGGTCGTGACATCGCTAATGCGCATACTTCATCTATCTATAATTAAAAACTTAGCCACAAATTCCACAATATCTTTCTTTATCCCACACCACCAATGGTTCTGCTTCAACTCATGGTACATATTATTTGCTTCTGGATGAATAAAATAGCTTAAACTATGAACCTCCTCCAACACCAGTCTAATAAAGTCACCAAACTTCTATACACAAACTTGACCACTAATCCCCAAAACACCCTATAAATCAAGGAATATTATTTGGCCTCACCGCTCAACACTTTATCTTAACTCACCCTTAATTTCTTGTAATCAAATTGCCAAGCTTGAATCTGCTCCAGCAATAAGGATCTACTATCGATATAATAAAAAATCTGTTTGGGTATCAAAATATATAGTCGAATCATCAGGTTGGAAAACAATTTAATGTACAATGGCAAAAGCCGCTCTAATACCAAAGATCAGCCAAACTCGACATTCTAACTGCCTTTTAACTCAAGGCATTTGCAACCATGTTATCTTTTCCTAGATGATAAAGAATCGAGAATCATGATCTTTAAGAAACTCTAAACCATTTATGCTTTGTCATAGTAATATCCCTCTAGCCAAAGATGTAATGACTTAATTTTTGGTGATTTTTGTGAAATATTTATTTTTATTTGATTTGACTATTTTACCTCTCCCAGTGGTTACCCTATGGTATTTCTTGGTGTGAGGAGTAGAGGTAGGCCAAAGAAATACTGGAGGGAGGTGATTTGGGTAGAAGGATAATGTGAGTGTGTGGGTTATGGATAGGGGTTAGGAGAGATTGGGTATGGTGGGTGTCTTACGTATTGTGAGAGTAGGTCACTACTAGGTGAGTATCCATTTTCTTATATTTATTACGTATTGCTTGTATTTTCTCTGATTTCGGACTTCACTTATATTTATTATTATTATTTCTTACTCTTATTTTTGTTTATGCTATCCAACATGTCTCATGTTTCATTATGGCCTTGGTATACTATTCTTATTCTTGATCTAGGGGTCTATCAAAAATAGCCTCTCTATCTCTTCAGAGGTAGTGGTATGGACTGCGTACATTTTACCCTCCCCAAACCTCACTTTATGGGAATACACTGGATCTATTGTTGTTGTTGTTGTTGGGATGATTGCCATAATTCCTAGTGCCTTTCGATGTGAATTTTTTGAATTTACAATTTTTCGTGGTTGTAAAGGCTCATTAGTTAACTTTGATCAATATTTATTAATTTGTGCATTCAATGGGAAAACAGACTGCTTCAGTAGATCCAGAACATTGATTTTAGGTTGGTAATATCGTTGGTCTCATTTTATGTCTTATAAATCTCATGTTGACCCTCGATTTGGAAAGTTGTAAAATTGGTTTTCGATGGTAAACATTTTGAAAATGACATTTTTTTCAAAAAACTGATACTAACATTGAGTCTAGAGCATCAAATTCGATATGGTAGCAAGGGTCGTGAAGACGTGGAATTTTTGTATGTCTTCATAACTGGTGATTTAACTGGTCTGACTGCAAAAGCGATCCTTTTATCACTTTTAATGTGGGTGCTAAACTATCCTTAAGGCACTTTAGTGGCCCTGGCACAACCTCCAGTTACTGATTTAGCAGTAGCCCAGGTGATTTAGCACAGACCGCTAAAGCAGTTAGGGCCCATTTTAGAGAGCCTACACTTAAGCACGGGTACCACTCTAGTGGACCTAGATTGATTAGAAATGACCGCTGAATCACCCTAGAGTCCTCTTTAGCGGTACCTGGGTACATATATATATATATATACATTCCCTTTTCTCAATTTTCTCACCATTTTTTAGACTTGGAGCTTGGAGTTTCTAGTTTTTGAGAAACTTCTTCTATTTTCAAGCTTGGGTAAGCTCCAAATCCTTATTTTAATTATTTTTTATTCTTATTATTAAAACCTTGTTAAAACATGAATTCAAGGATGAAAATTGGGCATTTTGGCCTAGAAGGCCTAAATTAATAATTCTTCGATCCAAACCCTAATTTCAAACCATTTTTGGTTGGATTTTTTGCCACGGGGTCCTTTGATGATGAGAAATATATATTTGGACAAAAAAGTGCTAGTCTTGTCCTTCTTTTTCAAAAATTCATTTCAGGGATCCATTTTGACCCTGATCCAAAAATGGGCAATACGGGTACCATTAGCTTTCTTTTGGAGTATAGATTCTATATTTGTGTATTTAGTTGATTTTGGGTCTGTTCATGTTGGAAAGGCTCTGTGAATAAGGCTTTTTGGTACCAATATTTAACATTTGAGGTAGGTTATGGATTAATTTTCTCCAGACTAGGTTGGATAGTTAATATTGGTATAAAATCATGTTATAGGTATGGGAACCAATTATGAAAATAATGTAGTTATTATGGTGTGCCTATATGGGGGCCCATATTGTTGTTATTTTGTGGTTTTGAGATATTGTTTGCTATGTGTGACCATGTGGGGTCTTTGTTGATGTATTTGGCCTTGTGTATATGTATTTGGTTGTATCGTTTTTGGTAAAAAACTTAAATTAGAGATAGGTGGTATCAATGTCATATTAATATGTATTCTTACTCTATTGTCATATGGATTACATTGGTTTTCATGGATGGTTGGGAAATTGAATGGATTTTGGATCATATGATTTGAATATTAATTCAATTTAGAAATTCTTATTTTAGTTGGTTGTGAGAATTAAATCCTTATATCACATACATTCATGAAACATTTGTACCACCATGGATATACTAAATACAATTGTTTTTCTAATAGAAAATATGATATGTTTAAAAACCCTCTACCAATGAGTGTGCGAAAGAGGAGTTATGGATATTGGTATTGGATTATACTGTATATGGGTTGGCGAAACCCCATGAGTTCAACCTGGAAGCAGGCTAGGTAAGTATATATGAATGTTGTACGACGACTGCATGCATCATAACACATCATCATTATTATCATCATCACCATCATATTTATTGCATTCCATATGTATTTATTGTGCTCATTCTATGTTTTATTATTATTATTATTATGTGTATGTCTTTCCATACTTGTATGTCTGATATCTGTATACTTGTATTTCCTTATCGTATAGCTGAGCGGTATATGTGAATGTTGTAAAATTGTTAGTGGATACAAAGTGGGATACCATTTGGTATATTTTCTAATTGCAAGTGATGTGCCCATAGTGTGTATTTTGTATGCTTATTTTCTACTTTTCTCAATTCGGCCTATGACGCCATCTAAGTACAAGAAGATCGTACTCACCCTTACTCTTCCCTCTTAGTGCAGATAGGGATACGAGTGTGTCACATGGTAATTGATTGTGGTGATATTTCGAGTCTATATGAGGTAGCACTTGATCTATGCATCCAAAGTTGTCTACTACCTTTTCTTATCTAGACTATGTATTATTTGTATTCTGAGATAGAGTTTTTCCTTGTTGGATATCCTATGTATATTTTTTACTTTGACTTGTATTAGTTGGTTTTTACACTGTGACATTAATTTTTTGGGATATTGTATGGTATCTTGGTTATGTTCTCTTGTTATTTCCTTACGTATGAGTGTGGTTCGACTATGTTCTATGAGTCTTGCCTTGGATTGTGGTATTATCTTTCTCTTTTCATTAGTTTGAGTAATAGGCTTACTTGTCAAGGATTACCGCAATGAGTGTCCTCATGACTCTTGGTTTTTGGGTCATAAAAAGTTTGTATCCGAGCACTCAGGTTCATTGGTCTCATTAATTTAAGAATATGGTGTCTCATAGAATCTCATGGATTGGTACGAAGACGCACATATCTAAATTTGAGAGGATTTAAGATGTCCTTAGGATACATCCCTTATTTTGTTCCTTATCATGTGGATCCTTTGTACCTTGTACTCTAAGTCATATTTTACTCTTTTCTATGCAGATGGTGATGACTAAATCTTATGAGGTCAAAGATATAGAGCCTTTAGTCAAGGAGAGATACTAGTCTTGAGGGTAAGTATGAGTTATGGATGGGCTTGAGATAGTGGTCAGACATGAGGATCTACCCTATCTAAAGCTCTTATTAGGGGTCTCTCCCCTAAGTATTAGTTGAACAAGTTGGAGATGTGGGTCCTACTCCAGTCCAGTCAAGTTTTTAAACCCTAGTCTTGGAAGGGTTGCCGATTTGCTTGTTAGCCCATTTGGAGGAGCCCCTTTTAGTACACCTGGTGTTCCACCAGCTCTATGTATTTTACCTTAAAATGTTCAAGAGTCTACTTATGATGTTCCTCTACTCCTAAGTGTGGATCCTATAGTGGTATCAATATCATATCATGGTACCCCATAAACTCTGAGTGTTACCCCTCCTTTAGTATCCGTATCAGATTATGGTATTCTTAGATTACGAGACTGGCCTTCATCTATGTTACCTCATCAGATGGTATCTCAGCCATTTAGATTTACTAAGCCTCCTATTATTGTAAGTGCATAAAATCTTCTGAGGATAAAAAAAAGCTTTGAGAGGCTCACTCATTTGGGTCCTTTTAGATTCAATAGTGTTGCAGGTACTGATGCCTTTAAGTTCTTGATTTATTGTAGTGAGAATTTATAAAATCTTTGTTCTCTTGAGTCACATGGGTTTGCTTATAATGCTTATCAGTTGAGAGATGTAGCTAGAAATTGGTGGAGGTCGCTTGTTAATTATTAACCTCTAAATTCTCCTGATATGACTTAGGATCAGTTTGTTGAGCCTTTTTTGTGAGGTTCGTTCCTTATAGTTTGAGGTATCATATGAGATATAAGTTTGATCACCTAGAGAAGGTTTCTAAGACTGTTCTAGAGTATGGGGTCCATTTTTATGCCTTGACTAGATATTCTTATACAAGTATATCCACAGAGTCTGAGAAGATTCATAAGTTTGCAAAGGGTTTTTTTGTTTCTTTGCAGCTAGATATGACTCAGACAGTAGTGTATATGGGCATTATGTCAGAGTATAGTGGATCATGTTTTGATTATTGAGTCTATTCTTAAAAAATCTCGGGGAGGTTCCAAGTAGGTGCACCATCAATGCGAGTTTAGGGTTTACACTTCTCGAAGTAGTTATTTTAAAGGTTTCTATGGGTATCATAGTAGACTAGTGCAGGTAGTATTACAAGGTTCTTGTAGTGGGTCTTTTGATTTTGCATCTTTGATTGGTCGTTATAGCTCTACCAAACCTCTTTCTATTGAGTCGATCAAGAGAGGTTTCTTTATGTGCGATGAGGTGGGGTATATTGTCAAGGACTGTACCCATCATATTTTCAAGATAATTTAATATCAACTATGAGAGGTAGAGGTTTGACTAGAGTTACGCATGATAGAAGTGGTGGTGCTTATGGTGTTGGTCGTGGGGCTACGTAGGAAAAAAGTGGTGGTCATTGATAGTGCTGTGCTATACCTACCAGACTTGAGGCAGAGGCTTCTAATGTTGTCATCATAGGTGCATTTCTATTTTCTTTAGATCTTAATCTGTGGTATGTGATTCTTGATTGACTTTGGAACACCTTAGTTTTTGTACATTAGAAAATTTTATTTATTTCTAGTTTCTAGACAAGATACGACTTAGTGTAATGAGATGAATACTTTGGTGTTGGTGGTTTGTCAAGTCGTATACTATCTAGTGTTTGTTGGTGGATTGGATTTTGGTTATGGGTTTGGGTACGACTTAGTGGTACGAGTCATACTGTAAATAAAAGTCATTTGGTTCCTTCACTTAACCTTAGACTTGGTAGCTTAAGTTAGATCAAAGTACGAGTGACTCACCATGAGTTGTAAGCTAGGGTATATGTCATACCCAAGATTCGTATGGTGGTTAGTGTTCAAATCTCCTAGAATCTATTCTGCCTGTGGTACGTTTTATGGGCACTAGTCATACACTTGATTACGACTTTGGTTTTGGTGTGTCATACCTTGGATAGTGTTGTGTCCAAGGAAAAAGCCTAGGGTACGAGTAGTGGGTATGACTCACAAGGGTTAGTCATACCCTATGACGGGAATCTAATCTAATTTATGTGAAGGCAATCTGGATATTTTCCCTCTTATCCTAATAAGGTCCCACGACTTATATTACTCTTGGGAGGTTATTTTCCCTATTATTCTATTCTTAAACACTTGGAAAACACTCTTAAATCCTCTCTAGAGTTCTTGGGCAAAAGAAGCTAGGATTTCATCTTAAGGAGTAAATTTGGGCTTGTCTTGGTGATTTCTCTCCATCATCAACTTGGTTTAAGGCATGTTCTCGCCCCTTATTATAAGTTCCCACTAAGGGCATGGGTGTATACAATATTTTTATGATTTGAATGTTGAATGATTTTGGGTTTTCAAATAAGATTTTGGGGTTTTGGTTATAAATACTTGGTTACAGTTTTCCCATGTTTTAATTATACTTTTATATAAATTAATTGTGGTTTTGGATATTTGGTTGCATGGGAATGGTTCTTTGGTAATGGACTTTCGTTTTCGAAATACTATGCTCCCAATGTGTTTGATAAAACGCCTTTAACAATGTTTTCACTGTAATATTGGTTTTTCAATGGAACTTAGGCATGGTATAAACCTAGTAATGGAACCCTAAATAATATTAATGATTTAAATGGTTTTAAATGTATTGGAAAGTCCTTGTTGGCCATGGTTTTGGTTAATTGGAAATCAGGTGGTGTACATGGAAATCTCCTAAGGATAGGACAAGGATAATACTTGCAAGTAATAGTCGGTATGACGATACCACTAACTAATAGCCTTGGTTAGTAAATGGTTAATGGTTTGGTTGGTTGCTTGGTAATGGTTTTAGTTTGGCTTAAAGAAGGGATGCGTAGCAAAGCTGTGGAAGATGGAGGTCCTGGGGAAATCTAAACTAGAAACTCATATTTGCCAATGTGAGGTTTGTTCCAGTGACTGTGTGCATGATGTCACACTATATATTTTGGGTGATGTACTAATCATCGAAGTTTTTTTTTCTTGGTCGTGCAAATTCACGAGCTGGGGTCCTTTTAGCAGAGTGAGGTGAACCTATATAGCCCGTGGGTGGTTTAGGGTGGCAGAGCTACACATCCAAGGTAATGCTTTTAATGGCATGCTAAACCCAGTCCCCTTCCTTGGCATAGTTATATATATATGTATGTATAGTTGTGTGCATATGGATGATTTTCACTTGGTTTTATAAGTGGTATTATTTTATCCTTACCTTGAGTTCTGCTAGAGTTTACCTGCTAACCTGTCTTTGGGCATTGTATCCCCACACAATGCAGGAACCTACTGTTTCACTCCTCCTGCTTAGTGATTTGAACTTTGGAGTTAGCATTTAGATTGAAGTGGTCATCTTCCAGCATTTTGGAAGGCTCCATTCCATAAAAGTTATTTCATATTTTAGCTTATCTATAGGGATTGGTTTTGTTTATAGTAGGTGGATTGTCCTAATTGTATTTTGGTATACTTTTGGTTAGAGGCTTTGTGGTACTAGTATTGTTGGAATGGGCGGGATCGGGATTGGTGTCATCCTTAATATTGGAATTGGTGTTGGGGTTTGATATCATTGGACATAATTTCTCATTGTTCCATCATATTTCATTTTGGGATTTGTCATATTATGCTTTGGAACTTATTTGGTTATGGACCTTGGTTCGGTATTGGTTTAGCTTGGTGGTTTTGTTGGTTCAGTTTGGTGGATGAGATGATTTGGTAGGGTTCATCTAGGAATTGCCCTATCCCAGTGTCATTCCTTATCCGGTTAGGACAGTTGGTTGTTTCTCAGGCTGAGTGGGATACGTTGATGGGCTGTCTACTAAGGCCATAAGTGTTGGTCAGTTTATGAAACTAAATCCTCCTACTTTTGCTGGTGTGAGGGTGGAGGAGGATCCTCATGTTTTCATGGACAAAATCGAGAAGATATCAGGGTGGTGTAGGCTACTAATGTGGAAGGTGTGAACTTTGAAACTTATCAGCTCAATGATGATGCATACCAATGGTTTAAAGAGTAAAATAGGGATAGAGGTAATGGGGAGGAGTTGTCCAATGGGATGCCTTTTCTGGTGCTTTTCTGGATTGTTTCTTTCCTCAAGAATTGAGGAAAGCTAATATGGAGGAGTTTGCTAATCTCTAGCATAAGAGAATGTCTATTATGGAATATGCCTCGAAATTTTATCAACTGCAAAGGTATGCTCCTGATTTATTGGCTGATATGAGAGTGAAGATGAGAAAGTTTGCTTCTAGGCTATCTCGAGATTTGATCTTTGAAATGAAGAATTCTTTGTATATCAAGGATATGGACATTTCAAGATTTATTGTCCACATACAAGAGGTGGAGGATGAGAAGTGAAAGAAGGCAGAGTTTGGAGAAAGACAGGGTAATATGAGCAGATTTTCAAACCAGGGAGGTTCTAAATCTCAAGGTGATCGGGATGGAGGTAATGGCCAAAAAAAGATCTGGAGTTTTGGTTCCTTCTCTTCTGCTAACACTTCTTACCCCAGGCAGTAGGTTGATAAGCATTAGCAAGGTGGCAATAATTTCTGGGCATAGGATGCCGAATCTCCGGAGAGTGGGGGTTAGTTGAATTCTTCATTACATCCTTGCCAGTTCTATGGTTGTTTTCATTAGGGTTATGGTGACAAAGGAAGGTGCAAGTGTTTTAAATGTGGCCAACTAGGACATATGCTCAAGAAATGTCCAATTGATAAGGGAGATTTAAAAGAGGTCAAAGCAACGGTTTCTTTGTAACGCCCCAAAATCTGAGTTCCCAGGATGCCACACGATGCTCCGAACTACAAGTGGTCCTGACCTAACCTTGGCTGCTTTCTTCTTTGTTTGGATCTCAAAATAGGGGAACTAAATATAAAATCATAATGGGTGCGGAAATTCTACTTGAAATAACTGGGTATATCTAAAACGTACTAATCTTAAAATCTTGGCAACAATACTGAATGATCTGAATACTAAATTTGGTATTTCAACAAACCTCTACTAATTAAATTTAGAGAGCCACTAGAACAGACCCCAACTAACTTAAACTATCTGAAATGAATACTAAATCATCTACTAATAAATTGAAAATCTGAATAGCTAAGTCCTCGAACTTTGAGGGCTCACCAACTATAGGAATGTGGATGTGATGCTAAAAAATCACTCATGATGCTGAGACTGAGCAACTGAACCTACATTATGAGACAATGTAGCACACATACATATATGTGGATCAGTACTTTGGGAATGTACTGAGCATATGAGAGTGAATGAAATAAGTAAATAATATCATCACATTTCAAAGAATCATGCATGCCAAATGTAAATGACTCACTTAGGCTTGAGTAATCTGAAAATTGAAGATCAAAAATTCTAAACAATAAAGCATATAAAAGAAATCTTGTGAGACATTACATTCAGTTCAAAAATCTATTCTTTCTGAAAAGTACTACATTATCTTGTCAACTTGTAAGCGGAATACTCCATCTCAAGACCTTAAGAATAGTAAACCATAGCTTCTAAAACATATGCTTTTATCTTATAACTTTAAGACAATAAACTGTTTTAAGAGTAGGGGACATATTTTTTGGAGGTTCTTCTAACTAACTTAAACCATGTGAGCATTCATGGAGTCCCATGTCTTGCCCACATTGCGGAGAGATCTTCTACCCTTGTTATCAGAATCGAACTTCTTATTTTAAGTGATCACAATCTTAGTCTTCCACGTAGAAGTGGGAATAATCTTAATCATACGGTGGCACGTAGTTCTGGGGCATGATACCTTTGTAACATACCAATCTTGGTGCAAAATACTACTCCTATTCTTATGCTCAAGACATTAAGAAATCCACTTCAAAAATAGCACAAGGATTTACAAGAAAACCAATTATGCTTTTCTTTCTTTCTTTAAATCTCAAGTCATATGAACAAAGTGGATTCTCTATCTTAGCTTAGGACCAAAATGTCAAATCTTTATCAAAAATCTGAGAATAATCTTATCATTGGGTGCTCATAGCACAAACAATCTTGAAATGGCAATCATAATTAGGGATTAATGACCCATGCATCAAAATCATGTTAAAACATCATAACATTCATGCTTGGTAATGTAAACAATTATAAATCAACTTAAAATCTGGAAATTTCTGCAAAATGCATGAAAGTATGAACATAAACATGCAACTTAACTTCTAAATCAGTTGAAACCTCATAATCTTATAAGTAGCAATATTGGGTATAAACCCTAACTTCAATTTCATCGAAAATCATATAACATTCAGTAAATTTGTAATTAAAATAAGTTTTGGGCACAAGGGTGAAAGGATTATCCGTGTTTAAAAACCACATATACCTCAATTGATGATCTTAGATGCTAAGACTTGAATCTTGGACCTCTATTTATGCTTTAGAGATGGATTCTTAGAGTTCTTGAATTGGAGATTCTAAATATTTAATTTCTTTTGAGAATTAATGGACGAATTTGGATTTCTTGGGGAGAAAGTTTGAGCCTTAGGGTTTTACTTTAGAGAGAATTGATTAAAAGTGGATGTAAAGTGCTCTGAATAGGTTTAATTCCTGGTTTACTATGGATTAGGGGCTTGAAAAATGACCAAACATCCCTTTTTTACAAACTAATAGGAAATGGGAAAAATAAGAAATTCCCCAATTTTAATTGCCACCGCGACGCACCACTATTGCGGTGGCCTTCTGGAAATCGATGACTGGGAACTAGAAATTCTCCGTGATGTGGATATATCATGATGCTAGTCTAAATTTCCATTTGTACCATCACCTTGAAGTGCCCCATCGCGGTGAACCACTGGAAATTGACAAATGGGAAATAAGGCCTCTCCGCGATGCGGGGTAATCGCGGAGGTCCACTGAATTTTGACTAATTGGAAAATGGACCTCTCCGCGATGCGCCAATATTGCAGAGTCCTATTGGAATTTTAAAATTTTCATTCAAACCATCTCCGTGATGCGCTAGTAACCCAAATCACAGTGTTTTATGACTGAAACTTAATATAGCCATAACTACTTCACCGAGTGTCGGATTTGGGCAAATCTTACATCGATGGAAAGATTATTAAATTTTCCACACAATGGGAGGTTAAAATCTAGAAAATTCCACATGAAATAATTATTATTAATTTTGTAAGCTACTCCTTAATATTCTAAGAATGAATTTAAGCTAGGAAAATCATGGGGTATTCTCGCAGGAATCTGACCATAAAAACTTAACCTTCTTTTGGGTCAGTCTAGACAAAGGAGACACAATAGATGAGAAACCCTCAACAAAATGTCGGTAATAACCAGCTAAACCCAAGAAACTTCTAATGTCTAATGGAGAGATAGGTCTAGGACAATTTCTTACTTCTTCTGTCTTTTGGGGATCAATTCTAATGCCATCGGCAGAAACAATATCACCGAGAAAGTTTATTGATCTTAGCCAAAATTGACACTTGCTGAATTTGGCAAACAATTGATGTTATCTAATAGTTTGCAAAATAATTCTATGATGGTTTGCATGATCATCCTCACTACGAAAGTAGACAAGAATATCATCTATAAAGACTATGACAAACATGTCCAGATACTGTTTGAACACTCAGTTTATGAGGTCCATAAAGGTTTCTGGGGTATTGGTTAGCTTGAAAGACATGACTAAAAACTCAAAATGACCATAGCGGGTTCTGAAAGATGTCTTTGTAATATCACATTCCCTTACTTTAAGCTAATGATAGCTAGATCTAAGGTCTATCTTTGACAAATAACTTTCACCTTGGAGTTGATAAAATAAATTATTAATTCTACAAAGAGGATATTTGTTTTTTATAGTAACTTTATTCAGCTGACGATAGTAAATGCACATGCTCAAAGAACCATCTTTCTTTGTCACAAATAGGAATGAGTGCCCCATGGAGAAATACTAGGCCTTATGAAACCTTTATATAAAAGATCTTTGAGTTTCTCCTTCAACTCCTTAAAATTTCCGGGAGCCATACCATATTGAGGGATATAAATAGTCTGAGTATCTGGGAGAAGGTCAATACCAAATTCGATTTTCCTATCGGGAGGTACCCGTGGGAGATCTTCTGGAAAAACTGTAGGAAACTCATTGACCACTCGAACAGAGTGAATTGTTAGAGTCTCCGACTTAGTGTCTTTGACTCAAACTAGATGATAGATACATCTTTTAGAAATCAACTTTCTGGATTTAAGATAAGATATGAAATGACTTTTGGGAGACACTGAATTACCTGACTATCAAAGACTAGCTCATCTGGGAACTGAAACTTCACCACTCGCGTCCGACAATCTATGGTTGTATAAAAAGAATAGAGCCAATCCATACAAAGAAAAAAATCAAAATAAACCATATCTAACTATTTTATGTCTGCTAGCATGACCTGATGAAGGACAGTGATATGACACTTTCTATAAATCATTTTGGCAACGACTAACTCACCCACTGGGGTAGAAACCAAGAAAGGCTCAAGGATCTTTTCAGAATTTATCTTAAAATTTACTGCAACTAATGGGGTCACATAAAACAAACTTGACCCAGGGTCTAGCAACACATAAACAGCAGAATAAAAGACACGGATCATACTAGTAACAATATCTAGTGAATCTTCTTGCTCCTAGCGGGATGGTAAAGCATAAATCTGATTCTAGCATTGATCGCCACCTGTAGTGGATGAGGCGCCCTGAGGAGAGGCTGGACGACCTAAAAGAGTTGGTGTACTAGTAGCCTGAGTTTAGGGAAGAATATCTCTATTTCCCTATCTAGCATGTGGGCACTCTTTAATTCTATGACCCGGTTGTCCACAACCATTACAACCTTTCCAACCCCACAAACACTTACCAGGATGGGCCTTACCACACCTAGCACATTATGGATAATTGGACTTCCCCCTCACACTATTCTGAGACGGGGTAGACATAGATGAATGATTTTAGAACTTTGAATGATTTCCTCCTCCAGACCTATTCTGACCATAATTAAACAGCCCTATTCTAGCCTTTTTATCTACTCTATCTCTTTCCTTTAACTTTTCAGCCTTAATCTGCTGATCATGCATCATCAATCTAGCAAAATCCATATCTCCAATGATCATAGCAGTCCTATACTCCCTAACAACCAACCCAAACTCATCGTTCACAAACTTACTCATGCTTGATCTAGGGTTAGCCATCAGATTAGGGGCATACTTAGACAACTGTTTGAACTTGATGCAATACTCCTTCACTATCATTGAGCCTTGCCTCTGTTTCATGAACTCTTTTATCTTAGCTTTCCTTATCTCATGTTATAAGCACTTTTCTAAGAACGCATCCTAAAAAATCTACCAAATCATGGGAGTCACATTCTCCCCTCTACTTTCTTTCACATCACTACCCAATCATATGCAACGTCCTTCAGCCTATAGAATATCTATTCTATACTCTTCTATTTTTGACCTAAAGAATTTCGGTGGGTTCATTATCATAAAATTTTGAATTCTAGCTGGGGCCAAGTCCCCATCTTGCTAAAGCGGGACTGCAGCTTGACGGTTTCCATAAATATTAGCCGTCACAGCTTAGTCTAGTGCTTGAAAGGCAGCCTAAAACATTGTATGTGACACATTGTCATTCTAAGATTCTGTGGGCTGAGGTGGCTAGTTATCATTTTTACATGCATTAGCGCGATGAGGAGGCATTTTCTGTCATGCGAAAGCATGAGTTAGAAGCAAATAAAGCCACTGAATGCATGATATATCTTAAAAGAAGAGATGATTTCCTAAAATAATCCATAGCCTCTAGCTCATAGATGTGGTACGCTTTTCACCAATAGTTAAGACTCTACGTAACTCAGCTTGTCTGGCTCCCTAGGATTCTATAAACCTTAGGCTCTTATGCAATGTTTGTAATGCCCCGAAATCTGAGTTACCGGGATGCCACATGGTGCTCAAAACTACAAGTAGCCTTGAGCTAACCCTTTCTACTTTCTACTAAGTCTAGATCTCAATATAGGGAAAATAAATATAAAATCATAATAAATGCAAAAAATCTACTTGAAATAACTGGTATGTCTAAAACATTATAATCTCAAACGTCTTGGCAACAATACTGAAATATCTGAATACTAAATCTGGTAGTCCAACAAGCCTCTACTAACTAAATCTAAAGAGCTATTGGGGGAGGCCCAGCTGGCTCAAACTATATGAAATAAATACTAAATCGTATACTAATAAACTAAAAATATGAATAGCTAATTCCTCAAACTATGAGGGCTTACCAACTGTAGGGACGTAGATGTGATGCTAAAAAATCAATCATGCTGCTAAGACTGAACACCTGAACTTATATTAAGAAATATTGTAGCACACAAACGTATATATGGATTAGTAATTTTGGAATGTACTGATCATATGGGGGTGAATGCAATAAGTAAACAATATCATCACATTTCATAAAATCATGCATACTAAATGTAAATGAATCTCTCAGGCTTGAGTAATCTTAAAACAGAAGATTATAAATCATAAAAAATAAAGCATATAAAATAAATCTTGTGAGACATTATATTCTATTCAAAAATCTATTCTTTCTAAAAAGTACTACATTATCTTGCCAACTTAAAAGGGAATACTTGATCTCAAGGATTTAAGAATCTTAAATCATAGATTCTAAAATATATTCTTTTATATTATAGCTTTAAGCTAATAAACTATTTTAAGAGTAGGGGACATCTTTTTTGGAGGTTCTTCTAACAGAAATAAACCATGTTAGCATTCATGGAGTCCCATGTCTTGCCCACATTACGGAGATTTTTTCTACCCTTGCCATCAGAATAGAACTTCTTATCTTAAGTGATCACACTCTTAGCCATTCAAGTAGAAGTTGGAATAATCTTAATCCTATGGTATCACGTAGTTCTGGGGCATGAAACCTTTGTAATATACCCATCTTGGTGCAAAATACTACTCCCATTCTTATGCTCAGGATCTTAAGAAATCCACTTCAAAAATAGCACAAAGGTTTACAAGAAAACCGATTATTCTTTTCTTTCTTTCTTTAAATCTCAAGTCATGTAAATAAAGTGGATTCTTTATATTAGATTAGGACCAAAAAGTCAAATCTTTATCAAAAATCTAAGAATAATATTATTACAAAGTGCGATCTTGAAATAGTAATCTTAATTAGGGAATAATGACCCATGCATCAAAATAATGTTTAAACATCATAACATTCATGCTTAGTAATGTGAAAATTTATAAATCAGCTTAAAATCTGAAAAAAAATTCAATATGCAAGAAAGTATGAACATAGACATGCGACTCAACTTCTAAATCAGTTGAAATCTCATAATCATATAAGTAGCAATATATGTTATAAACTCTAACTTCAATTTCATGGGAAATCACATAAAAATAAGTGAATTTGTAATTAAAATAAGTTTTGGGCACAAGGATGAAAGGATTATCCTTGTTGAAAAACCCCACATTCCTCAATTGATGATATTAGATGCTAAGACTTGAATCTTGGACCTCTATTGATTCTTTTGATATGGATTCTTATAGTTATTGTATTGGGGATTCTAAATCTTTAATTTCATTGGAGAATTAATGGAGGAATTTAGATTTCTTGGGGAGAAAGTTTGAGGTTTAGGGTTTTGCTTGAGAGAGAATTGATGAAAAGTGGATGTAAAATGATTTGAAGGGGTTTAATTCTTTGTTTAAGATGGATTAGGGGATTGGAAAATTACCATATTCCCCCTTTATAAGTATTAATCGGAACTGGGAAAAAGAAGAAAATCCTCGATTTTGCATGCCCCCGTGACACACCACTATCATTGTGGTTTACTGGAAATAGATTATTGGGATTGGAAATTCTTAGTGATGTGGAGCTATTACATTGAAAGTATAAATTTCTATTTGGACCATCACCTTGATGCACCACCATAACAGTGAGCCACTTGAAATGGACAAATAAAAAATAACACTTCTATGCAATCCGGGGAAATTGCGGAGGTCCACTGGATTTTGATGAAAGCAAAACTGGAATTCTCCATGTTATGCCAGTATCATGGAGTCCTACTAGAATTTTTCAATTGTCATTTAAATCGTCTCTGCGGGGCACTAGGGATCCAAATCACGGTATTTTACAATTGAAACATAAAATAGCCATCACTTCTTCGCCCAGTGTCGGATTTGGAAGAATATTATATCGATGGAAAGATTATTAAATTTTCCACACAATGGGAGGTCTAAATATGGAAAATTACATATGAAATAATTATTCTTTATTTTGGAAGGTATCCCTTAATATTCTAAGAATGAATTTAAGCTAGGAAAATTATGGGGTATTACATGTTTCATCTTTTGGTCCTACGCCTAGTGGTGTGGCTTTGGTGTATTGTCCTAATTCTTGTACTGACACTGGCTAAAATATATAGTATCCTCTTGCATTTCAATTGGAATCTGAGGCATCACCTGATGTCGTTATTGATACGTTATAAGTCTTTTCTCATGATATGTCTTTTCTACTTGATCCGCGGTCCAATCTTTATTTTGTGACCCTATTTTGGGATGTATGTATTGGTATTAATCCTGAGGTTATTTCAGATTATTTTTTTATTTCTACCCTGATAAGTGACTCAGTAATTACTAAGGGAGTTTAAAGGGGGTGTGCGGTATCTGTTTATGGTAGGAAGACATTGGTGGATTTGTTTGAACTTAATATGGTGGATTTTGATGTTATTATGAGGATGGATATTATTTAAACTCATGTTATGCATCCTTAAATTTTTGGACCCGTAAGGTTGTCTTAGGTTCCCCATTGAACAGGTTATTGAGTAGGAGGGTGGTTCCCTAGCTCTTAGTGGGAGGTTTATTTCTTATTCTAGAGCTAGAAGGTAAATCTTTAAAGTTTGTCTTTTTCACTTCATCTGTGCTTAGATTTTAACTCGTAAGGTCTTTCTTTATAGTCAGTTTTGATAGTAAATGAGTTTTCTGAAATCTTTTCGGATGATCTTCCTGGTGTTTCTCTGGATAGGGAAATAGAGTTTGGTATTGATTTTGTTCAAGAAACTCATCCAATATCTATTCCTCCTTTTAGAATCGCTCTGGCTGAGTTGAGGTAACTCATTGAGATACTTTAGGATCTTTTGGATAAGGGGTTTATTTATCCTAGTGTATCCCCGTGGGGTGCACCAACATTGTTCTTACATAAGAAGTATGGTTCCCTTCGGATGTGCATTGATTATCAGCTACTGAATATGGTAACAATTAAGAATAAGTATACTCTTCTAAGGATAGATGACTTTCTTGATCAGTTGCAGGTGCCAACTTTTTTTCTAAGATAGATCTTCGGTCTTGGTATCAACAACTTAATATTAGGGAGGAGGAATCTCTAAGATGGCTTTTCATAATCAGTATGGGAAATTTGAATTCTTCATGATGTTATTTGGTATGACTAATTTCCTAATAATATTTATGGACTTGATAAACAGGGTTTTCTGGCAGTTCTTGGATCTCGTCGTCATTGGTTTTATCGATGAAATTTTAGTTTATTCCAAAAGTGAGGTTGACCATGCTAATAACCTTTGTATAATAAACCTTAAAAGAACAACAGTTGTATTCCAAGTTCTCTAAGTATGAGTTTTGGTTGAATGTTGTGACTTTTCATAGTCATATTATGTCTAGCGAGGGATCATAGTTGATCTGCAAAAGGTGGTTATGATTAAAAAGTGGCCTATACCCACAATTTCAATTGATATTTGGATCTTCTTGAGTTTTTTTGGGTATTATTTGTGTTTTGTGGAAAGGTTTTTAACGATAGCTGCTACTTTGACTAAGCTGACTTAGAAAAAGGTAAAGTTTCCTTGGTCGAATACTTGTGAGGGCAGTTTTGAAAAGTTTAAAGATAACCTAACTTTTGCTCTAATCTTGACATTGCATGATGGCAGTGAGGGGTTTATGGTTTATTTTGATGCCTCTGGGGTGGGACTTAATTATGTTTTGATGCAGCATGGGAAGGTGATTCCCTATGCTTCCAGGTAGTTGAACTTAGATGAGAGGAACTATCTTACTCATGATTTGGAGTAGTTAGCAGTTGTTTTTTCTTTAAAAATCTTGAAACATTGTTTATATGGATTTCATGTAGACATCTTTTTTTATCATAAGAGTCTAAAGTATGTTTTCACTCAGAAGGATCTAAATCTCAAGCAAAGAATATGGTTAGATGTTCTCAAAGACTATGACATGATTCTTCACTATCACCCAGGTAAGTCTAACATAGTTGCTGATGCTCTTAGCTCGTTATCCATAGGGAGTTTGGATCATGTGGAGAAAGGAAAGAGGGAATAGGTTAAAAATATTCACCATTTTGCTAATCTTGGAGTTTGTCTTTTGGACTCTGAAGGTAGTGGGGTGATGGTACAAGATGGTTTTTGGTCCTCTCTTGGTTTAGAGATTAAGGAGAAACAAGTCTTACATCCTATATTGATGAAAATCAAGAGTGACATTGGTTGGGAAAAGGTAGATGTGTTTAAGGTCAGTGGTGATAGTACTTTACGGTACCAAAGGGGTTTTAGGTTCCTGATGTAAATGAGTTGAGATAAATGATCTTGGCTGAGAAACATAAATCATGCTACGTTGTACATCCTGACTTGAAAAAGTTGTATCATAAGCTCAAGGAGGTGTATTGGTTGAAAGGTATAAAAAGGGGCGTGGCTGATTTATCTGTCCAAGTGCTTGGTGTGTCAACAAGTTAAAGTTGAACACACATATGTAACGACCCAAGGCTACCCCCTATTCGTTATACCATGCTTAGGACCAGAAGTAATCCCAAGCTAACCTTTATACTGACATAACTCAGGAAGAACTAACCAAACAAAGAAAAATGCAAAAAATAAATCTTTTTTGAACTTGATATATACAAAGCTACATTGAGATGAATACAACTCTGCTTATACAAAACAAAACTGAAACTGAATACATCAACTATACTGATTGTCTATAAAGCCTCTACTATACTGACAATAGATTGCTGGGACCCTACTTCAACTACCACTAATCAATACATATGAGTAAGAAAATAAAGTACATGAATATTATCTAATTGATGTCCCTGAAGTAGGAGGACTTATAATCTGCGGGCCGGAATCTGCAACTTTCTGATTATGATGTGCATACTACAATTGGTACCTACATTATTAAATAATGTAGCACATAAATATATATTTTGATCGGTACTTTTGAAATGTACTGAGCATGTGGGGGTGAATGCATAAGTAAAATAATAATACACTATTCATACAACTGTAAAAAACTGAATGCTAAGTGTAATTGACTCACCTTTCCTTGAGTAATCAAAACTGTAATATCATAAATCATGAGAAGTAAAGTGTAAAGGTAATTCTATGAGCCACCACTCTTAGTTCAAAAAAACTGTAAACTTATTCTATTTTCAAATCATGCTGGCTAAGTGTATAAAGGACTCACCGTTATCTTATGAAACTAAAAGCCAAAATCTGATAACTAAAGTCTTATGTAAGACAATATATGTGTAAATTTGTGAGCCTTTGCACTTAGTTTCTAAAAATTATTTTGTTATTCTTTTTCTATTAGGTAGGTTCTTCTAACAGACATAAACTATGTGATCTATCATAAAGTCTAATGTCTTATTCCCCTAAGGGGAAAACATCACATTGGGGAAAGCTATCATACTCTTGCCAAGAAGTATAACCTAAGCTATGTGATCACAATCTATATCTGCATCCCTGTTAATGGGAATAATCCTAATCTATACCTATGTTGGCTCATAGTTATGGGGAAATAGGATGCGCTAAACCCACACATACCACTTGGTGCTAAATACTACTCCCACACTTATATGCTATTTCAGTAGGAAATCATGTTTAAAATTGCATAAGTACTTATAATGAAAACCAATTATGCTTCTCTTTACTTTAAACCATAAACATTCTGAACATTGTGGATTTCATAATCTTAGCTTGGGATCAAAAGAACCATATTGTCTTTTAAAGCACTTTCCAAAACTTATCAATAGAACTTGAGATCATAATCACCTTATAAGCTAATCATTTGTACTTGGGGCTCAAAATAGCAAGCTTTAATGCATCAATAACCATATTTAAACATCATGCTCAATAATTATCTTCAAAGCTATCAACAATGTAAATTAAGGTAGTGGTATGGAAATCATAATATGAATCTCATGACTCAAAAATGGATATATGTAAATCACTTGCAATTGAAGCCTTAAATAACATGATAATTCCATACACTAAAAATAATAAGAATTGGGTATGAACACTAACTTGCAAAATGTGAAATCTTAAATAAATATCATATTTTGGGCATAAGGATGAAAATGTATCCCTGCTCATAAACCCCACATACCTTAATGGCCATGAAGTTGTTGAAAGATTGGACCTTTAAGCTTGATTGTGCAACCCTAGTTGTTTTTCTCCTCTTGATTTATTAGATGATGAGATTATGATGTTAATGGGGGTTAAAACATGTTTAGGATCTGTAAATCTTATGTAGTTATGTTTATGGATGTTTAAGAGGTATCAAATGATTTAGTTACCCTCGGAAAAACTCAAAAATTAAATGTGTATGTCGTTGTGCCATAGGCTTTGTGTCTTGCAAGCTATGGAAAACTTTAAGGTTTGAGTCGTACTTCCTATGGAAAACTTTACAATTTGTATCACACTCCTTATGGAAAACCCTTTCCAGTGAATGTTTGTGACTGTTAGGCGATGCACACCCCTTTGCAAAGCCATAACTTTTCGCTCGTGTGTCGGATTAAGGCAAAATTGGAATCTCTATAATTTGATTATCTACAATTTTGGTGTTTATTGAGATGAGAAATTATGTGCAAATAAAAAGTTATACATGGTCAAAGTAGACTATTGTAGAATCAAATATCAAACTTTGGACGAATCGAAGGTTCTTAGCTCAACTTTGTTCGAAGTGATTCCTATGAGTATTTTTCACCTAAAATTCACTTCACACACTGAGATAAAGATCATAAAACTTATATTCACATGGTAATCATTTTTATTAGGGCTTATACATGTAAGAACAACAGTTTGAAATCTAGCACACACACAAAAATATGGGGTGTTACATTATTTCCCCCTTGGAATCATTCGCCCTCGAATGATGGATATGAACTTGTAGAAGCCTTACAAATATGGAATAACATTGACATCCTATGTCTTCTAAGAAAGGATATAACTGATTTGAAACCTTAAAACTTCTATTATGAAACTCATTTTTGAACTGACTTACCCTTACTTACTTGTAATGACCCGATTTGCTAAACCAAAATGCTAGATGGTGCTCATGACCCCGAAGGACACAAGATAAACAATGAGGGATATCTGTACCTATACTGTATAAGATAACAAAATAATGTGGAAACATGAACTGAAAGGACATAATGTTCGATCATGAACCTAACTGAATAACATAACATCTGTGTGGGGTAATAAAATACCCACAACAAAACAGAAGTCTAAAATATGATAGTTTGTATCTAGTCTGTATCTAGTCTATATCAAGTCTTCATCTAGTCTAAAAGCCTCTACTATCTGAAGTATCTAAATAAGAAGTTTATGGGACATGTCCCCAACTAACTCCAACTAATAAGCTAGTCAATGAGGTACTAGAAAATCATTATGTCCTCAAAGGATGAGGACTCACTTCTACTCTAATTGCTGAAAGTGGAATCTATTGTTGATTTAGAACTCGTGTCTCTGAACCTATGGTGTAACATAAAAAGAAAGCACCATAGCGCGAATACGTCAGTACATATGTACCGATTATACATATGAGGTAGGATAAATACAAGGGTTCACATGCATGCTAATGCGACTGTCTAACATGAATGTGAGAATGCATACATAATGACGTAACTGTAACTGACAATGTGATATCGCGATACTGATACCATGGTATCATGACTACAGAGTCTGGATACTGATAACATGACATGGCCAATAACATGAATGACTGTATCTGAGTATAACTGATAACATGGGTGACTATATCTGATAGTCCTAAATCTATTGGAACTAACTGAGTTCCATACTATATCTCAGTTGACTGTATCTGAAAGTCCTAAAATCTAAAGAACTATATGATTTCTATTACTGAGATTGATTGACCATATCTGATAGTCCTGATTCTATAACATGAAACTGTAGGAAGTAGTATCTAACCGATATGCCCCAAAGGTGCTATAATAGCTAAGCTAGGTTCCAATCTATGCCCTGGTTGGAAGGGTGTCAATACCACGCCACTGGTAAGGACAACATGTGAGTAACCCTCATAAAATAGGTAAATCTAGTGAGAACAGTGGGAACCCTCACATAATAGGTTAAGCCACCTCATCTACCCTCATATAGCAGTCTACAATGTCTCAACCTATGCTGGCTACATAGTTCTGGAGCGGAAGGATTGCTTCTAGGAATTACACTCTCGTATAATAGGTGAGTACCCATCCTTGGCTTCACTCGGTGCTAATTCCTACTCCTATCTGAATGGACACTGAACATGATTTACTGAACCGAACTAAGCATGGACTGAGTAACTTAATTTCTGTGGCTGACGGAATACTACTGATATCTGACAACTAATTGAGTCATGAGATCATGAAGATTTTTCCTGAGTCATAAGACTATCTGAAATCTAAGAGTTCATAGGTTGACTGAGAGTATCGTGAAAAGATGAAATGGATCTAGGCACACAACTAATATTTAAGGTATAAGTACACCCAGGACTCCATAGAAGGAAACTGACATAACATGATTTACTTGAAGACTTGACTATCATTATAATACATACTACCTTCATAGGAGCATTTCATCAAACATGTAATAGGCATGATCTTGTGCATGCATGGGGATTTCGTGATATCATGCTAGTTAGAAAATATTCCTTCATCTAGGCATTTAATCAAACATATGACAAGCATGATATATGTAAACATCATTATTCAATTCGAATTTCATCATTCAAGGGTTTAAATATTACGGTTGCATGAATCTATGACTATAGTAATTAAACCCACATAGAAACTATCAAAAATTATGGAGTAGAATCTAATTTCACATTTATCAAACATGAACATGAGCAGCCAAAACACGAAAACATATAGAAAATCCATAACTTGTGTTTAGAAAAGTGATTCTTGAACTTCATGGATGAAAGGAGTCCATGAATGAACACTATGATACCTTAGATCGTGATTTCGTGAAGATTGATGGTGAAACCTTCCTGAATTTGAATCCCCAATAGAAACCCTAGCTTTTTCTTGAGAGAAACTAATATGTTTTGGGTGAAAAGTGGCTGAATCACGTGTTAAAGGGATTATATTGGGGTAGGAAGTTGACCCTTTTAACCCTGGACACATCATTAAATTTTCAGTAAAATTTCTCTAGTCGGGCTCTTGGAGCGACGCGGCGTTATCACGCCGTGTCACTGGAAATTGACAATTGGAAAACTATACGGTGGCGCAATGCAAAGCTATTGCGTTTCCACCTTTTCTACGACCTGAAAGTTTGGCGCGATGTTCCAGTGTCGCAGAGTAACATTGAAAATTTACAATTACCGTTTGAGCTATCTCCGCGACGCGCTGAAGGCTTAGGTCAAACACTATCTCACATAAAAGGCTTTAACTTTTCGCCTGGGTGTTGGATTTGGGCGATTTATATATCGATGGAAATCTTATTAAATTTTCCACGTTATAGGAAGTGAAATTATGGAAATATCACATGTATAAGTATGAATTATTATTTCAAAGAAAGTTCTAACATCCTTTAGATGATTTTCAAGCTAAGAAAAAGCATGAGTATTACATTACTATAAGGAGTTGATTCATGCTGAGAATTTAGAATTCGCTTGAAGTGTTCATGATACAACCAAACATAAAAAAATGCAAAGTGATGACTTATTAAAGCATGAATGATGAGATAACGAGACTAAGATTATACAATAGGTACTGCGTTGTCTGAGATGGAATACTTGGTAAACTAAGATCATTCACTGATTACTTATGAACTTAATCATGACTAAATATTTGAATCTGAAACTGATGCCTGGTGAATGGTCTAAGCTAAATTCATAATTTTCATGAATGCTAACATTTTACCTTATGAAATGGCATTACTTGTGAAACTTTGGAAAGTAAGACTAGATGGAAACTTTGAAATCTATAGGAGCTTATCTACTTGATTGCTATACTGGATGTAAGTTATATGGACAGGATCATACTGACTGCTCATACTAAAATAGAGTATTTCTTCAACACTCTTCTATGAAATTTTAATAACATTAGGGAGTTAAGAATTTTTGGTATGATATGAACAAGACATCTAAATAAGGAGTCTCAACGTTTATACAACTCTACAACATGAAGCATAGACATATAAATCATAATCTAGTATAAAATTACTAGTTCTTAGGTAATGAAACTTCTTACGTTCAAGCTTAGAAACACTTCTCAGATACTTCCTCAACTATACTATTCCCCTTACATACTATACTCATTTGATCCAACTTACAATTCTCACATGGGCTTTGTATAGAACTATCTACTAAAGTCTAAATCAAACTAAATCCTTTCACCATGATTAATCCTAACTCAAAATCACAAGGTACACTATGCCACACCCTAATAATAGTCTAAACCACATGATTAAATCTTCTATATCTTTTTTGAGCTCACACCCTAAGCATAAATTGTCTTACTACTTCAATGAATAACTCAGAACACTTATTATGGTGTAACGCCCTGATTCACTAAACCGGAATGCTACATGGTGCTCATGACCCCGAGGGACCACAAACTAACCCATGACTAATATTTGTACCTGTAAACTACATAATATCTCATAAAATATACGGAAACATGAACTGTAAGTCCATCAGGTTCAATACTGATACATATTTAAAAAATATGGTATAACAATACCCAAAAGAAACATAAATACTCAAGTCTGAACATCAAATTTGACATCTAGTCTGAAAGCCTCTAACTGAACTGAATTAGGAGTTGATGGGATATGTCCCCAAATAACTCCAACTACTGAAATAAACTAAAAACGGAAATAGAAATGAAATCATCATGTCCTCGAAGCATGAGGACTCACGTCTAACTCTGACTGCTGATCCTGGAATCTACACCTAATTTAGAGCTCATGCCTCTGAACCTCTGTGTAACATAAGAGAAAGCACCATAGCGCAAATGCGTCAGTACATCTGAATATACTGAGTATATGAGTAAGGTAGGCTAAATGCAAAGGGCTATATACATGGACAATACTGACTGATATGAATGTAAGAGTACATACATACATACATACATAACTATAACTGAACTCGTGGAGATACGGATATTGAGTTTGAATACTGATAACATGAGTGTACTGATAATGTGATTCTGAAAGACTGAGTTTACTGATTTTGATATGTAAATCACTAATAAGGGATGGATCTGATACTGTATTACTGATATACTAAGAGACTGATATTTCATTACTGATAAATGAATGATTGTTTCTGATAGTTTGAATTATGAAGAACTGGTCTGATTGACTATATCTGACAGTCCTGAAGCTGAGTACTGATAGCAGGAGTTCTAATAATTATTGTAATTAATAGAATAAGTGACTATATCTCATAGTCCATATATCTGAAGGAAACTATTTGAGTTTCATTCTATTTCTAAGTTGACTGTATCTGACAGCCCTGATATACTAAAATCTTAAGAGCTATCTGAGTTCTTTACTGAGACTGGGTAACTATAGCTGACAGTCTTGAATTTTGTAACTGAAACTGTGGGAAATAGTTATCTAATCGATATGCCCCAACTATGCTATAATAGCTAAGGTGGGGTCCAATTCTGCCTCGACTGGAGGGGTGTCAATACCGTGCCACTGGTAAGGACAATTGTGATAACCCTATACTGGCAGGTACTCAATGAGAACGGTGGGAGCCCTAAACTGATGGGTTAATCCACCTCGTTAACCCTAATCTGATGGGTTAAAATGTCTCAACCTACGCTAGCTACGTAGTTCTGGAACACAAGGATGACTACTAAGAATCACACTGTGAACTGCCGGGTGAGTTACCATCCTTGGGTTCACTTGGTGCTAGCTTCTACTCCCATATGAAGGACACAGAACTGAATAACTAAGTTGAACTGAATAACGGAACTGAACTGATTAGCTAAACTGATACTAGTGGTATTGTTTAGCAGAGCTAAACTAAGTTTACTGGATTCCAATGACTGACTGAATGTACTGATTTCTGAGGACTGGTTGATAGTACTGAAGTTACTGACATTGACTATGAATACTGAGGTTGCTGAGGTTATTGAGCACTGAGATTACTGGACTACTGAGATTACTGAGATTTCTGAGTTTTCCTGAGTCATATGACTGAATGAATTCTATAGATCATGGCTTGAATGAGAGTATCGTGAAAACATGACAAGGCTCTAGGCACACAGCTATATTTTTCGGGTACAAGTACCCCCAGGACTCGATAGAAGGAAACTGACACAACTTGAATTTGTTGAGTACAGGACCATCAATAAAAATCCATAATACATGAGTAGGGGATTTCATGAAGTACATGGTCATCATAATATCTATCATGAATAGGAATGCTTATAATCAACTTATAAATCTCATATTGTAATATCATGGGCATTTCGACAATATATACTATTCATAGAAATCGCATGGAAACCATTCAAGCGTAAGGGAACGGCAATATGTAACCTTTAGTTCATATTGTAATGATTTGGGGATATTATACTTCATGTATTTATTCAACATCTCAAACATGGTAGGGAAAACATGGATATATTTAGTGTACATAATTTATATCTCCATTATCAGACATGTTTTATACCACAACAATAACAACACATAATTTGCATGGAAATTCATATTAGAGTGTATGACTAACATGAACTTGTTATTTACATATCATGAAATCATGTAAATATTAAGTTCTAACATACTAGGCATTTTATCGAACACCTTGCATGCATTATTTAAGGCATAGGTGGATTCCATACTTGCATTCTATTAATCCATCTAAAGATCATGTTTTTCAACTAACAACATAACTTTCATGAGATATACAGTCACAATACTATTATATAGCAAAACAAACAAGCATCAACATGGGTATGATCATATCACCACAATCAACCAAGCTTTTGTATTTTAAATATTGATTCTTAAAATCCACGGACGAAAGGAATCTGTGGACAAAACTACGCATACCTTGGAAGGGAGGTTCTTGATGATTGACAGAGGAATTTCCTTAAAATTGGATCTTCAAGCTTAATTATGCAACCCTAGATGTTTTTCTCTTTTAGTGCTCTAGGATGATGAGCTTTGAGATGTTAATAGGGTTGTAATGTGTTTAGAAGCTATATATTTCGTAGGGTTAAGTTTAGGGATGTGTAAGAAGTGTTAAAAGACTTAATTATCCTTTAAATAACTCAAAACGGAGTGTTTTTGGTACCCAGAACTGACTTAGACGGCGCCCAAGTGATTGCCTAAGCTAGGTTAGGCGGCGCCTAACCAATCGCCTATTTCTGGGTTGGGCGGCGCCTAACCAATCTCCTATCCTTACTGTCTCTCACGAAAAAGGGCATAAATTTTTGCTCGGGTATTGTATTAAGGAGAAATTGGTATTGGTGGAAAGATTATTCGATTCTCTACAATTTGGTGGGTCAAAGTTAGACAAAATACCATATTAACATCGAGTTATACTCATTCAAAGATGACCCTTGCAAAATAGATCACTAAAACTTGATGGATTCAAAAACTCTTAGCTTGTATTACCTTAGTGACTCATATGAACATGCTTAATGCATCATAAGCTATCCGATCGCTAGGATACTCATTGTAAGTCATGCACTAAGATGCTACTCACAGGATAGGAGGTTTCATACGAAGGAAAAATGGTTCGTCTCCTAGCTTAGAAACATACGGGGTATTACATATGGATTCATTGGTGCATATTGCATCAATCCACTTACATCTCATCCTGACATCAAGCCTATTATTGTAACCACATAAGAGCTTCTAGGAACCTAATCCACTTAAGAATTTTTCTCCTATTATCTAATGCCTTTGTGAATACCAACTTTCATACACTATGCTTAAAAATACATACCCAGAATTCTCAACTAACCATGACATTGATTGAATACTTGGCCTCAATCTTACTTAACACTAATAACCTTAGCTAAAAAAAGCATATAACAATATTTTGTCAACAAAAAGTATTTACTCTCTCCCATCTAAATAAATTTTCTTAGTCACTATCTTAAAATAAGGAAAGGTCACTGAAACGTTAGAACGCGAGGACCTAAAACATGAAGGGATACTAAGCATCACTGGACACTTTAATGAGGCCTGAGGAATAGAGTATCAATATGATAGATTCACCTAGAAGATCTAAACTTGAGGCATACATGATATAAAATGGATTTCACTTGGACCATGAATTTCTAAGAGCTGATCATAGTCTGAAACATGAGTTCATACTTATCATAATCTATTCAACATGAGACTAGAGTTCATATATTTCTGAGGAATGACTCGACTCATAGAGTGAAGTTGTTACTTACTTACTAGAAGCTGAGAATGGACTTGAGTACACATGTAGTGTATAAGCATTGGCCTTTTGGTATGGATCTATCATGCAAGACATGCACTTGATGTGATAATGGCTGAAATTCAAGGAATACTCTAGAGTATGAAAGGATCACTATCTAATCACAACTCTTATTGACATGTATCACAATCTAATTCTCAAAACATTATTTGGTTTTGCATTCTACCATCTCTCTCTTAGGTCAAAGCTAATATTCTAAACTTATAGGTGTACTCCATATCCTCGAGGCTAAGCAAAATTTCTTCATTCTAATGTCTATACATAAATGCTAAACTCATAAGAATAAACTATAATTCAAACTTACTGACTTCATTCTTGAACAACCCTTTTCATATACCATCCTTAACTTTCGAACATCAATAATCATCATCAAAGACTAACACTTTCATTGGCAAACATATCTAACTCACTAAACACATAAGCATAGCCTATCAAGATCATATTTCTATACTTACATTCTCCCTAAACCATATGAATTAAATTCATCTATAAAAGACTCAACACTATCTACCCAAAACTCCTTAACATAGCTATTAAGAACACCACGTACTATATAACTAGCCTTCTTCCACTTAGTAACTCAAGTGTACAACTAACCATGTACAACACTTAATAAACTTAAATATTAATGCATACCTATATCACCTTGGGCACTCCTCTACATCATACCTACAATATCATGCTAAATCTCATATCAATAAACTTAAATTCTTGCCTTCACGACTTCAAGCCTATAGGTTTACCTCTATATGACTAGTATCACTAACCAAGCAACAATTACTTCCATCTTTATGATCATTCACTATTCAAACTTAGTGTATAGTGCTATACATGATTAACAACTCAACCGCACATACTATTCTCACTCTAAAACTATAAAATAACATATCAAGAAATACTAGTCCACTAGAACTTCATGACAACAATAATCAGTCATAAGTATATAATATACCTTATTTAAAAATTCTCTAGTGCATCCTCCTTATATACATTATGACTATTTACCCATCTATACACCTAAATTACTTTCATACCTCTATAAGTTTCAATTAAACTCATTTTTGCAACCTCAGGGTAATCCTAAATTAACAATAATAAACCACAAAATACTTTCATTAATAACCTATACTTTTCTAACACAACAAATATCATCAATAACTTCTTTGATAATTCAAGTAATCAATAATTCACCTTAACTAATAACTCCTTTACCTTCCACTAAATTAACACACAAGAACATATCACTTCACTACAAACTCAATCGTATGCAAAATTTTATCTATGTATATTCAATCAATCGCCCTCACCACTTTTCTTGTCACTACACTTCTAAGACCACACTTCTAACTATTAGAAAATTCTACTACATATAAATCATAACAGTTATCTCGGAAATTTAAAAGCATCATCTTGGGAGAAATTGGAATCTAGTACTCATGTTATCTCGGAAAGTCATAGATATATAATTATGGAGGAACAAATGAATAGACAGAAGTTTTTAAGAGAACAACTTTACAACACGATCTAGGGTATGAAAGAAAGGAAACTTTTCTTAAATACCCTGTATCCACTCAAAAAATAGTACAGACATCTCTGTACCATTCCACAAGACTGCTAGACACGACTTCACAGACACCCTAGGACACTTAAACCTTGTGCTATGGTATCAAGTTTGTAATAACCCGATGCTACCCTTAGTCATTTCATGATGCTTAGTACTACAAGTGATCCCAAGCTAACCCTTTTACTGGCATAACTCATAAGAAACTAAACAAAACACATAAATCTAAAGAAAATGCAAAAAATAAATTTTTTTGAACATGATCAATACAAAGCTACATTAAAATGAATACAACTCTGCTTATACAAAACAAAACTGAAACTGAATACAACAACTATACTGACTATCTATGAAGCCTCTATTATACTGACTATAGGTAGCTGGGATGCAACTCCAACTACCACTAATCAATACATATGAGTAAGAATATAAAGTACATTAATAGCATCTAACTAAAGTCCCTAAAGTAGGAGGACTCATCATCTGTAGGCCAGAATCTGCAACTATCTAATTATAATGTGCATGCTATAATTGGTACCTACATTATTAAACAATGTATCACATATATGTATATATGGATTAGTATTTTTGGAATGTATTGATCATGTTGGGGTGAATGCATAAGTAAAACAATAATGAACTATTCATACAACTATCAAAAACTGCATGCTAAGTGTAAGTGACACACCTTTTCTTGAGTAATCAAAACTATAATATCGTAAATCATGAGAAGTAAAGCATAAAGGTAATTTTGTGAGCCACCACACTTAGTTCTAAAAAGTTGTAGTTTTATTCTATTTTCAAATCATCATGACTAAGAGTTAAAAGGACTCCACATTGTCATATGAAAATGAAAAGATGAAATCTAATTACTGAAGTCTTATGTAAGACAATATCTGAGTAATTTTTTTAGCCTTTACACTTAGTTTCTAAAAACTATTCTATTATTTTTTTCTGTTAGGGGAGTTCTTCTAACTGACATAAACCATATGATCTGTCATGGAGTCTAACTTATTCTTCACCTAAGGGGAAAATCTCTCATTGCGGAGAGGTGTCGGACTATTTGTGTAATACCCGTGCTTTTTCTTAGCTTGAAAATCATCTCAAGGATGTTAGAACTTACTCTGAAATAAGAATTCATTCTTATACATGTCGTATTTCAATAATTTTCACTTCCTATCACATGGAAAATTGAATAAGCTTTCCATCGATATATAATTTTCTCAAATCCAACACCCGGGCGAATAGTTAGAGCCTTTTTAGTGAGACTGTGTTTGACCTGAGCCTTTAGCTCATCGCAGAGGTAGCTCAAATGGAAATTGTCAAATTCTAGTGTTGCTCCATGATACTGATGTGTCGTACCAAACTTCCAAGTCATAGATAAGGTGGCAATGCGATAGCTGCGCGTCGCACTATCGTGCAATTTCCTATTTGTCAATTTCCAGTGACACGACGCGATAACGCCGCGTTGCTCCAAGGGCCCAACTTGGGATATTTTATTGAAAATTTAATGATGTTTCCAGGGTTAAGAGGGTCAACTTCCTACCCCTATATAATCTCTTTAACACATGATTAAGCCACTTTTCACCTAAAATATATTAGTTTCTCTCAAGTTTATCTCAAGAACAAAGTAGGGTTTCTATTGGGGATTCAAATTCAAGAAGGTTTCACCATCAATCATCACAAAATCATGATTTAAGGTATACATAGTGTTCATTCATGGACTCTTTTCATCCATGAAGTCCAAGAATCCTTCTAACTATAAGTTATGGATTTTATTCATGTTTTCATGCTTTGTATGTTCTCTTTCATGTTGATAAATGTGAAATTGGATTCTACTCCATGATTGTTGATAGTTTCTATGTGGGTTTAATTACTATAGCCATAGATTCATGTGACCCTAATATTTAAACCCTTGAATGGTGAAATTAGAGTTGAATAATAATGTTTGCATGTACCATGCTTGTCATATGTTTGATTAAATGCCTAGATGAAGTAATATTGTCTAAATGCCCATGTATTCACAAGATCATACCTATTAAATGTTTGATGAAATACTCCTATGAAGGTAGTATGTGTTATGATGATAGTCCAGTTTTCAAGTAAATCATGTTATATCAGTTTTCTTCTATCGAGTCTTGGGGGTACTTATACCCGAAATATTAGTTGTGTACCTCGAGTCATGTGATGTTTTCACAATACTCTTAGTCAATATATGAACTCTTAGACTTCAGATAGTCTTATGAATCAGGAAAAATCTTCATGATCTCATGACTCAGTCAGAAGTTAGATATCAGTAGTATTTTGTCAGCCACAAAAATTCAATAACTCAGTCCATGCTCATTTCAGTTCTGTAAATCATGCTCAGTGTACATTTAGATGGGAGTAGGATTAGAACCGAGTGAACCCAAGTATAGGGACTTACCTGTTATACGAGGGTATGATTCCTATAAGCAATCCTTGCATTCCAGAACTATGTAGCCAGCATAGGTTGATACATCGTAGCCTGCTATATGCGGGCAGATGAGGTGGCTTAACATGTTATGTGAGGGTTCCCACTATTGTCGCTAGAGTTACTTGATATATGAGGGTTACGCACATGTTGTCCTTACCAGTCGCACGGTATTGACCCCTTTCTTATTAGGGCATAGATTGGACCCCAACTCAGCTATTATAGCACTTTTGGGGCATGTCGGTTAGATACTACTTCCCACAGTTTCATGTTATAGAATTAGGATTGTATGATACAGTCATTCAGTCTCAATAATAGAACTCAAATAGTTCTTTAGATTTCAGGACTGTAAGACAAAGTTAACTCAGATATAGTACGGAACTTAGATAGTTCCATCAGATTCAAGACTGTAAGTTATAGTTACCCACGTTATTATTTATACTCAGATACAGTCACCCATGTTATCAGCATTATTCAGATATAGTCCTTCATGTTATCATTCATATCAGTTACTAGCATGTCACGTTATCAGTAGACAGACTCAGAAATTGCAAAATCAAATTGTTAGTTCCAGTTACGTATTTATACATGTATTCTCACGTTCATGTTAGATAGTCAGTTATCATTATTCATGCATGTGAACCATTGCATATAGCTTATCTCACATGTATACTCAGTATATATGTACTTACATATTTGCGCTATGGTGCTTTCTTTTTATGTTACACCATATGTTCAGAGACACGAGTTCCAAATCAGTAGTAGATTCAAAATTTGGCAACCAGAGTAGAAGTGATTCCTCATCCTTTGAGGACATAATGATTTTCTAGTATCTCATTAATTATCTTATTAGTTGGAGTTAGTTTGGGACATATCCCATCAACTGCTTATTAAAATTCTCCAGACAGTATAGGCTTCCAGACTAGATGTAGAGTAGATATAGACTATCATATTTTAGACTTCGGTTTTATTTTAGGTGTTCTATTACCCCACACAGATGTTACGTTGTTAAAATATGTTCATGATCGAACCTTATGGCCTTTCAGTGCATGTTTCCACATTATTATGTTATCTTATGCAGTATACAGGTACATATATCAGTCATGGGTTAGCTTGTGGTCCTTTGGGGTCATGAGCACCGAGTACCATTTTGGTTCAGCAAATTGGGTTGTTACAATTTCCAAGGAGTATAACCTAAGCAATGTGACTACAATCTGTATCTGCATCCTTATAAATAGGAATAATCTTAATCTACACCTACATTGGCCCATAGTTATGGGAAAATACGATGCACTAATCCCACACTTCCCACTCGATGATGAATTCTACTCCCGTAGTTATATGCTCATTCAGTAGGAAATCCATTTTAAAATAGTATAAGTACTTATAATGAAAACCAATTATGCTTCTCTTTACTTTAAATCATATATAGTCTGAATAATGTGGATTTCATAATCTTAGCTTGGTATCAAAATATCCATCTTTTCTTTTAAAGCAGTTTTCAAAACTTATTAATAGAACTTGAGATCATAATCTACTTATAAACTAATAACTTGTTCTTGAGGCTCAACAAAGCAAGCTTTAATGCTTCAATAACCATATTTAAACTTCATGCTCAATAATCATCTACAAAGCTGTCAACAATTTCAATTAGGTAGTGGTATGTAAATCATAATGTGAATCTCATGACTTCAAACATGTATATATGTAAATCACTGGCAATTGAAACCTTAAATAACATGATAATTTCATACACTAAAAATAATAAGAATTAGGTATGAACCCTAACTTTAAAAATATGAAATCTTAAATAAATATCATATTTTGGGCACAAGTATGAAAAGGTATCCTTTCTCATAAACCCCACATACCTTAATGGCAATGAAATTTTTGAAAGATTGGACCTTCAAGCTTGATTGTGTAACCCTAGTTATTTTTATCCTTTTGAGTTCTTAGATGATGAGCTTATGATGTAAATCGGGTTAGAACATGTTTAGGATCTATAAATATAATGTAGTTATGTTTAGGGATGTTTAAGAGTTGTTAAATGACTTATTGCCCTCAGAATAACTCAAAAAAAAATATCTAGGTCGTTGTGCCATGGGGTTTGAACCACACAAGCTATGACAAACTTTATGGTTTTTGTCGCACTCCCTGTAGAAAACATTAGAGTTGGAATCACACTCCCTATGGCAAACTCTTTCAAGTGAACATTCACGATTGTTAGGTGATGCACACCTCTTTGCAAAGCCATAACTTTTTGTTAGAGCGTTAGATTAAGGGAAAATTGGTATTGTTGAAAATTTAATTCGATTATCTACAATTTGGTGGGTCTTGAGATGAAAAATTATATCTACATCAAAAGTTATACACATTCAAAGTAGATCCTTGTGGAATCTAATACCAAACTTTGGACGAATCGAAGGTTCTAAACTCAACTTTGCTATAACTAATTCCTATGAACATTTTTCACCTCAAATTCATTTCACACACTAGGATAAAGATCATAAAACTTATATTCACATGGGAATCATTTGTATTAGGTTTTATACACGTAAAGACAAAATTTAGAATTCTAGCACATAAAAAAATATAGGGTGTTACCATATGAGACCTAGTGGGTTTTATCAAGAAATTTTTTTTCCAAATAGAAAAGGAGGTAATTAATATGGATTTCTTTTGCAGTCTCCCTTGGTCTAAAAATTAGTATGATTCAATTTAGGTCATCATGGATAAGATGATAAAGTATGCTCACTTATTGCCAGTGAGGACTACCTTCTCAGTGAAGGTTTACATAAAGTTATATCTTCAGGAGATTGAGAGAATACATGGGTTAACTATTTTGATTATCTCTAATCGTTGTATGCAAATTTCATCTCATTTCTGGTAGTCTTTTTCAGAAGGGATTAGATACTAATATTAGTCTGAGTATCTTTTCATCCTCATATAGATGGGTAACCAAAAAGGACTATTCAGACATTTGAGGTATGCTTCAAATCTATGTGGTTTATTATGGTGGCGGTTGGGTTGCACAACTACCTTCTGTAGATTTTGCTTATAATAATAGTTATCATTCTAGTATGTGTATGGCCTCTTTTTAAGGCATTGTATGGTAGGAGGCGTAGATATCATATTGGTTGGTTCGAGCTTGGTGACGCGACTATGTTCAGTCAAAATATGGTCTATCAGGCTGTGAAAACAATAGAGGTGATTCAGGATAGGCTTAAGGCTTTCCAAAGTTGACAAACGTCCTATGCAAATATGAGGGATAGAGACTTACAGTTTAAGGTTGGGGATAAGGTGTTTCTCAAGGTATCTCTCATGAATGGAGTAATACGATTTGGCAATAAGCAGAAGCTTAGTCCCTAGTATATTGGTCCTTATGTGGTTTTGTGGAGGGCTGGAAATGTTGCTTATTTATTGGAGTTTCTTTCTAGTTTGTACTCTATTCATCTGGTACTCCATGTTTCCACAATGAGAAAGTGTCTTAGTGATCCTTCTTTAATTATTCCTTTAGAGGGGTTGGGTATCTCAAACTTTCTTTCTTTAGAAGAGGTCCTGGTTGACATCTTGGATAGGTATGTTTGTCAGTTGCAAATCAAGGATGTTTCTTCAATTAAGGTTCTATGGTGGAACCATAATATGGAAGAAGCTACATGGTAAATGGAGAAGGACATGAAGTTCAAGTATCTGCATCTGTTTTCTGCTCTTAGGATTCCTACGGAAGTAGGTGTCTTCAACACATCTTTATTTTCTGAGTTTGTTAACTGACAGATTAAAATCTTTGCCTAGTTGTTTTCAAACTTTGTTAAAGATGGAAAAAACAAATTTGAAAATGCAAATGACTCATGCGTGTGATTACCCTTACCTTGTCTGAAACTCGAGGAAGAATATTCCTAGTGTGGCAGACTGAAACCCCTTGGTTTCTGGACCTTAGAAAATTTCCTTTTTTTTAGTTTTTAGGAAAGATACGAATTAGGGGAACGCATCATACAATTAGATACGGGTGGTATGGTCCAATCGTATACTGACCAGTGTTGGTTGGTGGAATGGATTTTGGTTATTGTAATAGGTACAACTTGGTGGTACGAGTCGTACTATGGATACGGGTTGTTTGGTTCCTTCAGTTAACCATAGACATTTTATCTTAAGTTGGATCTGAGTATGAGTGGCTCACCATGATTCGTAAGTCATGGTACGAGTCATACCTAGGACTCGTATGGTTGCCAGTGTTCAAACCTCCTGGATTCTTTTCTTCTAGGGATATAGTTTATGGGTATAGATTTACACTTGAATATGACTTTGGTTTACGTATATCATACCTTGGATAGTGTTGGGTGCAAGGGGAAAACCTAGGGTATGAGTGGTGGTTACCACTTGTACATAATGGGTATGACTTGTAAGGGTCGGTTGTACCCTATGATGGGAAATTAATGAAGTTTAAGTGAGGGAAATCTGGAAATTTCCCTGGCTTATTCTAATAAGGTCCCAGGACTTATATATCTCTTTGGAGGTTATTTTCCCTATTATTCTATTCGTAAACACTTAGAAAACACTCTTGAATCCTCTCTATAGTTCTTGGGAAAAGGAAGATAGGGTTTCGTCTTAAGGAGTAAATTTGGGCTTGTCATGGAGATTTCTCTCCATCATCATCTTGGTCTAAGACATGTTCTCTTTCCTCATTGTTAGTACTAACTAAAGGCATGGTTTTATACATTGTTTTATGATTTGAATGTTGTATGATTTTGGGTTTTCAAATATGATTTGGGGGTTTTGGTTATAAATGCTTTGTTATGATTTTCCTATGTTTTAATTATTCTTTTATATCCATTAATGGTGGTTTTGGATAATTTACTTCATGGGAATGGTTCTTTGGTAATGGACTTTGATTTTAGAAATACTATGCCCCAATGGGTTTGATAAAATGTCATTAAAAATGTTTTTACTATAATATTGGTTTTTCAATGGAATGTATGCATGGTTTAAACCAGGTAATGGAAGCCTAAATTATGTGAGTGGTTTAAATGGTTTTAAATAGATTGAAAAGTCCTTAGTGTCCATGATTTTGGTTAATTGGAAATCATGTAGGGTAAATGGATGTAACGCCCTGAAACCTGGTCCCGAGATATCACATAGTGCTTAAGACTACGAGTAGCCTTAAGCTAACCCTGTCTTCCTTCTACTAAGTTTGAATCTCATAACAAGGGAATATAGATATAATATCAAAACTAGAATACGGAAATTTGTCTGAGCTAATTGAGAATATTTGAAAATAATCTTTGGAAAATACTAAAATCAATATTCGAAATAATCTGAAATCATATCTAGCAGACTGCCAAGACTCCGCTACTAATAACTAAAGAGTCACTGGGACAAGCCCTAAGCTGACTCGAACTGTCTGAATCCTCTATACTAATAAACTTAAAGACTGAAAGACTAAGTCCCTAAAATATGTAGACTCGCCAACTGTCGGGATATAGATGGAGATGCTCAAAATTATTCACGCTAATTAAACTGAGCACTTAAACCTACATCATAAGATAATGTAGCACATAGATGTATATGTGGATCAGTACTTTAAGAATGTACTAAATATATGGGGGTGAATGCATAAGTAAAATAATATCTTAACATTATCACAATTTATAAAAATAAGCTTGAATATCTGAAAACTACAAATCATAATCAAGAATAGCAAAACATATTGCATAAATCTAGTGAGTCATAACATTCAGTTTCAAATAGTTGTATTGGTATTTCGTCTTTAAATCATATTGTCTAGTGTAGAAAGTACTCACTTCTATATCTGAAATCTGAAAACCTAGAATCTCATAGCTAATATCATTTGTAAAATAATGTCTAAATAAAGTTGTGAGACTTTACACTTAGTTTCTAAAAAGCTTTTCTGTTAGGATTATTCAATTCTAAAATCTGTAATTTATTGCTTATAGGGAAATTCTTTTGAAAACTATTCTGAGAATTCTTTACTATTAGGGTTACTCTGTTCCATAGGGAGGTTTTTTTAACAGACATAAACCGTGTGAGATATCATGGAGTCCTACTTCTAGTTCACTTATAGGAAAACCTAACTTTGGGGAGTGATATCATACTCTTACTAAGGAATATAACCTAATCTAAGTTTTCACATCTGTATCTGTCATGCTTATAGAAATAGGAATAAACTGATAATCTAAACCAGTATTGGTTCATAGTTCTGGGATATAAGAACATACCTCACTCGGTGCTAAATACTACTTCCTTTATTATGTTGGAAATCCACTTTAAAATCTAGTATAATGGTTTATTACTAAAAACAACTATATAATTGTTGAGTTAAACTGTAGTCTGAACCTGTAAATTGGATTTCATTTCGAAGCTGAGATAAAAAGATCAAATCTTTCTCAAAAATCTAAAAATAATCTAGTCATAGGATGCTTATAGCATAATAAGTCTTGAAATAGAAATGCTCAATTAGGGCTTAGTGACCCATGCATCAAATTCATGTCAAAACATCGTAATGTTTATGCTTGATAATGTAAGTATTAATAATTAAACTAAAAATCTAGAATTTACTACAATACGTATAAAAATATATAAAATAAGACATACAATTCAACTTCTAAATCACTTGAAATATCATAATCTTGCAAATAACTATAATGGGTATGAACCCTAGTTTGAAACTCATGTATATTCATACAAAATCATGTAAATTTGTAATAAAAACTAGTTTTGGGCATAAGGATGAAAGAATATCCTTGTTCATAAACCCCACATACCTTAATTGATACAATTACTAAGAAAGCTTGAACTTGAATCCCCATTTGTGCTCTTGAAGATGAATCTTGAAGTTCTTGAATTGGAAATCCTTATTATTGAGATTTCTTGGAAAAGTAATGGGGAAAATTTAATTTCTTAAGAGTGTAAGTTTTGAGCTCTAGGGTTTTCTTTGAGAGAGAATTGATGAAAAGTAAGCATAAAGTGCTTAGAATGAGCTTAATCTTGTGTTATCTACAAATTATGCCTTGGAGAACAGACCAAACTACCCTTTTAAAATAAACTTTGAAAAATTGGAAATCTCGATCTGGCATGCCATTGCGACATGCCACTATTGCGGTGGATCATTGAAAAAGGGACGACTGTCTTTTAGCCTATCAACGTGATGCAGTGAAATCGCGTTGGGCTACTAAAAAAGGGACGAGCCCCATTTTGGCCATCATCGCAATACGAGGCTACTGTAGTGTGCCACTGAAAATTATCGAACAAGACCTAAGACTTCAACGTGATGCAGGACAATCGTAGTGGTCCACTAGATTTTGACAATTGCGATTTTCTCCTTTATCACGACGCGGTGCTTGCCTAAATGGCATACTATTTTATTAAAAATACCATAACTTCTCAATCGAATATTGGATCTTAGAGAAATTTGTATTGTTGGAAATGTAATTCAATTTTCTAGTCACTGAAGGGTCTATAACTGGAAAATTCTATATGTATTAAAGGTTATTCATTTTTGAAGCTAACCCTTAACATTTTATGCGCTAAATTAAGTTAAGAAAAGTATGTGGTATTATAATTGAAATCCCCTAAGGATAGTCTAAGGACAATACTTCCAAGTTATAATTAGTATGGTAATACCACTATCTAATAGCCTTGGTTAATAAATGGTTAATTATTTGGTTGGTTGCTTGTTAATGGTTTTAATTGAGCTTAAAGGATGGATGCTTATCAAACTAGTAAATGTGGAGGTCCCAAGGGGATCTAAAATGGAAACTAATATTTGCCAAAGTGATGTTTGGTACTAGTGACCATGTGCATGATGTCACAATATATATTTTGGGGGGTGTACTAGTCATCCCAGGTTTTCTTTCCTGGTCCAACGGCTTTACGAGTTAGGGACCTTTCAGCAAGGGAGATGAACCCACATAGTTCATGGGTTGTTTAGGGTGGCAGAGCTACATAGCCCAGGTAAAAGTTTTAATGGCATGCTAAGTCGGGTCCCCTTCCCTGAAATGGCTATTTATATATATATATTTATATATTGTTGTGTGCTTATGGATGGTTTTTACTTGGTTTTATAAGTGGAATTATTTTATCCTTATCCTGAGTTCATGCTAGCATTCACCGGCTAACACATTTTTGTGTGTTGTAGCCCCACGCGATATAGCAACCGACTGGTCAACTCCTCCTGCTTGGAAATTTAGACTTTGGGGTTAGTATTTGGACTTAATTGGTAAGATTCCATCATTCTAGAATGCTATATTTCATGGATGTTATTTCATACTTTGTCTTATTTATCAACATAAGTTTTGGCTATGGTTGGGAGTATGTCTTAATTGGATTTTGGTATTCTTTTAGTTAGAGGCTTTTTGAAACTGCTATTGGTTGGAATAGGTGGGATCGGTATTGGTGTTAGCCTTAATATTGGAATTTGTATTGGAGCTGGTTTCATTAGACATAACTTCTCACTGTTCCATCATATATTATTTTGGATAAATCATATCATGTTTTGAAACTTATTTATTTATGGCCTTTTGTTTGATATTAGTTTGGCTTGGTTGTTTGGCTGGTATAGTTTGGTGGATGGGATGACTTAGTACGGTTAGTCTAGGAATAAACATATCCTAAAGACAGTCCTTATCCAGTTATGCTATTTTGTTATATTTTCTAAATTCAGCCAAATCAAGAATGGCAGTTGGAGGTTAGGATGGGTAACAAGGGTGGTCTTCGATCGCAGTTGGACCTAGGACACATATTACTATAAGGCCCTCAAGTCAGGTTGTGTCAGACTTTCCCTTATGTGTCCGAATAGTTTTGTTTGGGTTTTGATTCTTCTGTTGTGACTCTTGCCATACCTATCTGTGTATCTACCATCATAGAAGACTCTTTAATGGTGGATCAGGTGTACCTATCCAGTTCTATTACTTTTATTAGGAATGAGACTTTGGTAGATCTTCGTATCTTAGATATGGTAGATTTCAATGTCATCTTAGGTATACATTGGTTAGATCCTTATCATATTATCCTAGATTGTTATGCTCAGATCGTGACTTTTAGCTTCATCAAGTGTTCCAAATATAACTTAAAAGGCTATGTATCATTTGGGTCCCAAGAGATTTATATCATTCATCTAGTCTCATTTCCTTTTTTAGCAGGGATGTTTATCTTATTTGGCATATATTCATGATACTATTGTTGCTTCACCTATTTTTTTTTATTTTTTTTACTATCTAAGAATTTATGGATGTTTTCCCATTGGATTTTCCTACAATTCCTCCGGATCATGATATTTACTTTGTCATTGATGTTTAGGTAGGTTCTACACCTTTTTTCTCTCCTTATAGGATGACATTAGATGAGTTTAAAGAACTAAAGGATAAGTTGCAAGAGTACTTGGATAAGGGATTTATCAATTCAACCTGATGTATAACCTTGGGGGTGCGACTTTCTTATTTTTGAAGAAAAAGGATGGGTCGATGCATATATGCGTTGATTATCGGCAATTGAATAAGGTGATGATTAAGAATTAGTATTCTCTTCCTTATATTGATGATTTGTTTGATCAGCTTAAGGGTACTTTGTTGTTTTAAAGATCTTATTTGATGTTCAGGTATCATTAGTTAATAATTAGAGCTTCAGATATTCCAAAGACAGCTTTTTCGACTCGATACGATCATTATAAGCTCTTTATCATATCTTTTTTGTTTACTAATTCCCCATCCGTGATAATGACATTGATGAATCAAGTATTTCGATTGTGTCTTAACTTTTTTATTATTGTATTTATAGATAGTATCTTATTTTACTCCAAGATTGAGAAAAATCATGAGGAATATTTGAATTGTGCTTCAAAGATTGAGGGATGAGAATTTGTATGCAAAGTTCTCCAAGTGTGAATTTTGGTTGGAGTCTTTATCTTTTTGGGTTATGTGGTGACTAAGGATGGTATTATGGTTGTTCTAACAAAACTTACAGTGGTTTATGATTATGTTAGGCCTGCTTCACCTATTAAGATTCATAGTTTTATTGGTTTGGCGGGTTACTATCTACGTTTTTAAAGGATTTTTCGTATATTTCAATGGTCTGATGCTTGTTAGTTGAGCTTTCAAAATGTTAGGGATTTATAGACATCATATCCTTTTTTGACTTTTCCTAAGGAAGGCATGGGTTTTATCATTTTTTGTGATGCTTTGGGCATTTGGTTAAGTGAGGTGTTGATGCAGAAGAGTAAGGTGATTTTGTATGCTTCTTATCAGTTGAAGCCCCATGAGAAGAATTACCCTATCCATTGCTTGGTGTTATGTGCAGTTGTATTGGCTTTGAAGCTTTGGAGGTAATACTTTTATCAAGTGCATTGTGAGATCTTCTCAGATCATCTTAGCCTTTAGTATTTCTTCACTTAGTAAGATCTTAATATGAGAAAGCTCTATTGTATTGAGTTGATTAGGGATTAGACCTTGAGGTACAAAATTACTTTGCGATTCCTTGGATAGAGGTCAAATCATTCAAGATGGACTATGAGTAGCTCTGAGTAGGTAGAAGTTCTATGCAGATTGTCGACTTCGTTCCTTGAGATTTAATATTGGTGATTGTGTCTTTCTTCATGTGTCACCCATGAAGGGTGTGATGAGATTTAAGAAGAGGGGTAAACTTAGACCTAGGTATAATGGACCTTTTGAGATTCATTAGACTAACGGGGATGTGGCTTATGATTTATCACTGCCCCCAGATTTATTTGTTATTCATCCAATCTTTCTTATTTTAATTCCTCGACATTACATTCTAGATAAGTCTCATGTCATTTATTGGGATTCATTCCAGATAGATGAAAGACTGTCTTTTGTTGAGAAGCTTGTCTCCATTCTAGTCAGGGATGTTAGGTGGTTGTGTTCTAGAGACATTCAAATTCTTATGGTCTATTGGAAACATCGACCTCTAGATGAGGCCACTTGGTAGGTCTAGTTTGATATCGACAGTAGTTATCCTCAACATTTTATAGTTTAAAGTGTTTCTTTTCCTTCAGTTTGATGATGAACTAGATTTTTAGTGGTGGATGATGTAACGACGTAATTTTTGGTAATTTTCATAAAATATTTATTTTTGTGTGATTTGACTATTTTACCCCACATCGTGTTTGCTTTGTTACATTTCTGAGGTCTGGAGATGATTGGAATAGTTCCCAGTCCTTTGTAGTGTGAATAATGTGAATTTGTGGTTTTTAGTGGTTGTAAAGACTCTTTCATTGACTTTAGTCAAAATTTAGTGATCTGTGTGTAAGATGGCAAAATGGACTATGCCAACAAATTCAAAATGTCAATTTTAGTTTAGTAATATGGTTGGTTTGGTATTATGGATTTTAAATATTATTTTGACTCCTAGTTCAAAAAGTTGTGAATTAGGTTTTTGGGGTCAACTTTTGTGATAATGATATTTTTTGAAAATCAGATATCGTCATTTAGTTTAGAGTATCAAATTTGAAAAGGTAGCATTATTTGTTTGTATTCTCAAGATTCTGGATGAATCCAGAGGGATCAATAAAGTGGCCTTTTGGGCGGTTTAGCAGAGGTCACTAAATAGGCCTTTAAACGTTACTGGCCCTAGCACCACCGGTTGGTACTGCTTTAGCTGTAACCTGGGCATTTTAGTACCGACTGCTAAAGTAGCAGGGGTCTTCTTTAGCGAGCCTACACCTTAGTGTGGTACTGCCTTAGGGGACCTAGGAACTTTAGCGGTGACAACTAAAGAGGCCCAGGGTTCACTTTAGTGGCACCTGGTTATATTTATATATACCCCTTTTCTTAATTTTCTCATTATTTTTTAGACTTGAAGCTTGGAGTGTTGACATTTTGAGTAATTTTTTATATTTTCAGGCTTGGGTTAGCTTCAAATCCTTATTTTAATCATTTTTCTTTGATTCTTATCATTAAACCTTGTTAAAACATGAATTCAAAGATGGAAATTAGGTATTTTATCCCGTAAGGCTTAAATTAATGATTTTTCAATTTAAACCCCAATTTCAAACCATTTTTAGTTTGGTTTTCTCCCATGGGTTCCTTTGATCATGAGAAATATATTTTTGGACAAAAATTCTGATTTTACTCTTTGTTTTTAAAACTCATTTCGGGGATCCGTGTTGACCCCAACTCGTAAATAAGCAATATAGGTATTGTTGGCTTTCTTTTGACTTGTAGATTCTCTATATTTGTCCAATTTAGTTGATTTGGGGTCCATTTATGAGGTGAAGGATCTGTCAACAAGTCTTTTTGGAATAGTTTTTGACACTTGAGGTAGATTATGGCCTAAATTTCTTCAGACTGGGCTGGGTAGTTAATATTGTTATAAAATCATGTTATGGGTATGGGAACAAATCATGAAAATGATGTTGTTATTGTGTTGTACTCGTGTAAGGGCCTGTATTATTGTTATTTGATGGTTCTTAGACATTGTTTGCTATGTGTGACCCTGTGGGGTCATATATGATATCCTTGGTCTTATGTATATGTGTTTGGTTGTATTTTTTCTATTGAAAAATCCTAAATTAGAGTTTATGTGGTGGGATTTTCATATTACTATGTATTATTACTCTTTTGGAATATGGATTACAACTGGTTTTCATGTATAGTTGGAATATTGAGTAGATTTTGATTCACAAGGTTTGTATATTAGTTGGAATTGGAAATTCTTATTCTTGATAGATGTGCACATTACATACTCTTATCACATACATTCATGATATATTGGTACCACCATTGATATACTGGAAACACTAGCTTTTTATGACAGAAAATATGACACCTTTAGAAACCCTCTACCGATCGATGTGCCAGAGTGGAGTTGTAGATATTGATATAGGATTGGATTTTATGTTGGTTGAATCCCCCATGGGTCCCAGATGAGAGAAAAGCTTGGTTGAACCCCCCATGGGTCACATTATCATCATTATCATTATCACCATCATATTCATTGCATTTCATTTGTATTTAGTGTGATCAATCTATGTTGTTGTAACGCCCCGAGAGTACGCACTGGACACAACATGGTGCTAGGAACCACAAGTTATCCCAAGCTAACCCATAAACTAGCATAATGTTAAGCAACTGAATTATAATACATTAAATAATAAGTTTTGCTATGCAAATACATAATCATACTAAAAATCTGAAATAGTATGTAACTGATAAGGTTTTACAATATGATAAATCTGAAAGAAGAAATTGAAATTACATGACCGACTCTAACTGACATCTATGAAGCCTCTGCTGTCTGACTATAGATAGTTGGGACATGCCTCCATCTACCGTTAATCAATACATACGAAAAATAAATGATTTCTACATGAACTAAAACTGTCTAAAGTTCCCGAAACAAGAGAAATCATCACCTGCTAGCTGGAAACTGCAACTGTCTGATCATGATGTGTAGGCTATAACTGGTAATTGCATTATGAGACAATGCAGTACATAGACATATATGTGGATCAGTATTTCTATAATGTATAGAGTATATAGGAGTGAATGCAATAAGTATAACTAATTTCATACATAGTCTTAAAATATGCATGCTAATTTTAAGTAGACTAACTAATAGGCTGCAGTAAGATAAAAGCTGAATTATCATAAAATCATGAGAAACAAACATAATATGGTAAGCTTGTGCATCACTACACTAAGTTTCTTAAAATATTTACTTTTACAGAATAAGTTGAACTAAAGTTGTGATACGATGAAGCATGGATACATGAACATACGATACCAAACATACATGTATTGAGCTTATCTGATTAACTCAACAACTAATGTCTGGGTTACAGATTGATTGAACTCTAAGTAAGGGGGATAACTAGTGACTATATACTGAGTAACTCGAAAAAGGATATGGACTACTAATATCCAAACATTGAATAGTTGATGACTGAATACTGATCATGTAACACTAGACTGAACTTAGCCTGAATAATTAGACTAAAATTATGGAGTACTAAGCATATAAGGTAAGAACTAACTGAATAACATGAAACAACTGAGAATGAATGCATGAAAATTGTAATATCTGAGAATGCAAGACTAACTGTATATCTGTTATGGTACTGCAATAATCAGTAATCTGAAAGATAAAAGATTGTTAAACTGAGTATCTAAAAGTTTGTACACTTAGTCTAGCAAATCTGAACTGAAGAGACACTGAGAAATGTACTGAGACTATGGGATGTATCATCTAACCACCATGCCCCAATCTGACCTAATTGGGGTCCAACCTTTAACCCATGTTGGAACGGTGTTTGTACCGTGCCATGGGTACTATCACTCGCTATGTAGATCCACTAAACTGGTGTCCCAAAGGACTAAGGAATAAACCTATAATTGTAGGAAACTCAAGAAAGATGTGTCAACCTAAAGATGGAAAGAAGTCATCTCAAACCTATGCTGGCTACTTAATTCTGTAACTCAGGAATTACTACTAAGGGTCAAACCCTATGCTGGCAGGAATGTCGACATCCCTGTGTTCGCTCGGTACTGAATCCTACTCTCAACTAAATGAAACTAGATTACTAACTGGTGCATGCACTGTTAATCAATATATGGTAAGACCAGGTCATGGTATTCTGAAAATAATAGTGTATACGGATTCTTAGGTAATCATCAATGTATAATAGATGCTGGGAATGAAACCGAACTAAGCTAACTTAACTGGACTCACAACTGGCCATATCACTGATTGAATGATATTTCCTATGGTATAATAGAAATTATAATGTAGATGCAGAAAACTAGGTAAACAATTAAATTTCGTGTATTCATAATCCCCAAAACTCGATAGCAATAACAACAGGGACACACTAAAGCTTGTGAACAATAATAATAAAGTATTATTCAAAGAAACCCATCACTTGGACATTTCATCCATAACATAAAGGTGTATGAACTTGAACATGGGAATATCTTAAACATGGGATCATAACATGATTACATAAATAAAATTAGGAATTGGGAGATTTACATGAAATTCGCTTGGAATAGGATATGGGTCATCAAAACATGTAAAGGTCATAGCTTTAAGATAATAATGTCTTAAACATAATAGAACAATAGATTTAGGTGGAAAAATTCATGACTTGGGGATTCATATTAAAATTGATTGAACATATATGGAAATTTCATCATACCTGTGGAGTCCCTAAACTTGTGAATGGTAATGAGAAAGCATGTGAAAATAACATGGCTACATGAATCAATTCACACTTAGGGATTAGATATGAAGATCATAACATTCCAAATATGTATTGGCTCATTCCACTTGAAATCAAACACATGAGGATCATCAGATAAAATATGGGAGTATTTAAACAATGAAAATCACATAAATTTCAATATTAAAAACATTGGTTAAGGATTTAGCATGTGAAAATCAACATTCAAACATATCAAAGAAATTTCAACGAAGACCATTCATAAACATGATACATAATCTAATTTCATGGGAGTTTCACTGATATAATTCATATTAACATGTAAAGATCATAACTTTGGACTTGCAATATGTAAAACTCATAACTTTAAATTCAAAAAGGGTTCTTGGGATCCATGGTTTAAAGGGCCTCCCACATACCTTAATTCTATGGATTCTTGAAAAAATCATGAATTTGAAGCTTAAATCCTTGTGGTATTGAAAGTAAAAGCTTGAAATATTGATTTTGAGAAAGGGAAGGGTTTTTTTGTGAGAAATATTGAGGAAGATGGGCAAGTAATGCCCTTTTGGATGCTATAAATCGTCCCTTAGATGTTTAGGGTTGAGGGGAAAATACCAAAGTGCCCCTTAAACCTTATGAAACTACAACTTTAGGGGAATAGCTGTGACCCCTAATTGAGCCAAGCAGCCATCGCTGCACGACCCCTAGATAGGTCAAGCAACCCTTGCATCCTAGTACTATTGCAACCCTGTACTACCTCACATGAAAAATGGCATAAATTTGGAGAAATTGGTATCGTTGGAAAGATTACTCAATTTTCTAACTTTTGGAGGGTCTTGAGATGAAAAATTAGATGTATATCAAAAGTTGTATACATTTAAATTAGACCCTTGTAGAATCGAATACCAAACATTTTATGAATCAAAGGATCTTAGCTCAACTTGGCTCTAAATGATTTATATGAAGATTTTTATCCCCATAATCATTTCAAACACTAGTATAAAGATCATGAAAGTTATATTCACATGATAATCACTTAGATTATGGATTATACACGTCGGAACAATGGTTCAAATACTAGATTGAAAATGTGGGGTGTTACATTGTTTCCCTCTTGTGATCATTCATGCTCTAATGAGATTGGTTGGACTGAGAGTGTTGTAAGATGGTAACTGAGGTTATATTATGAACATGCATGACTTGGAACATGATTGCATAAATAATTATAAAACATAATACATAGACTGAATATAATGAACTGAACTGATTTCTTGAATATATGCAATGACATGAGAATGATTATTAGACTAAGATAGAAATGAGAGAGTCAACTGATAAGTAACCATTACTTCAAGCTGGATCTTGTTTTATAAAGAAAAGATAAATGGTGTAGGACATGAATACTCAAGGTATTACGTCTCCCGTTGGGATACTTATTCCCTGAATAATACTGACTTGATTGAATAATAAGGAAAGGCTGAGATGATGCACAGGACACTTACGGACTGAACTATGACTGAATATTCAGAATCTGAAACTGATCATATGCATAAATTGAGTTGAATCCAAAATTTGCATGGATGTGAATTACCTCCTGAATAACAAAGATGGAAAACTATTGTAACTTGTCTATCTAAAAGCTAGACTAGATTGCTGGCTATATGGACTGAATCATACTGAAAGCTTATACTCAACTATACATTCTACTTGTACACAAATATGTCATTTAAGCCAATCTTCACAACAACACATGAACTTGAAGATAAACAACCACAAAACAATCTTTCTCATATTCTCTAAACCTCTATACTTAAAACATTATGCACTACCCTAAGAAAACACACATATAATTTCAACTAATCATAACATAAGGAGAGGTCACTAAAAGTTAGAACATGAGGACCTGAATCATGAAAGAATAACTTTGACACTAAACTGAAGCCTGAGGAATAAAGTATCAATGAAATAAATTCGTCAGAGAGGTATGAACTAGGGACATACATGACCTAAATACGAATTTTGCTGATCATTAAAAGTATGTTATGGGTACTCGAACTAAACATACTATAAAATATGAGTACATGAGTCATGAGTTGTATGACCTGAGTTTGGATTTTATGATTTCATGGAACATGATTTGTACTGCTGAATGAGCTGGAACTCCTTATACTAGGGACTGGAAGCATACATGATTTTCTATTAAGCGTATAACTATGAGCTATGATGATCGAGTTGGCATGTAAACATGAGTAAATTTTTTGATAACTGAAAAACTTACACTAAGACAAGAATAGGTTTGGAATCATTCTCCCTTACTACTTTTCAAAAAATACTGGAACTAATACTAGAATCTATGAGCCTGATTGGGTTTCTTGTTCTATCATCTCCCCCTTAGACTAAAGCTATCATTCTAAGTCAATGGACCACTTTAATAAACTCTAACTAAACTACAACCACCTTACCCTAGAGTCTGGGGTATAATAATAAACATAAATACTAAACTCCCATAGAATTTACAACCATTAACTTTCTTTAGCTTCTATAATTATCATCACATACTAACACTTTTATCAACACATACTTGCCTCACTAAACACATCATCTACTTATGTTTCTTCATAGACTACTATATCATATCTCTTAACTCACATCCACAATATCATACTAAATTTTTGAATCAACAAGCTTAAATTCTTGCTTACACTATTTCAAGCCTACTAATTAACCCTTCACATACTAGCCCATTGAATATATAATCAACTTAATCTGGATAATGCAATTCCAACTCTACTATTGCTAAACTTTTAGGTTTATGATTCCATCTCTAGACCATATGCTATAAAGGAATTCTGAGAAGGGATCTGGGGGCACATCTGAATTTGGCTAAATGTAGGATTTTCATAAATAAGAAGGAATATTCTCAAAGTTCATAACAGAAGGAAACTAATGGGATATTTTGAGCTTGCGTGCAATACCATAATTGTCGGTAGGGACTGGCTGAGGAAACTCTGCCTATAGGGATTTAAGCTTCACCATTTTTGTTATATAAAAATTAAGAAAGAGTTGGAATGAATAGAGCAAGATGAGTAGCTGCATAAATTTCTTAGATAACACTTCTACAACACAATTTGAGACATAAAAGAAGGGAAACATTTCTTAAATGCCCTATAGCCTCTTGAAGAAAAGTATAGACGTCTCCATACCATTCCTCAAGACCCTACTAGAGATAGATTCATAGTCACCCGAGCAAATTTGAACTATGTGCTCTGATAGCATGTTTGTAATACCCCAAGAGTACACCCTAGATGCCACACGATGCTAGAAACCCAAAGTGATCCCAAAATAACCAATGAACTGGTATATTGTTAAGAAAATATATTATAATATATTAAATAATATGTTCTGATGTACGGTAACATAATCATACTGAAAAACTGAAATAGTATGTAATGATAAAGTTGTACAATATGATAAGTTTGAAGGAAGAAATTGAAATTACATGACTAACTATGATTGACATCTATTAAGCCTCTACTATACTGACTATAGATAATTGGATATGCATCCAACTACCACTAATCAATACATATGAAAAATAAGTGATTTGTACATGAACTAAAACTGTCTGGAGTTTCTGAAACAAGAGAACTCATCACCTGCTAACTGGAAAGTGCAACTGTTTGATCATGATGTGTAGGCTATAATTGGTACCTACATTATGAAACACTATAGCACATAAACATATATGTGGATTAGTAGTTCTTGAATGGACTTTGTATGCAGGGGTGAATGAAATAAGTAAAACTAATTTCATACGTAATCTTACAACATGCATGCAAATTATAAGTAGACTCAACAATAGGATAAAATAAGCTAAAATATTAATTATCTTAAAAGAATGAGGAATAAACATAATCTGGTAAGCTGGTGAATCACTATACTCAGTTTCTTACAATAATTACTTTTGCAGAATAAGTATAACTATATTCATGATACGATGAAGCATGGATACATAAACATATGAGACCAAACATATATGTACTGATCTAATCTAATTAACTAAATAACTTATGTTTGGGTTGCAGAATGATTAAACTCTTAGTAAAGTGGATAACTAGTGCCAAAATATTGAGTAACTTAAAAAAGGATATGGACTACTGATATCCGAACACTAAATAACTAATGACTGAATACTAATCATGTAATACGAGGATGAACTTAGTATGAATAATTGGACTAAAATTGGGAGTACTGAGCATATGAGGTAAGCACTAACTAAACAACATAAGATAACTAAGAATGAATACGTGAAAACTGTAATATCTGAGAATGCAAGACTAAGTGTATATCTATTATGATATTAAGATAATCTGTAATTAAAAAGATTGAAAATTGTTAAACTAAATATCTAAAACTCTGTACACTTAGTCTAGCAAACCTGACATAGGGGAGGTAGCATCTAACTGACATACCCCAATCTGAGCTAATTGGGTTCCAACCTTTAACCTTAGTAGGAAGGGTGTTTGTACCATGCCACGGGTACTAACATTGGTTGTGTGGATCCATAAAACTAGGTTCCTAAAGGAATAAGGAGTAACCCTATACTGGCAGGAAACTTATGATTGATATGCCAACCCTAAGCTGGTAGGAAGACATCTCAAACCTGTGTTGGCTATGTAGTTTTGTAACTCAGGGATTTTTATTAAGGGTCAAACCCTATGCTGGCATGAATGCCCTCATCCTTGGGTTCGCTCGGTGCTGAATCCTACTCCCAACTAAATAACACTGGAATACTAACTAGTGCATGCACTATTAATTAATAAAAGGTAAGCTAAGGTCATGGTATTCTAAAAATAACATTGTATATGGATTTTGAGATAATTATTAATGTATAACAGATATTGGGATTGAAATTGGACTGAGCTAACTTAATTGGACTCACAACTGACCAATCCCTAACTGAATGATATTTTCTATGGTATAACTGAAATCATAATGTAGATACAGAAAACTAGGTAAACAACTAAATTTTTGGTATTCATTACCCTCAAGACTCTATAGCAATAAGAATAGGGACATACTAAAGCTTTGGAACCATAATAATAAAGCATTATTCAAAGAAACCAATCAATTAGGCATTTCATCCAACACATAGATATCATGATCTTGAACATGGGGATATCATAAACATGAGAACATAACATGATTAAATAACTAAAATCGTGAATTGGAGAATTTACATGAAATTCGCTTGGAATAGAACATGAGCGTTTCATTAAAATATGTAAAGGTCATACCTTGAACATAAGAATGTCTTCAACATAAGGGAACAATAGAGTTACATGGAAAAATTCATATTTTGGGGATTCATCTTGAATTTAATTGACCATTATATGGGAATTTTATCAAGCATATGGAGTCCCTAAACTTGTGCATGGGAATGAGCAAACACGCAAAAATATCATGGGTACACGAATCAATTCACACTTAGGGATTAGATATGAAGATCATAACATTAAAAATATGTATTGGCTGATTCCACTAGAAATCAAACACATAAGAATCATGAGATAAAACATGGGAGTAGTTAAACCATGAAAATCACATAAATTTAAATATTAAAAATATAGGTTAAGGATTTAACATGTGAAAATCAACATTCGAACATATCAAGGAAATTTCAATGATGACCATTTGTAAACATGATACATAATCTAATTTCATGGGAGTTTCATTGATATAATTCATATTAACATTTAAAGATCATAACTTTGGGCTTGAAACATACACAACTTATCCATAGGTAAAAGAGAAACTATGGGTGAACAACCACATACCTTAATTTGATGGTGGAAATCATCTTGAGGAGCTTTAAGGAGAACTTCCCTAGGCAATAAAGGAGGTAGAGGCTGATATGGTGACCCAATAGGTAAATGAAAGAGTTTCTAAAAATTTAAGGAGTTCTTAGTACTTGAAAGAAAAATTGTTGAATCAGAAGTGAAGAAGACACTACCACTACCCTTCCCTCAGAAGCACATAAAAGCGAAGGAAGATGCACAATTTAAAAAGTTCTTTAACACATCGAGAGAGCTTTATATTAATATGCCTCTTTTAAATGTTTTGCTGAGTATGCCCAAGTATATAAAGTATTTGAGAGATATGGTGGAGAAGGAGGTAAAATTGCAAGAAGTAGGAGCAATAACACTCATTGAAGAGTGCAGTGCTGTAATGACTCAAAAAAATCCCCTAGAAATTAAGAGACCAGGGGAAGTTTGCTATCCTAATCCAAGTTGGGAGTAAAGCGGTCCATGCACTGAGTGACTTAGGGGCAAGAATAAACTTGATGCCCTTATCATTGTTTAAAACATTGGGCTTCGGATAGCCAAGACTGACCACTGTGGTGTTCTAGTTGGCAAATGGTTCATTCACGCTTCCGAATGGAATAATTGAGGATGTCTTCATAAAGGTTGGTAAATTTATTATACCTTCTAACTTTCTTGTTCTTGTTTTTAAGGTAGATGAACAGGTATCAACCATATTGGGTCATTCATTTTTAGCAACCGGAGAAGCATTAATTGATGTTAGAGAAGGCATACTTAAAATGAAGATAAAGGATGAAGATGTAGTATTTGATATATACAAAGCACCCACAATTACATCCCAAGTGAAAGATTTTTGTATGATCAATGTCATTAGAAGAAAAATGTATCGGATGGATAGTCCACAAAAGTCCTCTTCAAACTATCTGATTAAGCAGCCTAAGACTCTATCTTCTAAGCCTGTCATGATGGAAGTTGATGACCCTGAAAAGGCTAAAGTTGAGAAACCTTCTACTCTTACGAACTCATACCCAAAATGGGTGAAAAGGATAAAAATATGGCCTCCAAGTGTTAGAGAAAAATGAAGGGATATGGTGGAGTTTAGTTGGGTTGTGTTGTGACACTAAATCAGGAACTTCTTGGGAGGCAACCCAAGTTTATTAGGTATGTTTTCTTTTCAGTTTTTTCAGTTTTTATTTCATGTAGTTTTTGTTTTTGGTTGAATCACAGGCTAATAGGAAGTTTGAGTACTATAAAATTGAGCTAAGAAGTATGACAAAGATTAAGTGTGGGGTCTCATGGACCACATTTATGCAAAAAGATGCAACTAGCTAGGCCTAGAGGCCTCAGAGAGTATTTCTATCTCTTACCTTTAAAATTCTCTTTGGGGACAAAGTAGAATTTTAAGTGTGGGGTAGGGTAAATTCTCAATTTATGGGACAATTTAAAAAAATTTAGGATAGGAATAATGAAGATATTCTTGTTGGTGATATTTTTGATTAAATAATCCAAGTGAGTTTATTTTTAAAAGCATGTTGATTGAGCATTGCACAAAGGGAAAGCCTATGGTTCATGGTGTGTAACTTGTGAATTCATTGTCAGAGTGAGCATAATTTGATTCTTGTATCCATCATGTTCTAAATAGCTTAATTATGAGTGATTACGGGTAACTCTCTTATTGTGAGGACACATGTTTGATGAATATGGGTAATTTGTATGATGCATTGGATTGAATTATGTGCATGAGTTTTCCAACTTAGTGAGTCAATTCTTGAGGCTAGGATATTTTGGAGTAGTGTTCATAAGCATTCAATTGTGTTTATTACATGCTTAATATAGAAGCTTACAATCAGTGTAGTTATTGTAGTGCTAGCTTGAGTTTCTTGAATTTAGTATAAGTGAATAATCTACATATCATGATATTTATAGTGAAGAGTTGTTCGAGGATGAACAAGTCTTTTAGTGTGGGGTGGTGAAGTTGGGTGTATTTATGCATTCTAGTGTCACTATTCTAGCCTTTTTAGCCTTGTTTTGAGGATGATTCGTGTGATATATCGGTTGATAATAAGATAAATATATATCATAGTGTTAAATCATGTGTTTATGATGTTAAGAGTGAGTTTCAAACAAGATTGTACATAAAAGATTCATTTAGAGTTCAACCCATAAAACTAGCGTTACTAGCTTGAGCTAGGTGCTAGTCTAGTTGATTCCTGTGGATTCTATTGTTTTTAAAGTGTTCCAAATGGTTTTTATGCGTAATTAAATGTCAAACAACTTGTTGATAATTCTTAAGGGTCAATTAGATCAATCCAAGGGTCAAAACAATTAATTAAAGATCAAAGTGAAATTATCCTATGCTTAGCTCGAGTTTCTAGTTTGTCGTGTGGGATGTTGTCTATTTTTGAGATTAAAATTGTTGTGTTTAATTCTATAGGATTCTTTGTTAATAGATTATTATGATAAATGAAGGATATAAAAGCTTCAAATCAAGTGGGAACAACTTCAAATGGCTCATAATTGCTCAACGAAGGCACAATACACAAATTGATGCACTTTTGGACCCCTGGAATGTATTTGGCGCGTGTCTACTTTGTATGGCACCAATGGATGCCTTCAAAATACCAATGTATTCATAATAAGTTCAAAATATTAATCAATAGGAATTTGGGGTCCCTAAATGCGATTAGCTAGCGATGCAGGCTCATTTCGTTGCTCCTATGCCATAGAAAAATTTTGAACAACAAATTCTAGATAGGTAGGGCGATTTGGAGGTGACGCCTAACGTGGAGCGGGTCTCTACCAAGGCTGCCATTCCACATAGTCTGGGTCTTAATAACCGAAGGTTTTCTTGTCCAACACAGAAAGGGCTTGATCCAATACTATAAATACATGTTGTATCACATTTTTACACATCTTTTAGCATATTTTGGAGAGCAAAGGGCGGATACAACTTATTCATTAGGTTTTTATTATTTTTATTTTTTTGATTTATGTTTTTAGTCGTTACTTACTATTTTTTGATTATGATTATGACTATGCATGGCTAAACACCCCTTTTCTGGGCTTGAAGCCAAGATTATAATTATTACTGATATGGATTAAGTTTCTTTTTTTTCCTTATCAATATTGGTTGTTTTTTTATTCTTGTTTTAACTATTTTAAGGATTCACGACTCTTAGAATACATCCAATGTAAACCTTGTGAACTCTGGAGAGGGAACAGGGGGATAGAACATGAGAATAAGTAGAGTATGGTTCTTGACTCCTTATAAAATAAGAAACTTAAATTAGTATGTAGGACAGGGATGTACTTAGATACCTTACTTGATTCATATGTAGGATAATATTTGTTAAGAGATTAAGTGAACAATTACATCCCCTCTCAGTGACGTAGTGTTAAGGTTCAAATTAGGTAAAACATTAGAGGTTGGGAAACCATAATCGCGCAATTAACCCTACGAATCAACAACCAAGATAAGAAAGTTAATGAATAAAATCCAATAGCATAATATGATTGTTCAGAGTTCTTCACCCCTGGGTTTTCTCGTATTAATTGTCTTAAGAACTTTACTTTCCACATTACTTAGTTTTAGTTTACAATTTACAAAATCTTTCGCATCAATTAAATCTTAAGTGTGAACTAAAATCAAATTGTTGGCAGTTCTAGTCTCTGTGGGATCGATACCACGGCTTTCTTGAAGGCCACTATATTATTTGGTAGACCACGTACACTTGCGTGTGTGCTTAGGCTCTATCAATGAAATATGGAGGTGACTCCATGCAAGAGCCCAAGCACACATGCAAGTGTACATGGTCAACCAAGTAATATAGTGGCCTTCAAGAAAGTCGAGTTATCGATCCCACAGAGACTAGAATTGGCGATGATTTGATTTCAATTCTAACTTAAGATTCAATTGATGTGAGGGTAACCAAATAAAAAATTTGTAAATTGTAATTTAAAACTAAATAATGCAGAAATTAAATGTCTTGAGACAATCAACATGAGAAGACCTAGGGTTGAAGCACTCTGAACAATCATATTATGCTTTTGGATTTCATTCGTTAACTTGCTTATCTTAGTTGTTGATTCGTAGGGTTAATTGTGCGATTTTTGTTTCCCAACCTCTAATATTTTACCTAAGTTGAACCATACAACTACATCATTAAGAGTGGATGTAATCGTTCACTTAAGCTCTTAACAAATATCATTTTACATATGAATCAAGTAAGGTATCTAGGTATATCCCTGTCCTAGATACTAATTCAAGTTTCTTATGTTATAAAGAATCAAGAACCATACTCTGCTTATTCTTATATTCTATCTTTCTATTCCCTCTCTCAAGTTCACAAGGTTGAAAATGGATGTATTCTAAAGGTCGCAAATCCTTAAAATAGTTAAAACTAGAATAAACAAATAAACAACATTGATAAGCAAAGAAAAAAAACTTAATCATAGCAATAATAATCATGTTCTTTGCTTCAACCCCAAAAAGGGGGTGTTTAGCCTTGCATAGTCATAATCGTAATGACATAATAGTAATTAAGGACTAAAAACATAAATGAACTAAATAAAAATAATAAAAACTGAATAAAGAAGTTGTAGAAGCCCTTTGCTCTCCAAAATATGCTAACAGATGTGTAAAAATGTGATACAACATGTATTTATAGTATTAGAGCAAGCCCTTTCCGTGTTGGACAAGAAAACGTTCATTTATTGAGACCCGAACTATATGGGGTGGCACCCTAGGTAGAACCCCACTATAGGTTAGGCTTCACCTCCAAATCATCCTATCTCTCTGGAATTTGTTGTTCAGAATATTTCTAAGGAACAAGAGCACTGAAATGAGCCTGCATCACGGGCTAATCGCCTTTAGGACCACCACGAGCCTATGGGTTACTATTCTTAACCTTTTATAAATCCATTGGTGTTTTTTACATGTACATTCACCACTTATACATAAAAAAAATGAGCCTAAGACATTTCAGGGGTCCAAAAGTGCGTCAATCTGCATATTATGACTTCGTTGGATCATTACGAGCCCTGTTGATTTGTTCCCACTCAATTTGAATATTTTATATACTTCATATAGCATAATAATCCATTCACCAAGATTACTATATAATTAAAAAAAACAATTTAAAGCTCAAAAAAACACAACATCCAACACGATGAACTACTAACATGAGCTAAGCATAGGCTAATTTCACTTTGATCTTTAACTCATTATTTTGACCCTTGGTTAGATCCAATTGATCCTTGAGCATTATAAAAAGTTTTTCCACATATACTTAAACATAAAAACCATTTTTAACACTTTAAAAACAATATAATCTACCGAAATCAACTAGACAAGCACCTAGCTCAAGCTAGTAACGCTAGTTTTTTGGGTTAAACTCTAAATGAATCTTTTAGGTACAAACTTGTTTGAAACTCACTCTTAACATCATAAAAACATGATTTAACACTATGATACACATTTATCTCATTATAAACCCATATATAACATGAATCATCGTCAAAGAAAGGCTTAAAAGGCTAGAATAGAGACACTAGAATGCATAAATACACCCAGCATTAGATGAATTCTTGAAAAAATCATGAATTTGAAGTTTGAATCCTTTAGTTCTTGAGATTAAAATATTGAATTAGTGATCTTGTTAAAGGGGAGGGTTTTTATGTTAGAAATATTGACGAAGATAGGCAAGTAATTCCATTTTAGATGCTATAAACAGTCTATTGGACGTTTGGTGTTGAGGAGAAAGGACAAAAGAGACCCTTGACCCTTAAGAAGCAAAACATGTGGGGGAATAGCCCCCACCACTATACCACTATTTGGGTCAAGTAGACCTTGCGGTGCGACCCCTAGTTGGGTCAAGCAGCCCTCGTATCGTAGGGCTATCGCATCCCCTTACCGCCTCACATAAAAAATGGCATAACTTTTCACTCGGGTATCAGATTAATGAAAAATTGGTATCTTTGAAAGCTAACTCAATTATCTATATTTTGGTGGGTCTTGAGAAGAAAACTTCCATGTATATGAAAATTTATACATGTTTAAAGTAGACCCTTGTAAAATCAAATACCTAACTTTGGATGAATCAAAGGATCTTAGCTCAACTTGTCTCTAAATGATTTCTTGAAACATTTTTAACCTTATGAACATTTCACACACTAGTATAAAGCGCATGAAACTTATATTTACATAAGAATCACTTGGATTATGACTTATATATATATAATGACGGTTTAAAGACTAACACGGGAATTTAGGGTTCTACAGTTGTATTGTTATCTTTGATGTGATATTTGTCTATGTGTTCATCTTTTTGTACTTTTATATGTGATATCTATATACTTGTATTTATTTTTCGTATTTTCTTGTGGTATATGTGAATGTTATAGAACTCTTAGTGGAGACGGTGTGGGCTACCATTTGGGATATTTTATTATTACAGGTGATGTTCCCATTGTGTATATTTTGTATGATTATTTTCTACGTTGCTCAGTCAGTATATGATAACTATTGATTACAACTGGGCCATACCTCTACTACGCCCTTTTGGTACAGATCCAGGTATATATATACCACAAAACAGTTGATTCAGGTGGTTTTTAGAGTCTATTTGAGGTAGAAGTTGATCTATCCATCCAGAGTTGACTACTACATTTTCTTATCTAGACTATACCTTATTTGTTTTAAGAGATAGAGTTTTTCCTTTTTCGATATCCTATGTATATTTTAGACTTTGAGTTATATTAGTTAGTTCTTACACTATGACACAAGGTTTTGGGATATTCTATGACATCTTTGGTTATGTTCTCTTACCATTTTATTACCTATGTGTGTGGTTCAACTCTGTTCTAAAAGTCTTCCCTTGAGTTGTGATATTACCTTTAACTTCATATAAGTTTGGGTGATAAGCTTATGTGTTAAGGCTTGACGAGACAATTGCCATCATGACTCATAGTTTTTGGGTCATGATAGAACAAGTGTTAAAGGTTGTGGTATTTGTCTATCTCTCATGTGTTAAGAGTGGATGGAATGAGATATAACAATATAATATTAATGAATTTTCAATAGGCTAATGCATATTAGATAGAATTGAGTGAATCAAATTCACCGATTAATCAAATGTAGCTCAATTACTTGAGAAAGGCTAATGTGAGAATGTTTTTGATTAGTTCTTAGTTGTGGACTTGATAAGTTTATTAAAGTGGAGTGGATCAAAATAATGATCTTGATAATAGATGAAGAAATTAGTGTACACATATGGAACAATGATAATGGCAAGATCCAAACACGTCTTGAGTGATAAAGCCCCGAGACTACCCCTTAGATGTTACACGATGCTTAAAACCATGAGTGGTCCAAAGATAACCCATGTACTAGCATGATACTTAAGTAACTGATTTAAAATGTATATACAAGATAAATTTTCTGAGCAGCAGCATAATCATGAGGAATCTGATTGGATGTAATACTGATAAAGTCTACAATATAATAATACTGAAGAAAGATTGGAATTACATATCATGACTCTGACTTGCTATCTATAAAACCTCTACTATACTAATATTAGGTGGTTGGGACATGCCTTCAACTACCTCAAATCAATACATAAGAATAATATTAATACAATATATGAACTATAACTGACTGGGGATCCCCAAATAAAAGAACTCATCACCTGCTGGCTGAAAGCTGAAAACTGTGTGACCCTAGTGTCTGAGATACATCTGGTACAAATATTATGAAGGAATATAGATAAAAATACATATATGTGGTCAATACTTTGGAATGCACCGAGTATATGGAGACATGCCCTAAATAATGGAAATATTTAAAACATGATTTAAAACTAAGAATTTAAGTTACTTGCTGAAACATATATTTAAAACATGGATGTACGTGAAAGAAATAAGTCATTGTGAGATTTATAAACCATGAGCTAAGAAAAATTTTATACGTTGGGAAGCAGTAGAAACATGATTACTATATGTAAATCTCATGTAAAACTGAACATGCTATAAACAGAATTAAGGATCATGTATGGATACTGAGCATGAAAACATGAACATATAAGATGAATGCAAGACCAAGTAAAGCATGAACTAAAATGGTCTGAGTAAATGAATATTGATATTTGAATAACTGAATAATTAAAATCTGATTACTTGGTAAAGCCAACCTAAACTGGTGTAGATTGAGTACTGACTAGAACTATGGGATCTATCAAGTAACCGACAAAAACCATGTGATCTATCATGGAGTCCAAAATCTGACCCACATTGAGGAGGGTTGTTTTATTCTTTCCATTGTAATAGACCCTAAAATGGAATGATCACTAAACTTAGCCTATATTAGGAAAGGGGGGACACTCTATGGTGAGGCCACAAAATCTATGATGGCACATACTTTTAAAAGTAGGATACGTTGAACCCACACTTCCCTCTCAGTGCTAAATCCTACTCGTAACTGAAAAACATTGAAATACTAGATGGTACACGTAGAGTCAGAAGTAATCATAAACATGTAAGCTGATAGTGTTCATCATTGGCATAAAAAACTGAGTATAACTATATAATCATTGGTAGACTGAGTTATTACTTAGAAGGTCTAAAATATAAGTAAACACATAGGTATTGGTTGTCCATAATCCGCCAACACTGAATGATTACAAAAATCAATAACAATTAAAACAGTGACATAAAGTCCCAAATTAAAGACCCAAAACATAATACATGTCACCAAACTAATAAAGTCCATTAATTTGAATATGTGAATGTATTAAAATTGGAAGGATAATAATTTCACATGATTTAATTCATAAATTGATAATTTGACATAGGGGCAATTGAATATGATATGAGTAGCTGAAATTTAAAGCATGACATAATCTAATTTTCATGGGGAAAACATGTTGACATGAATTGAATTAAAATTTCTAAGATGACATGGATTAAATTCATGATTTACATGGATAATTTCATTGAAGAATACTAAAACTCAACACTTGAACAAAAATGGGATTTTTGGGACTAAATGGGTGGAAGGAAACCATTTCTGCATATCTCATATACCATTACATTTTGCTTTCTTGAAGGAACATTTGAGTTGGGATACCTTAAAAACGAAATGTTTAGAGTAACCCTTGTTTTGGTGTTCTTGATAGTTTGTGAGAAAGTGGAAATCACTTATTCTTGGAAAAATTTTGTTGTTGTAATTGAGAATGAGGGATTTAGGGTTTTTGGCTTTTTATTCAACATTAAAAAATCTTAGAAGAAGTATTTGTGGGGTTAAGGGAGTGGGAAAGGACCAAAAAAACCTCTTAGGAACTGTTTGGAAATCACCTAGAAGACGTCCTATCGGGTTTTGCACAACTCGTAAGATCTGGGTATGACTTGTGTCTTGAGTTGTTATTAGAAACCCATATTTTGACCTCTACTATCTTGGTTATGACTCCTCCTGACAAATTATATGGTCTGGTTATGAGTCTTCATCAGGAGTCGTAACCACTAGCAACTTTGATAGTGATTTAGTAACTTGGCCATAACTTTTTATCCCGATATTGGATTAATTTGAAATTGGTAAAGTTGGAAAGATAACTAAATTATATATCTATTATTTGGTTTTGATCTAAGAAATGCTTTGTATAAAAAAAGTCCTGCTCATTTGAATCTATATATAGTCATATTCGTCATAAGAACTTAATCGCTAAGGAATGTTTCGACTTGTATATAAGTTAGGATCTATTTGGGATCCTTATATAGGTCTAATTCACTTGTAAAACTACCAAAACATGAGGCTTGATTCTTGGATCCTTTATTAGTAAAGCTATGAGTCTTCATAGTGACTTTTTTTGTATGAATACGATTCATATGCGGGACTCGTAACCACTACGTTGAATTCTTAGATTACATACTATGGTAACAGTGAATACTTCCAGAAGATGCGTAGCCACAGGGTATGAGTCATATTGAGTAGTTATAGTTACTGGAATTTGGTAGAGGGATTCACTGGAGTGGCTATGACTAACACATCATGACTCCTCAAAAGTGGTTATGACTCATTACCTTGAGTCGTAGCCATGGCAGTTTATCAGGCCCTTAAGGGAAATCTTCCATAACCTTTTTCTAAGACATCAGATTAAAACAAGGTTTGAAATGGTGGAAAGCTAACTTCATGGATTATCTTTTAAGAGGATTAGAACATGAAAAATCAGGGCATTAAAATATCTCCCCCTTGGGATAATTCATCCCTGAATGATATTTATTTGGCTAAAATAGTAAGGAAAGGCTGAGATGATGTACGAAACACTTACGAGCTGAATCATGAATTAATATCTGATTCTAAAACTGATGCATGATGCATGGATTAAGTTGAATTCGCAATTTTCTTAGATGTGAATATTTTACCTTATGGAACAGCCATATTTATGAAACTTTGGATATTAAGATTAGATGGAGGGATGGAAAACCATAGGAGCTTATCCGTTAGATTGCTAACTGAATTGCTGGCTATATGGACTGAATCATACTGAAAGTTTATACTCAATTGGAATATTTATCTAACACTTTTCTAAAAATTTCTAATGATATTAGGGAGAAAAGAATTCTTGGGCATGATCAAAACAAGATATTTGAATGACGAATCTCAATATGGTTGTAACTTTGTAAGATGGAACATAGGCATATAAATTGCTAGGCCCTAGGCAATGCAGCTGCTAACTTTCAAGCCTTGCCACACTTCTCAAATACTCCCTCAACTATACTTTTCCTATTAAGTATCATGCTCATTTGACTCAACTTATAATTCTGACATAGGTATATATGACTATGCTAACCAAAATTTGAGTTGAACTACATACTCTCTCCATGTTCAAGCCTAACTTGAAATTAAAAAGTGCACTACATAACACTGTAATACTAGTCTAAACTATGAATTCCATACCCCATGCGTGTTTTAGATCTTTAATCTCAAGAATAATTTCTCTTACAACTTTAACAACTAAATTCAATCTCTTACTAGTACTTCAAAAATCCATAATGCATTTATCCACATATGTAGAAACACATCGTTCAAGCTTATCATTATAACCACATATAAACTTCTGGTCAACCAACCACCTAGGAACTTTTACCACATTCTCAGATATCTCTTTTTAATAACAAATCCCATGAATTATCCCAAATAAAACACACATAAAATTCTTAACAAATCATTACATACATCAAAAGCTTTACCCCAATATTTCTTCAACATTATATACTTATATAAAACAAGCATACAACAATATTTCCTTAATAAGAAATATTTACTCTCTCCAATCTAAAGCATTGCTCATCAATTTTTCATCACCACTATCTTAACACTAAGGAGAGGTCACTGAAAGGTTAGAGCATGAGGACCTGAAGCAGGAAAGAATACTATGCAACCATTTACACTTAACTGAGGCCTGAGGAATAGAGTATCAAAAACACAAATTCATTAAGAGATAAAAACTGAGGACACACATGGCATAATCTTAATTTTTCTAGTCATTAAGAGTTCACCATGAGTTATAGGAACTAAGAATACCATAAAGTAGGAGTACATGAGTCATGAGCTGCATGGCCCGAGGTTGGAGATCATAAATTCAAGGAATATGATTCGTACTACTAAGTGAAATGGAACTCCTCATACTAAGAACTAGAAGCGTACATGATTTTCATGGTGAATTCATAAATATACCCTATGATCCTGGAGATTATTTCTAAGGCATAAATAAATGTCCTGATGATTAAAGTACAAATATTTGCACTGAGATAAGAATTGTTCAGGTATCTTTCTCCCCTCCTATTTTTCTATCAAATACTGGCATCATTACCAAAATCCAAGAGTCTTACTTGGTTCCTTGTTCTATCATCCCTCCGTTAGATTTAAGCCATCATTCTAAGTGTGTGGACCACTTTAATAAAATCTAAAATGAACTTTAATCACTTTAATATAGAGTCTAAGATATAACAATACACATATATGTAAGACCCCACAAAATTCTAAGCCTAACTCAGTCTCTTAGAGCTTTATGAGGGGTCCTAGACTTATAAGATTTTAGAATTTTAGCTAAGTATTCATACTTAGAGTTAATTTAGCCTTTGGAAGTTGCCAATCCTTTTTCATAACCCTTATGAATTTTAAATATCTAGTTTTAGGTTGATTCATGATCGGGAATGTTGGTAGTTGCTTTCGGACAACTTTTAGATTTTTTGGAAATTATTTTATTAATGTTGGGGAGTCCAAACCAGTGGTTCAACGCGATCTCAATGTTCCGCGTCGCCTATAATGCTGATAAATGTTGTTCCCAGCTTCTTGTGTTAAATTCCAGTGAGTCGACGCAGACTCGACGTGGCATGTCATCCATAGCATCGACCTCATCAACACGACACGTCGGCCTGCGTGTTACTGACCTATTTTTAGTCATTAAAAAGAAGCATCCTCAGGGGTAATTAGGTCTTTTCCCTCCTCATGTCACCCTTCAAAACATGAGATTATGCCCCTTTAGAGGAAAAATCAATTTATCTTTCTGCAAATTTTTGAAGAAGAAAACCGTAGGACTTCAAATTAAAGATTCAGTTTTCAAGAACACTCCTTCATTCTTTGAAAAATTGAATACCAAGGTATGTGAAGTGTTCATCCAAGGGTTTCCTTCTACCCTTGGAGTTCAAGAAAATATTTTTAAATATAAGTTAATTGATTTCATGGATTTCATGTTCGATCTTGAATGTATTCAAGATTATGGTGTTAATGGTGATCTAATTCCATGATTTTCCACAAGTTTTAAGCAAATTAGTTAATTGGGAATTGAATTTTGTGAACAACTCTTAAATTGCAAGATGAATGTAGAGTCCATGAAATTATTACATGTTTATTGATATGACAAATACCCATGCTCCCCATGTTTTTGTCAAAATAATTTTGTGAATTGACTAGTCCAAGCATAACATGCTATTATGTGATTTCAATCATGCACAAGAACATGTATATCAAGTGGTTGACAAAAATGTCAAAGTGAATGTATTCTTAGCAGACCTAGTACCATTATTCTACTAAAGTCATGCAGTGGTGTACTGATCATGTTATCGAGTCCTGGGGATATTTAATACCTAGAGCTAGTGTCAGTTACAAAATAGTATCATTAATATCATGATTAGTAGTTCAATAATTAGTTCAGAACTCAGTCAGTAAATAGTTCAGGACTCAGTTATTAATCAATTTCAAACCCAGTGAACTTTGTTTAGTTCAGTCAGTAAATAGGATTAATAGCAATTCAGTCTAGCCTATAATATTTTAGAAATTAGTCCAGTGTCTATTTAGTTGGGAGTAGGATTTAACATCGAGTGAACCCAAGGATGGAGAATCACCTGCCAACAGAGGGTGTGATCCTTAGAAGCAGTCCTTGTATTCCAGAATTACGTAGATAGCATAGGTTGAGACATCAACCTACCAGTTAAGTATTGATGACATATTTTAACCTACTAATTGAGGGTTCCACCATTCTCATTTAGAGCACCTACCAGGTAAGTGTGACTCAGCTTGTCTTTACTCATGGCACAGTACTGATACCTTTCTAGCTGAGGTTATAGTTGGTACCCTAATTAATTTATAGAGGGGCATGTTAATTAGATAATTTCCTCCGACAATCCCAGTTTCAGTTCTAGTCTTAAGATAGAACTCAGTTCAGTTCTACAGAAATCAAGTCTGTTAGACACAGTCACTTAGCTCTGTACAAAACTCAACATAGTTCCACAAAATGAGGACTATCATATACAACCACTCAGTTATCAATAATATAGTATCAGTAAACTTAGATTTCAGTAAACCAGTGATTCAAAACTCAGTATTCGGTGTTACCATGATCTTTGCTACAGTTTAAGCATTCATACATATACTTTCTTTCAGTTATGTTCATGTTATTCAATCAGTTATTGTTCATTCACATGAACCCATGTATATCAACCTACCTCACTTAGTATACCAGTAACTTCAAAGTACTGGCACATTCTTTTCTTCTGCACTATGATGTCTTATATCATAGGTTCAGATGCAGGGGCTCCTGATCACTCTTAGCAGCCTAGATTATAAACAACAGGTTTAGTGGTGAGTCCTCATAGTTCAGGGACAAAGTTATCATTTCAGTTGTTAGTATTTAGTTTATTTCAGTAGTCAGAGTTCATTGGGGACTTGTCCCATCAACTCCATATTTCAGACAGTAGAGGCTTTTCAAACTAGATAATTTTTCTGACAGATGTTCAGTTTACAGTATTAATTTCAGTATTCAGTAATCAATTTTCAATTTTTAACCTTATGGATATTTCTACCTAAATTATGCATTTTATAGTATTATTTTTTAGTTATTATAGCAGGTACTAGTCATAGGTTAGCTAGTGGTCCTTCGGGGTCGCTAGCACCGTGTGGTATCTGGGGTATAAACTAGAGGCATTTCAAATATAGTATTAGAGCCTAAGGTTCAATAAAGTACTAGTAAGTCTGAAAGATGCATTTATTAGAGTCTTGTGCATAGTTGTATAGTGTGCCACACTTATGGACAGGAGGTGCTAGAGATATTGTAAGAAACGTTTCCCCCTTTTTAGTATTCATATCGTGCGAGTGAGCGTAGTTTAAAATTAAAATCTCAGTATAATCCTTTACTCCCTTTTATTTACAAAACATGCCTTCCAAGAAGATTGGAAGAAGGATAGGAAATCAGCCAGCCCCTCAGCCCATGTAGGCGAATCCTCTAGATGAGCATGTCTCCTATGTAGAATTCAGGGCTACATTTACTACTCTAGAAAATTTAGTAGCATCCTAGAATGAGTGCCCAGCTGTTGTTCTGGCAAACCCAGTGGCCAATACTTCTGCAACCAGCATTTGAGATTTCACCCGAATGAATCCCCCATAATTACAGGGTCTAAGTTAGATAAGGACCTATAGGAATTCCTTAATCATATACGGAAGGTCATGGATATTATGGGTATGACCGCTAGTGAAAGTGTCGAGTTATCCACATATCAGTTATAGGATGTGGATCACTCATGGGTCAGGCAGTGGAAGGTAGAAAGGTCGGTGGATGCAGGGCCCCTGGAATGAGAGGATTTTTCCACTACTTTTCTTGATAGGTTCATCCCATTGGAGTTGAGGGAAGATTAGGTTCTAGATTTCACTAAAATAAACCAGGGAAATATAATAATGAAAGAGTATTCTCTCAAATTTACTTAATTAGATAGATATATCCCTTATGTGGTGGCAGACAGTAAATAAAAAATGAGTAAGTTTGTATAAGGTGTGCTAATAGCTTGGTCAAGAAGTGTAGGACCGCAATGCTGATTAAGGAGATGGATATATCTGGGCTCATGGATTATGATCAGTAGATAGAAGAGGCTAAGAATATAGAGAAGGAGAGGGAGAGCAAGAAAACAAGAACAAGTAGCTGCAACTTCATTCAGCCTACGTCAGAGGGTGGAAACCATTCTCAGTTCTGCCCAAAATCATCATTTCCATCTAAATCCTCAGTTAGTGATCTTGTGCCAAAATTTAAAGAAGGCAATAAAGATAGGTCATCAGGCCCTAAACCTCATGATAGTGTCAGTAGCAATGTTTATTTTGGGTGTGGCAACCTAGGTCACATAGTTAGAGATTGTCCCCATTTAGGTTCCTAGGGTTAGTATAACTATCCCCCAACTTAGTTTGGTTGCCCGAATTAGCAGGGTGCCTCTTCTAGTGCCACCAGTGGACAATGCATAAATAGACTTTATGTACTTCAGTCCTAACAGGATCAGGAAAGTTCTCCTAATATAGTCACTGCTACGTTGCAAGTTTTCCATTTATATATTTATGCTTTGCTAGATCTAGGGGCTTCTTTATCCTTTGTTATTCCATATATAGCTGTTGACTTCGGAGTCAGTCCCAAAATCCTAGCAAGGCCTTTCTTTGTCTCTACCCTAGTGGGTAAATCTATCATGGACTGACGAGTATACAGGAATTATTTAGTTATAGTATCCTAAAAAGTCAGTTCATTAGATTTAGTAGAATTAGAGATGATTAATTTTGATATCATTCATGACATAGATTGGATTTATTCCTGTTATACCTCAGTTGACTATAGATACAAAATTGTCCATTTTCAATTTCGGAATGAACCTGTCCTAGAGTGAAGGGGTAGTACTTCAAAACTTAGGGGTCAGCTTGTTTCCTACCTAAGGGAAAGAAAAATAATATTGAAGGGATCTGTCTACTATCTCATTTAAGTATAAAACTCTAGTTAGAAATACCTAATCTTAAATCAGTTGAAGTAGCATGTGAATTGCCAAATATGTTTTTCAAAGATCTTCCTGGAGTTTCTCCCGAGAGGGAAATTGACTTCGGAATAGACCATCATCTAGATACTCAACCTATCTCTATTCTACCATATAGAATGGCTTCAGAAGAACTTAAAGAGTAAAAAGAACACTTAAAGGATCTCCTAGATAAGGGATTCATCAGACCTAATGTATCCTTGTGGGGTGCACCAGTTTTATTCGTGCGTAAGAAAGATGGTTCACTCAAAATATTTATAGATTACCGTCAGCTAAATAAAGTCATGATCAAGAACATGTATCTACTTTCTAGAATCGATAACTTGTTTGACCAACTTCAAGGTGCCAGTTACTTTTCTAAGATAGCCTTAGATCAAGCTATCATTAGCTCGGAGTCAGAGAATGTGACATCCGAAAACTAGATTTCAAAACTTGGTATGGTCACTTTGAATTCGTAGTCATGTCATTTGGTCTTAATAATGCCCCAAAAGTTTTTATAGGCTTGATAAACCGTGAGTTCAAACAGTATTTGGACATATTCATCATAGTTTTTATAGATGACATTCTTGTCTACTCCCGCAGTGAGCATGATCATATGGACTATCTCAGAATAGTATTGCAGACACTCAGAGACCATCAACTATTCCCTAAATTCAGTAAGTGCAAATTTTTCCTAAGGTCAATATCTTTTCTTGTCTATATCATTTCTGGAGATGGCATTAGAGTCGATCCCTAAAAGACTGAGGTAGTGAGAAACTAGCCCAGACCTATCTCTCCGTTAGATATCAGGAGTTTATTGGGTTTGGCTGGCTATTACGGATGGTTTGTTAAGGTATTTTCCTCTATTGCATCCCTTATGTCCAGATTAACTGATAAGAAAGTCAATTTCCAGTGGTCAAATTCTTATAAGAAGAGTTATTAGGAATTAAAGACTTGACTCACTACGACTCTAGTTTTGACTCTACCAGATGGTTCAAATGGGTTTGTGGAATATTTTGATGCCTACAAAGTTGGTTTGGGGTGTGTTTTGATGCCGAGAGGTAAGGTCATAGCCTATGTCTCTAGATAGCTTAAGCCACATAAGACGAACTACCCTACTCATTGTCTTGAGTTAGCAGCTGTAGTATTTGACTTAATGATTTGAAGGCATTACTTTTATGGAGTGCATGTGTATATATTCATAGACCATAAGAGCCTACAATATGTGTTCTCTTAGAAAGACCTAAGCCTCCATCAGAGAAGGTGGTTGGAGTTGTGTAAAGAGTATAACATCAGTTTCTTATATCATTCGGGCATGGCTAATATAGTGGCTGATGCTCTTAGTTGGATATCTATGGGTAGTATTTCTCAAATGGAATCCCGACTAGGTGTCCTCTTAGTATATTCAGCATACGGTAGTGTATGGGTGCAGAGTAGTTTAGAATTATCTCTAGTTTCTGAGGTATGGGAAAAACAGGATAGGGATCCCATCCTATTTAAGTTTGAAGAATTGGTTAGAGATCAAAAGATAGAGGTTTTCTCCCAAGGGGAGATGGTGTATTGTGTTATCAGGGTCGTCTATGTGTTCCAGGTGTAGATGACATGAGATAGCAGAATCTTGCAGAAGTGCATGGTGCGTGTTACTCTAGTCATCCAGGGTCCACTAAGATGTACCATAATTTATGGGAGATCTATTGGTGGAGTTGGATAAAGAGATACATTGTAGAGTTTGTATCTAAGTGCTCAACATGTCATCAGCTTAAGATCGCGCATCAGGAACCAAGTAGGTCTATGCAGGAGTTTAGCATTCCTACTTGATAGTGGGAAAAGGTAAACATAGACTTTGTGATGGGTTTGCCTCATACTTATAGTCAACATAATTCATTTTGGGTCATTATGGATTGGATGACAAAATAAGTTATTTCCTACTAGTCTATACCTCTTATTCACCCGAGGACTAAGCTAAGATCTATTTTAAGGAGTTGGTCAGATTGTATGGAGTTCCATTATCTATTATCTCAGATAGAAGTACGCAGTTTAGCTTTTATTTTTTGAAAGCATTTCAGAAGGGTCTTGGTACCCAAGTTCACCTCATTACAACCTTTTACCCTCAAACAGATAGTCAAGAAGAAAGAACCATCCAGATGGTCTAAAATGGTATAAGGAAAATGACCTCGATACATTCAGCCACATATGAAGTAATGGGAGGCAACTTGGGATTCTAGGCAAAGTGTTTTTTTTGTATATAGGCCTGCCTGAGCATATTTCCTCTGATATTATCGAGGTTACTAAGCTAGTCAAACTCAAGAAAGAAGATTCAAGTTGTTCATCCCAACTCTTTCGCAGAGGTACCTTCCCTTTTAATTGAGAGAAGGACTTGGAATTGACTCCCGTTGACTCAAGACTTTAGAAGACATGCTACAAGCGTGCACAATTGATTTTAAAGGTAGTTGGGATGATCATTTGCCTTTGATTGAGTTCGCATATAACAATAACTATCATTCCAACATTGAGATGGCCCCATTAGAAACATTTTATTAGAAAAGATGTAGGTATCCCATTGGTTGGTTTGAGGTAGATGAGGCTGAATTACTAGAGTTTGATTTGGTATTTGATACTTTAGAAAAAGCTCAATTGATTTGGGAAAGACTTAAGGTAGCTCAGAGCCAATAGAAATCATACGTATATGTGTGAAGAAAGGATCTCGGGTTCGATATTTATGATTATGTGTATTTGAAAATATCTTCTATAAAGGGAGTGAAGAGGTTTGTCTAGAAAGGGAAACTCAGTCCCCAATATATCGTTCTTACAGAATTCTCAACCATTTTGAAAAGGTAGCTTATGAGCTCGAGTTACCTTCAAACTTAGCTTTAGTATATCCAGTGTTTCAAGTCTTCTTACTTAAGAAGTGCATAGGTGACCGGCAGTTGTAATCCCTATAGAGGGCCTAAATATTCAGAATAGTCTCTTTACGAAGAGGTTCTAGTAGAAATCTTTGATTATCAAATTCATATACTGAGGAACAAAGAAGTACCTCTAGTCAAAGTTCTTTGGTGGATCAATCAATTGAGGGAGCTACTTGGGAAGTAGAGGAAAATATGTGGACCAAGTATCCTCACATCTCATCCGCAAAATCAGACTCATCCCAAGGTAATAGTTTTTCCTTCAAGCTACTCAGTTCCATGCTCAGATTTTCCTTTATAAACTTGGTACTAGTTACCATTGCTTATTTAGTTCTGTCTTTATGCATCAGATATGCATGTTCAGCATGAGAAACTCATCTTATCATGAATCCCAGTCTTGCATTCATGATTCATGTTCATCTATGTATTCATCCATTAGATATGTAGGTTCGATTTGAAATTTTAGCATATCAGTAGTGTCAGTTATGAAATCATGTTGTATTTGTGCATATCCAGTATCTAAATTTAGTCTATCAGTATTCTCATCTTAGTTAGTCTTATTCGAGGATGAATATTCCCAAGGGGGAGATATTGTAAGGCCCCACAGAATTCTAAGCCCAACTCAGTCTCTTAGAGCTTTATGAGGGGTCCTAGACTTAAAAATGTTTAGCTAAGTATTCATACTTAGAGTTATTTTAGCCTTTAGAAGTTGGCAATCCTTTTTCACGGCCCTTATGACTTTTAAATATCAATTCTTAGGTTGATTCATTATCAAAAATGTTAGTAGTTGTTTTCAGACAAGTTTTGAATTTTTCGAACCTTGTTTGATTCAAGTTTGGCAATCTCAACATGCCGCATCGCCTATCTTGTTGATAAATGTTGTTCCTAGTTTTAAGTTTCAAATTTCAATCAGTCGACTTGAACTAAATGCGGTACATTGACCATAACATCAAACCTATCGACGCCATGCATCGGCCTCTACGTTACTTAACCCATTTTCATTCATTTAAAAACCACATCCTTAGGGGTAATTGGGTCTTTTCCCACCTTATGTCAGCCCCCAAAACATGAGATTAACCCCCTTTAGAGGAAAAATCAATTCATCTTTCTCCAAATTTTTAAAAAAGCAAACCCTAGGACTTCCAATTCAAGATTCAGTCTTTACGAACACTTCATCATTCTTCACAAATTTGGATACCAAGGTATGCAAAGTGTTCATCCAAGGGTTTTCTTCCATCCTTAGAGTTGAAGAAACTGTTTTAAAATACATGTTAATTGATTTCATGGATTTCATGTTAGGTCTTGAATGTGTTCATGATTATGGTGTTAATGGTGATCTAATTCCATGATTTCCCCAAGTTTCATGCAAATTAGTTAATTGTGAATTGAATTTTGTGAACTTCATGGTGAACTCTTAAATTCCAAGTTAAATGTAGAATCCATGATATTACTATATGTTTACTGATATGGGAGATACTCATACCCAATAAGTTTTTGTCAAAATGCTTATGTGAATTGACTAGTCCAAGAATAACATGTTATTATGTGATTTCAATCATGCACAAACACATGAATATCAAGTGTTTGACAAAAATGTCTAAGTGAATGGATTGTTAGCAAGCTAGTACCATTATGCTTATAAAGTCATGCAGTGATGTACTATTCATGCTATCGAGTCATGGGGGTATTCAATGCCCAACAATTTAGTTGTATACCTATAGCCAGTGTCAGTTACAAAATATTATCAGTCATATCACAATTAGTAGTTCAGTAATAAGTTTAGAACTTAGTCACTAAACAGTTCTGGACTCAGTTAGAAATTTGTTTCAAACCCAGTGAACTCAGTTCAGTTCAGTTAGTTAAAAGGATTAATAACAATTCAGTCCAGCCTAGAATTGTTGGGAAATTAGTCTAGTGTCTATACAGTTGGTAGCATGATTCAACATCGAGTGAACCCAAGGATGGGGACTGAATTGTCTACATAGGGTATGATCCGTAGAAGCAGTCCTTGCATTCCAGAACTATGTAGTCAGCGTAGGTTGAGGCATCAACCTGACAGTTGATGGTTGATGAGGTGTTTTAACCTGCCTGTTGAGGGTACCACCATTCTCATTCAGAGCACCTTCCAGGTGAGGGTGACTCATCTTATCTTTACTCGTGGCATGGTACTGACATCATTTCAGCTGGGGTTACAGGTTGGACCCCAATCATTTCATAGAAGAGCATGTCGGTTGGATAATTCCCTCCAACAGTCCCAGTTTCAAATCCAGTTGCAGTATAGAAATCTGTTTACTTCTACCAAAATTAAGACTACCAGACTCAGTCACTCAACTCAGTACAAAACTTAGAAAAGTTCTACAACATCAGGACTATCAGATAGAGTCACTTAGTTATCAGTAATACAGTATCAGTAAACTCAGATTTTAGTAAACTAGAGATTCAGAACTAAGCATTTAATGTTACCATGATCTCAGTTACAGTTTAAGAATTCATGGATGTACTCTTTTTTAGTTATGATCATGTTATTCATTCAATTATTCTTCATGCATATGAACCCATGTATATAAGCCTACCTCATTTAGCATACCAATACATTCAAAGTACTGCCGCATACTTTTCTTTTTCGCTATGATATCTTATACCGTAGGTTCAAACGCATAGTCTCCTGATCGCTCTTAGCATTCTAGATTATAAGCAACAGGTTTAATGGTGAGTCCTCATAGTTCGAGGATGAAGTTATCATTTTAGTTGTCAGTATTCAGTTTATTTTAGTAGTCAGAGTTAGTTGGGAACTTTTCCCATTAACTGCATGTTTTAGACAATAGAGACTTTTTAGACTAGAGTATTTTTCAGACAGATGTTCAGTTTACAGTATTGATTTCAGTATTTAGTAATTGATTTTCTACTTTGAACATTATGGCTATTTCCACCTAAATTCTGCACTTAACAGTATTATTTTTCAGTTAGTGCTGCAGGTTCTAGTCATGGGTTAGCTAGTGATCCTTTGGGGTCGCTAGCACTGTGTAGCATCCTAGGTACAGATTCGCGGTGTTACAATAAATAATAAACTCACCCTGAAAGACTCCCCCTAAAAGTATAAAACCTGCTGCTAGTACTTCCTTCTGAGATACGACTCTTAATTTCTATAACCCCACTAGTCATCATATAATAACTTGAAAACTTAATAACTTAGAATGTTCATAAGTATCACCATACCCTGAGTTCACACCATCTACAATTTCAACTTTTATGTTTATTAGCTTAATCATCCAAATTTCAAACTTAGATTCTGACACTTAACATAGATATTACCAAAGATATAATGAACTATACTAACTTCATCCTTGAACACTCCCTTAATATTTACTATCCTTAACTTTACTTAGATTTAGCAATCATCACATGTTTACACCCATCTTGACAACATTCCTATCTCCCTAAACACATAATCTGCCTCTTTTCCTTTATAGACTACTAATACCACATCTCAAAATTTATACTTCTTTCCTAAACCATGAGAATTACCATGAAAAAAATACCTAATATCAATAAGATATAGCCCATAACTTAGTTGGTAAAAACATCATATACTACCTTACTAGCCTCATTCACACTTAACAACTAAAAGGTACTTACTAAGCACACCCGTTTTAAAAATTTAGAAATAATACAATCCCGCATCACCTTGGGCATACCACCAGATCATACTCACATCATCATACATAATTTTGTACCAATAAACTTAATTTTTTGTATAAACTATTTCAAGCCTAGTAGTTCACCTTACATTCAACTAGCCCCCTGGATATATAATATACTAAATTCAGATATCACCACACTACTCTTGTTAAAATTCTAGTATCATGCTTCTACTTTAGATCATATGCGGTCATAGGATTCTGAGAAGCAATTTGAGGGCACATATTAATTTGTCTTAGTGCACGATTTAATTTTTTGAATGAGAATGAACGCTCTCAATGTTTGAAAATTATGGTCAATAATGGGATACTAATCTCGAATGCAATCTTTTAACTGTCTATGAGGACTATTTGAGACAACTTTATCAGTAGGAATTTAAGCTTAACTATTTTTATTACCTCAAAAATAAGGTTGAGAAGGAATGAATGGAGCAAGACGAGAATATATATAAGTTTCTTAGAGAATATCTCTACATCATGATCTGAGATATGAAAGAAGGTAAACATTTCTTAAGTGCCCTGTTGCTTCTCGAAGAAAAATACAGGCATCTCAGTATCGATCTACAAGACTCTACTGGACATGACTTCGTAGACGACACTTGAACCTTGTACTTTGATACCAAGTTTGTAATGCCCCGAGACTACCCCCGGGATGTTACGGTGCTTAAACCACAAGTAATCCTAAGCTAACCATGTACTTGTATGATACTTGAGCAACTGATTTCAAATGAATATACAAGCTAAATTTCATGAGCAGAAGCATAATCATGAGAAAATCATAATAAATGTAATACTGATAAAGTCTAAAATATAATAAAAATAAAGAAACACTGGAATTACATGTTATGACTCAAACTGGCTATCAATGAAGCATTTACTATACTAACTATAGGTGGTGGGGACATGCCTCCAACTACCTCGAATCAAAACATAAAAATAATATTGGTACAGTACATGAACTACAACTGAATGGGGTTCCCAAAATAAAAGAACTCATCACCTACTAGCTGAAAGCTGAGAACTATATGACCCTAGTGTATAAGATACATTGGGTACCTACATTATGAAGGAATATATCCATAAAAACATATATGTGGTTAGTACTTTGGAATGTACAGTGTATATGGAGATATGCAGTAAGTCATGGAAATATTTAAAGCATGCCTTAAAAAATGAGAATATAAGTTATTTGCCGAAACATACATTTAAAAAATGGTTGTACCTAAAAATGGTAAGTCATGGTGAGATTTATAAATCATGAGCTTAAAATAATTCTATAAGCTGGGAAGTGGTAGAAACTTGAATACTATATTAAATCTTATGTAAAGTGGAACATCCTATAAAACTAAATTGAGGATCATATATTTGAACATGAAAACATAAAAATGTAAGATAAATGGAATACTGTTATGCCCAAATTATAACTCTGGTTAGAAAGTGTAAGTGGTCGCTGTCAAATATAGAACCCAACTAGGTTGGGTGTCGAATACCACAGGGAATACTGTGTTCACTAAGTGTTGTTGTTGTTATTAGACAGTTGATCGAAGGCTCCAAAATGGAAGGGGGTTTGATTTATCAATTGTAATTAAATGTTTGTCACAGAGAGTAATCCAAACATAGACTATATTTCAAGTAGTAGTTCAATAAGAGTATTCAAATTAGGATTATGGTTACCAAGATGCATAAGCATCTAGGGTTGTGAACTATTTTGGATTCCCAATGAATAATTTTAATTGCATCATTAATTGAATTCTATGACTCACTCATTAGTTTCTAAACCTAAAATGAGTAACTTATCCATTAATTTTTTCAAACTTAAGGAACATATTATTTATCCTACAATATTCTCACATGATTTGATTTGGTTAAGGAATCTACCCTCTATCCAAAGGTTAAAGTCTTTTGATTTGTGTAATCCCTTTCTTTTCCTAACAAACACTTTTATATTTGAACAAGTGTTCATCTTGGGCTAACTTTTCAAGTTTGCAACCAAAAAAAGTCATTAAAGTGAAGAAGGATTTATGCAATATCAATTAATCATGGGAATCTACTAGATTCACAACCCCTAATCAGCTATTCACATCAAGGCTCCCATAACCCTAGTTATGGGAGCTTAGCCACACATTTCCTTCAATGAAAGAGAATAAATCATTGTGAAATTCATCAAGTAATTTAGAATTAACTTATAAAATTCCCAATTGTGGTTCTTCAATCTCTAATAGAAAATATAATTAAGAAATCTTGATCCCAAATTCTAGAATAAAAATCAGAGAAAAAATATGTAGCAATTTCTTTGAAGTCCTGGAAAAAACCCTAGTGAAAGACAAAAGATGTCTAAATAAAACCTTAAACTAGGTATTTGTTTATTCCCCTATAAAAAGAATTTAAAATTTAAATAAAAGAAAATTTGTGTCTAATGTGACGGCCAAAGTGGTGGTTCGTTGCATGACTAAAGATCTACCATTTGGTCCGTCCTAGCTGATCCTGGATGGTCATTTTCTGGTTAAGACTAACGGTTCACATGATGGTCCATCGCACGACTGATTGTCCACTATCTCTACCATCACAGGTGGTTGTGGAGAGTCAGGTTCTGGATAATCTTGATGGATGGAGTGGTGGTCTATTGAAAGACTAATGGTCGACCAAGTTGGCCATTGCTGAGCCTTTCAAATTGCCTGGTTCTATTTAGTGCTGACAGCCGAAGTGGTTGTCCATCGAAGGACTGATGGTCCACCATATGGACAGTCACTGGGTCTTCAGCGTTCATGGGTTCTACCTCGATCTCACAGTTGAGTTGGTGGTCCATCGCAAAACTGACGGTCCACCATTTTGACCTTTAGATGTGTTTATCTGCTAATTTTCTGAGTCTTTTCCTTTAGTTAGCTCCTTACCCTGAAATACTAAAAACTAGCATTAAATGCAACCTTGGTTGCTTGAAAACATGAATTTTTCCTAAGAAAATGATGAAAAATGTTCTGTCAAAAGCTGAAACATCAACACACTCAACTTAAGATCATTGCTTGTCCTCAAGCAACTCAACATCAAATTTCAAATCTGAACAATACAATGACAGTCATTTACCACCAAACCAATTCTCACACAATAATTCACTTGTCATCCAAATCATATGGTCTAACATGTCAGAGTCTTAAACAATATTGTTTTAAATTCAATTCATCTACACATCATGGATACAAGTATCTACAGAGATAAGCTAAATTAAGTATGACTTAAGTTGCCCTCAGAGTCAAGGAAATCCACCACTCAATGTCATTTGTGGATACAAATTACAACTTTTTCATTCATTAAAGAAGTTGCAAACATAGAACATGCACCCATAGGCTTGCCCTTATCATACAATGCCCCCTTATACTTGAGTTCCAAGATCAAGTAGGTCTTTTGTAGGCTAGTTCTGAGGTATCAGGCTAGGTTCAGGGGGGATTTTTAGCAAAAGTGACTACAAGCTACGATTTAACTCTCTTTCCTACAAATTCTTCTTACCAATACCATTGCTTTGATTGCTCACTTATCCATTTCTTAACATTCATGCTCTACCATAATAGACCCTCTTTTTTTTATACAAGCATCAGCCACCTTCAACTTAGTCTGATGCCAAAAGTCAAAGTGCACATTGTCTTAACTAGACCGGGGCCAAATGCTCTAATTCAAATTCTAGACCAACTTTCCATTAGGTAGTTAACAGTCCCATAATAGCCTCCCTCAACTTAGGTTTTTTGCCTACGTTTAGGTACAGATTTCCCATTACTAGGACAGTGCCATACCTAGGAGTCAACAGTTGAAAAAGAGTTAACTAGAATATTTGGTGATGAAGATAAATTAACAACGGCTCAAAGAAGGGTTCAAAAATGGAAACTAATTTTTTGTGGGGTCAATTATTTTGGCTAAATAGACTAAAAGAACGAGGTGGCCTGCCATCACTTCCTATCCCATGAACTACAGAATAGCATCAATTGAACCAGGCAAATTCTAGGTACTATACTATGTAAAAACTAATACAAATACTCTCACACACAGTGGAAACTGAGTCACGCCCATTCTATTATTCTTAATATTTTCATCACATATCACGTATATTTACAGGGTAATTCCAATTAAAGATTCACTAATAGTTGATCATATATTCTAGGAGACAAAAGTAAACAATTAAATGGAAACCATCATAGTTAGATGCCAACATCATTCATCATACGTATTCACCAAAAGACACTAAACAAAACAACACTTTTATTTCATGGGCCAACTTTGGCAACATAACAAGACTTAAAAAAAGGAAAAATGCAAAATTTGAAGTTAAGCCTAAACATGCCGCTTCTTCTAGATAGCAGATTATAAGGGTCCAGAATGTCGGCAACACAACCCCCCATGGTATAAGTAGCCCACCCCCATAGAAAAACACATGCATTATCCTTAAATTATTAAAATAAAGTACAAAGAAATGGGTATACTTTTATTTGTATCTCATTCATTTGAGGCTTCGATGAAGTATGGTTAGGATCCTAATCACCTGCTGTAATTTTGACCCTCTATGGTGGTAGGGTTACTCAAAACCTCACCCTCCTGGATTGGAAGATTCATCTCCTAGACTAATGTTGAACTTTACCCCTAGCTAGGGCAACACTAGTAGATACTCATATTGTTTCATCTGCTTCTTTCTCCATTCTCTTTTCTTCATCCTTCCTTGATTTCTTTTGAGATATCTTTAGATCATGCCTTTCAAATTTCTTCGTTGCTATTTCTGCTGTCTTTCTCCTTTTTTCTTCTCTCCTTGCAGCTCACTCATCTATCTGCTAATTTTCTTTGTCCTTCACGAGCCTCCCTATCAGATCCACAATACCTTTATCATCATCACTTACCACTAATGTTGGATCAAAAATAGGCTTCTTTGATTATCTTCCGTTCAACTCTGCTATAAACTCTGCTATATTATCTTTGGCTTGCTCAAATTCGGCCATGAGCTTTGCAAGATTAGGGAGGGATAGTTCATCTAGCGTTTTATTGAGGCAGTGCGCTATGTTGTCCATTCTCACCCGAGTATTTTGGAATAGAAGGATTTCCTCAGCTACAATTCATCATCAAAAGGCTTAAATTTTTGACGCCCATTTATCTAATTGTCTCTGAAATCTCTTTTGCAGCTTTACTAATTTTGCAAAATTCACCTGTGTCAACCTGTATTTGGAAAATTTTTCTCCACCCAAAGATTGTGTAGAACCTAACCTTGCAGAAGTAACTGGAGGCACATATTCTAGTGGAACATAAGTGGTGATGGGCAACGACATACCTATGAGAAATTTTGTAGCTTCAGGAGCTGGTGTAGATTAAGTATGGTAAGCTGGAGGCTTGGTGACATGCATCTTAAACTTTGAGTCATATTTCAACTTCTCAATGTCCTATTTATGTGTAGACGGGATTTCATTGTCAACCCCACGGATCAAGGGCATACCAGCTTATTTGCATAACTAACTGATTAAGAAAGGGAATGACAATGCACTACTTATTTTATGTGCCCTGACAAACATATCATCTAAAATAATCTGGAAAAAGTTAACTTCCAAACCTAACACCAAGCTTGCCACTAATACGGCTCTGTGCATATCAAAATTCCTTTCACCTTTTGTTGGCATCAGCCTTAAGCAAACAACAGGCCACCAGAACATAGCCTTGAAGCTAATGGAATATTTTGCAATTCTCTCTCATGGATTAGTCAAACAAGAAGGGTTACTATCATCAATAAATAATAAAGCCACCCAAGGCCTCTTAGTGGATGCAGTTCTCAACATATACTCAGGATCAGGTATAGAATAGGGAGCCTTGTACTCTAGGCCAAACAATATCCTACTGATTGTTCAGGATGAAATATCAATAGTGACTCCTCAGATAGGTATGGACTCTCTGTTTGGCAAGCTTGCAACTGATGTCCCTTTTAGACAATCCTTTTCTACTAGAGCAAGATAATTGGCAAAGAATTCTTTTACCTAATTTTGTTGATACACTCTTGGGGTCCTGCTCATCCATGCTAGTTCATACTTATTTAAATGGCATTCCAACTCAGGATATTCATTTAGCTCCATTGTCACAATCTGATGTTCCTCTATAAATGGCCTTTTTATCCCTCTTTTGGTAGGTGTCAATTGATCATAGAACTTTTATCTTGCTACCTCTATCTTCAATCTAATCGCTTCTCGAACTTTAGGATCCTTATGCTTGATTATGTTAGAATCCCCTAGTTCAGTATCCATATCAGTCGCTTTGGTTTGCTCTCCCATATTAGTAGCCTCTGTTTCTCCCTGGACATGCTCAGGTTGATTTCTAGCAACTGTTGCCTCATCTGGGCTTGAGATGGTGCTGCTAGTACTACTGTCAATCTCCTTTTCAGATTGGGAGAGCATGGGAGTTTCCTTGCCATGTTTCCTGGTGTTATAGGCAAGTGCAGATTCGCCTCTACCACTTTGAGATTTTCCTCCTCTGGTTGGTGGCATTTTGTGATCCATATTGCTTGGAAAAAAATTAAAGAATTAGTTCATAGCACAAAAAAACATAAAAAGTGAAAATTTTTATTTTACGGACACACTGGTTGTCCATCAAGTAATTGGTGGTCCACCAGCTGATCCGTCAGGTCCTATCCAGAAGGCCTAAAATTTTAGAGTGTTTCGACAGTCAATATGGTGGTCCATCGCAAAGTTGATGGTCTATTATTGTGGCCGTCTCATCTTAACCAGTGAGTGCCACTTCTGGGGTCCGTACGACGGTCAATTTGGTGGTCCGTCTCAAAGTTGACAGTCCACTATTTTAATCGTCTCACCCTCTTCTTCGAATTTAGTTCTCAATTCTACATTTATTCGAGCACTTACTGAGCACATCATGTTTTTTGCACAACTTTACACTAGTTTCATAATTTTGCATGCTATTTCTTGCATTTAAACATATGAGTTACTCAGACTTCACTCAATAGTGCATATTCAAGCTTCCAAACTTACAACAACTCAAAAGCAAGAGAATAACACAAGAAAAAATTTTAATGAACAAACCACTAAGTCATTTCATGTTTTTGTAATTCAAAAAGAGAAGGTTGGTGCTTATACTTTGATGTTGCAGTAGCTTCTTTCCTACTTGCTTACAAATTACACAATCAACTACAACTCTAGTAATTTACTTTCAATATTTATTGTGATGAAGATAAAGAAAAGAAATGAGTTTGCTTAAATAGAACAAAAAGAAGTAGATGGAGAGTCGTAAGAAGATCAAATTCCCTCAGATTCTTTGAATACAAAGGAATTTGGTAAGTTGAAGAAGTTGAAAAAGGTACAATGTATGTAACCACTCTCTTACCTCTTTAAAATAGCTTATCCAATAACGGGTCACTTAAACTAAATCTCAATTTCACCCGACCCGACCCATTCCTAGGGTAATTTCGACGGCCTCAGCAATGGTCCGTCGGACGTACAACAGACCACCAATAGGGTCGTTACTTCAAACTAGAATGTGGTCACTTTAGCTTACTTGCGAAGGTCAGTTTGACGGTCCACCAATTTTCTTATGGTCTACCACTTTGACCGTTGATCCTTACCAGAACATAGGCCACCAGCTTGATTTTCGACGATCGATGTTGTGGTCCCCCAAATTTGTGATGGTCCACCAATTTGACCATCAACTTTATCCAGTGAATGAACTTTTCATCATTTTTGCGATGGTGGAAATGGTGGTCCGTCAGATGACTGGTAGTCCACCGAATTGACCGTCACTTTTGTTCCAGTTGCTCCAATTTTTACCCTCTTTTTTCCAGCTTTATTTGTTCTTCTTTTTGCGGCAATTTTGAACTTGCACACTTCACAAACATATCAACAATGCACTAGAACAACAAAATATTTGAATAGTTCTTTACAACAACACACTGTGGGTTGCCTCCCACTGCACCTGATTTATTATCGCGGCACCACTCAGATATATCGATTACTCAGGCTTCATCAAGATAGACAAGATCAATACTCCTTATTGAGTCCATTGGACCGATATATAGTTTCTCACATTGCCCATTTACCTTGAAGACATTTTCGTCTTTATTTTCAAGTTCCACTACCCGAGATGAGTAGACTTGACTCAATTTAAATGTGACGGACCATTTTTATTTAAGCTTACCTAGAAATAGTTTGAGTTTGGAGTTGAACAGAAGCACTAAGTCACTTCTCATGAAATCCCACTTTTAAATCCTACAATCGTGGTACTTCTTCATTCTTTCTTTGTATAGATCATCTCGATCATAAGATCCAAGATGGAACTCGTCCATCTCATTTAGGTACCCCAGTCTCATATTCGCTGCCTCATTCCAATTCAAGTTAAGTTGCTTCAGTGCCCACAACACTTAATGTTCTGGCTCAATCAGCAAATGGTACGCCTTACCATAAACCAATTGGTATGGTGACATGTCAATAGGTGTCTTGAAAGCTATTTGATATGCCCATAAGGCATTCTCTAGATTCCTAGATCAATCCTTCCTGCTAGCATTTACATTCTTAGCAAGGATAGCTTTTATTTCCCGATTAGAGATTTCTACCTGCCCACTGGTTTATAGGTGGTATGGTGTAGCCACTTTATGCTGCTTAACTCCATATTTTTCCAAGGTAGCTCTAAATATTTTGTTGCAAAAGTGAAATCCTCCATTACTAATAATAGTAAGTGGTACCCCAAAGCCAGAGAAGATGTTTCTCCACAAAAATGTAACAATTCTTTTCCCCTTATTATATGCTAGAGCCACTGCTTCAACTTATATTGACACGTAGTAAACAGCCACTTATATGTACTTCATCACAAATGATCTCATGAAGGCCCCCATGAAATCAATGCCCCAGACATCAAATAATTCTACCTCCAGCATTTTAGAAATTAGCATCTCATGGTCCTTTGAGATGGACCCTTGCCTTTGACATTGGTCACGCCTCTTCATGAACTCGTAGGCATCTCTAAATAAAGAGGGCCAAAAGTTGCCACTCTGAAGCACTTTTCTTATGGTCCGATTACCTGCATGGTGACCTCTAACTGGGGAAGCATGACTCACTTCTAGTATACTCAACATATCTACTTCTGTGATGCACCATATAATAATACTATCCATAAATAACCGAAAAAGATATGGCGCATCCCAGAAGTAATGGTTCATATCATGGAGAAACTTTTTCCTTTGATGAAAGTAAAGATTATCTTGAATCACCTTGATCACCACATAATTTGCAAAATCAGCATACCAAGGTATTATATCCATAACAGCAACCAAGATTTCTTCATCAGGAAATGTATTATTGATGTCAAGTTCATCTCTAGCTACTTGCTACCCTTCAGTGGTCCGCAAATTAGGTTTTGCAACCCTTCTGATCTTTGACTTCAAAGTAAAACTCTTGAATCCACAGTATCTATCTAATAAACCTTAGCTTCACATCTTTTTTGTCAATAAAATATCTCAAGGTTGTATGGTCTGTGTGGACCACCACCTTGGTTCCTAGCAAATACGCTCGAAACTTTTCAAAGGCATAGACCACTGCAAGAAGTTCCTATTTTGTGATGGTGTATTTCTTTTGAGATCTATTCAGTGCTTTGCTGTCATAAAAGATTGGATGAAATAATTTATCCTTCTTTTTTCCTATCATAGCTCCAGGGCAACACGGCTTCCATCATACATGATCTCAAATAGTTTTGACCAATCCAGTGCAACAATGATAGGAACGTCAACCAACTTCCCTTTAAGGCATTTAAATGCCTTCAAGCAATCATAATCAATCGAGAATTTGACTTCCTTCTCCAAAAGTTTGCAAAGGGGGTTTACAATCTTTAAGAAGTCCTTTAAAAACCTCCTATAGAAGCCAGCATGACCAGGGAAACTTCACACCCTCATTACTAAAATAGGAGGTGGATGCTTCTCTATAACCTTAAATTTAACTCAATCAACTACAATCCTCTTTGCTGAAATTTTCTGTCCAAGAAGAATGCCCTCTTTCATCATGAAGTGGAATTACTACCAATTAAGCACAAGATTGAACTCATCACACTATTGAAGGTCCCTACTCAGATTCAACAAGCAGAGCTCAAATGAATCACCGACAATTGAGAAATCATCCATAAATACCTCTAAGTTGTCTTCAATCATATCAGAGAATATCGACATCATGCACCGCTAAAAAGTGGAAGGTTAATTACACAACTCAAAAGGCATCCTCTTGAAAGAAAATATGCCATATGGACACGTGAATGTCATCTTCTCCTAATTTTCAGGAGCAATAGAATTTTATTTGTAACTAGAATACCCATCTAAGAAATAGTACCAACTTTTTCTTGCTAGCTGATCAAGCATCTGATCCATGAAAGGCATGGGGAAATGGTCCTTCAGTGTGCACGAGTTGAGTTTTCTATAATCCATACACACCCTCCACCTAGTAACAATCCTGAGTGGGATCAACTCATTCTTCTCATTAGCCATAACTGGCATGCCCCTTTCTTGGGCACGCACTGAATAGGACCTACCCACTTGCTAATTAAGATGGGATGTACCACTACATCTAGAAACTGGATGATTTCTTTCATCACCACCTCTTTCATAGGTGGTTTTAGATAACGCTGATGCTCATTAGTCAGGACACAATCCTCCTCTAGCTTAATTTTATGTGTGCATATATCAGAAGGAATACCAATAATGTCTGCAATCGTCAAACCAACGGTCCTCTCATATCTATTAAGAATAGAGATAAGGACTTCCACCAGTTGCTCACCTAAGTCATCTGCAATGATAAAAAGTAGTGTATTTCCATTTCCCAGGAACACATACCTTATATTACCGGGCAACTCTGTCAGCTCCAAAGTAGGGGTTCTTTAATAGACAGCTTGACTGGTGGAGTTGGAGAATTTTTCAAGTCCAAATCCAATTTGTTAGGTGCATAAGAATAAGATCCGATGCATGTCAAGGCACACACAGTCTCCTAATAATCTTCAATACCGTCTTGATCAAAATTCATTAATACAGCAGCTAAAATCTCCATAGTAAATTTTTATTCTATAAGTACTTCCTGCTCCTCCTTATAATAAACACCCACAATAGAAAATACACCATATATTTATGTTGTTTCATGGACTTACATACATCGAACCGAATTACTTCATCATTAAGCCTGAATAGTAGCTTATTTGCCTTTAGCTCAATAAGTACACTCCTGATTGTGAGAGCCATCATTTCGGGGATTCTGAACTGTATCACTTGGAAAAATTCCACTCTTCCTCTGATTTAATGCTACTGATAGTTGGATCATTTGCTGCTCAAACTACTTGATAGATGTAGAGTGTGAGTTTACCAACTAACTCATAGAAGACAAATCACTCTTCATAGTGGTCACCCCAGAGTTGGTAGTCTCAACTCCCTTTAATAATTTCTCCATCATGTCCTCCATGGACATCTTTCCAAAGCTAGTTACACTATTATCTCTCCTTCTAGGAGGTACATATAGTCGACTCCTATCATTTTTCTGTTCCAGTTCCCTTGGTCTCTATCCTTGTAACCAGCTTTATCATAATATTTCCGACCTTGATTCCCTTGGCTATTGCCATGGAAACCCCCACTAGTTTTTTAGATAGTTTGCCTCTTTTTCCGAATCAGAGTTAGCTCTTTCTTGGGATACAACAGTTTTCACATTCTTTATTTTTCCAGACAATAGATACTTCGACACCAAATGCATCTATGTTTTTAAATGTGTCATATCCTGATCATTTTCTTCCTCCTTCTTGCATTGCTCTGTAGTCATACCACCAGAGACAGTAGGTATTGTTACCATAGAATCCCTAGTATGCCATGCTCTACTCTATTTGGTCATCCGATCAAGCATCTCTGAAGCCTCTAGAAAAGTGAGGTCAACAAACGACCCCCGTACAATATTATCCTCAACTGGCTTCGTAATAGACTTTAATACCGATAAAGAGTCTCTATCAAATTAACATCCATCATTTTCGGGTTGGAGCATTACATCAGCTTCTTTTTAAACCTCTCCCAGGTCTTATGAAGAGCTTCAATAGGAATTTGTAGGAAGTTACTGATTTTATCCCTCAACTGTACCCTCCTGGAGGGTGGAAAAACCTTTCTATAAAAGCCTTTTTCAACTTTCTCCAGTTGGTTATAGAGTCGGGAGCCAGTTCATTTAGCCATAGTGTCGCCTCCCAGATAGAGACAACATAAACAAGCATAGGTGGATAGCATTCTAACCTACTCCTGGACTATCAAAAGATTTTAAAATGGTGAAAAAATTCACCAAATTCATGTTAGGATCATCTCCTGGAAGACTACCAAACAACCCCTTAAGATGAAGAAGTTGAATTATCGTACTGGTGATATTAAATTTAGCTCCTGGTGCTAGAGGTGGAGGAATGACAGCTCCAGTTGTACCCACTCCATCCATTCCATTTTCATTACCGTTCTAACTAAACTGCATTGATTGATGCTCTTTCCTTGACATAAAGGGGAAATTACTATTTACATTCCGATTCACTAGTGCAACCACATTCTCTGCACACCCTGGATTAACATGATCTAACAATTCATCATCCCCCAAATCATCATCATTGGGATTAGGATGAAGTGTTTGCTGGCTGTCATTCTTTTGATTTAATTGGGCTCTAGCCAGAGCGGCTAGTATTTCTTCATCTTGGGGATCTTCCATTTTGCCAAATAATTGTGGTTCCAAATGTATTAGTAATAATGGTGCACCCAATCTCATTGTACTTAGAAAACACAATAACTCTCCTACACAGAACAAAAACTAAAAACAAAAGTAAAATTTGGGAAACTTGACCAAAGGTTAATTAATAGGCAAAAACTTAATTGACAACTGTATTCTCCGGCAACGGCGCAAAAATTTGATACGCCTAAATTACAAATCTCATTAGAAATTAGAAACGGTCACTGTCAAATATAGTACCCAACTGGATTGGGTGTCGAATCCTATAGGAAAACTGTGTTCACTAAATATAATACTGATAATGTCTACAATATAATAAAAATAAAGAAAGAATAGAATTACATGTTATGACTTTGACTGACTATCAATAAAGCCTTTACTATACTGACTGTAAGTGGCTAGGACATACCTCTAACTAACTCAAATCAACACATAAGAATAATATTGATATAGTACATGAACTACAACTGAATAGGATTCCCAAAATAAGAGAACTCATCACCTACTGGCTGAAAGTTGAGAACTGTATGACCCTTGTGTATGAGATACATCAGGTACCTACATTATGAAGAAATGTATCCACAAACACATATATGTGGTCAGTACTTTGGAATGTACAGAGTATATGGATATATGTACTAAATCATGGAAATATTTAAAGCATGCCTTAAAAATAAGAATCTAAGTTATCTGCTGAAACATACATTTAAAAAATGATTGTACATAAAAATGGTAAGTCATAGTGATATTTATAAATCATTAGCTAAAAATAATTCTATAAGTTGGGAACCGGTAGAAACTTGAATACTATATTAAATCTTATGTAAAGGCTAACATGCTATTAAAATAAATTGAGGATCATATATTTAAACCTGAAAACATAAAAATATAAGATGAATGCAATACTGATACACCAAAATTACAACTCTCGTTAGAAAGTGAAATCGGTAGTTGTCAAATATAAAATCTAACTGGGTTGGGTGTCGAATCCTACAGGGAATACTGTGTTCTCAAAGTGTTGTGGTTGTTATTAGATAGTTAATCAAAGGCTCAAAAATGGAAGGGGGTTTGATTTATCAATTTTACTTAAATGCTTGTCACAGAGAGTAATCAAAATATCGACTGTATTGCAAGTTTTGATTATAATATTAATTGAATTCTATGACTCACTCATTAGTTTCTCAACCTAAAATGAGTAATTTACCCCTTAATTCATTCCATCTTAAGGAACATATTATTTATCCAACTATATTCTCACATGAGTTGATTCGGTTAAGGCGTCTACCCTCTATCTAAATTGATATAGACTAAGTACTGACCGAAACTGTGGGAGCTATTATGTAACCAACATAAACCATGTGACCTATCATGGATTCCAATGTCTAACCTACCTTGAGGAGGTCTATTCTATCCTGGCCATCGGAATAGAACTTGAACTGGAGTGATCACTAAAATGGGCCTATATTTAGCAAGGAGGACACTATATTGCATGGTCCCTAAGCCTATAGTGGCACATATTTTCTAGGAAGTAGGCTGGTTGAACCCATATTTTCCTCTCAGTGCTAAATCCTACTCCCAACTAAAAGACACTAAAATACTAACTGGTATATATATTGATAACTTATAAGTTCAGGACATGATATTTTAAAAATAACATTGCAGGCAGAGTTTGACTTAATCATAAAAATGTAAGTTGATAGTGTTCATGGTCATAAAAAATCGAGTATAACTATTGAATAATGAGTTGACTAAATTATTGCTTGGAAGGTCTGAAATGTAAGTAAACACATAGGTATCGGGTGTTCATAACCCTCGAGGACTGAATGATTAAAAAATTCAATAACAACACTTGAAACAGTGACATACAATCCCAATTCAATGACCCAAAACATAATACGTGTCACAAAACTGATAAAGTTCATGAATTTGAATATATAAATATATTAAATTAGGAGGATAATAATGTCACATGGTTTGACTAATAATTTTATAGTTTGACATGGGGGTAATTGAATATGACATATGTAGTTGAAATTTAAAGCATGAATTAATGTAATTTTCATGGAGAAAACATGTTGACATGGATTGAATTAAAATTTCATAGATGACATGGATTAAAGAAGTCTAAAAATCCTTATTTGTATAAAAAGGGGATTTTTGGGACTCAATTGGTGGAAGGAACCCATCGATGAAACCCCATATAACTATACTTATTGATTTCATGAAGGAACATTTGAGTTGGGAACCCTTGAAAATGAATTATTGAGAGAAACCCTTATTTTGGTGTTCTTGAGAGCTTGTGAGAAAGAGGAATTCACTTGTTCTTGGAGAAATTTTAGTGTTGTAATAAAGAATGAGGGATTTAGGGTTATTTTGTCTTTTTATTCATCATTAAAAAAGTTTAAACTGCATTGTTTTGGGTTTAAAAGAGTGGGAAAAGACTAAAAAATCCCTTAGGTACTGTCTGGAAATCGCATGGAAGCTGCTCTGATGATTTTGGCCATGAATCATAAGATTTCAATACGAGTTGTGTCTTGAGTCATCACCAGGATCTTAGATTTAGACCCCTACTGTAATGCCCCACAAGTACACCCTGTATATCACACAGTGCTTATGGTCCCAAGGGACCACAACCTAACTCATGACTGGTAACTGTTGTGAGCATTGAATATTATACTTATAACAAAGAGATCATGTGCAAAATTTAACATAAAATGCCATAAGGTTTTAAATACTGAAAAACAATGTTGAATCATAAGACTGAAAGCAAGTATCTAAAAATTGATAAAAATTGATAACCTAATTGACTATCTTACTATTTCTAAAAGCCTCTAATTGACTGAGGAGTTGATGGGACAAACCCATAACTAACTCCAACTGACCTACTGAACTGAAATACTGAAATAGATAGAAACAGTCCTTGATTTATGAGGACCCACCACTGTTGATGCTGATGATACATTGGAATGTTTAAGAATAGTCTTGATCCTGAGCATACGAACCTATGATATAAGACATTATAGCGCAATAAATGAGTATGCAATCAGTACTTTGAATGTATTGGTATGCTAGATGATGATAGGTTGTTATGCATGGGTTATGTTCATAAGTAATAACTGACTGAATCAATAGCATAAGGTAGCTAAATAACTGATATGAATGCATGAATGTTGTAAAATCTGAGAATGCATGACCAAGCATATAAGAATCTAAAATATGATAACTGAATTACTGATAACTGTATTCTATGGTCAAGCAAAAAAAAACTGAACTTTGTACTGAATACTGAATTAAGAATATGGGTGGTATCATTTTACTGACATGCCCCAAAGCTGAGCTGATTGGGGTCCAGCCTCTGCCAGTTGGAAGGGTGCCAATACTATGCCACGGGTACTAACAATGGTTATGTCAACCCTAAACTAGCAGGAAGATGTATTGTCAACTCTAAAATAATAGAAAGACTTATGATATATGTGTCAACCCTTAACTAGTAGGAAGATATCTCAAACCTATGCTCGCTACGTAGTTATGTAACTCTGGGATTGCTACTAACAGTCAAACCCTATAATAAAAGGAATGCTCTCTTCCCTGGGTTCGCTCGGTGTTGAATCCTACTACCAACTGGACTGACACTGATTAAGGGACTGAGCTAAGATTAACTAAAAAAAAAATAACTCAGATTACTGAACTAATCTAAGTTTGACTAATATGATAACTAACTAAACTGATAATTCTCATACATGTCTGAAACTATTATGAAAATACTTAGACTAAGTAAATAGCTAAATTTTGTGTATTCCTAACCTCAAGACTCGATAACAATAACAACAGGGCCAGATTAAAGCTTTGAAACCATAGAAGAAAATTATTGTTCACAATTATTCACTTAAGCATTTCATCAAACACATGGGAGTCAAGCCTTTATCATAGGGGTGTTTTAAAACATAATAAGATAGCAAGATCACATGACCAAATCATAAATAAGGGTTTTATTCTGAATTTGCATGAACATGATATGGAAACCACAATATTTAAAATATACTATAATGCATTCCAAGTGAAAACCATTGAAATCATAACTTCAAATCAAATCGCTAAGGTAAAGATAAACATACTTCAACTTTCAAATGTTTAAGGGTTGTTTTTATCAAAACTCTTGAAAAAGTAATACAAGATCGAATTTTATAAGATTTTCATGGAGGAATTTTATTGTAAACATGTAATTTCACAATAAACATGTAATAAGTTGTCATTGTTGAAAACTCAATCATTTCGGCATTTCATCAAAACACATGGGGTCACGTGTTAAAGCATGAGAATAGTTAAATCATGTGATAATAACATAATTTAAATATGAAAATCATGGTTTAAGGATTTACATGCGAATATCATCCTTCAAACGTGTCAAAGGCTAATTCCAACAAAAACAATTTGTAAATATGATATAAAAATCAAAATTCATGAAAATTTGTGGATATCATTCACAATAACATGTAAAGATCAAAACTTTAAACTTGAAAATGGATTTTTGGAATCCATGGGTGAAAAAGGACCTATATATGAACATCACACATACCTTAAAGCTTTAATCTTGAAAGAGAAATAGTTTTTCTTGAACGTTCTTTGAGTGGGAGGCAATATTTCTTGGTTTTCTGTAAAGAAGGGCTTGAATCTTGTTCTTGGGATAAGATCTTGAGAGAAAAACCTAATCTTGTTGTTGAGAGTGTATTATAGTATTTTTAGATGTTTAAATAATTACTTGGGGTTAAGAGAGAGGAGTTAATACATCTAGTACTTCATAAAAACATTTTAAAGTGATTAAGGATGGTTTAGGGGTGTGAAATGACTTCAACATCCTTGATCTAAGTCAAAACGAAGTGGTTTTTTCACTTGGCAATGGGTTAGGCGGTTCCAAATCAATTGCTAAAGGCATGTTGGGCGACGCCTAACCAATCTCACACCCATTCTAGTAGCCTTAGGTGATTGTTAGGCAAGACACACCTCTTTGCATGGCCATAACTTTTTTCTCTAGTATCGAATTAAGAAAAAATTGGTATTGTTGTAAAGCTAATTTGATTATCTACAATTTAGTGGGTCTTAAGCTGAAATATTCCACATATATCAAAAGTTAGACACGTTCAAAGTAGACTCTTATAGAATCGAATACAAAACTTTGGATGAATCAAATGCTCTTAGCTCCACTTTGTTCCAAGTGATTCTTATGAATATTTTTTAACGCCCTGCGTCTGCACCCCAAATGTCACACGGTGATTACGACCCCAAAGGATCACAAGATAACCCATGATTGGTACTTGCTATGAGCATTGAATAGTAATACTGAAAGCATATGCAGAAATAATCTAAAAATGCCATAAAGTTCATAAACTGGAAATAAAATACTAAATACTGATGGTAATATTAAGTATAACTGATAACAATATTTGAAAACTGAATAACTAACTGTGCTGGTCTGAAAGACTTTAACTGTCTAAATATGGAATTGATGGGACAGGTCCCCAACTAACCCCAACTAAATTGACTACTAAACTATTTAAGTAATGATATAAATAACTTTGTCCTCTAAATATAAGGACTCACCACTATATTTTTTGCTAATAGCCTGAGCTGCTTAGTACGGTCAGGAACCTGAGCATCCAAATCTATGATGTGAGACATCATAGTGTAAAGAAAGAGTATGCGTCATTACATGGAATGTAATAGTATGTTAAGTAAGGTAGGCTGAGATACTTGGGTTTATATGCAAGAGATGATAATTTCTTGAATAAATATCATGAAGTAACTGAAAGAGTATAAATCCAAAACCATAACCGCCAAACATACTGAACGTGTGATACTATGCATGTAAAACTATAATTGCTGAATATTCTGATTATGCAATACTGTGCATGTAATTTTTCATCATGTATCTGAGATTTATACTGAAACTGAATATTTAATTTTGATGGCTATATAACTGATATTAGATAGCCATTGCTTTGTAGAACTATTTGAGTTCTTTACTGAATACTAAGACTAAAACTGTAACTATGGGAGTGTTCATCTAACTGACACACCCCGATATAGACTAATAAGAGGACAACCTGTGACCTTACTTGGAAGGATGATAGAAGCTAACCACGGGATACTAACAAAGTTGGGTCAACCCTAATCTGATAGGAAGACTTATGAAATATGTATATATGATCGTGTCAACCCTAGTCTGGCAGTAGGATGACTTACCCTATATTGGTTATGTTTTTCTATAACACAGGGATTGCAACTAAAGGTCAAACCCTCTACTGGCAGGAATGCCCCAATCCCTGGGTTCGCTCAATGAATCCTACTACCAACTGAATGGATATTGAACTGATAACTAGACTGTTCTAGGCTTGTCTGAACTATTACTAATCATATTGACTGACTAAATTGGAATGAGGTGACTGAGTTCTGTTAACTTGACTGAGTAATACTTTTCTTGACCTTTACTGGGACTATTTTATGGCTACTGCAACAAAGTAAAGAACTACTTTTTGTGTAATGAATACCTCCTGGACTTGATAGCATTAATAATAGTAAGACATAGCAATTCTTAAGAACATTACAATAGTCAATTGTTCACAATTCAATAACTGAGATAGTTCGTCAAATACTTGGAAGTCATTAACTTGTACAAAAATGAGAACACATGCTAACATATCCTAATTACACTATTCAATTCACATGGACATTTTATCAAACACTTGGAAGGCATAGCTTTAAGATGGAAGTAGTTAAACATGTAGTAATAGCATTAGCTCAATACTAAAATCACCAATGGATCACAAATGCACAATTAATTCACTTAGTCATTTTGTCAAACACTTTGGAGGCATAACTTGTTCTTGGGCATGAACAACATGTCAATGTATCATGACTATAACAACCAATTAATAATTCAAGGGTTTGACATTGGAATTACATCCATCACAAACATGCTATCTTATATTCATGAAACTGGCAACTAATTCTTTAATCAAAACCCATACAACAACATAAACATGAATACAAATCAATTTGTGCATGTAAATCGTTAGTCTATTAACGTGAAATTTTAAAAGAGTCCTTGAACTCCAAGAGTGGAAGAAAACTTAAGGATGAAACACTAACATACCTTGATTCTTGAATTCATGAGAATTGGTGGTGAACTCTTGAGGCTTGGACTTGAATTTGATGAACCTACGCTTTCTCTTGAGAGAATTTTGTGAAATAATGAGTGAGTTTGCCCTATGGGAGGCTTGATTTTGTTTATGGCTGAATAATGTAGTGGGATTAATATCATGACAATTGTATTAACACACAAATCATGGGATTAAGGTTTTACACACATAGCAACAATGGTTCAATTTATCGCTCAAAAATACATGGGTGTTACACCTACTATTTTGGTTACGACACCTCATGACAACTCGTATGGCCTGCATACAAATCATCCTTTGGAATCATAACCACTATCATCTTTGACGGTGCTTCAGTAACCTGGCCATAACTTTTCATCCTAATATTGGATTAAGGTAAAGTTGGTATCGTTGGAAAGATAATTATATGATCTATCTTTTGGTGGGTCTTGAGATTAAAAATTCTTCTTAGAAGAATGTAATGCTTATTTTAATCTGAAAATAGTCATATTCCTCATTAGAACTTAATTACTAAGGGATATTTTGACTAGTTTATAAGTTAGGAGCTATTTGGGATCTTAATATAGGTCTAAGTCACTTGTAAAGATACAAAAATATGAGGATTGATTCTTGGATCCTTTACTTGTAAAGATATGATTCTTTATAATGACTCGTAATGTATGGATATGAGTCGTATGCTAGAATTGTAACCACTGTGTTTAATTCTTGGATTATATACTGTGGTGACCACAAATCCTTCCGTATGACTCATAGCCGCTAGTTAATAGTTGTAATGAGTAGTTATAGTCATTAGAATTGGGTAGAGGGATTCACTAGAGTGGATACAGCTCACTCATGATGATTCGTCATGAGTGGTTATGACATATTACCTTGATCCGTAGCCATACTAGTTTATCAGGCCCTTAAGGGAAATCTTACATAACTTTTTGCCAGGACCTCGAATTAAGACGAGGCTTGAAACATTGGAAAACTAACTTCATGGGTTATCTTTTGAGAGGTTTAGAACATGAAAACTTTGGGCATTATATGAGTGGCACCTAGACAAACCCTTTTGTGGGAGAACTATATAATTCAGACTACTTAACCAAGCACTAATAGAAAATTCAAAATAAGCTAAACACTTGATATACTAATCTAATGTCATAAGTATTTAATATTAAGAGCTGGTAATTAAAATGAATATCGAAAACAACCCATAGAATCTGAAAGTTATTGCACCAAAACCAATAGAAATGTTAATGAAGAGGTCTAACCCTAAAACAACTAAAAATATTCAAGTCTGAAATGATGGACCAGAAAACTAAGTAAACGACTAATTTTTGGGTAATGAATATCCGCAAGACTCAATAAAATCAATAATAGTAAGACATAACAATTCTTAAGAACATAACAATAGTCAATTGTTCACAATGCAATAACTGAGACATTTCGTCAAATACTTGGAAGTCATGAACTTGTACAAAAATGATAAAATATGCTAAGATGTGCTAATTACACTATTCAATTCACATAGACATTCTATCAAACACTTGCAAGGCATAGCTTTAAGATGGAAGTACTTAAATATGTAGTAATAGCATGAGCTCAATACTAAGATCACTAATGGATCACAAATGCACAATTAATTCACTTAGTCATTTTGTCAAACACTTTGGAGGCATAACTTATTTTAGGGCATGAACAACATGCCAATGCATTATGACTATAACAACAAATTAATAATTCAAGGGTTTGACAAGGGAATTACATCTGTCACATACATGCTATCTTATATTCATGAAACTGGCAACTAATTCTTTAATCGAAACCCATAAACAACATAAACATGTATGCAATCTAATTTTTGCATGTAAATCGTGAGTCTATTAACTTGAAATTTTAGAAGGGTTCTTGAACTCCAAGAGTGGAAGAAAAGTTAAGGATGAATACGTAACATACCTTGGTTCCTGAATTCATGAGAATTAATTGTGAACTCTTGAGGCTTGAACTTGAATTTGATGAACCTAGGCATTCTCTTGAGAGAATTTTGTGAAATAATGAGTGAGTTTGCCCTATAGAAGGCTTGATTTCGTGTTATGGCTAAATAATGCAAGGGAAAAATGTCCCATTTAAACCCAATCCAGATTAAAAATACTAAATGGAGGTCCCCATCGCGCTGTGACCCATGCTTAGGTGAAGCATCCATCACGGTGCGACCCCTGCTTGGGTCAAGCAACCCTACCAACACAATACTAAGCCTGGGTCGACTGGCCTCATGACATAACCCTATCACAACCCCTTGCAGTTTTGGACTTCAAACTCACCACTGCTCTAGTTTGAAAAATCCAAAACTCACCTAAGATGACCTACAAGTAACCTTGGTCATGAAAAAACTTGGAAATTTGTGTTTTAAGGCCGAGAAGGGAGAACTAAAATTCATCTAAGTTTGATGGACGAAGAAATGACTAAGTCCTAACACTTAGGTGAATGTTTTTTCTAAGTCTGGGACATCTTTTAGTATGCAATATAGGGCCGATATGACTAGGACTTTGTAGGGTCTTACAATTTTACACATCGAAAACACTTCACACACTATGATTAAGATCATGACAATTGTATTAACATAAAAATCCTGGGATTACAATTTTACATACATAACAACAATGGTTCGATTTATAACTCAAAAATACATGGGTTTTACACCTATTATAATGGTTACGACTCCTCCTGACAACTCGTATGGCCTGTGTACAAGTCATCCTTAGGAGTCATAACCATTATCATTTTTGACAGTGCTTCAGTAACATGGCCATATCTTTTCATCCCAATATTGAATTAAGGTAAAATTCGTATCGTTGGAAAGATAATGAAATTATATTTTTTTTTGTGGGTATTGAGATTAAAAATTCTTCTTAGAAGAATTTAATGCTCATTTTAATCTAACTATAGTCATATTACTCATAAGAACTTAATCACTAAGGAATGTTTTTTCTAGTCTATAAGCTATAAGCTATTTTGGATCTTAATATAGGTCTAAATCACTTGTAAAGATACCAAAACATGAGGTTTTATTCTTGGGTCCTTTACTTTTCAAGAAATGATTCTTCATAATGACTCATAATGTATGGATACAAGTCATATACTAGAATCGTAACTACTGGGTTGAATTCTTGGATTATATACTATGGTGACAATGAATCCTTCCTTATGACTCGTAGACTCTAGGTATAAGTCGTAGTGAGTAGTAATAGTCATTGGAATTGGGTTGAGGGATTCACTGGAGTGGCTACATCTCACTCATGATGACTCATCACGACTAGTTACGACTCATTACCTTGATTCATAGCCATAGCAGTTTATTAGGCCCTTAAGGAAAATCTTCCATAACTTTTCGTCAAGACCTCAAATTAAGATGAGGCTTGAAATATTGGAAAACTAACATCATGGTTTATCTTTTGAGAGGTTTATAACATGAAAACTTTGGGCATTATATGAGTATCTCATAAACAAACCCTTTGGTGGGAGAACTATGAAATTCAGACTACAAAACCCAACACTAATAGAAAATTTAAAATAAGCTAAACACTTGATATACTAATCTAATGTCATAAGTACTTCATGTCAATATTTAGTAATTAAAATGAATATCTAAAACATCCCATAGAATTTAAAAGTTATTGTACCCAAACCACTAGAAATGATAATAAAGGGGCCCAACCCTAAAACAACTAAAAATATTCAAGTCTGAAATGATGGACCAATAATTAATAAAATGACTCATGGATTCCCATAAGATGTAGCTAACTTGATTTGGAATGCAGTCTGCTCTAATGTTGATATCTCAGTGCAGCCGTCGTAAAATACTCTACACTCAAGAAAAAAAGATCATGTGTTGTATTAGTACATAAATAATTATAGTTCATTGTTAGCATTAGCGACCTACCCAAATAAGAAACTTTAAAGAAGCAACCTTAGCATAGTAACATGAAACAATCATGAGAACCTGCCATTTAACATACTTCATTTGCCTTTCAAAAATTGCCACAGATTTTAGTCAAGTATAAGTCAATACAAATAATAACTCATGCCAAGCCTATGACTACCATCATAAATCAATGTAAATAAACCATGACTCATCAATAATATGATAAACCATGACACAATTACTTAATTAGGTAGATAATAAAATAAATATGCCAATAATTTTTAATTTAGCTTCGGCCAATCAAGGATCTTATTATACAATAATAATGAATAATCATAAATCCTTGTTCACTCAAGGAACCATCACACTCACCAATAAATTTTACATGTACGCAAATGGTCTTATGGTTTCCCAACCATGACCTGTGCGGGGGAGCTCCCATCCATGTATCATAATTCTAGACATCCAGTTCATGCCAACCTTATATCACTGATCCAATGGAGATGTACAAATAATGTTTCATCTCATAATAATAAGTATGAATCCTATAAATATGTTTTAAATACTGTTATGTTCCTCAATAATCAATAAAAGTCACAAAAATTACAACCATAGTAAAAACAATCAACAAGTTTTTAATATAACCTCACTGCATGTCATTAACCCTTAGGATATCATGTAACAACTAAATTTCTTTGAAATTCTTTGTAATAATTATCCAAAGAAATAGTTAACATGCACACATAAATACAGTTGGGTTTCAACTCTATTAAACCATCACTTACCTCAATCCAAGCTTGCACCACTATGTAAATCTTGAGTCTTTCCTTTCCGTGCATTTTTGGCTTGTTTGTCATCTAAGAAAATTTAAATGATTATATTTCATACAATGATCTAGTACATAAATGAATTACAACCTAACCCAATAACCCCATGATTAGATGTATGATCATTCCTCCTATTCTAGGATTTTCTATCAATATTCCACCTTTATGCTATAAATTTCATGAATACAACGGTAAATTATAAGCATAAAATTGTAATTAATAAATTCTAACCATAACCCAAGGTTTTTATACTTAATTCAGCCAGTTGCACTAGAAAAAAACCTTGGTCAAGCTAAATCCTTTTAAGAAATCCCCAAAACTAGTGATTCTAAGGATCAGTAATTGAAAAATACATAAGGGAAAGAATTAACTTACCTTCATAGTATTTACTATAGTAAAATCATCTCAAATAACTTTACCTATATATATTTCATTCGTGGATTATCATGGACCACATATGCGCCAATTTTATTTAAGACTAACCTAACTTGAAATTTCTAGCTTTAAATTTGGGGAACACCTTAACTTGAAATCTAGCATATTGATTTACCGATTATGATAGAAAGGGTTGTTACAGTAGATACAAAATGACCCATATTCATTCATAAATAATCAAATAACAAAAATTAGGTAAGTCAAAAAAAGAGCACACCTGTATCCTCAAATAAGTGAGGGTACTTGTCTTGCATATTCCTTTCGATTTCCCAGGTAGCTTGCTGAATAAGTTGATGTTTCCACTGAACCTTTACCAATCGAATCTCCTTTTTTCTCAATTTACGAATGTCTCGGTCAACAATTGAAACTGGCTCCTACTCATATTTAAGATTCTTATCAATAAAAACTAAAATTAATTTAATAATGTAATATCTATTTTTATGGTATCTTTTTAGCATTAACACATGAAATACGGAGTGAAACCCTAACAAGCTTGGTGGAAATGCCAACTTGTAAGATATTTGTCCTATATCATGAATAACATCAAATGGACCAATATATTGAGGGCTAAGCTTACTCTTCCTGCAAAACTGCATAACTCCCTTCACATGAGATACTTTCAACAAAATATGCTCATTGGGTTTGAATGAAAGTCCCTTACCTTGGGATCGACATACTCTTTTTGCATAATCATGGGAAATAAAAAAAGTGATGTAAGTAATAATTATTAAAAAATAAAATTTATTTTTTGTATATACAACTAGTTTTAGAGATATGTGGGTTAAATTAAAAAGGGATAGTTTGATAAACATAAACCCTTGGTAAAAATATTTTTATATTGAAAAAGTTAATTATATACTTGAAAGCAATATAAATTTGTAGTTTCCATTTTCATAGTAAGATGATCTACTGCTACTTAAAAAGTAGCTTTCCTAATTGGCTAAAAACTTTGCATCTTCAAAAATAATGTTCTCTTTATCTAAAAAGATTTTTTCAAGTATTTTAACCAAAAGTAATTTTTCATTTTTAGATCCCAATGTCTTTTAATCATAGTAGAGTCTCAAAAAAATCCAAATTGTTGTCGCATAAGGCTAAATTAAGGGAGAATCCTTCTTAATTTTTTTTTCTATCTAAAGCTAGAATATGAGGCCTCTAGTTATAATTAGAAGATCTTATCAATCCTACCACATTAACCCTTTATGATAAAATCAGAGTACTTGTATGAAACATTCATAATCTCAAAGATAATATATCTATAAGAAATCATGAAGTGGTCCTAAAATCAACAAGTTAAAAAGCTTAAAGTTTTAGTCAGTACCATAAATAAATAAAATAAAAATATCCAGTAAAATATTTTGCTAAAACATATGTGAACCTAATAAGGAAGTACAAAAAGTAAAAGAAACTAAGAAGAAACAATATCATGAAGTTGTAGTTTGTAACATCTTTTCATAAACTAATACCTCAATGCATGTATGGAGACAAAATAAGCTCCCCCAACAAAATAAACCACTTCATCTGTATTATAACACCCTATAATAATATCATCAAAAGATATTATGATCCTACGTGAACAAGTTTAATACCCTATCATAATGAGAAGTAAACTCAAAGCTCTTGCAAAAGTTTAATTACCCTCTTAATCATTTCCTTCATTTTAGGGATTTTCAATTTTTAGAGATTTTCTATAACTTTTCTATATTATTTATGACTTTCTAGGACTGACAGTTTGATTTTTGGGCATGTCATTTGAGAATTTTATTAATACCAAATTTGATGTGATTTATTTAAACTAAATTAGAATTTGGTAAGATGATATAGTCAATAACCTTACTAAAATATTTTTGATATTTATGAATTTTTTAAAATTATGATATATCTAAATTACCATAAAATAGATTTATAGTCTATTAATTTTTAATACGAGAAACTGAATCTAAATATGACAAAATATTGTTATTATATGGTAAAGTATTTATTAAACTTAATTTTGTATCAATTATGGTATATTCAAAAAGTTATATTTTTTTACACAAACCTGTGCAATAGCCAAATTAAAAAAAGTAAAAAGATAATTGAGTGGGATTGGACAGGGCACCTCCACTCCTATGTGGAAGTGGAGCTAGGAATCATCACCACTATTAGGTCAAAGGTAGAAGCAAATGAAGTATATGACTTGTATGAATTATAATGTTTCATGCAAATTAAACTTTTCTTTATTGACCAAATCATATTTAAATTATGTTGTCCTTTCAATTTTCATTGATATACAAATTAAGTTCCAAATATGAATGTTTTAAAATATAACTAATTCATAAAATATTGAGATATCATATTTTATCCCAAATAAATTAATTATCTACATCAAGTTGTTCAAGATCTGGTTCTAGTGAAAGACTATTCGAAGGATTTTCGGAGAGGCTTTTAGTTTTGGCATCCAAGTAGTCTAGGCTTACCCTATCCTTGACTGAGTTTATTTATAGTAATTATATGCTATTATGCTAGTTTTGGGCTGGTAGTTGTATCCTGGATATCATTTGAAATATTTCATGTCCTTTTTATCCTGTTAGGGCCTGTTCTGGTAAATTTTGGTCAAATTATACCTTAGTATCGTGTATTATTTAAGAACTTAGGGCATGGTATTAAGTTGAAGAAATTGAATTACTCCTTTTTAACTAAGTTATGTGTGTTGTTTAAATTCATTTCAGTTACAGTTCGAGGTCACCATATAATTTATTTCTGTTATTTGTTATGAGCTCTATCACCACTTTGGCATTAGTTATGGTATAGCTTGGGTTCTATTTTTTCATTGAGTATATTTATTATTAGTTCCAATTCAATTCTGGCATCTAGTAATGATATTATTTCTCAAAATTATTATCGTTGTTCTGAGAGTTGTGGTTCCTCAGAGTTTCGATATGAATTTGGTTTCTAATTATGAGTTATGTTGTATATCATATATGTGGCCTCTCCTTATTACCTACGATTCCTGGTTCAACTCTAGCATATGGCCTATTGTTACTACCTATTGTTGTTGGTTTAGGCTTGGTGTACATATTTATGGCTACTATAGTTTCCCTGACTAGTTCAGTTATGGATTATTTACATCTTATATCTCTAATTACTTCCTGTATGTCCCACCAACTTATGGGGAATGGTTGAGTTAATTTTCTTCTTTAGTGTTCCTGATGGTTATGGGGGACTAATTAGGTTATGTTTGAATTGCCTTCCTATAACTCCATTATTTACTTTATATATCATTTTTACTTATTTTTTAAATATATTTGCATTTCTCCATAGTTGTTTACCTTTCTATTCCTATTGACGACTAACTTAGATTATACCCTAACATTTTAGTTATACTTTTCTTATATTTGAGCTTATTCAGCCAAAGATATCTACTTAGTACCCATTGATTTGGTACTCTTATATCACTTCTACATATTTTCCATGATGGAAATTAGAGTACTGGCAGTCAACATTTATATGATTTCCTCCATCTCAATACTGATCTGGAGTAGGGTCAGTTTGTTGTCGTTTAAGGATGATCCTTTTTTATCTATTCTATTTTAAGAGTTTATAATCGTGATTGCTTTCTAAATATTGTGTATATTTTAGATTCTTCCTAGCACTCTGGTATGTTTAGTAGTGGCTCTAGTTCCTCCGTACTAGCTCTTAGAAGGGATAATCTTGTATTTTTTGTCCTCTTTCTTTTCCCTATATGGTATACACTATACATATATTCTTCACTTTCTCTTCTTTATTGTTGGAGTTGATTTATTCCTATATTTCTTTAGTTTATGAACATTAGCTCATCACTCACTATTTTGGGCTATGGCTTTTCTTGCCTACTGGTGGGATAAGGTAGGTACCATCATGACTTAAGAAATCGGGTGAAGATACTTTGGTATCAGAGCCTAGGTTTTAATAGTATTGTTGGTACTGGAACTTATATTTGATGTATTCTTGTAGATCGGTATGGAGATGTTTGTATCCTATCTTTGGGAGGCCATAGAGTATTTCTAAGGAAAAATCTCATTCTCGTGATCCATTCCATGCATTTGGTCTGAGTTAGTTTTTAATCTTTATTGGTTCACTCTTCACACAAATGCTAGGATACAAGGTATTGAAGTAATGGATCTCAACCCCAATCCCACTATTAGAGTTTAGGTTAGTTTTCGAAGTCAACCCAGAAGTCGGGGATAGGATAAAGTTGTAGTCCCAACTATAGATCACGGTAGGGAGCCACCATCGAACCTTATAATAGCTCTTGAGCCTGAGACAACTCGGAGTATTTTGCCACCACATTAGAAGGTAGGACAGTAAATCCCAAGATCTACCTAATTTTATATTGTCTTTTGTTATTTAAGATACATTGGTACAAATATTGTGGATAGTTAATGGTCAATCAACTGAGAGATCTTAGCCAGCGGCATAGAGTGGTGTTGATTTAGAGGTGCAACCTACTATGGTAATACCTAGCATAGAGTTTTCGCAAGGACTGATAGTCCTATAGTAGGTAGTATCTTAGCTAGTATTTATTGGAAAAAATAAATGTTGTTTGGTTGATTTTTGAGATTGACTTTACTCAGGTTTATTGGGACACCAGGGAGGATGTGTATGAATTCTTATCTAGTTATGAAGAGAGATTACTAAATTTGGGGTTGGTAGAGTCGCCTGGAGTGAACTTTGTTGCTTATCATCTAGATGCGGCCGTGAGGAAGTGGTGAAGAGGTTATATTGATTCAAGTCCAACAGGATCTCTACCATTGACTTGGACATATTTCTCTGAGGCTTTCTTAGGAAAGTATATGCCTCGCAATATGCGCGAGCGTCTTTGAGGTGAGTTTTCTACTTTGAGAAAGGGTTTCATTCATGTGGATTAGTATGAAGTGAGATTTGAAAAGTTTGCCAGGCATTCCATTATTATTCTACCTAAATATTATAAGAATATTTGATACTTTGTTAGGGAATTAAGATTACCACTTTTAAGGGCTACATAGAGTTTGCTAACATCAAGCAAGTCGTTTTCTAATGTAGATGACTGTCTTTATTTTATAGAGGTGATTGGTGTGTCTTGAAGAACACAACACTTTCAATACTTAAAAATATTAAATTATGCTTGAACTTAGGCTATTTTAGTAGATATGATGTGCTTTGGTGGTTGTTGCAGGTAAAACAGGTCTAGTATGGTATTGGAAAGAAACTAGAAGAAAAAGACCTGAAAAGACAAAAGTATCAAAAGGTATGAATCTGCTGATGAGTCGTCAACACCTCATAGGACACGTAGTCTAACTCATAAGCACAACAGAAACCAAGCATGCCAAGAAAAGTTAAGTAGTGATAAGATACAACTGATCATCCTAGTCCTAAGCTGAGAGTACAAGGTGTATCATGAAGTCGTACATAGAGAAGAACCCAAGAAAACAAATTAGATTTGAAGTGTTGGAAGAATACGAGTTGAAGTCTGAGTATGACTCTATGGACAAGCCATAAGCAGACCAGTGTCCAAAGTGTGAAAGGAAAAAGTTCTATGTTGATATGATTGAAGGCTATAAGTCGTATGATCAAGGTAAGACTCATGACCTTGAGTTGTGAAAGGAAAAAGTCCTAGGTGGATTTCTGAGAATTTTTTAGGTACTATAAATACACTAGGTTTTATCTTGTATGAGGTTACTTACTATAGCACCTAGTATTTTCCTAGCATAATCTTAGTCCCAATACATGAGTATTTGTTTATAAAATTTTTGAAACACTAATTATTTTGTAGTTTAGAACCTTTCATTTCATAGGAAATTGAATTAGCTTTTGAATAATATAAAATTCGCCTAAATCTGATAACTGGGTAAGAAGTTCTGGCAATTTAAAGTTTCAGTCATTAAACACTGTCATTTTAACCCTTAGTGCATCGCATAGATAACCCAAATGACATTGTCAATTTCAAGTGTGATACCGCGATCATGGCACATCGCGAAGCAAGTCAATTTCCCATTTGTCAATTTCTAGTGGGCCTCTATGATGTTGGCGGGTTACGGAGGTGGCCAAAATAATATCCAAAGGCTTACCGCGATAGTGACGTGTCACGCCGGTAGCCCAGTTCCCAATTGTCAGTTTCCTGTGACATGGCGTGATAGTGCTGCATCACATTAGGTGCCTATTTTGGAAATATTTGACAAAAATTAAAAATTTTTCCTAGGGGTAAAACAATCTTTTTCCTTAATTTTAATCTGCCCAAGTGTGCTTTTAAGCCCTAAAAACATTTTTGAACTCTTTATTTTAATTAGTTTTCCCCAAATCAAGAACCCTAGCTCTCCAATTTCAAGGACAATCCTCAAGAACTCACAAATCACTTCAAGAAATTCATCTATTAAGGTATGTTAGATGTTCATCCATGGATTCCTTTCATCCATGGAGTCCAAGTAACCTATTGACATTTCAAGTTCTATTGTTTTCAACTAATTATGTTTTAAATAATGATTTCATCCACGAATCTCCATGTCCTATTGATTTTATACCATGTTACCATGAAATTATTGATATCATTCAATCCTCCAAGTTTTTATATAATTACATATAGAATAAAATCATGATTTAGAACTATTATGTTGAATTCATGCTATTTTATGAATTCCATAGTATTCGAATGATTGTTTTAAACCCTGAACTGTAAGTGTTTGATAAAATGCCTATAAGAGTGATTGATTTTATAAAAGCCTTCATCTTTTGTTCTCCAAGCATTATTGTCATTTTTACTATTATTGTTTTGAGTCCTGGGGGTATTGAATACCCGAAAACTATAGCTATTTATTAGTCTAGTCTCTGCACATTGTAGAATTATCTTTCGATAATATTGTGAGCATTATCAGAATAGTCAGATATCAGTCATTAAACTCTGAATAGTCTAATATCTTAGTATTTTTCAGTTGGGAGTAGGATTTAGCACCGAGCGATTGCAGGGATGGCGGCTTCCCCATCAGACAGGCAGAATCATTAGTAGCAGTCCCTATGCTCCAGAACTATTAGCCAGCATAGGATATGAGTAATCACCCATCAGATTAGGCTTTACTATCTCCAAGGGGCCACCCACTAGTTCAGGGTTGACATCTTAAGTCCTTTGGACATTATATCAGTTTAGTCGATCCACACAACCATCGTTAGTACCTATGGCATGATATAAACACCCTTCTAACTGGGTTACGGGTTGGACCCTGATTAGCTCAAATTAGGAAATGTCGGTTAGATGATACCTCCCACAGTCTCAGTTATAGTCCCAACTTAGTTATTCAGTAGTAGTGTTGTTTGACCAAAGTATACATATTTTAGTTATTTCAGTAGTTTAGTTTATAGATTTTACTCAGTTCATCTTATATGCTTGATCATGCCTCCTCAGTATTTATAAATTTTATGCATTTTCAGTATCTACAAATTCTATGCTCTTTATTCAGTACTCCATGCTTTACATGCATACCCAGTTAATTATTAGTTCTGTTCATGAAACCATGTATATCATCCTACCTCATTTAGTATACCAGTACATTGATAGAATTGATCGCATACCTTCCTTTGTTCTATGATGTATTATATCATAAGTGATGACGCTCAATTCTCAGATCGCACTTAGTCCCTCAGATCAATATCAGTATAATAGCAGTGGTGAATCCTCATCATCCGAGGATAAATTATATTACTTTGTGTCTTTATCTCAGTAATTAATAGAGTTAATTGGGCGCCTGTCCCATCAACTCACAATATTCAGTTTAGAGGCTTTTCAGACACTACAGTTAGCTATTCAGATGATTCATATTTCAGTATTATCTTGGGTTCATAATTCATTAGTCATTTCATTATTAAAACCTTGTGGTATTTTAGTTATTCTTCCACATTCATGATTATATTATCTAGTGCTTACAGCAGGTACCAGCTCATGTGTTAGATTGTGGTCCTTCGGGACCGTAAGCACCATGTAACAACTAGTTGTAGTCTCGGGTCGTTACAAACTTGTTATCAGAGCCTAAGGTTTTAAAGTATCCTAGAAATTTTGAAAGCCACATCATGTAGAGTCTTGTGCATGGGTGTGTAGCGTGCCACACTTATGGACGAGAGGCTATAGGGCATTTAGGAAAAATTTCCCCTTTTTTCAGTAGTCATGTCATGCTAGTTAGCATGAGCTCAAGTTAAACTCTCTTTCTAATCCATTTCTTTCTTCCATTTATAGAACATGCCTCACAAGAAGAACGAAACAAGAATAGAAAATTGGTCAGCCCATCCAGGAAGATCCTCTGGATGAGCACGTCTCTTACGCAGAATTCTCGGTTGCACTCACTACTCTAGCCAATACCATAGTATCACAAAATAAATGGCTATCTGCCATTTCGGCCAACCTAGTGGCCAATACTGGTATGACTAGAATTCAAGATTTCACCCGGATGAATCCTCTTTTTTTCACTTGATCTAAGTCTGAAGATGATATATAGGAATTATTAGATATGGTGCAAAAGGTAATGGATGCTATGGGGGTGATGTCTAGTTTCAGTTCTGAGTTAGCTACATATCAATTGCCAGATGTAGCCCATACTTGGTTTAAGTAGCGAAAAGTTGATAGAGGTATAGATGCGAGGCCTATAGAATAGGAAGGGTTTTCCACAACTTTCATAGACATATTCTTCCCATTGGAGTTAAGAGAGGCCAAAGTGTTAGAGTTCATTAATTTGAGGTAGGGCAGTATGAGAGTAAGGGAGTATTCCCTTAAGTTTACTCAATTAGATAAGTATGATCCTCATTTGGTAGCTGATAACTGGTCAAAGATGAGTAAGTTTGTGTCTGGCATGTGTGATAGTACGGTCAAGGAGTGTAGGACTGCAATGTTGATTAGTGAGATGGACCTGTCTAGGCTGATGGTCTATGCTCAAAAGATAGAGGAATATAAGATTAAGGAAAGAGAGAGAAAATAAGAAGGCTAGGATGGGTAGTTTAAATTTCAATCAGCCAAAGTCATAACGTGGTAACCGTCATTAATTTCATTAGAGGTCTTCAGCCCCAGCACCTTTTTTAGCCAGTTCCCAATACCCAAATTTAGAAATGACAATAGGGATAGGGCACTAGGATCTAAGTTCCAGGTTAGTGTTAATAGTGCTCATACCAATCCTTTATGTTAGAATTATGGCAGACACTATCAGGGTAAGTGTAGACTAGGTAGTGATGTGTGCTTTGGGTGTGGCAAGCCAGGCCATCAGATTCAGGAATGTCGGGTAGTTTCTAAGAAAGGTAGGGATATGAAACAACAAGGCCAATCCCACCAGTCGTCAGTTCCATCTGGTCGCTCGACACAACAGGGTGCCGCTTTCAGTGTTACTAGTAGTGAACATCCAAACAGATTATATGCTCTTCAGTCCTGCAAAGATCAGGTGAATTCTCCTGATGTAGTTACTAGTATGTTGCAGGTTTTTTACTTATTTGTTTATGCTTTACTACACCCTGGAGCTTCTCTTTCTTTTGTAACTCCATATATAGCCGTCAATTTCGGAGTCAGTCCCAAAACACTAATAGAGCCCTTTTCAGTGTCTACCCTAGTAGGTCTTTCCGTTATAGCCAGGTATGTATACAAGAACTGTTCGATAACAATATCTCAAAAAGTTACCTCAGTTGGTCTCATGGAGTTAGATAGATAACAAATTTTAAAGTTATTCTCGGCATAGATTGGATCCACCTATTCTATGCCTTAGTCAATTGTAGAAATAGAATAGTTCATTTTTAGTTCCTAAATGAACTATTCCTTGAATAGAGAGGTAGTACCAAATCTCTTGGGGACAACTGATTTCATACCTTAGATCCAGAAATATAATATCCAAGGGATGTGTCTACCATCTTGTGCGAGTCAAGGACTCTAACACAGAAACTCCTGCTCTTGAGTCAGTTCCAGTAGTAAATAAATTCTCAGATACATTTCCTGATGATTTTCCCGGAGTTCCTCCAAAAAGGGAAACCAACTTTAGAATATACCTTCTTCCAGATAATCAACCTATATCTATTCTACCATATAGATGCTCTATCTAAACTCAAAGAATTGAAAGAATAATTGAAGAATTTCTTAGATAAGGGACTCATCAAACCCAATGTCTCCCCATGGGGCACACCTGTTCTATTCTGTGTAAGAAAGATGATTCACTCAGAATATGCATAGGATACTGTCTATGGAACAAGGTCACATTCAAGAATAAATATCCACTTCCTAGAATCGACGATTTGTTTGACAAAATTCAGGGTGCTAACTACTTTTCCAAGATAAAACATAGATTAGTGTATCATCACCTTAGGGTCAGAGAATGTGAAATTTCAAAAATAGATTTTTGAACCCTCTATAGTCACTTCGAATTTCTAGTCATATCTTTCGGTTATACAAATGCCCCAGTAGCCTTCATGGAATTGATGAACAAAGTGTTCAAGCAGTACTTGGACATGTTCATTATAGTCTTCATTGATGACATTTTTGTTTGCTCCCGTAGCAAAAATAATCATGCCGACCACCTCAGAATATTACTTTAGACTCTTAGAGCTCACCAGTTGTTCACTAAATTCAATAAGTGTGAATTATGGCTAAGATAAGTAGCTTTCCTTGGCCATATTATTTCTGGTGATTATATTAGAGTAGATCCTCAAAAGATCGAGGTACTGAGAAACTGGCCTAGACCTATCTCTCCATCAAATATCAGGAGTTTCTTGGGTTTAGTTGGCTATTACCATCGATTTGTTAAAGGTTTTTCTTCTATTGCACCCCTTATGTTCAGATTGATTCAGAAGAAAGTTAAGTTTCAGTGGTCAAATTCCTGCGAGATGAGTTGTTAGAAGTTGAAAACTCAACTCACCTCAGCCCCAATCTTGACTTTACCAGATGGTTCAGATGGTTTTATGGTGTCCTGTGAGCATCCAAAAGAGGTTTAGGTTATGTCTTCATGCAGAGAGTCAAGGTCATAGCCTATGCCTCCAGAAAGCTTAAACCCCATGAGAAAAATTACCATACTCATGATCTTAAGTTAGCAGTTATAGTGTTTGCCTTAAATATTTAGAGGCATTACTTGTAAAAAGTGCATGTAGATATGTTCTCAGGTTACAAAAGCCTTCAGTATGTATTCTCTCAGAAAGATTTGAATCTATATTAGAGAAGGTGGTTAGATTTATTGAAGGATTACAACATAAGTGTTCTGTATCATTCGGGAAAAGCTAATGTAGTTCCTGATGCTCTCAGTAGATTGTCCATGGGTAGTGTATCTCATGTTGAGGATGGTAAGAAATAGTTAGCTAAGGAAGTCCATTAGCTTTCCCGATTAGGTGTCCACTTAGGTGACTCAGCAGAGGGTAGTGTGTCGGTGTAGAGTATCTCAAAATCATCTCTAGTTTCCAAGGTGAAGGAAAAGTAGGATAGATAGCCCAGTCTATTTGAGTTGAAAGAATCGATCAGAGATTATAAAGTGGATGTTTTATCCCAAGGGGGAGATGGTGTGTTGTGCTTTTAGGGTAGATTGTGTGTGCCTGGTGTAGATGACTTGAGATAATGAATTCTTGTGGAGGTGCATGGTGCGCGTTGCTCTATTCATCTAGGCGCCACTACGATATACCATAATTTACGGGAGATCTAATGGGGAAGGGGGATGAAGAGAGATATTACAGAGTTTGAGGCTAAGTGATCTACATACCAACAAGTTAAGATTAAGCATCAGAAGCCTAATGCATCCATATTGGAGTTCAATATTCCTATGTGGAAATAGGATGAAGTGAACATGGACTTTGTGATAGGTTTTCCTCGTACCCGTCATCAGCATGATTCTATTTGGGTTATCATAGATAGAATGACCAAATCAGCTCATTTCTTTCCAGTCCATACATCTTATTTAGCTGAGGACTATGCCAAGCTCTATCTCAGAGAATTGGTTAGATTATGCAGTTTTCCCTTATCTATCATCTCAGATAAAGGTACCATGTTTACCTCTTATTTTTGGAAAGCATTGCAAAAGGGTATTGGTACCCAAGTTAATCTGAACACAACCTTCAACCCTTAGACAAATGGTCAAGCATAAAGGACCATTTAGACTCTTGAGGATATACTGAGATAGTGTGCAGTTGATTTTAAAGGTAGTAGGGATGACCACTTGTCATTAATTGAATTTACATACAATAACAGCTATCATTCCAGTATCTGTATGGCTCCATTTGAGGCTCTCTATGGTAGGAGATGTAGATCTCCAATTTGTTAATTTGAAGTAGGTAAGGCTATAGTAGTAGCTCCTGACTTGGTGTTTGATGCGATGGAGAAGGTTCAGTTGACCAGAGAAAGGCTTAGGGCTGCCCAGAGCCAATAGAAATCTTATATAGATAGAGGAGAAATGATCTTGAATTTGGGGTCGGTGATTTCGTGTACTTGAAAATCTCTCTTATGAAGGGAGTGTAGAGATTCAACAAGAAAGGGAATCTCAGTCCTCAATATATCGGTGCCTTCTGAATTCTTAGTCATTGTGTAAAGGTAGCTTACGAACTTAATTTGACTTCAGATTTGGCCTCAGTACACCCAGTATAATTGTTGAAAAAGTGTATTAGTGATCCAGTAGTAGTTGTTCCCTTAGAAAGAGTAGATATTCAGAATATTCTTTCCTATGAGGAAGTTTTAGTCGAAATGCTTGATCATCAAGTTTGCAAACTAAGGAACAAAGAAGTTCAACTAGTCAAAGTTCTTTGGTGGAATCAGTCCATTGAAGGAACCACTTGGCAATTAGAAGCAGATATGCGGACCAAGTACCCTCATGTTTTCTCCACAAATCTAGATTCAGTATAAGGTACCAATGTTTTTAAGATTTCTCTCTATCATGCTTAGTTTCAAGTGGACATTATGTCCATGTCAGTCGGGCATTTACAAATCAGTTCAGCCATGTAATTCATGCATCAAATATGCATGTTCAATGTGTAAGCTCAGTCCAGTAGTTTTCCTCAGCTTAACTAGTTTCATTCAAGGATGAATAATCCCAAGGGGGAGATATTGTAATGAACCGTATTTCACTAGCATAATCTAAGTCCCAATACATGAGTATTCTTCTATAAAATTTTTGAAACACATTAATTTTCAGTTTATAGCCTTTCATTTTGTATGATATTCAATTAGCTTTCCATTGATATAAAATTCACCTAAATCAAAAAATCGGGTAAGAAGTTATGGCGATTTAAAGTTTCAGTCATTAAACACCGTCATTTTAACCCTTAGCACATCGCACAGGCTGCCCAAATGATAATTGTCAATTTCCAGTGTGACTCTGCAATCATGGCACATCATGGAGCAGGCTAATTTCTCGTTTGTCAATTTCCAGCCGGCCTCTGCGATGTTGGTGCATCGCGGAGGTGGGCAAAATGGCATTCAAATTCTTACCACAATAGTTGTGTATCATGCTATCAGCTCAGTTGCTATTTGTCAGTTTTAAGTTACACTATGTGATATCGCTACGTCGTGCCAAGTGCCTATTTTGGAAAAATTCAACGAAAATTAAAAGTTTTGCCAAGGGTAATATAGTTATTTTCCCTAATTTTAATCTGCCTAAGTGTGGTTTTAAGCCCTAAAAACATTTTTGGACTCCTTATTTTAATCATTTTTTCCAAATCAAGAACCCTAGCTCTCTAATTTCAAAGCCAATCCTCAAGAACTCACCCAAAACATCAAGAAATTCATCCATTAAGGTATGTAGATGTTCATCCATGCATTCCTTTCATCCATGAAGTCCAAGTAACCTATTGTAGTTTCAAGTTATTATGTTTTAAATTATTATTTCATCATTGAATCTCCATGTACTATTGATTTTATACCATGTTACTATGAAATTATTGATATCATTCAATCCTCCATATTTTTATATTATTATTTATTGAATAAAACCATAATTTAGTACTATTATGTTGACTTCATGAAACTTTATGAGTTCCATGGCATTCCTATGATTATTTCAAACCCTAAACTACAAGTGTTAAATAAAATGCCTACCAGAGTGATGGATTTGATAAAAGCCTTTATGCTTTGTTCTCCAAGCTTTAGTTTCATTTTTACCGTTATTGTTTTGAGTCCTGGGGGTATTGAATACACAAAAACCATAGATGTTTATTTAATCTAGTCTCAGTACATTACAGAATAGTCTTCATATTATATTATGAGCATTATCAAAATAGTCATATATTAGTCATTAAACTAGAAACAGTCCAGTATCTCAGTGTCTTTCAATTGGGAGTAGGATTTTGCACCGAGCGAGTGCAAGGATGGCGTCTTCCCCATCAGATAGGCAGAGTCATTAATAGCAATCCCTATACTCCAGAACTACATAGCCTGTGTAGGATATGAGTAGTCACCCATTGGATTAGGTTTGACTATCTCGCAGGGGTCACCCGTCAGTTCAGGCTTGATACCCTTAGTTCTTTTGACATTATATTAGTATAGTGGATCCACACAGCCATCATTAGTACTCGTGGCATGATATTAATACCCTTCTAATTGGTGTTATAGATTGGACCCCAACTAGCTCTAATTGGAGAATGTCGGTTCGATGATACCTCCCACTGTCTCAGATATAGTCTTAGTTACAGTCCCAGCTCAGCTATTCAGTCTGATTGTTGTGTGACCAAAGTATACATATTTCAGTTATTTCAGTATTTCAATTTACAAATTTTTCTTAGTTTATGTTATATGCATGGTCATGCATCCTCAATATTTATAGATTTTCATGCATTTTCAGTATCTATAGATTACATTCTCTTTATTCAGTACTTCATGCTTTACATGCATACCTAGTTAATTTTTAGTTTTGTTCATGAAACCATGCATATCAAATTACCTCATTTAGCATACCAGTACATTCAATGTACTGATCGCATCCCTTTCTTTGTGCTATGATGTATCATATAATTGGTGTTGACTCTTAGTTCTCGTATCATGCTTAGTTGCTCAGATCATTAGCAATATTGTAGCAGTGGTGAGTACTCATCATACGAGGACAAATTCTATTACTTCATGTCTTTATCTTAGTAGTTAGTAGAGTTCGTTGGGGGCATATCCCATCAACTTACAGTATTCAGTTTAGAGGCTTTTTCAGATACTACAATTAGCTATTCAGATTTCAGTATTATTCCAGGTCTATAATTTAGTAGTCGTTTCATTATTAAAACATCATGGAATTTCAGTTATTCTTCCATATTCATGATTATATTATCCAGTGCTCACAGCAGGTACCAACTCATGGGTTAGCTTATGGTCCCTCGGGATCGTAAGCATCGCATAATTACTAGGGGGTAGTCTCACGTTGTTAAACCTACTTTAACTATATTCAACATACTTTTACATACTTTACAATTACTCTTGAGATTTTGGGATTTTATTCAATTGAAGACTTGGGAATTTCATTTAACTCATTCTTGTTCAATTAATTACATCTTTTCTTTATTGATAATCATGAATTCTTAAATGATCATGAGTGGCTAATCTCCCTGAATAGGGTTGTGGGAACCCTAATATATTAGATACTTAAAGGAAGTAGGAGATTCATCTATTTTATGTTATTGCGTGTATCATAATATTCTTCACAATAATTGACCTCTAAGATACTACAAAAGCTTTAGGATAGACTTTATTTGCAAACGTCCACACAAGGGAGTTTGTGATTGGGAAAACAGGATTAAGATAGTAATTAGAGGTTTACCACTAGCATACTATTCCATTATCTCATCTAATTACTTAAGACTCAAAAGGAGAAAGTGAGTTGAAGTCAAAGACAAGTAGCAAAAAGGCAATGCCCTGAGACTCACACGGTAAAGGGTAAGATTTACCAACACATTTACAATATGGTTGGTAATACATTTCTTGATGACTTTACATGAAGATATTAAAATGGGTGGATTGTACATGAGAAATTTACGGAGTTAAAAAGCCAGGGGCAACACAAACCTAATATTTACCTCCTATTTTTTACAAGTCAAAGCATTATAGATTCGGTTACTAGTTACTAATAATGCCAAATTCTCCCAATTTACCTTCTGCACTGCTCGTGAATTACATCAAGTTGAGCAACTATTAAATATTTTCCCTATGGTATCAACCCCAAACTGGTTGGGTTACTATATTTGGCATCGACCGTAGCCTACTTCTTTTGGAGGTTAGATTTAGGTAATAATAGTGATACATCTGAAGACCCAAGGAGCTATGATAAGAGACCTTATTATTAGGGTGATTATAGTAGGAGCCATAACAGCCCACAATTTAGAGGTCAGGGGTTTCAGAGTAGGTACCCCTATGAGCAGCCTTATCAATATCATGATCAGCCAAGCAAGCTAGTTTAGGCATCTATCTAGATATCAAATAGGGTCCAGCTTGAGTATAGTGGTTCTAGTTGTTAGAGAAGCATTTAGCCTCAAAGAGGTATTTAGTAAGGGTCATTGAGTTGGGGTGGTCATATGTTTCCATCAAACCTTCTAGATAGAGTAAAGTAGATGGCTATGTTTTGAATGTGAGGTTATTAGTCACTTCACCTATGAATATCCCCGATATGGGATAATTGAGCCTTCAGTTCAGACTACATAATTAGTTAGATTAGTGCTGCTAGTAGTTGGGGTGGTGCTTAGGGTCATAAGGGTGTTCCCTATGGTTCTATAGGTGGTCCTCATGGTGGTAGGATAGGTGGTCAGGTTGGTACCTAGTCCAATAGCGGGTAGGGCTATTTATATATTGTACCTAATTGGCTAGAGGCTGAGGCTTTGGATATTGTGATCACATGTATGATTTTTGTATGCCATCAGCCAGTTTCTACTATGTTTGATCTCGATTCCATATTTTCAAATATTTCTACTTACTATGCACCACGGCTAGTTCAATGTTCCCAGTATATATCTGTGCCATTTCGTATAGTGATTCCCATAAGTATAATATCCCATATTATACTTTGTTTAGTTCAGCTCCTAGTGCCTGCATAAGAAGCTTAAAGCTTGAAAATTTAACTAAGTGTTGAAGACTTAGCCTTAATTTGACCTCTCAACATCAAGGAATTTTAAGTTGACATTCTAAGCTCCTATATAATGGTTTTTGAGTTGATTAATGTTCAGGGGTGTAAGAAGCATGTCTCGGGGATGTTTTGAAATTTTTGGATGAGGTTCAGGTCGTGTTTGGATTTTTAATGCAGCAGCTCAATGCATTTGCGTCGTGGCGTGCTGGGTATATTAATGGGCATGTCATTGCATCACTCCAAGCCTCTAAATGATATTCTAGCTATGATTTTAATCTTCTGAGAGGCAGTTAGGTCTTTTCTTATCGCCCCAAATCATAAAAATAAGTGATTAAACATTGATTTAATCATTATTTTCCCATTCTTCCTTATTTTTCATTCCATGAAAACCCTAAACTCCTCTCGAGAACACTAAAATCTCAATTACACTTTCTTCAAGATAATCAGGAACCTAAGTTCCCTAATCCAAGAAATTCAAGAAAAGCTTTCAATATCATCTTCAAGGCTTCCTAAGTCAAGCATATTAAGGTATGTGGGGTTATTAACAAGGATATCCTTTCACCGTTGTGCTCAAATTAGATTATTTAACGATTCTATTTACTTGTATTGAAGTAGGGTTTATACCCAAGTTTATATATTCTTAAAGCATGTGATTATCATGATATTAAAAGCTTAAAGTAGATCAAGAAGTGATTATGTTTATGGTTTTTAACTTACAAGATTTATATTATGAATGAGATTACACTATCTTGACTTGTTAGTGCTGAAGTATTTTAAGAATTATATTGATCATGAAGTTTTAGGTATGAATTTCCATGAGTTTAAAGCATAAATTTTAAGCCTAAGCTTAAGTGTTGAGATTTCAAGAAGATTATGCTTTATGCTTTCTATGACAAGCTTATATCAAGATTTAAAGAAAGAAAGGATCTTTTGATCCCTAGCTATGATTATGAAATCCACATTATGCATACTATTTATGATTTTGAAGTAAAGAGAAGCATAATTGGTTTTCATTATATAAATCCTTATGCTATTTTAAGGTCGATTTCTTACAGTATGAGAATAAAGGTAATATGGAATTAGTATTAAGGACTGAGTTGGGTATGAGTCCAAGGTCACATATTCCAGAACTACGTGACACCATAGGTTTTAATATCCATAGTGGGTTAAGTATAGTGATCACTCTAGCTTAGGTTCTATACCGATGGCAAGGGTAGAATAGTTTTTCCCAATGTGGGTAAGACGTTGGATTCTATGATAGCTCAGATGGTTTATGTCGGTTAGAAGAACCTCCCAAAAGAAAGGGTAAAAGTAAAGTTTTTATAAATGAAGTGTGTGGCTCAAAAAGTTTATTTAGTATGCTTTATGATTCATAGTTTGTGATTTTTCAGTTTTAAGTTCTATTCAGTCCCAAGGTAATTCATTTACACTAAGCATGCATCATTTGAAAGTGCATATATATATACATATATATAAAGATTCAGTTATTGATTTACTTATGAATTCAACCCCCATATACTAAGTACATTCTAGAAGTACTGATCCACATATTTGTCTATGATCTACATGGCCTTATAATGTAGGTCCTGGTGCTCATTTCCAGCAATATGATTGATTACGAGCATCTTCACCTAGATCCATTGATTACGAGCATCTTCACCTAGATCCAGATTTCTTGTGAGTCTTCGTAGTTTGACAGATCATTTTATCAGATTTTGATATCGATAAAGTATTTTTGTTATTTGATTTTGTTAAGTTCTGATCAGCTGGGGCTTGTCCCAGTGGCTCTCTAGTTAGACGTAGAAACTTGTCTGATTGGTTTCTATTTTAGATTTAAAAGTTACTATTTTCAAGATTTCCAAGTTCAAGAATTCTAGTAAGATGTTACTTCATTTTCATTTAAGATATTAATTATTTTATCTCATTATTTCACATGTCAAGTTTACTTTCATTATGAGTTCCAAAGTCGTTAGAAGGCTTAAAGGGTTAGCTTGGGATTACTTATAGTCTTGAGCACTATGTGATGTCCAGGGTACATTTTGGGATATTACAAACTTGGTATTAAAAACTAAGGTTTTAAAGAGTCCTATGAAGTTAGACAAGCCACATTACAGTGATTCTTGATCAAGGTGTGAAGAGCATCATATTTATGATCAAGAGGATACAAAATGAGTTATGAATCATCATTTCATTCATGATCTATCATGCTTATAGTTGTCTTTAATTCGTCCTTTAAAGTGACAGAATATACCTCCTTGTCGAGCTAATACAAGGATAAATAATGAACAACCACTAATATAAGTCAACCCTATGAATGAGAATATGTCTCATACTGAATTTTGAGCTACCTTTTAAGCATTGGCCTAAGCCGTGAATGTTAATGTTCAGGGTAACCAATAAGTGGCAATCTCACTTAATCAAAATGGTAATCTAGCTGCATCCAGAATTCATCACTTCATAAGAATGAATCCACCTAAGTTCTTTGGATCAAAGGTTGGTGAAGATCAACAACTCTTCATTGATGAGGTGAGAAATATCAATAAGATTATGTATGTTACTGAGGAAGAAAGTGTAGAATTAGCATCCTATAGGCTTAATGATATTTCTTATGATTAGGTTGTTATGTGAAAGAAAGGTAGAGGTGAGATTATCGCTCCTATGAGTTGGCAGGTGTTTCTAGATGTATTTTAGGATAGGTTTTTTCCATGTGATATGAGAGAAGCTAAGGTTGAGGAGTTTAAGAACCTGAGGCAGGACTCGATGATAGTGAAGGAGTACTTTTTTAAGTTCACTTTGTTGTCAAAGTATGCTTCCAAGTTGGTAGTTGATCCTAGATAAATTATTAGTAAGTTTGTTACTAGAGTATCTAGTTTAGTAGTCAAGGATTGTAGGAATCCTAGGCTTATTGGGGATATAAATATCGCTAGGTTGATGACTCATGCTCAACAGATTGAGGTAGAAAAGATGAGGGAAAGAGAGAAGGGAAATTAAAAGGCTAAAACTAAATAGTTTGAGTATGGCCAACAAAGGTCTAGAGGGGGAAGCTGTTCATAGTTTTAAGGCCATTGAGTAGCACCAGCGCCATCTTTAGCTAGTACCCCTGTACCCAGAACAAGCATAAGCAATGGGGTAGGACTTCTGTTTCTAGGTCTCAGAATAGTATGGGTAGAAGGCCTAGTTATTCAACTTGTGCAAAGTGTGGCAGAAACCATCCTAGTAAGTGTTTGATAAAAATAAGGGGTTGTTATGTATGTGGGAAGTGGGTCATAGAACCAAAGAGTGTCCATATTCTAAGTAATAAAGTAGGGATGATCATCCCCAGACTCAGTGTACTAGTGCACCAACTCCAATAGGTCACCCAGTTTCTCCTTGAGGCACAATATCTAGTACTAGTGGTAGTTAGCGCGAGAATTGGTTTTATGCTTAACCATCCCAACAACAGCGGGAGAGTTCACCAGATGTTGTTACTGGTATGTTTCATGTATTTCATCTTGATATATATGTGTTGTTATAACCAGGGTCAAATCTATCTTATGTGACTTCATTGGTTATGGTAAATATTTTGATTGGTCTTGAAAAGCTCTCCTCGCCCTTCTTAGTTTCCACCCAACTGGATGAGTCAATTATTTCACGATGAGTACATATGAAGTATCGTATCACTGTCCTCCATAAGGTCATACTAGTAGACCTAATAGAGTTAGAAATGGTAGAATTCAATGTAATTCTAGGAATGGATTGGCTCAATTAATGCTATACAACATTAGATTGTCGCACCCGTATGGTGAAGCTTCAGTTTCCCGATGAGGCAGTCTTTAATTGGGAAGGTAATTCTAAATCTCCCAAGAGTCATTTCATATCTTGTCTTAAGACTAGAAAGTTGATATCAAAAAGGTGTATTTATTAATTAATTTGAGTCAAAGATACTAAGTTTGAAGTTCCCATAGCTTATTCAGTCTGTATAGTCAATGAGTTTCTTGAGGTCTTTCCCAATGACCAGCCAGGAGTACTTCCCAATAGATAAATAGAATTTAGTATTGATCTTCTTCCTAATATTTATCCCATCTCTATCCCTCCATATAGTATGGCTCCGGCTGAGATAAAAGAGTTAAAAAGTAGCTTAAGGACCTTTTAGATACAGGATTAATAAGGCCCTGCGTATCTCTGTGGGGCGCTCCCATCCTGCTCGTGCATAAGAAAGATGGATCTCTCCAAATATGCATTGACTACCGCTCGTTCGATAAAATCACAATCAATAAAAAATATCCTCTTCCTATGATAGATAACTTATTCGACCAACTCTAAGGTGCAAGTCATTTCTCTAAGATAAACATAAGATTCGACTATTATCATCTTAGAGTAAGGGAATGTGACATTCCAAAGACAACCTTTAAAACCTATTATAGTCATTTCGAATTTCTAGTCATGTCTTTTGGGCTAATAAATGCCCCAGCAACCTTTAAGGACTTGATGAAAAGAGTGTTCTAGAAGTACTTGCACATATTTCTCATAGTTTTCATTAATGATATTCTTTTCTATTCCCGTAGTGAAGATGATCATGCAGACCATATCAGAATTGTATTATAGAATCTTAAAGACCATCAGTTGTTTGCTAAATTCTATAAGTTTGAGATTTGTCTAAGATCATTAGGTTTCCTTGGTTATATTGTTTCCGGTGATGGCATTAGAGTTGATCCTCAAAAGACCAAAGCAGTGAGAAACTAGCCTAAACCCATCTGTATGTCATTTATCAGGAGTTTCTTGGGTTTAGCTTGCTATTAATGTCAGTTTGCTGAGGGTTTTGTGTCTATTTCATTCATCATTTATATATTGCCTCAAAAGAAAATCAATTCTCATTGGTTAAATTCTTGTGAGAAGAGTTTTCAGGAGTTGAAGACTGGACTCACTTCAGCCCCAGTTTTGACACTACTTGATGGTACGAATAGATTTTCTATTTACTATGATGCTTCTAGAGTTGTTCTAGGTTATATTTTGATACAGAGAGGTAGGGTAATAGCCTATACCTTTATACAACTTAAACATCATGAGAAGAATTATCCTACCCATGATCTTGAGTTAGTCGTTGTTCAATTTACCTTGAAAATTTGAAGGCATTATCTTTATGAGGTGTATATTGATGTGTTCACGGATCACAAAAGTTTGCAGTGTGTTTTCTCGTGGAAATATTTAAATCATTATCAGAGAAGATGGTTGGAGTTGTTGAAAGAGAATGACATGAGTATTTGTATCATCCGAGCAAGGCCAATCTAGTGGTAGACGACCTTAGTATACTTTCTATGGGTAGTGTTGCTCATGTTGATAATGATATGAAGAAGTTAGTTTAGGAGGTTTATCAGTTGGCTAGATTAAGTGTTCGATTGGGTGATTCAGCTGAAAGCAGTGTTTGGGTTCACAGTAATTTAGAATCTTCTTTGGTTTACGAAGTAAAGGAGAAGCAATATAAGAATTCCAGTTGTGCAAAGTTTAAGGAGTCAGTCAGAGATTAGAAAATAGAGGTTTTCTCCCAAGGAGGTGATGGTATGTTGCAATAATAGGGTAGACTGTGTCTGCCGTGTGTTGATGGTTTGAGGTAGCGGATTTTGGTAAAAGAGCACGGTGCGCATTACGCATTCACTAATAAGCCACCGAGATGTACCGTAATTTATGGGAAATTTTTGGTAGAGTGGCATAAAGAGGGATATTGTAGAGTTTTTTGCTAAGTATGTTAATTGTCAGCAGGTTAAGGTTGAACACCAAAGGCCTAGTTGCACTATACAGGAGTTCAACATTCCCACTTGGGAGCTAAAAGAGGAGAACATGGATTTTGTGATAGGGTTTCCCCATTTGTGTCGTCAACATGATTTGATTTGGGTTATTGTAGAAATAATAACCAAGTCTTCCCATTTCTTGCTAGTTTATACTTTCTATTCAACAGAGGATTATGCCAAGATCTATATTAGAGAGTTGGTTAGATTGCATAGAGTTCCTTTCTCTATCATTTCAGACAAAGGTACTTAGTTTAGCTCTCACTTTTGGAAAGCCTTTCAGAAGGGTCTTGGTACCTAAGTTTGTCTAAGTAATGCTTTTCATCCTCAGATAGATGGTCGAGAAGAGAGGACTATTTAGGCTCTTGAGGATATGTTGAGGGCATATGTTCTTAACTTTAAAGGAAGTTGGGATGATCACTAGTCGTGTATTGAGTTTTTCTACAACAACAATTATCATTCCAGTTTCCAGATGGCTCCGTTTGAGGATCTCTATGGGAGAAGATGTAGGTCACTTATTGATTGGTTTGAAGTGGGTGAGTCTTCTTTGATAGTATAGAGAAAGTTTAGTTAATTCGAAAGAGGTTCAAAACAGCCCAGAGTCGACAAAAATGCTATACAGAAGTGAGAGAAGAGATCTTGAGTTTGAGGTTGGTGACTTAGTTTATTTGAAGATTTTGCCAATGAATATGGTAAAAATATGGAAAGAGGGCGAAACTTAGTACCCGATATGTTGGTCCTTATAGAATCTTGAGCCGTGTTTGGAATGTAGCATAAGAGCTTGAGTTTCCTGTAGATTTGACATTTGCAAACCAAGTGTTTCATGTCTCCTTATTGAAGACGTGTATTAGTGATCCACCTGTTGTAGTTCCTTTGGAAAACACAGATGTTCAGGATATCCTTTCTTATGAGGAAATCTAAGTTGAGATCCTTGACCGCCAAATAGTAGACTAAGGAACAAAGAAGTTACCTTGGTCAAAGTTCTTTGAATAAATCAGTCTGTTGAGGGAACCACTTAGGAAGCAGAAGCACATATGTGAACCAGTACCCACATTTTTTCTTCAAAAGTTTAGACACAGCTTAAGGGTATAATTTTCCATTGATTACCTCTTTCCATTCTCAGTTACAACTATATATAATCATTTTTCTTGTTATTTTATGCATTCACGAGTCATATCAGTCATGTAATTATGTTTCCAGTTATGCAAGTTCAATACATAATATTAGTTCCTTAGAATCATCAGCTTAAGCAGTCTTGTTTGAGGACTAATTTTCTGAAGAAAGACATATTGCAATGCCCCGTATTATACTTAATTTAGTTTAGCTCCTAGTGCTTGCATAAAGGCTTAAAGCCTGAAAATTTAATGAAGTATTAAAGAATTAGCCTTATTTTGACCTGTCAACTTTGAAGATTTTTAATTTGACCTTCCGAGCTCTGAAATAATGATTATTGAGTTGATTCGTGTTGAGGGGTGTACGAAGCATGTCTTAGGAAATTTGCAGAATTTTCGTACGAGGTTTGGGTAATGTTTGGATTTTTATTCTGGTAGCTCAACACGATTGGGATGCGTCACACCAAGTATAGTGATTCACATCTCATCGTATCGTTCAAGCCTCCAAATGACATTCTAGTTATGAGAATAATCTTTTGAGGGGCATTTAGGTCATTTCAAATCACTCCAAATCATAAAAATAAGAGATTAAATGTCAGTTTAAGCATTATTTCCCTATTCTCCCTCACTTTTGTCTCCAACAAAACCCTAACCTCCTCTCAAGAACACCAAAAACTCCATTATGCTTTCTTCAAAATAAGTAAGAATCTAAGTTCCCTATTCCAAAGGATTCAAGAAAAGTTTCCAATATCATCTCCAAGGCTTCCAAAGTCAAGCTTTTACACCAAGTCAATCCTATTAAGGTATGTGCAGTTATGAAAAAGGGTATCCTTTCACCCTTGTGCCCAAATTGCATGATTTTAAGATTCTATTTATTTGTTTAGAAGTAGGGTTTATACCAATGTTTATATATTCTTGAAGCAAGTAATTATCATGAGATTTAAAGCTTTAAGTATATCAAGAAGTGCTTATGTTTATGATTTTTAACTTACAAGATTCATATTATGAATGAGATTGCACTATATTGACTTGTTATTCTTGAAGTACTTTAAGAATTATATTGACCATGGAGTTTTGTGTATGAATTACCATGAGTTTAAAGCATGAATTTTAATCTCTAAGTTTAAGTGTTGAGATTTCAAGATGTTATACTTTTAGGCATTCTATGACAAGCTTATAACAAAATTTAAAGCAAGAACTGATCTTTTGATCCCTAGTTAAGATTATGAAATCCACATTATCCATACTATTTATGATTTAAAGTAAAGAGAATCATAATTGGTTTTCATTATATAAACCCCTATGCTATTTTATGGTGGATTTCTTACAGTAAGAGCATATACTTAATATGGGAGTAGTATTTAGAATCAAGATGGGTATGATTCCAAGGTCACTTGGCCAAGAACTACATGCCATCGGAGGTTTTAAAACCCATAGTGGGTTCAGTATTGTGATCACTCTATCTTTGGTTCTAATCTTATGGTAAAGAATAACTCCCCATAATGTGGGTAAGACATTGGACTCAATGATAGCTCACATGGTTTATGCCGGTTAGAAGAACCTCCAAAAAAAAGAGTAAAAGTAAAGGTTTCAGAAACTAAGTATGTGGTTTACGAAGTTTATTCAGTATGCTTTATGATTTATGGTTTATGATTTTTCAGTTTTCAGTTCTATTCAGTCCCAAGGTGAGTAATTTATACTTAGAATGCATCATTTGAATATAAAATTATATATATATATATATGTATATATATATATAAAGATTTGATTATTATTTTACTTATGAATTCACCCCCACATACTCAGTACATTTCAGAAGTATTGATCCATATATATGTTTATGTTCTATGTTGTCTTATAATGTAGGTACTGGTGCTCAATTCTACTAGCGTGATTTATTATTAGCATCTTTACCAACATGTAAATTTTTAGCGAGTCATCATAGTTCGATGGGCTATTTATCAGACTTTGATATCGATGAAATATTTTAGTTATTTGATTTCTGTTAAGTCCGGGTCAGCTGGGGCTTGTCTCAGTGGCTCTCTAGTTAGAAGTAGAGCCTTGTCCGACTAGTTTCTATTTTAGATTGGAAAGTGATTGTTTTTCAAGATTTCCAAGTTTAAGATTTTTAGTAAGATATTACTTCAGTTTCAGTTAGGATATTAACTCTGTTATCTCAAGATTTTGCATGTCATATTTACGTTCATTATGAGTTCCAAAGTTGTTAGAAGGCTTAAAGGGTTAGCTTTGGCGTACTTGTAGTCTTGAGCATCATGTGACATTCAGGGTGTATTTCCAGGGCATTTCAATAGGTGATTCTTTAAAAGTGATCGGGTATATAGTCGTGATTGGTGACTATTCGATATTTTGATACGCAGGTTGATATTATTGTATTAGATATAGAATATTTTGATATGATTCTAAGAATGGACTAGTAGTCTATATATCATGAGGTCTTGGTTTCCTTGCCAAGACCATTACTTTAGCCATGCCTGGCATACCCCAGTTATGTGGCACGATTCTTTAAGATTTTCAATGACATTGATTATTTTTTATGTTTGGGCTAGGACATTAATATCAAGGGGTTATGAGTCTTTTCTTGTTTATGTTTGATATGTTAGTGTTGAGAGTCCTTTGCTTGACTCTATTCTTATTGTTATGATTTTCTCATTGTCTTTCATACCTACCTTTCTAGCTTTCTTCCTAAGTGTGATATAGAGTTTATTATTGACCTCGATGTATTCACCTTTCCTATTTTTATGAATACTTATCCCATGGATCTTGCCGAGCAAAAGGAGCTAAATATTTAGCTTCAGGATCTTTTTATTAAGGATTTTATCAGAATAAGTGTATAATCTTGGGGTGCTATAGTTCTATTTATAAATATATAAGATGGCTCTATGCATATGTATATCATCTACATAGAGTTGAATAAGGTGACCGTGAATAATTAATATCATATGCCTCGTGTAGATGATTTATTTGACCAGCTTCAAGGAGTATTTCCTATCAGAAATTTGAGATCTGGTTGCCATCAGTTGGGATTTAAGGTTTTGGACATTCCTAAGAAAACATTTAGGACTCATTACGACCATTAAGAGTTGCTAGTGATGTATTTTAGGTTAACTAATAACCCAACAACATTTATGGATTTGATAAATTATGTGTCGTATTTAGACTCTTTCATGATAGTGATCGTTGATGACATTATGGTGTATTCGAGAAGCAGGAAGGAGCACAAGCAACATTTGAGGACTATGCTCCACACTTTGAGATATCATCGACTTTATGATAAGTTCTCAATGAGTTCAATATTGAGTTTGTGGCTTTCTCAGGGAGTGTAGCTTCCAAGAATTGTATTTTGTTAGACCTAACAAATATTGAGACTATTCGTAGTCAGTCTAGGCCGACATCACCTACTGAGGTTCGTAGTTTCATTGGGCTTGTAGGTTATTTCAAATGGTTCATTGAGGGTCATTATTTGTATCGTAGCCCAATTGAATAGATCTACCATGAAGGAGGTTCCATTTCAGTGGTCTACAAATTATGAGGGAAACTTTCTAAAGCTCAAGGATTTGCTTACTTTAGCCCCCTGATATGACTCTTTCAGTTGAGGATGAGGGTTTTAGTATCGATTATGATGCATATGGTATTGGTTTGGAGTGTGTTCTGATGCAACGAAACCATGTTATTACACACGCATCAAGACAACTGAAGGTGCATAAGCACAACTACCCTACTCATGACTTGGAGTTGGCAGCAATAGTGTTTGCTCTTAAAATTTTGAGACATCATTTGTATGGGGTTTTCTATAAGATCTTTATTTATCACCACAATCTTAACTATATTATCACCTAGGGGTAGCTTAATTCAAGGCAGCATAGACGAATTGAGTTGCTGCAGCACTATGATATATTTATTCTCTACCTCCAAGAAATGTTAACGTGGTAGCAAATGCCTTGAGTAGAAGTGGTAAGTATAGGTAGCTTGTCCTTTATTCCAATTTCTCAGCAGATGTTGTCATTTGATATCCAGTCCTTAGATAACTTGATGGTTTATTTGGATATTTATGTCCCTTAAAGGATCATTGCTACTATTGAGGCCCAATACTTTTTAGAGAAATTTTGGGGTCGTCTATTGAGGATAGTAGGCTTATTATAATTTTGGAGAAGATTTTGAGAGGTGAGTCCAGAAGGGCTACCATAGAGTTTGGGGGTGTTCTAAGATTTGACGGTTGTATTTGTGTTCCAAGGGTTGGACACTAGATTCTGTTGAGTCTTTGTGAGGCACATGAATTCAGCTATTAGACTCCCCCGAAACAACTAAGAAGTATAGAGATTTGATGCAACACTATAAATGGAGTGGTATGTAGAGAGATATAACAAGATTTATAGCTCGATGCCTTTATTGTCAGTAGGTAAAGGCCAAGGACCAATGGCCTAGTGGATTACTTTAGTAGCAACCCATTCCCGATTGGAAATGAGAGAGATTTATATTGGATTTCATGGATAGAATTCCTCTAACCTCCCACGGTTTTGAAACTACTAGGGTCATCAAAGATTGATGAACCAATTCTACACATTTTATCCCTCTTCAAGTCTTCAATATTGTCGAGAGGTTACCCTATATTTATATTCATGAGGTAGTTCACTTACATATGGTACCAATGGCTATCATTTCAGACCACGACTCAATTTAGTTTTAGCTGCTAGAGGATATTTCAAGAAGTACCCATATTGACCATAATACTATATTTCAACCCAGATTGATAGTCAGAGCAGATTATCCAATTTTTAGAGGACATGCTCCGCACTTGAGTGTAAGATTTTGAGAGTTCCACATTATCTTTTCCATTCAGCTATCCACCTGGAGTTTTATATGTCTATGCTATGATAAAAAATTCCATATGAGTCACACACGTTTCATTTAAACTCAGTTTAGTTGGATAAAAGGTTGGCATTTGTATAGGAGCCTACATCCACTTTTGATAAAGATGTTAGATAGTTGTGCTCCAGTCATATTCCAATAGTTAAGGTGTAGTGTTATCACCATCTAGATAAAGATGGTACCTGGGACACCAAGCGTGATATGTGCGGCCAGTATCGGTACATGTTTGAGCCTTCAAGTATTCACTTATTCTTTGCTTTTGTGAACTAAAGTCATTTTAGTAGTGGATGTTGTAATGACCCTCATGGTCATTTCCCTTATTTTCATGCATTCTTAGCATTTAGAGAATTTATATAAGTGCCATAAATTATTTATAACTTGCTAGGACCGATAGATCGGTTTTCAAGCTATTCTTATGAGAATTTATTTATATTGAATTAGTTGTGAGATATTTAAATTAAATTAGAATAAGGTTAGATGATATAGTCAATTATGTTTTGTAAATGTTTTTTATGTTTATAAAAATTTTAATTATGATATATCTATATTACCTTATAAAAGTTTTTATGATCTATTAATATTCTAAGCGGAGATGGTAAATTTAGATATGATAAAATATTATTTTTATATGTTAGAGGCTTTATTCTAAATAAATTTTAATTAATTATGATATTATCACGAACTTAAGCAATATCCAAATAAAAAAATTAAAGAGATGATCTGGAGGGATATGAGAGGAAACCGCCGCTCCCACATGAAAGTGGAGGGAGAACTCATCACCACTATTAGATCAAAGGTTCCAGTAAATGAATTATATTAAATGTCTGAGTCGTAATGATTCATGCAAATTAAACTTTTTTCCATTAACCAAAACATTTATAAACTATGTTGTCCATTTAATTTCATTGATATAAAAATTAAGTTCGAATATGAATGTCAAAGAAATTTAATACTTTAGAAAATATTGTGATATCATATTTATCCCAAATGAAATTAACATTCTACATCAAGTTGTTCAAGCTCATGTTCTAGTGGAACACTATTCGAAAGATTCTCGGAGTAGCTTTTAGCTTTTGCGTTAAGGTAGGCTAGGCTTAACCTATCTCTGGACTGAGTTTATTTATGGTAATTATAGGTTATTATGCTATCTTTGGGAAGGTAGTTGTATCTTGGATAATGTTTGACATATTTCATGCCTTATTTATACGGTTAGGGCCCCATTCTAATAAATTTCAATGTCATTATCCATTGGTTTGGTGTAATATTTATGAACTTAGGATGTGACATTAAGGTTCAAAACCTTGAATTCCTCCCTTTTAACTAAGAAATACTTGTGTATTTAAATGCATTTCAATTATGGTTGAGGGTCAACATATATTTTATTTTTGTTATTTATTATGAGTTCTTACACCACTTTGGCATCAGTTACAGTATGTCTTGGGTTTCACTTTTAAAGTTTAGTATGGTTACTATTAGTTCTAGCTTGAGTCCGGCATTTGATTATGATATGATCCGGAGTTCTGGTACTGATTATTGTCATTCTGGGAGTTATGGTTCCTCTGAATTTTGGTTCAAGTCTAGCATCTAATTATGAGTTAGTTGTATATCAAATATGTACCCCTCTCATTATCACCTACTATTCCTGATTTGGCTCTAGCATATGGGCTCTCGTTACTACCAATTGGTGATTGTTCAAGCCCAGTTCACATCTTGGTGGCTACTATGATTTCCTTGGATTGGTTTAGCTACAAATTATTTAGGGTTTTTCCTTTAATTATTTATTGTGTGTCCCACCGGCGTACATGGGCACGGTTAGGTTAATTTTCTTCTTTAGTATGCCTGAAAGATTTATAGGGGCCCAGTTAGGCTATGTTTTAGTTGCCTTCTTATTGTTTCATTATGTACTTTGTTGAATTGTTTTTTATTATTCCTTCATTGCATTTGTATAGCTCAGTAGGTGTTTACCTTACTTTCCCTATTTACTGATGACTTATATTATACCCTCGTATTTTAGTCATACTTTTCTATACTTGAGCTTAGTCAGTGGATAATATCTACTAAGTAATCGTTTCTTTGGTACTCATACTGCATCATTTCCTTGATATAGCTATGAGTACTAGCAATCGGCATTGACATAATTTCCTACACCCAATACTAATCTAAAATAGGGTGAGTTTACTGTCGAACGAGGCTGATTCTTCTCCATCTGTTCTAGTTTAGTCTTTTATCTTGAAACTACTTTGTACATATTGTGTATAGTTTGGATTCAATCAAGTACTCTGATTTTATTTAAGTATTAGCTCTAGTACCGACCTTAACAGGTCTTGGGACGGATCAACTTATATATTTTCTACTCTTTTTTTCCTCTTACGATATACTATATACATAGGTTTATTCACTTCTGCTTATGTCTTTATTGTTGGTGTTGATTTATTTATGTCTTTCCTTGGTTTCTGCCCGTTATTCCTTTACTTGTTTTGGACTATGAATTGGATTACCTACAGGTGGGATAAAATAAGTGTCATCATGACTTAGAGAAATTGAGTTGTGATATAAAGAATAACTATAATGCATTAATAGTGAATTGAGCAATGAGAGATGTACTAGAGTAGTTATCCATTTTCAAAAAAGAAGTTGTGGTTACTCTGGAGTCTACTTATATTTTTTTAGATATATTTATATTTATTTATTATATTATTTTACTCTAGAGTGGGCTATATGAAAGAACTAGCTTTGAAAATCATTTTATCATTAGATGAAGATTAGATTCCTGTGGAAAAAAATTTCCATGACATGGAGAAATAATGTAGAGAGGATAAAATAACTCAACTTTCAACATAGTTAAAGGGGGAAACCCAAGTTCTAATAGTACCTTCTGTAGTTTCTCTTGCATAACATTATCTCTTTTTTCAGAAGTCTCAATAACTTCGTCGACAAGCTGCAGAAAGAACATGGTGTGAACCCACTACAATCATAAGAAGAGAAAGTGTGTTCACTTATGTTTTTTTAATAAATTTTTTGCCGTTTTTTTTGTGATGGGATTCGTACAATATCTTGTTATTGATGAGTGGTCCCAACATCTTTATTGATAGACTGCATAGCCATTGTTTCAAAGAATAAAAAGCCAATGATGATGTTGAATGAAAAATATAAATAGGTTTATTAAATAGATAAAAGATGAGAAAAAAATACACTTACTTCATCAATTGGTTCAAGACCCCGTTTACGCCCACAAGGTAAATGGATTCCAACATTGTCTTTTATGTTGTCTATAGTTGCTTCTTTTTTTGCAGCTTTCTCTACATGAAGTTCGCAATTTACGAATTAAAATTTGTATAAGATATATATGTATATATATATGTATATATCTATATATATGTATATATATATATCTATGTATATACATATAGATCTATATACATATATATGTATATATATATGTATGTATGTATGTGTATATATGTGTGTGTATATAGGTTAAGTAGGTGTAGTGACATAAATTAAGTGATGTTTGAAAAGTTTTATCGGGACAAGCTTTTCAAACTTGGAAAACTCATTCAAACATATAACTAACAAATTAGTCTAAAAAATTTTTTGAAAAAAAGAAAAGAAAACAAATTATGTCTACACAAGACAATACTTGCATATTTAAAATTTAAAGTACGTCTCGGCCACTTCTATCTTTCCCTTCCTCTTAATCAGTAATATGCACTATCTAAAATGAAAAAAAAAAAGAAGAAGAAGAAATTAACATAAGTCTGTAAAATGCAAAATTTCTAATTAATTACCATTGGTGTCTCTTTTTTGTTCTTTGTCAACATTGTTCTTGTCAATAGAGATGTTTTGATCTTTTCCCTTCTCACCTTCAACGTCCACATCCAATTTTTTGTTTTTCATCACCTTCTTAAGTGCCTCCTTTTCTTTCCTTTCCTTTTCATATTCCATTATAATATACTGTGGAATCACACAAAAAAAATCCACAAATCATATATCAAAATTTAAGAGTTCATGATTATAAAAAAGTAGACTATTGCTTGACCATACTTATAAGTTCAAAAATTCAAGGCAAAGTATTAGAAAAGAATAGAGAGTTCACTAAAATGGGATGGAAAGAAAATTGTAAAACTTTCACTTTATAATTAAGAAACAATTGAGTATATCGATAGATTTTATGCTTTAATAAGTAATTCCAAAATGAGTTATAAAAGAAAAACAATAACAAAAATGAATTTAAAAGAACGACCGAATAAAATGGGGAAAAAAAATCAGAAAATTAGATTTTGAGAGAAGTAAAGTTACCATCACATAATCACTGTCCTTCATCGTAAAAGCAAAAGGAGATTGAATTCAATACGTCAATCCCGTGATTATATTTCTCCTCTAAGCTACTAAGCTATTTCCTTCTCAAACTGAATTAACTTAAGAAATATCAGTTAATGCCGACAGATATATATACAGAAAGAAATAGTTTAGCCTCCTCATGTATATACATCACAACAATCATGTACAGTTCATTGTAAAAGAATAAGCTACCATCATAAAATATTATGACTTAACTATTCCATATTGAAAAAATTCAAGGAAATGCCTCATTTTTTTCACCCAAAGACTTTTGTAAAAGAATTAACTAATAGAATTCTATAGAATCACTAAAGAATTCTATAGAATGAATTTTATGCTTTAAGAAAACATTAAAATATCAGAAAAAACAGAGCAAATTCTATGCTTTATCATAACATGAATGAAGTTTTAAGAAAAACTCATCAATTAAATCACTAAAAAAAATACTATAATAGGGAACCTTTTCTGAATTTGAGCTCATTTTTTTGTAAGAAAAGATTTGTTTGTCAGCATTGATATTTGTTAATTTATGCATTGTAAAATGTGTGACTATTGAGAAATAGAATACAAATTTTTGTTTGAAGGCATCCCTATCTTCTTTTTTTATTAATTTGATCCTATATTAATTAAAATATTCTACTTGTAATCCTTTCTATTTGGGGTTTATCTTCCTTAGAATTGAGTGTTATATGTAGTTAGGTAACAAAAGGGATGTTTAAGACTGGCCTTATTAAGACCCAAAAATTCAAGGTCCTGATGGACCTTATCCCAACCCGACCATGGTAAGCCTAACTCACATATAGAATTAACTGAAGTAAAAATCCAATTATGAAATAAAACTCAAGACTTTAAATAAAATCAAACCAGCAATCAACAACATCTCAATATCAAGCCGCAACTATTATATAATACTAGAATGAATCACAACAACTATATATACACTGAATATGAAGATACCCAAAGTGAAAATGAAAGAGGGACAATGAAATGCAACACAATAATATGGAATGGATATAATAGCTAAAAGTACTCTTTGTATATACCTTCTAAGCCTAAGAATTAGGGGAGGAACCATAGAGGGTTCGCAACCCATATACTAATCACTATCGCAATACTCTATCGTGCTGGCACTTCCTTGGTCAAGTGGCATTATAAAATTATTTATTTTCTTTCACAAATAATTCAATTTCAACCATAGTACCAGTACCATGTAGATGAGGATCATTGAGTATACATAATCATAGCAAAATCAATATTGCACAATAATCAGTGCAATAATGCTATAAATGAGGTCAAATCATTCAAGTATTAGTAAAACATGATAATGCCCCTAATGGTAAAAGAATATACCCTACAAGCCTCCAAAACTGGCGCCACAATAGTAAAAGAAGCAAATGAGACACCATGAGATCTACACAAGACCTCACTCAGGTAACACAATAGTAATAATTCTCTAATCCATAAAAATAATCAAAACAAGATCCAACTCGGACATCACAATAATAGTAATAAGCAAACTCAAAAAATGTAAAGACCGAGATTTTACTTTACCCATAACATCGTCTACATAATAAGTTCTATACACAGTTAAGTATGAAGAAAGTTAAGCCATAACCTTCCCAGGAGAAATACCACAAGCCCGAAATACTCAAATCAGATCCTTCTTTTTTAGAGCAGCCTCGGAATTCTCCCTATCAATAAAAATAGTTTCTACATATAAATAGTAGTTTATTGATATCCATATTCACTTATTTTAGTTTGGGGCAAAGAAAACTTTAAAAACTCAACATAAAGAATAGAAGCGAAAATATAGATTTTAGTAGAAAATCAGCTTTCCCATACTTTAATGTTCTCAACTATAAAATTTCATCATAAATGGAGTTGGAATTGAGTTAGATTCATTGAAATTTATTTTTTTACTTTACCAAGAAAACCCTAAAATTTCAAGGTTAAAAATCATGATTTAAAGATGATTTTTTAATTTAATCAATGGGTAATGATCAAATACAAGTTTAGGCGCTTACCCCATTAAAAGATGATGAAATTTCCTCTTAGATTTTCCCAAAACATGCTCCCAAACTTAGAAAATAATTAAAATGGGGTATAAAGCTGAACTGAGGTATTTATGTTAGAGGTGTTAAAATGAACCGAAATTAAGGTGACCCCCCCAACTTGTCCAATTTTTAATAGATTGGGTTAAAGGTAATTTACTATTAGGTAAATCTCAACCCATTTTTAAATTGGGTTCAAATGAGCCCAATCCAATATCCACTTCAACCGTTTAATAGAAAAATAATTTTCATAATGAAATTGAAAAAGCAAGCGACAATATTTCCTCCAACTATCAAAATGATCAACCTTACCCCAACCCCACTATACCTCAAGCTTACCCCACCCCCACGCCACTTCCATTAAATATATTATTTTTATATCTTAAAAAACTTCTTATAAACTTAGTTTTACCCCCATCCCACTCCCTACCCGAACCCCCACCCCTCACCTCCACCCTAAAAAGTTAATTCTTTTTAAAAAAAATTTATATATAATTAAAAATCTCTTCTTACCTCACGGTAAAAATTTGACCCCCCCTTCACTGCTCCCTCTACCCCTCCCAAAAAGATACTTCTTTAGAAATATTTTTAAAAGTAAATAAATGATTTTTTTATATGAAAAAATTTTTTAGCCCTACTCTCAACTCCCACTACCTATTGCACCCCCTTATAAGATAATATTTCATCCCTCTAAAACATGTAGTTTTAAAAAAAAGTTAAATATTTTTTGACAAAAAAAAAATTTACCTCAATCCCATCCCTTCCCTACCCTCCAATACTACCCCACACCCCATACCCCCCACCCCACCCCCATGCCACTCCTAATTTTTTAAAAAAAATTCCTGCACCCCCATCATCCCCTGACACCCCCCCACCACACCACCCACACCACCCTTATTACATACCCCTTTTCCTAAAATTTATTTTTCAAAAAATAAATCTTACCTCAACCCCATCCTAACCCTCGACCCACTACCCCGCACTTCTCCCCAACTTTTCAATCCCATCCATATTTATTTTCTTGAGTTGAATTTTCAAGGGGTAAATATCAAGATTTTAAAATTTTTAGACGATGTGGGTCAAATTGGTTTGGTCAAGACCCACCCAATTTTATCCATTTCAATCCAAACTGAATTTTAGTGGGTCATGACCCAACCCAATATCCAATTCAACCCATTTAATATTTTCAATGTCAATCCAACTCGCCTATTTGACACTGCTAAATTTATGTTGTTAACTGAATAATACATTTATTGTGATCGTAGCACTACCCTTGCGATCGCAGCACTATCCTCACGATCATGAAGGTCAACATTGACTATCCCCTTAAGTTTCTCTTTGCAATAACAAGAATGGGCCATAGGATCGCAACACCCCTCCTCATGCTATTGTGATAAACAATAGTTGGCCTCTTCATGATCGCAACCCAAACCACATGATCGTGATCCTATCCACACAATTATAACAAGTAAATGTATAGTTCTCCAGTAATAGTTCATCACCAAAAGCTCTTTGCAAGGACCCTCAAGATTTATTTGAAACCCCACAATAGCAAACCAATAATGCTACAAGGCGAATATTGATATTTTAGACTCTACGGAATAACTAGAATTATCAAAAAAAGGTTATTTTTAACATGTCTCTCCCATAAACCACTTTAGGACAATAAAACTAGTTTCTCACCAAAGCACTCAAAAATCACAACAGGTCCCTCAGAACCCAAGCCAACGACACCACTAACCAAAAATTGATATACCAACACGGATTAAATTTTCATCTACTCGAATCTCAGAATGTTGACTAATGTTAATTATATCAACTTAAAATCTTTAGGAAATCAAAAACACGTATAAAATTTTTCTCAAACATTTTGGTATTATGGTACCCACTACCGCAACTCACAAAGGCTATAAGGAAACAACATGTAGGACTAAAATGGTCAGAACAAAAAAAAGGCTTAAAAAATCACCTCGAGAGTTGTTACGTTATCCACTACTTAAACATTCATTTATCCTTGTACATAAAGTAAGAAATGAACCTGAATTGGATAAACATTTGGGGTATCTACTCCAAATATCAAATTCAACCTCCAATGTAGCCTCCTTAATCAGGTGATATCTCCATTGGACATTTACATAATCAATATTCATGGAGCTTAACTTTCTAGTACACCTATCAAAAATGGCTATAGGTTCCTCCTAAAAGGTTAAGTCATAGTATAAGACAACCTAATCCCACTGGATCACACACTATAATAGTGATGTTATCACTTCAGCATTGAAATATAAAGCACCGAATGAACCAATGGTAATCTCATAGGTAAGGTTAACCTATGGGCCAACTCTCTAAATTTTTGAAGAATTTAAAAATGCCTAATAAGCCTCAATTTAAGCTTTCCTTTAGTTTCAAATATCATCAAACCCTTTATGGATGACACTTTTAACAAAACCTATTCATTCCGTATTAACTCTACATCACAAACTCGCTGGTCAACGTAGCTCGTCTGTCTGTTATGAGTTGTCACAAGCCTACCTAGATCAGTCTAACTTGATCCATTAAGTCTCTCAAAATATTAGCACCTTAACGCCTAACCTTGATGAAATCAAACTATCCCCAAGGGATATACAACTCTTTTCATACAAACCCTCGAATAACAATGTTTAAATGCTAGAATGGTAACTATTGTTGTAGGTGAACTCTTCTAATGGCAATAAATACTACCAATAACAACCAAAATCCATAAAAACTGCTCAAAACATTCCCTGTAATGCCTGAATAGTCCTCTCCAACTAGAGATTCATCTGAGGATTAAATGTTGTGCTCATCTCTAGTTGAGTGCCCAACTCTTACTGCATAAAACTCCAAAAATTTAGGAGAACTACATACCTATGTTATAAATGACTAGGCATACTATGCAAATGAACTTTCACATAAATATCTCTTGTCCAACTTATCGACATTGTAGGTTATTTTCACAATTACAACATGCACTAATTTGGTCAACCTATCCAAAATCACCCAAATTGAATTGAATTTTCCCAATTTCTAAGGAAAATTAAATCAAAAACTAATTCCATAGCGATTTGCTCCAATTTTCCCTCTATGATAGACATCCACTACATCAAGCCACTTGATCTCTAATGCTTATATGTCACTTGCTGGTAATTAAAACCATGGCCACCAATTCCATATTGTCTTTCTTTATCCCACACCACTAATAGTACTACTTCAAGTCATAGTATATATTAGTTGCTACTAGATGAATAAAATACCATAAATTGTGAGCTTAGTCCAAAATCATTCTACCAAAGTTTCCAACCCTCTACTACCAAACTCAACTGCATATCCTCCAAAAATCCTACAATTCAAAGAATGTTTCTTTTGCCTCACCACTCAAACTATTATCATAAATCAGCCTCAATTTCTGGCTAACAAATTGTTGAGCTTGAATTGACTCCATCAACGAGGATCTATTCCTGACAAAAGCCAAAAAGCATTTGGGTAAAACATTTTGGTATCAAAATATTTACTCAAATCAACTGGTTAGCTAAAGAAAAAATGTCCAAAGCCAAAGGTCTTTGTTTCACCAAAAGATTACCCAAACTCTACATGTTCACTACCTTTTGACTCAAGGCATTTTCTACCATATTAGCCTTGCTCGATTAATAAAGAATAGAAAAATTATAATCTTTAAGCAACTCCAAACCACCTAGATTGTATCAAATTAATATCCTTCTAACTGAATAAATACTAAAGGTTGTGATATCTATAAAAATCTCATAATGAACACTATCACTAACTTAATGCCATAACATTAACTCAAACACAACTGTCACTAACTCCAAAACATTAGTATGGTATGTTTTTTTTGCATGAATCTGAAATATGATACATGTACAAGCTATCATTTATACTTTTGCATCAACATACCATTAAAGTCAACTTTGGAAGCATAATAATACACAATGAAAACTATGCCATCCTCGATAAAAGACTATATGATCCAAAGTCAACAAAGTCTTTATATTTTTAAAGCTCCTTCTATATTCATCTAACCACTAAAAAACATCCTACTTATGAGTTAATTTAGTCAATGGGGCTACAATAAAAAAGAAGACTTTCATAAACCTCTAGTAGTAACCTATTCTAATGACCCAAGGCTACCTCATAGTCATCACACAGTGCTTAGAACCACAAGTGATCCCAAGTTAACCCTTATACTAGAATAAATCATGAGCAACTAAATAAAATGTGTAAGTCTAAAGTATAATGTAGAAGATAAATATTTTTTGAATATGATCAATACAAAAATTATATTGAAATGATTACAACTCTGATTATATTAAACCAAATAGGAATCAAATATGTTTACTCTATTGACTATCTATGAACCCTATACTGGTATTGACTATAGGTAGATGGGAAATGACCCCGAGCTATCCCAAATTAATACGACTAAATAAAGAAAACAAAAATGCTACCAAAACCATTTAATTAAAAAGGCTGATCACCTGCGGGCTGGAAGCTACAACTGACTAATTATGATATGCATGATATAACTTGTACCAATCTTATTAAACAATGTAGCACATAGACGTATATGTGGATCAGTACTTTTGGATTTTATTAAGCATATGAGGATGAATGCATAAGTAAAAAAATATCTCAATATTTATATAAAATTATAAAAAAATACATGCTAAGTGTAAATGACTCCCATTGTCTTGAATAACTGAAAGCTGAAAATCATAAATCATGATTAATAAAGCATACTGTACAAATCTTGTGATCCATAAAATTTAGTTCTAAAAGTTGTACTTTTACTCTTTTTATTGGTGTAATAAGTAGGACCAAAGTTAAGTCTATTTTCAAATAATGCAGGCTAAGTGTAAAAAGGACTCACCCTTTTATCTATAAACTAAAAGCTGAAATCTCATAGCTAATGTCTTATGTAAAACAATATCTGAAATAAATTGTGAGCCTTTACACTTATTTTTTAAAAGTTGTTCTGTTATTCTATCTTAATACTTGTAACTTCATAAACTTTAAGTAATGATATTTGGTTATGAACGCTAAACTATAAATCATGTAAATTCATGTAAATTATACTTTCAAAACTAGTTTTGGGTGCAAGGATGAAAGAAGTATCCTTGTTCTTAACCCCACATACCTTATTATGCTTGATTTGATTTAAACAATTGATGTTGAACCCTTGAGAATGCTCTTGAAGGATTTTCTTGAAGTTCTTAGATTAGGAACCTTAAATTCTTGATCTTTTTCTTGAAGTGAAGGAGATTGAATGGATGATCTTGAGGAGGAATGATTAGGGTTTGTTCTTGAGAGTAAAATAGGACAATGAAGGAAAATAATACCCTAATGGAGTTTTAATATCATGTTTTTAAGACCTGGCTTGAGGTGGGAAAAGACCCCATTGACCCTTCATAATTTAAACCAATAATTTGTACCCCGGATTGTGATTTAAAGGCTCACCACGATGTGTTATAATCGAGGTAGCTTACTGCCTCACATGAAAAATGCCATAACTTTCTCTCGAGTATCGAATTAAGGAGAAAATGGTATCATCGGAAATATGACTCAATTATCTAAATTTGATAGGTCTTGAGCTAAAAAATTCTACATACATAAGATGTTATACACTTTCAAATTTGACCTTTGTAGAATCGATCACCAAACTTCGGACAAATCAAAGGATCTTAGCTCAATTTGGCTCTCAGTGATTTCTATGAATATTCTTCACCTAATAAGCACTTCATACACTTGGATAAAAGTCATGAAACATGCATTTGAATTATTAATCAAGAACATGACAAATACACTTTCACTGCGACATGCCTAGGCTGAAACCACTATAGTCACCGTGACATGCCTCCGCAGTGACTTGCTATTTTGGAAATCCAAACATGATCCAAAACTGATCCAAAAAACCAAAAACTTACCCGAGACATGCTACTTACGCCCCTGAACATGATTCAACTCAAAAACCATCATCTCAAAATCTGAAAGGTCGACTTAAAATTCATCAAAGTTAGAAGGTCTTAAAATGGCTAAGTCCTCAACACATAACTATGTTTTTAGGATTTTAGCCTCTTATGAAAGCACTAGGAACTGAACTAAACTAAGAAAAATATGGAGTATTATAATATCTCCCTCTTAGGGATATTCATCATCGAATGAGACTGGTTAGACTGAGAGTATTTTACTAAGGTAACTGAGATCATATATTGAACATGAATAACCAAGAAATGATTACATAACTGAGCTTGAAACATGATACATTAATTGAATATCATGACTGTGCCGATTTCTTTAATACATGCACTGACATGAGAATGGTTATAAGGCTCAGATAGAAATGAGAGAGTCAACTAATGAGGAATAGCTACTTTAGGCTAGATGTAATTTAGTGAGGAAAAGATGAGAGATGTATGATATGAAAACTCAGGGTATTACAACATATCCCCTTTGGGATATTTTTCCCCCGAATGATACTGATTTGGCTGAAATACTAACGAAAGATTGAGATAATACACATGACACTTATGGACTAAATCATGACTGAATATCTGAATCTAAAACTGATGCATGATGCAGGAACTGCTTAAAAAGCAAACAATTTACTTCTTGGAATGGCCTTACTCGTGAAACTTTCCGTTGTAAAACCAAATGAAAAGTTGGAAATCTATAGAGGCTTATCTATTTGATTGCTAAACTAGATTACAGGCTCTATGGACCTAACCATATTGGCTACCCATTTTCAAACAGATTATTTCTTCAACACTCCTCTAAGAAATTCTAATAATATTATAGACCAAAGAATTTTGGGCATGATCTGAACAAGACATCTAACTAAGGAAACACAACATTGATACAACTCTGTAGTATGGAACATAAACATATGAATCTTGATCTAGGACAAATTTACTAGGCCTTAGGTAATGCAACTTCTTATTGCAAGCTTAGCAACACTTCTTAAATACTCCATCAAATATACTATTCCCCTTAAATACCATACTCATTTAATTTAACTTCAAATTTGCACATGCGAATTGATAAATCCATCTACTAATATCTAAACTTGTAATACCTTGGAAAATTTTCTTCATAAAGATTTCGTGAGAAACGTATTGAGTTCTACGCTTTAGAGCGATCCATAAATGTTTTGTGTAGTATTTCTAAAACATAGACCTACCATTACGTAGAGCATCGAATAAGCTTTCCAACGATATGTAGATCATTGAAAAAGGATACTCGAACGATGAGTTACGACCATTCCGATCGAACTACAACTATTCCGATCGAACTGTGAACAGTAAAACATGCAGGAAAAAAAGTACTGAGGCTTGGCATATTTTTGCTCCAACTTTAAATGATCATAAATCCTTGTACATAATGATATTGGTGATCTAATATATATCAACGGAAATCTCTGTGAGTTCTCTTTCCAATGAAATTGGTTTCATCCAATTTATCTATCGGAGCAAAAAGTTATGGTCGATCTACTTTAGCCTACCAAAAGTAAATTTTGGGGTCAACTTCAAACAATCATAACTCCTCGTACACAATGATCTAGGTGAGATACTATATATCAACGGAATGATATGAGAGTCCTCTTTCTAATGAAATTGGTTTCATCCAATTTGGATATCGAATTAAAATGTATGGTTAATCTACTTCAGACTATCAAAACAGTCCACCAAAGAATAGATTCGAGAATTATTTGATTTTTAGGGGAATTTTGGTCATTTCTCCTCACCCAAAATCCATCCAAACCTTATATTAAATCCTATTGGAAGTATTATATGTTATATTTCATCAAATTCCCTCAAAAAAACCCTAAGCTCCTACATCCAACTTCAGAAACCTCCAAAGTTCACCATTAATTCTGCAAATTTATTCAAGATTCCAAGTTCCTACTTCAAGAACTTCAAGAACCTCCAAAGTTCACCATTAATTCTGCAAATTTATTCAAGATTCAAAGTTCTTAGTTCAAGAACTCCAAGAAACATCATTCAAAGGCACGATTAACATCTCAAAAATGAGTATCGATCTAAAGTTCATCATTCAAGGTATGTGGGGTTTTTTAATAAGAACTTTCTTTCGTTCCTGTGACCAAAAGTAATTTTCTTTACAAAGGCATGATTTTTGTAAATTTAAAGCATAAACCCATATCTTATGATGATTATTATGAAATATTGATGTTTATGATTTTAAAAGATGAATTTACATGTGTGGAGATATAAAGCATGAATCTTTAATGATATTTATCATAATTTTGATATTTGGGTCGTGAATCCCCATTGGAAATTGTGTTCTTTTGAGAAAGTGTGTGTTATAAGAACGTTGATGTTGAATATTTGAGATATTTTGAATGATTTGACCTTTTCATCTTAATGGAGTTGTTTTGAACTCGAGTGTGAAAGAAATCCACAGCGTGGTTGATTTTGATAGATGGAAAGCATGATGGCTCCCAATGTATATTTATATATTACTGAAATTGTTTTTTTATAGATTGTCTTTGAAATGATCTAAGCTAAGTCTGGGAGAAATATTTAGCACCGAGTGGGAGGTATAAAGCGACCTTACTTCCCCAAAACTACGTGCCCCCGTAGGAGTGAGCCTGAGGCTGATTTATATAGTGATAACTAGTTTGTGTGGATTTGATATCGATAGTCCTACTCTGGTGGCAAGGATAGGACCGCTCTCCCCAATGTGGATTGTACGTTGGACTTTATGTAGCTCATATGGTTTATGTCGGTTATAGGATCTCCTAGTGTGTGTGTATTTCCTTGTGTCTATGATGAATGATGAAGTGATTTGAAAGCGAAATTGTGAAATTTATTCTTTTGAAAGATTTAAATGATATTTACATTATGAGAATTGATATTCTTGATAAACTGAAAGTGATTGACAAATTATATGATGACTCACATGTGTTATTATACTTATTTCATCCTCTCATGATTTTGATGATTTAATTCGAGCTAAGTGAGTCATCTATATCAGCATGCATAGTTTTATAAACTGTGATGATATTAAGATATTATTTTATATATGCATTGCACCCCCATATGCTCGGTATTTTTCCATAGTACTGACCCACATATTCGTATGTGGGCTATATTTTCTTGGAATATAGGTATAAGGTATAGTTGTAACTTCATATTCAGTCAGTTTGTAGTATCTAGTCATAGGTGATGAGTCCTTTTGATTCAAGGGCTTGGGTTTGTTATGCAGAGTTTATAGTGTTGTATTTTCTTTATTCAGTCATATTGAGTTGGGTTAGTCGGGATTCATGACCCAGCTACCTACAGTCAGCTCTAGTAGAGGCTTCATAGACAGTCAGTAGAAGTTGATGTATTTTGTTTCAATTTTGGTTGTAAAGGAAGAATTGTAATCCTGTAAAATTCCATTTTTGTATCGATCAAATTTCTACTGATTTGTATGGATTTGTATTTTTATTCAGTTGCTTATGAGTTATGCCAGTAGAAGGGTTAGCTTGGGGTCACTTGTGACCTTAAGCATTGTGTGACGTCTCGGGACCCGATTTTGGGGTAATACAAACATGGTATCAGAGCATAGAGTTCAAGTGTCCTAGGTTGTCTATGAAGTCGTGTCTAGTTGATTCTTACGGAATGGAACAAAGACGTCTGTACTTTTCTTCGAGAGGCTACATGGCATTTAAGAAATATTTTCCTTCTTTCAAGTCTAAGATCATGCTATAAAAAGGTTCTCCAAGAAGCTTATATAGATTCTTATCTTACTCTATTTTGGCCAACTCTGCCTCATTTTCAAGGTATCAGACACAATTAAGCTTAATTCTCTGTAGATAGTTATGGGATTGTAAGAGAGCTAGAAAGTATCCTGCCAGTGCTTTTTGAGTTCCAAAGATTGAAGTACTTTATTCATGTTCATAAAAGTCCTGAACAAAGCCTAGGTTAGATGTGCTTTCAGATTCCTCCTATAATACCCCGTATGTTTTTAAGCTAGGAGATGAACCACTTTTTCTACGTATGAAACCTCCTATCCTATGAGTAGAATTTTAGTGCATGACTTACAATGAGTATCCTAGATATAATATAGCTTATGGTGCATTAATCATATTCATATGAGTCACTTAAGGTAATACAAGCTAAGAGTTTTTGAATCCAACAAGTTTTAGTGTTCGATTTTGCAATGGTCATCTTTGAACGAGTATAACTCGATGTTAATGTGGTATTTGGCTGATTTAGACCAACCAAATTGTAGATAATCGAATTATCTTTCGAACGATAAAAATTTCACCTTAATCCAATACCCTAGAGAAAAGTTATGCCCATTTTTGTGAGAGGCAATAAGGATAGGCGATTGGTTAGGCGCCGCCAAACAAAACTTAGGCGATTGGTTAGGCACGCCTAAGTCAGTTCCAATGCCAAAAACACTCTGTTTTGAGTTATTATGATGGTAATTAAGTCTTTTAACACTCCTTACACGTCCCGAAACTTAAACCTATGAAATATATAGCTTCTAAGCATATTACAACCCTATTAACATCTCAAAGCTCATCATCAAGAGAACCATAGGAGAAAAACAACTAGGGTTACACAATCAAGATTGAAGATTCAATTTCGAGAAAATTCCTCCGTCAATCATCAAGAACCTCCCTTCCAAGGTATGCGTAGTGTTCATCCACAGATTCTTTTCGTCTGTGGAGTTCAGGAATCAATCTTTAAAATACAAAATCTTTGTTGATTGTGGTGATATGATCATACCCATGTTGATGCTTGTTTGTTTTGCTATATAATGGTATCGTGACTGTATATCTCATGAAAGTTATGTTGTTAGTTGGAAAAAATGATCTTTAGATGGATTGATAGAATGCAAGTATGAAATCCACCTATGCCTTAAAGAATGCATGCAAGGTGTTTGATAAAATGCCTAGTACGTTAGAACTTCATATTTACATGATTTCATGATATCTAAACAACAAGTTCATGTTAGTCATACACTCCAATATGAATTTCCATGCAAATTATGTGTTGTTATTATTTTGGTATAAAACATGTATGATAAAGGAGATATAAATTATGTACACAAAATATATCCATGCTTTCCATACCATGTTTGAGATGTTGAATAAATGCATGAAATATAATATCCCCAAATCATTACAATATGAACTAAACGTACATGTTGTCGTTCCCTTACGCTTGAATGGTTTCCATGCGATTACTATGAATAGTATATGTTGTCAGAATGCCCATGATATTAGAATATGAGATTTATGACTTGATTATAAGCATTCCTATTCATGATAGATATTATGATGACCATGTACTTCATGAAATTCCCCACTCATGTATAATGGATCGTTATTGATGGTCATGTACTCAAGAAATTCAAGTTGTGTCAGTTTTTTTCCATCGAGTCCTAGGGGTACTTGTACCCAAAAAATTAGCTATGTGCCTAGATCTATGTCATGTTTTCACGATACTCTCAGTCAATCCATGATCTATAGAATTCAGTCAGTCATGTGACTCAGGAAAACTCAGAAATCTCAGTAATCTCCGTAGTCCAGTAATCTCAGTAATCTTAGTGATCACTAACCTCAGCAACCTCAGTATTCACAGTTAATTACAGTAACTTCAGTACTCTCAACCAGTCCTCAGAACTTAGTACATTCCGTTAGCCATTGGAATCTAGTAAACTTAGTTTAGCTCTGCTAAGCAATACCACTTGTATTAGTCCAGTTAATCAGTATCAGTTCAGCTAATCAATTAAGTTTAGTTATTCAGTTCAATGTCCTTCAGATGGGAGTAGAAGTTAGCACCGAGTGAACCCAAGGATGGGAACTCACCCACCAGTTCATGGTGTGATTCTTAGTAGTCATCCTCATGTTCCAGAACTACGTAGCCGGCGTAGGTTGAGACATCTTAACCCATCATATTAGGGTTGATAAGGTGGCTTAACGTGTCATTATAGCATTCCCACCATTCTCATTAAGTACCTGCCCTGTAGGGTTCTCGCAGCTGTCCTTACCAGTGGTGCGGTATTGACACCCCTCCAGTTGGGGCATAGATTGGACCCCAGCTTAGCTATTATAACGTATTTAAGGATTGTCAGTTAGATAAATACTTCCCACAGTTTCAGTTATAGATTTCAGGACTATCAGCTATAGCTACCCAGTCTCAGTAAAGAACTCAGATAGCTCTTTAGATTTTAGTATATCAGGACTGTTAGATACAGTCAACTCAGAAATAAAATAGAACTCAGATAGTTTCCTATAGATTTATGGACTGTAAGATATAGACACTTATGCTATCAATCACAACAGTTATTAGAACTCATGCTATCAGTACTCAGTTTCAAGACTATTAGATACAGTCAATTAGACCAGTTCTTCATAATTTGAACTGTCAAAAACAATCATTCATTTATCAGTAATGAAATATCAGTCTCTTAGTATATCAGTAATACATTATCAAATCCATCACTTATTAGTGATTTACATATCAATATCAGTAAACTCAGTCTTTCAGAATCTCATTATCAATACACTCATGTTCTCAGTATTCAGACTCAGTAGTTTGTATCTCCACGAGTTCAGTTACAGTTACGTATACATGTATGTACTCTCACATTTATATTAGTCAAAATTTTCCATGCATATAACCCTTTTCACTTAGCCTACCTCACTCATATACTCAAGTACATTCAGACGTACTGACATATTGCGCTATGGTGCTTTCTCTTATGTTTCACCATAGGTTCAGAGGCATGAGCTCCAAATCAGTAGTAGATTTCAGGATCAGCAGTCAGAGTTTGACATGAGTCCTCATCTTTTTAGGACATGATGATTTCATTTCTATTTCAATTTTCACTTTATTTCAGTAGTTGGAGTTAGTTGGGGACATGTCCCGTCAACTCCTTATTCAGTTCAGTTAGAGGCTTTTAGACTAGATGTTAGATTATATGTTCAGACTTCAGTATTTATGTTCTTTTCTGGTATTGTTATACTATATTTTTCAAATATGTATTAGTATTGAACCTTATGGCATTAAAGTTTATGTTTCCGCATATTTTATGAGATATTATGCAATTTACAAGTACAGATATCAGTCATGGGTTAGCTTGTGGTTCTTTCGGGTCATGAGCACCGTGTAGCATTTCCGTTCAAAATATCGGGGCGTTACAAACTTGGTATCAGAGCCTAAGATTCAACAGTGTCCTAGGAAGTCTGAAAGGTGCGCCAAGTAGAGTCTTGTACATGGGCGTGTTGTGCACCACACTTATGTGCAAGAGGCTATGAGATGTTTTAGGAACAGTTTCCCTTCTTTCATGTCTCAAGATCATGCTATAGCAAGTTTCTATAAGAAAACCATGTAGATTCATATCATGCACCCCTCATGTTTACTTTACCTTACTTTAAAGGTAATAGAAATAGTGAAGTTCAAAGTCCTAAAGACAGGGCTTTCTCAGACAGTCCCCACGGTCAGTTATGAGATTAGTAACAGACTCAAATAGTATCCCATCAGTTCATTATTGTTCCAAGGTCAGACAGATTTTATTCATGATCATGAGAACTCATTCTTAAACCCAGAAGTTTAGCATTAGTAGAGTTAGGATAGTATTATTCTATTTGATCAGATTATGTATAAATGGGGATTAGATCAGTAGGCTTGAACAGTACGAGCTAAAAACTTAAGTTTGTTGACTCAAAATTAAGCATGAAGGTGTGAATGTGATATTAGGAGTATATGAGGAAACAAAATTACATGATGTGTTTAGTACGAGAGGCCGGTGTTGAACAAAATATAGGTATGTGATGGTAGATCAAGTGACCAAGTCAGACTCTCAAAATTCAAGTAGTAGTGCCAGTGTGTATAGAAAAGCAGTAAGAGAGGATTATTCCCAACCTATCCTCTTTTCAGTACAAAGATTTGTACTTTAGCTATCATGAAATCCACTCAGGCATTGCATACCAACTCTATGGTCACGAACTATAATCATTTATGAATTCAATTTCCAGCATAATGCGTCCCTTTTACTCCACAGTACGAGTCATGTTCCATGAGAACAATCTACTTTTACACACTTTCTATGGGATTATGTGCGCCTTCAGTTCCCAGTATAAGGGGTTAAGTTCCAACTCCCTCAATATTCAAATCATGTCCCACGAGTAAAGAAAACTCTTGATGCAGGTCATGAAGCTCATGACTCATGTATGCATATCATGCTTTCCAGTATACTTAGCTTCCATGAATTGTGCTATGCCCCTACAGATCAGATACATTTAGACTATATCATGTATATCCTCAGTTCAGACATTATTGGTAAATCCAAACTATTAATATTTTATTCCTTAAGTTTCAGTTATGTGTCAAGTTTAGTTTATATATATTCATTTTTCAGGTCCACCTGATTTACTCCTCCAGTTATCTCTCCTTATGGAACAGTGTAGTGATGAGCAATTGTTTAGATAAGAGAAGATTGTTGCATGCTTACTTTGCACGAGGGATGTAGTTGTGAAGATAGGCTTGAATGTCATGATAAATGTGCAAGTAATCGTCTAGCAAGGGGTTTTATTTATAATTTGGGAAGTGTAAGTGTACATTTAGATCCTTAATTTATGTCAGTCCCTAGTATGTAGCCATCAAAAACTCAGATGCCAACTCAATTATAGTTTCAGTATCCAGCACTCAGTAATCAGTGTTCAGTCCTTGAATTTAGTATTTCTATACTATCTATAGGATTAGTTGTAATATCATCTTCAGTTCAGTAACCAGATTTGAAACTCAGTTCAGTTCCAGACATGCTTTACCATAATATTCAGGTTGTCAGTACTTAGTTATCAGTGTTTCTGTACACCAGTTTATAGAATACCTTAGAGCCATGTTGTACTCTTGGTATCGTATTCGAAAATAATACAGACTTCATGAATCAATGCTCAGATACCTCATTCTACTCAGTTAGTCCTTATCTCCTATGCATAAAACTCAAAAATCTCAGCCCAGCTATTCAGACTAAGTATAGTTTAGCTTTATAGATCCAGTATTCAGCTATCAGTTATTCAGTTAATCAGATAAGTTAGTATATTTATGCACTCTTGTTCAGCTCAGTTCATGTATCATGTCTCAGTTTCAGATCCTAGCTATCCAGTCATGACTCAGTTCCTAGGTGTCTTGCGCATCGCCTCAATTTCCCTCAGTAGCTCATCCAAGTCAGTATCCTTTGAGGGACATAGTGTCCTAAGGGGGAGATACATCATACCCCCAAAACTTTCATAACATAAACATACTGCTCTCTTTTCTTTTGATAAATCCAATTTGGAGAGGGGTAATCATAAGATAACCCTCTAGCTCCAACTTCAGTCGTATGCCATGTTTCCACGATTTAGTTCATATCATGATATTCAGTGTATCTACCACGTCCCAGACTAAGTTATGTTCTCATGTTTTTGATCCTGCATATAGAGTAATTAATCTCAAACTTATCGGTATTTTCAGTTCAAGGTAACAATTATTCTTAAACTTACTTGTTCTCATGTTCATATTTCAGTACCAAACTTGGTATTTAGTTCCATGATTAGTTTTTAGTTCAAACTTGATACCTTTACCATTGTATGTTCATGAGTATGTTTAGTCATGAATTCACGTATCAGATATGTGTGATCAGCTCATCAGTACTTTAAGTCATGCATTCACGTATCATGTCTGTCATATAATCATGCATCATATATGCATGGATTTAGCCTTTCAGTTGTACATCAGATATGCATTCTCATTTTAAGAAAACTCACTTCATTAGAATCCTCAGTCTTATATTCATGAATCAGCTTTCCATGCATCAGATATGCATGTTTAGTATGTTATGCTCATCTTTCAGACATTTCAGTCATGAACCTATTTTTTAGTAGTGTATGTCTTGTACTTACTTCATCTTATCATCTCTTCCACCTCAGTTAATTTCCATTAGAGGTTGAATGTTCCCAAGGGGGAGATATTGAAATACCCCGTATGTTTCTAAGCTAGGAGAGGAGCCATTTTTCCTATGTATGAAACCTCCTATCCTGTGAGTAGCATTTTAGTGCATGACTTACAATGAGTATCCTAGCTATAATATAGATTATGATGCATTAATCATGTTCATATAAGTCACTTAAGGTAATACAAGCTAAGAGTTTTTGAATCCATCAAGTTTTAGTGTTCGATTTTGCAAGGGTCATCTTTGAATGAGTACAACTCAATGTTAATGTGGTATTTTTGCTGATTTAGACCCACCAAATTGTAGAGAATCGGATTAGCTTTCCAACGATACAAATTTTGCCTTAATCCAATTCCCGAGCAAAAAGTTATGCCCATTTTCATGAGAAGCAGTAAGGATAGGCGATTGGTTAGGCGCCGCCCAACCAAACTTAGGTGATTGGTTAGGCGCCGTCTAAGTCAATTCCAATGCCAAAAATACTCTGTTTTCAGTTCTTTTGAGGGTAATTATGTCTTTTAACACTCCTTACACGTCCCTAAACTTAACCCTACGAAATATATAGCTTCCAAACACATTAAAACCCTATTAACATCTCAAACCTCATCATCCAAGAGCACCATAGGAGAAAAACAACTAGGATTGCACAATCAGGCTTGAAGAACCAATTTCAAGGAAATTCCTCCGTCAACCATCAAGCACCTCCCTTCCAAGGTATGCGTAGTGTTCATTCACGGATTTTTTTCGTCCGTGGAGTTCAAGAATCAATCTTTAACATACAAAAGCTTGGTTTATTGTGGTGATATGATCATACCCATTTTGATGCTTGTTTTTTTTGCTAGATAATAGTATCGTGACTGTATATTTCATGAAAGTTATGTTTTTAGTTGAAAAACATTATCTTTAGATAGATTGATAGAATGCAAGTATAAAAGCCACCTATGCCTTAAAGAATGCATGCAAGGTGTTCGATAAAATGCCTAGTATGTTAGAACTTCATATTGACATGATTTCATGATATCTAAATAACAAGTTCAGGTTAGTCATACACTCTAATATGAATTTCCATGCAAATTATGTGTTATTGTTTTTGTATAAAGCATGTATGATAATGGAGATATAAATTATGTACATAAAATATATCCATGATTTCCCTACCATGTTTGAGATGTTGAATAAATACATGAAGTATAATATCCCCAAATCATTACAATATGAACTAAACGTTACATGTTTCCGTTCCCTTACGCTTGAATGGTTTCCATGTGATTGCTATAAATAGTATATGTTGTCGGAATGCCCATGATATTAGAATATGAGATTTATGACTTGATTATAAGCATTCCTATTCATGATAGATATTATGATGACCATGTACTTCACTAAATCCCCCACTCATGTATTATGGATAGTTATTGATGATCATGTACTTAAGAAATTCAAGTTGTGTCAGTTTCCTTCCATCGAGTCCTGGGGGTACACGTACCTGGAAAATATTGTTGTGTGCCAAGATCCATGTCATGTTTTCACGATACTCTCAGTCAAGCCATGATCTATAGAATTCAGTCAGTCATGTGACTCAGGAAAACTTAGAAATCTCAGTAATCTCAATAGTCCAGTAATCTCAATAGTCTCATTGCTCAGTAACCTTAGCAACCTCAGTATTCACAATCAATCTCAGTAACTTCAGTATTCTCAACCAGTCCTCAGAACTTAGTATATTTCGTCAGCCATTGGAATCCAGTAAACTTAGTTTAGCTCTGCTAAATAATACCACTAGTATCAGTCCAGTTAATCAGTATCAGTTCAGTTTAGTTATTTAGTTTAGCTTAGTTATTTAGTTCAATGTCCTTTGGATGGGAGTAGAAGTTAGCACCGAGTGAACCCAAGGATGGGAACTCACCCACCAGTTCATGGTGTGATTCTTAGTAGTCATCTTCATGTTCCAGAACTACGTAGCCGGCGTAGGTTGAGACATCTTAACCCATCATATTAGGGTTGATAAGGTGGCTTAACCTGTCATTATAGCATTCCCACTGTTCTCATTGAGCACCTGCCAGTATAGGGTTCTCATAGCTGTCCTTACTAGTGGTGCGGTATTGACACCCCTCCAGTTGTGGCATAGATTGGACCCCAGCTTAGCTATTATAACGTATTTAAGGATTGTAAGTTAGATAAATACTTCCCACAGTTTCAGTTATAGATTTCAGGACTATTAGCTATAGCTACCCAGTCTCAGTAAAGAACTCAGATAGCTCTTTAGATTTTAGTATATCAGGACTGTTAGATACAGTCAACTCAGAAATAAAATGGAACTCAGATAGTTTCCTATAGATTTATGGACTGTAAGATATAGACACTTATGCTATCAATCACAACAGTTATTAGAACTCATGCTATCAATACTCAGCTTCAGGACTGTTAGATACAGTCAATTAGACCAGTTCTTCATAATTTGAACTGTCAAAAACAATCTTTCATTTATCAGTAATGAAATATCAGTCTCTTAGTATATCAGTAATACATTATCAAATCCATCACTTATTAGTGATTTACATATCAATATCAGTAAACTCAGTCTTTCAGAATCTCATTATCAATACACTCATTTTCTCAGTATTCAGACTTAGTAGTTCGTATCTCTACGAGTTTCGTAACAGTTATGTATGCATGTATGTACTCTCACATTCATATCAGTCAAAATTGTCCATGCATATAAACCTTTGCATTTAGCCTACCTCACTCGTATACTCAAGTACATTCAGACGTATTGACACATTTGCGCTATGGTGCTTTCTCTTATGTTACACCATAGGTTCAGAGGTATGAGCTCCAAATCAGTAGTAGATTCCAGGATCAGCAGTCAGAGTTTGATGTGAGTCCTCATCTTTATAGGACATGATGATTTCATTTCTATTTCAATTTTCACTTTATTTCAGTAGTTGGAGTTAGTTAGGGACATGTCCCGTCAACTCCTTATTCAGTTCAGTTAGAGGCTTTAAGACTAGATGTCAGATTAGATGTTCAGACTTCAGTATTTATGTTCGTTTTTGGTATTGTTATACTATATTTTTCAAATATATATTAGTATTGAACCTTATGGCATTGAAGTTCATGTTTCCGCATATTTTATGAGATATTATGCAATTTACAGGTACAGATATCAGTCATGGGTTAGCTTGTGGTTCTTTCGGGTCATGAGCACCGTGTAGCATTTCAGTTCAGAATATTGGGGCATTACAAACTTGGTATCAGAGCCTAAGATTCAACAGTGTCCTAGGAAGTCTGAAAGGTGCGCCAAGTAGAGTCTTGTACATAGGCGTGTTGTGCACCACACTTATGTACAAGAGGCTATGAGATGTTTTAGGAACAGTTTCCCTTCTTTCATGTCTCAAGATCGTGCTATAGAAAGTTTTTGTAAGAAAACCATGTAGATTCATATCATGAACCCCTCATGTTTACTTTACCTTATTTTCAAGGTAATTGAAATAGTGAAGTTCAAAGTCCAAAAGACAGGGCTTTCTCAGACAGTTTCCACGGTCAGTTATGTGATTAGCAACAGACTCAAATAGTATCCCATCAGTTCATTATTTTTCCAAGGTCATAAAAATTTTATTCATGATCATGAGAACTTATTCTTGAACCCAGAAGTTTAGCAGTAGTAGTGTTAGAATAGTATTATTCTATTTGATCAGATTATGTATTCATTGGGATTAGATCAGTAGGCTTGAACATTACGAGCTAAAAACTTAAGTTTGTTGACTCAAAATTAAGCATGAAGGTGTGAATATGATATTAGCAGTATATGAGGAAATAGAATCAGATGATGTGTTTCGTATGATAGGCCGGTGTTGAACAGAATGTTGGTATGTGATGGTAGATCAAGTGACCAAGTCAGGCTCTCAAGATTCCAGTAGTAGTGCCAGTATGTATAGAAAAGCAGTAAGAGAGGACAACTCCCAACCCATCCTCTTCTCAGTACAAAGATTTGTACTTTAGCTATCACGAAATCCACTCAAGCATTGCATACCAAGTCTATGGTCACGAACTATAATCATGTATTATTCAATTTCCAGCATAATGAGTCCCTTTTACTCCACAGTACGAGTCATGTTCCATGACAACAATCTACTTTCACACACTTTCTATGGGATTTTGTGCGCCTTTAGTTCCCAGTATAAGGGGTTAAGTTCCAGCTCCCTCAATATTCAAATCATGTCCCACGAGTACAGAAAATTCTTGACTCAGGTCATGAAGCTCATGACTCATGTATGCATATCATGCTTTCCAGTATACTTAGCTTCCATGAATTGTGCTATGCCCCTACAGATCAGATACATTTAGACTATATCATGTATATCCTCAGTTCAGACCTTATTGGTAAATCCAAACTATTAATATTTTATTCCTTAAGTTTCAGTCATGTGTCAAGTTTAGTTTATATCTATTCATTTCTCAGGTCCACCTGATTTACTCCTCCAGTTATCTCTCCTTATGGAACAGTGTAGTGATGAGCAATTGTTTAGATAAGAGAATATTGTTGCATGCTTACTTTGCACGAGGGATGTAGTTGTGAAGATAGGCTTGAATTTCATGATAAATGTGCAAGTAATCGTCTAGCAAGGGGTTTTATTTATAATTTGGGAAAGTACAAAGTGTAAGTGTATATTTAGATCCTTGACTTATGTCAGTCCCCAGCATGTAGCCATCAAAAACTCAGTTGCCAACTCAATTATAGTTTCAGTATCCAGCACTCAGTGATCAGTGTTCAGTCCCTGAATTCAATATTTCTATACTATCTATAGGATTAGTTGTAATATCATCTTCAGTTCATTAACCAGATTTTAAACTCAGTTCAGTTCCAGACATTCTTTACCATAATATTCAGGTTGTGAGTACTTAGTTATCAGTGTTTCTGTACACCAGTTTATAGAATACCTTAGAGCCATGTTGTACGCTTGGTATCATATTCGAAAAAATACAGACTTCATGAATCGATGCTCAGATACCTCATTCTACTTAGTTAGTCCTTATCTCCTATGCATAAAACTCAAAAATCTCAGCGCAGCTATTCAGATTAAGTATAGTTTAGCTTTACAGATCCAGTATTCAGCTATTAGTTATTCAGTTAATCAGATAAGTTAGTATATTTATGCACTCATGTTCAGCTCATTTCATGTATCATGTCTTAGTTTCAGATCCTAGCTATCCAATCATGACTTAGTTCCTAGGTGTCTTGCACATCGCCTCAATTTCCCTCAGTAGCTCATCCAAGTCAGTATCCTTTGAGGGACATAGTGTCCTAAGGGGGAGATACATCATACCCCCAAAACATTCATAACATAAACATGCTGCTCTCTTTTCTTTTGATAAATCCAATTTGGAGAGGGGTACTCATACGATAACCCTCTAGCTCCATCTTCAGTCATATGCCATGTTTCCAAGATTTAGTTCAAATCATGATATTCAGTGTATCTACCACATCCCAGACTAAGTTATGTTCTCATGTTTCTGATCCTGGAGATAGAGTAATTAATCTCAAATTTATCGGTATTTTCAGTTCAAGGTAACAATTATTCTTAAACTTACTTGTTCTCATGTTCATATTTCAGTACCAAACTTTGTATTTAGTTCCATGATCAGTTTTTAGTTCAAACTTGATACCTTTACCATTGTATGTTCATGAGTAAGTTTCGTCATGAATTCACGTATCAAATATGTGTGATCAGTTAATCAGTACTTTAAGTCATGCATTCACGTATCATGTCAGCCATATAATCATGCATTAGATATGCATGGATTTAGCCTTTCAGTTGTACATCAGATATGCTTTCACATTTTAAGAAAACTCACATCATTAGAATCCTCAGTCTTATATTCATGAATCAACTTTCCATGCATCAGATATGCATGTTCAGTATGTTATGCTCAGCTTTCAGACATTTCAATCATGAACCCATGTTTCAATAGTGTATATCTTGTACTTACTTCACCTTATCATCTCTTCCACCGCTGTTAATTTCCATTAGAGGATGAATGTTCCCAAGGAGGAGATATTGTAATACCCCGTATGTTTCTAAGCTATGAGACGAACCATTTTTCCTACGTATGAAACCTCCTATCCTGTGAGTAATATTTTAGTGTATGACTTACAATGAGTATCCTAGCTATAATATAGCTTATGATGCATTAATCATGTTCATATGAGTCACTTAAGGTAATACAAGCTAAGAGTTTTTGAATCCATCAAGTTTTAGTGTTCGATTTTGCAAGGGTCATCTTTGAACGCGTATAACTCAATGTTAATGTGGTATTTTGGCTAATTTAGACCCACCAAATTGTAGATAATCGGATTATCTTTCTAACGATACAAATTTTGCCATAATTCAAATCCCGAGCGAAAAGTTATGCCCATTTTCATGATAGGTAGTTTGGATAGGCGATTGGTTAGGCGCCGCCCAATCAAACTTAGGCGATTGGTTAGGCGCCGCCTAAGTCAATTCAAATGCCAAAAATACTCCGTTTTGAGTTATTTTGAGGGTAATTAAGTCTTTTAACACTCCTTACACATCCCTAAACTTAACCCTACGAAATATATAGCTTCTAAACACATTACAACCCTATTAACATCTCAAACCTCATCATCCAAGAGCACCATAGTAGAAAAACAACTAGGGTTGCACAATCATGCTTGAAGATCCAATTTCAAGGAAATTCCTCCGTCAATCATCAAGAACCTCCCTTCCAAGATACGCGTAGTGTTCATCCACGGATTTTTTTCGTCCGTGAAGTTCAAGAATCAATCTTTAGCATACAAAATCTTGGTTGATTGTGGTGATATGATCATACCCATTTTGATGCTTGTTTGTTTTGCTATATAATAGTATCGTGACTGTATATATCATGAAAGTTATGTTTTTAGTTGAAAAACATGATCTTTAGATAGATTGATAGAATGCAAGTATAAAATCCACCTATGCTTTAAAGAATGCGTGCAAGGTGTTCGATAAAATGCCCAGTATGTTAGAACTTCATATTTACATGATTTCATGATGTCTAAATAACAAGTTCATGTTAGTCATACACTCCAATATGAATTTCCATGCAAATTATGTGTTATTGTTTTTGTATAAAGCATGTATGATAATGGACATATAAATTATGTACATAAAATATATCCATGTTTGAGATGTTGAATAAATACATGAAGTATAATATCCCCAAATCATTACAATATGAACTAAACGTTACATGTAGTCGTTCCCTTACACTTGAATGGTTTCTATGTGATTGCTATAAATAGTATATGTTGTTGGAATGCTCATGATATTAGAACATGAGATTTATGACTTGATTATAAGCATTCCTATTCATGATAGATATTATGATGACCATGTACTTCATGAAATCCCCCACTCATGTATTATGGATTGTTATTGATGATCATGTACTCAAGAAATTGAAGTTGTGTCAGTTTTCTTCCATCGATTCCTGGGGGTACACGTACCTGGAAAGTATTACTGTGTGCCAAGATCCATGTTATGTTTTCACGATACTCTCAGTCAAGCCATGATCTATAGAATTCAGTCGGTCATCTGACTCAGGAAAATTTAGAAATCTCAGTAATCTCAGTAGTCCAGTAATCTCAATAATCTCAGTGCTCAGTAACCTCAGCAACCTCAGTATTCACAGTCAATCTCAGTAACTTCAGTACTCTCAACCAGTCCTCAAAACTTATATATTCCGTCAGCCATTGGAATCCAGTAAACTTAGTTTAGCTCTGCTAAATAATACCACTAGTATCAGTCAAGTTAATCAGTATCAGTTCAGCTAATCAGTTTAGTTTAGTTATTTAGTTCAGCGTAGTTATTCAGTTCAATGTCCTTCAGATGGGAGTAGAAGTTAGAACCGAGTGAACCCAAGGATGGGAACTCACCCACCAGTTCATGGTGTGATTCATAGTAGTCATCCTCATGTTCAAGAACTACGTAGCCGGCGTAAGTTGAGACATCTTAACTCGTCTTATTAGGGTTGATAAGGTGGCTTAACCTGTCATTTTGGCATTCCTACTGTTCTCATTGAGTACCTGCCAGTATAGGGTTCTCATAGCTGTCCTTACCAATGGTGTGGTATCAACACCCCTCCAGTTGGGGCAGAGATTGGACCCCAGCTTAGCTATTATAGCGTATTTAGCGAATGTCGGTTAGATAACTACTTCCCACAGTTTCATTTATAGATTTCAGGACTACCTGCTATAGCTACCCAGTCTCAATAAAGAACTCAGATAGCTCTTTAGATTTTAGTATATCAGGACTGTTAGATACAGTCAACTCAGAAATAAAATGGAACTCAGATAGTTTCCTTCAGATTTATGGACTGTGAGATATAGACACTTATGCTATCAATCACAACAGTTATTAGAATTCATGCTATCAGTACTCAGCTTCAGGACTGTTAGATACAGTCAATTAGACCAGTTCTTCATAATTTGAACTGTCAAAAACAATCACTCATTTATCAGTAATGAAATATCAGTCTCTTAGTATATCAGTAATACGTTATCAAATCCATCACTTATTAGTGATTTACATATCAATATCAGTAAACTCAGTCTTTCTGAATCTCATTATCAATACACTCATGTTCTCGGTATTCAGACTCAGTAGTTCGTATCTCTATGAGTTTCGTTACAGTTATGTATGCATGTATGTACTCTCACATTCATATCAGTCAAAATTGTCCATGCATATTACCCTTTGCATTTAGCCTACCTCACTCATATACTCAAGTACATTCAGACGTACTGACACATTTGCGCTATGGTGCTTTCTCTTATGTTACACCATAGGTTCAGAGGCATGAGCTCCAAATCAGTAGTAGATTCTAGGATCAGCAGTCAGAGTTTGACGTGAGTCCTCATCTTTTTAGGACATGATGATTTTATTTCTATTTCAATTTTCACTTTATTTCAGTAGTTGGAGTTAGTTGGGGACATGTCCCATCAACTCCTTATTCAGTTCAGTTAGAGGCTTTCAGACTAGATGTCAGATTAGATGTTCAAATTTCAGTATTTATGTTCCTTTTTGGTATTTTTATACCATATTTCTCAAATATGTATTAGTATTGAACCTTATAGCCTTACAGTTTATGTTACCACATAATTTATGAGATATTATACAGTTTATATGTACAGATATCAGTCATGGGTTAGCTTGTGTCCTTCGGGGTTATGAGCACCGTGTAGCATTTTGGTTCAGAAATTTGGGGCGTTAAACCTCCTCAGAATCTACAATGTTATTCTATACTTCTCTCTCTATGTATTATTTTTGAGATAATATGATTCACAAGCTCCATTTCTTCCCTAGGTAATGCTTCTATATTTTCTACCGTAAATTTCAAAAGTTACACAAAGGGCTTGAGAGGAGCTCTCTAGTGTGTTAAGTTCCTTAAGTTGAAAGTTATGCCCTCATTCTTATGAGTTATTTAATTAAGATAGAGTAAGGTGTATTCTTAGATCGTTGAACATTGTGTGTCAAGTTTCTATCTTTTGTATTATGTAATCTTGTTATCATTATGTTTGTGAAAAAATCAAAGTCTAGTGAAGCCGTGTGGGGCCTATTTCGATTCACTAGCATAGTTACTTTGTTATTCACATAACTTTCTTGATCAAAACATAAAACAAAATTCTAGGGAATCCATGTGAGGCCTATTTCAATCCACTAGCAACTTGTAGTTCATCTTGTTTCTTGTTCTGGCTGAAAATATGGGATTTGGAGGAGTAGTAGTAAGAAGGATGGTAAGTGTGATTTGTTGAGCTTCAGTATAGAGAAATCGCTTTTTGCATGCAATTGGGTTTATAGGAAGTGACATAGTTTTTTCAAGGTATGAAATGGGTGTTGACGGTATTTGTATGAGAGAGAGTATAAGTTAGTGATGGAAGTACTCGATGGGTAAGTGTTGTTAATATAGGCACTCTCCAGATTGCAATAGGAAGTTAAGTTAAGACGTAGAGAGCTACGAACTATGTTTAGTTGTGTATGAAGGATAGATAGTAGTGACGGGTGACAGAAGGATATGTTAATAGATTGTGAATAAGTTATTATTGTTATGAAGCTTAAATGGGCTAGCATTTGTTGAGGATTTTTTTATAGTTTCTAAGTGGAAATTTTGTACGAAAAGTTTTAAGTTATATTGTGTGCTAAAAGTTAAGTTTGAATGATTGGGGATCGTGATGGTGATTATGACGATTTCTTGATTAATGGTATTAGTTGTTAGGAAGTGATCTAGTAGGCTTGAATAGTGGATATAAGAGCCTAAGTTTGGTTGGTTCGTGATTAAGTTTAATGTTGTGTTTATGATGAGAAAGTTCACCCAAGATATTATGGGACTGCTTTAATTTTGAGGATTAATGTATGACTGTAATGGTTGAGCTTCTTAGATATGATTTTGATTCTTATGGTTTAGAAATATAAGTTTACTAGCATGATTTTAATAAGCGATCACAGAGGTAGTATGGTCCATTAAGGATGAGAAAAATTTGAGTTGAGCGTTAGACTCTAAGATTAAAATTCTGAAGTTGAGCTGAAAGCATTGAAGCTCTAGATGGTGTATGCTTATTTTGAGCTAACTGGTAATATGAAGTAAGATTGAGATTAAGGTTTCATATATATTGTGGTTACTTGAAGTTTTAAATGGTTATCTTGAGGGATTGTGGTGTACATGTTTCAGATTCTAGAAGCTAGTTATGCTTCAATTCGTAAATTTCTAGTAAACGATCTTTATTTTCCAAGTATTCCATCCCAGTCAATAAGAATCGTATAGTGTACCTTCTCATTTATCATTCATCATGTTATCCAAGGATCTTAGGAATGAAATCATTTTCATATGGAGCATCTCAGTAGTTATGAGTATACCTCTATTCGTGTGTCAAGCATATGAGCTAATTCATAGGTGCCCCATGCACAGTCTTAGTGACCCTGTGAAATAAGTGTTGTAGATGAACATAGAGTCCCAAGGGAGAGATACCCCGTGACTTCTTAAAGCTTCCATGTTTCAAACACATCTAGTTCATGCTCAAGTTCTCATTACGAGCCTTGAATTTGCTATTGTTGCATACGCATTCCTACATTCCAGAGTCAGTTCAGCTAGATATTTATTTGTCAGATATGCATGTTCAGTATGAGGACTAGGAAACTGTAATTCCAATCATGTCGATATGTCTCAGATGTTCGCGTCTCTTAAGAAGGTCAGTTGATCATTTCTTTTATCCTATCAAGTGACATTCGAGGACGAATGTTTCTAAGGGGAGATAATGTAATACCCCAAAAAATTTTCTTCATAAAGATTTCATGAGAAACGTATCGAGTTCTACACTTTAGAGAGATCCATAAATTTTTTGTGAGGTATTTCTAAGACTTTGAGCTACCATTGTGTAGAATATCAAATGAGATTTCCAACAATATGAAGATCATCAAAAACAGACACTCTAGCGATGAGTTACGACCATTTCGATCGAACTACGACCATTTCGATCGAACTATGAACAGTAAAACGTATAGGAAAAAAAGTACTGAGGCCTGGCATATTTTTGCTCTAACTTCAAATGATCATAACTACATGTACATAATGATCTGGGTGATCTACATATATCAACGAAAAGCTCTGCGAGTCCTTTTTCCAATGAAATTGGTTTCATCCAAGTTTTCTATCGGAGAAAAAAGTTATGGTCGATCTACTTCATCCAATCAAAAGTTAATTTTTGGGTCAATTTCAAATGATCATAACACCTCGTACACAATGATCTGGGTGAGATACTATATATCAATGGAAAGATATGAGGGTCCTCTTTCTAATGAAATTAGTTTCATCCAATTTGGATATCGGAGTAAAACATTATGGTTGATCTACTTCAGACTATCAAAATAGTCCACCAAAGGACAAATTCGATAATTATTTGATTTTTAGGGGCATTTTGGTCATTCCTCCTTAGCCAAAATCCGTCCAGACCCTATATTAAAGACTATTGGAAGCATTATATGTTATATTTCATCAAATTTCCACAAAAAAAAAATCCTAAGCTCCTACATCCAACTTCAAGCACCTCCAAAGTTCACCATTAATTTTGCAAATTTATTCAAGATTCCAAGTTCCTAGTTCAAGAACTTCAAGAACCTCAAAATTTCACCATTAATTTTTCAAATTTATTCAAGATTCCAAGTTCCTAGTTATAGAACTCCAAGAACCATCATTCAAAGGCATGATTAACATCAGAAAAATGAGTATCGATCTAAAGTTCATCGTTCGAGGTATGTGGGTGTTTTCAACAAGAACTCTCTTTCGTTCTTCTGCCCAAAAGTAATTTTCTTTACAAAGGCATGATTTTCATTTGATTTTTATGAATTTGAAGCATGAACCCATATCTTATGATTATGATTATGAAATCTTGATGTTTATGATTTTGAAAGATGAATTTACATGTGTGGAGATATAAAGCATGAATCTGGAATGATATTTATCGTGATTTTGATATTTGGGTCATGAATCCCCATTGGAAAATATTTTTGTTTGAGAAAGTGTGTGTTATAAGCATGTTGAAGTTGAATATTTGAGATATTTTGAATAATTTGTCCTTTTGGTCTTAATGGAGTTGTTTTGAACTCGAGTGTGAAAGAAATCCACAATGTGGTTGATTTGGATAGATGGGAAGCATGGTGGATCCCAATGTATATTTATATATTACTAAAATTGTTTTTTTGTGGATTGTCTTTGAAATAATCTGAGCTAAGTCCGAGAGAAATCTTTAGCACCGAGTGGGAGGTATAAAGTGACATGACATCCCTAGAACTACGTGCTCCCGTAAGAGTGAGCCTGAGGCTGATTTATATAGTGATCACTAGTTTGTGTGGATTTGATATCGATATTCTTACTCTGATGGCAAGGATAGGACGGCTCTCACCAACGTGGGTTGTATGTTGAACTCCATGTAGCTGACATGGTTTATGTCAGTTATAGGATCTCCTTGTGTGTATGTGTTTCCTCGTTTCCATGGTGAATGGTGAAGTGATTTGAAAGTGGAATTGTGAAATTTATTCTTTTGAAAGATTTAAATGATATTTACATTATGATAATTGATATTATTGATGAACTGAAAGTGATTGACAACTTATATGATGACTCACATATGTTATTATACTTATTTCACCCTCCCATGCTTTTGATGATTTAATTCGAGCTAAGTGAGTCATCTATATCAGCATGCATAATTTTATAAACTATGATGATATTAAGATATTATTTTATATATGCATTGCACCCCCATATGCTCGGTATTTTTCCATGGTACTGACCCATATATTCGTATATGGGCTATATTTTCTCGAAATATAGGTACAAGGTATAGTTGTATCCAGTCAGCAGGTGATGAGTCCTTTTGATTCAAGGGCTTGTGTTAGTTATGTAGAGTTTATACTGTTGTATTTTCTTTATTCAGTCGTATTGAGTTGGGGTAGTCGGGAGTCATGACCCGGCTACCTACAGTCAGTACTAGTAGAGGCTTCATAAACAATCAATAGAAGTTGATGTATTTTGTTTCAATTTTGGTTGTAAAGGCAGAATTGTAATCTTGTAAAATTCCATTTTTGCATCGATCATATTTAGAAAAGAGTTAATTTATGCTGATTTGTATGGATTTGTATTTTTATTTAGTTGCTTATGAGTTATGCCATTAGAAGGGTTAGCTTGGGGTCACTTGTGACATTAAGCACCGTGTGACGTCTCGGGACCCGATTTCGGGGTGTTACAAAACTAAACTAAATTCTTTCACTATGATCAAGCCAAACATGAATTCACAAGATACAACATGCTACACCTCAATACTAGTCAAAACCACATGATTCAATCTTTTATGTATCTTTTAGAGCTCACACCCTAAGAATAACATGCATTACCACTTCAATGACAAACTTTGAACTCTTACTTTGGATTCACTAGTGCATATTGCATTCCTCCAGTTATATCCAAACATTACATTAAAGCCTATCATTATAACCATATATGGACTTCCATGCAAACACCCATAAAGGCATACTTCTTATATTCTCCAAATCACTATCAACAACAACTTTCTTGCACTATTCTTAAGAAGACATACCACAAAATATTAAATAACCATGACATATACAAAATATTTACCACAATATTTCTTCATCCACCTGCCTTATATAGTGTAATACCCCATACTTTTTCCTAGCTAATTTCATCTCAAGAATGTCTAGTATTAGCTTTTAAATTGAATGATGATTATTCCATGAGGAATTTTCAAGATTCACTTTTTGTCACATGGCAAATTTAATAAGCTATCTATAGATGTAAGATACACCCAAATCTAATAATTGGGTCAGAAGTTACGACTACTTCAAGTTCCCACCATAAAACAGTGTCATATTAGTCAGTGGCGCGCCAGGCCATAAAAGGAAATGGAATTGGGAAAATTCCAATAGGGGTCCGTGATTATGGCGCATCGCGCAAGTGCCCAAATTTAGAATTTTCCGTTTCCTAGTGTCTTAGCACGATTTCCCCTATGTCATGCCAAAGTTCCAGGTCACAAAGGAAGTGGCAATGTGATGGCCCTCATCGTACCATCCCTCAACTTCCCAATTATCAAAATCCAGTGACACGACGGGATAGTGTCGCGTCGCGCTAAAGGTCAAGTTCAGAAATTGTTTTTACAATTTTAAAAGACGCATCCAAGGGTTAAACGGATCAATTCCTACCCCTATTTAAACCCAATAACAGGTGATTTAGCTATTCTTCACCAAAAATATACTAGATTCTAATATTTTCTCTCAAGAACAAGCTAGGGTTTCAATTGAGGATTCAAATTAAAGAAGGTTTCACCATCAATCCTTACGAAATCACAAACTAAGGTATGCATAGTGTCCATTCAGGGACTCCTTTCATCTATGGAACCCAAGAATCCTTTTTTTCAATTCAAGTTTATGGATTTTCTTATGAATTTCATGACTGGGTTGCTCTTGTTCATGTGGATAATGAAAAATTGAATTCTACTCTATGTTGGGTGATAAGTTCTATGTGGGTTAAAGTATCATAGATATAGATTCATGCAAACCTATGACTAAACCCTTGAATGATGAAATTAGAATTGAATCACGATGTTTAATTATTGTACAATTAAGTTTACATGTACCATGCCTACAATATGTTTGATTAAATGCCTAGATGAAGGAAAAGTTCCAAACTAGTATGATACCATAAAATCCTCATGTATATACAAGTTATGCCTATCACATGTTTTGATGAAATTCTTCTATAAATATATTATGGATTATGATGTTAGTTATATGTTCAAGTAAGTTAGGCTTGGTTAGTTTTCTTCTATCGAGTCCTGGGGGTACTCGTAACCGAAACATTAGCTGTGTGCCTAGAGCTATGTCATATTTTCACAATACTCTCAGTCAAGCTATAAATCCTTAGACTCCAGAAAGTCGTATAACTTTGGATATCTCCATGATCTTATGAACTCAGTTAGTTTTCAGATATCAGTAGTATTCCATTAGTCAATGAAATTCAGTAACTCAGCCCATGTTCAGTTTAGTAAATCATGTTCAGAGTCTATTTAGCTAGGAAAAGGAATTAGCACTAAGTGAACCCAAGGATGGAAACACACACGATTAGATGAGGGTGTGATTCTTATAAGTCATCCTTGCATTCCAGAACTATGTAGCCAACATAGGTTGAGACATCAACATTGTCCAATGAGGGTTGATGAGGTGGATAAGAACTGTCAGATAAGGGCCCCACCATTCTCTTTTGGCAAAACTTTCAAATGAGGGTCACCCACATCCTATCCTTACCAGTGGTACGGTATTGGCACCCTTCGAATTGAGGTTACAAATTGGACCCCAACTCAGCCATAATGGTATATTAGGGGCATGTCAGTTAGATAACTACTTCCCACAGTTTCATGTAACATAATCAGGACTGTCAGATACAACCAATCAGTCTTAGTAATAGAAATTAGATAGTTCGTCAGATTTAAGGACTATTAGATACAGTCAACTCAGATATAGTACAGAACTCAGATAGTTTCATCAAATTTAGGACTATCAGATATAGTCACTCATGTTATCAGTTATATTCAGATTCAGTAATCATGTTATCACATTATTAGTGTTAGTTTTTTTGTCTCATGCATTTATTCTTATGCTCATGATAGTTAGACAGTTATTATTATTGTTCATGAATATGAACCCCATGCATTCAGCCTACCTCACATGCATACCAGTATATTTAAAGTGCTGACACATTTACGCTATGGTGTCTTATACTATAGGTTCAGCGACACGAGCTCCAGAGCAACAATAAATTCCACATATCTACAGACAGAGTTATAATTGATTCCTCATTTTTCAAGGACATAATTATTTTCCTATTAACTTATTAATTAGTTTATTAGTGGCACTTAGTTGGGGACATGTCCCATCAACTCCTTTCTCAAATATTTCAGTCAATTAAAGGCTTTCTAGACTATTATGTTCAGACTTCAGTATGTTCAATTTTGTTTTAGGAATTCTATTACCCCAAGCAGATATTATATCATTCAAATCATGTTCAGTATTGAACCTTATGGCCTTTTAGTTCATGTTTCTGCATTATTACATCATATTATGCAGTGTATAAGTACAGACATCAGTCATGGGTTAGCTTGTGGTCCTTCGGGGTCATGAGCACCATGTAGCATTTTGGGTACCAAATTTAGGGAGTTACATATAGAAAAGCATAAAAAATCTTTCTTAATAAGGATCATCAACTACCTGTCATCTAAATAATTGATTATCCATTATCATCACCACTATCTTAGCACAGGAAGAGGTCACTGAAGGGCTAACGCATAAACACCTAAAGCATAAAATAATACTACACATAACTTTGACACTTAACTAAGGACTGAGGAATAGAATGTCAAAGGCATGGATTCATTAAAGAGATCTAAACTGAGGATATACATGATATGATACGTATTTCACTAGTATCATGAGTTTTTGAGAACTTATCATATTATGAAACATAAGTTCAAACTTTTTATAAGTTATTCTACCTAAGAATGGAGTTTCATTGATTTATTTCGGATGACTCGACTCATAGAGTGAAGTTATTAACTACTTACTAGAAGCTGAGAATGGACTTGAATATGCATGGTGTATAAGCATTGGCCTTTGACATGGATATATAATGTAAGACATGTATTTGGTTTGATAGTGACTGAAATCCAAGGAATACTCTAAAGTAAGAAAGGTTCACTATATCATCACAACTCTAATTGACATACATCGCAATCTAATTCTCAATACTTGAATTGGTTCATCACTATATTATCTCCTCATTAGAACAAAGATGATATTCTAATCTTATGGGTCTACTCCATGTCCTCGAGACTGAGCCATAATTTCCTTGCTCTAACGGTCTACACATGAATGTTCACTCACTCAAATAAACTATATCTAGAAAATACTAACTTTATTCTTGGACATTCTCTTAGTACATATCATCCTTAAATTACTTTATCTTCAATAATCATCATCATAGACTTACACTCTATAAACTTGACAAACACACCTACCTCGTTAAAAACAAAATCTAAATAACATTTCTCAAATTATAGTTTTCTCAAACCATAAGAATCAAAGTCTTACTTTAAAGACTCACCACCAACTATCCATATTTACTCAACTTGTCTACTACTAACACTATGTACAATATAGCTTGCCTTCTTCCACTTAACATTTCAAGGGTAATATTAACAACACACAATACTTAATAAACTTTAGAAATAATGCATCCCCATATCACCTTGAGCATACCTCTACATCATACTTAATTATGAATACACGAACTTAAACTCTTTCATATATTGTTCAAGCCTACTAGATCACTTCCATATGACTAGCATCACCAACCAAGCAATCATTATTTCCATCTTTATGATCATCCATTGTTCAAACTTAATGTCTAGTGCTATGAATGATTAACAACCCAAACTTACATACTATTCTCTCCTGGAAGCTATAAAATAAAACTTCAAGAAACACTAGCCCACTAGAACCTCATAATAATAATAATAATATTTTATCATAATCTTATGGTCTATCTAATTACAGTCCATAAGCACATTCCCCTTCCATACATGTCTACAACTTATCCATTCGTATATCTAAATTAGCCCCTAGTTCTATAAACCTCAACCAATTTCTTTTTTTTTTCACAACCAACCAGGGAAACCTATATTTACAATACTCAACCACCCAATATACTCATTAATAACCTATACTTTACTAACATAATAATTACCATCAATAACTCTCTTTATACTTCAAGCTAACAATGATTCCCCTTAATTAGTAACTCTTTCTCTACCATTTACCAAGGAACTTGTACGACATTCATTACCCCTAAGCAGACATACAAGGACCTATCACCTTAACACTAACTCAAAAGAATGCATAGGTTTATCTTTATACTTCCTATCAATCATCATTCCCACTTTTCTTGTCACTACTTTTATATACCCATACTCCCAACTATAAGAAGGTTCTACTACTTATTAATCATAATACTACAGGTTACAATATCGCTCAAAGGCAAACTCTATTCAACTATCTAGGTTCATACTATCTCCTCTTATTAGCACTATCTATATTAAAGAAATAATGAGGAATCTGAATGCGTATCTTATTATGACTTAACTGAACAACTTATTTGGATGAAAACATAACTTTTGATTTGAGGAACTTATAACACAGTAGAGAGCTACTCTCAATCCCCTTGTATGACTTTGGAAGTTATAATACTAAATCTAAAATCATCAACTTGGGAGAAATTGGAACTTTCTAATCATGTTATCTCAAAAATATAACATAGATGGAGAATTATGGAGTAACATATGAATCAACAAAAGTTTTTGGGAGAAGAATTTTACAGCATGATCTAGAGTAGAAAGAAAGGAGATATTTCTTAAATGCCCTGTAGCCTCTCGAAGAAAAGTACAGACATTTTCGTACCGTTCAACAACTCTACTAGACATGCGTCATAGACACCCTAGGACACTTGAACTCTGTGCTCTGATACCAAGTTTGTAAAAACTGAGGCTACCCCTTAGTCATCATATGGTTCTTTGTACCACAAGTGGTTCCAAGCTAACCCCTGTACTACCATAACTCATAAGCAACTGAATCAAATACATAAGTCTATAAGAATAATCTAGAAGATAAATCTTTTTTGAATATGATCAATATAAAACCTATATTGAAATTATTACAACATTAATTTTAGAAAACAAAATAAGGATCAAATATATTAACTCTACTGACTATCTATGAAGCCTCTACAAGTATTGATTATAGGTAGAGGGGACATGTCCCCCATCTATCCTGAATCAATATGGCTGAATAAAGAAAATAAAAATGCAACTTAAAATATCACTAACTCAAAGCCTTGAATCAAAAGAGCACATCACCTACTGACTGGAAGCTGCAACTGTCTAATTATGATGCGCATGCTACAACTTGTACCTACATTATTAAATAATGTAGCATATTAATGTTTATGTGGACCGGTATTTGGGAATGTACTGAGCATGTAGGGGTGAATGCATAGGTAAAATAATATCTCAATGTTTATATAAACTTGTAAAAGGATGCATGCTATGTGTAAATAACTCACATTGGCTTGAATAACTGAGAGTTGAAAATCATAAATCATGATTAGTAAAGCATATTGTATATATTTGGTGAACCATAACACTTAGTTCTAAAAGTTGTGTTTTTACTTTTTCTATTAGTGGAATAAGTAGGACTGAAGTTAAGTCTATTTCCAAATCATACATGCTAAGTGTAAAAAGGACTAACCTTTATATCTGTAAATTGAAAGCTGAAATCTTATAGCTAATGTCTTATGTAAAACAATAGCTGAAATAAATTATGAGCCTTTATACTTAGATTCTAAAAGTTGTTTTGTTATTCTATCTTAAGACTTAAGGAGGTTCTTTGAACCAACATACACCATATGGACTATCATGGTTTCCAACGTCAAGTTCCCTTAAGGAGAAAACCACACATTTTGGAGAGGTGCCATACTCTTTCAAAAAGAGTTTAAAATAAGCCAAGTGATTATAATTTTTATCTATCTATACATACATATATATATATATATATATATATATATATATATATATATATATATATATATATATATATATATATATAAATGGAGGAATAATTTGAACATACATTGGCTCGTAGTTGTAATACTCCAAAATCTAAATCTATGTTAGAGACATGTTTCAAGCTCATGTATTGTACCATATAATTATGTTGTAGTATTATGAGTAAGTTTGATGTATCTTAAGGCTTCAAATAAATCCCAGCTATTAGACGATTTAAAATATTCCTTACCGATTTGAGTTTTTGAGAAGAATGTTGCTCTATCAAACTTCAAATGAGAATATATTATACTCTACTAAGAAATTTTCCATATCAATACCACCAAATAGTAGAAAATTTAATTAGCTCTCAAATGATACCAAGTTTTCCTAAATCTGATATACAGGTGGGAAGTTGTGGCACTTTTAGCAAAAGTAGTGTCTCAACACAAGAAGCACAATATCTCGGTGAACCCAAAACTGGTACTTATCCTTTTTCCATTGAAGCACCGTGGTTATCCCGCATTATGGTTGTAATACCCCAAACTTTTCTTAGCTTAAATTCATTCTTAAAATATTAAGGGATAGCTTTCAAAATAAATAAAATTTTTTTGAGTGGAATTTTCAAAATTTAGACTTCCCATGGTGTGGGAAATTGAATAACATTTCCATCGATACCAAATTTTCCCAATTATAACACTTGGTGAAGGAGTTATGACGTTTTTAAGTTGACAGTGTGCCACCTGGGAAGTCACCGCATTGCGGAGATGGTTAAATTCACAATTTCCTTTTTTCAGTGTACCTCCGCGTTATTGACGTATCGCGGTGAGGTCCATTTTTCCATTTGTCAATTACCAGTAGTCCAACGCTATAGTGGCACATCGCACTGAAGGCTAAAATTGTATTCTTATAAGGCACCGTGATGGCAACACGTCGCGTTGATGTTCTAAGACCCAATTGTCAAAATCCATTGGGACAACGCGATAGCTCTGCATTGCGGATGTCCCCAATTTCCAAGTCATCAATTTCCAGTGAGCTACCACGATAGTGAAACATCGAGGTGGCCCATTAAATAGGTACCCATTTACCTTTTTTCCAACTTTATTTGAAAGTTTTAAAGGGGTATTTTGGAAAATCCCCAAGCCCCCATTCCGTCCAAAACACAATATTAATCATATCCTAAGCCTTTTATGCCCATTCTTCATCATCCTCATCAAAAGAAAAACCCTAGAAACCAAGAGCTTACTCTACAAGAAATCAAAATCCTCTATAGATTCTCCAAGAAAGCTCCAAATTGAGGATTTCAAAAGAAAGAACATCAAGAACCCATCATCAAGAACTCAATAGAAACAAAAAATTCAAGGTTTATTCATCTAAGAATCAATTAAGGTATTTAGGGTTTTTCAACAAGGATCTTTTGTCATCCTTGTGCCCAAAATTAGTTTTCAATTACAAAATTAGATGATTTTGACTAAAATTACCAGAGATTTGAATTAGGGTTCATTCCCATTATTGCTTTTTGCAAAGATTTTGAGTTTTGAGATACTTTGAAGTTTAATTACCTGTTTATTTTCATATTTTCATGCTTATTGCAAAAATTTCCAGATTTTGAGATGAATTATCATTGTTTTATTATCAAGCATAATTAGTAAGATATTTTGACATGAGTTTGATACATAGGTTTTTAAGCCTCAAGTTTATATGTTGAGATTTTGATAAAGATGATGTTTTAAACATCTTATGAGCAGATTATCTCAGATTTACAATAAAGTTTTGATCTTTTGATCCTCAGATTACTTCTGGATTCCACTATACAAATTTATTACAAATTACAAAAAGCAAAATAGCTTTATTTATAGATTGATTCAGATAAATGCATAACTGGTTTTATAATAAACCCTTTTGCGAGTTTTAAAGTGGATTTCCACGAGATGAGCATACAAATAAAAAAGTAGTATTTAGCATCGAGTTGGGTATGATTGCAAAGTATCATGCCCCAAAACTACGTGCCAGCATAGGATTGAGATTAAGTGCCCATAGTCAGCAGAGTTGTGATCACTTTAGCTGAGGTTATACTCTATGGAAAGAGTATGACACCTGACACCTCTCCCCAATATGAGGTTTCTTCCTTAGGAGGACAAGATTTTGGACTTCATGTAGCTCACATGGTTTATCTCGGTTAAGAGAACCTCCCCGCTTGTAAAATATATAAAACTTTTCAGATAAAGTATTTTCCCTAAAGTTGTAAATCTTACAAACTACAGATTTTAGAATAGAAAACTAAGTGTAAAGGCTCACAAGTTTTACTCAGTTTATACCTTACAAAAAAATAATAGCTTTAAATTTCAGCTTTCAGATTTCAGATTCAGTAGTGAGTCATTCTATACTTAGACAACAAGGTTTAAAGGGAGCATACAAGTACAAATTTTAGAACTAAATGTTATGGATCACTAGATTTATAAAGTATGACTTGTTATTCATGACTATTATTTTCAGTATTTCAGATATTTTCAGTATTTTGACTTATGTAAGTCATTTACATTTAGCATGCATTTTTTTATAAATGATGATTATGAGATGATATTTACTTATGCATATCACTCCCATATACTTAGTATATCCTCAAAGTACTGATCCACACATACGTTTAAGTGCTATATTATCTCATAATGTAGGTACAAGTGCTCAATATGCAATGTGAGTAGTTTAAGCATCTCCATCTATATTCCAGTTGGTGAGTCCTCATAGTTTGGGGACTTATTACATCCATTTAGATTTGGTAGTTTAGCAGTTTATGACATTTTGTATTCATTTCAGGCAATTCGAATTAGCTGGGTTTTGTCTCAGTGACTCTTTAGTTATTAGTAGTAGAGGCTTATCAGACTACTAATGTTGATACAGATTATTCAGTTTTGATGTTTCAGATATTTTGTACAGATTATTCTTAGATATTATAAACAATTTTGGCATTCAATATGTCTTTTATGTGTATATTTTCATTATTATAAGAGTTAGGCTTAGTAGTATACAAACATGGTTAGCTTAAGGCTACTCATAGTCTTGAGCACCGTGTAATATTTTGAGATCAAATTTCAGGGCTTTACAAACTTTGTATCAGAGCCTAAGGTTTTCAAGAGTCCTAGGAAGTCAGATAAGCCAAATTACATAGTATTAGTCATGGGTGTGAAGTGCACCACATTTATGAACAAGAGGTTGCGGGACATTCTTAGGAAATTATCTCTTTCTTTCATGATCTATCGTTCTTATAGTATCTCTATCTACTTTTAACTAGTTCTTTCAAGTGATAGTTGATCATGCCTCCTCGTCGAAATAATGCCCACAGAAATGATGACCAGCTAGGTCGGCCTGCAGATCCTCTAAATGAGAATATGTCACTCGCAGAGTTCCAAGCTACCTTTTAGTCACTAGCCCAAGCTGTGATAGCTAATTTTTAGGGAAAACGTTAGACTGCAGTCCCATCTCTGCAAGATGGGGACATAGCTGCAGCCAGAATCTGAGATTTTATGAGGATGAAACCGCTAAAGTTATTTGGGTCGAAGGATTATGAGGACCCACAGTTGTATCTAGATAAGGTGAAGAAGATCACCTGGATTATGCATGTTTACGAAGAGGAGAGAGTATAATTTGCATCCTATAGGTTGAAAGATATTGCATATGATTTGTGGGTGATGTGGAAGAAAAGTAGAGGGGAGGATGCGGCTCCCATGACTTGGCAGATTATTCAAGATGCATTCTTGGAAAAGTTCTTCCCATATGAGATAAGGAAAGCTAAGATAGAAGATTTCATGAACAGGAGGCAAGGCTCAATGACAGTGAAGGTGTATTGCCTCAAGTTCAACCAGTTCTCTAAGTATGCCCCTGAAAAAATGGCTTACCCTAGGTCAAGCATGAGTAAGTTCATGACTAGCATGTCGAGGTGTAACACCCCGGAAAAATAGGTCCCGGCGTGTCACACGGTGCTTGAGGCTATGAGTAGCCCCAAGCCAACCCTTTGAGCCATTTTCATTCAGTTCAACAAAAATCAACGGGGGTTCTATAAATAACCCTCAAATATAAATAGAGTAATCATCATCCAAGAATAAAAGTATTTCAGAAAGATAACAAAATACAACTTATTTGTCAACTCCCAACATCTATACTAGTCTGACAAGCCTCTAAGAAAATCAATAAAACCAGTGAGCCATTGAGAAATGCCCCAACTGACTCATACTCAGTTATAAAATATAAACAATTCTGTGAAACCAACATCAGACATCACGTCCTAGGAACATGAGGACTCACCACAATAAAAAATATAGAACAGCGTGCCTGAAGAATAACTGTCGAACCTGGAACTGAGCACCTGAACCTATAATTCGAGAAAATGCAGTCCACATCTGAAGATGTGGGTCAGTACCGTGGAAAGGAACCGAGTATATGGGGGTGTATGCAGTTGTATAAACATCATCATCATAAATATTTATAAGAAATATGCAGTGTAGACACGTGATTTTTGATCCTCCCTAAACTTTTAACTTGTTTATCGATATTAAATATTTATATTTATATTTAATCATATATTATTTTGACTATTATTTTATTTTTAATTTAATTTATAAAAATAATTAAATGAAGTTAATTTTAGGATATTATTTTATTTTATTCCTATTCAAAAAAAAATAATACAAAATTAAAAAAAAATATTTTTTCTTTTTAAATAAATAAGTTAGTAGTTTTTGTACTATCTTAATTATATAATTTATTTTTGACTATTTTTAGACTTTTATTATATTTTTTGAAATATAAAATTAATTAATTATTATTATATTATTATTATTATTATTATTTTATTTGTTACTATTATCTTATTTATTTATTTATTATTTTTTTGTTATTATTATTATCTTTAAAAAAAATAAATATATAAATAAAAAAAATTAATCCTATCCTATCCTAAAAAAAAAAATACCCCATCCAATCCCACATTTTCCTCACCCTCCTCAACTCCCTCCAACTTCCCTAACCCTTTACATATATATATACACACACGGACAAGAAGAAAAAAGACAACACAAGGAGACACATGATCAGACACAAAATAAAAAATATCAAAAACTAGTCAAAGAGAAAAGGAGTGAGATTTTCAAAGGGATCAGAAGAAAAACATCAAATAAAAGAGAGAAAGAAAAGAAAAAGAAAGAAAAGATTGTGAGTTGAATTTCGAAGTTTAAATTCGAAGTTTTCGGTGATAATATTCTGATTTTTGTAGTCAATTAAAATTCAAGTTTTATTCTACTCCAAATTATTTACTGTATGAATTTTTATAATAAATAAAATCATGTTCAAATATATGATTTCAATATATTATTTAGCATGAATATTGATTATGTGAATTTTTTATCAAAACATATTATATTGTTAATTATCATATGCTTATATATCTGTTCAGTGAATACGTCTGAATTTGAATATTTTGTTGAAGTACTGTATTTATATATCACTGCACACACTATTCATTTTTTTTATATTCACTGTACATATACCATAAACATAAAAAAAAGGTAAAAAAAAATACACAAGAAAAACCGAGAATGAAATCGTTTTTTAAAAAAAAAAGTGGTTGAGTTTCAGAGAATGAACATGGAGTGAAGCAAATACAACAACAACAAACCCAGTGTATTCCCACCTAGTGGGGTCTGGGGGGGGTAAGATGTACGCAGTCCATACCTCTACCTCTGAAGAAGTAGAAAGGATGTCGGAGTGAAGCAAATGGACTCCAAAATAAGTTGGAACACATGCATGTATACTATATTATTTTTAAAAAAAAAAGAAAGTTTTTTTTTTAATTATGGCCTCTTAGTAGTTTATTTTTGACTAAAATTGATTCTCGTCTGTTATTTGAAAATCATAATGATTAATTTAATTTTTGTAAATTTTGGTTCACTTGGAAATATGTAATATGTAATTTGTATTATTTATTGTATTATTTTCATTCTTTATTTATTATTTATTTTTGTTATTAAAAAATTTGGACAGTTAAGTTTTTGTTAAATTAAATAATATTCTTAAATGAATTTTACTTAAATATATTATTTAGGTAATGATTCGAATAGGCAAGACTTTTAAATACTAAAAAGTATAAAATAATTAATTTTTTTTTAAAATCGCTTTAATAAATATTGTCAAGTTTTTATATATATAAGATTAAATAGCAATAACACTTTGAATAGATAAATATCAAAACTTTTAAATGCTAGGTAAATTTTAAATATTCTTAAAAATATTCGTCTCAATTAAGAACGCGGCGTACGCATTATTGAGACATTTTAAAAATTTTAAGAATGCTATAATGTACCGTGGCATATATTTTTCAAAAATTATTTTTCACACAATTTATTTAATATAAGATAATATACAAGTTTTAGAATAATAAAAATGAGCAATTTTAGGCTTTAACATAATTTATCAAAATTGTTTAAGTTAAGATAAGTCAATAAAAGCGACCGTGCTAGAATCACGGGATGCGAGGGGTGCCTCACACCTTCCCCTCGATCAACAGAATTCCTTACCCATTTTCTGTATTCGCAGACCAAATAAGAGTCATTTTTTTTTATTAGGGATTCAAAAAAAAGGTGACTTGGAACACCAAAACTCAATTCCAAGTGGCGACTCTGTAAATAATTTAATCCCTATTCAATATAGTCACTTTAATTGGAAAAACCCTTCGACTCGGCTCTCGAGCGAAAAAGGGGTGTGACATCTCTGGCGACTCTGCTGGGGATAATAATAAGAATTCGAGCTTTTTATATTGACTTATACTTGTTTTAATTATTGTTGATATTGTGTTTATTGGTCTTATGTGCTACTTGTCTCTTATTTACCGCTTTACTATTGATTGAACTGTATTATATACTGTCTTCTCTCGTGTACCCCCTCTGTGTTTCTGATATAGGATAGAGGGAATGCAGCATATGCATCCCACCTTCTTTTTGAGATAACCAGAGTGTCAAGGCACCTGGTGAAGGATATAGTCACACATGTTAGGCGGGGTTCGGATCGACAACGAAGGCGGTGTTGCCCTACTACCGACCAAGTTGTCCCTCCCCGGCTCGAGTGTCCGCTCGGGTAAGCCAGTCTAGACACCTATCCCTATTAGGCATAAACTTAGAAGAACTGAAAACTCAAAATCTGGTTATCCCTATTAGGTACCGCTTTATTTGCATTATATGCATTTGATTTAGTGGGACTCGGCACAGGGGTCGGGTCTGTCTAGGACAGGTAACCTAATTTATAAAGACCAACATGTGTATCCTACGTGCTCTTTGACATTTGCTTGGAAGACTATTTATTTGTTGACCGGCTTTAGGCAATTTTAAAATACGAGAGATTCATTTATTCTCAAATTTAGTTGATCATTTTTGAAAGAAAAATTTATTTTTAAAATTAAGAAATTTTTTAGATATACAGCAACACAATTTTTACAACCTTTATGAACTACGAGGGTCTGATTCTCACATCTTAGTGAGATACGAAGGAAGTCCTTCCCAGGATACAACCTTATTTTAAAAAAAAAATAAAAAAATTTATTCATAGATTTATTGGAAAATATTTTGAAAATATGGTTATTTTCATAATTAATTTTCTAATTTTCAAGTCCAATTTTTATATATATTTTAACAGCCTTGAATCTTTAAGGATCATGAGTCTAAGATTAAAAGAAAAATATTAAAATAAAATAATAATAATAATAATAATAATAATAACAATAAAATAAAAATATATTTCAACAGCCCGGAATCTTTAGGGATCATGAGGCTATGTTTTTACAAAAAATATATCTATATCAATTTTAACAAGTCCTGAACCTTTAGGGTCGTGAGACTGAAAATTTTATACAACTTCATACATAAAACGGTCATTCTATTTTTCTTTATTTCTGAGTCCTTTTATTTTATTTTTGTACTTAGGGAATATTGTCTTCAAAATATAGATAAAATTGTCTAGAAGTCTGTTATACCAAAGTTTTTGATAGAGTCAATTTAAATTAAAAAAATATTATCAATCTTGTTTCTCTCGCTTTGATTTTTGATAAAATTGTTCTTTGCAACTAAGTTTAAATAATGGTCGCACTAGGTTTTACAAGTTAAGTTATAAATTCTTTTCAAAATTAATAAATTAAGTTTTGTCTAAGTCTAGATATTTATTAATCTTATGTCCCTTTCAATAGGTATAAAATGTCCCCCCCCCCCCCGTTTGTGGAAAGCGTCCAAAGAGAAAGAGAGATGGGAATTTACCTCTTCAGGTTGTGGATTGTACCCCTATGCAACTTTGGTTATGGTGGAATGCAATGCATACATTCGATTATGGCGAAATACATAAGTATTTGGGTTTTTTGACGAGTATCATGAGAATCAACCCTAATAGGGAGGTGATTGTTGCATTATTGAATTTCTGGGACCCGAAGAATAATGTATTCCGCTTTTCAGATTTTGAGTTGACACCTACTTTAGAAGAGATAGCAGGCTATGTTGGATATGGTGATATGCATCGGAAGAAACTTATAGCCCCAAGACTTATTTCGATAAACAGATTTTGCAAGCTCATGAACATAAGGAACACAAAAGAAGAATCAATGAAAAAAGGTTGGGTTTCCTTGCAGTTTTCGTAAGACAGATACGGAAGGCAAGAAGGGTTTCAAAAGTACGGTAAAGAACTTTGTAATAAGGGAAGTTTTGAGGCTTGAAAAATTCACAGACGATTTGCATTCATGGTAGCCTTTTTAGGCACTATGGTCTTCCCAAGAAGAGAAGAAAAAATTAATATTCGTTTAGCGGGAGTGGTACAGATACTGATTAAGAAAGATTACACTATGATACCAATGATCCTAGCTGATATTTACCGTGCTTTGACTGTTTGTCAGAAGGCAAAAAGTTTTTTCGAGGGATATAATATCTTGTTACAAATGTGGATTGTGGAGCATCTTTATCAACGTCCTACATTGACAAGGTTCAATCCCGAGCGATTTAATCGCATCAACAATTACGAGGAAAGGATGGAGAAATATAAATGTCCAAAAGAAATTGGAGATTGGGTTAAACTTTTTTTGTTCTTTGACAACAGATAAAATCACTTGGAATCTCCATTGGTTCCCTTGGAGGCAAGTTATATGTAGTTCTGTCATTTGTCTGTTCTTGTTATTAATGGGTATTAGAGGTTTTCAACCATATGTTCCATTGAGAGTTCTACGTCAGCTAGGCAGGTGTCAAATAATTCCCATGACTGAGTTCGTATTTGAGGTCAGACCAGAGATTTCACTTCCAGAAGATTTGGCCCAGCAGATTTGGGAGGGTCGCCGTATTATGGGGATTGAAACGATGGTCATAGAGCATGAAAAAGGAGAAGTGCACCCAGATTACTGTGAATGGTTTGAAGAACAGTCGAGTCCTCCAGTCAGACCAGAAAGATCAGTTAAGGGACCTATAGATCAGGAAGCTGGAATCAGGATAGGAATTGAAAGAGCCATGCGAGAATATCATGAAGCCAACCAAGTTTTGAGAGAATAATTAGAGCATGCCAGGGCAAAAATAGACGAACAACAAAGGGAATTTTCTGAAGAGAAAGCTAAGTCAGCAGCTATTGAGGTTGCACTTCGGGGACAAATCAAGTTTGCTACAACTAGGGGGTCACGCATTACAGAACTTGCCACATCTCGCCGAGAACAACTTCAAGAATTTGAAATGATTATACAAGAAGAATTTGATCGAGAGAGATCTCAGTAGATTCGTGAAAGAGGAATATTGCGAGAACAGTTGGAGGTTGTTTCTGCTCGTGAACAACGTGCAAGAGAGATGGTTGATTTTCGAGATTGACAGACCCAGGAATGGGATCAGGCTTTCAGTTCTCTTCGAGGGAAGGTCCACCATGTAGTGCAGGATGCTACCAGAATGGGTTTAGATTATCAGCAGTTGGATTGTGAGGACTTTTTGGCACAAGTACCAGCTTTCGCACAGTGACTCACTACTTCATTGGAGGACATATGTTTGAGTTTGGGAGGACATATTAAATCGAAATCTCCTTAAATGGATCGTTGCTTTCTTTGTCATAGTTTTTCATTTTCAGTTTTAAAAATTTCTTGTTTAGATATTATGTCTTTTAGTTTTCAGATGTCAGTTAGTAGGTTTTATTTTAGGAGTTAGGTCAGTTATTTTATCGTATTTATATTATAGAATGTAATAAAGTTGACTGTTTATTTCTATATATATTACATATATTTTACTTTACTTACTTTATTTATTTTCTTCAATAATAATTAAAAAAAAAGAGACAAAATAAGTTTGTTAAATTCTTCCCGAACTACGCAAGATCTGATTCATGTCCTGACATGATACGTAGGCAGCCCTCCAAAGGGTTCGATCATAACTTTTGAAAATATGCCTAGAAAAGATGGGATGAAACACAAAGCTTCCATGATAGGTTGGGAAATACATATAGAAACATGACATATAACATGGCATTATAGTGTGTTAAATATATAACACTCATTCGTTTGCTACTTGAATACAGAAAGATAAAATAATTGGTGGTTGGTTTGTGGTTTAAACTGGCATCACATCCGTATAACACCAGATACAAGGGTAAAAGAAGAATGAACCGCAGAGAATATATAGGGTCTGATAATGAAGAAGAGCAAAATCAGTTGATTTCGTAGGAAGTAACATCAATGGAAGAAATAAATTCATTAAAACAAGAGATGGCGGAGATGTACCAAGCTTGGTTGAATGGACAAGCCCCGCCTTCTTCAATCCCTGGACTTTCAACTTCAAATGATACAAATTCTGACCCAGCTCAAACTAGTGATCCATTTTACCCACCAGGATTTGGCTCATTTGCGAATACATCTGGAGTTGCTGGTACTTCTACCGTGCACCCACCAAATCTATCTGTCGCAAATAACCCACTTTTTACTTCTGTAGCGCCAGCTACTGCGGGTAGTCAACTGACAATACCAAAGAATATGGGAAAACCAAATCATGATATGTTATATCCTCCTGAAATGACTTTTAAATCACAAAATTCACATTATTATGTTCATCAACGCGATACTCCTATCGTGATTGAAAAGATTGCTAAGAATGAGGAACAGGAGGAGATGGCTAGAAAAGTTAGAAGCCTGGAACGAAGTTTGAGAAATATACAAAGAGTAGGTGGACCGAAAAGTGTTTCATACAAAGATTTATGTATGTTTCCTGATGTCCATTTGTCGATAGGGTTCAAAATGCCAAAATTTGATAAATATGAAGGACACGACGATCTTGTAGCTCATTTGAAAAAGTTTTGCAATCAATTAAGGGGAGCAGGAGGAAAAGAAGAATTATTGATGGCGTACTTTGGAGAAAGCCTTACAGGGATAGCTTCTTAATGGTTCATTGACCAAGACATTTCCCGTTGGCACATGTGGGACGACATGGCTCGACATTTGGTTCAATAATTTCAGTATAACATTGAGATACCGCCAGATCGCACTACGCTTGCCAACATAAGAAAAAAGATGACTGAAAATTTTCGAGAATATGCCGTCAGATGGAGAGAGCAGGCTTCAAGAGTTAGACCATCGATAAAAAAATCTGAAATGATTGATATTTTTCTGCAAGCACAAGAACCTGATTATTTCCATCATTTGCTCTCTACTATCGGAAGCACATTTACAGAAGTTATCAAAGTTTGAGAGATGGTAGAAAACGGAATTAAATCAGGAAAGATCATCAGCTAGGCCGCTTTGAAAGCAACAACACAGGCAATTCAAAATGGTACGGGAAGTTTTGGGTGAAAGAAAGGAAATGAGGATGTAGCAATTGTCATGGCAGGTCCACGACAAAATTGGAGAGGTGCGCATTAACCATACGCGCAGAATCCATTATATTTTATTCCATCTCCCCGATATCCTATTTACAATACATAACTATATGCTCGAGGTCCTTCTTACCCGCAGTGGCGTACACCAGCAATCCAAAATCATACAATAGCGTCGCAAGTTCAAAGAGGCCCTCCGAGGTCTAATTTTTGGCCCAGAGCAGAATTCAAAAGGGATAACATGGTAAAAGATAATTTCACTCCTATTGGAATATCTTACACCAATTTATTTCATAGACTGAGAAAAATAAATGTTTTAAACCCAATTGAGAGAAGGATCCCGAATCCTCCTCCGAAGAATTTGGACTATTCTAAAAGATGTGAATACTCTTCTGATGCCCCAGGGCACGATACAGAGAAATGTTGGTATCTGAAAAGAGCCATTCAAGAGTTGATTAATACCCAACAGATTATGGTAGAAAGTCCAGGCACTCCAAATGTCAATCAAAATCCGCTTCCAGATCATAATGAAACAAACATGCTCGATGTGATACTCAGTGGTGAATATACTACGATTCCCTTTAAGACGATCATTAAAATTAAAACTGATTCGAAAAATCAGCAAATGCTGTAGATTTAACGAAAGAAAAGCCTGCAGAAGCGGAGGTGGTGATAGCAAAACCCGAATCATCGAATGATCCCTTGGTGATGGGGAAAGAGATTTCAGAAAATATTGGGTCAAGTCAAATAAAGTCGAAACTCATTATTCCCGGAAGATCCAATAAGCCTTTTTTAATCATAAAAGGAGCTCCTGTAGCTCCTATTGTTATTAAACCAGTGTCACAGCTGCCTATGGTTGATACCAAGGTACTCCCTTGGAATTATGATCGTGTTGTGGTGATGCACAAGGGGAAAGAAGTGACTGAAGATGTAGATGAAGTAGGGGGATTAACTCGATCTGGAAGATGTTATGCTCCAGTAGAGTTAAGAAAGAATAAACAAAGTGGTGAAGAACGAATGACAGTCAAGAAGCCTTTCACTGATGAAGAAGCTGAAGAATTCTTAAAGAAAATGAAATTGCTAGAATATTCTGTTATAGAACAGTTGAAGAAGACACCAGCACAGATTTCTTTGTTGTCTTTATAGATACATTCAGAGCAACACCATAAGGCTGTAATGAAGATTCTTAATGAAGCATGTGTTCCTAGTGAGATTAGAGTAAATCAGCTGGAAAAAGTTGTTGGAAGGATCGTTGAAGAAAATAAAATTACTTTTTCAGACGATGAATTGCCTATAGAAGGTACGGAGCATAACAAAGGTCTGTACATTTCTGTGAAACGCGAACATTCCATCATCACTCGAGTGTTAATTGATGGAGGATCAAGCGCTAACATTTTTCCTATGTCAACTTTATAAAAGTTGAATGTTAATGTGGAAAGAATCCGACCTAACAATGTGTGCGTCAAAGGTTTTGACGGATCAAAAACTGATGCCATTGGTGAAATAGAACTCATATTAACAATTGGGCTTGTGGATTTTGCTACGGATTTTCAAGTACTGAACATTGATGCTTTATATAATATGTTATGGGGAAGGCCATGGATTCATAGGGCTATAGCAGTCGCATCAACGTTGCATCAAATGGTCAAATTTGAATATGACAGGAAAGAGATAGTGGTTCATGGTGAAGGAGACTTATTAATGTATAAAGACTACTCTGTTTCTTCCATCGAAGCAAATACTGCCAATGTGTTAATTCATCAAGCTTCTGAGGTAGTGGCTGTTGAGTATATCCCCGAGGGGAATCTCATCGCAAGACCACAATTGTCCTCTGCATCTATTATGGTAGTGAATGAAATGTTGAAGCATGGCTTCAAACCAAGAAAAGGTCTAGGGATGTTTTTGTAAGGCATAGTTCATCCAGTAAACCTCTATGAGAACTTTGGTACTTTTGGTCTAGGATACGAGCCTACTGCTGAAGATATAAAGAAGGCTAAAAAGTGTAAGAAAGAGTCGTGGTCACTTGCCAAGCCTATACCGCCACTTTATGAGTCTTTCATCAAATTCAGTGTTGTCGGATCCTCCAAGTTACCTGTTGCAAAATCAATGAATGATGATGATACAGAGTTGATTGACCTTTTTCAGAATATGTTTATTGAAGCTGATATGGTTGAAATTGGGGAAGGTACCAGTAATGTAGATGTGTAGTTTGTCGGCCCTGATGTCCAGCTTAACAATTGGAAGGCCACTCTTCTCCCTATTATAAAAGAGTCTTGGTAGTTTGTTTGTTTTCTTACACTCTTAGTAGTTTGTTTGTTTTTACTCCTGTAATTTAAATCATTCATGGATTATAATTCAGAACTTTAAATCTGGTATGTTAGGTTAAAACTTTTTCTATCTATGTTTCTAATAAAGCGCAGTTTCCCTTCGTTTTATTTAAAGTTTGATTTTTATTTATTTATTTTCTATCATACAGTTCTTTCTATGTCGATTCTAATGATATGACATGCATGAAGAATTGTTCACCAGAGTTAAAAAACTAATCTAATTTTGAAATAATGAATAAGGAGGTTGAATACGATGAACAGGAAACATTTAAGGATATAAGCAAAGACTTCAAACATTTTGAGAATAAGACAAATCCCAATTTGGAAGAAACTGAGGCGATCAATTTAGGAGATCTTGAAAATATTAGGGAGACTAAGATAAGTGTACATGTTCAACCACAACAAAAGAAAGCTATAATTGAAGCTTTGCATGAGTATAAAGACATCTTTGCATGGTCTTATTATGATATGCCCGGTTTAAGCACTGATTTGGTAGTTCACAAGTTGCCAATTGATCCTGCTTTTCCTCCTGTCAAGCAAAATTTAAGAAAATTCAAAACTGACATGAGTGTAAGAATTAAAGAGGAAATCACGAAGCAACTTGAGGCTAAAGTCATTTGAGTGGCCCAGTATCCTATTTGGTTGGCAAATATTGTCCCTGTTCCAAAGACGGATGGCAAAGTTCGGATGTGTGTTGATTATCGTGATTTAAATAAAGCAAGTCTGAAAGATAATTTTCCACTTCCTAATATTCATATTTTGTTGGAAAATTGTGCCAAACATGATCTTGCTTCTTTTGTGGATTGTTATGCGGGGTATCACCAGATCATTATGGATCCAGAAGATGCGGAAAAGACATCATTTATTACTCCATGGGGAACATATTGTTATAGAGTTATGCCTTTTGGATTAAAGAATGTTGGGCCAACTTACAAGAGGGCAATGACCACAATGTTTCATGACATGATGCACAAAGAAGTTAAAGTTTATGTGGATGACGTGATCATTAAGTCGAGAGAGCAATCTGATCATATCAAAGGTTTGAGAAAATTCTTTGAAAGGCTTCGGAAGTATGATCTCAAACTTAATCCAGCAAAATGTGTATTTGGAGTTCCGTCAGGAAAACTTTTGGGTTTTATAGTCAGTCGACATGGTATTGAGTTAGATCCTTCAAAAATAAAAGCTATCCAAGATTTACCTTCATCGAAAAATAAAACGGAGGTGATGAGTTTACTTGGAAGGTTGAATTATATCAGTAGATTCATTGCTCAGCTTATGACAACTTGCGAGCCAATATTCTAGTTGTTGAAGAAGAATGTTAAAGCTGAATGGACTGAAGAATGTCAAGAGGCATTTGACAGAATTAAGAGACACTTGTCGAATCCGCCTATTTTGGTTCCTCTAGAGTCAGGCCAACCCTTGATATTGTACATGTCTGTTTTAGATAATTCTTTTGGCTGTGTATTGGGTCAACATGATGTTACAGGAAGAAAAGAACAAGCCATATACTACCTCAGCAAAAAGTTTACCACTTATGAGGCTAAGTACACTCTTCTTGAGAAAACGTGCTGCGCGTTAACTTGGGTAGCTCAAAAGCTGAAACATTACTTGTCATCTTATACTACTTACCTCATGTCTTGTATGGATCCTTTAAAGTACATTTTTCAGAAGCCTATGCCCACAGGCAGACTCGCGAAATGGCAGATGTTGCTCACAGAGTTTGATATTGTTTATATGACACGAACTGCAATGAAAGCTCAAGCCTTGGCGGATCATTTGGCTGAAAATCCTATTAATAAGTAGTATGAGCCATTGAAGACTTATTTTCCAGATGAAGAGGTATTGTATGTTGATGAGTTTGTTTTAGAAGATTGCTATTCAGGCTGGAAGTTGTTCTTTGATGGAGTTGTTAATATAAAAGGAGTGGAGATAGGAGCAGTTCTTATTTCTGAATCAGGACAATATTATCCCATAACAGCCCAACTTTGATTCTACTGTACCAATAATATGGCAGAATACGAAGCTTGCATTGTAGGATTGAGATTAGCTATTGACATGGGGGTCAGAGAATTGTTGGTATTAGGAGATTCAGATTTATTAGTCCACCAAATCCAAGGAGATTGGGAGACTCGTGATTCGAAACTCCTACCATATAGAAGTTGCTTGGAAGATCTTTGTCAACGATTTATATTAGTAAAGTTCAAACACATTCCAAGAGCTCATAATGAGATTGATGATGCTTTAGCGACCTTATCTTCGATGCTTCAACTTCCTGATAAAACTTATATTGACCCTTTGCATATACAGATTCATGATCAACATGCATATTGTAATGTGGTTGAAGAAGAATTTGATGGGGAACCTTGGTTCTATGATATCAAAGAATATATTCAGACTAGGAAGTATCCTGTACATGCTGATGGTAATCAAAAGAGAACCATTCAACGTTTGTCTAGTGGATTTTTCTTAAGTGGAGGAATCTTGTATAAAAGGACTCCTAATTTGGGACTTCTGAGGTATGTAGATGCTAAAGAAGCTTCAAAAATCATGACTGAAGTACATTCGGGGATTTGTGGACCACACATGAGTGGGTATGTTTTGGCAAAGAAAATACTCCAAGCAGGTTATTATTGGCTCACCATGGAGCGAGATTCCATCAATTTCATTCGTAAATGTCATGAATGCCAAGTACATGGAGACTTGATACATTGCCCTCCATCTAAGTTGCATACAATGACTGCTCCATGGCCTTTTATGGCTTGGGGAATGGACATAATTGGACCAATTGAAACAAAGGCCTCGAATGGACATAGGTTCATCTTTGTACCCATTGATTATTTCATGAAATGGGTAGAAGCAGCGACTTTCAAGTGAGTAACCAATAAAGTTGTGGTTGATTTTATTCACTCAAACATCATTTGTCATTTCGGCATTCCAAAGATAATTGTCACGGATAATGCTGCGAATCTCAATAGCCATCTGATGCAAGAAGTGTGCCAGCAATTTAAGATTATGCATCGGAATTCAACTCCTTATCGTCCAAAGGCAAATGGAGCTGTAGAAGCTGCCAACAAGAACTTAAAGAAAATACTCCGTAAGATGGTGCAAGGTTCCCGACAATGGCATGAAAAGTTACCTTTTGCTTTGTTGGGTTATCGTACTACAGTTCGGACTTCAATTGGTGCAACTCCTTATTTGTTAGTGTATGGAACTGAAGCAGTTATACCTGCAGAGATTGAGATTCCATCTCTTCGAATAGTTGTGGAAGATGAAATTGATGAAGACCAATGGATCAAGACTCGTTTGGAGAAATTAAGCTTGATTGATGAAAAAAGATTGGCGTCAGTATGTCATGGACAACTACACCAGAAGAGAATGGCACGAGCATATAACAAAAAGGTGGGTCACAGATACTTTGAAGTTGGTCAGTTAGTACTAAGACGCATCCTTCCTCATCAGATTGAAGCCAAAGGCAAATTTTCTCCTAATTGGCATGGGCCATTCATGGTAAAGAAAGTGTTACCTAATGGCGCGTTATATTTGACTGATGTAGAAGGAAAAATGGAAGGAATGCCGGTCAATGCTGATGCAGTTAAAAGATATTATGTATGATATTCATGTACAATTATGTTATGTATGTTTTGTACTTATATTTTTAAAGATTGAAATGATGAAGGCATTTTGTTCTACTATCTGAATAATATATAAACCTTTGCTTACCCCTTTGAGCTTTTATTTTTCTCGAACCCCTCTTTTAGAATCAAAATAAAAAAAATGTGTGAAAAAAAAAATCAATCAAAACATTCAAAATCAAACAAAAGAATGATGTTTCATGAACTAAGTTTGACCTGATTCTTGCTATGATAAGATACGTAGACAACCCTACTTCGGGGTTCGGTCTAACCAGAAGAAAATTCAAATTACCCAGAATGAAATGAAACTGGGGAAAAAAAAAGAATCGATTCCAAAAGTTGTATGTTTCACCCGATGTTATATAACTTTTTTTTGAGCCTCATGCCTACATTTCTTTCTAACCCTATCCAAAAGCCAAGTTACAACCAAAGAAAGACCTTCGGATTAATCTTTGAGAATGTCAAGGCTAAACATATTGTGAGTACATGATATTTCATATTTTGGGTATTAATTAAAAAAAAGGGCGATGAAAAAATGAAAATAAGAGAGTCTTATTGGTGAAAACCCTTTCGGGCATCATAAGACGACTGTGAGCTGAGACGTAAATGAAAAGGAGATAGGTTCATTGGTAAAAACCCATTGAGGTGCCACTAGTTTAAGAAAGGTTGTTATCAAGAAGGAACAAATTCAGGATTGTCTTAATTTCAAGGTCAATATGTGGACAAAAGTTGTTTTGAAAAAGAGATATCTATGGTCTTTTTATTTCGTTTTATTTTTTATTTTTGATTTTTGTGTCTTTGTCATCAAAAAAAATTTTGTTGTCTTTTGAGTCAAATTCACATCAGGTCGAGTCAGAAAAGACTCCAAACTTGCTACCAACTCCTTTAAGGGTACAAAGCAAGACAAAGAGTCGATGTACAGAGACAACATTTCAAAGTAAAGTAAGGTACTCAAGATGATTGTGATTTGATAATTTTAAATTCGTGAAAATCTAAGGGATGTATTGGAAGAGGATGTAGAACAGTGTGCCTAAAGAATTATTGTCGAACCTGGAACTGAGCACCTGAACCTACATTCTGAGAAAATATAGCCCACATCCGAAGATGTGGGTCAATACCATGGAAAGAAACCAATCATATGGGGGTGTATGCAGTTGTATAAACATCATCATCATAAATATTTATAAGAAATATGCAGGGTTTATGAAAGACTCACATAGTCCAAAGAAAATCATCATAATCATGAGAGGATAAAATAAGTACCATAACACATGTGAGTCATCATATAATTTGTCAATCACTTTCAGTTCATCAAGAATATCAATTCTCATAATTTAAGTATCATTTAAATCTTTCAAAAGAATAACTTTCACAATTTCACTTTGAAATTAATTCACCATTCACCATAGACACAAGGAAACACACACACACTGGGAGATGCTATAACTATCATAAACCATGTGAGCTACATGGATTCCAACGTACAACCCACATTGGGGAGATCCATCTTATCCTTTTCATCGGAGTAGGACTATCGATATAAAATTCACACAAACTAGTGATCACTATATAAATAAGCCTTAGGCTCACTCCTACGGAGGCATGTAGTTCTAGGGAAATAAGTTCACTTTATACCTCCCACTCGGTGCTAAAGATTTCTCCCGGGCTTAGATCAGATCATTTTAAAGACAATCCACAACAAAATAATTTCAGTAATATATAAATATACATCGGGAGCCATCATGCTTCACATCTATTAAAATCAACCACGTTGTAGATTTCTTTCACACTCGAGTTCAAAACAACTCCATTAAGACCAAAAGGTAAAATAATTCAAAATATCTCAAATATTCAACATCAACGTGCTTATAACACATACTTTCTCAAAAAAACACAATTTTCAATGGGGATTCAGGACCCAAATATCAAAATCATGATAAATATCATTCAAAATTTATCCTTTATATCTCCATACATGTAAATTCATCTTTCAAAATCATAAACATTAATATTTTATAATAATCATCATAAGATATGGGTTCATGCTTCAAATTCGTAAAAACCAAATAAAAAGCATGCCTTTGTAAGGAAAATTACTTTTGGGCACAAGAACAAAATAGAGTTCTTGTTGAAAAAACCCCACATACCTTGAATGAAGAACTTTAGATCGATACTCATTTTTAAGATGCCAATCGTTCTTTGAATGATGGTTCTTGGAGTTCTTGAACTAGGAACTTGGAATCTTGAATAAGTTTACAGAATTAATGGTGAAGTTTGGAGGTTCTTGAAGTTGGATGTAGGACCTTAGGGTATTATTTTTGAGGGAGTTTGATGAAATATAACATGTTATGCTTCTAATGGGCTTTAATATAGGGTTTGGATGGATTTTGGGTGAGGGGGAATGACCCAAACGCCCCTAAAAATAAAAAAAATTCTCGAATCTGTCCTTTGGTGGACTAGTTTGATAGTTTGAAGTAGATCAACCATAACGTTTTACTCTGATATCCAAATTGGATGAAACTAATTTAATTAGAAAGAGGACTCTCATATCTTTATGTTGATATATAGTATCTCACCCAGATAATTGTGTAAGAGGAGTTATGATCATTTAAAGTTGACCAAAAAATTCGCTTTTGGTAGGCTGAAGTAGATCGACCATAACTTTTTTCTCCGACAGAAAAATTGGATGAAACTAATTTCATTGGAAAGAGGACTCGCAGATATTTCCATTGATATATAGTAAATCACCCAGATCATTATGTACAAGGATTTATGATCATTTAAAGTTGTTGCAAAAATACGCCAGTCCTCAGTACTTTTTCCTGCACGTTTTACTGTTCACTATTATTCATGGTTTGATCAAAATGTTCATAACTTGTTGCTCAGGTGTCCATTTTCAATGATACATATATAGTTGGAAAGTTATTCGATATTCTATGCAATGGTGGGTCATAATCTAAGATATTTCACACAAAAAATTTATAATTCATTCTAGAAGGTAGAACCCAACACGTTTATGCACAAAATTTCAACGAAAAATTTCCTGGGGTATTACAATGGGTTGGTAGTTAAAGAGTGTAGGAATTCTATGCTTACTGGAGATATGGATCTTCCTAGACTGGTGATGCACGCTCAACAGATTGACGCAGAAAAGGGAAAGGAAAGAGAGAGCAAATAAGAAGGCTAGAACTGGGCAATTTGATCATGGCCAAAATAGGTCTGGAGGAGGAAATCATTCACTATTTCACAATCATTCATCTATGCCTACACCTTATTCAGCTAGTGCTCCTGCACCCAGAAATAGGCAAGAGAAGTGGGGTAAGTCTTCTATGTCTAGGTATCAGAATAGTGTGAGTAATAGACCTAATTATCCCTCATGTGCTAAGTGTTGTAAGAATCATAGAGGTGAATGTTTGTGGGATCAGAAATGTTGTTATAGTTGTGGCCAGCCAGTTTATGGAATCAAAGAGTGCCCACATACTAGGTAGGGGAATAGAGATGTTCATCCTCAAACTCAGGCAAATAGTGCACCAGCTCCTCTAGCTCACCCAGCTCCTCCTCAGGGCACATCGTCTAGTATCGATGGTGGTCATCACCTAAATTGATTTTATACTTTACCAATCCATCAGTAGAAGGATTCACCCAAAGTTGTGACTAGTATGCTTCGCATCTTTTATTTTGATGTTTATGCGTTTTTAGACCCTGGGTCGAGTTTCTCTTTTATGACCCCATTAGTTAAAGTAAATTTTGAGATAACTTCTGAAAAGATCCCTGAGCCTTTCTTGGTTTCTACGCTAGTAGAAGAGTCAGTTATTGCTAAGAGAATCTACAAGAAATATCCTATCATAGTTCGTTATAAAGTTCTGTTAGCAGAAATGATAGAGTTAGACATAGTTGATTTTGATCTTATCCTTGGTATGGATTGGCTCCATTCTAGTTATGCATCTATAGATTATCACACCCGTGTGGTGAAGTTTCATTTCCCAGATGATCCAGTCTTTGAATGGTCAGGTAATTCAGTGTCTCCCAAGAGTCATTTCATATCTTACCTTAAGGCTAGAAATTTGATGTACAAAGGTTACATTTAACACCTAGTTTTAGTCAAGGACACAAAGTCTGAGACTCCAACACTTCAGTCCATCAAAGAGGTCAATGAGTTTCTTGATATATTTCTAGAAGATCTCCTAGGGGTACCTACCGATAGAGAGATAGAATTTTGTATTGACCTTCTCCTAGATACTCAGCCTATTTCTATCCCTCTCTATCATATGGTTCTTACAGAGCTCAAGGATTTGAAGGAGCAACTCAAAGATCTTGTAGACAAAGGCTTCATAAGGACTAGTATTTCTCTGTGGGGCACTCCCATCCTATTTGTGCAAAAGAATGATGGTTCTTTACATATGTTCATTGACTATCATCAGCTAAATAAGGTCACAGTAAAGAATAAGTGTCCCCTTCCTTGAATTGATGACTTGTTTGATCAGCTCGAAGGTGCAAGTTATTTATCTAAGATAGACCTTAGATCCAGCTATTATCAGATTAAAGTAAGGGAATATGATATTCCCAAGATAGCCTTTAGAACTCATTATTATTATTTTGAGTTTCTACTCATGTGTTTTGGGTTAACCAATGATCCAACAGCTTTCATGGACCTCATGAATCGAGTGTTCAAATTGTATCGAGACATGTTTGTCATAATATTAATAGATGACATCCTTGTGTACTCCCGTAGTGAGGATGACCATGTAGATCACCTTAAAGTTTCTTGAAAACTCTTAGAGACTATCAATTATTCACCAAATTTAACAAGTATGAATTTTGTCTAAGGTCAGTAGCCTTTTTCGGTCATAATGTTTCCGCCAATGGAATTAGAGTCGATCCCCAAATGACAAAAGTCATAAGGAATTGGCCTAGACCTATCTCTCCATTAGATATTAGGAGTTTCTTTGGTCTAGCTTGTTACTACCGCCGTTTTTTTGAAGGTTTCTCATCTATTACATCCCCGATGTCTAGATTAACTTAAAAAAAAGTCAAGTTTCTATGGTCAGATTCCTGCGAGAAAAGTTTTTAGAAATTGAAGACTCGACTTACATCAGCCCCTGTCCTAGCATTACCCAATGGTACAGACAATTTTATTATTTATTGTGATTTATCTAAAGTTGGTTTAGGTTGTGTACTGATGCAGAGAGGTAAGGTCATAGCCTATGCCTCTATACAGTTGAAGCCTCATGAATAGAATTACTCAACCTATGATCTTGAATTAGCTATTATGGCGTTTGCCTTGAAAATCTGCAGATATTATCTGTATGGTCTACATGTTGATATGTTTATGGATCACAAAATTTTGCAGTATGTGTTTACTCAGAGGGAATTGAATCTCCGTCAGAGATGGTGGTTGGAGTTGTTAAAGGATAATGATATGAGTATGTTGTATCATCTGGGCAAGGCCAATGCAGTGGAAGAATCCCTTAGTAGGTTGTCTATTCGTAGTGTTGCTCATATAGAGAATGATAAATAAGAGTTGGCTCGAGAAGTTCATCATTTGGCTAGATTGTGTGTTATGTTGGTTGATTCAGTTAAATGGAATGTTTGGGTCCAGAGTAGTTCTGAATCTTCCTTAGTTTCAGAAGAGAAGGAGAAACAAGATATGGGTTCTAGTTTGTTCAAACAGAAGGAGTCAGTTAAAGACCAAAGAGTAGAGGTTTTATGCCAAGAGGGAGATGGCATGTTGAGATATCAAAATAAATTGTTTGTGCCTTATGTTGATGATTTGAGACAATGGATCATGGAGAAAATGCATGGTATGCATTATTCTATTCATGCAGGTGCTACCAAGATATACCGCGATCTGGGGGAAATCTATTCATGGAGTGGTATGAAGAGAGATATAGAAGTGTTCATAGCTAAATGTGCAACTTATCAAGGGGTTCTGGTGGAGCACCAAAGATCTAGAGGTATGTTGCAAGAGTTTGGTATCCCTACTTAGAAGTGGGAAGAGGTGAATATGGATTTTGTGACTGGTTTACCCCAATCGCGACATGATCATGATTTGATTTGGGTTATTATAGATAGATTGACTAAGTCAGTGTATTTCTTGCCAGTTCACACGTCCTATACAACTGAAGATTATGCTAAGTTGAATATTTGAGAGATTTTTAGATTGCATGGAGTTTTTTTTTCTATTATCTAAGATAGGGGTACTCAATTTACCTCTTAGTTTTGGAGAGCTTTTCAAAAAGGTCTTGGTACCCAAGTTCATCAAAGTTCAGCTTTTCATCTGCAGACAGATAGTTAGGCAGAGAGGACCATTCATACTTTAGAATATATGTTGAGAGCTTTCATCCTTGACTTTAAAGTTAGTTGGGAAGAGCATTTGTCATTGATCGAGTTTGCTTACAATAACAGTTACCATGCTAGAATTTAGATGGATCCGTCTGTGGCTCTTTATGGATGAAGATATAGGTCGCCAGTTGGTTGGTTTGAAGTGGGTGAGGCCGCTTTGATTGTGCCCAACATGGTGTTTGAAACCATGCAGAAAGTTCAGTTGATTAGAGAGAGATTGAAAGTAGCCAAGAGTCGTTAGAAATCTTATATCGATATGAGAAGAAGAGATCTTAAGTTTGAGGTTGATGATCTTGTGTATTTAAAAGTTTCACAGGTGAAAGGGGTGAGGCAATTTGGAAAAAAAGGGAAGCTTAGTTCCCGCTATATTGGTCCGTTCCATATTTTAAATTGTATTGGGAAAGTAGTGTATGAGCTTGAGCTACCCGCAGATTTATCCTCAGTTCATCCGATGTTCCATGTGTCCTTGTTAAAAAAGTTCATGTACAATTTAGATGTTGTAGTTCCTCTAGAGGATAAAAATATTCAGAATAGCCATTCTTATGAAGAAGTTCCAGTAGAAATTCTTGATCGTAAGGTTCGTAGACTAAGGAAAAAAGAAGTCCCCTAGGTCAATGTTCTGTGGCAAAACTAGTCCGTTGAGGCTGCTACTTGGGAAGCAGAATTAGACATGCATACTAAGTATCCTAATCATTTCTCCATAAACTCAGATTTAGCCGAAGGTAATAGTCTTCCTTCATTCAGTTTTTTTCTAGTCCCAGATTCATCTATATAGTTCCTTTCATGAGAATTCATACACTTCCAGATCAGTTCAGTAGCTCATTATATTTGAGATTCATTCATTTAATTTATTTCAGTAGTGCGTGATAGTTTATAGCCTCAGATTCCTCCGTATTTTCAGCTTAACTAGCCACATTCGAGGATGAATGATTCTAAGGGGGAGATATAGTAATACCCCAAACTTTTCTTAGCTTAAATTCATTCTTAAAATATTAAGAGATACCTTCCAAAATAAATAAAATTTATTCTAAGTGGAATTTTTAAGATTTAGACTCCCTATGGTGTGGGAAATTGAATAAGCTATCGATCAATACCAAATTCTTTCAATTCCGACACTCGATGAAGGAGTTATGACGTCTTTAAGTTGACAGTATGCCACCTGGGCAGTCACCGCATCGCGGAGATGGTTAAATTTATAATTTTCTTTTTCGAGTGGACCTCCGTGATATTACCAAATCACGGAGAGGTCCATTTTCAAAATTTTCAATTTCCAATAGTCCAACGCTATAGTGACGCGTGGCGCCGAAGGCAAAAATGGCATTCCTATAGGGCACCATGATGGTGGTGCATCGCGTTGAAGTTCCAGGTCACAATTGTCAAAATACAGTGGGACAACGTGATAGCTCTATATCGTGGAGGTCCTCAATTTTCAAGTCATAAAATATTAGTAAGCCACCGCGATAGTGGCGCATCGTGGTGGCCCATTAAATCGGACCAAGTTACATTTTTCCAGCTTTATTTAGGAGTTTTAAAGGGGTATTTTGGAAAATTCCCAAGCCCCCAATCCCTCCAAAACACAAGATTAATCATATCCTAAGCCTTTTATGCTCATTATTCATCATCCTCTTCAAAAGAAAAAACCTAGAACCCAAGAGCTTATTCTACGAGAAATCAAAATCCTCCATAGATTCTCCAATAAAGCTCCAAATTAAGGATTTCAAAAGCAAGAACATCAAGAACCCATCATCAAGAACTCAATAGGAATCCAAAATTCAAGGTTTCTTCATCTAACCATCAATTAAGGTATGTGGGGGGTTTCTACAAGGATCTCATTTCATCCTTGTGCCCAAAATTAGTCTTCAATTACAAATTTACATGATTTTGACTAAAATTACATGAGATTTGAATTAGGGATCATACCCATTATTTCTATTTGCAAAGATTATGAGTTTTGAGATACTTTGAAGTTGAATTGCATGTTCATTTTCATATTTCATGCTTATTGCAGAAATTTCCAAATTTTGAGATGAATTATCATTGTTTTATTATCAAGCAAGATTATATATTAAAATTTTGAGAAAGATAATGCTTTAAGCATCTTATGAGCTTATTATATAAGATTTACAATAAAATTTTGATCTTTTGATCCTCAGATTTATTCTGGAATCCACATTAGAGATTTATTACAGATTATAGAAAGCAAAACAGCTTCATTTACAGATTGATTCAGATAAATGCATAACTGGTTTTATAATAAACCCTAATGCCTGTTTTAAAGTAGATTTCTATGAGATGAGCGTAGCGAATAAAAAGGGAGTAGTGGGTAGCATTTGTGCTCACTTTAGCTGAGGTTATGCTCCGTGGAAAGAGTATGACACGTCTCCCCAACGTGAGGTTTCTTCCTTAAGAGGACAAGACATTGGACTCCATGTAGCTTGCATGGTTTATGTCGGTTGAGAAGACCTCCCTACTAGTAAATGATATACAACTTTTCAGATAAAGTATTTTTCCTTAAAGTTTTAAAGCTTACAGACAAAAAATTTTAGAACAGAAAAACTTTTACAAAACCAAATGTAAAGGCTCATAAATTTTACTCAGATTATACCTTACATAAAAGATAATAGCTTCATAATTTAGCTTTCAGATTTCAGATTCAGTAGTGACTCCTTCTACACTTAGACAATATTGTTTAAGGGGAGAGTACGAGTACATCTTTCAGAACTAAATGTTATGGCTACCTAGATTTATAAAGTATGACTTGTTATTCATGACTACTATTTTCAATATTTAAGATGTTTTGACTTATGTGAGTCATTTACATTAAGCATGCATTGTTTTATAAATATAATTATGAGATGATGTTTTACTTATGTATATCACTCTCATATATTCAGTACATCCTCAAAGTACTGATCAATATATATTTTTATGTGCTACATTATCTCATAATATAGGTACAGGTTCTTAGTATCAGCAACGTGAATAGTTCGATCATCTCAATCTACATTCCAGTTGGTAAGTCCTCATAGTTCAGGGACTTATTCCATCCATTCAGATTTTGTAGTTTATCAGTTTATGAGATTTAGTATTCATTTCAGAGAGTTCAAGTTAGTTGGGTATTTGTCACAATAGCTCATCGCAATAAGCCAGTATCACACCAGAAATCTAAATGGGACAGTCACCGTATCGCAGTGGAGTGCAAAATGAGACTCGTCCCTTATCGTGTTAGCCAATATGATTTTATCGCATCGCGCCAATGGACAAATTAGGTTCGTCCCTTATCAAGAATGGTACCACAATAGGTACCATGTCGCACCGAATGTCAAAATTGGGATTTCTAATTTTTGCGATTTAAATTCTAGGGACCTCTTGATCTTTTTTCAAGGCCCCAAATCCGTCAAAAACACATAATTAACACCCTAAAGGGGCATGATATTCCCCATTGCTCACAATTCCTCTTTAAGATATTAATTATCCTTCATGAACAAACCTTAGCCTTCAATATTCAAGGTCAAATCTCAAGAATTCACCATCAATGCTCACAAATTCATAAATCAAGGTATGTTAAATGTTTATCCACGGGTCCCTTTCACCCATGGAGTCAATGTATCCTATTTTAAAATGAAATTTGTGATCTTTACTAGAAATTGTGACACTTAATTGTGATTTTCACCATGAATTCCCATAAATTGAAGCTTTATACTATAGTTACATGAAATTGAAGTTTTTATCAAATCCAACATGGAAGAATAATATTATTTCTTGATTTGAACATAATTAGTGATGTTGATGTTGAAATCATGATATTACTACTAGATTTAAACTATCCCCATGCTTAGTTTAAACTATATAGAGCATGTGTTTGATGAAATGCCTACAAGAATGAATTTTGAATAAATTCTTCTATATTATATTCCCAAGTTTTAGTACTATTTTGTTATCATTGCTATTGAGTCCTGGGGAATGTGAATCCCAAAAAATTAGTTGTTTACTTAGACTTAGTATCTTCAAATTAGTTACAGACATGTTATGAGCAAAATAAATTTAGTCAGACATCATGATCAGTTAACTTAGAACAGTTCAGTATTTCGAGTTAGTTTAGTTGGGAGTAGGATTTAGCACCGAGCGAGTGCTAGGATAATGACTTCCCCATCAATTAGGTAGAGTCATTGTTAACAGTCTTTGTACTCCAGAACAATGTAGCCAGAATAAGAACTAAGGAGTCACTTGTCATTTAGGCTTGACAACCTCCCAGAGGTCACCCGACAGTTTTGGCTTCACACCCTTAGTCCAATGGGACAGTATACTAGAGGATCCACACAACCATTATTAGTACTTGTGGTACAGTACTAACACTTTTCCAACCGTGGTAAGAGGTAGGACCACAATTTGTTCATTAGGGGATGTAGGTTAGATGATAGCTCCCATGATCTCAGTTCATTATTCAATATATTTCAGTTCAGGATTGTATTGACCATAGCATACATATATTAGTTATTAAATTATCCGATTTTAGTGTTTTAATTTACATATTATATTGAGAACATGCTTAATGCTTGGTCATGAACTCTTAGTATTTACAGATTTGATACATTCTATCCAGTACTTCATGTTATTCATCTATTCTGTTATTACTCTTGTGTATGAAACCGTGCATATTAGCCTACCTTATTTAGCATACTAGTACATTAAAAGTACTGATCGCATACTCTTTTCTTGCGATCTAATGTATTATATCATAGGTTCGGACGCTCAGTTGTCGGACCGCGCATAAACCTTCCATATTATAAACCATAGCATTGTAAGTCCTTATATTTTGAGGACAAACTATATTTATTTTCATAATTTCAATTTAGTGGTTAGTTGAAGTTAGTTAGGTACTGTCCCATCAACTCTTATTCAGTTAGTTTTAGAGGCTTTTGAAAACTTCTGATAGTTAGTCAGTTGTTTTATCTTATCAGTTTCAGATAGTTATTTTCTATAACGCCCCAAAATTTCATCCCGAGATGCCACATGGTGCTTAGGGATACACATAGACCCAAGATAACCCTCAGAGCCAGAGACTACCTCAAGGTATTCAATTCAACAATAGTCATGCACAACAAAGAGATATAGCATATCGGGTTCAAGAGAAATACTGGAGAATAATAGATTGTTCAACCAAAATATATTGAATGTCTATACATACCAACCCTTTAGTCTGACAAAGCCTCTATACATCAAAATCAAGAAGCCATTGGGACAAACCCCCAACTGACTCAAACGGTACTATAATCCATAACAATAGAATAATATCACCAAAAATATAGACACGGTCCTTGCACCATGAGGACTCACCACTGAGGGAATGTAGTTGAGGCACTTGAATATCGCTACTGCGGCTGTGGCTGACTACCTGAACCTACATGACGAGAAAATATAGCCTATAGAAAAATATGTGGGTCAGGACTTTAGAATGTACTAAGTATGTGGGGGGTGCATGCAACAATGAAAATATCGTCATCAATTTCATAAAACTATGCATATGTGGAATGATGGATTACTTGGCTTGAGTTAGATTGAAATATATTTTACATGATCTCCTAGTAAGTAATCATATGATAAAAGCCTCATAAATCATCATAAATAACTCAACTCAAGACTCAGGACTCGGAGTGACCCGATAATTCAAGAAACTCAACTCTTATAGACATGGGAGGTTCTTATAACCAACATAAACCATGTGAGCTACATGGAGTCCAACGTTTTTCCCTCCTACGGAGAGAACCCCACATTAGTGGGAGCATCTTAATCTTGCCAGGGAGTACAACCTAAATTTAGTAATCAGAATATCATACTCGTCCTCTGGCCCACAATTATCAATATCAATCCTATGATGGCACGTAGTTTTGGGGAAATACTACTTTTCCAACTCGGTGCTAAATACTACTCCCAGACACAAGCTCTAAATACATTAGGAAATTCACCACAAATATCACAAGGGTCTATCATGAAGACCAAATCAAATCTCTTTCTCCTTTATCAAATCATAATCAATTTCTGGATTCCTAACTCTACTCAAATCAAATTAATCTTTCTCAATATCAAAATTTATCAATTTATTAAATCGTGAAAACATCAATAACTTTGAGGAAATCTCAAGACTAATTGTAACAACTCAATCTCATGAATCAATATACTCAATAATCCAGTTTGTCATAAGGAATCTTAAACCTTGACACATATCTTGAAAGTGCTTGAAATATCTACTCATGGTAGAAATATGAAATTCACAATATTAAATATCAAGTCATAACTTGGGAATAGCAAAATAATCATGTATAACAAAGCTTGAACTCTTTGCATTCTCATAATCTCATAATGAAGTAATTTGGGTATAAATCCACTTGCAAAATCATATAAATCCATGATATAAATCAAAGCTTTGGGCATAAGAACGAAAGAATTGGTCTTGTTCAAAACCCCACATACCTTATCTTTGAAATTGGATGAATTCTAGTGCTTGAGACTCTATCCACACTTGTAATAAATGATTCTCGATGCCCACACTATGAGGAACTTGATTCTTGAAGAAATCTTGAAGATTTATGGAAGATTTTTGTAAGATTAATTTGCTTAAATAAAAATCGTAGATATATTTCTTAAGAGAATTGTAAGAGAGAATGAAGAAATTAGGGTTTATATGGGAATTATCATATATATTGGGTCCTCCAAAATATGGGGAAAGACCAAAATACCCTTGCAAAAATGTCCTTTAATTGCTGAAAAAATAGGTAACGACATTCGTGACAAGTTGTCGAACTTGTGACAAGTCGTAATGAAATGTCGTCACAAAAAAGTGGATTTTATGATTTTCTGCTTAAGGTTGATGACATTGGTGATAACTTGTCACACTTGCGACAACTTATCACAAAATGTCATCACTGGGGGTGGAAATCTGCCTAAGGCTGACGACATTGGTGATAAGTCATCACACTTGTGACAACTTATCACAAAATGTCGTCACTTAGTTTTCTAGCCTGACATGCTGGAGTAAAATGGGCATAACTCTTGGCTCCGATACCGGATTTGGGTGAAATTGGTATCGTTGGAAAGCTAATTCAATTATATATATTTTGGTTGGTTATGAGCTCAATAATTCATAGTAAAATGAGAGATATTGTCATTTGAAGTTGAATATGGCAATATCCTTCCCAAGAATTCAATCGGTAAGGAATGTTTTGATTCACCAAATCGCTAGGACATCTTTGAGGCCTTAATACAAATCACCCTTGATCAGAAAACAACCAAAGAACTATAATTTACTTCTCATGAGCTTGAGTCATGGTTGCACTATTGGTTAAAGTTTTGGGGTATTACAATAAATCCCCATTGGAAACATTTATTCTCGAGTGTTGCCAAATAGGCTAAGAACAAGAGAAAATGAGGACGTATAGCCGGAACGACTCACTCAAAGGGCTTACTTCACTCTATACCTTTGGATACCCTACAAAATGTACGAATTTGTGATGGAAGTAGACACACAACTAAATCTTTAGTAAGAAAAGGGAAGAATTAAAAAAGAATGGTACCTTCTGCTCGCTCCGAACTCACAGAAAAGAGGTAAGGATACTTGGCTTGTATATCAGCTACGGCTTCCCAAGCAGCACTCTCAATAGATTGATTTCTCCAAAGCACTTTAACCAAAGGAACTTCTTTGTTCCTTACTCTGTAGATTTGAAAATCCAAAATCTCAATCGGAATCTCCTCAAGTAAGAGGCTATCCTAAATATCTAAGCTTTTGGAAGAACCAACCACGATAGAATCACCAATACACTTCTTAAGCATGGAAACATGAAATACTGGATGAACACTAGAAAAATCTATGGGTAACTCCACCTCATATGCTACTTTTCCAACACGGCTCAGAATCTTGTATGGACCAACATAACGAGGACTAAGCTTTCCTTTCTTCCCAAATCTCTTCAGCACTTTCATCGGTGAAACCTTTAAGTACACTAAATCATCAACATTAAACTCAATATCTTTTCTTCTCACATTCGAATACGACTTCTGACGACTTTGAGCGGTCTTCAATCTTTCTCGGATCAACTTAACTTTTTCCATAGCCTCACACACAGCATCAGGCCCAATCACAGCTGTTGCTCCTCTTTCAAACCAACCTATAGGTGATCTACATCTTCTCCCATACATAGATTCGAACGGGGCCATCTGAATACTAGCATGGAATCTATTGTTATATGCAAATTTGATCAATAGAAAGTGCTCATCCCAACTACATTTAAAATCAAGCGCACATGCCCCCAATACATCATCTAAAGTCTGAATGGTCCGCTCAGCCTGACCATCTATTTGCGGATGGAAAGTAGAACTTAAACGAACTTGAGTACCGAGACCCTTTTGAAAAGATCTCCAAAACTGGGAAGTAAATTGAGTACCCCTATCAGCTGTATAAGATGAATGCACTGGCAAGAAATGAGCTGATTTAGTCAATTGGTCTATAACAACCTAAATCAAATCATGATGACGATGAGAAGAAGGCAAATAAATTATGAAATCTATATTCACCTCTTCCCACTTCTAAGTAGGAATGCTAAAATCTTGCATTACACCACTGGGCCTTTGGTGCTCTACCTTAACCTGTTGATAAGTAGAACACTTTGCCATAAATCCTGCTATGTCTTTCTTCATACCGTTCCACCAATAGATTTCCCGCAAATCGCAGTACATCTTGGTAGCACAGAGATGAATAGAATATCGCCCTCCATGCGCTTCAGCCATAATTCTCTTCCTTAGATCATCAATATTAGGAACGCACAATCTACCTTGAAATCTCAACACACCATTTCCCCCTTGGGAGAAAACCTCTACCTTTTGGTCCTTAACTGATTCCTTAAGTCTGACCAAACTAGGATCCCTGTCTTGCTTCTCCTTTACCTCCGAGACCAAAGAGGAATCAGAACTACCCTGAACTAACATACTACCTTCAGCGGAATCAAGTAATCTAACATCCAACCTAGCCAAATAATTCTAATCACGAGCCAATTCTTCCTTATCATTCTCTACATGAGCTACACTACCTATAGACAACCTGCTAAGAGCATCTACCATAATATTAGCCTTGCTCGGGTGATACAACACACTCATATTGCTGTCTTTTAGCAACTCTAACCATCTTCTTTGTCTAAGATTTAACTCCCTCTAATTAAACACATGTTGTAGGCTTTTGTGATCAGTAAACACATCAACATAAACACCATACAAATAATGTCTCTAGATTTTCAAAGCAAAAACTACAACTGCTAATTCAAGATCATGGGTTGGGTAATTCTTCTCATAAGGCTTTAACTGTCTAGAGGTATAAGCTATAACTCTACCTCTCTGTATCAACACACATCCCAAACCAACTCTAGAAGCATCACAATACACCATAAAATAATCAGTACGAACAGGTAAAGCTAACATTGGGGCCGAAGTGAATCGAGTCTTTAACTCTTGAAAACTTTTCTCGCAAGGTTCCGATCACAGGAACTTTACTTTTTTTGGGTCAACCAGGTCATGGGAGATGAAACAGAAGAGAATCCCTCAACAAAATAATGGTAGTAACTAATGAGACCCATGAAACTCCTAATGTCAGATGGGGAGGAAGGTCTAGGCCAATTCTTTATAGCTTCTGTTCTTTGGGGATCGACTCTAATGCCTTCGACGAAAATAATATAACCCAAAAAAGCAACTGACCTTATCAAAAATTCACACTTGCTAAATTTAGTGAATAATTGATGATCTCTAAGAGTTTGCAAGACAATTCTAAGATGGTCGGCATGATCATCCTCACTTCAAGATTATACAAGAATATCATCTATGAAAATAATGACAAACATATCAAGATATTGATTGAACAATCAATTTATAAGGTCCATGAAGGATGCTGGAGCATTGGTTAACCCAAAGGACATGACAAGAAACTCAAAGTTACCATAACGGGTTTGGAAAACTGTTTTTGGAATATCACACTCTCTCAGTTTAAGTTGATGATACCCAGATGTAAGGTCTATTTTTTAGAAGTAGCTCGCACCTTGTAACTGATCAAACAAGTAATCAAATTTGAGAAAGATGGTACTTGTTCTTGATAGTTACCTTGTTGAGTTGATAGTAATCAATGCACATACGCAATGTACCATCTTTCTTATGCACAAATAAAATAGGGGAAACACTGGGTATGACAAAGCCTTTGTCTGATAGATCTTCGAGTTGAACCTTCAACTCTTTAAGTTCTGTGGGAGCCATATGGTATGGAGGAATAAAAATAGGCTGAGTGTCGGGAAGGAGATCAATCTCGAATTCTATTTCTCTATTAGGTGGGACACTTGAGAGATCTTCTAGGAAAACATAGGGAAACTCATTAACAATGGTAACTAACTAAATAGTTGGAGTCTCAGACTTGAGGTCTTTAACTCAAACTAGGTGATAGATGTAACCCTTGCAAATCAACTTCCTATCTTTGAGGTAGGATATGAAATGGCTCTTCGGAGTTATAGAACTCCTGGACCTCTCAAAAATAGGCTCATCATAAAATTGAAACTTGACCACTCGGGTACAACAATCTATAGATGCATATTACGAGTGAAGACAATCCATACCCAAAATGATGTCAAAATCAACCATATCTAGCTCAATCAAATCAGCATATATGACCTGATAAAGGACAGTGATAGGACATTTCTTATACACTCACTTAGCAATAATAGATTCTCTTATCAGGGTAGAAACCAGAATAGGATCAGGAATTCATTCAGGGTCCATCTAAAAAATTATAGCAACCAAAGGTGTCACATAAGAGAAACTCGAACTGGGGTCCATCAATACATACACATCGAAATGAAAGACACGGAGCATACCAGTGACAACATCTGAAGAGTCCTCCTTCTCCTGGTGAGGTGGTATAGCAAAGAAGCAATTCTGGCGTGAACCGCCAACAGCATTAGAAGAGACACCTTGAGGAGGAACTAGGCGAACTACAGGATCGAGGGAACTAGTAGCTTGACTTTGGGGACAAGCATCTAGACTCCCCTATCTAGCATACAGACAATCTCTAAATGGTCGCCTAACTTTCCACAACCAAAGTAACCCCTTTAATCAACCAAAAACTTGCCAAAATAATCTCTACCACACTTGGTACATGAAAAAGGATGAGGTTTCTTACTTACACTTTCCTAAGACCTAGATGGGATAGGCATGTTCCCCTGCTCCTGCCTACTTCTAAGTATGGGAGAAATAACTGATGAAGGAACGAGCATAAATGGATATCCCTAAAATTAAGGGCGGTTCTCTCTATGGAATCTGGACTGAATGAATCTTTATTGCTCAAATCTAGCTCTTTTATTCCCTCTTACTCTCTTCCTCTATTTGACCTTATTAGCTTCAATCTAGTGGGCATGTATCATCAACCGAAAAAGGTCCATCTCCCTACTAAGCATAGAAGAACTACACTCTTTCAAAATGTAACTCAACATGGCGGTCACAACTTGCTCATGATGGTCCTGGAGTCATCCATCATACTAGGAGCATATTTGGATAACTGATTGAATCTAAAGATAATACTCCTTAACAATCATGGAGCCTTGTCTCAAATTCATGAATTCCTCTATCTTTGCTTCCCTTATCTCAGTAGGAAAGAATCTATCCAAGAATGCATCCTGGGAAAACTGCCAAGTCATGGGAATGTCATCCTTCCCTCTACTCATCCTCCACATCACCACCTAATCATATGCAATATTTTTCATTTGATAGGCAGCCAATTCAACACTCTCCTCCTCAGTCACATGCATAATCTGGGTGATATTTCTTACTTTATCAAAGTACATCTGTGGGTCTTCACCTACATTCGACCCATAGAACTCAGGTGGATTCATCCGCATAAAGTCACGAACTCTAGCTGAAGCAGAATTATTCTCTTACAGAAACAGAACAGTAGCCTAGGTGTTAGCTTGAGCATTGGCGGTAACTGCCTGGGCTAGTGCCTCAAAAGCTACCTGGAATTCCACATGAGATATATGCTCATTCAAGGGATCAATGAGTTGAGGTTACTCATTATTTGTATGAGCTCGATGAGGAGGCATTTTATGTTATAAGAGAGCACATTTTAATTGCAGATAAAGAGACATTTATAGGCACGATAAACTTTAAAAAGAAAGAAATGACTTTTTAAAAAATATTACGTAGCCACTTGCTCATAGATGTGGCGTGCTACACACCGATGATCAAGACTCTATGTAACACAGATTAATAGACTCCCTAGGACTCCTTAAACCTTAGGCTTTGATACCAATCTTTGTAACTCTCTATAAATTTCATCCCGAGATGCCACACACTGCTTAGGGCTACACGTAGCCCTAAGCTAACCCTCAAAGCCAGACACTACCTCAAGGAATTCAATTCAAAAATAGTCATGCACAACAAATAGATATACCACATCGGGTTTAAGAGAAATACTGGAGAATACTAAACTGTACAACCAAATATAAATTGAATATCTATACATACTAACCCTCTTGTATGACAAAGCCTCTATATATTAAAATTAAGGAGCCATTGGGACAAACCCCCAAGTAACTCAAACAGTACTGAAATCCATAACAATAAAATGATATCACGAAAAATATAGACACAGTCCTCGAACCATGAGGACTCACCACTGAGGGAACGTAGTATAGGCACTTGAATATCGCCAATGTAGCTGTAGCTGAGTACCTGAACCTACATTACGAGAAAACATAGCCCATAGGAAAATATATGGGTCAGCACTTTGGAATGTACTGAGTATGTAAGGGTGCATGCCACAATGCAAATATCATCATCAATTTCATAAAAATATGCATATATACAATGATGGATCACTTGGCTTGAGCTAGATTGAAACATATTTTACATGATTTCATAGTAAGTAAATCATATGATAAAAGTCTTATAAATCATCATAAATAACTCAACTCTTCAACTCAAGACTCGGAGTGACTCGGTAATTCATGAAACTCAACTCTTATAGACATGGGAGGTTCTTATAACCGACATAAACCATGTGAGCTACAAGGAGTCTAATATTTTTCCCTACTAAGGAGAGAACCCCACATTCGCGGGAGCGTCATAATCTTGCTAGGGAGTACAACCTAAATTTAGTGATCAAAATGTTATACTCAACCTCTAGCCCACAATTATCAATATCAATCCTTCGATGACATATAGTTTTGGGGAAATACAACATTTCCCACTCGGTGCTAAATACTACTCCCAGACACAAGCTCTAAACGCGTTAGGAAATCCACCACAAACATCACAAGAGTCTACCATGAAGACCAAATCAAATCTTTTTTTCATTTATCAAATCATAATCAATTTCTAGATTCCTAACTCGACTCGACTCAAATCAATCTTTCTCAATATAAAAAATGTATCAATTCATTAAATCATGAAAACATCAATAACTTTGAGAAAATATGAAGACTCACTATAACAACTCAATCTCACAAATCAATATACTCGATAATCCAGTTTGTCATAAAGAAGTTTAAAACTTGATAGATATCTTGAAAGCATTTGAAATATCAACTCATGGTAGAAATATGAAATTGACAATAGTAAATATCAAGTCTTAACTTGGGAATGGAAAAATACTCATGTTAAACAAAGCTTGAACAATTTATATTCTCATAATCTAATGATGAAGTAATTTAGGTATAAACCCACTTGCAAAATCATATAAATCCATGATAGAAATCAAAGCTTTGGGCACAAGGACAAAAGAATTACTCTTGTTCAAAACCCCACATAACTTAATATTTGAAATTGGATGAATTCTAGTGCTTGAGACTCTATCCTCACTTGTAATAAATTATTCTCGAAGCCTACACTATGAGGAACTTAATTCTTAAAGAAATCTTGAAGATTTATGGATTATTTTTGGAATATTAATATCCTTAAATAAAAACCCTAGATATATTTCTTAAGATAATTGGAAGAGAGAATGAAAAATTAGGGCTTAGATAGGAATTCTCATATATATAGGGGCCTCCAAAAGATGGGAAAAGACCAAATTACCACTGAAAAAACATCCTTTAATTTTTTTAAAAAATAGTTGACGACATTATGACAAGTCGTCAAGAAATGTCATCACAAAAGGGTGGATTTTATGGTTTTCTGCTTAAGGTTGACGACATTGGTGATAAGTCGTCACACTTATAACAACTTATCATAAAATGTCATCACTGGGGGTGGAAATATGCCTAAGGCTGATGACATTGGTGATAAGTCATCACACTTGAGATAGCTTATCACAAAATATCGTCACTCAATTTTCCAACCTGACATACTAGAGTAAAATAGGTATAACTCTTGGCTCTGATACCAGATTTGGGTGAAATTGGTATCGTTTGAAAGATAATTCAATTATCTATGTTTTGGTAGTCCATGAGATTAATAATTCATAGTATAACGAGATATATGCTTATTTAAATTTGAATATTGCAATATTCTTCCCAAGAATTCAATCGATAAGGAATGTTTTGATTCACCCAATCGCTAGGACATCTTTGAGGCCTTAATACACATCACCCTTGATTAGAAAACAACTAAATCACTATAATTTACTTCTCATGATCTTGAGTCATGGTTGCACTACTGGTTAAAGTCTCGGGGTATTACATTTTTAGACAGTTATTTTCCCTATTCATGATTAACAAATGTTTTGGTATTTGAAACCTTATGACATATTTAGAAATTTTTCATATGGACTTTTTTGTTATCAATCAGTGCTCACGGTAGGTACCAGCTCATAGGTTAGCTTGTGGTCCTTTAGGACTGTAAGCACCGTGTGACACCTAGGGTAAACTCTTGGGGCATTACAAACTTTGTATCAGAGCCTAGGCTTTAAAGTATCCTAGGAAGTCTAAAATTTGCATTGAGTAGAGTCTTGTGCATGGGTGTGAAGCACACCACACTTATGAACAAGAGGCTACGAGGCATTTTAAGAAAAGCTTCCCTTCTTTTAATGTTCATGTCTTGCGACTGAGCATGAGGTCATGTTAAACTCTCTGTATAATCTATTCTCCCTTTTGTTGTAGAATATGTCTACCAGAAAGACAAACGGAAGAAAAAATAGGAACCATCCAGCACCTCCGCCTATTCAGGAAGATCCCCTGAATGAGCATATTTCTCATGCAGAGTTCAAAGTTGTATTCATTACTATAGCTCACTGTGTAGCGACCCAAAATATGCGGCTAGCTGCTGTTTTGGAAAACCCTGTGGTCAATATATCTGCCACTAGAATTTGGGACTTTACCTGAATAAATACTCCTTCTTTTTTGGGATCCAAGTCTGAAGAAAATCCACAAGAATTCTTAGAGATGGAACAGAAGGTAACGAACATCATGGGGGGGACTTCTAGTGAGATTGCTGAATTGACTGCTTACCAGCGGCAAGATGTAGCCCATACTTGGTTTAAGTAGTAGAAAAAGGATAAGGGCATTGGTGCAGGTCCTATAGAGTGGGAGGAGTCCGCTATAACCTTCTTAGATAGATTTTTCCTGTTGGATCTAAGAGAAGATAAGGTGTTAGATTTTATCAACTTAAGGTAGGTCAACATGAGTGTGAGAGAGTTTTCCCTTAAGTTTACATATTTACCTTGGTATGCTTCTCATACGATGGATGATAACAGGTCTAAGATGATAAAGTTCATATCTGGGTATCTGACAGTGTGATCAAAGAGTGTAAGACTGTGATGTTAATTAAGGTGATGGACATATCTAGGATTATGGTCAATGCTCAACAGATTAAAGAGTAAAAGAATAAGGAGAAGGAGAGAGACAACAAGAGAGCTAGAATAGCTAGATTTACTTTTCCTTAGCCAAGGTCAGAAGGTGGTAATCATCCTCAGTTCTATCAGAAATTTTTAGTCCCAGATCTATTTTAAGATACTGCCCCATTACCCAGTTTTTAAAATGATAATAGGGATAGGGCTCTAGGCTGTATGTCCAGAGGCAGTGTAGATAGTGGTCGTACAAATCCTCTTTGCCAAAAATAGGATAAAAACCATTAGGGTGAATGTAGAGTTGGCAGTTACGTATGTTTTGGGTATGGCAAGCCAGGCCATCAAATCCTGGAGTGTTAGGTAGTTGCTCAGAAAGAAAAGGATTTGCACCAGCAGGGCCAGTCCCATCATTCATTAGTTCTAGCCAGTTGCCTAACTCAGCAGGGTGACATTTCCAGTGCTACTAGTGGTCAGCGTTAGAATAGAATCTATGCACTTCAGTCCTGACAAGATCAGGAAAGTTCTCTTGATATGGTTACTAGTACGTTGCAAGTCTTTCATTTATATTTTTATGCTTTACTAGAACCAGAAGCTTCTCTTTATTTTTTAACCCCTTATATAGCTTCAAACTTCGGAGTCAGTCCTGAAATCTTAATAGAGCCTTTTTCAATATCTACCCCAATAGGTGTGTCTATTGTAGCCCAGTGGGTATGCAGGAACTTCCTAGTTACAGTGTATTAGAAAGTTACCTCAATTGATCTTGTGGAGTTTGAGATGATGGATTTTGATGTCATTCTTTGAATAGACTGGCTCCACTCATGCTATTCTTCAATTTGATGTAGAAATAGAATAGTTTATTTTTAGTTGCCAAATGAACCAGTCCTTGAATGGAGGGCTAGTACTACAATGCTTAGGGGATAGCTTATTTCATACCTTAGAGCAAGGAAGATGATATCTAAGGGGTGTACTTGGAATCTTGTCCGATTCAAGGACTCTAATTCTATGACTGCAAACATTGAGTCAGTTTCAGTAATGACAAAATTTCCCGATGTGTTCCCTGAAGATCTTATCGGAGTTCCTCCCGAAAGGGAAATTAACTTCAGAATAAACCTTCTTCCAGAAACCTAGCCTATCTTTATTTTTTCATAAGAAATGGCTCCAACCAAGCTCAAAGAATTAAAAGGATAGTTGAATGATCTCCTAGATAAAGGATTCATCAGGCCCAGTATTTCCCCATGGGGTACACCTATTTTGTTCGTATGCAAGAAAGATGGTTCACTTAGAATATGTATTGATTGCCATTAGTTAAATGAAGTTACAATAAAAAACAAATATCCACTCTCCAGAATTGATGAATTGTTTGACCAACTTTAGGGTGCCAATTATATTTCTAAGATAAATATCAGATCCGGCTATCATCAGCTCTTAGTTTGAGAATGAGACATTCTAAAAATAGCTTTCGAAACTCAGTTTGGTCATTTTGAGTTTCTAGTCATGTCTTTTGGTCTCAGAAATGCCCCAGAAGCCTTCATGGACTTGATGAACCAAGTGTTTAAGTAGTACTTGGACATGTTCATCATATTTTTCATTGATGACATTCTTTTCTATTCCCATAGAAAAAATGATAATGCAAACCACCTCAGAATAGTATTGCAATCTCTTAGAGCCCATCAGTGTTTCACTAAATTTAGTAAGTGCAAATTTTAGCTAAGATCAGTAGCTTTCCTTGGCCATATTATTTATGGTGATGACATTAGAGTTGATCCTCAAAAGACTAAAGTGGTGAGAAACTGGCCCAGACCCATATATCTATCAGGTATCAGGATTTTCTTGGGCTTGGTTGGCTATTACCAGCGGTTAGTTAAAGGGTTCTCATCTATTGCATCACCCATATCTAGGTTAACTCAAAAGAATGTTAAGTTTCAGTGGTCAGATTCTTGTGAGATGAGTTTTTAAGAGTTGAAGACTTGACTCACCTCAACCCCAGTGTGATGTTACCAGATGGTTCAGATGGGTTTACTGTGTACTATGATGCTTCCAGAGTTGGTTTAGGCTGTTTTTTTATGCAGAGGTGTAAACTTGTGGCCTATACCTCTAGATATCTTAAGCCCCATGAAAAGAATTACTCTACCCACGATCTTGAGTTAGCAACTATTGTGTTTGCCTTAAATATTTTGAGGTACTATTTGTATAGGTTGCATATTGATGTGTTCACATATCACAAAATCTTGTAGTATGTGTTTACGTAGAAGTTTTTGTATCTATGTTAGAGGAGATGGTTGGAATTATTGAAAGATTATGATATAACTATTTTGTATCATCCAGGAAAGGCCAATGTAGTGACGGATGCCCTAAGTATAGTATTTGTGGGTAGTGTTGCTCATATTGAGGATGAAAAGTAGAAGTTAGTTCAGGAAGTTCATCAGTTGGATGGATTAGGCATTTGTTTGGTTGACTCAGTTGAGGGTTGTGTATGGGTGCAAAATAGTGCAGATTCTTCTTTACTTTCCGAAGTAAAAAGGAAGTAGGATAGGGATCCTAGTCAGGTTACGTTAAAAGAGTCTGTAAGAGAACAGAAAGTAGAGGTTTTCTACGAAGTGGGGATGGTGTGTTGTGTTACCAAGGTGGATTATGTGTGCCATATGTTGATGAGTTGAGACAACGAATTCTTGCAGAAGCGCATAGTGCGTGTTACTCTATTCATCCAAGGGCCATTAAGATGTATCACAATTTGCGGGAGATCTATTGGTGAAGTGGGATGAAGAGGGACATTTTAGAGCTTGTAGCTAAGTGATCTATTTGTCAACAGGTCAAGATTGAACATCATAGGCCTAGTAGGTCTATACAGGAGTTTAGTATTCCCACATTGAAGTGGAAAGCAGTGAACATGGATTTTGTGATGGGTTTGCCTCGTACTCATCATCAGCTTGATTTAATTTAGGTCATTGTCGATAGGATGACCAAATCAAACCATTGTTTTCTATTCCATACTTGTTTTTCAGCCGAATACTATGCCAAGCTCTATATTAGACAGTTGGTTAGGTTGCATGATGTTCCGCTATTAATCATCTCTGACAGAGGAACCAATTTACCTCTTATTATTGGAAAGATTTTTAGATGGTTTTGGTACCCAAGTTCACCTTAGTACAGCCTTTCACCTTCAGATAGATGGTCAGGTAGAGAAGACCATTCAGACCATTGAGGATATATTGAGAGTGTGTACCGTTGACTATAAGGGCAGTTGGGATAACCATTTTTCTTTGATCGAATTTGCATATAATAAGAACTATCATTCTAGTATTCAGATGGCTCTGTTTGATGCTCTTTATGAAAGGAGATGTAGGTTTCCGATTGGTTGGTTTAAGGTAGGTGAAACAACTTTGATAGGACCTGAATTTGTGTTTGATGCTTTAGGGAAAGTTCAGCTAATTTGGGAAAGGCTTAAGGCAGCCCAAAGCTGATAGAAATCTTATGCAAATATGAGGAGAAAGGACTTTAAGTTTGAGATTAGAGATTTTGTAAATCTTAAAATCTCTCCCATAAAGGGAGTGAAGAGTTTTGGTAAGAAGAAGAAGCTTAGTCCCCGATATGTTGGCCTTATAGAATCTTAAACCATTTCAGAAAGGTGGCTTATGAGCTTGAGTTGCCTATAGACCTAGCATTAGTGCACCAAGTCTTCCATATCTCCTTGTTAAAGAAGTGTACTAGTGACCCATCTTAAATTTTTCCCTTAGAAAGCGTAGATGTTTGGAACAACCTTTGTTATGAAGAAATTCAAGTCGAGATCCTTGATCGACTAATTCATAGACTAAGGAACAAAGAAGTTCCCCTAGTTAAGGTTCTTTGGCAGAATAAGTCCATTTAGGGAGCCACTTGGGAAGCAAAAGCAAATATGAGGACCAGGCACCCTCATATTTTTTCTGTAAACTCAAATTCAGCTTAAGGTAATAATATTCTAAGAATTTATTTTTTCCATGATCAGTTATAGATGCATAGTATTCTAGTGTCAGTCATGCATTTACAAAATCAGTTCAGCCATGTATCATGTTTTAGGCTCAGTCATGTAATCACATTTTCATCATGAATATTCAGCATGTAACCTAAATTCATCTATACATTCAGCTTAACCAATCCTATTCGACTGTTGTTCCTAAGGAGGAGATATTGTAATACCCCAAAAATCCAAACCTATGTTAGAGCCATGTTTCAAGCACATATATAGTACCATATAATTATTTTGTAGTTTTATGAGTGAGTTTGATGTATCTTAAGTCTTCAAATAACTCCCAGCTATTAGAAGGATTTAAAATATTCCTTATCGATTTGAGTTTTCAAAAAATGTTGCTCCAGCCAAATTCAAATGAGCATATCTTTTGATCTATTGATAAATTTTTCACCTTAAGACCTACCAAATTATATGAAATTGAATTAGGTTTCCAATGATACCAAGTTTTCCTAAATATGATATCTGGGTGGGAAGTTATGGCATTCTTAGCAAAAGCAGTGTCTCAACACAAGCAACACCACATCACAGTGACCTCGAAAATGGCACTTGTCCATTTTCTAGTAAAGCACTAGGATTAGCCCCCATCGCAGTGAATCCCAAATTCCTGGTTGTCTCTTTCCAGTAGATTACTGCGATAAGACAATATTGCACCAGAAATCTAAATATGACAGGCACCGCTACACGGCAGAGTGCAAAATGGGACTCGTCCCTTATCGAGTGAGCCAACGTAATTTCATCGCATCATGCCATGGGCAAAATAATGATCTTCCCTTATCCATAATGGCACTGCATCGCGTTGGATGTCAAAATTGGGATTTGTAGTTTTCACGATTTAAATTCCAGGGACTTTTTGGTCTTTTCCCTAGGCCCTAAATCCATCAAAAACACGTAATTAACACTCTAAAATGGCATTATGTGCCCCATTACTCACAAATCCTCTTAAAGAAATTAATTATCCTTCAATAACAAACCCTAGCCTTCAAGATTCAAGGTCAAATCTTAAGAATTCACCATCAATTCCCACAAATTCAGAAATCAAGGTATGTTAAATGTTCATCCATGGATCCCTTTAACCCATGGAGTCCACGTATCCAATTTTAAATTCAAATTTGTGTTATTTACAAGTAATTTTAATATTTAGTTGTGATTTTAACCATGAATAGAAGTTTTATACTATGTTACATGAAATTGATGTTGTTATCAAACCCCATAAGAAAGAATATTGTTATTTGTTGATTTAAACCATAATTATGATGTTGATGTTGAAATCATGCTATTAATACAAGCTTTAAAATATCCCCATGCTTAGTTTATATTATAAATACCAAGTGATTGATGAAATTCCTAAAGAATGAATTTTGAATAAATGCATTCATATTATGTTTTCAAGTTTTAGTACTATTTTGCTATCATTGCTATCGGGTCCTGGGGGTAATGTATAACTGAAAACATAACTATTTACTTAGACTCAGTATCTTCAGATTAATTACAGATATGTTATAAGCAATATCAGTTCAGTCAAACATCATGATCAGTTAACTTAAAATAGTTCAGTATTCTGAGTCTGTTCAATTGGAAGCAGGATTTAGCACTGAGAAAGTGTCGGAATGATGTGTTCCCCATCAGTTTGGTACAGTCATTAGTAATAGTCCCTGTACTCCAGAACTATGATCCAACATAGGAATTGAGGAGTCACCCATCAGTTAGGCTGGACTACCTCTTAGGGGTTATCCTTCAGTTTAGGCTTGACACCCTTTGTCCTTTGGGATAGTATACCAGTGGATCCATGCAGCAAGTGTTAGTACCCGTGGCAAGTACTGAGACCCTTCTAACTGGGGTTATAGGTTGGACCCCAATTTTCTCCTTGGGTCATGTCGATTAGAGGATAGTTCCCATAGTTTCAGTTCAGTATTCAGTATATTTTAGCTAAGGATTGTATTAACCATAAGATACAGATATCATTTGTTCAGTTATCAGATTTCAGTATTTCATTTTCTAGATTATATTCAGAATATGCTTTATTCTTGGTTATGCACTCTCATTATTTATAAATTTCATACATTTTATCCAGTACTTCATGTTATTCATCTATTCAGTTATTACTCTTGTACATGAAATCGTGATTATTACCCTACATTATTTAGCATACAAGTACATTCAAAGTACTTATTGCATACTTATTTCTTGCGCTATAATGTATTATATCATAGGTTAGGACGCTTAGTTCCCAGATATCGCATTGAACTTCCAGATTATTAGTTGTAGTAGAGGTGAGTCCTCATATTTTGAGGATAGACTATATTTATTTTCATGTTTTCACTTGAGTAGTTAGTTGAAGTTAGTTAGGGCCTATCACATCAATTCTTGTTCAGTCAGATTTTAGAGGCTTTCACATACTGCATATAGTCAGTCAGTTGTTTTATCTTATCAGTTTTAGACAGTCATATTTAGACAGTTGTTTTCTATAATGCCCCCAGTCTATACCCTGGACCTTACACGGTGCTCATAATCTTGAAGGACCTCAAGCTAACCCATGACTGGTACTTGCTGCAATAACTAAATAACAATACTATAATTATGCGGAAATTAGGTGGAAACTTGCCATAAGTGATACGCCCAAATTACAACTCTCGTTAGAAAGTGTAAGCGGTCGCTGTCAAATATAGAACCCAACTGGGTAGGGTGTCGAATCCCACTGGGAATACTATGGTCACTAAGTATTGCGATTATTATTAGACTGTTGATCGAAGGTTCCAAGATAAGGGGGTCTTTGGTTTAAGTGCACAATAATACTATTAGTGTAACGAATGAGACGATATATGTAATAATATTTGATCACAGAGAATGACAAGTTAGGGTTATGCCCACCTTGTAGCTTCTACTTCTCTATTAACTATGAGTAATATGGATTTTATGCATGCATGCACTTATAGAGAGACGTATTCTAATTCTAAATCCAAGTGTTTTTCAACCAGCAAGGATTTATTCACTTTGATTCTCTCGAACCCAAAGTGTACAAACAATTGTACAAAATCTCTAAGAAGTTAATCCTGCTAGGGCATTAACGTGTAAAATAGAGGTTGGAAACCCTATTTTCTCGTCACACTCTCTTTTCCAAATAGTAACTTTTCTATCTAACAAGTTATTGCTATAATGGCGTATTCCCTATGTTTGCAACCATGAGAATTCAATCAAAATGAAGAGAGTAATGATATAAGTGGCGTGACATATCATAAATTCACAAAACCCATAGCAATAGAGAGTATACTACAAGGTTTCCATAACCCTAACAAATAACTTAGCTACTTATGAATAAAACAAAAATCAAAATAGAAATCTTCATCATACCAAAACTTAGACAAATCTTTGTGATAAAGATGACTAGCGACAATAAGAGAGAAACGACTTTCTCTCTATCTGTTGCTCAAGCTAAGCCATCCGTTCTTCTTGTTTTCAAAATGTTACAGAATCCAAATATTGAATAATACCTAAAAATTCAGAAATAATGCTTTTAATAACATCCTTCTCTAATAAATTACTACTGCATCCTTAACTATTTAAAATATTGAGTTTGCCCGAGAAAAAGTTTCCATGCATCACATTCAGTCCAAGAGCTGCTTTCCTTTTTATGTGAAGTTTTCCTTTGATGTCCACAGGTCCCCAAAGTGCTGAAATCTTCCTCATTAATACCTGAAAAGCATGCTAATCACATAGGTCAGCTCACTTAACTAAAAATGGACTAAAAGTGCAAGACTTATGTATTTTATTATCAAAACTTAGCTAAAACATGGGTAAGTTATCGTGCTTAGACGTATAAATACGCCCAACATCACCACCCCACACTTAAAACTATGTTTTTCCTCAAACAAAATAGTACGTCCATGCGAATACCTAACTAACTTCACAAGAGCAACACAAAATTTTCAACAAGACATACATGACAATTATTAACAAAGAGTAGATTTGTTGATCATTACTAGAAACACCTCACCCTCCAACATAGACTCATTACGTTGGTTAATTTGTATATACAAGTTAAGCCAAAAGAAATCATATAAAACTACCCAACAATCATCAACTATGTGCGCTCACATAAAATGTTACCCATAATCACTCATAGTTTTGCATTTTTCAGAAATATGGGTATAAGAACTTGCTTGCTCTCACTCTCACAAAGAATTCTTAGATTACAAATGATGAAAATATGCTTTCCCTTAGTGCAATGCTCTACTAATATCAGAATGCTAAGGTTAGGATCAAATAGGTCTTTACAGGTTGTAATGTAGGCTAAAGGGACGGGTAGGATTATTTTGGCTAGAAATGGTGACTATGCTCCCTAAGCGCTTTAATACATCACATTACACCATTTACACTAACTTTTAACAACCACTATACCTTCCTTTCATATACCAACCCCCCTTTACCCCTTTTGTTACTCAATCAGAAATACTACGATGGGAATATACCACTCTTGATTTTTTTCGTTTTTTTTTAAGCATCCCTATGATAGCCACCCTCGGTCACAATATTTTTATGTACCAATAACTAAACTTTGGGTCATCACTTTCACCATTTTCCTCTTATTTTGTCACACTTTTTACTCAACTTGATTCTACAATTTAAAGCGCTTAGGAGATTTTGGATCAAATTATCGTATTTTCAAAAAAAATGGATTAAGTTACATAAGAGGTTGCCAAAGAAAATAGCTAAAGGCTCAAAGGGTGTTCACTAAGACAATGTACAAAGGCAAGTAAAAAGAAAATAAGCAAAACCAGGGTTGCCAAAGAAATGCCTAAATCATCTCCTAAACTCACAATCTTTATTTTGCTTCACACACACACCAGGAAAGTTCTAGCATCAGTTGCAACAAAGAATATCCAATAACCTTACACACACATGGCACATGGTGAACTTAATTAGGAGCATTATAGATTCTTGACCCAACAAATGAATGAATTAAACCACAAGCAATTATCACAGAATGAGTCACAACTTAGAGCCTAAATGTTTCAATAGTAGTGATTCCGCACAAACTCCTGTTATAATGCCATGCCGTCTATAAGAATAATTTCATGCAAAAATCTAACTAATTACAACTGACTAACTATGACTAAATCAAAACAACTATAGAATAAATGCTGGCAAGAACTACACAATACAGCAGACAAGGCAATCCGCAGACATATACCCGCATCCCAGACTTAGATGTAACACACTGCCCTTAGTGTAAATAAATAAGCAAAAAACCTGGTTAGTCAGGCTCCTCATCCACATCCGGGTTCATACCCCCTACGTCAGAATCATCATCAGAGTTGTCCTCCACATCAGAGTCTAGCAGTCAGTGATCATCGTCTGTCGGCACATCATCATCTAGAGGTTCCTCAAAATTTACCCCCACTCCACACATAGCCCGAGCATGCTCATTAAGTGGGTAGTCATAGTCCAACTGTCGAAGCTCTGCATCAGTCAAAACACGACCCCCATTCATCATAGTGAACCTAGTCATGCCATACAAATGGCAAAAAAAACTCTTATCTCCACCATGTCTCTCAGCAATGGTAAGGTAGATGCCTTGACCAGTTTCTGGATCTTTGATTTTCGTGAGATCGACCTTTTTTGGGTTATGTGGCAACTTATGGTCTACTGGAACCTCCTCAATATGCTCTTTCCTTAAGATTGCAGTCATAAAATTGCTGAAACTGAAATGGGACCTTTTGTTGACCCTTGCTTTTCGCATCGACATTCGTATAACTGCACCAATGTTGATAGGAACATTTGTCATTAGAGAATACACCAAGAAGACTCAATCACGCGTGACCTTAGTGTATTGTGTCCCAGGAATCAAGCAGGAGTTGACTATTCTTAACCATATGCGAGCTTTGCTATTCAAACAAGCATATGGGAAAGTGTTGTGATGACCATTATCTTTTTGACAAGTCCACCGGGTCATGGACCTTGATCCACACAACGTATGTCTGATGTCTCCGTAGGGAGGTCTGTTGTAGAGCTCCTTGAGTGGTGATGGATCCACACTTGGAGTTCCCAGGAAAGAGTTGAAGAAATCAGCGTTCAATTGCAAGACTTGCCCCCGAATCTTTAATTCATTTACTGTAGTCCTTGGGGACCAGTTGGCATAAACTCTCGATTCAAATCAAGATTAAATTCACCCATGTCTCAGAATATAAAGTCAAGATTTAGTGCCACAATCGTTGCCAAAATGCGAGGGCAGTTCTTTGCTAAACTTTCCTTCTACATCAAATCCATATGTACATATTTCTTCACCTTATTGTTTCTATACCATTCCTTCCCTTCCTCCTCCAGAACCCATTTGATCCCAAAAGTGCGTCGAGGCACTTGATGAGAGAAGGAATCAGCCTGGTCCTTTCTTGATCGTTTTTGACCTTTTTGTGAGGTGGATTCTTTCTCCTTTCCCTGTCGTCCTTTCGGAGCCATGTTACCTGAGATCATAGTAGGGTCATGTTAGTATCATGTCGTAGAATTCACTATAATTGAAAAAGAAAATAGTGATGGCACCACCCCACACTTAATTTGTTTGCACTAACTAATTGAGTGAGTATGTTTGATTACTCAGACTTCATTGACATACATGTAGATGGTATGTGCCAACAACATTATCAGTGTAGTCACACTTTCAACCCTTCCCTTTACATAACAGTTACTCTGTTTGGTATAGAGAAGCAACACACAATGGTCTTGTAATCTTGACTATCATTTCCGAATTTATTTCATTGGGGCAATGCAATCTTTGAACAAGACTACCACATAGAAATCTTATCATGCTATGGCATAGAAACAATCACACAATCTTATGCTTGTGGTTAACCATGATCACTACATCGATGAACAAGTCATTTACATTGTCAAGCTTACAACTCCCAAAATTATGCATTAAGCTTCAATATTTCAACTCCATAATAATAACAAATTATGACAGTTAATACCAATCAATACATGCCGGAGTAAAATCAAGATTACCTACGAGAATCCTTTTACTCAATGAGATATATTTTTCAAAAATCATAACAAACTAACCATTCTTTTATCACCAAGCACAAATACAAAATCAAGTTAACCATTATAAGTATAGCACTAAAACAATTACGGAACATGAAAGAACAACTTACTTGGTGATAAGCTCGTGATGAATCGGGAAGGTGAGCCTGCAGGATTAGATGAGAAAAGAGAAAAGCTTGGAGAGGGAAAGGGTGCTTGGGCGGCGCTTAGGTTAAGAAAAATTGAGTGGTGTTCAAGTGTAGAGGATATATTTAAAGGATGAGCCATGGGTTGGGTTTGGTCCATTCACAAATGTGTTAGAAGGCAATATTTATGGTGATAGGCGGCTCCTATAGCTTCGTCTAGGCATAAGTAGGCGGCACCTAACTTATTGCCTATGTTGGCATAGGCGGCGCCTAGCCTATTTCCTATGTTGGCATAGGCGGCACCTAGCCTATCACCTATGTGAGGTAGTGAGCATAGGCAATGGCATAGGCATAGCCTAACCTATTGCCTATGTTGGCATAGACGGCACCTAGCCTATTGCCTATGTGAGACAGTGAGCATAGGCAATGGCATAGGCGGAGCCTAACCTATTGCCTATATTGGCATAGGCGGAGCCTAACCTATTACCTATGTTGGCATAGGCGGTGCCTAGCCTATTGCCTATGTGAGACAGTGAGAATAGGCAATGTCATAGGCTGCGCCTAATCTATTGCCTATGTTTGCATAGGCAATTGGAAAAATGGTGCACTCTTGGTCGAAAAAGGTCCATACCTCGGGGTCACAAAATAAAGTCGCTCTGTGAAACTTTTTCTTTGGGTCAAACCTATATAACTCGAGGCATGACTCTAATGTAAATCATACTTGAACCTTACATATTTGACCACTTCTACTTACCTGTATTGTTCCATCATTCCTAGACTTACCACCATTGACATGACTCACTTCCAAATCAAAATTGGGTCTAATCTCCTCCTTTGTACTTCCTGCACCTACACTTAATCAAAAACAACAAAAATGATTAGAAGGATGGGTTGCCTCCCACCAAGCGCCTTAATTTTGGTCGTGGCTCGACTCGTCTTTTTGAATTTTTATTTACCAAAAACAACATCATAGTAAAATAATGGGTTGCCTTCCATGTAGAGCTTGATTTATTGTCGCGGCACGACATAGTTATCTCGATTACTCAAACTTCATCGAGATATATGGTGGCTATACATTTTATCGAGTTGGTTGGACCGATATATAGCTTCACTCTTTGGCCATTCACCTTAAAGACACTACCATCATCGTTTTCTAACTACGCTACTCCAAATGAGTAGACTTGGTTGATACTGAATGGGCCAGACCATTCAGACATCAACTTACTTGGAAACAGCTTCAGTCTGGAGTTGAAAAGGAGTACCAAATTACCTTTCTGGAAGTTTCATTGGGTAATCCTCCGATCATGGTACTTTTTCATCGTTTCCTTGTAAAGATCTGCTCTTTCATATGCATTTAGATGGAATTCATCCGTCTCATTCAGCTGTCCCAATCTCATATTTATAGACTCATCCCAGTTCAGGTTAAGCTGCTTCAGTGCCCACATTGCTTTATGTTCTAACTAAATTGGCTAATGACAAGCCTTACCATAAACGAGTTGGTATGGTGACATGCCAATTGGTGTCTTAAACGCGGTCCTGTATGCCCATAAGGCATCGTCCAACTTCCTAGACCAATCTTTCCTGCTGGCATTCACAGTCTTAGCAAGGATCAGCTTGATTTCCCGATTTGAAACCTCCACCTACCCACTAGTTTGTGGTTGATACGGTGTAGCTACCTTATGTTGCTTGATAATAGGAGAATTTACACGCCTAGAGCACTAGATTTTGCCCATATTTTAGCCAAGTTTTGAGAACAAATTATATATTTCATGCACTTTTAGTCCTTTTTCCTGTAATTGATCTAACAAACGTGATTAGCAAGTTTTCAGGTATAAATGATGCAGATTTCAGCATTTTATGGATAACTTGATGCCAAAGGAAGCTTCACGAAAGAAGGAAGGGAAAGCTTGGACGCCAAGGACCAAAAGTGATGCATGGAAAACCTGTCCCGGGCAAAAACAACATTTTTCAAGACTTTGGGGATCAGCAGTAACCTATTAGGATTAGGGTAATAATGCAGTAATTTATTAGGATTAGGATAATGATGCATTAACCTAGTAGGATTGGGTTAAGTAATTCATTAGCTTAGTAGGAATAAGATATGAGTATTATAAATACCCTATTTTGCTAGAGATTTTATATGATCTTTCAATCTTTCTATTATTCAATCTTCTACTTCTAAGACATTCTTCTATAATTCTACAACTCTTCTAATCCTTCCATTAACTCTACTTTTTATTCTTCTTCTGTTCATCTATTCAATTCTTAATTTCCGCAACAAGAGAAACGTTACTTGCAAAGAAAGTCACGCCTAAACGCCTACCACACTTTGCTACACGAAATCTTTATTGTGGTATAATAATAATGTCTATTGTGATTTCCTTCGCACTCATGGGTTACTAAACTTCTCTGTTGGGGTTATGGAAGCCGTATGAGATACTATCTATTGCTATGAGTTTGTGAATTCACGACACGTATGCTGCTTATATAATTATTCTCTTCATCTTAATGCAAATTCTTGTGGTTGAAAACGCATAGAATACGCCAGTATAGAATTAACTTGTTCGAAAGAAAAGTTATATGTCTGGAAAAGAGATAATCTCAAGGTAATAGATTCCCATCCCCTATTAAAAAGTTAGTGTCGTAACTGGATTAACCTCTTGGAGAATTCGTACCATTAGATACTCTTTAAGCTCGAAAGAGTTAAAGTGAAATAGTCATTGTTTAGGTCGAAAGACGCTTGGATTTATCATCGAATACAATTCTCTATAAGCACATGAATGACTGAATTCGGCACAACTCATAGCCAATAGAGACGTACAACTCATAAGGTGGACATAACCCCAACTTCTCAATTCTCATTGTTTTACATCTTACTAAAACATTCTTTTTACTTTGCTATTTTCTGTTTTACTCTACTATTTTGTTTACATTACTTGCACGATAAAACTCCCCCCCCCCCCTCTTTTACGAGACTTGCACTAAAAGTTGAGTAATCTTTGCTTACTTGTTGACCGAGCTATTCCCTGTGGGATCGATACCCAACCCAGTTGGGTTCTATATTTGACTACGACCACTTTACACTCCTACGAGAGCTGTAGATTGAGCGTTATCAAAAATTGGCACCGTTGTCGGGGACTACGAGTGTCAATTAAGTTTGTGATAATTACTAGACCCTTTAGTCAGAGATTCTCGTACTTTTACTTTTAGTTTTTGTTTTTGTTTTCTGCAGGTTTTTATTCAGTGCATGCCCCATACTCAAAGTTCTGGTCAACCGTTATTACCTATCAATCCTGAACCACAACGTATTGGCAGAATGAAGGCACAACACGAAATTGAAAGGATGGCTGCTCAACAGGAAAAGGCGAGATTAGCTATTCTTGCCGCCGCTCAAGTGCATCAACAAAATATTGATAACCCTGGGCGAGCAATAAATCCTGACGATGTGGACCTAGGTGATGACTAGTTACTAAACCCTAGGCATGCTGCTGAGATCGCAACACCTGCCAACAGAAGATATCTTCAAGCTAGGCTTAGGCCTGAATACCGAGTTATGCAACCAGCTTTCGACGATGATGATGACGATTATCTTGATGAAGCCGGAGCCACATGAGCCATTATTCCTCCACCATTGGCACCCGGAGCCAAGTTAAACATCACAAGCACCATGATTCAGTTATTGTAACTTAAGGGATTATTTGGTGGACTAGCAGGCGATGATCCGAATATGCATCTGAACAACTTTATTTCTACATGCAAGTCATTTGACAATCCTAACGTTGGTCAGAATGCAATTCGATTATGCCTATTTCCATTGTCTCTGTCTGGGGAGGCAACTCTATGGTTGAATGGGCTGACTCCTGATTCTATTACAAATTGGAGGCAATTGAGAGACACTTTCCTAGAAAGATTCTTTTTGCCATCCAAAAGAGCACAATTGAGAGATGAAATCAGCAACTTTCGGCAGCTTCCAACTGAAGCCCTTCATGAAACATGGGAGAGGTTCAAGACAAAGCTAACGAGGTGCCCAAACCATCACATGACTAATGTTCACCTAATAGAGATACTATACAGAGCCTTGAATTCAATAACTAAACTAGTGGTGGATAATGCGGCTGGAGGATCTTTTATGGACCTCACCTTCGGTCAAGCAAGCAATATGCTAGATCGTATGACGAAGCAAAGTAGAGCTTGGCATACCAGGGATTCTGAGGTAGCAAGCCCCACTTTATCTATTGGCATGACTGCAAACCAAAGGAGAAGAGAAGAAGAACGTGATCAAGATATGGCGCACATGAAAACACAAGTGGATCTTCTTACAAAGCATTTATTATCAGGGAAGACTGAAAAAGTCAATGCTATTGCGTCGAAAGGAAGAGACGAATCTGATTCGGAAGAAGAGGCCAACTACTTAAACAATCAGGGGGGTTTCTGATGGAATACCCAAGGAAACCAAGGTCGGAACTATTATGATAAATCTGGAAACAACGACCAAGGTAGTTGGAAGAACAAGAATGAAAAGAGTGGTCTGTATGTTCCCCCAGGAAGACGTGACACCACCACATCTAGTTCTGGAAATATGGAAGAGATGATGGCTAAACTATTGAAAGGAGTAGAAGCAACGAGAACTGGAGTAACGGAGGTAATAAATGATTTGTCCTCTATGAAGAAATTAGTTGATTCTCATTCTACTTCAATCAAGCAAATAGAGAAGCAATTGAGCCAACTTTCAGCAGCACTCAATCAAAGAAAGGCTGGCACTTTACCTAGTGAAACTGTGCAAAACCCAAGGAATGATGGGTCATGCATGGTTGTTACTACCCGAAGTGGTAAGGTGCTGGAAACTACATCAAAAGGCAAGCAAGTGGTTGACGAAGTAGTGTACATTGATGATAACGCAAAAGGAGAGGAATCCGCGGAAGCCACCCACGACGTCCATGACGTCACACCGAGCATGTTGCAGCCTAAAAAGGCTGAAAAATGGAAGCAAGAAGAGAAGAAAGCCGTGGAGAGAACAATTCCCTATACACCACCACCTTTTCCTCAAAGATTGAAGAAGGTGGCGGATGATACAAAGTTCAGCAAATTCATAACTATGTTAAAGCAGCTAACCATTAATGTTCCATTGGTAGAGGAACTTAAACAAATGCCTGGGTATGCGAAATTTATGAAGGATCTTTTGACAAAGAAGCGGGCAGCCAGCTATGAGTTGAAAGATGACGTTCATCACTGCAGCGCAATCGCTACCCGATCACTAGTTCAGAAGAAGGCTGACCCCGGCGCTTTCACTATTCCTTGCACCGTTGGATCTTTGAATTTTGCCAAGGCATTATGTGATTTAGGAGCCAACATCAATTTTATGCCATTATCTATCTATAAAAAGTTGGGGTTGGGAGATCCTACTCCAACCAATATGAGGCTCGTAATGGCGGATAGGCCGGTAAAACGACCTATTGGTATTCTATGTGATGTATTGGTAAAGGTTTCTTCATTCATCTTTCCGGCAGACTTTGTTATTTTGGATTGTGAGGTAGACTCAGAAGTCCCCATAATCTTGGGGCGCCCTTTCCTTGCTACGGGAAGTGTGCTTATTGATTTGAGAGCTAATGAGCTTTCATTCCGAATAAATGACGAAGTAGTTCGCTTTGATGTGTGCAAAGCAATGAAGCAACCCAAAGAGCTGAACGTATTATCGGTGGCTGATGTTTACTTTGATGATGAGGAAGAATCACTTGAAGAAGAACAAATTATTGAAGACCCATTGGCGATTGTGCTCATGAATGGAGAGAGTAAGGATGCTGAAAATTGCGAATAAGCTATTTGTGCTCTATCAGGATTAGGGACATATCGCCATGCTCCCAAAAAGCTGGACCTTGATCTCAAAAATCGACCCACACCACTAGCTAAGCCATCTATTAAAGAGCCACCCACGTTAGAATTGAAGTAGCTGCCTAGTCATTTAAAGTATGCATTCTTAGGAAACGGAAACACACTTCCAGTCATTGTGGCAGCAGATTTGGGTGAGCAACAAGTTGCAGCTCTCATTGCTATTCTACGGAAGTATATAAGAGCCATTGGTTAGACCATTGCTGATATTATTGGTATTCCACCTGGGATTTGTACACACAAGATTCAGCTTGAAGAAAATTGCACACCCACCATTGAACACCAAAGACGTCTCAATCCACCTATGCAAGAAGAAGTCAAGAAAGAAATAATTAAGTGGTTAGACGAAAGAGTTGTGTATCCAATCTCTGACAGTACATGGGTAAGCCCGGTACAATGTGTTCCCAAGAAAGGAGGAATGACGGTGGTCGCGAATGAAAATAATGAGCTTATTCCACTCAGACCCGTCACCGGATGGAGAGTATGCATGGACTACCGAAAGCTGAATTCATAGACGCTCAAAGATCACTTTCCAATGCCATTCATGGACCAAATGCTAGATCGATTAGCGGGGAAAGGATGGTTTTGTTTCTTAGACGGTTATTCAGGCTATAATCAGATTTGCATTGCCCCCGAAGACCAAGAGAAGACAAAATTCACATGTCCATATGGCACGTTTGCCTTCAAACGTATGCAATTCGGGCTATGTAACGCACCAGCCATCTTTCAGCATTGTATAATGTCCATTTTTTCTGATATGGATGAAGATACTTTGGAGGTATTCATGGACGACTTTTCAGTTGTTGGCGAATCGTTTGAAGCGTGCTTGGCAAACCTAAGTATGGCGTTGCAAAGATGTGTAGAATTTAACCTAGTGCTGAATTGGGAAAAGTGCCACTTCATGGTAAAAGAAGGAATCGTTCTTGGGCATAAAATCTCCGAAAGAGGAATTAAGGTTGATCGAGCAAAAATTGAAGTCATCGAGAAGCTACCTCCCCTAATTTCAGTGAAGGAAGTTCGTAGTTTCCTCGATCATGCAGGTTTCTATCGGCGGTTCATCAAAGACTTCTCCAAAATTGCGAGTCCATTGTGCAAACTCTTGGAGAAAGATGCAAAGTATGACTTCAATGAAGATTGTTTGAAGGCATTCGAATGCCTCAAAAGAAAACTCATTGAAGCCCCTATCATGGTAGCACCAGATTGGTCTCTACCGTTCGAAGTCATGTGTGATGCTAGTAGGGTTGTTGTTGGTGCTGTACTTGGCCAGAGGAAGGAGAAATTATTTCATCCTATCTACTATGCTAGCAAGGTCCTAAACGAAGCCCCAAAAAACTATACTATCACAGAACAAGAGCTCCTAGCAGTTGTGTATGCTTTTGAGAAGTTCTGGGCGTATCTGTTGGGAACCAAAGTGATCGTTCATACAGACCATGCAGCTCTAAGGTATCTAATGACAAAGAAGGATGCAAAACCAAGACTAATTCGATAGGTTTTGCTGCTGCAAGAATTTGATTTCGAGGTTAAAGATAGAAGAGGTTGCGAGAACCAAATGGCTGATCATCGATCTAGACTCGAGAACGAGCATGTGGCGTAGCCTGAAATCGAGATTAATGATGCATTCCCTGACGAGGAGATCTTAGCGTCAATAATGGAAGGATTACCATGGTATGCCGACTTTGCAAATTTTGTGGTGAGTAATGTGATACCTGCAAACTTATCTTACCATCAAAAAAGGAAGTTTATGTATAATGTAAAACACTACTTTTGGGATGAGCCATATTTGTTTCGACGATGCGCGGATGGTGTTATCCGACGATGTATATCCCATGTAGAGGTGCCTGATATATTGGAAGCATGCCACACTTCCCAAGTTGGGGGACATCACGCAGGTAATCGGATAGTAAGGAAGGTATTGCAAAGTGGATATTATTGGCCTTCGATATTCAGAGATGCCTACGACTTTGTGAGAAAATGCGACCAGTGTCAGCGACAAGGTTCTATTTTGAAACACCATGAGATGCCCATGTCGAAAATCCTTAAAGTAGAGATCTTTGACGTATGGGGTATTGATTTTATGGGTCCATTCGTAAATTTTTTTGGAATGAATTACATCCTAGTTGATGTAGATTATGTCTCAAAATGGGATGAAGCTGTAGCATTGGCCGACAATGAGGGAAAGCATGTTGTAACATCTTATCTCGCTTTGGAGTACCACGTACTATCATAAGCGATGGAGGATCTCACTTCTGCAACAAGCTATTCAAATCCGTGTTGGAAAAATATGGTGTCAAGCAACATAAGGTAGCCATGCCTTATCACCCATAAACTAGCGGCCAGGTAGAGGTTTCCAACCGATAGATCAAGCAAATCCTTTCTAAAATGATAAATGCTAATAGGACAGATTGGTCTCGGAAGTTGGACGATGCAATATGGGCTTATAGGACTGCATTCAAAACACCAATTGGCATGTCCCCGTACCAACTTGTTTATGGGAAGGCCTGTCACTTGCCCATTGAGCTTGAGAAGAAGGAATTGTGGGCTTTGAAATGATTAAATTTGAACTTGGATGATGCAATGAATCTGAGATTGGAGAAACTGAACGAGATGGATGAATTCCGTCTACATGCTTATGAAAGATCGGATCTCTACAAGGAGCGGATGAAAAAGTATCATGATCAGCGGATTGTTCGACGAAACTTTTAAAAGGATGATATGGTACTTCTCTTCAATTCCAGACTGAAGTTATTCCCAGGTAAGTTAAAGTCCAAGTGGTCTGGTCCATACAAAGTTAACCAAGTCTACTCGTCTGGAGTGGTTGAGTTGGAAGACACTAATGGTGTTGTCTTCAAGGTGAATGGCCAACGAGTAAAACCATATATCGGTCCTCTTGATTCGATGAATTATATGGCCATCACTTATCTCGACGAAGTCTAAGTACTCGAGATAGCCATGTCGTGCCGCGACAATAAATCAAGCGCTAGATGGGAGGCAACCCATCGTTTTTCATTTTTTGTCTTATTACGTGTTTTTTTTTGATAAATAAAAATCCAGAAAGAAGAGTCGTTCCATGACCAAAACTAAGGCGCTTGATGGGAGGCAACCCATCGTTCTAATCGTCTTTGTTGTTTTTGAGTCAATATAGGTGCAAAGAGGTGTAAAACGAGGAGGTCGGTTTCAAATTTTAATTTGGACGTATTGCATGTTAAAGGTGGTAAGTTAGGAATAAAGAAGCAAAAGGCTATGGATTTAGCATTGATCATGAAAACTTAGGCATCGAACAAGGCTAGACCTAGGTAAAACTAGGCCACGAACAAGGCAAGCCCTATACTATGTCCTAAGGTCTCGGAATCTAGTGTGCCATAGCATAGGCACCGCCCTTGCCGAAGTATGCCATAGCATAGGCGCCGCCTATGCTAATGCCTTTTGTCTCTGAATCTCATATGCCATGCTAAAGGCGCCGCCTATGCCTAGGAATGCCATGGTATAGGCGCCGTCTATGCTATACAATGCTTTGCAAAAGGCGCCGCCTATGCCAAGCATAGGCAAAGCAAAAGGCGCCGCTTATGGTCACTTCTTGTCTCCAAATCCGATTTTAAATGGGTCAAAACCCGACCCAACCTTTTCCTATAAATATGAGACTTAGTCTTGAACCAAAAACACATTGGAAACCTAGCTTATGCGCCGCCTATAGCCTCCAAATCCTCTCAAAAATTTTCCTTTTACTCTTTTTCTTCACAAGAACATCATCCAAAGGCATCAATCAAGTAAGTACTACTTTGTTCTTCATTTATATTCCGTACATACTACACTACTACGCTCATTATGAATTGTTGAATCTTGAAAGTAGTATTGATGATTTGAATATGATTGAATTATTGTGATACAACCAAGTGGGTGAATGAATACGTAAGGATGATCTTAACTAATTTCGAACTTGAATTTGATTTTGATGCACTATCATACTTCTGTGGAATTGATATGGTCACAAAAATTGCATAATCTTGTCACTTGAATACTTACATGTTGGAATGACTTGTTCATCGGAATAAGAATTATAGTTGCCTACCGACATAGGAGGTTGTGATTATTGTTAGATGCTATACCTTGATTCAATCCCTATGTAGTAGTCTTGATATATCAAACATGAAAGTATTGCCAAGATTACAAGAAGTATGACTTCTCTGATTTTATTGTTGGAATATAGCACCTAAAACGTATGTCGATAAAGTCTGAATAATCGACCACTTTCACTTCACTAGTCTGTACCAACAAACTAAGTGTGGGGTGGTGCCCCTACTTCTTGTTTATAGATTGTATCCATCGAGATGATGCTAACATGAACATTGTTTTAGTCTCAGGTACAATGGCACCCAAAGCAAGACAAGGCAAAGATAAGGCAACCACTTCCCAAAAAGGCAAGAAAAGAGGACGCAAAGAGAAAGGAGAGTCCTTCTTGATGCAAGTACCATGCCGCATGTTCGGAATTAAATGGGTTTTAGAGGAGGAAGAGAAGGAATGGTATAGGAACAACAAAGAGAAGAAATATGTTCATGTGGACTTGATAAACATGGAAAGCCTAGCGAAGAAGGAACCACGCATGTTGGCCAAGATCATGGCATTACATCTTGATTTCATCTTCCAAGACATGGGAGAATGTAATCTCGATTTGACAAGAGAACTTTATGCCAACTGGTCGCCGAAAACCACAGGCAACGAGGTCAAGATTCGGGGCCAAGTTTTACAACTCAATGCGGATTTCTTCAACTTCTTTCTTGGCTTGCCTTCAGTTGATCCATCACCATTCAAAGAGCTAAACAGTAGACCTCCATATAGAGCAATTCGACACACACTTTGTGAAACTAGATCCATGGCAAGGTGGAGCAGACATAAAGACACCGGACGACACAACACCTTTCCATATGCTCCTTTGAATAGGGAAGCAAGGATATGGTTGCGTATAGTCAACTCTTGCCTTATTCCAGGGATGCAATACACCAAGATAACAAGAGATAGAGTGTTCCTGGTATATGCATTGATGACGAATGTCCCTATCAACATTGAGGAAATCATTCGCTCCACAATGCGGAAAGCTAGGCTACACAAGCGGTCCCACTTCAGCTTCGGCAATTTGTTGACTGCAATCTTGAGGAAGGAAGACATCGAAGAGGAACCAGATGATCATAAAATCCCACACAACCCGAAGAAGGTTGACCTCACAATGGTCAAAGATGCTGAATCAACACATGGCGTCAACCTTACTACGGCAGAGGGACAGGCTCGGGATGAGAGTTTCTTTCGCCATCTTTATGGCATGACTCGATTTACAATGATGAGCGGAGTCATGTTCCAACTGCTGCAGAGCTCCAACAGCTGGATCATGACTATCCAATAAATGTGCATGCAAGGGAGATGTGTGGAGTAGGTACATATTTTGAGGAACCTCTTGATGACGATGTGCCAACCGATGATGATCGACGAATGCCAGACTCCGATGTGGAGGAGAACTCTGATGACGAAGACTTCTATGATGATTCCGATGAAGGGGGTATGACCCCCGACATAGAGAAGGAGTCCGACTGACCAGGTTCTTCGTATTTATTTTCCACTGAGGGCAGTGTGTCCTGTCTAAGTGTGGGGTGCTGGTATTTGCATGCTACACTTCTCTATCCGCATTTGCATTTATGTTTGCTTTAGTTTTTTTCATTTTTCGTTTTAGTTTTTTTTTTTCGTTTATCATGTTTTTTAGTAGTTAAATTTTTTTACTTAGCTTTGCATAAAATTATTCTAATAGGCAGCATGAGATTATAACAAGAGTTTGTGCTAAAATCAGGACTATTGAGACGTTTAGGCTCTAATTGTGACTCACTATGTGATATTGTGTGGTTCAATTCCTTCATCTGTTGGGTCGAGAGTCTATACTACTCCCAATAAAGTCGACCATGTGCCTTGTGTGTGTGAGATAATAGTATATTCTGTGCTTGTGGCTGATGCTAGAACTTGCCTGGTATGTATGTAAAACAAAAATAAAGAGTGTAAGTTTAGGAGATGATTTAGGTATTTCTTTGGCAACCTATACTTGTTTACCTTCTTTTTACCTACCCATGGACATTATCCTAGTTAACCCCTTTGAGCCTTTAGCCTATTTTCTTTGACAACCTCATATGTAAGCCTAATCCATTTTTTCAAGACCATAATTTGATCCAAATTCCTAAGTGCTTTAAAGTGTAAAGTCATGTGACAAAATAAGAGGAGATTGGGTGAGTATGATGCTTTAGAATGTAATGGTGCTTGAATTTGTTATGAAAAAGAATTGCTATCATAAGAGGTGTTGTGAAAAACAAAAAAAAAAAGGAAAGGAAAACTGAAAAGTTAGTTATGTTTAAAATTGAAAAACAAAGGTGGAAAAAAGGGGTGGTAGAATAAAAGAAAGTAGAAAGGTTGTTTGAATGAAAGGTATTAATGATACAATGTGATGTATTAAAGCGCTTAGAAACATAGTCACTATTTCTAGCCAAAATAGTCCTACCCGTCCCTTAGCCTACATTACAATCATCAAAAGACCTATTGGATCCTAAGCTTAGCATTCTGACATTTAGTGGAGCATTACACTAAGGGAAAACCTATGGACATCAGTTGCAACATATGAATTCTTTGTGAGAGTGAGAGCAAGGATAATCTTATACCCATGTTTGAAATATATGCTATACTTATGAGTGATTATGGGTAATATATTGTGAGACACACATGGTTGATGAGTTTTGGGTAGTTGTGTATGATTCTTTGTGCCTTAACTTTTGAATATGAGCTGGCCACCATCACGAGTCTATGCTAGAGGTTAAATTGTTTCTACTAATGATCTGAAAACTACTCTTTGTTGATAATTGTTGTGCTTGTCTTGACGAATATTTTGTGTTGATACTGTGAAACCCTAAGTTGATGTTTAGATGGACATGATATTTTCTTCGAGGAAGAACAAAGCTTCAAGTGTGGGGTGTTAATGATAGGCGAATTTACACGCCTATTGCACTAGATTTTGCCCATATTTTAGCCAAGTTTTGAGAACAAATTATATATTTCATGCACTTTTAGTCCTTTTTCCTGTAATTGATCTAACAAACGTGATTAGCAAGTTTTCAGGTATAAATGATGCAGATTTCAGCATTTTATGGATAACTTGACGCCAAAGGAAGCTTCACGAAAGAAGGAAGGGAAAGCTTAGACGCCAAGGACCAAAAGTGACGCATGGAAAACCTGTCTCGGGCAAAAACAATATTTTCCAAGATTTTGGGGATCAGCAGTAACCTATTAGGATTAGGATAATAATGCAGTAATTTATTAGGATTAGGATAATGATGCATTAACCTAGTAGGATTGGGTTAAGTAATTCATTAGCTTAGTAGGAATAGGATATGGGTATTATAAATACCCTATTTTGCTAGAAATTCTATATGATCTTTCAATCTTTCTATTATTCAATATTCTACTTCTAAGACATTCTTCTATAATTCTACAACTCTTCTAATCCTTCCATTAATTCTACTTTTTATTCTTCTTTTGTTCATCTATTCAATTCTTAATTTCCGTAACAAGAGAAACGTTACTTGCAAAGAAAGTCACGCCTAAATGCCTACCACACTTTGCTACACGGAATCTTTATTGTGGTATAATAATAATGTCTATTGTGATTTCCTTCGCACTCATGGGTAACTAAACTTCTCTGTTGGGGTTATGAAAGCCGTATGAGATACTATCTATTGCTATGAGTTTGTGAATTCGCGACACATATGCTGCTTATATCATTATTCTCTTCATCTTAATGCAAATTCTTGTGGTTGCAAACGCATAGAATACGCCAGTATAGAATTAACTTGTTCGAAAGAAAAGTTATATGTCTGGAAAAGAGATAATGTCAAGGTAATAGATTCCCATCCCCTATTAAAAAGTTAGTGTCGTAACTGGATTAACCTCTTGGAGAATTCGTACCATTAGATACTCTTTAAGCTCGAAAGAGTTAAAGTGAAATAGTCCTTGTTTAGGTCGAAAGACGCTTGGATTTATCATCGAATACAATTCTCTATAAGCACATGCATGACTGAATTCTGCACAACTCATAGCCAATAGAGACGTACAACTCATAAGGTGGACATAACCCCAACTTCTCAATTCTCATTATTTTACATCTTACTAAAACATTCTTTTTACTTTGCTATTTTCTATTTTACTCTACTATTTTGTTTACATTACTTGCACGACAAAACTCCCCCCTTTTACGAGACTTGCACTAAACGTCGAGTAATCTTTGCTTACTTGTTGACCGAGCTATTCCCTGTGGGATCGATACCCAACCCAGTTGGGTTCTATATTTGACTACGACCGCTTTACACTCCTACGAGAGCTGTAGATTGAGCGTTATCATTGCTTAACCCCATACTTTGCCAATACGGCTCTGAACAGCTTGTTGTAGAAATGTGATCCTCCATTGCTTATGATGGTACAAGGTACCCCAAAACGAAAGAAGATACTTCCCTTTAAGAATGCCACAACACTCTTACCTTCATTATCAGCTAGCGCGACTGCTTCGACCCATTTGTATACATAGTCCACAGCAACTAAGATATATTTCATCCCAAATGAGATCATAAATAGGCCCATGAAGTCAATACCCCAGACATCTAATAACTCTACTTCAAGCATTTTGGACATGGGCATCTCATAGTGCTTTGAGATAGAACCCTGCCACTGACACTGATTACATCTTCTCACAAAATCGTAGGCATCCTTGAATAATGAAGGCTAATAGTAGCCACTTTGCAGTACTTTCTTGGCCGTCCGTTCACCTGTATGGTGACCTCCAACTTGGGAAGCATGGCCTGCTTCCAGTATGCTAGGCACCTCTACATCTGGGATGCACCGCCTAATAATACCATCAGTACATCATCAAAAAAGATAAGGCTCATCCCAGAAGTAATGTTTCACATCATGCATGAACTTTTTCTTTTTATGAAAGGAGAGATGCTCAGGAATCACTTCACTTACCACATAATTAGCAAAATCTGCATACCACGGTAAGTTTTCCACTATAGTTCATAGAATCTCTTCGTCGGGGAACGCATCATCAATATCATGGTCGGTCTTCACTGTGTGCTCAGTCTCAAGTCTAGATAGATGATCAGCTACTTGGTTTTCATAACCTTTTCTATCCTTTACCTCGAAATCGAATTCTTGAAGTAGTAGAACCCACCTAATTAGCCTTGGCTTGGCATCCTTCTTTGCCATTAGATATCTTAGAGTTGCATGATCTGTATGAAACACTACCTTGGTTCCCAACAAGTAAGCACGGAACTTCTCGAAAGCATAAACAACCGCAAGAAGCTCTTGTTCAGTGATGGTATAGTTCTTCTGTGCTCCATTCAAGGCCTTGCTCGCGTAGTAGATTGGATGAAATAGCTTTTGTCTTTTCTGACCAAGTACAACACCCAAGGCTACACCACTTGCATCACACATAACTTCAAAAGGTAGAGACCAATCAGGTGCTACAATAATAGGGGCTTCAACTAACTTCCTCTTGAGGCATTCAAATGCCTTCAAGCAATATGCACCAAAGTGAAACTTTTCTTCCTTCTCCAAAAGTTTGCATAATGGATTTGAGATTTTGGAGAAGTCTTCAATAAACCTCCGATGAAAACCAGTATGACCGAGAAAACTATGAACCCCCTTCATAGAAATTGGAGGTGGTAGTCTGTCGATAACTTCAATCTTGGCTCGATCAAACTCAATTCCATTTTCAAAGAACTTATGCCCAATAATAATGCCTTCATTAACCATAAAATGGCACTTTTCCAAATTTAGCACCAGATTGAATTCCACACATCGCTGCAAAGCCATACTCAGATTTGCCAAGCTTGACTCAAATGACTCACCTACAACCAAAAAGTCATCCATAAATACCTCCAGGGTATCTTCAACCATATCAGAGAAAATGGATATCATACATCGCTGAAAAATGGAAGGTGAATTACATAGCACAAATGGCATTCGTTTGAATGCAAAAGTACCATATAGGCATGTAAAAGTTGTCTTCTCCTGATCTTCAAGAGCAATGAAAATCTGATTATATCCGTAATAACCATCCAAGAAATAGAACCATCCCTTTCCTTCCAATCGATTAATCATTTGATCCATGAATGGCATTGGGAAGTGGTCCTTTAACATCCACAAATTTAGCTTCCGGTAATCCATGCATACCCTCTACCCTGTGACAGGCCTAAGTGGAATTAGCTCATTCTTCTCGTTTGCTACTACTGTCATGCCCCCTTTCTTGGGCACACATTGTATAGGACTCACCCATTTACTGTCTGAGATTGGATACACCACCCCTGCATCTAACCACTTTATGATTTCTTTCTTCACCACCTCTTGGATAGGTGGATTCAGGCAATGCTGATGCTCAATAGTGGGTACGCAATCTTCCTCGAGCTGAATCTTATGCTTACATATCTAAGGAGGGATACCAATTATAACAACAATAGTCCAACCAATATCTCTCTTGTACCTCTTCAGAATAGAGATGAGAGCCTCTACCTGTTGTTCACCTAAATCGGCAGCCATAATAACCGGCAGTGTATTTCCACCACCCAAGAACACATACCTTAGATGACTGGGTAGCTCTTTAAATTCTAGCACCGGTGGCTCTTCAATGGATGGCTTTACTGGTGGTGAAGGTCGATTCTTAAGGTCAAGGTCCATCTTCTTGGGGGCATATAAATATGACCCCATTCCTATCAAAGCACAGATAGTTTCTTCGTACTCTTCAACATCCTCACGCTCAAAGTTCAAAAGCACAACAGCCAATGGCTCAACAGTAAGCTGCTTCTCTAAAGATAATTCCTTCTCATCCTCACAATAAACATCAGCTATAGAGAACACATTCATATCTTTGGGCTGCTTCATTGATTTGCATACATCAAAATGTACCACTTTGATATTCATCCGAAATAAAAGCTCATTTGCTCGCAAATCAATAAGTACACTTCCTGTTGCGAGGAAAGGTCGACCCAAGATTATGGGCACCTCAAAATCCACCCCACAGTCCAAAATAACAAAGTCTGCAGGAAAATGAAGGTAGAAACCTTCACTAATACATTATACAAGATACCAACAGGTCGTTTTACCGACCTATCTTCCATTACAAGCCGCATGTTGGTTGGTGTAGGATTGCCCAACCCCAATTGTCTACAGATTGCTAGTGTCATCAAATTAATGCTAGCCCATAGATCACAAAAAGCCTTAGCAAAGTCTAAATAACCAACCGTGCAAGAAATAGTGAAAGCACCTGGATCTGCCTTCTTTTGTACTAGAGACCTCATGGCAATTGCACTGCAATGATGAAAATCACCTGCCAGTTCATAGCTTGCTGTACTTTTCATTGTCAAAAGGTCCTTCATGAATTTGGAGTATCCTAGCATTTGCTCCAGTGCCTCCACAAAAGGCACATTTATAGTCAGCTGCTTCAGTATGGTCATGAATTTACTGAACCTGGTGTCATCAGCCTTCTTCTTCAGTCTCTGAGGAAAAGGTGGTGGTGGATTTGGAAGAGTTTTCTCCACCACTTCCTTTTTATTGTGCTTCCCATTATCAATCTTTTTAGACTGTTGGCATCTAGGTGTAATATCATGAACATTTTCATCCTGAACTTCAACTTCTACAGAATCATCACAATCTGCTTCAATAACATTCTCCTCTATACTATCAACCACGGGCTTGCCCTTGGGTGTATTTTCCAACACCTTACCACTCCTGGTTGTAATAGCCAAACATGATCCATCTTTTCTTGGATTTTGGACAGTGTCACTCGGTAAAGTGCCAACTTTTATTTGATTGAATGTCGCTGATAATTGACTCAGTTTTTATTCCAGCTATTTTATTGAAGTGGAATGCGAGTCAACCAATTGATTTATTGAGGACAAATCATTTTTTACCTCAGTTACTCCCGTGTTAGTAGCCTCCACTCCTTTCAACAGCTTTGCCATCATGTTCTCCATGGACATTTTCCCAGAGCTAGATGCAGCAGCTTCACAATTTCCAAGAGGGACGTACAAACCGCTCCTGTCATTCTTATTCTTCAAATTTCCTTGGTCTCGGTCCTTGTATTCGGATTTTTCATAATAGTTCCGACCTTGGTTTCCTTGGACATTTCCTCGAAAACCCCCCTGATTATTCAAGTAATTTGCTTCCTCATCAGAATCGAAGTCATCTCTTCCCTGTGATACAATAGCCTTGACCTTTTCTTTCTTTCCTGATAATATATGCTTGGTAAGAAAGTCCATCTGCGTTTTCATGTGAGCCATATCCTGGTCATGTTTCTCTTCTCTTCGCCTCTATTCTACCATCATGCCAATAGATACAGTAGATCTTGCTACCTCAAAATCTCTGGTATGCCAAGCTCTACTCTTCTTTGTCATACGATCCAGCATATCACCTACCTCAATAAAAGTAAGGTCCATAAATGACCCACCCGCAGCATTATCGACCACTGTCTTAGTCACCGAGTTCAAATATCTATATAATATTTCCATCAAGTGGACATTGGTCATCTGATGATTTGGGCACCACATAAGCTTATTCTTGAACCTCTTCCATGTCTTGTGGAGAGCTTCAGTTGGAAGCTGTCTGAAATTGCTTATCTCATCTCTTAATTGTGCCCTCTTTGATGGCGGAAAGAACCTTTCTAGGAAAGCTTGTTTTAGTTGCCTCCAATTGGTAATAGAGTCAGGAGTTAGTCCGTCTAACCATAGAGTTGCCTCTCCAGATAGATACAATGGAAATAAGCGCAGCCGGATCGCATTCTGTCCAACCCCTAGATTGTCAAATGATTTGCATGTTGAGATAAAATTAATCAGATGCATATTCGGGTCGTCGCCTGCTAGTCCACCAAATAACCCTTTGAGTTGCAATATCTTGATCATGGTGCTAGTGATATTAAACTTGGCTCTGGGTTCCAAGGGAGAAGGAATAATAGCTCCTGTGGCACCATCCCCATCCAAGTCGTCATCATCATCATCAAAAGCAACTTGCACAGCTCGGCGTTCAGGTCTGATTCTAGCTTGACGATCCCTGTTGACATTTCTGTTCACTGGTGCAACCACATCATCTGCATGCCTTGGATTTAATAACACAACATCACCCAGGTCCTCATCCTCATGATTTGGTACCCGACCTAGGTAATCAGCATTCTGTTGATTTACTTGTGCAGATGCCAAAGCATCTAATATAGCCTACTCCTGTTGAGTAGCTATCCTTTCAAGGTCACGTTGCGTATCCTTTCTGCCAATGAGATGTAGTTCAGGATTTATAGGTAATAATGGCTGACCAGAACTTCATGTATTTGGCATGCACTCCACCAAACCTGAACAAAACAAAAACAACAAACTGAAAGTAGTTGAGAATATTTGACCAACGGGTCTACTAACTATCACAAACTTAGTTGACAACCGTATTCCCCGGCAACGGCGCAAAAATTTGATACGCCCAAATTCCAAGATAAGGGGGGGTTTTGGTTTAAGTGTACAATAATACTATTAGTGTATCGAATAAGACGATATATGTAATAATATTTGATCACAGAGAATGACAAGTTAGGGTTATGTCCACCTTGTAGCTTCTACTTCTCTATTAACTATGAGTAATACGGATTTTATGCATGCATGCACTTATAGAGAGACGTATTCTAATTCTTAATACAAGTGTTTTTCAACCAGCAAGGATTTATTCACTTTGATTCTCTCGAATCCAAAGTGTACAACCAATTGTACGAACTCTCCAAGAAGTTAATCCTGCTAGGGCATTAACGTGTAAAATAGAGGTTGGAAACCCTATTTTCTCATCACACTCTCTTTTCCAAATAGTAACTTTTCTATCGAACAAGTTATTGCTATAATGGCGTATTCCCTATGTTTGCAACCATGAGAATTCAATCAAAATGAAGTGATATAAGTAGTGTGACATATCATAAATTCACAAAACCCATAGCAATAGAGAGTATACTACAAGGTTTCCATAACCCTAACAAATAACTTAGGTACTCATGAATAAAACGGAAATCAAAATAGAAATCTTCATCATACCAAAACTTAGACAAATCTTCATGATAAAGATGACTAGCGACAATAAGAGAGAAACGACTTTCTCTCTCTCTGTTGCTCAAGCTAAGCCATCCATTCTTCTTGTTTTCAAAATATTATAGAATCTGAATATTAAATAATCCCTAAAAATTCAGCAATAATGCTTTTAATAACATCCTTCTCTAATAAATTACTACTGCATCCTTAACTATTTAAAAATATTGAGTTTGCCCGGGAAAAAGTTTCCATGCGTCACATTCAGTCCAAGAGCTGCTTTCCTTTTTATGCGAAGCTTTCCTTTGCTGTCCACAGGTCCCCAAAGTGCTGAAATCTTCCTCATTAGTACCTGAAAAGCATGCTAATCACATAGGTCAGCTCACTTAACTAGAAATGGGCTAAAAGTGCAAGACTTATGTATTTTATTCTCAAAACTTAGCTAAAACATGGGTAAGTTATGGTGCTTAGACGTATAAATACGCCCAACATCAATAAAGTTCAATGCTGAAATAAAAAATTAATATCAATACTAAAACTGAAACATCAGTCCGTAAATACTCTAGCCTAACCAACTCTGACTACTGAAATAAACTAAAATACTAAAATAAAAGCATGTCCTCTAACTATGAGGACTCACCACTAACTCTGTCTACTAAAAATCTTAATTGATAAGTATGATCGGGAGCCCGTGTGTCTGAGCATATTATATAAAATATCATAGCATAAAATAAAGGTATGCATCAGTACTTTGAATATACTGGTATACTAAGTTAGGTAGGCTAAAATGCATGGGTTTATATGACTAAAATCTACTAACTGAATGACATGAATATAACAAAATGAGAGTATATGCATAAATATGTAAACTGTAACTGAGATCGGGATAATATTTGATACTGAGTCTTGATACTAATTAACTGGTACCTGAGTTTTCAAAAACTGTATTGCTGAAAACTTAGTGACTGTATCTAACAGTCTTGATTCTGTGGACCTATACTAAGTTCCGTACTGAGCTAAGTAACTGTGTGTTACAGTCCTAAATCTATACAACTAAACAGAGTTCTATACTGAGACTGAATCTAAAATTGTGACTATGGGAGGTAATCTCTAACTGATATGCCCCTTTTTGAATAGATTAGGATCTAACCTATAACCCCAGTTGGAAGGCTATCAGTACCGTGCCATAGGTTGAGACAAGCTGCGAATTAACCCTCTATGACAGGAAGCTCTGTCGTCAACCCTCTGGCAGGAATACTTATGTGAGATATATCAACCCTTATCTGGCAGAAAGATATCAGAACCTACGCTGGATACGTTGTTCTATAACGTAGGGATTGCTACTAAGGTTCAAACCCTTTGCTAGTATGAATGCACCCATCCATGGGTTCGCTCGGTGTTGAATCCTACTCCCAGTTGAATAGACTCTGAACTAATTTCCTAGTTCATACTAGGCTTGACTGAACTGTAAGTAAGTTTATTGAGTTTTTTCCTGAGGCCTGTAGCTGACTGAGAGTACTTATTGATCGTGACATGACTGAGATTATTCCGTAACTGACACTGGCTTTAGGTAAATAGCTAAACTATCGGGTATTAAATACCCCCAGGACTCGATAGCATGAAAAGTAAAGCATCACATGACCTTGCATAGTAGACAAATGCACACTTGTTCATAATGCATATATAGAGACATTTTATCAAACACTTGTACAGCATGAACTAGTATACATGCTAACATGATATAGTCTCACTACTACATTCACATGAACAACTCATCAAACACTTGGAAAACATTGTATATGCACTTAATAATAATCAACACGTGAGCATCACTATTTCAAAACTAACTTAACAATTTCAAGGATTTAGCATGATTTCATATGATACTACATACGTAATAACTGTTTTTTCATAAATCTCGCACTTAATCATGGATTAGAAAGCCAAATCACCATCATAATCATGAATGCACTTGAATCTAATAAAGAAAATTCACGAAATCAATTTAATTAATGTTTAAAGATAGTTTCTTGGACTCCAAGGGGGTAAGGAACCCTTGGATGAACAATTCACATACCTTGCTTGAAAAAATCATTAAGAATGATGGTGAAATCTTGAGCCTTGAATTTGCAATTAAATCACCTAGGGTTATTGATGTAGTGCAATTTTTTAAAGAATAAGTGTATGTTGCTAATAGAGGGCTAAATTTCATGTTTTTTGTGGGGCTAAATGATATGGGGAAAAAATCCAAATACCCCTAAGGACACAGCTTGTTAATGATTGTCAACTGAACTATCAATACATAGACTAAAGCCCTGCGTCGATAGGATCAATGGGATGGCCGACGCACTTCGTTGAAACCACGTCGGTTCACTGGAATTTACCGCTAGGATCCACCCAAAAATATTAATCGATGCGATGGATGATGCGCCACATCGAGATTGCATCGATACATTATTTTGGTTTCCAAACGTGTGTCAAATGATGTTTGGAAAATTTGAAACTCATCCAAAAATACATACTAACATTCCTAATCATGAATTGATCTAAAAAATAATACTTTATTGTCATAAGGGTCGTGAAATAGAGTCTCCAACTTACGAAAGATGAATTAACACTAAGTCCAAAGATCTAGATAAAATTTTCTATGTTTGGAACCCCTGATCAAGCTTAAAAGACTTGATTTAGCTAGGGATTTTTGCGGGGTTTTCCAATATCTCAACTTTGGGAACATTCGTCCTCAAATGAGACTGTTAAACTTAGAATACTGAAAGACTAGATTTAGACGCTGGGCATGAATAACTGAAGTATGATTTCATAACTGATATTACTGATATACTAAATTATCATACTAAACATGTATATATGATGCATGATTTCATAATTGATACTATAGATAAGATGAGTTTATATAAACTAAACATGCATGTCTAATGCATGAGTACATGACTGAACTGATTCATGAAGACATGACTGAGTATGCAATGTTAATTGATGCCAAGTTGGTAGCTATATCTAAACATGAGACTGAGTAAATTTAAAGGAAAATTATTGCAATGAGCCGAGTCTAAATTTGCGGAAAAGAGGTGAGGATACTTCATCCGCATGTCTGCCTCTGCTTCCCATGTAGCTTCCTCTACAGACTAATTCTGCCAAAGAACTTTTATTAGAGGAACTTCTTTATTCGACAGTTAGTGAATCTGATAATCAAGGATTTTAACTAGGATCTTTTCATAAGAGAGATTGTGCTGAATATCTATGCCCTCTATAGGGACTACGACTGCTGGGTTACTTGTGATTTATTTTTTAAATAGATTAGGGTCTAACCTATAACCCCAGTTGGAAGGTTGTCAGTACCGTGCCATAGGTTGAGACAAGCTGCGAATTAACCCTCTATGACAGGAAGCTCTGTCGTCAACCCTCTGGTAGGAATACTCATGTGAGATATATCAACCCTTATCTGGCAGAAAGATATCAGAACCTACGCTTGATATGTAATTCTATAACGTAAGGATTGCTACTAAGGTTCAAACCCTTTGCTGGTATTAATGCACCCATCCCTGGGTTCGCTCGGTGTTGAATCCTACTCCCAATTGAATAGGCTCTGAACTAATTTCCTAGTTAATAAAAGTAATTTTCAAATGCATATAATCATTAATCTCGAACTCGAGATCCTTTCTGCGCACATCTGTGTATGATTTCTGTCGTATCTAAGGTATCTTAAGCCTTTCCCTAATTAAATGAAATTTCTCTATGGTATCAAATACCATATCAGGCCCTACCATTGCAGCCTCATCCACTTCAAACCAACTAATGGTAGATCCACACCTCCTCCCATAAAGCACCTCAAACGGAGCCATCTAAATGCTGGAATAATAACTGTTGTTATATGCTTATTCAATTAAAGGCAAGTGGTCATCCCAACTTCCTTTAAAGTCTATCGCACATGCTCGCAATATATTCTGTAACGTCTAAATGGTCCTTTCTGCTTGACCATCAATCTAGGGTTGAAAGGTTGTACTAAGATGAACTCGGGTACCAAGACCTTTTTGGAATGCCTTCCAGAAATAAGAGATGAATGGGTACCTCTATCTGAGATAATAAACAACAGAACACCATACAACTAAACCAACTACCTAATATAGAGCTTAGCATAGTCTTCGGATGAATAAGAGGTATAGAATGGTAGGAAATGAGTTGATTTGGTCATCTTAACTACGATGACCCAAACTGAATCATGTTGGCAATGAGCATGAGATAAACTCGTTGTATAGTCCATGTTATCTTCTTTCTATTTCTAGGTGGGAATGCTGAACTCCTACATAGACCTACTAGTCTTCTGATGCTCAATCTTAACCTGCTGATATGTTGAGCACTTAACCACAAACTCTGAAATATCTCTCTTTATCCCACTCCACCAATAGATCTCCTGCAAATCATGGTACATCTTAGTGGCCCTTGGATAAATAGAGTAGCGCACACCATCTGCCTTTGCAAGAATTCACTGCCTCAAGTCATCTACACCTAGCATACATAGTTGACCCTTGCAGTGCAACACACCATCTCCCCATTGGGATAAAACATCTACTTTCTGATCTATGACTTATTCTTTCAACTTAGCTAGACTGGGATCCCTAACCTGCTTTTCCTTCAACTTAGAAACTAGGGATGATAATAAACTACTCTGCACCAATACGCTACCTTTTACTGAATCAACTAGGAGAACACCTAATCGGGTAAGCTGATGAACTTCCTAAGCTAACTTCTTCTTACCATCCTCCACATGTGCAACGCTACCCATAGATATCCTACTGAGATTATCAGTAACTACATTGGCTTTACCCAGATGATAAAGGATGCTCATGTCATAGTCTTTCAGCAACTCCAACCACCTTCTATGATGGAGGTTCATATTTTTCTAAGAGAACATATACTGTAGTCTATTATGGTCAGTGAACACATCAACGTGAACTCCATAAAAATAGTACCTCCAAATCTTTAAGGCAAACACTACTGCTGCTAACTCAAGATCATGAGTAGGATAGTACTTTTGAGGGGGTTTAAATTGTATAGAGGTGTAGGCTATAACCTTGCCTCTTTGCTTCAAAAACACCCCAAACCAACCCTAGAAGCATTACAAGACACAATAAAGTCATTTGAACCATTTGGTAGGGTCAAAACTGGAGTTGTAGTGAGTCGAGTCTTCAACTCTTCAAAACTCTTTTCATAGGAATCTGACCATTAGAATTTGACCTTCTGAGTCAATCTGGACATTGGGGATGCAATAGATGAAAATCCCTCAACAAACCATCGATAATAGCCAGCCAAGAATAAGAAACTACTAATATCTATCAAAGAGATGGGTCCAGGCCATTTTCTCACTTCTTTGGTCTTTTGGGGATCAACTCTAAAGTTATCACCAACAATGATATGGCTGAGGAAAGCAATAGACCTTAGCAAAAATTTGCACTTACTAAATTTTGTGAGTAGTTTATGATTTCTAAGTGTTTGTAGTACTATTCTGAGATAGTCTATAAGATCATGCTTGCTGCGAAAATATACAAGAATGTCATCTATGAATACTATGATGAACATGTCTAAGTACTGCTTGAACACACGGTTCATCAAGTCCATGAAGGCTGTGGGGGAATTGGTAAGACCAATGGAAATTACTAAGAATTTGAAGTAATGATAATGCCCAAACTGCAGCTCTCGTAAGAGTGTAAGCGGTCGTTGTCAAATATAGAACCCAATTGGGTTGGGTGTCGAATCCCACAGGGAATAATCGGTCACTAAGTATGCAACTATTAGTAGATTGTTGGTCGAAAATTCTACGGAAAGAGGGGATTTAATTGTAAAGTGCAATAAGGTTAACAAAGTAATGAGTGAAACAATTAATGTAGTAAGATTTAATTACAGAGAATAATAAGTTAGGGTTATGTCCACCTTATGAGTTCTACGTATCTATTAACATTGAGTAATGCGGAATTCAGACATGCATGCACTTATAGAGGTCTGTATTCTAATGGTAAATCCTAGTGTCTCTCGACCATTAAGGATTATTTCACTTTACCTCTCTCGAGCCTAAAGTGTATACTAATGGTATAAACTCTCCAAGAGGTTAATCCAATTACGGTACTAACGTGTAAATAGGGGTTGGTAACCCTATTTCCTTGTCACACTCTCTTTTCCAGACATGTATCTTTTCTCTCGAACAAGTTAATGCTATACTGGCGTATTCTATATGTTTGCAACCACAAGAATTCAATTAAGATGAAGAGAGTAATGATATAAGTAGCATACGTATCAAGAGTTCACGACCTCATAGCAATAGATAGTATATCATAAGGCTTCCATAACCCTAACAGAGAAGTTTAGCTACTCATAATGGTAAAGGAAAACAACGAAGACATCATCATCATCATACCAAAACAATAACAATCTCACGATAGGTATGTATTTTCTTCACTTAAGAGAATGACGTGATTTCCTTACTAGTTGGTCTTGTAGCATTTTTCTTGTCTTAAAATGTGAAAACTAAAAGTCGAATAGGAGAAAACTAATGTCAACAACGAACCAATGAAAGGAATGCTGAAAAATTCAGCAAAATAGGGTTTTTATAACATCCATATCCCAGTCCTACTAAGTTACTGCATCCTTGTCCTAGTCCTACTAAGTTACTGCTGATCCCCAAGTCTTTAGAAATACTATTTTTGCCCGGGACAAGTTTTTCATCCATCACTTTCAGCCCACAAGCTTCCAAAAGCTGCCTTCCCTCTTATGTGAAGTTTCCATTGCAACCGAAAGTCCATAAAGTGCTTAAATCTTCATCATTAATACCTTAAAACATGCTAATCACGTTGGTTAGCTCACTTATAGGAAAATGGACTAAAAGTGCAGGAATTTTATATTTTGTCCTTAAAACTTAGCGAAAATATGGGTAAATTAAGGTGCTTTAGGCGTGTAAATACGCCTAACATCAAGTAACCATATCGAGTTCTGAAAGTTATTTTCTGGATGTTACATTCTCTGACTCTAAGCAGATGATAGCTTGATCTGAGGTATCTTAGAAAAGTAACTATCTCCATGAAGTTAGTCAAACAAGTCATCAATTCTAGGAAGTGGATACTTGTTCTTGACTGTGACTTTATTTAATTGACGGTAGTCAATACGCATTCTGAAAGAACCATCTTTCTTACGCAGGAATAAAACTAGTATACCGCATAAGGATACACTGGGTATGATGAATCCCTTATCTAGGAGATCCTTTAACTATTCTTTTAATTCTATGAGTTCTGCAAGTGCCATTATGTACGGTGGGGTAGATATTGGTTAAGTACCTGGAAGAAGGTCTATTCTGAAGTCAATTTTCTTTTGGAAGGAACTCCGAGAAGATCTTCGGGAAACACATCTGGGAATTTACATACTACTGACACTGATTTAAGATTAAGGGTTTTTGAACTGGAGTACTAGACTCAAACGAGATGTTAGACACATCCCGTAGATATCATTTTCCTTGCCATTAGGTAGGAAATAAGTTGACCCCTAAGAGCTGAAGTATTACCCCTCCACTCAAGCACGAGTTAATTTAGAAACTGAAACTGGACAATTCTATTTCTACTATCGATTGAGGTATAGAAGGAATTAAGCCAATCCATACCGAGAATAACATTATAATCGGTCATCTCTAGTTTGCCTAAGTTTGTTGAAGTGACTTTCTTAGATACCATAATCAGATAGTTCCTGTATACCCATCGGGATATGATGGATTTACCCACTAAGGTAGAGATAAAGAAAGGCTCTGCTTGGATTTTAAGACTGACTCTAAAGTCAATAGTTGTATAAGGAGTAACAAAGTACAAAGAAACTCCTAGATCTACCAAATCATACACATGGAAATGATAAAATTGTAACGTACCAGTGACTACATCAGGAGAACTCTCCTAATCCTGTTGAGATGGAAGAGCATAGAGTCTATTTAGGTGTTTCCTACTGGTGGCACTGGAAGAGGCACCCTACTAATTTGGGCGACCGGATTGAGTTGGGGGACAATTATGCTGACTCTGCGAACCTATCTAAGGACATTGTCTGACCTTGTGGACTAACTTTCCATACCCTAAACACACATCACTTCCAGTTCTACAGATACCCTGGTGGTTTCTGCCATATTTTTGACAAAGAGGATTGGTTTGGGCACTACTAACACTACCTGAGCTTCGGAGCCTGATGCCCTATCTCTGTTGCCATCTACAAACTTTGTAACAGGAGCACTAGCTGATAATAGAGCTGGAACTAAGGATTTTGGGCTGAATTGAGAATGATTCCAACCCTCTCACTTAGGCTGAGAGAAGTTGAAACTGCCTATTAATGCTCTTTTGTTCTCCCTCTCCTTCTCTTTATTCTTAGCCTCCTCTATCTACTGAGCATGGACCATGAGCCTGGATATGTCCATCTCCATAATCAAAATTGTAGTCCTACACTCCTTGACCACACAACTAGAAATGCCTGACACAAACTTACTCATCTTAGATTTGTTATCTACTACTACATGAGGGGCATATCTGGCTAACTGAGAAACTTGAGAGAATACTCTTGTACTATCATATTCCCCTACTTCGTATTAATAAACTCTAAAACCTTTACTTCCCATAACTCTAGCGGGAAGAACCCATTTAGAAAAGCAACAACACTCTCCTCATATTTTATGGGCCTTGCATCTGCGCCCCTTTTTGGTTTACACTGTTTGAACAATGAGTGATCCACATCTTGCAACTAAAATGCAGCCAACTTAGCGCTTTCAGCATCAGTCACCCCCATAATATCTGTAACTTTCTGCACCAAATCAAGAAATTCCTAAAGGTTCTCATCTGACTTAGACCCGATAAAAGAGGGAGGGTTCATTTGGGTGAAATCTCAAATCTTGGTAGCAGCAGTATTGGCCACCGGGTTGTCTATAACAACAGCTATACATTTATAATGGGCTTTCACTGAATGAGCAAGGGCGGTGAAAGCTTCTATGAACTCAATGTGGGAGACATATTCATCCAAAGTATTTGGCTGGACGAGCTAGGGTTATGGCTGGTCTCCTATTCCTCTACCCTTAGTCCTCTTTGGAGGCATATTCTATAATTGAAAAAGAAACTTAAATTAGATAGAGATTTTTACTTGAGCTTGTTCTCACTCGCACAACACGATTTCTAAAATAAGGGAAACTTTTTCCTAAAATACCTCATAGCCTCCTATCCATAAGTGTGGCATGCTATACACCCATGCACAAGACTCTACAAAATATGGCATTTAGACTTCCTAGGACTCTATTGAACCTTAGGATCTGATACCAAGTTTATAACGCCCTGATTTTGTAGCCCAAATACTACACGGTCCTCATAAACTCGAAGGACCACAAGCTAACCTATGAATGGTACTTGCTACAATATCTAAATAACAATACTTTAATTATGGGGAAATTAGGCATAATTTTTCCATAAGGTTCAATGCTAAAATAAAAATAAATATCAATACTGAAAATGAAACATCTGTCCATAAACACTCTAGTAAAAAAAGACTCTATTGTCTGAATCATGGAGTTGATGGGACAAGTCCCCAAGTAACTTCGAATACTAAAATAAACTTAAATACTGAAATAAAACCATGCCTCAAACTTTGAGGACTCACCACTAACTTTGTCTACTACAAATCTGAAATGTTACGTATGATCGGGAGCCCATGCGTCTGAACCTATGATATAAAACATCATTGTTCAAAATAAAGGTATGGTCCAGTATTTTAAATATATTGGTATGCTCATTAAATATTTTAGGCTTGACACCCTTAGTCCTTTAGGATAGTATACCAGTGGATCCACATAGCTAGTGTTAGTAGCTGTGGCACAGTACTAACACCCTTCCAATTGGGGTTACAGGTTGGACCCTAATTTACTCCTTGGGTTATATCGATTAGATGATAGATCCCACAGTCTCAGTTTAGAATTCAGTATATTTTAGTTAAGAATTGTATTGACCATAGCATAAAGATATCAATTATTTAGTTCAGATTTCAGTATTTCATTTTGTAGATTATATTCAGAACATACATTATGCTTGGTAATGCTCTCTCAGTATTTACATATTTCATGAATTCTATCTATTACTTAATGTTATTTATCCATTAAGTTATTACCCTTGTACATGAAACCGTGAATATTAGCCTACCTCATTTAGCATGCAAATAGATTCAAAGTACTTATTGCATACTCATTTCTTTCTCTATGATGTATTATATGATATGTTCGGATGCTCAGTTCTTGGATCTCGTATTGGCCTTCCAAATTATTAGTCGTAGCAGTGGTGACTCCTCATATTTCAAGGACATACTATATTTATTTTCATGTTTTTAGTTCAGTAGTTAGTTGAAGTTAGTTGGGGCCTATCCCATCAACTCTTATATAGTGAGTTTTTAGAGGCTATCAGACACTTCAGACAGTCAGTCAATTATTTTACCTTATCAGTTTTAGATAGTCATTTTTAGATAGTTGTTTTCTGTAATGCCCTGAGTTTGTACCCCGGTTGCTACATGGTTCTCATAATCCCGAAGGACTACAAGCTAACCCATGACTGGTACTTGCTATAATAATTGAATAACAATACTATAATTATGTGTAAATTAGGTGAAAACTTGCCATAAGGTTCAATGCTGAAATAAAAACTGAATATCAATAGTGAAACTAAAACATCTATCCGTAAATACTCTACTCTGAAAAGCCTCTACTGTCTGAATCATAGAGATAATGGGAAAAGTCCCCAACTAACTCTGACTACTAATACAACCATTTCCTCGAACTATAAGGACTCACCATTAACTTTGTTTACTAAAAATATGAACCACTATGTTTTATCGGGAGCTTGTATGTTTGAACCTATGATATAAAACATCATAGCACAAAATAAAGGTATGCGTCAGAACTTTGAATGTACTGGTTTGCTAAGTGAGGTAGGAAGAAATGCATTTGTTCATATGCAAGAATAATACTGACTAAATTACATAAATATAACTAAATGAGAGTACATCCATGAATACGTAAACTATAACTAAGATCGGGATAACACTGGATACTAAGTCTGGATACTGATAACTGATACCTGAGTTTTCTAATATTGTATTACTGATAACTGAATGACTGTATTTTATAGTCTTGATTTTATGGAACTATACTGAGTACTGTACTAAGCTGAGTGACTGTGTCTGACAGTCTTGAATCTGTAAAACTAAATAGATTTCTATACTGAGACTGAATCTGAAACTGAGACTGGGGGAGAGGGGTAATTATCTGACCGATATGCCCCTTTCTGAATATATTAGGGTTAAAAGTATAACCCCAGTTAGAAGGGTGTCAATATCATTCCATGGATAGAGACAAGCTATAAGTTAACTCTCTCTGACAAGAAGTTCTTTTGTTAACCCTCACTGGCAGGAAAACTCAGGTGATATGTATCAATCTTTATCTGGCAAAAAGATATCTCAACCTATGCTGACTACATTGTTATGTAATGCAGGGATTGCTACTAAGGATCAAACCCTCTACTAGCAGGAATGCCCCTATCCCTAGGTTCTCTTGGTGTTGGATCCTACTCCGAACTGAATAGACACTTAGCTGATTTCCTAGTTCATACTAGGCTTAACTGAACTATTACTGAGTTTACTAATTTTTTTCCTGAGTCCTGTAATTGACTAAGAGTACTTACTGATTGTGACATGACTGAGATTATTATATACTTGACACTAGCTCTAGTTAAAAAACTAAATTTTTGGGCATTAAATACCCTAATGACTCGATAACATGAAAACTAAAGCATCATATGACCTTGCATAGCATACAAATGCTCACTTGATCATAATGCATCTATAGAGGCATTTTATCAAACACTTGTATGGCAGGAACTAGTATAAATGCTAACATGATAAAGTCTAACTACTACATTCACATGAACAACTCATCAAACACTTGGAAAATATTGTATATGCACTTAGTACTATTCAACACATAAGCATCACAATTTAAAAATCAAGTTCACAATTTCAAGGCTTTAACATGATACTACATACATAATAACTGATTTTTCATAAATATCTCACTTAATCATGGATTAGAAACCCAAATCAATATTATAATTATGAATACAGTTTAATCCAATAATGAAAAATCACGAAATCAATTTACTTAATGTTTAAAGATAGTTTCTTGCACTCTGGGGTGCAAGGAACCCTTGGATGAACACTTCACATACCTTGCTTGAAAAATTCTTGAAGTATGATGGTAAAATCTTAAGCCTTGTATTTGAAATTAAATAACCTAGAATAATCATAAAATCTTAAGCCTTGTATTTGAAATTAAATCACCTAAAGTTTTTGTTCTAGAGCAGATTCTGAAAGAATGAGTGTATGTCGCTAACAGAGGGTTAAATTTCATTTTTTGGAAGGGCTAAATGGTGTGATAAAGGATCTAAACACACCTAAGGATGCGGATTTTTAATGACTGACAACTGAACTATTGACATACAGACTGACGCACCGCGTTGATGGGATCGATGTAATGGCCAGCGTGTAGTATCGAATCTGCATCGGTTCACTGAAATTTTCCACTGGGAGACAACAAAAAATATTAATTGAAGTGATGGATGATACTCCGTGTTGAGATTATGTCGATACACTATTTTTGGTTCCCAAACGTGTGTCAAATGAGGTCTGAAAAATCCAAAACTCATCCGGGAACACATACTGACATTCCTGATCATGAATCAATCTAAAGATCGATACTTTAGGGTCATAAAGTTCACGAAATAGAGTCTCCAATTTATAAAGGGTAAAATAACACTATGTTTTAATACTTATCTAAAAAAATTTAAGTCTTGGAACCCTTAGCAAGCTTAAAAGACTTGATTAAGCTTAGGATTTTTGCGGGGTCTTACATTTTCCCTATTCATGAATCGCAAATGTTTTAGTATTTAAAACCTTATGGAATATTTAGATATTCCACATATGTTATTTTGTTGCTAACATTCAGTGCTTACAATAGGTACCAGCTTATAGGTTAACTTGTTGTCCCTCAGAACTGTAAGCACTGTGTGACGTCCAGAGTACACTTCGGACATTACAGTAGTTCTGTGACATAAGAACTTAGGCAACTACCCAGATAAGTGCTAAGTACTATTCACTTACTTATAAGCTCATTCTATAGGAAATCACTTTAAAATAGCATAAGGGTTATAATGAAAACCAGTTATGCATCTACTTGTTTTAAAATGTAATCAGAACAAATATGTATGGATTGCATATCTTAGATGAGGATCAAAAGATAAATTCTTTCTTAAAAATCTGAATTCATGCTTATCAAAGAATGTTTAAACATCATAATTCTTGACATATCAAGACTTAAACTTAGGGCTTATAACCCTTGCTTAAAAATCCTGTCAAATAATAACAAACTTCATGCTCAATATTAATAATCTTCAAATATTTTAGCAACTCTATTCAAGATAATAAAATTCAATTCTCAATATATATATATAATCAAATCACACGGATGAATATTTGAAAATAACTATGCAATTCAACACATATATCACTTGTAACTTCATAAACTTCAAGCAATGATATTTGGGTGTGAACCCTAAACTACAAAACATGTAAATTCATGTAAATTCTACTTTAAAAACTAGTTTTAGGCACAAGGATGAAATAAGTATCCTTGTTCATAACCCCACATACCTTATTATGCTTGATTTGATGAAAAATCTTAAATTTGAACCCTTTGGAATGTTCTTGAAGGCTTTTCTTGAAGTTCTTGTATTAGGAACCTTCAATTATTAATTTTTCATGAAGAAGAGGTGATGGAATGAATGATATTGAGGATGAATGATTAGGGTTTGTTCTTGAGAGTAAAATAATAGAATGATTTTCCCTTCTTCATCTAAACCAAAAATTCGTACCCCAAATTGTGATTTGAAGCCTCAAATCGATGCGGTATTATCGCGGTCTTACTGCCTCACACAAAAAATGCCATAATTTTCTGCTCGAGTATCGAATTGGGGAAAAATTGGTATCGTTGAAAAACTGACTCAATTATATACAATTTGATGGGTCTTGAGGCTGAAAAAATCAACATACCTAAAAATTTATACACTTTCAAAATTGACCCTTGTAGAATCAAATACCACACTTTGGATGAATCAAAGGATATATGTTTAACTTTGCTCTAACTGATTTCTATGAACATTCTTCACCTACTAAGAACTTTATATGCTAGGACAAAGATCATGACACATGCATTCAAATTATGAATAAAGAACATGATAAATACACCTTCACCATGACGTGCCTAGGCTGACATCGCTATAGTCATCATGACGTGCCACAATCATGGTGACTTCCAATTTTAGAAATATAAACGTGGTCTAAACCTCGTCCAAAAAATCAAAAACTTACCTGAAACACACTAATTACACCCCTAAACATGAATAAACTTAAAAACCATCATCTCAGAGTCTTAAAGGTTAACTTTAAAATCCTCGAATCTAGAGGGTTTTAAAATTGCGAAGTACTCAACACATAGCAAAATTTTTAGGCTTTTAACATCTTATGCAAGAACTAGGATTTGAATTGACCTAAGAAAAGTATAGGGTATTACAATATCTCCCTCTTGGGAAGATTCATCCTCAAATGGGGCTGGTTAGATTAAGAGTATTGTGCTAAGGTAACTGACATCATATACTAAACATGTATGACTTGGAACATGATTACATAATAGAGTCTAAAACATGATATATGAACTGAATATCATGACTAATCTGATTTCTTGAATATATGCACTGACATGAGTATGGTTATAAGGATGAGATAGAAATGAGAGAGTCAAATAATGATTTACCATTACTTTAGGCTGGATCTAATTTTGTGAGGAAAAGATGAGAGGTTTAGGGCATTAAAACATGGGGTATTACAACATCTCCTTATTGAGATTATTTTTCTCCTGACTGATACTAATGTAAGACCCCATAAAAATTCTCTCATAGAATGAACCTTAGGGCATGTCAAGTGAGGCGTAATTCCAGCCTTAAAAGATTTAGAAGTGATTACCTAAGTGATTATTATGTTAACCATATATAATTTCCCTAATTTCGACATTTTATCATATGGGAAATTTGATAAGCTTTCCATTGATATAAGATTTGCCCAAATCGGATACCCAGGTAAGAAATTATGGTTAATTTAAGTCATAGTCATAAAACGGTGTCATTTTAGTGCTTGGCGCATCGCAGAGATGGTCTATTTGACATTTGTTAATTTCCAGTGGAACTTCATGATAGTGGCACATCGCGGAGGACCCCAATTTCCCTATAGTCAATTTCCAGTGGCCTAGCGCGATTGTGATGCATTGCACTGAAGTTCCAGGTCTTAACTAGTTGGACAGCGCGATGGCTCTGCATCGCGGTGACTACCAGATTCCTATTTGTCAATTTTAAGTGAGCCACCGAGATAGTGGCACATCGCGGTGGCCCATAAAATTGGGTTCCCAGTTCAATTTTTCTAGCTTTGTACAGAAGTTTAAAAAGGTCACTTTGGACTTTTTACAAGTCTGTTAAACCACGCAAACACCGAATTGAAGTGACTTACAATAATTCTATGAAGTTTTTCTCAAGTTTTCTCTCAATAAAAACCCTAAGTATCCAAAAACTCTTCCAAGAATCTCAAGAATCCACCATAGATTTTCTAAATTGAGTCAAGATTCAAAGTTCCCAAGTCAAGGGCTTCAAGAACCCTCATTCAAGAGTAAGAATAGAGTTCCAAAAGTGAAATTTTTTAAAAAAAGTTTCTAATGCAAGGTATGTGGGGTTTTGAAAAAGGGGAATCCTTTCACCCTTGAGCCCAAAGGCTTATTTAAACTACAATTCTCTTAAATTTATGAGATTTTACATGAAATTAAATTGAGGGTTTTCACCAATTGTTATTGGTTGCAAGCTTTTGATGTTTCTCATGAATTGAGAGTCTAATGACATGATGTTTACATGTTTTCTAGAGAAATTGTAGATGGGTCTATACCCTATGATTTTAATACTTCAGAAGTTAATAGATGAAATATTTGAGATATTGAAGTATATGAGTATGTTGAGATTTTGAGACAAATTGCTGAAATTTCCAGATTTTTAAATGAGTTATCAATCTATATGCTATCTATTATTCTTTTGATGATTTTTAAATTGAGATTGAATTATTGATTATTAATCCCTACATGAGACTTAAGATTTTATGAACTCTTGTGCTATAAGAACCCATGATTTGAGTATTCCGAGATTATTGAGAAATATTTTGACCTAATGGTCATTGAGTTTTGAAATCCACTCTACTACATGAGATTACCAATTAGATTATTGGGTTCGTGGTGAACCAAGAGATTATTTATAAAAAGTGTATTTTTATGAGATGAGTGCAGATAATCTAAAGAGAGTAGTATTTAGCACCGAGCAGGAAAGTTACTATGATTTCTTACCCCAAAACTAGTGCCACCATAGGTTGGGCCTGAGGCCGAGTTTATGATTATTATTAGGCCTAAGGTCGAGTTGATATTGGTCCTGAGGCTGAGTTTGTCTAGTGATCACTGGACCTAGGTTATACTCCCTGGCAAGAGTATGACTCATCTTCTCAACGTGAGGTCTCTTTCTTAGGAGGACAAAACATTAGACACCATGTATCTTGAATTGTTTATGTCAGTTAAGAGAACCTCCCTAGACATTTAAACTTCGAGATCAGTTACTTCCTAAACTAAAGTATTTTCCATTGAGATAGAATATTTTCCCTTAAAACTAAAGCTTCGAGATAAGATATTTTCCTTTAAAACTAAAATACGTTCCCTTGATATGAGTATTTTTTCGTAAAGCTTGAAATGAGATATTTTTCTAAAGTGAATAAAGTGCCTTCAAGTATGTTCCAAGGTTATATGATTTTGAATTTCATGTATTTCTATTCAAAAGAGTTATGAGTTCTTGAGGATTAAAAAAATGGACATATGCATGAGTTGAAATTATTGCTTAAAGATTCCTTTAGCCTTGACTAATGAGAATAAGAAAAGAGTATAAATTTCAAAGTTAAAAGTATAATGACTCACGAAATTGTGTTATATGTTCCATTTTACATGATTCATGAGCTTCACATTTTATACTTATTCAATCCATGTGAGTCGTTAATTATTACATGCATGATTTGATTAAAGAGTATTGATGTTGTTTTATATAAATGAATGCACCCCCACATACTCAGTACATTCTTAAGTGCTGATCCACATTATATCTCTGTGCTACATTGTCTTATAATATAGGTTTAGGTGATCTGTCCTAACCACATTAGTAATTTCTGAGTACCTCTACTTACATTCCTACAGTGTTAAGTCCTCATTGTTCAAGGACCTATATTCATTCACCTCCATATTTTGAGAGACTGTGTTGTTATTTTTAGTTTATTTTGAGTTAGTTGGGAACCTGTCCCACTAGCTTTATAGTTCATGGATTAGTAGAGTCTTTGTCAGACTAGTTATCAGATTATGGTTGTGTTGAGTTTTTCAGTAATGTGGTTGTTTGCACCGAGCATTTTCTCCATACTTCTCTTCATATGATATGAGGATGCTAGTGTTTGAAATATTTCATCTTGAAATGAGTATTATTAGTAGAAACAAGCTAAAAGCGTTAGCTTGGGGATACTTTTAGCCTTAAGCACTGTGTGACATTCCTGGAGGTGATTTTGGGTCATTACAAACTTGGTATCAGAGCCTAGGGTTTTAAAGGAGTCCTAGGGAGTCTGACAAACCGAATTGAGTAGAGTCTTGATCATCGATGTGTAGCGTGCCACATCAATGAGCAAGAGGCTACAAGATATTTTAGGAAAAATTTGTTTCTTTCTTTTAGATTCCATCGTGCCTGCAGTTGTCCCTCTTATCTAATAATTTATGCTCTTTTATTCCAGTAAAAATGCCTCTCCGAAGAGTGAATGCCCGTAAAAATGATAATGAGCAACCTCAACCCATTGATCCCTTAAATGAGACTGTATCTCATGCTGAGTTTCAACAACCTCTCAGGTGTTAGCCCAAGCAGTCACCGCTAATGTTCAGGCTAATAATCAGGCCGCAGCAAATTAGTAAGGAGGTGATGTAGCTTCTTCTCGGATCCATGATTTTATGCGGATGAATCCACCAAAATTTTATGGGTCCAAGGCAGGTGAAGAACCAAAGTTAAACCTTAAGGAGGTGAGAAATATCACACAGGTGATTTATGTTTTTGAGGAAGAAAGTGTTGAGTTGGTATCTTACAGGTTAAAGTACATACCTTATTACTGGGTTGTATTATGGAGAAAAGGTAGAAATAAGGATGTTGCTCCTATGACTTGGCAGGTGTTTCAAGATGCATTGTTGGACAAGTTCTTTATACTCGAGATGAGGGAAGAAAAGATTAAGGAGCTTATGAAATTGAGGCAGGGCTCCATGACTGTTAAGGAGTACTACTTGAAGTTCAACTAATTGGCCAAGTATGCTTCTGATTTGATTTCTGACACTTGGACTAGTATGAGAAAGTTTGTGAATAATGTTTCTGAGTTGCTACTGAAGGAGTTTAGTACTTCGATGCTGCATAGGGATATGGATTAGGCTAGGTTGATAATACATGCCCAGCAGATAGAAGAGGATAAGATTAGGGAGATAGATCGAGTAAGGGGTAACAAGAGGGATAGATCTGAGCAGCATAAGTATAGCGATCCTAGGTTCCATGAAGGGAACCGACCTCTATTTAAGAGATGTCCTTCTATGCAAGTGCATTTATCAACTAATGCTCCTATACCTAGAAGTAGGAAGGAGTAAGGGGGCATATCCTTTATGTCTAAGTCCCAGAACAGTATTGGTAACAGGCCCCATTATCCTCCTTGTGCTAAGTCTTGTAGGGATAATCCCGGTGAGTGTTTCATAGATCTAACGGGCTATTTTGGTTGTGGCAAGTAGGGCCACAACATTAGAAATTTTCCTCATACTAGACAGGGGAACAGAGATGCCCGACCTCAGGCATAGGATACTAGTGCACCAGCTCTTGTACACTGTCTTGCCCTGGCTCAGGGTGCTTCATCTAGCATGTTGGTGGTCAGCGCCATAACAGATACTATACCTTATCATCCCATCAGGAGCAGGAGGACTCTCCCAATTTTTTTAGTGGTATGCTCTACGTCTTTTGTTTTGATGTTTATGTGTTTTTGGACCCTAGGTCAAGTCTCTCTTATGTTACCCCACTTGTGGCTTTGAAATTCAAAATGAGTTCCGAAAAGATTCCTGAGCCTTTCCTAGTTTCTACACCCATCGGGGAGTCAGTTGTTGCTAAACAAGTGATAGAGATTGTCCTATTATTGTTCTTCATAGAGTCATACTTACTGCTTTGATAGAGTTAGACATCGTGGATTTTGACCTTATTCTGGGTATGGATTGGATTTATTCTTGTTATGCATCTATAGACTGTCATACCCTTGTGGTCAAGTTTCATTTTCCAGATAAACCAGTGTTTGAGTGGTTCGAGAGTTCTGTATCTCCCAAGAGTCATTTTATCTCCTATCTCAAAGCTCGAAAACTAATATCCAAGGGTTGTATCTATCACCTAGTTAGATTCAAAGACACTAAGTTTGAGGCTCTAACTATTTAGTCAGTCCATATTATAAATAAATTTCCAGATAATTTTCTAAAAGATCTCCTAGGGGTACCTCCTGTTAGAGAGATAGAATTTGGGATTGACCTTCTTCCTGATAGCCAGCCTATTTCTCTTTAACCATACCGTATGTCACCTGCTGAGCTTAAGGAGTTGAAAGAGAACCTCAAAGATCTTTTAGACAAAGGTTTCATAAGGCCCACTATTTCTCCTTGGGGCGCACCTGTGTTATTTGTGCAAAAAAAAAGACGGTTCTTTGTGTATGCACATTGTCTATCGTCATCTTAATAAGGTCACAGTAAAAAATAAGTATCCTCTTCCGAGAATTGATGACTTGTTTGATCAGTTGAAAGGTGCAAGTTATTTCTCCAAGATAGACCTTACATTCGGCTATCATCAACTTAAAGTGAGGTAATATGATATTCCAAAAATAGCCTTCCGAACCCTCTATGGTCACTTTGAGTTTCTAGTCATGTCTTTCGGGCTAACCAATGCCCCAGCAACTTTTATAAACCTCATGAACTGAGTATTCAAGAAATATCTCGATATGTTTGTCATTGTTTTCATAGATGACATCTTTCTGTACTCCCGTAATGAGAATGACCATTTCAACCACATTAGAATTGTCTTGCAAACTCTTAGAGGTCCCTAGTTGTTTGCCAAATTCAGTAAGTATAAATTTTGGATAAGGTCTATATCCTTTCTGGGTCATGTTGTTTCAGTCGAAGGTATTAAAGTTGATCCCAAAAGATAAAAGTTGTAAGAAATTGGCCTAGACCTATCTCTCTGTCTGATATTAGAAGTTTCTTGGGTCAAGCGGGCTACTACCATCTTTTTATTAAAGGTTTCTCCTCTATTGCATCTCCCATGATCCGGTTGACCCAAAAAAAAGTTAAGTTCCAGTGGTCAGATTCCTGTGAGAAGAGTTTTTAGGAGTTGAAGACTTGACTTACTTCAGCCCATGTGTTCACTTTGCCTGGTGGTATAGATGATTTTATGGTGTATTATGATGCCTCTAGAATTGGTTTGGGTTGTGTAATGGTGCAAAGAGGTAAGGTTATAGCCTACGCCTCTAGATAGTTAAAGCCGTATGAGAAGAATTACCTAACCTATGATCTTGAATTAGCTGTTGTGGTCTTTTCTTTGAAAATGTGGAGACACTATCTTTATAGTGTTCATGTTGAAGTGTTTACTGATCATAAGATCCTGCAGTATGTGTTTACTCAGAGGGAGTTCAATCTTAGGCAGAAGAGGTGGTTAGAGTTGTTAAAAGACTAACATATGAGTGTGTTGTATCACTCGGGCAAGGCCAACATTATGGCGGATGCCCTTAGCAGATTGTCTATGGGTAGTGTTGCCCATGTAGTGAAAGGTAAGAAAGAGTTAGCTCATGATATGTGTTATTTGGCTAGATTGGGTTTTAGGTTGCTTGATTCAGCAGAGGGAAGTAATTTGGTGCAAAGTAGTTCTGAATCCACTTTAGTGTCGTAAGTAAAGGAGAAGCAGGAAAGAGATCCTAGTTTGGCCAGACTAAAGGAGGCAGTTAAGGACTAAAAGGTAGAGCTTTTCTCACAATGGGGAGAAGGCGTGTTGAGTTTGCAGGGTCGATTATGTGTTCTATGTGTTGGTGATCTGAGGTGGAGGATTATGGATAAAGCGCATGGCGTGCAGTAACCCATACATCCCCGCAAAAATTCTCTCATAGAATGAGCCTTAGGGCGTACCAAGTGAGGCATGATTTCGTCCCAAAAAGATTGAGAAGTTACTTCCTAAGTGAGTATCGTGTTAACCATACATAATTTCCTTAATTTTACCTTTTAATCACATGAGAAATTTTATAAGATTTCCTTCGATCTAAGATTCACCCAAATTCGATACACGGGTAAGAAGTTATGGCTAATTTAAGTCCTAGTAGTAAAATAGCGTCAGTTTAGTGCTTGGCGTGTCGGGAGAGGGTCTATTTGAAAATTGTCAATTTCTAGTGGAACTCCGCGATAGTGGCGCATCACGGAGGACCCTAATTTCCCAATAGTCAATTTCTAGTGTCCTAGCATGATTGTGATGCGTCGCACTAAAGTTCCCGATCCCAACCAGTAGGACAATGTGATGGCTCCATGTCGCGGCGACTACCAGATTCCCATTTGTCAATTTTCACTGAGCCACTATGATAGTGGTGCATCGCGATGGCCCATAAAATCGGGTTCCCAATTCAATTTTTCCAACTTTGTACAAAATTTAAAAAGGGCACTTGTGACTTTTTCCAAGCCACTTAAACCCTGCGAACACCAAATTGAAGTCATTTACAAGTATTCTACGAAGTTGTTCTCAAGTTTTCTCTCAACAAAAACCCTAAGTATCCAAAACCTCTTCCAAGAATCTCAAGAATCCACCATAGATTTTCTAAATTGAGTCAAAATTTAAGGTTCCCAAGTTAAGGGCTTCAAGAACCCTCATTCAAGAGTACGAATAGATTTCCAAAAGCTAGAGTTCATCCAAATCTTCTAATTCAAGGTATGTGGGGTTTTGAACAAGGGTAATCCTTTCACCCTTGTGCCCTAAGAATTATTTAAACTTCAATTCTCTGCAATTTATGAGATTTTACATGAAATTGAATTAGGAGTTTTCACCCATTATTATTGGTTCCAAGCTTTTGATGTTTCCCTTGAATTGAGAGTCTAATGGCATGATTTTTACATGTTTTCTTGAGAAATTACAGCTGGGCATATACCCCATGATTTTTATCCTGGAGAAGTTAATAGTTGAAATGTTTGAGATATTGAAGTATATGAGTATGTTAAGATTTTCAGACAAATTGCTGAAATTTCCAGATTTCTACATGAGTTATGAATCTATATGCTATCTATTATGCTTTTGATGAGTTTTAACATGAGATTTAATTATGGGTTATTAAGCCCTACTTGAGACTTGATATTTTATGAACTCTTGTGCTCTAAGCACCTATGATTTGAGTATTCTGAGATTATTAAAAAATGTTTTGACCTAATGGTCATTGAGTTTTTAAATCCACTCTACTACATGAGATTACTGATAAGATTATTGGGTTCGTGGTGAAATATGAGATTATTTCTAAAAGTGGATTTTTATGAGATGAGCACAGATAATCTAAAGAGAGTAGTATTTAGCATCGATCGGGTAAGTTACTACAATTTCTTACTGCAAAACTACGCTCCACCATAGGTTGGGCCTGAGGCCAAGTTTATGATTATTATTAGGCCTAAGGCCGAGTTGATATTGGGCCTGAGGCTGAGTTTGTCTAGTGATCACTGGACCTAGGTTATACTCCCTGGCAAGAGTATGACTCCTCTCCCCAACGTGAGGTCTCTTCCTTAGGAGGACAAAACATTGGACTCCATGTAGCTTGCATGGTTTATGTCGGTTAAGAGAACCTCCCTTGACATTTAAACTTCGAGATCAGTTACTCCCTAAACTAAAGTATTTTCCATTGAGATAGAATATTTTTCCTTAACACTAAATCTTTAAGATAAGATATTTTCCTTTACAACTAAAATACTTTCCCTTGATATGAGTATTTTTCCCTAAAGCTTGAAATGAGATATTTTTCTAAAGTGAATGAAATGCCTTCAAGTATGTTCCAAGGTTATATGATTCCGAATTTCAAGTATTTCTGTTCAAAAGAGTTATGAGTTCTTGAGAATTAAAGAAGTTTTACTCACCATGAGACATATGCATGAGTTGAAAGTATTGCTTAAAGTTTCCTTTAGCCTTGTATAATGAGAATAAGAGAAGAGTACAAATTTCGAAGCTGAAAGTATAATGACTCACGAGATTGTGTTACATGTTCCATTTTATATGATTCATAAGCTTCACATTTTATACTTATTCAAGCCATGTGAGTCATTACTTATTACATGCATGATTTGATTAAAGAGTATTGATGTTGTTTTATACAAATGCATGCAAACCCACATACTCAGTACATTCTTAAGTGTTAATCTACATATACGTCTATTTGCTACATTTTCTTATAATGTAGGTTCAGGTGCTTAGTCCCAACCTCGTCTGTGATTTCCAAGTACCTCTATCTACATTCCTACAGTGGTGAGTCCTCATCGTCTGAGGACCGATATTCAGATATCTCCATATTTTAAGAGACTATATTGTTATTTCCAGTTTATTTCGAGTAAGTTGGGAACCTATCCCAACGGCTCTCTATTTCATGGATTACTAGAGGCTTTGTCAGACTAGTTATCAGATTGTGGTTGTGTTGAGGTTTCTAGTATTGTGGTCATTTGGACCGAGCATTTTCTCCGTACTTCCTTTCATATGATATGACGATGCTACTGTTTGAATTATTTCATCTTGAAATAAGTGTTATTAGTAGAAACAGACTCAAAGGGTTAGCTTAGGGCTACTTGTAGCCTTAAGCACCGTGTGACGTCCCGGGAGATGATTTCAGGTCACTACAACTGATTTGGCTTAAATAATAAGGAAAGACTAAGATGATACACTAGACACTTATGGGCTTAATCATGACTCAATATCTGAATCTGAAAGTGATGCATGATGCATTAACAAAGCTGAATTCGCAAATTAATTGAAGCAAACAAATTACTTCTTGGACTGTCCTTACTCACGAAACTCTTGGTAGTAAGACCAAAGAAAAATTTGGAAATCTATAGGAGCTTATCTGCTTGATTGTCAAACTATATCGCAGGCTCTATGGACCTGACTATACTTATCGCCTATACTCAAATGGAGTATTTCTCCAAAACTTTTATTAGAAATTTTAATAATATTACGGAGCAAAGTATTTTGGGCATGATCTGAACAAAACATTTCACTAAGGAAACATAAAATTAATACAACTCTATAGCATGGAACATAAACATATGAATCATAAGGTAGGATAGAATTACTAGGCCTTAGGCAATGCAACTTCTTACTTTTAATCTTAGCAACATTTCTCAAATTCTCTCTCAACTATACTATTCCCCTTAAATACCATACCCATTTGATTACGCTTTCAATTCTCACATGGACATTGATAAATCCATCTACTAATGTCTAAACTGAACTAAATTCTCTTGATATGTTCATGCCTATCTCGAAATTACAACATACAACATGCTATGCCACAATACTAGTCTAAACCACATGATTCAATTATCTATGTCTCTTCCAGAGCTCACACCTGTAATGCCCCAAAAATTTATCCCGAGATGTCACAGGGTGCTTAGGACCACAAGTGATCCCAAGCTAACCCTTATACTAGCATACTCATGAGAAACTGATTAAAACACATAAATATGAAAAAAAATATGGAAATTAAATCTTTCCTAAACTTGGTCAATGCAAAACTACATTAAGATAAATATAAATTTTCTTCTACAAAACAAAATTGAAACTGAATATATCAACTATACTGACTGTCTATGAAGCCTCTACTAATACTTACTATAGATATTGAGGAAGCGATCCCAACTATCACTAAACAATACATATGATTATGAAAAAATAGAATAAAAGTAATCTAACTGAAGTCCCCGAAGTAGGACTCATCTTCTTGCTAGCTGGAATCTGCAACTGTCTGAGTCTGTACCTACATTATGAGACAATGCATCACATAGACATATATGTGGATCAGTACATTGAGGATGTACTGAGTATATAGAGGTGAAATACATAAGTAAAACATATATCAATCATCATAATTTGTAAAACAATGCATGCTAAATGTAAATGACTCACATTAGCTTGAGTAATCTGAAATCTAAAAGTCTAATCATGAATAATAAAACATGTAATATAAAACTTGTGAGCCATTACACTTAGTTTTGAAATCTATATTCTATTCTTATTCTCAAATCATATAGGCTAAGTAATAAGGTCTTGCCTTTTATGTCTTAAAACTAAAAGTTGTAGTTCTGTAACTAAAATCTCAATTAAAATAATATATGAGGAAGTTTGTGATCCTTTACGATTAGTTTCTAAAATCTTTAGAAAGATACTTTTAACAGCTTTTTTTAACTAGCAGGGAGGTTTTCTTAATCGACATAAACCATGCAAGCTACATGGAGTCCCACATCTCGCCTTCCTAAATGGAGGACAAACCTTACATTGGGGAAGAGGTGTCATACTCTTGCCAGAGAGTATAACCTCAGTTTAAATGATCATTATTCTGCCTCTATGGGCACTTTAATCTCAATCCTACGGTGGCACATAGTTCTGGGGTACAAGACCTTGGAATCATACCCAACTCGGTGCTAAATACTACTCCCTTTTTATTTGTCTTGCTGATCTCATTGGAAATCCATTTTGAAAATAATCTCATGGTTTATAATGAAAACCAAACTCATATCTGTACTCTGAAATTAAACTCGGAAAAATGGATTCCAAAACTTAACTGAGGATCCCAAGATCATATACTGTTTATACGACTAAAAGCATGCAAATCTCAGGGTTTTTAAAAGCACTAGTTCTTGAAATATCAATAATCAAATTAGGGTCTAATAACCCATGTTTGAAACTCATATAACTTCATAGTAAATCATCATGATCAATAGACTTCTTGAAAATTCTTCAACCATATCAAAATACAAAATTCAAGAATCACAATGTATGCTTAAACTTAATTGAAAATCTGAAATCAACATCTCATAACATAATCATGGTATTCAAAATCATAAAGAAGCATTCTTTAACTCAAAACAATTTTTTCTTTAAAATCATGTCATAATCAAAATCATTAATGAGAAACTTTAGTTATAAACCCAATCTCAAAACATAAGAAATTTTCATAAAAGTATAAGTTGGGCACAAGGACGATAGGATTGTCCTTGTCGAAAACCCCAAATACCTTAATGACGACAAAATTGTGAAAAGATTGAACCTTTAAGCTTGATTTAAAGAATCTTTTTAGAGAACTTTAAATTTGGAGCTTAACTTCTTGATTCGTGAGAGATGACACTTGAATTTTGTTCTTGGGAATAGGGGAATAGTTTTTATTTGTTTACTGACTTCTTAGGGTTAAGAGAGAGGAGTTTATGTGATTAGTATATCATAAAAATGTTTAGAAGTGATTATGGATGGTTTAGGGGTGTGAAACCATGATCTAGGTTAAAAAGGAGTGTTTTTGGAACTTGGCAATGAATTAGGCGGCGCCCAATCAATGGCCTAAGTTCAGGTGGGCGATGCCTTGTCAATTTGCTAAGTTTGGTTGGGCGGCGCCTAACCAATCGCATATCCTTACTGCCTTTAACAAAAATAGGCATAAGTTTTTGCTCGGGTATTAGATTAAGGAAAAACTGGTATAGTTGGAAAGGTAATTCAATTATCTACAATTTTATGGGTCTTTATATGAAAAATTCTACTTACATCAAAAGTTATAAACTTTCAAAGTTGACCCTTGTAGAATCAAACACCAAATTTTGGACGAATCTAAGGTTCTTAGCTCAACTTTATTCTAAGTGATTCCTATGAACATTTTTCACCAACTAGGCACTTCACACAATAGGATAATTAACATGAAACTTATATTTACATGGGAATCATTTATATTAGGGCTTATATGAGTAAAAACAAGGGTTATAATTCTAGCAAAAAAATATGGGGTGTTACATTATCTCCCTCTTGGAATCATTCATCCTAAAATGATGGGTTGGAACTTATTGAAAAATTAAAATATGGAATAATGTGTCTGCTAATGAAGGATATAGATTAGGTAAAACTTTAAAAATTCTATCATGAAACTGAATTCTGAGCTAACTTGACTTTACTGACTCTCAGGAACTGATTCATGCTTGGAGTGTAGAACTCACTTAAGATTTCCATGATACAATCATTAATATAGAACTGCAAAGTGATATATTATTAAGGAATGAATCATGAGACAAGGAGACTAAAATCATACAATGGGTATTACACTGTTTGAGCTGGATTACTTGGAAAACTAACGTCATTCACTAAACAGTTATGAACCAAACCATGACTAAATATTTGAATCTGAAACTGATTTCTGATGCACGAACTAAGCTGAATTTGTAAATTGGATGAATGCAAATATTTTACCTCATGGAATAGCCATACTCATGAAACTCTGGATAGTAAGACTAGATGGAAAAATTAGAAATATATAGGATCTTTTCTATTTGATTGTTAAACTAGATTGCAGGCGATATGCACAAAATCATACTGACTGTTCATACCTTAATGAAGTATTCCTTCAACACTCTCCTATGAAATTCTAATAATATCATGGAGCAAAGAATTTTGGGCATGATCTGAGCAAGGCATCTGACTTAGGAATCACAACATTGATGTAACTCTATATCTTGGAACATGGCCATATAAGTCATATGCTAGGATAGAATCACTAGGCCTTAGGCAATACAACTTCTTACTTTCAAGCTTATAAACACTTCTCAAATACTCCCTCAACTATACTATTTCCCTTAAATACCATACGCATTTGATTCAATTTATTATTCTCACATGGGCATTCATAAATACATCTACTAATGTCCAAACTGAACTAAATCCTCACACCATGATTAAGCATAACTCAAAATTAGAAGGTACAACACGCTACACCATAATACTAATCGAAACCATATGATTCAATCTACTATATCTTTTTAGAGCTTACACCCTAAGCATAACATGCCTTATCACTTTAATGACTAACTCTAAACTCTTACTATAGATTGACTAGAGCATATTTCATTTCTCCACTTATATCCCAACATGACATTCAAGTCTATCATTATAAATACAACCACATATAAACTTCCAGGAAAATACCCACAAGGCATACTTCTCATATTCTCTAAATATCTATCAACAACAACTTTCTTGTACTATTCTTAAGACGATACATATCAAATTTCAACTAACCACAACATGTATCAAAGACTTGGCCTCAATCTTACTTCACACTTATAGACTTTGCTAAAACGGGAATACAATGTTCTTTTATCAATAAGAAATATTTACTCTCTCTAATCTAGACAACTATTCATAATCACTATCTTAATGTAGGAAGAGGTCACTGAAGGTTTAAGACATAAGGAATAGAAGCATGACAGAATACTATACATTACTTTGACACTTAACTGAGGCTGGAGGAATAGATCGTCAAAGGTATAGATTCGTTAAAGAGATCTAAACTGAGGGCATACATGATATAAATTGGATTTCACCAGGATCGTGAGTTTTTGAGAACTAATTATACTCTAAAACATGAGTTCCTACCTATCATGAGTGGTTCAACATAAAATTGGAGTTCATAGATTTTTGAGGAATCACTCGAATCATAGACTGAAGATGTTACTTACTAGAAACTGAGAATGGACTTGAGTACATATGAAGTGTATAAGTATTGGCCTTTGGCATGGATCTATCACACATGGTATGAATCTGATATGATAATGATCGAAATCCAAGGAATACTCTAGAGGAAGAAAGGATAATTATCTCATTGCAACTCTTGTTGACATATAACACAATCTAATTCTCAAAACTTGATTTGTTTCTTCACTCTACCATCTCCCCCTTAGACAACATTTGATATTCTCAGTCTATGGAACCCTTTACAAACTCTAGTCTAAACTACAATCCCTTTAATCTAGAGTCTAGGGTATAACAATACTTATAAATAATAAACTTACACTGAAAGACTACACCTGAAAGTGTAAAACCCATTACTAATACCTCACTCTAAGATACAACTCTATATTTCTATGTCTCCAATAGTCATCATCTAATAACTTGAACACTTACTAACTTAGAATCTTCAGGAGTATCACCATATCATGAGTTCACACCAACTAGTTCTTCAACTCTACTTTCTATTAGCTCAATCTTCAAAGATTCAAACTTAGATCCTAACACTTGACGTGGATATTCCCAACATTTTAACAAACTATACTAACTTCATTCCTGAATACCCCCTTGATACATACTATTCCTAACATTCTAGCATTAATAGTCATCATCATAGACTTATGCTCTATTAACTAGACAAACATACCTGCCTCACTAAACACATAATAATAACTTACCAAGATCACACTTCTATACTTATATTTTCCCCAAATCATAAGAATCAAAATTTTACTTATATGACTCAACACTTATCTTTCCAAAACTCCCCAACTTAGCTACTAAGAAGACCATGTACTATATACTAACCTTCTTTCACTTAACAAACTCTACGGTACTATTAATCACGCACAACACTTAATAAACTTCAAAAATAATGCAGCCCCATAACACCTTGGGCACGCATCTGCATCATGCTAAATTTTAAATCAGCAAACTTAAATTCTTACATGCATTGTTCAAGCCTACTAGATCAGTTCCACATAACTAATATCACCTGCTAAGCAATCATTATTTCTACTTTTTTTTATCATCCATTGTTCAAACTTAGTGTCTAATGCTAGACATAATTAACAACCCAACCTCACATACTATTCTAACTTGGAAGCTATGAAATAAAGTATCAAGAAACACTAGTCAACTAGAACTTTATGACAACAATAACCAATCATAATCTTATGGCCTATCTTATCATAACCCATTAATACATCCTCCTTATACATATCATTACTATTTACCCTTCTACACATCTATCATATCTCTATAAGTTTAAGCTAAAACTCCTTTTGGTAACCTCAATGGAAGCCTAAATTAACAATACTAAACCACCAAACAGTTCATTAATAATCTATATTTTTCTAACATAATAATTAACATCAATAACTCCTTTGATACTTCAAGAAACCAAAAATTCGCCTTAACTAATAACTCCCTCTCTGTCCTCTACCAGCTAAGACACAAGAACATATCAGCAGAATGCAAACTATATAGCATTCATAAATATATCTCTATACTCTCTATCAATCGTCATTTCCACTTTTCTTGTCACTACTCTTCTTTACCCATACTTCCAACTACAATAAGGTTCTACTATTCATAATACTAAAGTTCATAATATCCCTCGAATGCACACTACATTTAACAATCTAGGTTCATACTATTTCTTCTCATGAGCATTATCAATATTGAAAGGGTTAATGGGCAATCTAAATGCATATCTAATTTTTTCAACTAAACAACTTATAAGGATGAGGGCATAACTTTCAACTTAAGGAACTTAATATACTAGGGAGCTCCTCTCAAGCCACTTTGTGTGACTTCTAGAACTTCTGCTAGAAAATCTGATAGCATTTTGGAACTTGCTAATTATGTTATCTCAAGAATAAGTCATAGATGGGGAAGTATAGATTAACATTTTGAATTTTGGGGAGAGATCTAAAAGCACATCTGACTTGGGCTTAGTGCACTATTTTCATGACCATGAATGAAGTTCTTCAAAGTGTGGAACTTAAAAGCATTGATAAAATACTTTTAATCCTGCGTACAATCCCATAACTATTTGTGGGGAGTGTCTAATAAATCTCTATTTGAAAAGATTTAAGCTTGACTATTTCGATTACCTTAAAAATAAGGCAGAGATGGTCTGAATATAGCAAGATGAGAATTATTATAAGTTTCTTAGAGGACCTTTATATTGCATAATATGAGACTTGAAAGAATGGAAACACTTTCTAAATGCCTAGTAGCCTCTCAAATAAAAGTATAGACGTCTCTGCACCATTTCGCAAGACTCAACAAAAAACGACTTCATATATACCCTAGGACACTTGAACCTTGTGCACTGATATCAAGTTTGTAACACCCCGAAAATTTGTCATGAGATGTCACACCATGCTTAGGACCACAAATGACACCAAGATAACCCTTATACTAGCATAACTCATGAGCAACTATTTAAAACACACAAATCTGAAGAAAATATGAAAATTAAATCTTTTCTGAACTTGATCAATACAAAGCTACATTAAGATGAATACAACTTTTCTTATACAAAATAAAACTAAAACTGAATACATCAACTATACTGACTGTCTATGAAGCCTATACTAATAATGACTATAGATTGCTAGGACGCGACCTCAATTATCACTAATCAATAGATATGATTAAGAAGGTAAATAATATAAGTAATCTAACTGAAGTCCCGGAAATAGGAAGACTCATCTTCTTTCTAGCCAGATCTGCAACTGTCAGATTCTAAATGTGGATACTAAAACTTGTACCTGCATTATGAGATAATGCAACATATAGACATATATATAGATTAGTACTTTGAGGATATACTGAGTATATGGGGGTGAAATTCATATGTAAAACATAGTATTAAACATCATAATTTGTAAAACAATGCATGATAAATGTAAATGACTCACATAAGCTTGAGTAATCTGAAATCTAAAAGTCAAATCATGAATAATAAAACATGTATACTAAAACTTATGAGCCATTAACCTTAGTTCTAAAATTTGTATTTTGTTCTTATTCTCAAAACATATAGGCTATGTGAAAAGAGCTCACCTTTTATGTCTGAAAACTGAAAGCTATAGTTATGTAACTAAAATCTCAGTTAAAATAATATCTGAGCAAGTTTGTGAGCCCTTACGTTTAGTTCCTAAAATATTTAGGAAGATACTTTTAAAAGGTTTTCTTTACGTGTAGGGAGGTTCTCTTTATTGACATAAACAATGCGAGCTACATGGAGTCCCATGTCTCGTCTTTCTAAATGGAAGACAAACTTTATGTTGGGGAAGAGGTGTCATACTCTTGCCAAAGAGTATACCCTCAGCCTAAGTTATCACTATCTCTACCTCTGTGGGCACTTTAATCTCAATCCTATGGTGGCACATAGTTTTGGGGTCCGAGACCTTGGAATCATACCCAACTCGGTGCTAAATACTACTCTATTTTTATTTGTCTCGCTCATCTCATTAGAAATCCATTTTGAAAATAATCTCATGGTTTATAATGAAAGACAAACTCATATATGTACTCTAAAATAAACTCAGAAAAATGGATTCCAAAACTCAACTGAGGATCCAAAGATCATATACTGTTTATACGACTGAAAACATGCAAATCTCAGGATGCTTAAAAGTACCAATTCTTGAAATATCAATACTCAAATTAGGGTCTAATAACCCATGTTTCAAACTCATATAACTTCATCGTAAATCATCATGATTAATAGACTTCTTGAAAATACTTTAACCATATCAAAATACAAAATTCAAGAATCACATTGTATGCTTAAACTCAATAGAAAATCTGAAATCAACATCTCATAACATAATCATGGTTTCAAAATCATAAAGAAGCATTCTTTAACTCAAAACAAACATGGAGTTTTTTCATTAAAATTATATCATACTCAAAATCATCAATGAGATACTTTAGTTATAAACGCAATCTCAAAACATATGAAATTTGCTTATAAATATAAGTTTGGGCACAAGGACGAAAGGATTGTCCTTGTTGAAAACCCCACATACTTTAATGATGAAAAAATTATGAAAAGATTGGGACTTTAAGATTGATTAAAAGATCCTTGTAGAGAACTTTGAATTTGGAGCTTAACTTCTTGATTCTTGAGAGATGGCACTTGGATTTTGTTCTTGGGAAGTGGGGAAGGGTTTTGATTTGTTTACTGACTCTTAGGGTTATTATAGAGGAGTTTATGTGATTAATATATCATAAAAACATTTACAAGTGATTAGGAATAGTTTAGGGATGTGAAATGACTTTAAGACCCTTGATAGATGTAAAAACAGAGTGTTTTTGGCACTTGGCATTGACTTATACGGCGTCCAATCAATCGCCTAAGTTATTTTTGGGGACGCCTTGTCAATTGCTTAAGTTTGGTTGGGTGGCACCTAACCAATAGCATACCCTTACTGCCTCTCATGAAAATAGACATAACTTTTCGCTCGGGCATTGGAGTAAGGCAAAATTGGTATCGTTGGAAAGCTAATTCAATCATCTAAAATTTTATGGGTCTTGAGATGAAGAATTATAAATATATCAAAAGTTATACACTTTCAAAGTTGAACCATTTAGAATTAAACATCAAATTTTGGACGAATCTAAGGTTTTTAGCTCAATTTTGTTCTAAGTGATTCCTATGAACATTCTTCACCTACTAGGCACTTCACACACTAGTATAATATTCATGAAACTTATATTTATGTGGTAATCATTTATATTAGGGCTTATACGCGTAAGAACACCGTTTAGAATTCTAGCGCAAAAATATGGGGTGTTACAACACCCCAAGCATAACATTCCTTACCACTTCGATGACTAAGTTTGAACTCTTACTATGGATTCACTAGTGCATATTGTATTCTTCCACTTACATAATAACATGAAATTCAAGCCTATCATTATAACCACATATGGACTTTAATGTAAACATCCATAAAGGCATACTTCTCATATTCTCTAAAATTCTATCAATAACAACTTTCTTGCACTATGCTTAAGAAGACATACCCATATTTCTCAACTAACCATGACATATACCAATGATTTACCACAATATTCCTCCATCATCTAGCCTTAGATAGAAAAGCATAAATAATATTTCTTAATAAGGATCATCAACTATCTCTCATCTAAACCATTGCTTATCCATTATCATCACCACTATCTTAACATTGGAGGAGGTCACTAAAGGGCTAACACATAAGCACCTGAAGCATGAAAGAATCCTACATATAACTTTAACACTTGACTGAGGCTCTAGGAATAAAATGTCAAAGGTATGGATTCATTAAAGAGATCTAAACTAAGGGCATACATGATATGATGCAAATTACACTAGTATCGTGAGTTTTGAGAACTTGTCATATTATGAAACATGAGTTGATACTTATAATAATCTATTCAACATATGGCTGAAGTTTCATAGACTTTGTAGGGATGACTCGAATCACAGAGTGAAGCTGTTACTTACTAAAAGCTAAGAATAGACTTAAATACGCATGAAGTGTATAAGAATTGGCCTTTGGCATGGATCTATCATGAAAGACATTCTTTTTGTTTGATAAAGACTAAAATCCAACAATTACTCTACAGTAAAAAGGGATCACTATCTCATCACAACTCTAATTGACATGTATCACAATTTAATTTTCAAAACTTGAATTGGTTCTTTACTCTACCATCCCCCTCTTAGAACAAAGCTTACATTCTAAGCTAATAGGTCTACTCCATTTCCTAGAGACTGATCTATATTTTCCTTGCTCTACGGTATATACATGAATGTTCACTCACCCGAATAAACGATATATAGACAATAATAACTTTATTCTTAGACACTCTCTTAGTACATATCTCACTTAACTTCCTTTATCTTCAATAATCATCATCATAGACTTACACTCTATTAAATCGACAACACACCTCCCTCATTAAACACATAATATGAATTATATATCTCAACTTATATTTTTCTCAAACTATAAGAATAAGAACAATACTTAAAAAACTCATCACCAACTATCCATAACTCCTAATATTTTATAGTACTTACACCATGTACAATATTGATAGCCTTCTTCCACTTAACCACTCAAAGGTACTATTAACAACACACAATACTTAATAAATTTCAAAAATAATGCAGCCACATATCACCGTGGGCACACCTATTAATCATACCCACAACATCAAACTTCATTATGAATACATGAACTTAAAATCTTGCATACACTGTTCAAGCCTACCAGATCACTTCCATATAACTAGCTTCACCAACCCAGAAATCATTATTTCCACCTATATGATCATCCATTATTTGAACTTAGTGTCTAGTGATAGTCATGATTAACAACCCAACCTTACATAATATTCTCTCCTGGAAGCTATAAAATATAATATCAAGAAATACTAGCCCACTAGACTATCATAATAACCATAACATTTGATCATAATCTTATAGTCTATCTAATTACAGTTCTTAAGAACATCCCTATTCCACACATGTCTAGTACTTATCCATTCGTATATCTAAATTATACCCCTAGCTCTACAAACCTCGACTAATTTATTAGTTTTTTCTCACAACCACGCGGGGAAACCTACATTAACAATAATCAACTACCAAATATTTTCATTAATAACCTATACTTTTCAAACACAATAATTACCATCAATAACTCCATTTCTACTTCAAGTTAGCAATAATTCACCTTAACTAATAACTCTTTCTCTATCCTTTACCAAGGAACTTGTACCACATTCATTACCTCTAAAGATGACATACAAGGACCTATCACCTTAAAAAAACTCAAAAGCATGCATAAGTTTATCTCTATACTTCCTATCAATAGTCATTCCAACTTTTCTTGCCACTACACTTCTATACTTATACTCCCCACTATAAGAAGATTCTACTACTTATGAATCATAACACCCCATTTTGCAATATCCCATGAATGTAAACTCTATTTAACAATTTAGGTTTATACTATCTCCTCTTATAAGCACTATTAATATTGAAGGAATAATGAGGAATCTAAATGTATATCATATTCTTTCTTCATATAAGAACTCACATGGATGAGGACATAAATTTTGATTTGAGGAACTTATAACATACTAGCGAGCTCCTCTTAAGCCCATTGAATGACTTCTAAAGTTGCTGATAGTAAATATGAGAGCATTATCTTTGGAGAAATTGGAACTTTCTAATCATGTTATCTCAAAAATATAACATAGATAGAGAATTATGAAGTAACACACGAATTGACAAAAGTTTCTGAGAGAAAAATATGGCACATGATATAGAGTATGAAATAAAGGAGACATTTCATAAATGCCTTGAAGCCTCTCAAAGAAAAGTATAGACGCCTCCATACAGGTCTGCAAGACTCTACTTGAATCAAAGGGCTATCACCTGCTGACTAAAGATGCAACTATCTGATTATGATATGCATACTAAAACTTGTACCTACATTATTAAATAATGTAGAACATAGGCCTATATGTGGATCAATAATTTCTGAATGTACTGAGCATGTAGGGGTGAAAGCATAAGTAAAACAATATCTTAATGTTTATATAAACTTGTAAAAGGATGCATGCTAAGTGTAAATGACTCACATTGGCATGAATAATTGAAATTTGAAAATCATAAATCATGATTAATAAAGCATACTGTATAAATCTAGTGAGCCATAACACATAGTTTTAAAAGTTGTACTTTTACTCTTTCTATTGGCGGAATAAGTAGGACTGAAGTTTAGTTTGTTTCCAAATCATGCAAGCTAAGTATAAAAAGGACTAACCTATATATCTATAAACTGAAAGCTGAAATCTCGTATCTAATGTCTTATGTAAAACAATATCTAAAATAAATTGTGAGCCTTTACACTTTGTTTTAAAGAGTTGTTCTGTTATTCTCTCTTAAGACTTAGGGATGTTCTTCTAACCGACATACACTATGTGAGATACGATGGTGTCCAATGTCTAGTTCCCCAAGGGGGAAAAACTCACTTTGGGAAGAGGTGTCATACTCTTTCCAAGGAGTATATCCTGAGATAAGTAATCATAATTTATATCTTCATCCATATAAATTAGGAATAACCTGACCCTATGTTGGCTCGCAGATCTGGGGCATGTGAACTGGGAACCATACCCAATTCAGTGCTAAATACTAATCCCTTACTGATATGCTCATTCTGTAAGAAATCCACTATAAAATAGCATAAGGGTTTATAATAAGAACCAATTATGCATTTACTTGTTTTAAACTATAATCAAAACTAACATGTGTGGATTCCATATCTTAGCTGAGGATCAAAAGAACAATTCTTGCTTAAAAATCTGAATACATGCTTATCAAATAATGCTCAAACATCATCTTTCTTGAAATATCAAAACTTAAACTTAGGGGTTATAACCCATGCTTGAAAATCATGTCAAATCATAACAAAGTTTATGCTCAACATTAATAATCCAAAAATATTTAAACAATTCTAGTCAAGATAATAAAATTCAATTCTCAATATATACAATCAGGTCACATGCATGAATGTGTGAAAATAACTATGTAATTCAGTGCATAAATCACTTGTAACTTTATAAGCTTCAAACAATGACATTTAGGTATGAATCCTAAACTACAAATTATGTAAATTCATGTATATTTAATTTTAAAAACTAGTTTTGGGCACAAGGATAAAAGAATTATCCTTGTTTATGATTTCACATACCTTATTATGCTTGATTTGATGTAAAGGCTTGACTTTGAACCCTTAGGAATATTCTTGAAGGCTTTACTTGAAGTTCATGGATTAGGAACCTTAAATTCTTGATTATTTTCTTTAACAATTAGAGATTGAATGGATGATCTTGAGGAGGAATGATTAAGGTTTGTTCTTCAAATTAAAAATGGGGAATGAGGGTAAATAATGCTCTAATGGATGCTTAATATCATGTTTTTACGACCTGGGTTGAGGTAGGAAAGAACCCATTTCCCCTCCATCATTTAAACAAAAAATACATACCTCAAATTATGATTTAAATGCTCACCGTGATGTGTTATAATTGCGGTGGCTCACTGCCTCACACGAAAAATACCATAACCTTCTGCTCGAGTATTGGATTAATGAGAAAAATTGGTGCCGTTGGAAAGCTGAATTAATTATCAACAATTTGGTGGATCTTGAGCTAAAAAATTCTACATACATCAAAAGCTGTAAAGTTTCAAAATTGACCTTTATAGAATCAAACACCAAACTTTGGACGAATCAAAGGATCTTAGCTCAACTTGGCTCTAAGTGATTTCTATGAATATTCTTCACCTAATAAACACTTCACACACTAGGATAAAGATCATGACACATGCATTAAAATTATGAATCAAGAAAATAACAAATTTACCTTCACAGTACTGCGCTTAGGCTGCCACCATGATGCACCTAGAGTCTTATGTCTGCGAAATTGCGTCGGGTAGAGTCTTGTTTATGGGTTTGTAGCGTGCCACACTTATAAGAAGGAGGCTAATAGGCATTTAGGAATATCTCTCTTTCTTCATGTTCTAGTTCATGCAATAGAGTCAGAATGTTCCTCTTTCATACTCTAATTCGTGCTATGGTGTCGCCCATATGAAAGTAAAAAGTCATCCCAAATTCTTTCCTTACTCTAATGTCCTTAGATATGTCTCATTATTGAGGTGATTAAAGTGCAGAAGTTTAGAATCTAAATGGTATGGTCCTTTCTGATTGAACCATATAAGAGTTAAAATTTGTGCAAGGAATTGAGAAGAGTCCGTTAGTGCTATAATGTATATTGATTTCGATGTAAACCTTGATCCTAATGGAATCATGCTTTTTATCTTGAGATATTAATTGCATTTAGTCCCCTTCAAATTTATGTTACAAATGTCTTGCCTATGGGGGGATGATGTGTAGTAGAATGTTGGAACTGTATTTCCACCCAAATAGTAGTATGCCTTAAAGAGTTGTTGTCATGACCTATTGGTAGTGAAATTAGACCAAGAAGTTGGTGATGTGAAGTCACAAAGTTAGAAGTCAGAGTGAGGGTGACTTTTGCGTAAATGAATATTTTAGTTGAATAACCGATGTTCGAGAATGATATACCCCCCCCCCTTATGGTGATAGACTAATGTGGTAACTAGTAGAAGGTGTGGATGGTATGGTAGTTCGTGGAGGAAGTGTTTGACTCCGATTTTATTTATACAGAGTAAGATGTGTATTCTTAGTTCATTAGATATTGCGTATTAAATTTCTATCTCATGTAATCTTGTCATCAAGGTGTTGTTGAAAAAAATAAAGTCTACTGAAGCCGTGTGGGGATCTTTCAATTCACTAGCATAGTTGACTTGTCATTCATCTCATTTTCTTGTTCAAAATACAAAATCAAAGTCTAATGAAGCCGTGTGAGGCATATTTTGATTCACTAGCAACTTGTCATCCAACTTGTTGTTCTTTTTTTGGCTTAATATATGTATAGCTGAATTTATTTGCATGAGATTGAGTTGGTAAAGAGGTGATTCATCCTTGTATGTTAGTTTAGTAGAAGGTAGAGAAGGAATTGTTAGTTAGGGTGATTTGTTGTTTGCTTGAAGTGTGAAATGGCTATATTAGCAAATAAGTTGTAAGTATAGATTCATGGTTATTTGCGGCATTTGAAGGTAGTCTAAATGTATGCTTGGGTAAGTAAGCGTGATGTGAGAAGCCGTATAAGTAGATAAGATTGTATGGGGTTATAGTATAAGATTAATGTTGATCATGTCTATTATGTGACTTTACCCCTTGACCTTCTTTTCCTTGATAGTTGTAAACTAGTACTTCTTGTGAGACGGTATGTAGTAGATTTTTGAGGTATAGTAGTAATATCATAAAGGTGCTTTGGTCGTGGCTAGTATCTTGATAAAATCAAGTATTTGGGGTAGAATGTCCCAATTTGATGGACTAGTAAATTATGTTGTATTCTTCATGGGTGGTATTTACTGAATAAAACAAGTATGATCTAATGCCTATGATTCCTTACAAAATGTATTTATAGTACCTAAAATTCCCTAAGTTAACAAGGTACAACAATGCAAGCTTTACAATTATCAACTACAAGCTGAAAATCTGAAAATCCTGAACATGCATGCTGAAATTTCTTCACATGCATGCCAACCTTTGTGGACCTTTTTAAAGATGGAAAATTTGGACTTTCATACCAGCCCGTGTGAACTTCCTAAAGTACAATAAATGTTCTGCCATCCTATTTTGACCATCTAGAAGGTGCTGGAACATTGGCAGCAATGCGGGGAATTTATCAAAGCCCCACCAAGCTCGAAAACCCGCATGAATAGTACGAAACATGCCCAAAATGTGAGAAGTTTAATGGGTTGTGACTTTGAGCGTCACAATTTGGTTGTAAAAATAGTGACTTAAGATTAATGATGTATGTTTTGTAAGAATTATGTATAAGGTTGGGTTGTAAATCATGTTTAGCACTACACATTAAGTTTGAACAATTGATGTCCATGAAGATGGATGTGATGATTTCTTGGTTAATAATACTAGTTTTATGGAAGTAATCTAATAGGATTGAATGGTATATGCAAGAGCGTAAGTTTATTTGATTCTTAGTGAAGTATAATGTTGCATATATAATGTAGAAGTATGCCCAAGGTGATCTGAGGTTGAGGTATTTTCTAAGACTATTACACGTTTTGTGTGACGATTGGTACTGTTGAGTTGCTAGGTGGAGAAAGACTAGTTAGATGGTATATGGTGTTCTAAATATCCAAGTTAAGGAGTTTTGATTGATAGTGTTGAGCCTTTTTATATGATCTTGATTATCATAGTAGAGAGATGTAAGTTTGAAGTCGCGATATTGATAGGCTATATCGGAAGTAGTATGATTCATTGAAGGCTTGGTGATATCCATGTTGAGTGCTAGATTCTAAATTTGAGTTTTTAAAGGTTGAACTAATAGAAATAAGAGTTAAACCACTAGAGGGTGTGCACTCCGACTATGGGGATACTTATGAAGACCCAAAGTTAGTAAGTATGCAAGTATTATATGATGACTGCTGGGTCTATAGAATAATAAAGTGTATCTCAGAAGGTAGTATTAACAGTGGGTTTTCCACTTTCAGGTGTATTCATTCGGGTTAAGTGCCATGATATGCATGTATAGTAGTTTTTCAGACCCAGAGTGCAGTGAGTGTACTTCAGTTTAGAGTTTAGTAAGAGATCTCCTAAACTTAATATGATGGCTTGAAGCTAAAGGGGAGATGATAGAGAGAATAATCAAGTCAAGCTTTCAGATTCTAGTCGTGATGTCATGATGATAAAGAACATCAGAAAGTGAGGGTGAGACTCAACCCATTCTTATCTCAGTATTTTTTTTCCAGTTATCCCAATATCTACTCATGCCTTACGTTTTAGTCTAACGATCAAAAATTATGTTCATGCTTATGATAGAGAATCATGTACTCTTCAAGTTCCAAAATGAGAAGTTTCAGTTTATTCAGTAGTCGGAATCCCATTCCATAAGTTATGAACTCCAAATTGAGGTCATGTAGCTCATGACTCATGTACTCACGCTTTATAGTGTGCTTGTTTTAGATAAGACCATAAGTGTGAAGTAAGATCTGGGGCCAAGTTTTTGATATATGTGATTTTTAGTGGAAATTTGTGTGTGTATGTTCTTAGGGTAGCGCGTGGGAGTTATATTAATAGTGGTTCAGAGAATATGTGAAGTTCTTCTTCATGGGTGTTTGCCTTGAAGTTCATATGAGGTTATAAAGATAGGCTTGAATGACATGTTGGGATTTTAGTGAAGGGACGCAATATGCGCTAGTGAATCTATAGTAAGAGTTAAGAATTAGTCATTAATGTGGGAAGGCATGATATGCTTAGGGTGTGAACTTTAAAAAGATATGGAAGATTGAATCATATTGTTTAGACTAGTATCATGGTACGACCTGTTGCATTTTTGTGACTTGGAGTTAGGTTTGATCGCAGTGAAAGAATTTAAGCTACTATATACATTGTAGAAAGAGATATCAATGCCCATATGAGAATTATAAGTTGAATGGAATGAATATGGTATTTAAGGGAAATAGTATAGTTAAGGGAGTATTAAAGAAGTGTGCTAAGCTTGAAAAACAATAAGTGGCATTGTCCAAGATCTTTTGCTCCATAATGCTACTAGAATTTCTTTATACAGAGTGTTGAAGAGATACTCCCATTGAATATAATTTTTTGGTGTATTTTAGTTTACCAGTCAGGCAGACAAGTTACGGTGGTTTTCCACCTTTTCACCCAATCCTTCTATCCGAAGTCTCATGTGTATGACCATCCCAATATATTTCATCCTAAGTTGCGAATTCAATTCAATCAAAGCATCATGTTTCAGATTCAACTAATTAGTCGTGACTCAGTTCATAAGTGTTTAGTGTATAATCTCAAATACATCCAAGTATTTTAGCCCAGTTAGTATAATACCCTGGTACGATCTAAGTCTTGATGCCTCATGATTCGTAGTTACATAAGTTATCACTTCCCAATTCAATATGTATGATTGGATCATGAACACTTCAAGGGAATCCTAAACTCATAGCATGAATCAGCGTCTTGAAGAAAGTAAGGGAAAGTCAACTCAGAATTCAGTTTCATGATAGAAGTTTAAATGTTTCAGACCAGTTATATACTTTCTTAGAAGACACATCATGTCAACGTCATTCTATACCTTTGAGCCTCAACATTTCCAATCCTTCATTCGGGGACGAATGATCCCAAGGGGGAGATAATGTAACACCCTGTAAAAGTCGTGCATGGATTAGCCTTTAATAGAGTGCTCTTAGACTTAAAAACTTGAAAATTTTTCTAAGTGTTTTGAGGACTTAGAGTCATTTTAGCTGGTAATCTTCGGGATACAAATTTTCAACCTTTCCAACCTTCATTTTTAAATTTTCAAGTTGCATTACGATCGGACAAGCTCATAGTACATCTCGTATAAGTTTCAGAATTTTTCGGAATGCATAAGTTTGTGTTTGGATTTCAAAACAGTAGAAAAAGGCATAGCCTGTTGCCCAATTTTCAGCATTTCAGGGTCAACTTCAAACAATCATAACTCTCTGAATATAATGAACTGGGAGAGCTGCTACATATCAAATGAAAAACTTTGGGTTTTCTTTTCAATGCAACTGGTTTCATCCAAATCAAATATTTGAGTAAGGAGTTATACCCATTTTACTTCAGCCTGTCAGTTTGTCAACTGAGGGACAGTTTTGACTTTGTTTGTTTTTTTAGGGGCATTTTAGTCATTTCACCTCACCCAAATTTTATCTATAACACCAGATTTAGCCCCCAATTCATCAAAATATAATCCTTTCTCAAATTTTCTCTCAAGAACACCCCTTAGGGTTTCAAACAAAAATTCCAAATAACTCAAGCTTCAACCGTGGGTTTTGGAAGATAATTAGAGATTTGGAATCCCCACATTGTAGGATTCAAGGATCATCCGTCAATTTCTTAAATAGAAGTATGCGGGGTTTTCTTAAAATCTAATGGCATAGAAAAATCACTTTTTAGAATGGGGTTTTTGAATCTATGTACATATTCATGTATTTAATGTTTTAGCATCATTGTTTTGGTCTTTTGACCTTTCCCAAAGTGATTTGAGAATATGAATATATGAAACCATGTATTTAAGAATGAATTCTTGTTGAGAGCATGATTTTCGGTGAGTTCCCTCTTATTATGAATTTTTCAGATTTCTCATAGCATATAAATTGTTTTGCAATACATCCTTGGAAAGCACTATATGAAATGATTGAACTCTTGCTATGATTTAAAGGTGGTTTTAAATCAATAAAGAGGGAATCTAGCATGAATGTTTAATGTTCATAATGCATGTAATGAAAGAGTGCATGGATTTGCTAAAAGCACTAGACCACCATAGGTTGATGAAGTTTTTGCATGATTTTGACTTGAGTTTTGAAACACGAAATCTTCTATATCAGTTGCATGTTTTTGGTGGTATAAATTATGATTTAAATGAAAGATTTAGATTAATGTATTATGGATCAGAAATCATGACTTGCAAGTCTTAGTATGACGATACCAATTCAGACTAATGCCATATCAGACTCAGACTAATTGACATTTCAGACTATCATGATTTTAGAAATTCAGAATATTACATGTACAGAAAAGGTTAAAAATGGGCATATAGAGATGTTAGGTGGTTCCCTCAAGAGGTCTTGATTTCAAGCAACTCATTGCTTAAAACTGTCGTTTGTCGACCCAGGTATATTATTATACGCTGACTTAAGTGTCGCGTGGCATATCAGATTCAGGAACTCCAACCCTTGCAGCATACTTTGGTTTGAGGCTTCCCCGCCGAGTCAATGGCGGATTCTATATCACCCATGGAATATCATACTTGTAGGGGATACCACCTAACTCATAAATAATACATAGATCAACATTTGAAAGTTACAGACAGCTTATATGTTTTTAGAAAGTGCCTATGTGTTTTCACAAGTATTTTATACGTGATTTGTTGATTAAAATTTCTCTCATCTATTATATATATGTTCAAATACTTTATTTTGGATTGCTTCGCGTGCCAGTACATTTTTGCTGACCCCCTCCTCCTTTCAGGTTTTGAGACACAGTCTAGGGGTCCAGATTAATAGTAGATATTTTAGATCGCAGAGCAGATTGTATAGGGGTGAGCCTTCTATATTCCTGAAGGCCCATTTACTTTCAGATATTTATCTTTAGTCATGTTTTGGTCTACTGGGGGCCTTATCCCAGTTTTCAGACAATTTTGTTTTGTTCATAGTAGAGATTTCGCAGACTGAGTAAGACATTATTATTATCCAGATATATTTTGGATTTCAATTTTTCAGTATTATGATCATATTCAGACTGACAGTGTTTCCGTATTAGATTTCTATTTACGCATTATCTTTTATTATATAAATGTTGTGCATGATTACCAGATAGACATAGGGTGTCCCAAGCCTCACAGTTTGGGAATGCTCATCACGGCCAGGGCCCCAATTCAGGTCATGACAAAAACTATCATCTCGGATTCCGAAAGGTAAACTTAAAATTCATCGAAGTTAGAAGGTCTTAAAATGGCTAAGTCATCAACACATCGCTAACTTTTCAAGACTTTAGCCTCTTATGCAAGCACTAAGACTTGAACTGGACTAAGAAAAGTATGGGGTATTACACCTATTAACCCAACAAAACAATATATATTAGTAGGAGTAGTAGGTCCAGCCTAATTAAGAATAACTTTATCCCTTGTTGGATCAAACATAATACTAGCCTTCAACATTACATGACCAAAAAAATATACTGAGTACAACAAAACTCACACTTGGAGAACTTTACCCACAATTGCTCATTTGTCAACCTCTAAAATACTTCCCTTAAATAGCATATATGCTTAGTAGTTTAGATTTTAGTAGTGGTGAGTTCTTCTTGTTTGGGTACCTAACTTAGTCGCTATTTTCCTTCTTTGTTACAAACTTTGTTCTATGGGTAGGTGGGCCACATCTCTCTATATTGTTTTACTCAAACTTATAGGCTTAATAGACATTAGGTTATGGTTCCTATTAGCACTCCGATCTTAGTATTTTGTTCATTTAATTCTCAATTATAATGTGTTTTTAGAACTTATAAGTTATGCTTTCAGTAAAAGCTTTGACTTAATGTCATTATTTTACTTTAATATGATATGTTAACGATTAGATCGAGATACCTTTTCTAAGAATTACGCCCCATCTAGATTATGGACTCAATTTATGAAATTAATATACTTTATTATTCGTAGATACGTATACAAGTGACATCAAATGCTAGGGATTTTGTCTTATTTTTCACTTCCTATTATGTTTTGTAAAAGAGGTCATTTAAGACTTTTTATATTTTGTGCTTTTATTTTTGCGTTTATTATTTTTTTCATTATTTGATTTGAAAAGGATTGGCTTACCTATCGATGGGTTCCATCACATTCCTAGTTTTGGGTTCATGACAGAAATGACTGTTAGTAGGCTTTGAATCCAAATCACATGCATTCACATTCTTTTACGGTATTGCAACCAGTATCTTTTACAAGGATCTTCAGCTAAATCTTATTATGTACTTATCCTAAGTAGTGGCCTTGAGTTTTTTAAAATTTCTTTTAATTTTTTAGAAGCAACTTATTTTTCAGGGGTTTAAATATTTTTAGAAGCCTCCATGACCCAATATTCCAATACCAAAGGTAATAACATTTTTTTTCTGGAATCTATTTATGAAATTCTAAAGAAGATGGAGCTTATTATGTTCAATTTTGAAGATGTTTGCACTTCTATATTTCATATTTGGTCTCTAGAAAGCTCTTTGACAAAGGACTCTATAAGAATAACAAGGAATCAAAAGAATTTTTATGTTATAATAAGTATCATGCCAGGTCTCTCCCTGATGGATCCTCCCTAAACTTTTTGACTATGGTCGCTTAAATTTTGTACTTGGTCAGATCATTTCCCTTATCAGTTGTAGTAAAAGATGGAATATGCTCATGGGGTGTATCTTTACATCATACTTAGTAACATTCAACATACAAAACCTTTTTGGGATTAGCCTAAATGTTATGCAGGGTTTCTAAGGCAGCTGGACATATTTCATTAAATCAAGTCCATTCAAAAATATAGGTGTCTAACAAGTATAATATATACGATTATGAAAAATATTTTTATCTTCTAACCAAATAATTAATCAATGTAACACCCCGCGAGTACACCTTGAAAGCCACACGGTGCTTACGATCACAAGTGATCATAATCTAACCCATGAGCTGGTACCTACTGAGAGAACTGAATAAACTGATAATAAAATATACACATGTGTGGAAAACAAAGCAATATATGCCATAAGGTTTAAACATTTAAAAAATCTCTGAAAAAATAAGACTAGAAACAGATGTCTAGAAACAATACTATAAAGACTTTCAATAACAACTGATAACTGACTAATTGTCTGAAAGTCTCTAAGGGCCTCTAACTGACTAACTATTGAGTTGATGGGATAAGTCCCCAACTAACTTCGACTAACTACTAAACTAAAATACTGAAATAAACATAATCATTCCTCAGAATATGAGGACTCACCACTGCTACTGCTGCTAATGCACTGAAATATCCATGTGCAGTCGGGAACCTGAGCGACTGAACTTATGATATGACACATCATAGTGCAAGAAATGAGTATGTGGTTAGTACTTTGAATGTACTGGTATTCTAAATGAGGTTAGTCTAATATGCAGGGTCTCATATGCATGAATAATAAAAACTGACTGAATAAATAGCATGACATAACTGATGTATAGTATGCAACGAAACTGTAAAATTTAAGAATATATAACCAAGCATATAACATGGTACTGGGATATTCTGTAAACTGAAATACTAAAATACTAATACTGAACAACTAATAACTATATGGCATAGTCAATCAAGCCTGAAACTAAACTCTGAACTAAATACAGGAGTGAGACTATGAAAGGTATCATCTAACCGACATACCTAATATGAGCTAAATAGGGTCCAACCTGTAACCTTAGTTAGAAGGGTGTTAATATTGTGCGAAGAGTACTAATACTGTCTATGTGAAACCATAGAAATGAAGTCCCAATGGACTAAAGAGTCTTCTTCTGCTGGCAGGTGCTCTAGTGAGATATGTGTCAACCCTCAACTGGTAGGTTAGTATCTCAAACCTACGCTGACTATGTAGTTCTGGAAAGAAGGGACTGCTACTAAGGGTCACACCTTCAACTGGCAGGTGATCCCTAATCACTAGATTTTCTCGGTGCTAAATCCTACTCCTAACTAAACTAACTCGAAATACTGAACTGATCTAAACCCGATAGATAGGATAACTGACTGAACTAATAATACTCATATATGTCTGAAAAACATTCTGAATGTATTAATACTAAGTAAACAACTAAATTTTTTGGTATTCATAACCCCCTGGACTCAATAACAATAACAATAAATCATATGAAAACTTGGAGGACATAATAAGTAGTCATTATTCAAAGCTCATTCTTTTAGGCCTTTTATCAAACACTTGCAATTCATGGTTTAAGCATGGGAATATTTTACCATGTAGTAATATTATGATTTCAATACTAAATAAAAAATTAAGGTATGAAACTATAATACCCCATATTTTTCTAAATTCGAACCAGCTCCTAGTACTCGTATAAAAAGCTCAACACCTAAAAATTTAGCTAAGTGTTGGGGACTTACATTAATTTTTAGTCTCTTAACTTAGACTATTTTTAAAATGACCTTCCCGACCCCGAGACATAATTTTTTTGCTGATTCATATTCAAGGGTGTAAGTATCATGTCTTGGGAAAGTTTCGGATTTTTTGAGCAAGGTTTGGACCACATTTAAATTTGCAAAATAACAGCTCACTGCGATTGTACCGTGTTATGGTGACAATAGCGATGGAGGTTCCACCTCATTGCGGTGAAGAGTAAATCAATAATTGTCAGTTTCCAGTATTCACCGTGATTGCACCACGTTGCGGAGAGTATAGTGTTGAGGGAGTCACAAATTTTCAAGGGAATTTAGCTTTTTTCCCTTCATGCTATTAGGATAAAACACGGGATTTAGGTCCCAAAAATCACCTTTACTTTAGTTTTCATAATTTCCCCCATATTGAAATAATCCTCTCTCTGAACAAAACCCTTTCCCCTTCAAGCCTGAAGATAAAGTCTCATGAAATCCGCCAACATCTTCTAAGAATACTTCGATTAAGGTATGTTAGATGTTCATTCATGGGTTCTTTTCACCCATGGAATCCAAGAACCCAATTTCAAATATAAAGGAACGATTTTTACATTTTTTCATGAATTTTAACCTTGAATTCTCATGAATCTCAATTTCATATAATGTTTACATACAATTATTGTTGTTATTAAACTTTACACTTATTGAAGGGTTTTTGTTTGCTGATTTAAGCCCTAGTTGAATATTTTAGTAGTGAAATCATGCTATTACTACAAGTCATAAAACTATTCCCATGATGAGCTTAAATTAGGAATTGTAAATGTTTGATAAAATGCCTACAAGAAAGGGTTTTGAATAAATACTTACATATTTTGTCCTTAAAGTTTTAGTATGATCTTGCTATTATTGCTATCAAGTCCTGGGGGTTTTCAATACCCAAAATTTATCTTATTACTCTGTCTTCAATATCTACAAAATAATTTTAGAATTGTTATGAGACCTATTATTTTAGTTACTTACCATAAACAGTGAACATTGTTCAGTCCAGCATCTAGTGTCATTCAGTTGGAAGTAGGATTTAGCACCGAGAGAACACAAGGATGGGGGCTCACCTGCCAGTAAAGAGAGTTACCTTTAGTAGCAGTCCCTACATTCCAGACTACGTAGCTATTATAGGCTAGAGATATTAACCTACCAGTTGAGGGTTGACATATATCTCATCAGCGCCCTACCAGTTGAGGGTGACCCTTAGTCCTTCGAGACAACACTTTAGTAGATTCATGTAGCCATATGTTAGTACCTATGGCACCATACTGATACCCTTTCAACTAGGGTTATAGGTTGGAACCCAATCATCTCATTGAGGTATGTCGATTTAATGACAACTCCCACAGTCTCAGTCCAGTATTTCGTTCAGAGTTAAATTTTTATGTTTGCTTTACAATCGCTTATAATTAGGAGTTGTTCAGCATCAATGTTTTTGTATTTAAGCTTATATTCTATCCTAGTATCATGTCATATGCTCGGTTATGCATTTTTATATTTTACAGCTTTCATGTATTCTATATATCAGTTGTTTTATATTATCCATTCAGTGAGTTATTATTAATCTTGGACATGATTGATGCATATCATTCTAACCTTTAGCATACAATTACATTCATAATACTGAACATATACCCTTTTCTTGCACTATGTCTCATATCATAGGTTCGGACACTCAAGTTTCCCAACCGTACTTAGACACTCTAGCGCATCAACATTAGTAGCATTGTTGAGTCCTAATATTTGGAGGATCAATTATGTTGATTTTGGTATCTCAGCTTTCGTAGTTAGTCAAAGCTATTTGGGGACTTGTCCCATCAACTTCATAATCATTCAGTTAAAGGCTTTCAGACACTTTTATATAGTTAGTAAGTTAATAGTTGACATTGACAGTTCTTTTTAGTAATGTTTACATGTAGTTGTTTTAGTATTATGATTCATTATTAACTTAAGTTGTTAAAACCTTATGGAATTTTCTATTTGAATTCTGTACATGTTATTTGTAGTTTTATTCAGTGCTCACGGTAAGTACAAGCATGGGTTAGGTTATGGTCTTTCAGGACTGTAAGCACCGTGCGGCCTCTAGGTGAACTCTTAGGGAATTACAAACTTGGAATTAGAGCCTAAGGTTTTTAAGTGTCCTAGGGAGTCTGAAAGTTGCTTCAAGAAAAGTCTTGTGCATGGGTATGGCACGCCACACTTATGGAGAAGAGGCTACACGATGTTTTAGGAAGAGTTTCCCATTTTTCAATGTTCATGTCATGCAATTGAGAATGAGCTCAATTTAAAATATATTTCTAATCAAATTTCCTTTCCATTTACAAAACATGCCTCCCAAAAAGACTAACAGAAGAAGAAACAAGAATCATTCCATACCTCCATCTGTTCAGGAAGATCTCTTGAATGAGCCTGTCTCTCATGTCAAATTTAGAGTGGCATTCACTACCTTATCTCACTCTGTAGTAGCCAAAAATAATTAGGTGGTTATTGTCCCAGCCATTTAGGTGGCTAATACTGCCACAGCTAGGAATCGGGACTTCACCCGAATGAACCCTCCTCTATTTTTGGGATCCAAGTCTGATGAGGATCTATAGGAGTTCCTTAAAATAGTTCAAAAGGTAACTGATCTTATGGGTGTCACTTCTAGTGAGAGTGCAGAGTTGGGCGCTCACTAGTTGTAGGATGTTGCTCACACCTGGTATAAGAAGTGGAAGCGAGATAAAAGGGCAGATACAACACCTACTAAATAGGAGAAGTTTTCTACAGCTTTTATAGATAGGTTATTTCCCTTAGATTTAAAGAAATCTAAAGTATCAAATTTTATTAAATGAGGTAGGGCAACATGAGTGTAAGGGAATATTCTCTTAAGTTTACTCAGCTAGCTAGGTACGCTCCTCATGTAATAGCTGATAATAGGTCTAGGATGAGCAAGTTTATGTCTGGGGTATCATATATTGTGGTTGAGGAAGATAGGACTGCAATGTTGATCAAAGATATGGAGTTTTCTAGGTTGATGGTTTAAGCTTAGGAGATCGAGGAGGAAAAATCAAAGGAGAGAGAGATAGAGAACAATAGGCCTAAAACAGATAACTTTAATTTTACCCAATTGAGGTCAGAGGGTTGTAAGCATCCTTAATTTTGTTAGAAATCTTTAGCCCCCCAGCTCCGCCTTCGGCTAGCACACCAGTGCCCAAATTCAAAAATAATAATAGGGATAGAGCGTCAGGCTCTAAGTTTCAGGGTAGTGTGAACAGTGTTTAGATGAATCCTCTTTACCAGAAGTGTTGTACAAAACATTAGGGTATTTGTAGAGCTAGGAATGATTTATGTTATAGGTGTAGCAAGCCAGGTTACAGAGTCAGGAATTGTCCAAAGAGTGGACAGGAGGGTCAGTCCATTAGTCCCCCAGCTCAGTCTGATCGCCCCTTGAAGCAGTGTATTATTTCCAGTGCAACCAGTGGGTAGATCACAAATGGACTTATGCTTTTTAGTCTCAGCAGGATCAAGAAAGTTCTACTGATGTGGTTATCCGTCTGTTACAAGTCTTTTATTTACATGTTTATGCTTTTCTAAATCCTGAATCCTGACTTTCTTTTGTAACCACTTATGTAGCTATCAACTTTGGAGCATCCCCAAAACCTAAAAAATCCTTTCTCAGTGTCTAGCACAGTAAGTCTATCATAGCTCGACAGGTATATAGGAACTGCCCGATTATAGTGTCTCAAAAAGTTACATCAGCAAATCTTGTAAAACTAAAAATAATGGATTTTGATGTAATTCTCGACACGGATTAGCTTCATTTATGCTATGCTTCTGTTGATTATAGAAAAAGAATCGTTCATTTTTAATTTCCAAATTAACTAGTCCTTGAATGGAGGGGTAGTACCACAGCACTTAGGGGTCAGCTTATTTCATATCTTAATGCAAGAAAATGATATCCAAGGGATGTGTCCACTATCTTGTGTGAGTCAATGAATCTAGTTCCAAAACTTCTAATCTTGATTCAATATCTGCAGTAGAGGAATTTCTTAATGTGTTTCTTAAAGACCTTCCCGGAGTTCCTCTGAAAGGGAAATTGACTTTGGAATAGACCTTCTTCTAGTTACCCAACGTATCTCTATTCCGTCATACCAAATGGAACCAACAAAACTTAAATAATTAAAAGAACATCTAAAAAACCTCTTAGATAAGAGACTTATTAGACCAATGTTTCCCATGGGGTGCTCCAATACTTTTTGTACGTAAAAAAGACGGTTTTCTTAGAAAGTGCATTGATTACCACCATTGAACAAAGTCACCATCAGGAATAAATATCCACTCCCCAAAATTGATAACTTTTTCGACTAACTTCAGGGTTCCAATTACTTTTCTAAAATACATTTCAAGTGTGGCTATCATCAGCTCAAAGTCAGAGAATGTGACATTCTAAAAATAGCTTTTAAAACTTGGTATGGTCATTTAGAATTCCTAGTCATGTCTTTTGGTCTTACAAATGATCCCATAGCTTTTATAGACTTGATGAATAGAATTTTCAAGAACAGGTTCATCATAGTATTCATTGATGATATTCTTGTTTATTCCTCTAATGAAAATGATCATGCAGACCACCTCAGAATAGTATTAAAGACTCTTAGAGCTCATCAGTTATTTTCAAAGTTTAGTAAGTGCAAATTTTGGATAAGATCAGTATCCTTACTTGGCCATATTATTTCTTGTAATGGCATTAAAGTTGATCCTCAGAAGACTAAAGTTGTGAGAAACTTGCCTAGACCCATCTCTTCATCAAATATCATGAGTTTATTAGGTTTGGATGACTATTACCAATGGTTTGTTGAAGGTTTTTTGTCTGTTGCGTCCCCCATATCCCGATTGACTCAAAAGAAACTTAAGTTTTAGTGGTCAGATTCTTGGAAGAAGAGTTTTCAAGGTTTCAACACTTGACCCACCATAGCCAGTTTTGATGCTACTAGATGGTTCAGACGAGTTTATTGCGTATTGTGATGCTTCCAGAGTTAGCTTGGGGTTTGTTTTGATGCAGAAAGGTTGGGTAACAACGTATTCCTCTAGACAGCTTAAACCCCATGAGAAGAATTATCCTACCCATGATCTTGAATTAGCATTTATTTTTTTTGCCTTAAAAATTTGGAGGAATTATCTGTATGGGGTGCATGTTGCTATGTTCACAGACCATAAGAGTTTGCAGTATGTGTTTTCACAATGAGATCTAAATCTTCATCAAAGAAGATAGTTAGAATTGTTAAAGGATTATGATATGAGTCTTTTGTATTATTTGGTAAAGGCCAATGTAGTGGCAGATGCTCTTAGTAGATTGTCTATGGGTAGTATGGCTCATGTTGAAAATGATAAGAAGCAGTTGATTCAGTAGGTTCATCAATTGGCTATATTAGGCATTTGTTTATAGTTAAGAATCTTCTTTGGTTGCCGAAATAAAAGAAAAGAAAGATAGGGACCCCCGACTAGTTAAGTTGAAATAGATAGTCAGAGATCAGAAAGTAAAGGTTTTCTACCAAGGGAGAGATGATATGTTGCATTGCCAGGGTAGACTATGCATGACGTGTGTAGAAGATTTAAGACAGGCGATTCTTGCTAAAGCATATGGTGTGCATTACTCTGTTCATCCAGGGCCACTAAGATGTACTTTTATATGCGAGAAACCTATTAGTCGAGTGGTATGTAAAGGGATATTACAGAGTATTTAGTCAAGTATGCTAATTATTCATAGGTTAAGGATGAGAATCAAAAGCCTAGTGACACTATACAGGAGTTAAGAATTCCTACTTTTAAGTGGGAAGAGGTGAACATAGACGTTGTGATGTTTTTGCCCCGTACTCGTCATCAACATGATTTGATTTGGTTCATTGTGGATAGGATGACCAAATCAGCCCATTTCTTGCCAGTCCATACTTTTTATTTAGTTGAGGACTATGCCAATCTATATATTAGAGAGTTTGTTAGATTGCAAGGAGTCCGATTGTCCATTATTTCAGATAGACGTACTAAGTTTACCTCTCATTTTTAGAAAGCATTTTAGAAGCATCTTGGTACACAAGTTCATCTCTGTACAACCATTCACCCTTAGATAGATGGTCAGGTAGAGAGGACCATTCATACCTTAGAGAAAATGTTGAGGGCATGTGTTATCGATTTTAAGGGAAGTTGGGATAATTATTTGTCATAAATTTAGTTTGCCTACAATAACAACTATTATTCCAGTATCTAGATGGCTCCATTTGAGGCTCTATATGGGAGGAGATGTATATATCTAATTGGTTGGTTTGAGGTAGGTGAGACTAATTTTATAGGGCCTGAGTTAGTATATGATGCATTGAAGAAAGTTTAGTTGATCAGAGAGATGCTTAAGACCACCTAAAGCTGACAGAAATCTTATGCAGATGTGAGAAAAGATCTTGAATTTGAGATTTGTGTTTTGTTTATGTGAAAATCTCCCCCATGAAGGGTGTGAAGAGATTTGGAAAAAAGGGGAAGCTCAATCCCCGATATGTAGGCCCTTTTTGGATCTTGAGTCATTTTGGAAAAGTGGGTTATGAGCTTGAAGTTTCTAACAGATTTGACATCCATGCACCCTGTGTTCCATGTTTCTTTATTAAAGAAGTGTATTGGAAATCCACCTGTTGTTCTTCCCTTAGAGAGTTTAGATATTCAAAATTGTCTTTCCTATGAAGAACTCCCAATTGAAGTCTTAGATCGCCATATTCACAAACTAAGGAACAATGAAGTTCCCTTGGTCAAAGTCCGTTGGAGAAATCAGTCTGTTAAGGAAGCTACTTCGGAAGTACAAAAAGACATGCGTACCAAGTACCTTCACCTTTTCAGTAAAAACTCAGAATCAGCTCAAGGTAATGGTTTTTCTCAAATTATTTGTTTTCTATTCTAAATTCCAGCCTTGTAATTAGTTTCATGCCATCACATGCATTCATGAATCAGTTCAGTTGGTCATCATATTTGAGACTCAGTCATGTAATCATGTTATTAGTTGTGCATAATCAGCTTGTAATTTCAGTACCTTTGTGTTTCGAGCTTAACCAGTCTCATTCGAGGATGAATGTTTCCCAAGGGGGGGATATTGTAATACCCAATACTTTTCTAAGTTTTGACCATCTCTTAGTACACGTATAAAAGGCCCATCACCTAAAAATTTAGATAAGTGTTGGGGACTTATCTTAAGTTTTAGTCTCTTAACTTTGACGGTTTTTAAAATGACATTCACGACCTCGATACATAATTTTTTGAGTTGATTCATGTTCAGAGGTGTAAGTATCAGTCTTGGGTAAGTTTGAGATTTTTTGGATAAGGTTTGGACCACGTTTGTATTTCCAACACAGTATCTCACTGCGATTGGACCATGTTGCAGTGACTATATTGATGGAGGCTTCACCGTATTATGGTAAAGAGCAAATTGACAATTGTCAACTTCTAGTGACTCGCCATGATTGCACCACATTGCGGTGAGTATAGCATTGAAGGAGTCAACTGTAATACCCCAAACTTTCTTTAAGTCAAATCTAGTCTCCAGAAGAGTTAGTGATGACTTCTTAAATGATTAATGTTTAAATCAGATAGAATTACTTCAATTTTGACTTTTTATCATGTGGTAAATTGAATTATCTTTCCAACGATACTAATTTAGTCCAAAAGTTATGGAAGTTTTATAGAGAACTATTGGAACTGCACAAAAGTGACGGTCATGCTGACGGACCGTCGAGCTAGCGATGGGCCGTCGCCCAAGATATCGCGACTAATACAGTGAACCCTACTTCTGGTCAAGTGCGATGGTCAGGACCAATGGGCCATTGACCTAGTGATGAGATATCACCCTAACGGTCGCAGACGAGGCATAAAGTTCAGGTTCTGGCCAAGTGCAACGGTCAGGACCGACAGAACATCGAGCCAGTGACAGACCGTCGCCACTTTCGATCAATGATTTTAAGCCATTTTTAAAATGTTATTTGGTTTTTTTTTCATTCATTTTAACCCCCAATTATACCAGACCAGAGCTCATAATTTCATTATTCATCTATAACACCAAATTAGGGTCTCTCTCGAAGATCAATCCCAAAGAACAAGAAAACCTAGGCGTTTAATTCCAAGTCAAGAATTTAAGTTTTCCTCCACCAATCTTCAAGAAATTATCCACCTAGGTATGTCAAGTGTTAATTCATGGGTTATTTTCACCCATAAATCTCAAGAAACCCTATTTGAAATATAAACTTTGGATTCCATGATATGAATTGAATTCTATCCATATTTATGTTGTTGTTTGATTTCCAAGTTGAAGTCTTTAATGACTATAATGAAAATATGTTAGCATGTGGTTGAAGTTATTGCATTGCAAGTGTATAATGTTGCCATGATGTATTATTTCAATATTCATGCCTACACCTAAAGATATGCATGCAAGGTGTTTGATAAAATGCCTAAGAGAATAGGAATCATGCCTTATGACTCATTTGTGACCAAAATTGATGAATCCATGTTTCTCCCTTACGTTCGATATGACTCCCACGTTATTATTATACTTTGTAATGGATTGATGTAATGCTCTTGACATTAGGCTTATAAAATTATGATATGTTTACATGTATTCCTGTTCATGTGTAAGATTATAGCAGGTGAATACTTCAAGAAAATCCCCAATGATTGTACTTTGAATTATGGACTATGGTCATGTGTCAAGAAGTATCATATCCTATCAGTTTCATGCTATCGAGTCCTAGGGGTACTTGTACCCGACATTTTAGCTCTGTGCCTAGAGCTAGTGTTAGTTTTCAAGATACTCTCAGTCACACCATGTTCAGTACAATTCAGTTAGTCTCATGACTCAGGAAAACTCAGTAATCTCACTCAGTTATTAGATCTCAGTAATATTTCATCAGTAAATGGAACTTAGTAAATCCAGTCAGTTCAGTATAATTAATTTATTGTCTAACTAGATGGGAGTAGGATTCAACACTGAGTGAGCCCAAGGATAGGAAATCACCTGCGAGTAGAGGGTGTGATTCTTAGAAGCAATCCATGTGCTCCAGAACTACGTAGCCAATGTAGGTTGAGACATTTAACCTGTTAGATGAAGGTTGATGAGGTGACTTAACCTTTTAGATGAGGGTCCCACCATTCTCCATAGAGTACCTGTTTGATGAGGGATTACTCACAGCTTGTCCTTACCAGTGGCGCAGTATTGACACCCATCCAACTGGGGTTACAGATTGGACCCCAACTCAATTACATTATCTTATTTGGGTCATGTCGGTTACATGACTACTTCCCACAGTTACAGTCTCAATCACAGTCTAAGTAATAGAACTCAGATAGTTCTACAGAATTTAGGACTATCAGATAAAGTCACCTAGATCAGTACGGAACTCAGTTAGTTCCCCCAGAAATAGGACTGTAAGACATAGCCATTCAGATAATAGTATATCAGTTATACAAACTTATTTTATCAGTATTCAAATTCAGTGATGTTATGATCTCATTCATAGTTCACGTATTCATGAATGTATTATCACGTTCATGTTATTCAGTCATTTAGTATTGTTCATGCATATAATCCCCTTGTATTAAGCCTACCTCACTTGTATACTAGTACATTCAATTGTACTGAAGCATTTGCACTATGGTGTTTTTATACCATATGCTTAGAAGTATGAGCTCCAGAGCATCCTTAGAAGATCAGCCGTTTAGAAAACCGACTAGCAGTGAGTCCTCATCATTCGAGGATTTTATTATTTGACTATTTAATTCTTTTAGTACTTAGTTTATTTCAACAGTTGGAGTTAGTTGGGGACATATCCCATCAACTCCTTATTTATATAGTTTAGAGGCATTCAGACTAGCATGTTCAGACAGTTATTTTAGTTGTTTTGGTATTGATATACCGTATCTCCAGATGTTATGTTTTATCAGATTTTCAAACCTTATCACCTTTTATCCTTTTTTCCAATATTTATATAGTATGTTATGCAATGCTCAGTTACAGATATCAGTCATGGGTTACCTTGTGGTCCTTCGGGGACATGAGCACCGTGTGGTATTTCGAATACCGGATTTGGGGCATTACATCACCTCATCGTGGTGAAGGCTAAATCTACAATCCTATTATGAATTTAAATTTCCAATGGAATTTAGGTCCTTTCCCTTCACCCTATTCTGCCAAAACATGGGATTTAGGTCCTTTAAAAGCACTTTTGCTTCACTTTTCATAATTTCCCCCAAATTGAAATCATCATCTCTAAGAAAAAAACCCTATCCCCTTCAAGATCAAGTCTTAAGAAATCCTTTATGAACTTCCAAGAATTGTTAAATTAAGGTATGTTAGATGATCATTCATGGGTTCCTTTCACCCATGGAGTCCAAGAACCCAATTTAAAATGGAAAGGAATTATTTTACATGTTATCATGAATTTTAACCATGAATCCCAATTTTATATCATGTTTACATGCAATTGTTGTTGTCATTAAACTTTAAACGTGTTGAATGGTGCTTTTCCACTGATTTAAGCCCTAGTTTATGATTTTCATAGTGAAAGCATGCTATTACTACAAGTCTTAAAACTACTCACATTCTTAACTCAAATCATAAATTGTAAGTGTTCGATGAAATGCCTAGAAGAAAGAGTTTTGAATAAATGCTTACATATTATGTCCTTAAAGTTATAGCATGATCTTTCTATTATTGGTATAGAGTCCTGTGGGTTTTCAATACCCAAAATTAGCTTCTTTCTTAGTCTTCAATAGCTGTAGAACAATTTTAGAATAGTTATGAGCCCTATCATTTCAGTTTGTTACCATAAAAAGTAAACATTGTTCAGTCAAGTATCTAGTTTCATTCAGTTGGGAGTAGGATTTAGCACCGAACGAACCCTGGGATGGGGGGTCACCTTCTAGTAGAGGGTGTAAACTTTAGTAGTAGTCCCTGAGTTCCACAACAACATATCCATCGTAGGTCAGATATGTTAACCTGCCAGTTGAGGGTTGACGCATATCTTATCAAGGACCTACAAGTTGAGGGTGACCCTTATTCCTTCAGGACAACACTTTAGTGGATCCATGTAGCCATGTGTTAGTACCCGTGGAACGATATTGACACCCTTCCAACTGGGGTTATAGGATGGACCTTAAATAGCTCATTGGGGAACATCAGTTAGATTATATCACCCCATAGTCTCATTCCAGTATTAGGTTCAGAGTTTAGTTTTCAGGTTTACTTGACCATGGCATACAGTTATGAGTTTTTCAGTATGGTGTTTTAGTATTTCAGCTCATAGACTATGCCAGTATCATGCCATATGCTCAGTTATGCATTCTTAGACTTTATAGCTTTCATGCATACTATATATCAGTTATCCAATGCTATAAATTCAGTAGTTATTATTCTTGCACATGATCCCATACATATAAGACTAACCTCATTTAGAAAACTAGTACTTTTAAAGTACATATAGCATACTCTTTTATTGTGCTAGGATATCTCATATCATAAGTTCGGATGCTTAGGTTCCCGATCACACTTAGACACTCTAGTGCATCAGCAACAGTAGCATTTGTGACTCCCCATATTTTGAGGACCGATTATGTTGATTTTAGTATCTCAACTTTAGCAGTCTATCGGAGTTAGTTGGGGACTTGTCCTATCAACTCCATATTCATTTATTTAGAGGCTTTAAGACACTTTCATTCAGTTAGTCAGTTACCAAATGATATTTACTATTCTTTTCAATAATTTTTTCAGATAGTTGGTTTAGTATTATGATCCAGTATTGACTTTAATTGTGAAAACCTTATGGCATTTTCCAGTTAAATTCCACACATGTTCTTTGTTATTTTATTCAATGCTCATAGAAGGTACCAACATGGGTTAGCTTATGGTCCTTTGGGTCGGTAAGCACCCTGTGGCATCCACGGTGGACTCTCGGGGCACTACATATACCAAGAAGTAAGCATCATTTAAATGTGTAGGGTTTAACTTCAACAATAATTTCCATGAGAACATGATATAAAATTAAAATTCATGGGAGTTCATGGATAAAATTCATAATAACATGTAAAGATCATTCTTTTAAATTTAAAATTGGGTTTTTTGATTCCATGGGTGAAAAAGACCAATGGATGAACATCTAACATACCTTAAGATTTTAATCTTGCTAGACAATTGTCGTTCTTGATCATTCTTGGGTAGTGAAACTTGGATTCTTGAGTTTTCTTGAAGAAATAAGGGTTGAATATGATGAATTTAGGTGATGGATAGGGTTTATTTTAAAGACTAATAATGGGAAAATGGCATATAATGCCTTAATTGATGATAAATCCCGTGTTTTTACTGATTGGAGCCATGGGAAAAGACTTGACTTCCCTTGGGAAATTTAAATTTGTAGCTGGAATCTTGATTGAGCCCTCACTATGATGCGATGACATTTTCATTGCTATTACTATTGCGGTGTAGTGAAATTGCGGTAAGTCACTAGACCTGACAATTTCCTATTTGAACCCCACCGTGATGCGATGAATCTCTCATCACTATAACTACCGTGACACGATTCAATCGTGGTGACTTGCTATTCTAGAAATCAAAACATGGTCCAACGCTCACCCAAAAAATCTAAAACTTACTTGAGACGTGCTACTTACACCCCTAAACATGAATCAACTCACCAACTTATGTCGCAAGGTTAAGAAGGTAATATTAAAAATTATCAAAGTTAAGAGTCCAAAAATAAAACTGTCTCCAACACTTAGCTATAGTTTTCAAGTTCTAAGCTTCTTGTATATGAACTATGATCTGAATTGAGCTTAGACAAATACGGGTTATTACAATATCTCTCCCTTGGAAACATTCGTCCTCGAATAAGACTAATCAATCTCAAAATACTGAGGGAACTGAAATCACATACTGAATATGCATAACTGAGAATATGGTTACATGACTAAGTCTAAAACATGGTGACTAACTGAACTGATTCATGAATGCATGCAATGGCATGAAGATGACTACATGGCTGGAACTGAGAATGGAAAAGAGATAATTTAAGGAAAGCTGCTACCTAGAGCTGAGTTTGAGTTTGCAGAGAAAAAGTAAGGATACTTGGTACGTATTTTTACTTTTTCTTCCCAAATAGCTTCCTCAATGTACTGATTCCGCCAAAGAACTTTGACCAAAGAAACTTCTTTGTTCCTCAGTATACGAATATAACGATCAAGGATTTCAACTAGGAGTTTTTCGTAAGAGAGGATGATCTGAACATCTATGTTTTCTAAAGGTACAATGACAGCTGGGTCACCAATACACTTCTTTAACAAAGACAAATGGAACACTGGATGTACTGATGCCAAATCTGCAGGAAATTCAAGCTCATATGCTACCTTCCCATAACGGTTCAAGATCTTGTGAGGACCTACATATCGAGGACTAAGCTATCAATTTATGCCAAACCTCTTCACTCCCTTCATAGGATATATTCTCAAATAAATGTAAGCGTCAACCTCAAACTCAAGATCTTTCCTTCTCACATCTGCATAGGCATTCTGACGACTTTGGGCAGCCTTAAGCCTTTCTATGATTAGTTAAACTCTCTACAATATGCATCGAACACTGAATTTGGTCCTATCAGTGCTGTCTCATCTACCTCAAACCAACCAATAAGTGATCTATATCTCCTCCCATAGAGAGCCTCAAATGGATCTATCTAAATACTGGAATGATAATTATTATTGTAAGCAAACTCAATCAATGGCAAATGATCATCCCAACTTCCTTTAAAGTCAATAACACAATCTATCAACATGTCCTCTAAGTTCTAAATAGTCATCTCTGCCTGACCATCTATCTAAGGGTAAAAGACTGTACTGAGACAAACTAAGATACCAAGACCCTTCTCAAAAGCCTACCAAAATAATAGGTAAACTAAGTACCCCTATATGAAATGATAGACAATGGGACTCCATGCAATCTAACCAACTCTCTAATATAGATATTGGACGAATCCTTGGTTGAATAAGAAGTATGGACAGGCAAGAAATAGGCTGATTTGTCATTCTATCCATAATAACCCAAATCATATCATGCATGTGATGTGACGAGGAAACCCTATCACAAAATTCATGGTCACCTCTTCCCACTTCCAGGTGGGGATAATGAACTCCTACATAAAGCCACAAGGCCTTTGGTTCTCAACCTTAACCTGCTGATAATTAGCACACATGGCTACAAACTTTGCAATATCCCTTTTCATACTGCCACACCAATAGATTTCCCGCAAATCGCGGTACATCTTAGTAGCTCCTAGGTGAATACAGTAACGTGCACCATGTGCTTTTACAAGAATTCACTGTCTAAAACCGTCAACACGCACAACAGACAATCTATCCTGTCAACACATCACACCATCTCCCCCTTTGGGAGAAAACCTCTACTTTCTGATCTCTAACTGAATCCTTCAACTTAACTAGACTAGGGTCCCTATCTTGATTTTCTTTCACTTCAGGAACCAAAGAACATTCTGAACTATTCTAAGCCTATACACTACCCTCAGCTGAGTCAACCAAATTAACGCCTAATCTGGCAAACTGAGAACCTCTTGAACCAATATCTTCTTATCATTCTCAACATGAGCAGCACTGCCCATATATAATCTACTAAGGGCATCTGCAACTACATTAGACTTTCCAGGATGATACAAAACACTCATATCATAATCTTTTAACAATTCTAACCACCTTCTTTGATGAAAATTTAGCTGTCTTAGTGAAAACACATACCGCAAACTTATTTGGTCCGTAAACACAACAATATACACCTCATATAGATAATGTCTCAAAATTTTTGATATAAATACAACTGCTGATGACTCAAGATCATGGGTAGGATAATTATTTTGATAGGGCTTAAGTTTTCTAATGGCATAGGATATGACCTTACCTTTATACATCAAAACCCAACCCAAACCAACTCTAAAAGTATCACAGTGAACAACAAATCTATATGAACCATCTGGCAAGGTCAAAACTGAGGCTGAAGTGAGTCGAGTCTTCAACTCCTAAAAATTCTTCTCACAAGAATCTGAACACTGAAACTTGACTTTCTTCTGAGTCAACCTAGACATAGGGGAGGCAATAGATGAAAACGCTTCAAAAAACCATCGGTAATAGAACCTAATATCTAGGGGAGAGATGGGTCTTGTCTAGTTTCTCGCTGCGTTGGTCTTTTGAGGGTCAACTCTAATGTCGTCTTTAAAAACAATATGGCCAAGGAAAGTTACTAATCCTAGCCAAAATTTAGACTTATGAGCTTTGCGATCAACTGATGGGATCTTAGAGTCTATAATACTATTTTGAGGTAGTCTGCAGATCATTTTCATTATGGGAATAGACAAGAATATCATCGATGAATACTATGATGAACATGTCTAAGTACTTCTTGAACACTCTATTCATCAAGTCCAAGACAGTTGCTGGGGCATTTTAAAGGCCAAAATACATAAATAGAATTTCAAAGTGACCATACCAAGTTCTAAAAGCTATTTTTGAAATGTCACATTCTCTGACTGTGACTTGATAATAACCGTATCTGAGATATATCTTAGAGAAATAACTAGAACCCTAAAGTTGGTCGAATAAGTCATCAATTCTAGGGAGTGGATACTTTTTCTTGATTGTGACTTTGTTCAATTGGCGGTAGTCAATCCACATTCAGAGAGAACCTTCTTTTTTTGCATGAAAAGGACTGAAGCTCCCCATGGGGAAACACTGGGCCTAATGAATCCCTTATCTAAGAGATCTTTCAACTGTTTTTATAACTCCTTAAGCTCAGTTGGAGCCATTCTGTAGGGAAGAATAGACTTAGGCTAGGTATCTGGAAGAATGTCTATTCCAAAGTTTATTTCCCTTTTGGGAGGAACTCCAGGAAAGTCAGGGAACACATCTGGAAATTCCCTCACTACTGAAACTGACTCAATACTAAGAGTCTCATAATTGGAGTCTTTAACTCGAACAAGATGGTAGACGTACCCCTTGGATATCATTTTTCTCACTCTTAAGTAGGAAATAAGCTGACCCCTAAACGCTGAAGTACTCCCCCTCCATTTAACGACAGGTTCATTTAGAAATTGAAGATGAACAACTTTGTTTCTATACTCAATTGAAGAATAGCATGAGTGGAGTTAATCCATATCGGGAATAACATCAAAATCAGTTATTTCTAACTACACAAGATCAACTGAGGTGACTTTCTGGGATATTATGACCAGATAGTTCCTATTTGCCTACTTGGATACAATTAAGATACCTACTGGAGTGGACATTGAGAAGGGTTCTTCTAAAGTCTCAAAACTGACACCAAAATTAACCTCTATATAGGGGGGTATAAAAGAAAGTAAAGCTTCGGGGTCTAACAATGCATAAACATGTAAGTGAAAGACCTGTAATATACCAGTAACCACATTAGGAGAATTTTTCTAATCCCATCAAGACTGAAGTACATACAATCTATTTGGGCATTAACCACCGATGGCACTAGAAGCGGCACCCTGTCGAGTCGAGTAACCGGATAGAACTGGGGCATAATTAAACTAACCCTGTTGACAACTCTGTGGGTAATCCCTGACTCCGTGGCCTATCTTGCCACACCTAAAGCATATATCACGACCATATATACAGACACCCTGATGGTTCCTACCACATCTCTGGCCAAGAGAATTTAAACGACCACTGTTCACACTTTCTTGGAGCTTAGGTCCTGGTTTCCTATCCCAACTATCATTTTTTAACTTCGGTACTGGAGTAATAGCTGAAGATAGATCTGGGTCTAAAGATTTCTAATGGAATTAAAGACGGTTACCACCCTCCGACCTCAGTTGAGCAAAACTAAAGCTACCTATTCTATCCTTTTTACTCTCCCTCTCGCTTTACTTAAATTATGTTACTCAATCTGTTGAGCATAGACCAACAACCTTGACAAGTCCATCCCCTTAATCAACATCATGGTCCTACACTCCTTGACCATACTATCAACTACAACAAAAAAAAACTTACTCATCCTAGACCTATCATCAGACACCACATTAGGAGCATACCTGGCTATCTAAATAAACTTAAGAAAATACTCCTTCGCACTCATGTTCCCCTGCCTCAAATTGATGAACTCTTACACCGTAGCCTTTCTTAACTCCAAGGGAAAGGACCTATCTAAATAGTTCATCGCAAACTCTTCCCATTCAACTATCCCTACATCTGCCCCTCTCTCTTCCTTCTACTTCTTATACCATGTGTGAGAAATAACCTACAATTGGTAAGCACCCAATTCTACACTCTCACTAAAAGTCACACTCATAATACCAGTTACTTGTTGTACCATGTCGAGGAGCTCCTATAGATCCTCATTAAACTTAGATCTAAAAAACATAGAAGAGTTCCTTCTAATGAAGTCTCGAATACTAGCTATAGCTGTATTATCCATCGGAATGGTTGGGGTAGCAACCTGCTAGTTATTCTGAGCTACAGTAGATAAGCTAAAAGTAGTGAATGTAGCTTAGAATTTGCCATGAGAGACATGTTTATTTTGGGGATCTTCCTGAACATATAGAGGTACAGGCTGATTTCCATTTCTCTCTTCATAATTTTTTCTTGGAGGCATGTTCTATAAACAAACAAAAGATTAAATTAAAAAGAGAGTTCAAATTGAGCTCATGCTCAATCGCACAACATGAATACTGAAGATGGGAAACTTTTCCTTAAATGTCTCATAGTCTCTTGTCCATAAGTGTGGTGCTTCACACCTATGCACAAGACTCTAGTTAACGCGGCTTTTGGACTCCCTTGAACACTTTGAAAACTTAGTCTCTAATACCAAGTTTGTAATGCCCTGGGAGTATACCCTTGATGCCACACGATGCTTACGGTTACAAAGGACCATAAGCTAACCCATAATCTGGTACCTACTGAGAGCACTGAATAAATTGATAATAAAAGACACATATATGCACAAAACAAAGCTGGATATGCCATACAACAACAACAACAACAAACAAACCCAGTATATTCCCACATAATGGGGTCTGGGGAGGGTAGAATTTATGCAGTCCATACCACTACATTTGAAGAAATAGAGAGGTTGTTTTCGATAGACCCTCGACTCAAGAAAAAAGATCAAGACCTTAATCAAACATACATAAAATATGATAAAATAACAATGGTAGAACAACCAAAAAGAGTACATTAACCAACAAAAGGCACCACCCTCCCCCAACCCTAGCACTACCAACCAAGCGACTCTCGCCTATGACATGACCACACCCTTTTTCTCTCTACCCTAATACACTTCCTCCAAACCTTCTTATCAAGGGTAAAGTTTAAAAATTTTAAACATCTCTAAAATAATATGCCTGGAAACAAATGTATAAGAAAAATACTATAAAAATTATCAATAACAACTAATAACTGACTAACTATCTAAAATTATCCAAAAGCCTCTAATAGACTGATTGTGGAGTTGATGGGATAAGTCCCCAACTACCTCCAAAGAAATACTTAACTGAAGTACTAAAACAAACATAATTAGTCCTCGGAATATGAGGAATCACAACTACTATTGTTGTTGATACGCTAGAATAACTATGTCTGGTTGGAAACCTGAGTGTCTGAACCTATGATATGAGACATCATAGTGCATAAAACTAGTATGTGGTTAGTACTTTGAATATTCTGGTATGATAAATGAGGTTAGGCTGATATGCAAGGGATCATATGCATTAATAATAATAATTGACTAAATAAATAGCATGAGATAACTAATGTATAGTATGCAATGAAGCTTTAAAATCTGTGAATACAAGACTAAGCATATAACATAGTGCTTAGATAGTCTGTAAACTAAAATACTGAAATACTGATACAGAACAACTAATAATTGTATGCCATGGTCAAGGGAGCCTAAAACTGAACTCTAAACTAAATAATAGACTAAGATAGTGGGAGGTATTATCTAACTGACATGCCCCAATATAAGCTAATTGGGGTCCAACCTGTAACCTTATTGGAAGGTTGTCAGTACCATGCCATGGGTACTAACACTAGATGTGTGGATCCACTGAAATAATGTCTTGAAGGACTAAGGATTCACCCTGTACTGAAAGGTGCTTTAGTGAGATATGTGTCAACCCTTAACTGCATCAACATCTCAAACCTACACTGGCTATATAGTTTTTGAACATAGGGACTAATACTAAGGGTCATACCCTCAACTGGAAGGTGAGACCTCATCCCTGGGTTTGCTAGGTGCTAAATCCTACTTCCAACTAAACTAACTCAAAATACTAAATTGATCTAAACCTGACTGATAAGATAACTGACTAAACTAATAATACACATGAATATCTGAAATTTGTTCTGAAAGTACTAAGACTAAGTACATATCTAAATTTTAGGTATTCATAACCCTCAGGACTTTATAATAATAACAATATACTAAAACTTATAGGACATGATAAGTATTCATACTATTCCTAACTCATTTTTTTAGAATTTAATCAAACACTTGCAATTCATGGTTTCAGCATAGTAATAGTTTAACATGCAGTAATATCAGGATTTCAATACTTAATCACAAATTAAGGTATGAAACCAATGAGTAAGAATTATTCAAACATGTAGGGTTTAGCGTCAACATTAATTTTACGTGTGAACATGATATAAAATCAAAATTCATGGGAGTTCATGGATAAAATTCATAATAACATGTAAATAATCATTCTTCTTAACTTGAAATTGGATTTTTGGACTCCATGGGTGAAAAGGACTCATGGAATAATATCTAACATACCTCAAGGTTTTTGTCTTGCAAGAAAATTATCGTTCTTAATCATTCTTGGATGTCTAGTGTTTATTTTAAAAAGGAATTGTTGAAAAAGGACAAATAATTCCTTAAATAGTGATAAATCCCATGTTTTTATGGATTGGGGCCATGGGAAAAGACCTAACTACCCCTGGTAACATTAAATTCATAACTAAAATGCCGATTGAGCCCTCACTGCGATGCGATGACATGTTCATCACTATTATTAGCACAATACAGTGAAATCATGGTAAGTTACTGAACTGACAATTGCCCCCCACCGCGCATGATAAATCTCACATTGCTATAGCTACTGCAACCCGATGCAATCACGATGACTTGCCATTTTAGAAATCTAAATATGGTCCAAACCTTGCCCGAAAAATCCAAAACTTACTCGAAATGTGCTACTTAAACCTCTAAACATGAATCAACTCAATAACTTATGTCGTGGGGTCAGGAAGGTCACTTTAAAAATCATCAAAGTTAAGAGGAAAAAAAAAACTAAGTCTCCAACACTTAGCTAAATTTTTTAGGTTCTAAGCATCTTCTACATGCACTATGGGCTGAATTGAGCTAAGACAACTACGGATTATTACAATTAAAGATTCCACAACTAGTATATTGAATTTTGAACCCTCCAACTCTATATTCTCTTGATCGGGTGTTTTCCATGAGACTAGTTTTTGAGGTTTGCTATGGTAGGGCTTCCATTGGTAGAGTATTATAACGACCCACACCATCATTACTTGTTAACATGCCTTAGGAAAAATTTATGATAAGTAAATCATTGATAATGGGCCTAAGGGAATTTAGTTCATATGGATAAATGGGACCACATAGATGAGCCAAGAATAAAAAGGAATTAGGTTGGCCTACCACTTACTACTACATTTATAAGCTAACTGCCATAGTGGTATAATATAGTGGCAAATCAACTACTTCCATGATAACCCGATGGTAGATAGACCTTGTTATTTTAAAAACCCTATTTTGTTTCAAATCTTTTAGATAATATTTTATCCCAAAAACACCCTCAAAAATCTAATTCCCTAACTATGATATTTCAATGAACAATTTGTATGAATTTGTTATTGAGGCATACCCAGCTGGAACCTGAGATGGGAAGACACTAAGAACATATAGAACAACTCTCTCCTCTCAATAGTAGCACGATTCATCTATAAGGTAGTTATAGTTAATTGCAGTAGACGTTGGTAGATGTATGTAATATTGATAGTAATATTTGGAGTTTCGATGTCTGAGGCCTTCGAACATGGTTTTTATATAAATGGAACTTATAGTAATTTATATAGGCTTGATTGTTATCAGGTTTGTTATAATAACCAATTAGTTTTACATAGGTGTTGATGCTTAGATAAATCTTATGGGAATTAGCACTATTCACAAATATATATGCATAATATTAAAGTAGAGGTTAAATAAATTAAAAACTGGAGAAAAGAGGTAATGAACAAAGGTTGAATTATGCCATTGCATAGTAATCCTGATAAACCATGGTCATATTGAAAATGTTAATGAGGAATAAGCATAACAAACTTAGTAAGTGGATTCAAGTTGTAGTAGTTTATTAGTAAATATTACTAAAAGGATGAGAAAAACATACGAGTTTGAATAGGTTCCAAGATTTAAGAGGTGGACATTAGCCCCCAAAATAATTACATGGGAACTAGAGAGAGTTATGTGAATTAATGTACTCAAAGTATGCATGAGTATATTAATAAATAAACCCTTAGCCAATTGAGAAAGAGGGTAAAGAGATGGAATATTTTGTGGTTCAATATAGGTTAAAAGGGTGTGGTAGTCCCCCTAGGTTTATACATATATTTATGATTTAATGTTTGTAATTTCTTTCAACTACTATTTATGATTGTGGCTTCATTAAATATCCATTCATGACATTGTTGAAGATCATTATATTGAGATCAAAATGTTCATAATACTGACGATATTGATGTTGATATTGATGTTGTTGAGATGGTGATGATGATGATGATGATGAAACTGGGTTCATAATTTTTATAATGCAATGACAATGATTTAGTTGAGTATGATGTTATATCATGATGTTCATATGGATTATGATGATTGTGATGAGTTGATAAGGGGAAGATAAGTTGTGAAAGTTGCATACATTCATTCCTCATATGCATTTGGTGTATGCTTATATTTTACATAGTGATTATTTGATATATTGAAACCATTATTACGAGTGATGATTGTGTTATATTAGTCAATATCAAAGAAATATGGCAGGAGTATATGTGTTTGAAATTGAATTACTATAATCACTACACTATTTACATGAATTAAACAATAAGAAACCCTAAAATCATCAGTCGTATTAAGTGTTGATATAGTGAACCCTGTAGAGTTGGCCAAACTAGTTTATAAACAAGGTCATATAAAATGAAAGACAAGGTGACGTATAATATGTTATTACAGAAAAAGATATATGAAGATGTTAAATGACAAGTAGGTCACAGAGAGATTAAGTATGAATAAATAAGTATGTTTGAACGAGATTAGTAATCAGAATTTAACTTAAAGTCATTGCCTTTCTTATAATTACTATGATTTATTTCTAACCTAGGTTGATCTATGATTCCTAATGGTAGGTATGATTATACTGATACTATAGTTACTATATCTATTTCTGGAGATATAACCATGGTGAAGGTCAATTGGAGTTTCTATTGTAGTGGCGGTAATCATTCTCTTACATCTTTTTCTCTCTCAATCTTGGGTGGATGTTGTGTAATGGATTCCTTTACTCCTTGTGTACTACTCTTATGCCTATTTGGGCTAGTTTTTTAGGGTTCACTTTTGATTATTTTCTGCATTATGTTTTTGTATAAAATATACTGAACTGCTGGTGTATGTATCAATTTAATTAAAGGATATTTTGAATTAAGAATTATTTTATTCTCCATATGAAATAATACACAGATAGCAAGGGTTCTCATATATAAGGTAGAGTGAGGTGCCCCCATGATTTGTGGCTTGGGCCATGATAATATGGTATTAGAATCTAGGTTATTAGTCTTTCAGTACAAGAGAAAATGTTGAGTAGAGTCTTGAAGACCAGTGTGTTAATGTATAAATCAAATTTGTAGGAGGCTACAAAAAATCTAGGAAGTTGTTTGACTTTCTTCACTCCTATTGCTCCATCTTTATAGTGTCTCCACAGGTTGAGTCCAATTTATATATAGCACACTTTAACTGGTATATCAACCATCAAAATTAGTACAAGTTAGCCCCAATTGGTATCCCTTAATGTATAAAAGTTTGGAATTGGATGTTCTAGCCCGTAGAGGCCAATAAGAAGCATAGGGAGTTCATTTGTTGTTTTTTTCTTGATTTTATACAAGTGATTGTTGTTAGGTAATCATGTGTAGGAATGTGTTTTGTTGATTATGCTAAGTGTACTATATTGTGACTTACCGTATGATTGTTAAATACCTTAAGTGTAAATGTTGTTATGTACGTTGATTTAAATTATGTCGCCAAGGGACCTGGACATCATGAAGATTGGTGTGATCTAGAGGTGTATCTTTATATCTATGATTTTGGACATACATAATATTTTTATAATTTAGATTATTCATTAATTTCTATCTGAATCCTGGCAAACTATCTAGGTTCCTATCTATTTTAAGGGTGAAAAAAATATCTTGCAGTATCTAAATAGGTAAGAGAGGAAGGATCTGGTTATACTAACTAGAATAGTATCTTTTAATAACATTTATAATAGCACAAGATAGTAAAATGAGTTTTCAGGTTGAGATTTAATGCAGACAAAAAAATTAATAAATGACAAAAGTGTTTATGGGATCATGTTCTGTGGAACAAGGGCATGGAATTGGTGCAGTGGACCTTCTCGTGCTGCAGCATTACCGCTACAGTTGTTCCAGACAGTGAGTAGCCAAAAATATTTACCTATTTTGTGATTTTTCAAACATTCTGAAAGCGACCCTGTATTCATAATAAGTAAAGATAGAAATCGATACCCAAACATATAATATGCTAAAACAATTATTATTGAAGTACAATAGCAATGATTGTTTTAAAAATGCAAGAAAAATAAAAGAGTACTTATTTGTTACAAGCCCCAAATATTGGCAACCCGTGTGTATTTCAAGCACTAATGGAATAACATGATGGCATGCACTATTATTTAAAGAGATGATGACAACAACAGAAGGAAAGAGTGAGAAGAAGCTAGTAACAAAGGCAACAACAAAGAAAATATGCTTTAGGAAAATCAAGATCAAAGAGAGCAAAAAGACAAGACTTAAAATAGAGATAGTAACAACAATCAAAAGCAGGAATAATATAAAAACAATGGAAAAAGAAACGTAAAACTCCCAACTATAGTAGTAATTTCATTAAAAGCAAGAAAATCAAAGTCAAATTCAAAAATTTTATACGACAAGATCTCCACAAACACCAAAGATGAGCTCCCAATAGAACCAGCAACAGCAGAAGGCAGTTATACACTATATCCCTAATGAGTTAAATCCCCAAGTTTGTAATGTTTACTCTAGAGTTAAGATTAAGCCCTTGACCCACCCTAAAATGTTATAGATGGAACAATGATTACTGCACCTCAAAGTACTGACACACATATAAGAAAAGACAATAAATAAAGCACAAAAGTTGTTGCTTAAATTTCTCAAATAGAGAAAAATAACAAGAAAACGACTTACACCAATATTGATCCTCAAGAACATATTGTTACTTGTAATGTCCTTAAAAAGAGGACCTTATTTATTGACTCAATTCTCCATCAGCCCCACCCCCGTTAATTTTAATGTACTGGCTAAAACTGATGCTGATAGAGGTATGGATGGAGGGACAAAAGAGAAACCTACTAACTTATAGGACATATGAGAGGGTCTTTTGGGTCATTATGAACATGATATTAAATTTAATGACCGTAAGATAGAATTTAAATTCCCCGTAGCCACTCTAAATCCTACTAATGAGACTGATTTGATTGCATCTACTGCATCTACTTCTAAAGGTGCTCACCGAGGTTCAGAGATGGGTGATCAAAGAGATAAATAGATTGAAACCAATGGTGATATTACTGATGATATTAATGTTGCAACTCCAAAAAATTTTACCATGAGGCCCTACCCCAAGTATAGAAATTTAGCTACTCATGACAAACCAAGAAAGAGATATACCAAATTCTTCTTCTATATTATCCATATAGTCAAATAACTTTTAGAAAATAGATCCAAAATTTCTTCTTAAACATCTAAACTCTCATAATGGAATATCAACAACAAGCTTAGAGTTTCCAAAATTTATGATATTAGGGTATTCAAATACCAAAAAGCTCATATAGCATTAGGAAAAACAAGCCACTAAATTACAGAATTGCCACAGCTTGACACATTGGCTGGGTAGGATCCATCGTCGAGTGGATTGGTGATGGTCCAATTTTCATAGCGCTTGTAGATTTGTCATGTTATTAGGATCCTTCGGGTTGTATGTTGTTTCTTTTTCCAATGCGCGTCCTGATGTGCCCATTGATCCGGCAATGCATCAAAATGTCTTTTTTGTATTGCTATTTTGTTTAGTTTCCCATGGCCATTTTTTATAAAATTGGCGATGGAGACTCAAGTATGGCAATCAGTCATTCACTTTGTTGATGCACCAAAGTGACTTTTAATGTACTTGTGCAATATTTTGCTTTAATCTTCCAACTTTTTTCCTCTTTTTGTCCCTTCGTGTTATTTTGATGAATTTAGGCCTTCATCCTATAATTAAAATCAAGCAACATTAAAAATGCTTCAATTTTGTATTGAGGACATGTTTTTCTTCCTATTTAGGGGAAAAGTATCGCAATTTGCCAACTCAATAACATCATAAACTTAAATCTTTAATCACCATCGAGTAAAATAGTACAAATAGTACAACTTAGGAGCTTAGACACATACGTCTTTTGAGAAAAAAATTTCCCTAATGATTTATAAAACCAATCCATATTATTTGCCTATCAAGATCTTAATTTTTCAACAAAAAGTACTGTACATTGGTGTAATGACTTGATTTTTGGTGACTCGTGTAAAATATTTACTTTTGTATGATTTTACCATTTTACCCCTCCAAGTGGTTGCATTGTGGTAATTATGGGAAGTAAGGATTATTGGCATGGTTCCCACAGTATTTTGGTGTGGTTTATAGGATATTGTAGTTTTTGAATGTCTTAAAGGTTTATTAGTTAACTTCGGTTGATATATTTTGATCTATACATCAGGTGGCAAAACGGACTATGCCAGCAGATCTGAAATATTGATTTTAAATTGGTAACATAGATGATGAGGTTTTACGGCTTTTATATCTCATTTCGACCCTCTATTAAGAAAATTATAAAATTAGGTTTCAGGGTTTAACTTTTTCAATACAACATGTTTTGGAAATCTTATATCGCCAATGAGTGTGGAGCATTGAATTTAGTGGGTTAGCAAATTTCATTTGCATACTCAACATTTTGGATAAATCCCAAGGGGTCAGGACAGCCCAATCCTATCCACAAAAGATTCTAAACCAAGAGTACTAACAAAGTAGGGACATACCCGTAACTATGACATAAAGAATCCAAAGTACTAAGATAATAAGAAAATCAATGTATTGGCAGGACCTTCCAAAAGATAAAGGCTCACCACTTCACAGTTAATCAATAGAAGTACTCGACCACCTAACCCTGCACAGGAGAAACAAAAAAGTCCTCTGAACCTACATCATTAAATGATGCAATGCCCTGGATGGTCAAGGGATAGGGATAAAATAATTCATTTATCTAAATCCAGCCATAAACCACATGCACAATATTTATACATATATAGGATACCATGACAAGGACAAAGGTCAACAACCAACATAGTTTAAAACATTATCACAAACTATCTATATCACTTTATCCTAAAGACACCCACAGGATATATAAGTCTGACTCTTCTTGAAAGAAAGGTCGCAGTCCATGTTAGCTATCAGGGAAAGGATAAAGACACCAAGGTGATATCCATCAAAAATATAATATGTATCTAGATACATGGTCATATAAACCACCAATATCGGCAAACATGTTTCCAGTGTTGGCCCCGTGTTGGCCCCCCTGGTGCTACACCTACACGGTAAGCTACACAATTTTCTTTAAGCCCAAATTAAACTTTTTGCATATAAACCAACTATTGACAAAGGAGTAAATTGTCAAGGTATTTACCAACTTGGTATCTTCTTACCAATATGCTTGCAAGATAATTAAATTATGCTAAACCAGTCTGTTTAACCATTAAACTTCTATGTTCTATTAAAATCCATAACCATGGCCACCAAGGAAATTCCATATCCATTTATCCATTAATGCAATGCAATACTTTCAAAAGATAAATTAAATTATGTAAAAATCCATACTCAAAACCAAGTTTACAATATGGGTTGAGGCTAATGCCATTACCAAGACAAAAATTCATCAATTTTGGTGAAACCCATGTCACCTATTTCAACCATAATCACAATGCACCAATTTAGTCCCAAAACCATTAAGTAAAGCATGAATAATGCATAATCACAGAGAGTGATGCTTGTGTTTCTAGAGTAGTTACGGTTTGGTAATTATGTGTCGTTAAGGGTGGTACAATTTGTTTGGGTAGGTCTCTTAATCAAATCAATAGCTTAGTAACTTGACTTGGCTCTATATACGAATGGCTTACTATGAGGCGTAAGGATAGGGTACGAGTGGTAAGATATATTTGGATGTTGCCTAGTGTCAATCCATTTGAATTCTATCTTGGGTTTGACTGAACCATACTAGTCGTATAGTTTTGTCTAGAGTTGGAGAAATGGGGTCGAATGGTGGACAGTGTATGGATGTCTAACTTTTTTTTGGGTAAGACTGGATGGTACCAATCGTATTATGTGGTGATGGGTTGAAGGGTGAACTCATACCCACCTATAGGATTTTTACATTTTTAAGTTAGGGGTATTCTGGATATTTACCGTCTTTAATACTTTTGAAACCACAAAATAAAAACATATTTAGGGGCTACATTAAGCTATTATTCTCATTCAACCCCTCTCAAACACACTAAAAATCGCTTGAAATCTATCTTAAGCTCTTGGTTCAAGAAAAGGCTAGGGTTTCTACAAGGAAATTAGTTAGGGACTTTAAAGGGTGAATATTTTTATCTTCTTTGTTGTCTAAGGCATATTACTCCATTCTCATTGATAGTTCAGCTAAAAGCATATTTCAATGAATTGTTTTCATTGTATTATTGTGGTATTGTTTTGGTTTTGAAATAGATGTAGGTGATTTTGGTTGTTTATGGTTAGATAATGTTTCCCCAAACTTCTCTAATGGTTCTTATGTTATAATTATGGTTTGAGCATGTGTCTACATGGTAATGGTCTATTGATTCTTGGTTTTTGGTTTTGGAAACAATATAACCTCAATAGTTTTGTTAAAATGTCAATGAGAATGATTTTGTCACATAGTTTGTCTATTCTTAGAATCTTTGCATTGCATAACATGATAATTGAACTTAAATCGGTTTGGTTGATTTTAAATGGCTTATAAAGTACTTGATGGCCATGGTTTTGATTTAACAAGAAACTTGGGAGTCAACGTCATTAATGGTTATTGTTTGGCATAAAAGGAAAGACTTGCAAGCTCTAATTTTTGTATGACAATGCCAACGGTTAATGACAAACCAAAAGACTCCTTAGTAAATGGCATGGTTATGTTAAAAAGGTTTAATAAGGCTTAAAGGGGGTTAAGTAACAAAGCCATAGAAGGTAGGGGTCCCAAACAGATTACCATTTGAAACTCACATTTGCCAATGTGAAGGTGGTCTTAGTGACCGTGTGCATTGTGTCACACTTTACATTTTGGGGGATGTACTAGTCATCCTATATTTCTATTTTCTGGTCGAGTGGCTAACATGTACCGGGTCCCTTTCAGTAAGGAGAGATGAACCCATATAGATAGTGTGTGATTTTAGTATAGCCAAGCTACACAACCTAGGTTAAGGTTTTAAATGCATTCTATATATATATATGTGTGTGTGTGTGTGTGGAACAAGATGAACCCAAATGTGGCTAGTTTTGTGGCTTAGTGCATGGTGTGCCAGCAAGTGAAAGTTAAGCACATAAGGCTAAAAGGATCGCATCAAGAAATTGAGTTGCCAGAGTGGAAGAGGGAATTAATCAAAATAGGTTTCTTTATAGGTCTCCTCGGTCTCGAAACTAGTTTGATTCAATTTGGGTCATTGTAGATTGAATGATGAAGTTGGCTCACTTTTTGCTAGTGATGAATAATTTCTCGACCAAGGACTATGTGAGGTTGTACCTCTAAGAGATGGTAAAGTTGCACGTAGTACCTATTTCTATTATCTCTAATTATGGCATGCAGTTCTTATCTTACTTTTGCTATTCATTTTAGAAAGGGTTAGGGACTAAGGTGAGTATGAGTATAGCTTTCCACCCATAGTCAGACGGGAAAGAATAAAGGACTATTCAGACATTGTAGGACATGCTTTGTGCTTGCGTTATTGACTATGGTGGTAGTTGGGTTGAGCAATAGCCTCTTGTAGAGTTTTCTTACAATAATAGCTACTATTCTAGCATTGGGATTTCTCAAGTTGAAGCCTTGTATGGTAGGAGGTGTAGGTCTCTGATTGCGTGGTTTGAGGTTGGTGAGGCAGATATGTTTGGTTCAGACTTGGTTCACCAAGCTATGGACAAAGTGAAGCTGATTTGGAATAGGCATAAGGCTTCCCAAACTCACTAAAAGTCCTATGCGGATGTAAGGCGTGAGAAGTTAAACATTGAGGTTGGGGATGGGGTATTTATGAAGGTGTCTCGCATGAAAGAAGTTATGCGGTTTTGGAAGAAAGGGAAGCTCAGTCACCAGTATTTTGGTTTGTACTCAATTTTGAGAAAAGTTGGAAATTTTGAGTATGAGTTGGAGTTTCCTTCTTGTTTAAGCTCCATTCACTCGGTATTCCATGTTTCTATGTTGAAGAAGTATATGGGTTATCCACCGCAAATTGTTCTTATCAAGGATATTTGTATTTTAGATTCCATGTCTTATGGGGAGGACCCGATTAAGATCTTGGATTAGCAGGTTCTTCGGTTGTGGACCAAGGATGTGGCTTTGATAAAGGTTCTCTGGAGTAACACAAGGTGAAAAAGGCTACTTGGGAAGTGGACGAGGGCGTAAAGTCCAAGTATCTATTCCTATTTTCTACTCTAAAAATTCATACGTAAGGTATGTGTTGCTCTTAGGATCTTTGTTTTCAAACTTTGTTAAAGGAAAGATTGATTCCTTGGAATCTATGTTTACTATCATAAAAAAAAAGATTGATTCCTTGGAAATTTCCTGAGCTTTGAGCATACTGTCCTAGAAATGGCTCACCATACGAGTCACATGGTGTGGGTATGTTCAAGGTATCCTAGTCTTTAAGAGTCAAGAGAATGGTTGTTGGGTTTTTATTATGGTTAGGGATGGTAAGTATGGGTGGTTAGGGATGGTACGATTCATTTGGGTCAGTCCCTTAATCAAATCAGTAACTTGACTTGGCTCTGAGTATGAGGGGCTCACTATGAGGTATGAGGATAGGGTACGAGTGGGAAGGTATAATCGTATGCTTTCTAGTGTCAATCATATTGGATTCTTTCTTGGGTACGACTGGACCATCTAGTCATATAGTTTGGTCATGAGTTGGGGAAATGGAGTCGCATGGTGGACAGTGTGCGGATGTCCAACTTTCTGTTCTGGGTATGACTGGATGGTATCAGTCGTATGATATGTTGACGAGTTAAAAGTTCAACTCGTACCCACCAATGGGATTTTTACAATTTTAAGTTGGGGTATTTTGGACATTTCCCCTCTTAACTCCTTTTGACCCTATGACATAAAATACCTTTATGGGATACATTAACCTATTATTCTCATTCAACCACTCTCAAACACTCTTAAATCTCTTGAAATCTCTCTCAAGCTCTTAGTTCTAGAAAAGGCTAGGGTTTCTACAAAGCAATTAGTTAGGGTCTTTCAAGGGTGAATCCCTCTGTCTTCCTTGGTATCTAAGGCCTGTTACTCCTACCTCATTGTTAGTTCAACTAAAAGCATGTTTTCATGAATGGTTTTCATGGTATTTTGGTGATATTGTTTTGGTTTTGAAATATGTGTTGGGGTTTTTAGTTGTTTATTGTTGGATAATATTTTCCTATACTTTTCTTATGGTTTTCATAATAAAATTATGGTTTGAATGTATGGTTACATGGGAATGGTCTATTGATGACTTGATTTTGGTTTTGGAAACTATATGCCCTCAAGTTGTTTTTTGAAATGTCTATGACAATGATTTTGTCACATAGTTTGATTTTTCTTGAAATCTTTGCATTGTATAATATGGTAATGGACCTTAAATTGGTTTGGTTGGGTTTAAATGGATTAGAAATGCTATGATGGCCATGGTTTTGGTTTAAATAGAAACTTGGGAGTCAACTAGTTTTATGGTTTTGGTTTGGTATAAAAGGATAGACTTACAAGCTTTAATTTGGGTATGACGATACCAATGGTTAATGCCTAATGTAAAAATTCCTTGGTAAATGGTCTAGTTATGTGAAAATAGTTTAATTGGGCTTAAAGAGAGTTGATTAGCAAAGTCGTATAAGGTGGGGGTCCAAGGGAATCACCATTGTAAACTCATATTTGCCGATGTGAAGATGGTATTGGTAACCGTATCCATTATTTCACACTTTACATTTTTAGGGATATACTTTTCATCCCAGGTTTCTATACTCTGGTCATGCGGCTAACATACGCTGGGGCCCTTTCAGCAGGGGGTGCTAAACCCATATAGCCCGAGGGTGGTTTTAGGACGGCCAGGCTAAGCAACCCAGGTTACGGTTTTTAGTGCATACTAAACTCAATTCTTTTTCCCAGCATGATATAAATATATATGTATATATATGTGTGTATGTGTGTGTCTGTGATTTCATATGGTTATTTACCTTGATTTTGAATTACTTCCATTATTTTATTTTATCCTTGAGTACAATCTAGCGTTCACTCTGCTAACCGTCTTCAGGCTCTATATCCCTACATGATGTAGGAACTGGCTATACTAATATTCCTCCTGCTCAGTGACTTGGATTCTGGAACAGCTTTAAGTCAAACTGAAGTGGTGAGCTTTCATACTTAAGAAGGTTCCACTTCATGCTATGGACTTTTTTCATCTTTGTTATTTCTTTTGTTTGGTTTCTACCCATGTCCTGACCGGATGTCATTGATTCGAGATAGAGTATTTGTCCAACAACTATGGGCATGGGTGGTGCCAGTATGGGTGTCAACCTTTGTATTGGTATTGGCATTGGTTTTGACACTGATTGGACATTAGGCCATATATTTGGTTGTTTATGTTTATGGAATTTACTTAATGTCTTTAAATTACTATTTGTTATCTTATTATATGTTTAGAATTCATCCTACATAGGGTGCAGGGTGGTTACGATTGGGTATTGGGGGATTTCCTCGATCTCAATCGGACTTAAAATGCTTGGCACAAATAGGCTCTGGTTTGGGTTGTGTCAGGTCAGTCTTAGAGAGTTTTATCATCTGTTATTCCAATCATGGTGGTTATTTCGGCCGGTCGGAACTGATGGTTTTGTTTCAACTTATGTTTCCTATTTCTCTTGTGAACTTCTTGGTAACTATTTGTGAAATGCTCTAGTCGTGGGGTGTTTATTTCTTCAGCTCAGAGTGTTCCCCCTACTAGAACAGTTTATCCCTCAAATAGATTTGGTTTTTATGGTGGCAGGGGTAGTTGGTACTCATGGAGGTTCTCGGGTAGGTAGGACAGAAGGTCGGTTAGGTTTCCTGCCCGGTGGTGGGCGTGGTTAGTTATATGCAGTACCTGTTAGACCTAAGGCTAAGACTTCGGTTACTATTGATATAGGTATGATTTTAGTGTGTTTCCAGTCGACCCTTACTTTATTTTATATAGGATCCACTTATTCTTTTATTTTTGGTTCGTTTGCACTATGATTAGAGTTGTCTCATGACTTATTATCTATGTTATTCTACTTATCTACGCCTATAGTTGATTCTTTAGTAGTGGATTGAGTTTTCAGATTTTGTGTTGTGACTGTTAGTAATGTTGATACTTATGTGGTTCTTATTATTCTAGATATGGTGGACTTTGATATGATTCTAGGCATAGATTGGTTATTCCACTATCATGTGGTCATTGATTATTTTCCAAGACCATTACCTTAGTGTAACGCTCCGAGTCTACACCCCGGACATCCGTGGTGCTTACAACCCCGAAGGATCACAAGCTAACCCATGACTGGTACCTACTATAAGCACTATATAGTAATACTGAAAACATATATGGAAATAATCTAAAAATACCATAAGGTTCATAAACTGAAAAATAAAATACTGAATACTGTTTGAAATACTGAGTATAAATGATAAAAACATCTGAAAAACTGAATAACTGACTAAGCTAGTCTGAAAGCCTCTAACAGTCTGAATATGGAGTTGATAGGACAAACCCCTAACTAATCTCAACTAAACTCACTACTGAACTGCTAAAGTAAAGATATAAATAACTCTATCCTCAAAATATAAAAACTCACCACTATATTTATTGTTGCTGATAGCCTAAGCTGCTAAGTACGATCAGGACCCTGAGTATCTGAGCCTATGATATGAGACATTATAGTGAAAAAAAATATGTCAGTACGTGGAATGTACTAGTATGTTATGCGAGGTTGGATAATTATACATGGTTTTATATGCATGAGATAATAACTGCCTGAATGAACATCATGAAGTGATGTTGTAATACTGCGCATGTAAAACTTTAAGTGTTGAACATATTGATCATGCGATACTGTTTATGTAATTTTTCATCATGTATCTGAGATTTGTAATAAAAGTGAATACTCAATTCTGAAGGCTATGATAGCCGATAACTAATAGCCATTGCTCCGTAGAACTATCTGAGTTTTTTACTGAATACTGAGACTAAAACTATAATTGTAGGAGTGTTCATCTAACCGGCATATCCTGATATAGATTGATTTGGGGTCCAATGTGTGACCCCAGTTTGAAGGGTGTTAGCACCTTGCCACAGGATACTAACAAAGATAGGTCAACCCTAATATGACAGGAAGACTAAAGAAATGTGTATATATGATTGTGTTAACCCTAATCTGGTAGGAGGACGACTTACCTACGCTGGATATAGAGTTCTATAATGCAGGGACTACTACTAAGGGTCAAACCCTCTACTGTCAGGAATGTCCCCATTCCTTGGTTCACTCGGTACTGAATCCTACTCCCAACTGAATAGACACTGAACTGATTACTAGACTGTACTAGGCTTGACTGAAAATAGATGCTTATCATGTTGACTGACAAAACTGGATTGAGTTCACTGAGTTCTGTTAACTTGACTGAGTACTACTGTTCTTGACCTTTACTGGGACTATTCTATGGCTACTGCAACTAAGTAAACTGTATGTTTTTGGGTAAGAAATACCCCCATAATTCGATAGCATCAATAATAGTAAGACATAGTAATTCTTGAAAAAATAACAATAGTCAATTGTTTACAATGCAATCACTAAGACATTTCGTCAAATACTTGGAAGTTATGAACTTGTACAAGAAGGAGAACACGTGATAACATATCCTAATTGCACTATTCAATTCACATGTATGTTCTATCAAACACTTGCAAGGTATATCCTTAACATGGAAGTCATTAAACATATAGTAATAGCATGAGCTTAATACTAAGTTCACCAATGGATCACAAATGCACAATGAATTCACTTAGGCATTTTGTCAAACACTTAGGAGGCATAACTTGTACTTGGACATGAACAACATGCCTATGCATCATGACTACAACAACCAATTCACAATTCAAGGGTTTTGACATGGGAATTACATCCGTTACATGCATGATATCTTATATTCATGAAACTTGAAATTAATTCTTGAATTGAAACCCATACAACATAAACATGAATACAATCCAATTTGTGCATGTAAATCGTGAGGCTATTAACTTGAGATTTTAAAAGGGTTCTTGAACTCCAAGGGTGGAAGAAAATTAAAGGATGAACACCTAACAAACCTGGGTTTCTAAATTCATGAGAATTGATAGTGAACTCTTAAGGCTTGGACTTGAATTTGATGAACCTAGGGCAAGCTCTAGAGAGAATATTGGGAAATAATGAGTGTGTTTTCCCTATGGGGAGGCTTGATTTTGTGTTATGGCTAAATAATGTAAGGGGAAAACATCTCTTTTACCCCCCACAACCCAAATTAAAAATAATGAATGGGGGTTCCCATCGCACTGCAACCCCTTCTTGGGTCAACCCGCCATTGCGATGCGACCCCTGCTTGAGTCAAGTTGCCTTCATGGCAACACACTGAGCCTAGGTCAACTGGCCCTCGCGTCTCATCCCTATCGCAAACCCTTGATATTTTAGACATCCAAACTCCCCCTTGCTCTAGTTCGAAGAATTTGAAACTCACCTAAGATGACCTACAAGTGACCCTGATCATTAATTAACTTGAAAAATTATGTTTTAAGGCCGGGAAGGTCAAACTAAAATTCATAAAAGTTTAAAGGCTCTAGAAATGAATAAGTCCTAACACTTAGTTGAATTTTTTTCTAAGTTTGGGGCCTCTTTTAACATGCTATATATAACTAAGATGACTAGGACTTTGTAGGGTCTTACACTTAGCCTTGCTCGATATGCCCCCAGTCCTGTGGCAGAAGGTGTTTTACCATGAGCTAACAGGGATTATTTCGTATATGTTTTCTAGCTGACTTATTTTGAAGGATTGTGAGTCTTATCTATATTATATTTGCGATACTAGTGTGGAGAGTTTGTCACTTTAAATAGTTCCTGTTGTCTCTGAGTTTCCTGATGTGTTCCCTACCGACATTTTTGGTTTTCCCCCTATCTATGAGATTGAGTTTGCTATTGATCATGAGTCTGGCACCCAGCGGATTTCTATGGCACCTTACCGTAAGGCTCTTGCTGAGCTTAAGGAGCTAAATTTTCAGCTTCAGGATCTTCTTATTAAGGGTTTTATTAGGTCAAGTATGTCCCCTTGGGGAGACCCTATATTTTTTGTGAAGGTTAAAGATGGTTCCATGTAGATGCGTATTGATTAAAGGCATCTTAATAAGGTAAAGATGAAGAACCATTATCCTATGCCTCATATTAAAGATTTGTTTGACTAGCTTCAGGGTGAGACAGTGTTTCCTAAGATTAATTTGAGATTTGGGTACTATCAATTGAGAATTTTGGCTGAGGATATCTCGAATACAACTTTTAGAACTCATTATTATCATTATCAGTTCTTAGTGATATCATTTGGGTTGAAGAATGCCCCAGTCGTGTTCATGGATTTAATAAACCAAGTACTCAGGACTTATTTTGATTCCTTTGTGATTGAACTTATTTATGACATTCTTATGTATTTTAGAAGTAGAGAGAAGCATGTGTAGTATATGAGGTTTGTGCTTCAGACTTTGAGAGATCATGTGCTTTTTGCCAAGTTCTCTAAGTGTGAATTTTGGCTTGAGTTGGTGACATTCCTTGGACACATGGTATCTAAGGTTGGTAGTATGGTACACCTGGCTAAGATTGAGTCAATTTGTGATACCTATATCTCCAATTGAGGTTTGTAGCTTCTTGAATTTGCCTGGTTATTATAGATACTTCATCGAGGGTTTCACTAAAGTTTCAACCTCTATCAGTAGATAGAATCAGAAGGAGGTTCCTTTTGTATGGTTCGAGGAGTGTGAGTTAAGATTTTGAAATCTCAAGTATTTCCTTACTTCAACCCCTATTTAAGTTCTTCCTATAGAGGGTGGGGGATTCACCATATTTTTTTTATGCTTATGGTGTTGGTCATGGTTGTGTATTGATGCAGCAGGGTCATGTCATTACTTATGATTTGAGCATCTTAAGGTGCACAAAAGAAACTACCCCATGTATGATTTTAAGTTGCGGTGGTAGTTTTCTTACTTATGATTTAGAAGCCTTATCTTTGTGGTGTCCATTGTGAGATTTTCACTTATCTTTGCAGTCTTTAGCATCTTATGATGTAGAAAGAGCTTGATGATAGACAGAGTAGATGGATGGATTTGATTACTGATTATGATATTTCCATCTTGTATTATCCTGGCAAAGCAAATCTAGTAGAAAATGCATTGAGTTGGAAGGCAGTGAGTATGGATGCTTTGCTTGTATTTTAGTTTCCCAGAGGCTGTTAACATGGGATATTTAGTCCTTAGGCGACTTGCTAGTTTGCCATTATACTTCAAATCCTAGATTATTTTGTCTAGTGTGGAGGCAAGATTCTTATTATTTGAGCAGATTTAGGATCGATAGTTTGAGGATAACAAGTTTTTCTTCTTCATGATCAGTATTGAGTGGTGAGTCTAAGAGGAACACGATATATACTAAGAGTGTTTTGAGATATGATGGTCGCATTTATTTTCCACAGATTGATGACTTGATTCAGCTAATTTTACATGAGGATCATAACTATAGATATTCCATTCATCCCAGCACGGCTATGATGTGTAGAGATTTTAGAAAGACAACATTATTAGTAGAATGGTATGAAGAGAAATGTGGCAAACTTTGTATTGCCTATGTTGCCAGTAGGTAAAGACTAAGCATCAGTGACCAGGTGGTTTAATTTAGATATTGCCCGTCCTAAGTGGAGATAAGAGAGGATTACTATAGATATTGTTAGTGGTTTGCCTCACAGTTCTCTTGATTCCGATGGTATTTGGATCATTATATATCGTTTCACCAAGTCAGCATATTTTATCCCTATTCAGATGTCCTTCAGTGCCGAGATATTTTTCCATATCTATGTTCGAGAGATAGTCTGTTAGCATGGTGTGCCCATTTCTATTATTTCAGGATGTGGTTCAGTGTTCAATTCAAGATTTTAAAGAGCCTTTAAGGAAGAGTTGGGGACTCAAGTGGATCTTAGTACAACCTTTCACCCACATACCGATAGTCAGTCTAAAAGGACAATTCAGGTGTTTAAGGATATGCTCCAAGGCAATGTTATAGATTTTAGAGGCTAGTAGGAGGATCATTTATCCAAGAAAGGGTTTTCTTATAAAATAATTATCATTCGACTATTGAGATGGCTCCTTTTAACGCTTTGTATGGTAGCAGATTCCATTCTATAGTTGGATGGTTAGAGACTTTTGTGATTAGGCCTCATGGTACAGATTTTCTTCAGGAGTCCTTAGATAGAGTCAGGGTAATTCAGAAAAGGTTGAGAGAGGCTCAGAGTAGACAGAAGACATATCCAGGCCATCGGCTTAGTGCCTTGAGATATGGATTTTGTGGCCATATATCGCCCATGAACAGTGTGATGAGGTTCGAGAGTGACACGACACGAGACTAACCCCTAGTTGTAACATTGTGCTTAGAATCACAAGTGATCCCAAACTAACCCATGTACTATAATACTGCTTGACCAACTGATTTAAATTGTATTAAAAACTATATTTACTGAGTGGAACAATGATCATGAGAAAATCAAAATAAATGAAATACTGATAAAATTTACTATATGATAAAACTGAGGAAAGAAACTTTAATTACATGTAATAACTCTGATTAACTATCTATGAAGCCTCTACTATACTGACTATAGATAGCTGGGACATGCTTACAACTACCACTAATCAATACATATGAATAATAACAATATAGTACATGAACTACAACTGACTGGAATCCCTAAAATAAGAGAACTCATCACCTGCTGGCTAGAAGCTGCAAACTATCTAATGGTGGTTCGTGGGGCTACAAATGGTACCTATATTATGAGACAATGTAGCAAATGGACATATATGTACATTAGTACTTTGGAATATACTGAGTAAGTGGGGGTGAATACAATAAGTAAAACGAATAGATGCATAATCTTAAAACATGCATGCTAATTGCAGGTAGACTCACCAAGAGACTGAAATCAACTGAAAGCTGAAATATCTTAAAACATGAGTAACAAACATAATCCGATAAGTTGGTAAATCACTACACCTAGTTTCTTAAATCTTTACTTTTATAGAATAAGTAAAACTGAAGCTACGAAGTAGTAAAACATAAAAACTATAGGTAAATCTCATATAAAGTTGAACATGTTGTAAAACTGATCAGAGGGTCATGTATAGTACTAAGCATGAAAACATAAACATGTAAAATTCAGAATTCAAGATCAAGCATAAATATGTACTGAAATAATTTGTATAACTGAATGACTGATATTAGAATAACTATATACTTGGTCATGCAAACCTGAACTGACATACTCTGAATACTGAACTGAAACTGTGGGAGCTATCGTGTAACTGACATGCCCCTATCTCAGCTAATTGGGGTCGAACCTGTAACCCTGGTTTGAAGGGTGTCAATACCTTACCATGGGTACTAACACATGGCTGTGTCGCTACACTAAACTGGTGTCTCGAAGGACTAGGGAGTCACCCTCTATTGGCAGGAACATCTCTCATACCTACGTTGGCTACGTAGTTCTTGAATTCAGGGATTATGGCTAAAGGTCACACCCACAACTGGTAGGTGAGCCGCTATCCCTGGATTTACTCGGTGCTAAATCCTACTCCCAACTAAATGACACTCATATTATTATGGGTCAAACATGATGTGGTACAGTGCTGATAAGTCCTCAAAATGAATATGGTCATCTAAATAAAATAATTAAAACGTGGTCTAACTAACTTGTAAGTTGAAAACAACAAACATGTAAAAACATATATGTATTGGGTATTCATAACCCGCCTGCACTAAATGATTACTAAAATACGATAACAACACTTAGAACACTTGTAGAAAGTAGTAATTCAGAGACCCAAAACATATTACATTTCAATACATTAACGAGACACATGAATTTGAACATTGGAATGAGATAAACTTGGGAGGATAACAACTTCACATGTTTCAATTCATAACTTGTTGATTAAACATGAAATCAATGGAGAATGCAATGGTAAATTAAAATTCAAAACATAACATAACCTAATTCACGTGGAGACACATGTTGACATAGCTTGAATCAAAATTACTAAGAAAATACATGGATTAAATTTATTATTAACATGTATAATTTCATAAAAGAAGGAGATTTTCATACTTTAATCAAAAATGGGATTTTTGGGACTCAATGGGTAGAAGGAACCCATTGATTAATACCCCACATACCTCAATTAGATGAACTCTTAAAGTAAGCTTGAAATTGGAACCTTAATCCTTGAATTTTTGAGGACGAAAGCTTGAATTTCTAGTTCTTGGGAAGAGAGGCATGAATTTTCTTTCTCTTGGGAAGAGAGGCTTGAGTTTTATCATTCTTGGGAAGGGGGAGGGTTTATACGTGAGTAGTTTTGATGATAATGCACAAATAATGCCCTTTTGAGTGTCATAAATTATGTTATCGAGACTTGGGTTGAGGGGAAAGGACCAAATTACTCCTTAGCCCCCTTAGATCAACAATAGTGGGGGAATCGGCCGCGTGGAATGACCCCTATTTTGGGGGAATATCCCTCATGATGCGACCCCTATCCTTGGGTAATAGCCCTCGCGATGCGGGGCTATCACGGACCCTTACTGTTTCTCACGAAAATGGTCATAACTTTTGTCTCAGGTATTGAATTAAGGAGAAATTGGTATTTTTGGAAAGATAATTCAATTATCTATAATTTGGTGGGTATTGAGATGAAAAATTCCACATATGTCAAAAGCTCTACACATTCAAAGTTGACCCTCATAGAATCAAATACCAAAATTTGGCCAAATCAAAGGCTCTTAGCTCAACTTTACTCTAAGTGATTTTGATGAACATTTTTCACCTCATAATTACACTTAACACTAGGATAATGATCGTGACACATATATTAAAATATTAATCATTGGATTTGAGTTAATACACTTAAGACCGACGATTCAAAGTCTACCCCAAAAATACGGGGTGTTACATTATCTCCCCCTTGGAATCATTCATCTTTGAATGATGGATAGGAACATTTTGAATTATTAGAAGTATGGAATAATGTACACAAGACATGTCTATTAATAAAGGATTCAGTTGAGCAAAAACATTAAAACATCCATCATGAAACTAATTTCTGAGCTGACTTGACTCTATTGACTGAAAGGGGCTAATTCATGTTGAGAGTATAGAACTCACTTGAAATGTTCATGATATGATAATGCCTATAGAAGTGCAAAGTGATAACTGATGCAATAAAATTCCAGAATTTTCTAAGGTTGGAATAAAGTATGTAACTTCTCTTTAGGAATTATTCCTCTGCAAGACACATATAGGATTCAAAAGAAAAGGGCTTCATGGCATCGCTAAGTACATTACCTATGCACGAATAATGAGACAACAAGACTAAGGTCTTTCACTAGGTATCACAATGTATGATCTAGAATACTTTGAAAACTTAGATCATGCACTAAACACTTATGAACTGAGTCATGACTAAATAGCTGAATCTGAAACATGATGCATGGACTAAAATAAATTTGCAACTTACATATATGCGAACAAATTACCTCTTTTAGTAGACATATTCATGAAACATCAGATAAAAAGACTAGATGGAAAGATGGAAAACCATAGGCAATTATCTGTCTGACTGCTACTCTGAGTTGTTGGCTATACAGACTGAATTATACTAAAAGCTTATACTCAATTGGAGTATTTCTTCAACACTATTTCTATGATATTCTAATAACATTAGGGAGCAAAGAATCTTGGGAATGATTTGAATAAGATATCTGAGTAAAGAATCTTAATATGGATATAACTTTGTAACATGGAACAAAGGCCTATGAAACATAAGCTAGGGTAGAATTATTAGGCCTTAGAAAATGCAACTGCCCAATTCAAGCTTAGACTCTCTCCTTAAATATTCGCATGGGTATATATAACTACTTTAGCCAAAGTCTGAGTTGAGGTACATACTCTCACGAGGTTCAAGCCTAACTCAAAATCATAAGGTACTACACATAACACCATAATACTAGTCTGAACTATGAATTCAATACCCCATGTGTTTACACAATTTCTCATCTCAATAATAATTCTTCTTACAATTTCAACTACTAAATTCAACCCCTTACTAGGAATTCACTAGCTTACAATGCACCCATCCACTTATATACCAACATGACATTCAAGCCTGTCATTATAACCATGTATGAACTTCTAGGCAGACAACCATAAAAGTGACTTTCTTATATTCTCTAAACCTTTATCAATAACAATTTCCATGCACTATACCCAAGAAAACACACATGAAATTTTCAACTAACCATGACATATATCAAAAGCACTACCTCAATATTTTTTCAAACTTATAGCCTTACATAAAACAAACATATAACAATGTTCCCCAAAAATAAAAATTGGGGTCGATTGCCACAGAGAATATGGTGTGAACTTAAGTCGTTTGCAATTTAATCAACTGATAGATGGATGTTTCCTAAAATGGGGTTTTAAGTTTAGCAAGTAATTGTTGGTCACTTTAATTACAGTGTTCGTAATCAAGAGTTTATGAAAAAACTAGAACTATGTTCACTAGGAGTTTTGGTACTTGACAGATGCTAATAGTGGTTCAAGATTCTCACAGTATGTAGGACAACAAGTTATCTTTATCGATGTTATGCCTAAATGTCTCTCGACCTACTTAAGAATTTAATTACCTAATCCTCTCGGACTTAGGAAATTTATATTCATGACCAGATTTTACCTCAGGTTAAGCAACCTTGTTATAGCGTCAATTATTAAATGGAAATTTTTAGTGCTTCCAAATCCCTATTAATAATTCACTTCCCACTATATTTGATTTCTTTCTCAAGCAAATCAAAGCAGTTATTATCTATAATTTGCAAACAATAGACTATAATTAAAACCTCAGAATTATCAAGGAGTCTTACCACTTTTTGAATCTTGAACACTCAGCACCTTATCAAGACTTAACCCTAGATCCTACAATTCAGGTTAAAGGAATCTAGCCGCTCATGATGTAATAATCGAAACAACTAGTTATATTAATGATTTGAAAGATAGACTTACCACAAGATGAATAAAAACTAGATATTGTAAAATTAGACCACAATAGTAATCCCAGAATAATGATGATAATCTCTTCAAAGAAATTGCTTATTCAGGTCAAGAAACTAGAGAGAGAAAATATCAAAAATACGTGTCTCCAAAAGATGTTAGAAACTCTCCAGTAAAACCTAAAACAAGACTTTAAATAGTTCAACCTAAATAAGGAAACAAAATCATAGAGTTTAATAATCCCTCAAATTAGGTGACGACATTCGTGATAACCTATCAGGAGGCTAATGACTAATCACAAATGTTGTCAGCTCCCTTTTGCCTTTGATACTCGTTGCTTTAGGCTGACGATAAATGTGACGTCCAATCAACTTCTTGATGACTTACCACGAATGTCGTCAAGTCTCTACCTCAACTCTCATGTTCTTCGTTATGTTGGTGGCAATTTTGATGACCTGTCAATTCCTTAATGGCTTATCACAAAATATCATCACAACTTTCAACTCAGGTGCATTCTCTGTTTAAGGCTAACGATAAAGAAGATAACTTATCACAGGGCTAACGACTTATCAAAAATGTCATCAGCCACATTTCTCTTTGAATTACTTCAGATTTTAACTCCTTTGCTTCCATCTTTGTTTGTTCTCTTACATCATATCTTCTACTACAAAATTAAACATAAAACAATCAAAATCGGCAAAAGTTGCTTAAGACTTTGTAATTATTCTTAGTTAAAAACCTCAAATGTGTTAGCATAAGCTCACACATCAACACCCTCAACTTAAAACAATTGTTTGTCCTCAAGTAACTCAACACACCTAAGAGAATACAAAGTACATCTGGCAGTCAATCATCCATATCATCTGAAAACACTTTTACCCTCTCCAAGATCTGTCAATTCAAGAACAATGAAGAACACCAATGCAACACACAGAAATCAATATACAGCATTAATTCAGCTACATTAACCATACATATACCATTATTACACGCTCCAAACAAGTTAGCAACTAGCAATATATCTGGTGTGCCTTTACAGCAAAGAAATCCCCCTTATTTCATATCAGTAATCCTATACGTAACCATAGGGATAATCAAAACACTCACTCTCAGAACGAAGTTCCAACCAATGTATGCCAAGTACCATAGGCTTGCCCTTATTTTCATTACCCAGATCTTCAGGTAGGATCACTATAGGTATTCTCTTAGGCTTATGATATAGGTTAGGGGCTGGTATGATACTCGATGGTATTTAAAGTGATTAAGCCTCCTTGATACTACACTAGCTTTTTAGGGTTTCACTCATTATCCTTTTCCACTCTTGTCTTTTACTGATCACACTTATTTAGGCAGGGTGTTATCTTTTCCACAATCACTTATTCTTTTTCATAATTTTTCTTTTTCTTGCTCTTTTTCTCCTCACCCATATTTTTTTTATTCTTGTCTTCTATGTTATTTTTCTTCATACTCATTCTGTATCATGCACCCCTATGATAGCCACCCTCAAATTAGGCTATTTTTCTAAGTCAAGGTGCACAATGTCCATGAAGGACCAAGGCTAAAACAAGTTCATTATTATCTAAATGGGAAGGTGATAGGTGTCACAAAACAGGGACCAAGTGGTATTATACACATCGGGAAGGTCATTTAGGCTAAATTGAGCTCATAATAAAACAGACTATGATCCTTTCCTAACCCATATCCTTCAACCTAGGTAAGACTAACTGGACAAGTTCTTGCTTCAGCATACAAAGAGAACTAAGTAACATCTCACACACACTTGGAACATAGGTATATGGCAATCTGCTACTCATTTAGTTTATGCAGCTATTTAGCAATGATTATTATGTTACTATAAATAATGCCATACAAAGACACAGAGTGGTCACACTTAAATAAAAATCACACAGTTAAAGAAGTAGACCACTTGAAGAGGTGTACAAAAATCAAAAAACAATTCAACTGCCTCAAGTGCAAGTATTTCTCCTAGTCGGCTGCAAAATTTACAACAATAATTTACCCTACTCCCTCAACTTAAAATAAAAGAAAATCTAAACTTAGGATTAGAGTATACCTGGAATAGATCAATCCTAGGGGTCATGGGTTGCTTCCCATCAAGCTCCTGATTTAACGTCGCGACACAACTCAGGTATCTCGATTACTTTATACTTCATTGAAACAGATAGTAGTGACACTTTTCATTGATTCTTTTGGGCCAATAATAATTTGACTCATTTCCCATTTACTTTGAAGGTACTGCTATCTTCATTTTCAAGTTCCACTGCTCTAGAAGAGTAGACTTGACTAACTCTAAAAAGGCCTGACCACTTAGATTTAAGCTTACCTGGGAACAGTATGAGTCTAGAATTAAACAGAAGCACCAAGTCACCCATAAGGAAGTCTTGTTTCACTATTCTCCAATCATTGTATTTTTTTTATCTATTCTTTATATAGGTTTGCTCGATCATATGCCCTGAGACAGAATTCATCCATCTCATTTAGTTGTCCCAATCGGAGATCTGTTGACTCCTTCCAACTCAAATTTAGCCTTTTGAGTGCCCATAAGGCCTTGTGCTCTAGATCTATTGGTAAGTGGCAAGATGTTCTATAGACCAGCTGAAATGGTGACATGCAAATAGGTGTTTTTAAGCAGTCTGATATGCCCACAAGGCATCATCGATCTTTCGAGACTAATTTTTCTGACTAGCATTCACCATTTTGGCTAGGATGGCTTTAATCTCTCAATTTGACACCTTCATTTTCCCACTAGTTTATGGGTGATATGGAGTGGCTACTCTATGCTGTTTTAACCCATCTTTTGCTAAAGCTACTCGAAACACTTTGTTACAAAAATGAGATACTTTATCACTTATAATAGTGTGTGGTACTCTAAAGTTAGAGAAGATATTCTTTTTGAGAGAAGAAACAACTCTCTTTCCTTCATTATTAGACAACACAATATCTTTGACCTATTTCAAGATAGTCAACAGCAACTAAAATATACTTTATCCCATATGAGCTTACAAAAGGACCCCTGAAATCAATGCCCCAGATATCAAACAATTTCACTTCAAGTATCTTAGTCAAAGGCATCTCATTTCTTTTGGAGATTGACCCCTACCTCTGACATTAGTCATATTTTTACACAAACTCCTGGGCGTACTTGAACAATGTTGGCCAATAGTAACCGCTCTGCAACACCTTCCTAGTCGTTTGGTCACCTGCATGGTGACTTCCAACTAAGAAAGCATGACATGCTTCCAATATGCACAATACATCCACTTCTGGCATGCATCTCCTTATAATATTGTCCCCACAATGCCAAAAAAGATACGGCTCATCCCAGAAGTAATATGACATATTATGTAGGAATTTCTTTCTTTGATGGAAGAAAGATTTTCTAGGATGACCTCACTCACAACATAATTTGTAAAATCAGCATACCAAGGCAATTTCTCCACAGCAGTAGCCAAGATCTCCTCATTAAGAAAGGTATCATTTCTTTCCTTTTCATCACTAATTGCCTGCTTACCTTCCATTCTAGACAGATGATCTGCAACTTGGTTTTCACACCCTTTCCTATCATTGACTTGAAAGTCAAATTCTTATAGCAACAACACCCATCTAATTAGCCTTGGTTTTGCATCCTTCTTAGCCTCCACATACCTCAAAGTTGTATGGTCAGTGTGAGCCACCACCTTGGTCCCAAGCAGATGAGACCTGAATTTCTCAAAAGCATATACTACAGCCAGAAGTTCCTGCTCAGTGACGGTGCAGTTCTTTTGCGCTCCATTTAGCGCTTTGCTGGCATAATATGTTAGATAAAACAATTTGTCCTTCTTTTGTCCCAATATAGCTCCAAGCAAAACACCACTTGCATCACATATGATCTCAAACAGTTTTGACCAGTCTAGTACAACAATAATAGGGGCCTCAACCAGCTTCCTTTTAAGGCATTCAAATGCCTTCAAGCAATTATCATCGAAGCGCTTTGATGGTATAATATGTTAGATAAAACAATTTGTCCTTCTTTTATCCCAATATAACTCCAAGGGAAACACCACTTGCATCACACATGATCTCAAATAGTTTTGGCCAGTCTAGTACAACAATAATATGGGCCTCAACCAGCTTCTTTTTAAGGCATTCAAATACCTTAAAGCAATCATCATCAAAGCAAAACTTCACTTCTTTCTCCAAAAGTTTGAAAAGTGGATTTGCAACCTTTAAGAAGTCTTTTATAAACCTCCGATAGAAGCCAGCATGTCTAAAAAAACTACACATTCCCTTCACTGAAATAGGAGGTGGTATTTTCTCAATAAATTCCACCTTGGCTCGATCAACTTCTATCACTTTTGCTGAATTTTGTGACTGAGAACGATACCCACCTTTACTATAAAATGGCATTTTTCCTAGTTAAGCACCAAATTGAATTCAATACATCATTGCAAGGTTATACTCAAGTTTTACAAACACACCTCAAATGAATCTCCCATCACAGATAAATCATCCATGAATACCTCTATGGTGTCCTCCACCATATCTGAGAAGATAGACATCATGCCCCACTAAAAAGTAGCAGGTGCATTGCATCGCCCAAATGGTATCCTCTTAAATGCAAAGGTGCTATATGGACATGTGAATGTCGTCTTCTCCTGATCTTCAGGAGCAATAAAGATTCGGTTGTATCCAAAATAACCATCCAAAAAGTAATACCAACTCCTTTCATCCAATCGATCAAGCATTTGGTCCATTAAGGGCATAGAAAAATGGTCTTTCAGTGTCCATGAATTTAGTTTACGATAATCCATGCAAACTGTCCACCAAGTTATTGGCCTGAGTGAAATCAACTCATTCCTTTTATTTGTAACCACAATCATGCCGCCTTTTTTGGGCCAGCATTAAACTGGGCTCACCCATTTGCTGTCAAAAATAGGGTAAACCACTCCTGCATCCAACCACTTAATAATCTTCTTCTTGACCACCTCTTTCATTGGCGGGTTAAGACAACGCTGATGCTCTATTGTTAGAATACAATCCTCCTTAAGTTGTATTTTATGCGTTCAGATACCAGGGGGAATACCAATAATATCTACGATTGTTCGTCCTATATCTTTCCTGTGACTCTAACAAACTGAAATAAGTGTTTTTACCTATTTCTCACCCAAATCAGCTGCAATAATAATAGGTAACGTGTTTTTGTTGCCCAAAAACATGTATTGTAAGTGCCTAAGTAGTTCTTTCAATTCCAACACCGATGGCTCCACAATGGATGTATTGGCTGGTGGTGTTGGTTGATTAGCAAGGTCAAGGTCTAGATTTTTAGGAGCATAAGTATATGAACCCATTCCTGACAAGGCACAAACAGTCTCTTCATCCTCCTCAATGCCTTCACGATCAAACTTCATCAGAACTGTGGTTAAAGGCTAGACAACAAGTTGGTCCACTCTTGACACCCCCTGTTCGTCCTCATAATACATATCAACTACTAAGAACACACTCATTTCTTCCTTCTACTTTATTGATTTACACACATCAAACCGTACCACTTCATTATTCATCCTGAATAAGAGTTCATTCGCTCTTAAATCAATCAACACACTTCTAGTTGCAAGGAAAGGTCTACCTAAGATTATAGGCACCTCAAAGTCCACCTCGTAATCCAGAATGACTAAATCTACAGGGAATATAAAGCTAGCTACCTTCAGTAACACATCATATAAAATGCCAACAGGTCATTTTACTGACCTATCCACCATCACGAGTCGTATGTTAGTGGGTATGGGATTTCCCAGACACAAATTTCTATATACAGCTAGTGGCATCAAATTAATGCTTGCTCCCAGATCACATAATTCCTTGGCAAATTCCATAGTCCCAATTGTACAGAGAATAGTGAATGTGCCTGGGTTTGGCTTCTTCTGCACCAAGGTCCTTGTAAAAATAGCGCTACAATGATGGAGATTATCGTTCAATTTGTAGCTCACTGCTCTTTTCTTAGTTATAAGGTCCTTCATGATTTAAGCATATCCTGACATTTGTTTGAGTGCCTCCACCAATGGTACATTTACTGTCAACTGCTTGAGCATTGCCATGAATTTGCTAAATTTTGCATCATTAATTTTTTCTTCAACTGCAGAGAAAATGGAGGTGGTGGTATTGGGATAGTTTTCAACACTACCTCCTTTTTTTTTCTTTATTTTTATCAGAGTATCATCAGAATTATCCAGCTTCTCAGGCTCCACTGGACCTCCTTCTTATAGTTTATTATTAACTACCTCATCAACTACATTTTGCCCAGAGAGGGGACAGGTAATATCTTTCCACTTCTAGTGGTAATCGCCATACATGAAACATCATTCCATGGATTTTGGATAGTATCACTTGGTAACATTCCTCTCTTCCTCTGGTTGAATGTTGTGGAGAGTTGGCTCATCTGCTGCTCCAACTATTTGATTGCGGTGGAGTATGAGTTTACCAACTGAATAATAGATGATAGATCAGTCTTTATGGTAGTCACACCAGAGTTGGTAGCTTCCACTCCCTTTAACAACTTTGCCATCATGTCCTCTATGGACTTCTTTTTAAAACTTTTGAAGCTGTCTCACAATTTCCAGGAGGGATACAGAGCTCGCTCTTATCATTGTTGTTCCTCCAATTTCCCTACTCCCTATCTTTATAACTAGGCTTATCATAATAATTCCGACCTTTATACCCCTGGACATTGCCTCGGAAAACCTTCTGATAATTAACATAGTTTGCCTCTTCTTCTGCATCAGCATCAACTCTATCCTGAGATCCCTTAACTTTCACCTTCTCAGTCTTACCTGATAGCAAGTGCTTGGTTAGCAAGTCCATTTGTGTTTTAAGGTGAGTCATGTCTTAGTCATGCTCCTCATCTCTTCTGTGTTGTTTCACAGTAATACCCCCAGACACAGTGAGGCTAGCTACTACAGAGTCTGTGATATACCATGCCCGACTCTGTTTCGTCATTCTTTTTAGCATCTCTGGAGCCTGTGGGAATGTAAGATCAACAGATGAACCACCAACAGCATTATCTATAATTGGCTTTGTCACAGAGTTAAGAGATTCTCAGCTTAGATCACAATAGCAATCCCAAAATAATGATGATAATCTTTTCAAAGTAAATTCTTGTTCTAGTCAAGAAACTAGAGAGAGAAAATATCAAAAATACATGTCTCCAAAATATGTTCGGAACTCTCTAGAAAACCCTAAAATAAGATTTTAAATATTTCAGCCTAAATAAGTAAACAAAATCATAGAGTTTAATAATCCCTCAAATTAGGTGACGACATTCGTGACAACCTATCAGGTGGCTGACGACTTATCACAAATGTCGTCAGCTCCTCTTTTCTTTTGATACTCACTGCTTTAGGATGATGATAAACTGTGATGTCCTATCAACTTCTTGACGACTTATCACAAATATTATCAAGTCTCTAGCTCAGCTCTCATGTTCTGCCTTACGCTGGCGGCAATTTGACGACCTATCATCTCCTTGATGAATTATCATAAAATGTCATCACAACTCTCAACTCAGGTGTATTCTCTGTCTGAGGCTGACGATAAAGCTAATAACTTATCACATGGCTAATGACTTATCAGAAATGTCGTCAGCCACACTTCTTTTTGAATTACTTCAGATTTCAACTTTTTTGCTTCCATCCTTGTTGGTTCTCTTGCATTATAGCTTCTACTGCAAAATCAAACATAAAACAATCAAAAACACAAAAATTGCTTAAGGCTTTGCAATTATTCTTAGTTAAAAGCCTCAAATGTGTTAGCATTAGCTCACACATCAAAAGGTCACTAAAAGGTTAGAACATGAGATCCTGAAGCTTGAAAGAATACTATACTTAACTAAGGCCTAAGGAATAGAGTATCAAAGGCATGAATTCATTAAAGGGGTCAAAATTGAGGGCATACATGACATAATCTGAATTTCATTGGTCATTACGAGTGCACCATGACTTATGGGAATCGAGCGTACTGTAATGCATGAGTACATGAGTATTAAGCTACATGACCTGAGTTTGGATTTCATAAATACGTGAAAAATGATTTGTACTATAGAGTGAATAGGATCTCTTTATACTAGGAACTGGAATGGTACATGATTCTATGGAAAGTTCATGGATATGAGCTATGATCATGGAGTTGACAAGTAAGGCATGAGTAGATGTCGTGATGGATGAAGTACTAAACTTTGCACTAAGAGAAGAATGGGATGGGCATGTTCCTTCCCTAGTGTTGGTTCATAATACAGTAGTATCACTACTATAATCTGAGATCTTGAATTGATTACTTGTTCTATCATCTCCCTCTATGCTTAAAGCCATCATTCTAAGTTTTTTGACCTCTTTAATAAACACTAAACTAAACTAAAACCACTCTACTCTAGAGCCCTAGATATAATAATACACATAAATAATAAACTCACCTTGAAAAACTACACTTGAATGTGTAAAACCCACTGCTAATACTTCCTACTAAAATAGAACTCTTACTTTCTATAACCCCAATAGTCATCATATAATAACTTAAATACTTACTAACTTAGACCATATATAATTTCAACTCTTTTTTCTATTAACTTAGCCGTCGAAAACTTTTAATGAACTATACTAATCGTATACTTGAACACTCCCTTGATATATAGTCTTCTTAACTCTCTTTAACTTCATCAATCATCACATACTTACACCCTTCTTGACAACATACTTGCCCCACTAAACAAATAATATGCCTCTTTTTCTTTATAGTCTACTAATATCACATCTCTAAACTTAATTTTTCTCTAAACCATGAGAATTACCATTACACTAAAAATACCAAAAATCATGACCTACAACCCATAATTTAGTTGGTATGAACACCACATACTAAATAACTAGCCTTATTGGAACTCATCAAATCAAGGGTACTATCTAAGCATACATACTTTAAAAATTTAGAAATAATAGAATCCCATATCACCTTAGGTACACCTTTAGATCATACACACATCATCATTCTAAATTTAGAATCAACAAACTTAAATTCTTGATTGCACTTTTCAAGCCTACTGTTTCACCTGTAATACAACTATCCCATGGATACATAATCTACTAAATTCAGACAAACACTATCCCCACTTTACTACAGCTAAACTTCTGGGTTCGTGCTTCTAACTCTAGGTCATATGCTTTCACAAGATTCTGAGAAAAGATTTGAGGGCATATATGACATTGGCTCAAAGCAAGATTTTTCATGATCATGAATAAAGTCTTTCATACTTTGGAACATAAAGGCACTGATAGGATACTTTTTTGAGCCAACATGCAATCCCATAATTGTCTGTGGGGACTGTCTGGGAAACTTATCAATAGTAATTTAAACTTGGATATTTTTATTGCCTCAAGAATAAGGAAGATTTGGCATGAATAGAGTAACGTAAGAATCCACATAAGTTCCTTAGAGAACACTTGTACTACACAATTTGAGATATGAAAGAAGGGAAACATTTCTTAAATTCCCTATATCCTCTCATAGAAAAGTATAGATGACTCCATATTATTCCGTAACACTCTACTAGACACGGCTTCATAGATACCCAAGGAAACTTGAACCTTGTGCTCTGATACCATGTTTGTCATGACCGAGACTACCCCTAGTCGTAAGATGGTACTTAGAATCACAAGTGATCTCAAGCTAACTCATGTACTAGCATACTACTTGAGCAACTTATTTAAAATGTATTAAAAAACTAAATTTATTGAGTGTAAATGTGATCATAAGAAAGTTTGAATAAATAAAATACTGATAAAATTTAGAACATGATAAAAATAAGGAAACAAACTTAAATTACATGTAATGACTCAGACTGACTATATATAAAGACTCTACCATACTAATTATAGATAGCTAAAATATGCATCCAAATACCACTAATTAATACATATGAAGAATAATAATGTAGTACATGAACTACAACTGACTGGAGTCCCCAAAACAAGAAAACTCATCATCCGCAGGCTGGAAGCTGCAAACTGTCTGATTAATATGTGTGGGATACAACTAGTACCTACATTATGAGATAATATATAACATAGACATATGTGGATTAGTACTTTGGAATATACTAAGTAAGCGGGGTTGAATGAAATAAGTAAGACTGAATAGATACATAATCTTAAAACATGCATGTTAAGTACAAGTAGACTCACTAAGAGACTGAGATCAACTAAAAGCTGAAGTATCTTAAAAAATGAGTAACAAACATAATTTGATAAGCTGGTGAATAACTACTCTTAGTTTCTTAAATCTTTACTTTTGTATAATAAGTAGATTTGAAGCTGGGGAGCGGTAAAACATAAATACTATATGTAAATCTCATATAAAGATGAACATGCTGTAAAACTGACCTAAGGGTAATGTATAGATACTGAACATTAAAAAAACATATAAAACTGAGAATGCATGACCAAGCATAAACTTGTACTAAAATAAGTTGTACACCTGAATGACTGATAGCTGAATAACTAAATAACTGTATACTTGGTCATGCAAACCTATACTGACATACTCTGAATACTGAACTGATACTGTGGGAGCTATCATACAACTGAAATTCCCCAATTTGAGCTAATCGGAGTCCAACTTATAAACCTAGTTGAAAGGGTGGCAGTACCATGCCACGGATACTAACACATGGTTGTCTGGATGTACTAAACTGGTGTCCGAAAGGATTAGGGAGTCACCTTCTACTGGCAGGTTCCCCTAAAAAAGTTTCCATCCTCTACTGGCAGAAAGACCTCTCATACCAATGCTGGCTACATAGTTCTGGAACTCAAGAATTATGACTAAAGGTCACACCCTCTACTGGTAGGTGAGCCCTTATCCCTGGATTCGCTCAATGCTAAATTCTACGCCCAACTAAATGACACTTGTATTATTATGGGTATAACATGATGTGGTGCTGTACTGATAAGTTCTAACCATGAACATGGTAGACTAAATAAAATAATAAAAATATGGTCAAACTTGTAAGTTGAAAACTAAATACATGTAAAAACACATACGTATTGGGTGTTCATAACCCGCCAATACTGAATGATTATTAAAATATGATAAAATAATTGAAACACTGGTAGAAAGTAGTAATTCAGAGACTCGAAACATATGAAATTTTAATACATAAAGGAGACACATGAATTTGAACATAGGAATAAAATAAACTTGGGAGGATAATAATTTCACATGGTTAAATCCATAACTTGATGATTTAACAAGAAATTAATGGAGTATGACATGGTAAATTGCAATTCAAAACATAAAATAATGTAATTCACGTGGAGACACATGTTGACATAGCTTGAATCCAAATTACTAAGAAAATACATGGATTAAATTCATTATTAACATAAATAATTTCATAAAAGAAAGAGAGTTTCATTCTTTAATCAAAAGGGGGATTTTTGGGACTCATTGGTTGGAAGAAACCCATTGATGAATACCCCACATACCTCAATTATATGAATTCTTGAAGTAATCTTGAAAATGGAACTTGACTTCTTGAATTTTTGAGGAATAAATCTTGAATTTCTTATTATTGGGAATAAAGGCTTGAATTTGCTCGTTCTTGGGAAGAGAGGCTTGAATTTGCTCATTCTTGGGAAGGGGTAGAGTTTATACATGGTTACTTTTGAGGTTAATGGGCATATAATGCCCTTTTGAGTGTTATAAATCATGTTTTGGATGACTAGGTTCGAGGGAAAATGACCAAATTACTCCTTGGCCTCTTTAGATCAAGAATAGATGGGGAATATACTTCAAGGCATGACACCTATTCTGAGGTATTATCCCTCACAAATCAGACCCTATTCAGGGGAATATCCCTCACGGTAAGGGGCTATCACAGACCCTTATGGGGCTATCACAGACCCTTACTTTTCCAACAAAAATGGTCATAACATTTTGCTCAGGTATCGGATTAAGGCAAAATTGGTATCGTTGGAAAACTAATTCAATTATATATAATTTGGTAGGTATTTATCTACAAAATTAAACATATTTAAAGAGTTATGCACATTCAAAGTTGACTTTTTTTGAATTGAATACAAAAATTTGGCCAAATCGAAGGATCTTAGCTCAACTTTGCTCTAAGTGATTCCTATGTACATTTTTTACCTCATGAGAACTCTTCACGCTAGTATAATGATCATGACACATGAACTCAAATATAAATCATGGGATTTTAATTTATACATATAAGAATAATAATTCAAAGTCTAGCCTAAAAATATGGGGTGTTGCAGGGAGGAAGGGCGAGCTCATCCTAGATATATTAGACCTTTTGATATTCTTATCATAGTTGGTATGGTGGATTATTAGTTATATTTACCACTATATTTTTCCACTACCTATCCAATTTTTCATGTCTTTGTGTTGTGGCAATATATTCCTAATCTGTATTATGTTCTTAGATGGGACTCAATCCAGTTGGATGAGTGTTTGACCTTTGTAAAGAAGTCGGCGCTTATTTTAAATAGTGATGTTAGGCGGTTTCACAATAACAGAATTCCAATAGTTAAGGTTGGGTAGAAGTACCACCCAGTAAAGGAGGCCACTTGGGAGATCAAGAGCGAGATACAGGCATTGTATAATCACATGCTAGAGACATCCGGTATATCCTAATTCTTAACTTTTGGGGAGAAAAGTTCCTTTAGTAGTGGATATTGTAATGAAATTTTAGCTGATTTTCCACATTTCCATATATTTTTTATGTTAGAGCTTTATCGTAGCTGCCCTAAGTCATTTATAACTTGTTGGGACTGATGGTTTGGATGTCGGGCAGTTCATTTGATTTTTTGAGTCAATTCCCTATTTAGAATTCTTCGCTTGTTTCAATTTGTCACTTGGCAAAAACATCAATAAAACTATCTTGTATGTAAATTTTGACAATGCCAATAGCTACAAAATATTAATTTTAGGTTAGGTAGACCTATGGTTGGGTCTCGAGGCACCCGAGCTTAATTCGGCCTATTGGTTAGAAAATTAAGAAAATAAAAATATGGGTGTGGGACCCATATTTGGTCAAAATGACCTAGGATGGAAAATCCAATTGTTCCATTAAGTCCGTAACATCGAATTTAGTATGGTTATACAATTTTTTATGCATAGTGAATTTTAAATGAATTCTGAGGGCATGATGGAAACTCAAAAATGTTCTAAATTTTCAGTTGTTATCTAGTATGTTGGTGATCCCCAACCATGTCCACAATCGCGATTCCTCATGTAGAGGATGTTCTGTTATCTCCAAAGGTATTTCTCGATCGTGACAACCCCGATAATCAGAAGGTAGTTGATCGCACCCAGCAAATTACTATAGCCATTTCTAAGGGCCTGGACTGGGTATAAAAGGACCCCTTAGTCCATAATTTTGCACATTCTCACTCTTGTCTTGAAAGCCAAAAAGCCTAAAATAGTTTTTTATCTTTATAATTGGAGCTTGTGGGTGCTCTGGAAGCTAGATTAACATTCATTTCTTGATTCTCCTATGGATTCAAGGTAAGAATCCTCTAAATTTATGGTTGAATTTCTCGATTATTTGTTCAAAACCTCAAAACCTTTAGGGCTTGACTTTAACCCCAAATTACCTTGATTTTTACCCATTTATGAAGGTAATGATTCCTTAAGCTTGATATTATGTTAGGTTCATTTTGAAACGTGATTTCTGCAAGTGGGACCTAAAGGGATTTTTAAGGTAATTTTTGGACCCAAAGAACAATGGTGTAATATGGTATCGATATTCTCGTACTGATGAGAAGAATGTGTTCTTGATAACTTGCCATCTTGAGAAGGATTCTTTAAAAAAAAAAATGAAGGTTTAGCGGTTCGTTAATCTTTCTTTGGCATCAAGGTTAGCCAGGTTTATCCCTTGTTAAATTGATCTATTTAATAGTATTCAATTAATATTGTGTTGGATCTAGGATGGGTTTAGGTTTTGGATTGATGAAATGCAAGACTTAGTCTTAATGGGATAATTTAGGCTAAACTAGAAGCATGGAGATTACATACTTAGCTTGTCGCTTTGAACTTTAGTGCATTAGATTTCACTAATCATGTTTAGCATGAGAATGCCTTAGCTTGATCTAAATTGAGTAAAAAACCCTAGTTAATCATGCTTAGGGTAAGATTTGCCTTAGTTGCTTACATTAAAGGAAGGTTGCCTTAGTTACTATTTTTGCTTAGTTGTTGTGTTTGAGAAAAACCTTTACCTTAGGACTAATTACGGATTTCTATACGTCTAAGAGTGGATTTACATACCTTAGCCTAGTGCGAGGTAGAAATTTACTTAGAATATATTCTGTGAATTTAGAAGTGGGCTCTTTGACCCACCATAAGCCAAGATTGATGAATAGTAATTGTGAGTCCCTTATGCACTTTTTAAATACTTAGAGAATGCCCTTGCCAGGCAATATTAAGGAGCCTCGATACTTGTTGGTTAGGATAAATAATGTTAGAAGTAATTCCTAATGATCATGCCATATGTATGATTTAATGGTTAAGCTTATGACAAGTTATTAATTATGCTATTGTTGTCATTATTAGTTGGATACAGAATATACCGTTGAATGAGCCCTTTACTATAATATTGCCTAAGCCTCAAATTATGTTATTGACTATGCTATGAATACGATATAGGTTATGCCATGAATTGGCTATTGCTTAAGCGATTGATAAGCTATCATTATGCTAATGATATGCCATTGAGTATGCTATTAATGAGTTAATGCCCATGATATTACTTATGACTATGATCATGCTAAGAAATTATGCTAGAAAACATTCCTAATGATGACATTAGAAATTATGCCATGAACTATGTTAGAAGTCATGCTTATTGATTTTATGAGAAAGAGAAATATTTATGTTATTTGTGCTTGAAATCATAATTATTTGATTGTAAGAATATTCACGCTATAAATTTTGTCATTAATTATGATGATATGATGATACCGGGTAAGGTCGGAGGATGTTATGATGATATGATGATACCCAAAAAGGCCGGAGGACATTATGATAATATATTGGTACCGGCAAGGCCGCATGATACTGTGATGACATTGATACCCGTCAAGGCCCTAGGATGATTATGATGATGCATTGATACCTGAAAAGACAGAGCATAATTATATAAATATTTCTATATGTACATCTATCGGTTCGAATCTGTGATGCCCTATGTATGGAAATTATATGCTTATGTATACCGATGTGTAATTTGGGTATGACGTTCATGTTAGGGATGTTAGATATGACCTAAATATGGTAATTATGATAGTTAATGGACTTATAAGGATTGGTGATAGTTATTAATTACTGATAAATGATTATAAAGTGGTATAATTGATAATTAGTGATAATTGATAATTAGTAATAATTGATGATTAGTGGTAATTAATGATTGGCGATGAATGTTTTATAAGAGACTAACAATGACTAGTTGACAATCAAGGATTAGTTAGAAATTATGGATTAGATTATAAATGATGTAAGTAGATAAATAGTGTTAGTCGATGAATGGTAGTTACCTAATGAATATTTACTAGTGGCTATGTGGTGAGTAGTTGTTGAAGGATGATTAGAGGTTATATGATGACTAGTAGTCAATGTTATTTAATAACAGATGGTTAACTAGTAAATGGTGACCAATGTGTATTAATACTAAGATTGTTAAATGATGATAATATTATGGAAGGTGAGCACTTTGTCCAATGTTGGTGAACTGTGAAATATTGGTATATGATTGATTAATGAAAATGATGGAGTGATGGTTAAATGACAATTAAAGTTAGCTATGATGTTGGTTGATTGCTTTATTCTTCTCTTGAGTGTACTCTCCAGTGCATAGGTGGTGGTGACAAGTTATTTACTTTTCTGCACCAATTGGCATATGGGAGCCAATTTTCTAGTTATGTTTGCTTGTGATGATACTTTATGATAAGTTATTATTTCGAATTGTTTACTTATTATGTGTGGCAATATTTACATATGTTGATACCTTTTGTTATACTGTTATTTCGATTGAATTACGTATTAGGTATAGTAGTATTGGAGATGATTCAGGTTTGTTTTTGTATCTTGACTTAGTTATGTTATCTAGTATTTTATCCTACTTATATCATGATTTATCTCAGTCGGTCGATGAGTACCCATTGTTTATGTATATTACACTTCCGTACTTTTTTGGTGTAGATCTAAGTACTAACTGTCGCCGTTGATCATTGTTCATGCAATGACTAATTTTCGAATATACGGTTAGCTATTGGAATTTGAGTCTCCCATTTCCCTCTATCTTTATTTTCAGTGTTTTGTTTTAAGATAGATGTATTAACTATTCTAGACTTAAATTTTTACTGATACTATTAGATGCACTTATACTAGCACTACTAGGTCGTCGGATTGGTATCTTGTATTGACTATTTATTCTATCTAGAACCTTTGCTTATTTATCATTTCTGTTCTTAAATTTTGACTAGAATGGGCATTTCCTACCGAATTAACCCATCACATTCACTTCGGGTTATAGTGTTGCCTTACCTACTAGCAGGGTTTAGTAGATGCCATCATGATTAATAAATTGGGTTGTCTCATTAAGTGTTAGCCTTAGATGCAAGATCTGAAGAAGTGGAAACCGATAATTTAGTAGCTCCAGTGGCAACAATAGATATAGTACAATTTTGCCGCAGATGACAAGGAAGACCACAATTAAAACAATAATGCCTCCACACCTTACAATACGCATGATGAAGTTGTCCTGAAATTCAACAAAGAGGATATGGTAGAGTTGAATGGGCTCCACTGACCTGAGACTAGGCACCTTGTGCCTTAGGACCACTGATATCCTAATAACGATGATCACCTAATGTCATTGGATAAGGGGCACTAGCTGTCGAATAGGAACTTCCCCAATTCTTCTTATTAGTCCACTTCTTACCATCCCCTCTATTGTTCTATTGATTTGCATTCTGCTCTGAATACCTGAATTTATTACTCTACCTTTCTTCCATCTCGACCTACTTCTTTTTCCTATCCACCAACTGTTACATATAAACCAGCAACCTCGATATGTTCATATCATTATTCAGTATAGAAACCTTATTCTCTAACACCAAATCATGAGAAAAAACAAATGGAAATTTCGTCATTCGAGACGTCATATTAGAAACCAACTCCAGGGCATAATGGGACAGTTGTTGGAACTTCAAGGCATACTCCTTAACACTCATCTAACCCTCTTTCAAGTTCACAGACTCTTTAGACTTAGCCTCACTAAACTCCTAAGGAAATAAGTGATCAAGAAAGGCACCTAAAAAATCATCACACATTGCTAGATCAGCACTATCACCCCTCATCTCTTCTCACTCCTCATACCACTATTAAGACACATTTTTTAACTGATAGGCAACAAACTCCACACCTTTAGAATTAGTAGCATGCATCACCCTAAAGATCTTCTCCATATCATCAATCCTCATCAACCTTAAAGCCTGTAAATATGTGAGGATTCATCCTTATAAACTGGCCGACCGAGGTAACCTCAGATGCATTGGCAATATGAACAACAGGATAAGACCAACGATACTATATGCCACAAGCTGAGCAAGAATATGATAGACTGATGAAACTTCACATTTGGAATATCTCCCTGAGGTGACTGAGCATAAGTATCACCAAACCGAAAAGCCCGAGGAGGACTAGTAGCGACTGGTGGAACCCCAGGTGGAGAGACACAATAAGACCAGGGACCATAGATTAGGTCTGTACTCCATAAATAAGGTGAATCTCTTCCATATTTTCATCAGGTAGGATAGAGGTTCCAGTAGATTTTCTATGACCATTAAATCTTCGGGAAGGAATGATCTAAAATACTAGTAAGCCAAAGATTAGAGAAGTTGCATAGCAACTACAAGTAGAACAGAAGAAAGGAAAGCATTCCTAAATGCCTTGTAACCTCTCACTTATAAATGTGGTGCACTACATACCCATAAAAGGAAATACTTAACACATTTTTGTGGACACCCAATGACCCTAAATCATTCTGATACGAATCTTGTCATGACCTGAACCCAGGCCTAGCCATGAGGGCAATCTCAAGCTCACCATGGGCCGAAGACAACTCACTTAGACTTACCTATAGAGAACATAAATATAAACATATGAAGCTAGCTAAAATAATGATGGATAAATAAAACTCAAAATAAATGTAAAGGGTCAAAATAAGACATCAATGACACTCCAATCCTGTCCATGAAGGCCTCTAAACTGAGAGAACCAACTAAGTCAAGACATGACCCCTGTAATACCCCAAATATATCTAGCTAATTCAAGACCTTAGTACGTGCTTGAAGCACTCAGAATCTGAAAATATAGCTAAGAGTTGAGGGACTTAGTTATTTTGACTTCCTTTAAACTTCAAAGATTTTTAATTTAACCCTCCGGGCTCTAAGATAATGATTTTTGAGTTAAATTATATTCAGGAGTGAAAATAGAATTTTTTGGGTAAGTTTCAGAATTTTCGGATGAGAATTGGACCACATTCGAATTGGCAAAATAGTAACTCACCACGATTAGGATGGGTCGCGGTGAGTATCATAGAGAGGAGGCTACCGCATCACTGTAGAGGTTAAATAGGCATTTGTTAATTTCCAGTAGCTTATCGTGATTGCACCGTATCATGGTAAGTATCACGATGAGGCCGGAATTAGCAATTATCACAATCCAGTGAGCCACCGTGATTCTACCGCATCGTGGTAGGTATCGCAATGAACCACTCACCGCATCATGTTGATGCCTCAATCGACAACCAAGTTATGAATTTTAAATCCCAAAGCCAATTTAGTCTTTTTTCCTTATCCCCAAACCATGAAAACAGATGATTAAGTGTACTATTGAGCAAAATATGATCATTTTTCATCAAATCCCTCTCAATTAAAACCTTAGGCTTCAACATTCAACTTTAAGAATCTCCAAATTTCCACCATTCTTTTCCCAAAATAGTTTAAAATTCAAGGTTCTCAATTCAAGAATTCCAAGAATCAACCTCCATCATCACAAATAGGATCTCAAAACTAAGATTCTCCATCTAGTTCATCAATTAAGATATGTGGGGTTATGAATAAGGATAAATCATTCATCTTTATGCCCAAAACTAGTTTTAAATTACAAATTTACATGAATTTCAATTTAGGGCTTATATGCAATTATTGCTATTTGAAGATTATGATGCTGTAAGTATTTTTTTTGAAGTTGAATTACATGTCTACTTTCGTAAATTGATGTGTATGAATTCATTTTCCAAATTTTGAGTTGAATTATGAATATTACATTATCAAGCATGTTTTGACCTTACATTATCAAGCCCTAGTTGAATATTTCTATTTAAAGAATGATTATGCTTTTAAGCATCCCATGTTATGTTTTAAACAACTTTGAATAAAGATTTGATCTTTTGATCTTTAGCTAAGACATGAAATCCACTTTACATCTTAAATTAAGTTTTGAATGAACAGATGCACAGTTTGCTTTCATTATGAAATATTATGACTTTTAAAAGTGGATTTTCTACGCAACGAGCACACAAATTAATGGAATTAGTATTTAGCACCGAGTAGAAAGTGTGGGTTTTGCATATCCAAATTTTCTAGAACTACGAGCCAACATAAGCACAGATTTTGTATTCCTATTTCTATATAGATGACAGTTATAGATGTAATCGCTTAGCTCAGATATACTCCCTGGCAAGAGTATGACACCTCTCCCAAACATGAGGTTTTCGCCTTAGGTGAACAAGACTAAAATTTTACTAAACGAGTAATCATAATAGAAAAGCTTTTACTAAAATTTTCTACAGGCTAATAGAAAAGAATGTCAGATAACAGTTTAGTTTTTAGACTTGAAATGTTATGGATCACAAATTTTATACAGTATGTTGTATTGTTCATGATCTATGATTTTCAGTTTTCAGTTGTTCCATCCATGTAATCCTTTACATAGAGCATGCATATTCTATGAAATTTGATAACATTTAGATATTACATTTACTTATGCATTAACCCTCACATGCTCAGTCCATTCTCAAAGTACTAATCCACATATATATCTATGTGATACATTGTTTCATAATGTAGGTTCAGGTGCTCATTCTCAGTAGCGTGAGTGATTTCGGGTATCTCTATCTACATCTCGATAGATTAGGTGTCCTCATGATTCAAGGGACCATTTATCTATACTTTTAGCTTTCATAATATTTGATTTATTATTTTTAGTTTAGTCCGAGTCAGTTGGGGGTTTGTCCCAATGGCTCTCTAGTTTCTTAATAGTAGCGACTTGTCAGACTACTAGTTATTATCTAGACTTTCAGTATTAGTTATTCAAATAGCATCTTTAGTTCATTCCAGTTTATTTTTGATATAATACAGTATTATTACTTGATTAGTTTCTCTTGAAATGAGTTATAAATCTAGTAGCAGAATTAAAGGGTTAGCTTGAGGCTACTCGTAGTCTTAAGCATCGTGTGACATCTCAGGACCAAGTTTAGAGGTGTTACAAACTTGGTATCAGAGCCAAGTTTAGAGAGTCCTAGGGTGTCAGAAAGCCATGTTACGTAGAGTCTTGATCATGGATGTGAAGCGCGCCATATTTATGAGCAAGAGGCTATGAGATATTTTAGTAAAATCATCTTTTTCTTTCATAATCCACTATGCTTACATTTATCTCTATCTTCTTTTAATTCATGCTCTTTTATGACAAAATATGGCTCCTAGCAGAGGTAATGCCCATAGAAAGTATAACCAGCCACCCCATCTTGTTGATCCTCTAAATAAGAATGTTTCTCATGTTGAATTTTGCGCTGCTTTTTGTCACGCCCCAAAATCCCATCGGGCCAGACTGGCACCCGAAGTCGAGAAGGCCCGGGAGAACCCGTTCAAATACCTGTTCTATCACTTACATGTCACCAAAATTTTGGATAGCACTTCATTGCATATAGAAGAATCTAATTACCTGTATCAGCACAACACGCACAAATATATATATAATACTTGGCCGTCGGGGCCACCACATATACAAATATAACATCACTATATAAACTTCCATGACTTTACCCTTCCTTATGTATACAAATCCTCTAGTATATACATGACATAACTAGGGTCGGGACAAACCCCCGCCCACACACGACTCCTGTACAATGACAAAACATAAGGAACCGACTCGGAAAGCTCTGAAGCAAACTGGAGCTCACCAACAATAGCTGTATGACCTGGCTCCTATCTATGCTGTGAGTGAGATGAAGCACCTGTGCCTGCAACATGAAATGCAGGTCCCCCGTGAGGGACGTCAGTACAAAATATGTACTGAGTATGTAAAGCTGTAAATAATCATATGTGATATGGGGGATCAAGAAAATCAGACGCAAGTGAATAAATCATAATAGAAGTGAACCATACTTCATAAACACTTTTAGGATCATGCACATTATCATTAATCTGAATTGAGTTCTTGAATTCAAACACATTTGTGGAACGGTATACATTCGTTCATTTCATTCTTTACAATTATCAATCGCCATTACCTCCTCCTCCCGAACCTCCAACCACCTAACAATAATCAATACTGTATCATACTGTGATCATTAGGCTGCCCCAGTACATATCAACTAGGATCGACCCATGCTAGGCTTATGCCCCTGGGATACCACCCATAAACACATAAATAGGGATCAACCCATGCTAGGCTTATGCCCCTGAGATACCACCCACACGTATATCAAGTAACACACATAAGAGATCTTTCCAATAACTTAGTTCAAAAGCTTTTGAGATTATTACATTAGTGTTCATGCCAATATAGTACCTTTGGAACAACCATACATCAATAGGAATCAAGTAATAGACCTTCTATATAATAACGATGTAATAAGGACTCATTGGTACATCAACAATGTGTTTCAGAATCATCAATATCACAACAATGAAATAGGAGCCTTTTGGTATATCAATGAAGCATTTGACACTTTATAGAATGGAAACAACTTCGTTGGAAATGTAGAACAATACATATTTTTGGACAACCTCGGAATCTTACTTGATGGAACATTGATGTTTTAATGCCAAAGAACATCGTTAGAGTATGCTTTACATACCTCGTTGTAGATTCGGATACCAATTCAACCCAACTTCTTGCCTTTACAAATCACTTATCTACAATGAAATTTTTGGCATCTAGGATTAGCAACCCAACACCACAATTCTCTTCCATAATTCCATACAACCAATATTTGCAAAACATTCCAAAAACCAACTTGAACAATAGGTTTATGTGTATATATATATATAATCATTATTTCAATACCACATCATCAATACCAAATCCCTTCACAATTCAACATAATCCAACCATGCACAAGAATAATCTAACATCATTTCCCAATCATCTTTCAACAACAATCAAATAACATACTTCTTATGCTCACATGCATATATATATATACATATCCATATAAATAACACCAACATAATTTACATCCTTACCATAAAATGGCCCTTTTGGTTTCGAAGTCTTGTTGGAACAAATAAGGGGTGCTTCTCGAAGCCCTCGAGACGGTGAACACAACTACGGAATCAATTTGGATTTTCTACGGTTGAATCACAAGATAATTGGAGTTGAAATTAGGCTAGGGTTTCTTATTTTCAATAATTTGATGATAATTGATGGATATGAGACTAATTATATGTATATAATGACCAATTTTCGTCCATGAGGTGATGGAAAATGACCATATTGCCCTTAAAAATTTAAGTAAATCCGAATCTGTCCATGGTGGACTATTTTGATAGGCTAAAGTAAATCGTCTATAACTCTTTGCTCCAAAATCGGATTTGGGTGAAATTGGTATTTTTCGAAATATAATTCAAAGGGATTTCATTTCATATAAAGTAGGCCACCCAGTTCGTCCTGTACAAGGAGTTATGATCGTTTGAAGTTGACCCTAAAAAACTGTTTTGAGAGGCTGAAGTAAAACGAGTATAACTCCTTACTCAGATGTTGGATTTGGATGAAACCAATTGCATTGGAAAGAAGACTCAAAGATCTTTCTCTTTATAGGTCGCAGCTCTCCCAGTTCATTATATTGAGGGAGTTATGATCGTTCAACGTTGACCCAAAAAACTGGCAGGCCTCAGTAGTTTGTGTGCAGGAAATTTTCCTGCACATTTATTGTTCACATATCCCGGCCACCGTTTAATAGTTTCGAACGTGCTCGATTATATCCGAAACTTATCTGTTTTTGGAAATCTTTATATCGTTGGAAATCTTATTCAATAACCTTCGTATGGAACAATCGACGGCAAAATTCCGGTATTAATAAAGTCGATTCCTATACACATATAATCCAACTATACACTTGAAACCATCTCAAAATAATCAATACTCATACTTAAACTCATATATACCTAACTTATGATCAATACATATACTCCAACACATATAACCATGGCTAATGCACGTAATTAAGTACGGGGTGTTACACTTTTAAGGCGTTAGCCCAAGTTGTGACTCCTAATATTTAGGCCAATAATCAAGCTATAGTTCCACATCAGTAAGAGGGTAATTTAGCTATAGCTAGACTTTATGACTTCATGAGGATGAATCCGCCAGAATTCTTTAGGTCAAAGATAGGTGAGGATCCACAGTTGTATCTTGATGAGGTGAAGAACATGACCTAAATTATGCATGTTACTTAAGAGGAGAGTGTGAAATTTGCTTCTTATATATTGAAGGATGTTGCTTATGATTGATTTGTTATGTGGAAGAAAAGTAGGGGTAACAATATAGCTCTCATGAGTTAAAAGGTATTTTAGATTACTTTTCTAGATAGGTTCTTTCCACGTGAGTTACAAGAAGCAAAGATTGAGGAGTTCATAAACCTGAGGTAGGACTTAATAATAGAGAAGGTGTACTGCCTTATGTTTAACCAACTGTCAAAGTATGCTCCTAATTTAATGGATGACACTAGATCTAGTATGAGTAAGTTTGTTACTGGAGTGTTTGGACTAGTAGTGAAGGAGTGTAGGACTGTCATGCTTATTGGAGATATGGATCTTACTAGATTGATGACTCATGCCTAACAAATTGAGGCAGAAAAGTTCAAGGAAAGAGTTAGAGGAAATAAGAAGGCTAGAACTGGGTAATTTGAGTATGATTATTCAATATTTGTAGGAAGAAATTACTCACAGTTTGAGTCATCCACCTTTGCCAGTGCCCCTACACCCAGAACCAAGCAGGAATAGTGGGGTTAGACTTTTATGTCTAAATCTCAGAATAGTATGGGTGGAAGGCCTAGTTATCCTTCATATGCTAGATGTGGTAAGAATCATCCTGGTTAATACTTGTTGGGTCAGAAAGTTTGCTTTGGATATGGTCAGTTGGGCCATAGTATCAAGGAATGCCCATATGCTAAGCAATAAAGTAGCAATGTTTGTCCCTAGACTCAGGCTCTTAGTGCACCAATTATCATAGCTCGCCCAATCCTTCCTCAGGGTATATCATCCAACACCAGTGACGGTCAGTGCCAGAATTATTTCTATACTTTACCATCTTGTCAAGAGAATAAGAGCTTCCTAGATGTTGTTACTGGTATTCTTTGTGTCTTTCATATTAACATTTATGTGTTATTGTACCCTGGGTTGAGTTTTTCTAATGTGACCCCACTAGTAGTAGTTAATTTTGAAATAGGTCCTGAAAGGATCATTGAGCCCTTCTTGGTTTCTACTCTATTGGGTGAGTCAGTTGTTGCCAAACAAAACTATAGAAAGTGTCCCATTTCAGATCTTCATAAGATTATGTTAATAGATTTGATAGAATTATACATGGTTGACTTTGACCTTAATCTTGGTATGGATTGGTTCTATTACTCTTATGCATCCATAGATTATCTCAACCGAGTGGTAAAGTTTCAATTTCCTGATGAGCCAATCTTTGAGTGGAAAGACAATTCAGTGTCTCCCAAGAGTCATTTCATATCTTATCTTAAGGCTAGAAGGTTGATATCTGAAGGGTGTGTCTATCATCTTGTTCGAGTCAAACACACTAAGTTTAAGACTCCCACAGCTCAGTCAGTTTGCGTAGTCAATGAATTTCCTGATGTGTTTCCTGAAGACTTGCCAAGGGTACCTCTTAATAGGGAAATAAAATTCATAATTAATGTTCTTCCTGATGTTCTACCCATCTCCATTAATCCATATTATATGGCTCCTACTGAGCGTAAAGAGTTGAAAGAGAAACTCAAAAACCTCTTAGATAAGGGTTTCATAAGGCCCAGTATTTCTCTATAGGGCGCTCCTGTCCTATTCGTGTGTAATAAAGATGGTTCATTACGAATGTGCATTGACTATCATCAGCTGAATAAAGTCACAGTTAAAAATAGATATCCTCTCCCCAAAATCGATGACTTATTTGATCAACTCCAAGGTGTAAGTTATTTCTCCAAAATAGACCTCAGATCCGGCTATCATCATCTTAGAGTAAGGGAATGTAAAATCCCGAAGACAGCTTTTAGAACTTGTTATGGTCATTTTGAACTCCTAGTTATGTCTTTCGGGCTAACAAATGCCCCAGCAGCCTTCATGGGCTAGATGAACTGTGTGTTCAATAGTACCTAGGCATATTTGTCATAGTCTTTATTGATGATATCCTTCACTATTCCTGTAGTGAGGATGATCATTCAAACCATCCTAGAGTTGTATCGCAAACTCTTAGAGATCACTGGTTGTTTGCCAAATTCAACAAGTGTGAATTTTTGCAAAGATCAATAGCTTTCCTCAGTCATATTATTTCTAGTGATGGAATTAGAGTTGATCCTAAAAATATTGAGGTTGTGAGGAACTTTACTAGACCTATTTCTCTATCATACATCAAAAGTTTCTTGGGTTTTGCTGGCTATTATAGACTATTTATTAAGGGGTTTTCGTCCATTACATCTCCTATAACCCAATTGACTCAGAAGAAAATTAAGTTCCAGTGGTCTGATTCTTGTGAGAAGAGTTTTTAGAAGTTGAAGACTGGACTCACTTCAACCCCCAGTCTTAGCATTACCTGATGGTACAGATGGATTTGTTATTTATTGTCATGCCACTAATGTTGGTTTGGGTTGTGTTTTGATGCAGAGAGGTAAGGTCATAGCCTATGCCTCTAGATAGCTTAAGCCTCATAAAAAAAATCATCCTACTCATGATCTTGAGATAGCTACTGTTGTGTTTGCTTTAAGAATATGGAGGCACTATCTTTATGGGGTGCATGTTGACATTTTTAAGGACTATAAAAGTTTACAGTATGTGTTTATGCAGAGAGAGTTAAACCTCTATCAGAAAAGGTGGTTAGAGATGTTTAAAGATTATGACATAAGTGTTTTGTATCATCTAGGCAAGGCGAATGTTGCTGCAGCTGCCCTTAGTAGACTGTCTATGGGTAGTGTTGCTTATGTGGAGATTGATAAGAAGGAGTTAGTTCTGGAAGTTCATCGATTGGCTAGATTGGGTGTTTATTTAGTTGATTCAGCTAAGGGTAGCTTTTGGGTGTAGAGTAGTGCAGAATCATCCTTAGTTTCTGAGGTGAAGGAGAAACAAGATCAGTATTCCATCCTATTTAAGTTAAAGAAGTCGGTTAGAGATCAAAAGGTAAAGGTTTTTTCCCAAGGGAGAGATGGCGTGTTGAGATACCAAAGTAGATTATTTGTACCATACGTTGATGAATTGCGACAGCAGATTATGGATGAATTGCATGGTGTGTGCTACTTCATTAATCCTGGTTCAACTAAGATGTACCGAGATTTGCGGAAGATCTATTGATGGAGTGGTGTAAAGAAAGATATTGTAGATTTCATAGATAAATGTTCAGTTTGTCAATAGTTAATGTAGAGCACCAAAGGCTTGGTGGTACATTGAAAGAGTTCAGGATTCCCACTTGGAAGTGGAAAGAGGTGAATATGCATTTTGTAATAGGGTTACCTCATTTGCGACGTCAGCATGATTCGATTTGGGTTATAGTAGACAGGTTGACTAATCATCCTATTTCTTGCCAGTTCATACGTCTTACTCAGCTGACGATTATGCTAAGTTGTACATTAGAGAGTTTGTCAGATTGCATAGAGTTTCTTTCTCTTCCATTTAAGATAGGGGTACTCATTTTACCTCACACTTTTGGAAGGCCTTTCAGAAGGGCCTTGGAACCCAAGTTTACCTTAGTTTATCTTTTCATCCTCAGACAGATGGTTAGGCAGAGAGAACCATTCATTATCTAAAAGATATATTGAGGTCATGTGTGTTTAATTTTAAGGGTAGTTGGGATGAGCATTTGTCATTGATTGAGTTTGCCTACAATAAGAGTTACCATGCTATCCATCAAATAAACCCATTTGAGGCTCTCTATGGGAGGAGATATAGATCACCTATTGGTTAGTTCAAAGTGGGTGAGGCCGCATTGATAGTGGCAGATGTGGTGTGAGAAGCTATGGAGAAAGTATAGTTGATTAGAGAGAGGTTGAAAATAGCTCAAAGTCATCAAAAATCGTATGCGGATGTAAGGAGAAGAGATCTTGAGTTTGAAGTCGATGACTTAGTTTATTTGGAAGTGTCACACTTAAAGGGGGTAAAGAGATTTGGAAAAAGGGGGAAGCTTAGTCCCCGCTATTGTAATGCCTAGAATCTGGTACCCAAAATGCTACATGGTGCCCATGACCCCGAAGGGCCACAAGCTGACCCATGACTTATATCTATACCTAAACAATGCATAATATTCTATATAAATGTGGAAACATGTACTGAATCGCCATAAGGTGCAAACTGGATAAACATCTAATAAAATAATGTCTAAAAGCGGTATAACAATACCAAAACAAATCTAAAATAACTATCTGACATGCTATAGTCTGAACGCCTCTAAACTATCTGAATAAGGAGATGACGGGACATGTCCCCAACTAACTCCAACAACTGAAATAATATGGAAACTGAAATAATAATGTAATCATTATGTCTTTGAAGGATGAGGACTCACAACTGACTCTAACTACTGAACTGGGATGCTACTGAAACTTTGGAGCTCGTACTTCTAAACCTATGGTATAAGACACCATAATGCAAATACGTCTTTACTTTGAATATACTAGTATGCAAGTGAGGTAGGCTAAATGCAATAGATTCATATGCATGAACATACTAACTAACTGACTAATATGAACGTGAGAATACAGGCATACATATGTAACTATAACTGAGATCATGATAGTACTGAATACTGAGTTATAACTATTGAGTCTACTAACATTGACATCTGAGTCACTGATGAGTGAGAAACTGATACTGTATTATAGAATACTGAGGGACTAATACTATGTTACTGATATATAGATAACTGTGTCTGACAGTTCTGATTATAAAGAACTGGTCTGGTTGACTATATCTGACGATCCTGAAGTTGAATACTGATAACATAAGTTCTGATAACTGATATAACTGATAACATGAGTAATTATATCTGACAATCCTAAACCTGATGGAACTAGCTGAGTTCTATACTATATCTGAGTAACTGAATTTGAGATCAATCCTATCTAGTGGGTGATCTCTACATATAATGATACTAATATTACTTGACCATAGTTAAGATCAATTCTATCTAGTGGGTGATCCTGGATTCTATTTATAATGATAAGGAGTGACTATATCTAACAGTCCTAAATCTATACTACTAACCTGAATTGACTGTATCTAACAGTCCTGATTCTGTAACTGAAACTATAGGATGTATTCATCTAACTGACATGCTCCATACTAAGCTAACAGGGGTCCAACCTGTAACCCCAGCTAGAAAGGTGCCAGTACCGCACCACTGGTAAAGACAACTACTGTGGAGTTAGTCCTCATCTAGCCGGTGACACCTGGGATTAGTCTTGTACATATAAATGCTCTAACGGGTAATCCCTAAGTATGTTAGTCCTATCTATCGGGTGACGTCTCGTACCTATGTTGGCTATGCAGTTCTGGGACTTAGGGATTTCTTCTAGAGATCTCAGTCCTATCTAGCAAGTGATCTCTACATCTGATGATAATGATACTGATTGACCAAAGTTGAGATCAGTCCTATTTGGTGGGTGATTTCGGGGTCTATTTATAATGATAAGGGTTGACTGTCTCTGACAGTCCTAAATCTTTACTACTGAACTGAATTGACTGTATCTGATAGTCCTAATTCTGTAACTGAAACTATGGGATGTATTTATCTAACATACATGCCCCATACTCAGCTAACTGGGGTCCAACTTGTAACCCTAGTTGGAAGGGTGTCAGTACCACGCCACTGGAAAAGACAACTACTGTAAAGTCAGTCCTAATATAGTGGGTGACCCCTGGGATTAGTCCTATACATCTAAATATGCTAATGGGTGATCCTTGAGTATGTCAGTCCTAGCTAGCGGGTGACATCTCGTTCCTACGCTGGCTACGTAGTTTGGAACTTAGGGATTTCTTATAGAGATCTCAGTCCTATCTAGTGGGTAAGTCCCCATCCCTAGGATCGCTCGGTGCTGAATCATACTGCCATCTAAAAGACACTAAATTAGTTAATTGAGTTAAACTGATTAACAAAACTGGACCAATTAGCTGAGCTGAACTGATTAACTGAATAAAACTGATACTAGTGGTGTTGTCTAGCGGAGCTAAACTAAATTTACTGAGTTTCGTTGACTAACAGAATCTACTGAGTTTTGAGGACAGACTGAGAATATTGAAGTTACTGAGATTCACTGGGAATACTGAGGTTACTGAGATTACTAAGTACTGAGATCACCGAGATTATTGAACTACTGAGATTTCTCAGATTTCCTGAGTCAAATAACTGAGTGGGTTCTATGGATCATAGCGTGACTGAGAGTATCGTGAAAATATGACATGGCACTAGGAACATATCTAAATGTTTGGGTACAAGTACCCCCAGGACTCGATAAGAAGAAACTGACATAGCATGGCTTACTTGAACTCATGACCAACAACACAATTCATACTTCATATATTGAAGCACTTCATCAAACATGTGATATGCATAAGCTTGTACATACATGGGGATTTCATGATATCATACTAGTTGGGCATTATTCCTTCATCTAGACATTTAATCAAACACATGGTAGGCATAGCATAAGTAGACAACATAATACAACAATTAATCATCATGATTCATCTTTAATTTCATCATCCTAGGGTTTATTTATTAGTTCACATGAATATGCATCTATACAAATCAATTCCATATAAAATTGATCACCCAACATGGATTTGAATTCAATTGATCATTTTCGACATAAACAAAACAAACCCAACATGAAATTCATAAAGAAAGCCATAAACTTAAACTAAGAAATGAGATTCTCGGGCTTCATGGATGAAAGGAGTCCATTAATGAACACTATGCATACCTTAGTTTGTGATTCTATGAAGATTGACAAAGAGATTCTTGAAATTTGATGGTGAATTTCCTTGGAATTGAACCTTCTAAGAAAACACTAAGGCTTGTTTTTTGAAAGTTTTTGAGAGTAATCGAGTATAAGTTTCTGAATTATGGCCAAATCTCATGTTATAAGGCTTATATAGGGTGCGAAATTGACCCTTTTAACCATTGGACACATATTTAATTTCTGAGAAAATTTCTCGGTTTTCATCCTTGGCGTGACGCGCCGCTATCGCGCCAAGTCCTTGGAAAGAGACAAATGGGAAATTGCATGGTGGCGCGACGCATAGCTACCGCGTTGCCACCTTTGTTTGTGACCTGGAAGTTTGGTGCGACGCGCCACTATCATGGAGCAACACTGGAAATTGATTATTGCAATTCGAGCTATTTTTGAAGGCTCAGGTGATACACCGTCTCACTAAAAAGGCTCTAAATCTTCACTCGGGTGTCAGATTTGTGAGAATTTGGTATCGATGGAAAGTTTATTCGATTCCCCACATGATAAAAAGTGAAAATATTGAAACTACAATGAGTAAAAAGTAAATTCATCTTTCAAAGAAAGCTTCTAACATTCCTGAGGAAACATTTCAAGCTAGGAAAAGTACGGGGTATTACAGCTATGTTGGCCTTTACAGCATATAGGGTAGTATATGAAAGATAGCTTACGAGCTTAAGTTTCCTGTAGACTTATCGTCCATTCATCCGGTCTTCCACTTGTCCTTTTCAAAGAAGTGTATTGGTGATACAACGGTTGTAGAACCCTTATAAAGAACAGATATTCGTGATAGCCTCTCTTATGAAGAGATTCCAGTTGAGATCCTTGATTGCCAGATTCATAGACTAAGGAACAAAGAATTTCCCTTTGTCAAAGTTCTTTGGCGGAATAAATCCGTTGAGGGAGGCACTTGGGAAACTAAAGCAGATATGCAAACCAAGTAACCTCATCTTTTCACTGCAGATTCAGATTCAGATCAAAGTAACAAGTTTCCCCCGATCATCTCACTTTCATTCCAAGTTTCATCTCTATATAGCCATTCTCTTAATAATTCCTGTACTTACAAAATGCTTCAGTCATGCTTTAGTTGTGCATGTCAGTTATAGCCTAGTTTTTTAACATCTCAGCTTCATAAGTCTCATTCGAGGATGAATGTTCCTAAGGGAAAGATATTGTAATACCCAGAATATTTCTAGCTCATTCCAACCCTTAGTACGAACTTGAAGCACACAGAACCTGAAAATAAAGCTAAGAGTTGAGGGACTTAGTCATTTTGACTTCCTTTAAACTTCAAAGATTTTTAAGTTGATCCTTCGGGCTCTGAGACAATGATTTTTGAGTTAAATTATATTCAGGGGTTATAATAGCATTTCTTGGGTAAGTTTTGAAATTTTTGGACGAGGATTGGACCACATTCGAATTGGCAAAACAATAGCTCACCGCAATTAGGCTGCATCACAATGAGGAGGAACCCATCGGCATTTGACAATTTCCTATAGCTCTTCGTGATTGCACCGCATCACAGTAAGTATTGCTATGAGCATGTCATCGCATCGCGATGAGGCCGAAATCAGCAATTGTCACAATCCAGTGAGTCACTGCAATTCCACCGCGTTGCGGTGGGTATCACAATGACCCACTCACTGCATCACAGTGAAGCCTTAATCGGCAACCTAATTACGGATTTTAAATCCTAAGCGCAGTTTAGTCTTTTTTCCACATTCCCAAATCGTGAAAATAGATTATTAAGTGTATTATTGAGCAAAATATACTCATTTTTCATCAAATCCCTCTCACTTAAGAACCTGAACTTCAACATTCAACTTCAAGTTTATCCAAATTTCCAGCATTCGTTTCCCCAAATAGTTCAAAATTCAAGGTTCCCAATTCAAGAATTCCAAGAATCAACCTTCAAGAGCACAACTAGGATCTCCAAACCAAACTTCTCCATCTCATCCATCAATTAAGGTATGTGGGATTTTGAACAAGGATAAATCTTTCATCCCTGTGCCCAAAACTGTTTTAAATTACAAATATACATGACTTTACTTGAATTTTAATTTAGGGTTCATACCCATTTATTTCTATTTTAAGATTATGATGTTTAAGTGTTTTTTATATTGAATTACATGTCTACTTTTGTAAATTGATGTGTATGATTATATTTTCAAGATTTTGAGTTGAATTATGAATATTACATTATCAAGCATGAACATTATGATATTTTGACATGAATTTGAAACATGGGTTATCAAGACCAAGGTTAATATTATTATTTCAAGATTATGCTTTTAATCATCCCATGTTATGTTATAAACAACTTCAAATAAAGATTTGATCTTTTGATCTTTATCTAAGACATGAAATCCACTTTATTGCTTAAATTCAATTTTAAATGAACAAATGCATAGTTAACTTTCAGTATGAAATATTATGAATTTTAAAAGTGGATATCCTACGGAATAAAATCAAAAATTAAAGGGAATAGTTTTTATCACCGAGAGAAAAGTGTGGGTTTAGCGCATCCTACTTTCTTAGATGTACGAGCCAACGTAGGTACAGATACAGTATTCCCATTTCTATATGGATGATAATCATAGATGTGATCACTTAGATCAGGTTAGACTTCCTGGCTAGAGTATGATACCTCTCCCCAACATGAGGTTTTCCCCTTAGGGGAACAAGACATTGGAATCCATGATAGCTCACATGGTTTATGTCGGTTAGAAGAACCTCCCTACAGAAAAAAGATAAATCCTAATAGAAAAGCTTTTACTAAATTTTCCTACAGGCTAATAGAAAAGAATGTTATATAACAGTTCAATTTTTAGACTTGAAATGTGATGGCTCACAAGTTTTATACAGAATGTCTTATTGTTCATGATGCATGATTTTTAGTTTTCAGTTATTCCAGCCATGTGAGCCTTTACATATAGCATGCATATTCTATGAATTTTGAAAACATTTTACTTGTGCATTCACTCCCACATGCTCAGTACATCCTCAAAGTACTGATCCATATATACGTCTATGTGATATATTGTCTCATAGTGTAGGTTCGGGTGCTCAGTCTTAGCAGCATAAGTGATTTCGAGCATCTCTATCTATATCCCAATAGTTGGTGAGTCCTGATGATTCCAGGTCCCACTTATCCACACTTTCAGCTTTCATAGTATTTGATTTATTGTTTTCAGTTTAGTTCGAGTCAATTGGGGGTTTGTCCTAACGGCTCTCTAGTTTCTTAGTAGTAGAGGCTTGTCGAACAACTAGCTATTATCTATACTTTCAGTATTAGTTATTCGGACAGTTTCTTCAATTTATTCCAGTTCAATTTTGATACAATACAGCATTATTACTTAATTAGTTTATCTTTAAATGAGTTACAGATCTAGTAGCAGGCTTACATGCTTAGCTTGAGGCTACCCGTAGTCTTGAGCATCGTGTGACGTCTTGGGACTGGGTTTTAGGGTGTTACAACCCTGACTATTAAAAAGAATCCAAAATACTAAGACAATAAGGAAACCAATGAAATAACAGGGCCTTTCGAAAGATGGAGGCTTACCACTTCACAAATGATCAATAGAAGTACTCAACCACCTAATATTACACAGGAGAAATAGAAAAGTACTTCAAACCTACATGATGAAATAATGCGGTGCTCAGGGACGGTTGATGATAGGCGATATTACGCGCCTATATCAATATATTTTGCCCATATTTGTGCCATGTTTTGAGAACAAATTATATATTTCATGCACTTTTAGTCCCTTTTCCTATAAGTGAGCTAACAAACATGATTAGCAAAGTTTCAGGTATAAATGATGCAGAAATCAACATTTTATGGCTTACTTGACGCCAAAGAAAGCTCACGAAGGAAGGAACGTAAGATTGGACGCCTAAAGGACCAAAAGTGATGCATGGGAAATCTGTCCCGGGCTAAAACAGCATTTCTGAAGACTTTGGGGACTTGCAGTAACTTATTTGGATTAGGAAAATAATACATTAACCTAGTACAATTGGGTTAAGTATTTCATTAGTTTATTTGGATTTGGATAATGTTACATTAACCTAGTACAATTGGGTTAAGTATTTCACTAGCTTAGTAGGATTTGGTTAAGTATTTCATTAACTTAGTAGGAATAGGATATGGGTATTATAAATACCCTATCATGCTAGAGATTTTTATTTATTCATCCCTTAGTGGAGAGAAGACAATCCTCCCTTAGTGGAGAGATACATTCTACTTCTCAATTACAACTCTTCTAATCTTCCCATTAATTCTATTTTTCTTCTTCTATTCATCTATTCAATTCTTAATTTCCGCAACAAGAGAAACGTTACTTTGCTAAGGAATTCACGCCTCACGCCTACCACTTGTGCTACACGAAAATCATCAATCTTGTGGAGTAATAACAACAATGCAAACTGTGATTTCCTTCGCATTCATGGGTAACTAAACTTCTCTGTTGGGGTTATGGAAGCCGTATAAGATACTATCTATTGCTGTGAGTTTATGAGTTCGTGACACGTATGCTGCTTATATCATTATTCTTTTCATCTTAATGCAAATTCTTGTGGCTGCAAACGCATAGAATAACGCTAGTATAACATTTAACTTGTTCGAAAGAAAGGTTATCTGTCTGGAAAAGAGATAATGTCAAGGTAGTAGGACACCCTTTCCTATTAAAAAGCTAGTGTCGTAACTGGACTAACCTCTTGGAGAATTCGTACCGTTAGACACTCTTTAAGCTCGAAAGAGTTAAAGTGAAATAATCCTCGAATAGGTCGAAAAACGCCTAGATTTACCATCGAATACAATTCTCTATAAGCACATGCATGTCACAATTCTACACACTCATAGCCAATAGAGACGTATAACTCAGAAGGTGGACATAACCCCAACGCTTCAATTCTCATTGTTTACAACTTACGTAACAATCTTTCTCTTTTTACTTCGCTATTTTCAGATTTTACTTTATTGTTTTGGTTACACATTACAATCCCCCCTTCTTACGAGACTTGCACTAAAAGTCTAGTAATCGTTGCCTACTTGTTGACCAAGCTATTCTCTGTGGGATCGACACCCAACCCAGGTTGGGTTCTATATTTTCTAACGACCGCTTTACACTCCCACGAGAGCTGTAGATTGAGCGTTATCAAAAATTGGCGCCGTTGCCGGGGAATACAAGTGTCAATTAAGTTCGTGATAATTACTAGACCCTTTGGTCAAAGATTCTCGTACTTTTACTTTTAGTTGTTGTTTTTGTTTACTGCAGGTTTGTTCAGTGCATCAATGGATGAACAACGTGAAATTGAAAGGATGGTTGCTCAAGTGCATCAACAGAATATTGATAATCCAGGTCGGGCAACAAATCCTGATGATGAGGACCTGGGCGATGAGGAGATACTAAACCCACGGCATACTGCTGAGATGGCGGCACCCATGTAGAGAAGAGATCGTCAAGCTAGGTTTAGGCCTGAACGCCGAGCTATGCAAATACCGTTCGATGATGATGATGACGATCTGGATGAAGCTGGTGCCACAGGAGCCATTATTCTTCCACCATTAGCGCCCGGAGCCAAGTTCAACATCACTAGCACCATGATTCAGCTTTTGCAACTCAAGGGATTATTTGGTGGACTAGCAGGCGATGATCCGAATATGCATCTGATCAACTTTATTTCTACATGCAAGTCATTCGACAATCCTGGCATTGGACAGAATGCAATTCGACTACACTTATTTCCATTGTCTCTGTCTGGGGAGGCAACTCTATGGTTGAATGGGCTGACTCCTGATTCTATTACAAATTGGAGGTAATTGAAAGACGCTTTCCTAGAAAGATTCTTTCCGCCATCCAAAAGAGCACAGTTGAGAGATGAGATCACAAATTTTCAGCAGCTTCAAACTGAAGCCCTCCACGAAACATGGGAGAGGTTCAAGACGAAGCTCATGCGGTGCCCAAATCACCATATGACCAATGACCACTTGATGGAGATATTAGATAGAGCTTTGAATTCGGTTACTAAGCCAGTGGTTGATAATGCGGCTGGAGGATCTTTCATGGACCTCACCTTTGGTCAGGCAAGTAATATGCTAGATCGTATGACGAAATAAAGTAGATCTTGGCATACCAGGGATTCTGAGGTAGCAAGCCCCACTTTATCTATTCGCATGACTGCAGAACAGAGGCGTAGGCAAGAGGAACGTGATCAAGACATGGCGCACCTGAAAACACAAATGGATCTTCTTACAAAGCATTTATTATCAGGGAAGACCGAAAAAGTGAAAGCTATTGCGTCAAAAGGAAGAGACGAATCTGATTCGGAAGACGAGGCCAACTACTTGAACAATCAGGGAGGTTTCTGCGGGAATGCCCAAGGAAACCAAGGTCGGAACTATTATGATAAATCTGGAAACAAGGACAAAGGTAGTTGGAAGAACAAGAATGAAAAGAGTGGTTTGTACGTTCCCCCTGGTAGACGTGACACCACCACATCTAATTCTGGAAGTATGGAAGACATAATGGCTAAATTATTGAAAGGTGTGGAAGCAACGAGCGCGGGATTAACAGAGGTAATCAATGATTTGTCCTCCATGAAACAATTAGTTGATTCACATTCCACTTCTATCAAGCAAATAGAGCAGCAATTGAGCCAACTTTCAGCAGCACTCAATCAAAGAAAGGCCAACACTTTACCTAGCGATACTGTGCCAAACCCAAGGAATGACGGGTCATGCATGGCCATCACTACCAGAAGTGGTAAGGTGCTGGAAACTTCAGAAAAAGGCAAGCAAGTGGTTGACGAAGTTGTGGACATGGATGACAACACAAAAGGAGAAGATGCCGCAGCACCCACTCCTGACGTCAAGGATGCCACATCCAGCACTGTGCAACCTGAAAAAGTGGAAAACGGAAGCAAGAGGAGAAGAAAACCATGGAGAGAACACTTCCATACCCACCACCACCTTTTCCCCAAAGATTGAGGAAGGTGGCGGATGATACAAAGTTCAGCAAATTCATGACTATGTTAAAGCAGTTGACCATTAATGTTCCATTAGTGGAGGCACTTGAACAAATGCCTGGATATGCAAAATGTATGAAGGACCTGTTGACAAAGAAGCGGGCATCAAGTTATGAGTTAGCGGATAATGTTCATCATTGTAGTGCTGTTGCTACCCGATCGATAGTTCAGAAGAAGGCCGACCCCGGAGCTTTCACTATTCCTTGCACTATTGGATCGTTGGATTTTTCCAAAGCATTGTGCGATCTAGGTGCTAGCATAAATTTGATGCCACTATCCATCTACAAGAAGTTGTGGCTAGGCGATCCGACACCAACCAATATGAGGCTCGTGATGGCTGATAGGTCGGTAAAAAGACCTGTGGGTATCTTGAATGATGTGTTGGTGAAAGTTTCTTCATTCATCTTTCCTGCAGACTTTGTTATTCTGGATTGTAAGGAGGATTCTGAAGTTCCCATAATCCTGGGACGTCCTTTCCTTGCAACCGAAAGTGTGCTTATTGACATGAAAGATAATGAGCTTTTATTTCGAATTAATGACGAAGTAGTACGGTTTGATATATGCAAAGCCATGAAGCAGCCCAGCGATATGAATGAGTTATCTGTAGCTGATGTTCATCAAGAGGATATGAAAGCATTATCTATACAGAAACAGCCTACTGTTGAGCCATTGTCTGCTGCGCCACTGAATGTTGAGCATGAGGATAATAAAGATTATGAAGAACTTATGGGTGATCTAACAGAAATAGAGTCTTATACTCCTAAGCAACCGGATTGTGATCTCAAGAATCAACCAACAGTGAAGACTCCCATTGACGAGCCACCAATGCTAGAATCGCAAGAGCTCCCCGATTATCTAAGGTATGTGTTCTTGGAAAGTAGAAATATACTTCCAGAGAGTGCAGATGATTTAAGTGAACAGAACGTAGAGGCTCTCATCTCTGCTCTAAAGAGATACAAGAGAGCTATGGGTTGGACTATTGATGATATAATTGGTGACTCTCCGGAGAAACGTATGAGCCATCTCGAAAAAGATTGCATGCCCACAGGTAAGCCTCATTGTCATCTAAATCCTTTCAGAAAACGATCCACCATTTACCTCGATGAAGTCTGAGTACTCGAGGTAACTATGTCGTGCCACGACAATAAATAAGGCGCTAGATGGGAGGCGACCCATCGTTTATCATTTTTCATTTATTGTGTATCGTTTTGTCTTTCTTTCGTTCTAGTACTTGTTTTGTTTTTGATAAATAAAAATCCAAAAATAAGAGTCGTGCCACGACCAAAACTAAGGCGCTTGGTGGGAGTCAACCCATCGTACTAATCATTTTCATTGGTTTTGAGCAAATATAGGTGCGAGAAGTATTCAACGAGGAGATTGGTCTCAAATGACGATTTTGACGTATTGGATGGAAAAGGTGGTAAGTTAATTATAAGGATGCATAAGGCTATGGATTGAGCATTACTCATGCTTAAATAGGCATCGAGGAAGGCTAGGCCTAGGTAAAACTAGGCCACGAACAACACAAAACCTATCCTATAGCCTAAGGTCTCGGAATCTAGTGTGCTATACACTATGCGCCGCCCATTCTTAAGTGTGCTTTTACTATGCGCCGCCTATGCTATGGCATTAGGTCTCAGGATCTCATATTCCATAGACTATGCGGCACATATGTCTCAAAATACCATATACTATGCGGCGCATATGTACCTAAATGCCATAGACTATGCGCCGCATATGTCATGACTATGCCGAGCATTATGCGCCGCATATGTGGTATTTTTGTCTTCAAAACCATTTGAAAATGGGTCAAAACCCGACCCATTCTCTTCCTATATAAAGGAGACTTAGTCTTGAAACATAACCACATTAGAAATTGACCCAAAGGCGCCGCACATCCATCCAAATCATCTCAAAATTTCTCTTTTTGCTCTTCCAATTCACAAGAACATCTCCAAAGGCTTCAATCACGTAAGTACTCTTTTGTTCTTCATCCATTTTTCATAAGTACTATGTTGCTATGCCTATTATGAATTGCTATATCTTGAAGAAGCATTGGTGATATTTATGTGTTTGAATTGCTGATACACAACCAAGTGAGTGGACATATACGTTATGATGCTCTTAACTTGTTTCCAACTTGAATTTGATTTTGATGTATTGTCATACTCTTGCGGAATCGCTATAGTCATTAACATTGCATAATCTTGTCACTTGAATACTTACATGTTGGAATGAATTGTTCATCGGAATAAGACTTATAGTTGCCTACCGACATAGGCGGTTGTGATTATTGATAGATACTACACCTTGATGTAATCCCTATGTAATAGTCTTGATATAATCTTACATGCAAGTATTGCCAAGAGTACAAAAAGTATGACTCACTGATTTGATTGTTGGAATAGAGCACCTAAAACGTATGTCGATGAATTTTGAGTAATCGACCACTTTCACTTCACTAGTTGGTGCCAACAACCTAAGTGTGGGTTGGTACCTCCACTGCTTGTTTATAGATTGTATCCATTGAGATGATGCTAACATGACTCTATTGAGATCTCAGGTACAATGGCACCAAAAGGCAAGGAAAAGATAAGGCTACCACTTCACAAAAAGAGCAAGGAGAACCCTCCTCGATGCAAACACCTCGACTCACTCTTGGAATTAAGTGGGATACTTATGAGGAACTTCTAAGGATGACGACTCTGATAGTGATTCCAATGCAAGGGGTATGACCCCATACATAGAGAATGAGTCCGACTAACCAGGTTCTTTTTATTTATTTTCCACTGAGGACAGTGTGTCCCGTTAAAGTGTGGGGTGGCGGTATTGCATGCTATAATTCTCTATTTGCATCTATGTTTGTTTACTTTGTTTTTGTTTGTGTTTCATTTTTAAGTTTTTTTAGTAGTAAAATTTTTTTTAGCTTCGCATGAAATTATTCTAATAGGCAGCATGAGATTATAACAAGAGTTTGTGCTAACATCATGACTATTGAGACTTTAGGCTCTAGTTGTGACTCACTATGTGATATTGTGTGGTTCAATTCCTTCACCTGTTGGGTCAAGAGTCTATATTACTTCCAATAAAGTCGACCATGTGCCTTGTATGTGTGAGATTAATAGTATATTCTATGTTTGTGGCTGATCCTAGAACTTGCCTGGTATGTATGCAAAGCGAAAATAAGGAGTGTAAGTTTAGGAGATGATTTAGGCATTTATTTGGCAGCCTACATATGTTTACCTTCGTTTTACCTACCCATGGACATCATCCTAGTTAAACCCTTTTGAGCCTTTAGCCTATTTCTTTGACAACCGCGTATGTAAGCCTAATCCATTTTTTTCAAGACCGTAATTTGATCCAAATTCCTAAGTTCTTTAAAGTATAAAGTCATGTGATGAAATAAGAGGAAATTGGGTGAGTATGATGCTTTAAATTGTAATGGTGCTTGAATGTGTTATGAAAAAGAAAGTGCTATCATAAGAGGTATGTTGTGAAAAGAAAAAGGAAAAGAAAGCTGAAAAGTGAGTGTGCTTAAAATTGAAAAACAAAAGAGGAGAACAAGGGTGGAAGAATAAAAGAAAGAAAGGTTGAAAGAAAAAAGTGTCAATAATACAATGTGATGTATTAAAGTGCTTAGGAACTTAGTCACTATTTCTGGCCAAAATAGCTGATCCTACCCGTCCCTTAGCCTACATTACAACCATCAAAAGACCTACTTGATCCTAATCTTAACATTCTGACATTTAGTGGAGTATTACACTAAGGGCAAGCCTATGGTCATCAGTTGCTACATATGAATTCTTTGTGAGAGTGAGAGCAAGGATATTTTGATACCCATGTTTGAAAAATATGCTATACTTGTGAGTGACTATGGGTAATATATTGTGAGACACACATGGTTGATGAGTTTTGGATAGTTGTACATAATTCTTTGTGCCTTAAATTTTGAATATGAGTTGACCACCGTCACGAGTCTATGCTAGAGGTTAAATGGTTTCTACTAATGATCGAAAAACTACTCTTTGTTGATAATTGTTGTGCTTGTCTTGACGAATCTTTTGTGTTGTTTTTGTGAAACCCTAAGTTGATGTTTAGAGGGACATGATATTTTGTTCGAGGACGAACAAAGCTTCAAGTGTGGGGTGTTGATGATAGGCGATATTACGCGCCTATATCAATATATTTTGCCCATATTTGTGCCATGTTTTGAGAACAAATTATATATTTCATGCACTTTTAGTCCCTTTTCCTGTAAGTGAGCTAACAAACATGATTAGCAAAGTTTCAGGTATAAATGATGCAGAAATCAACACTTTATGGCTTACTTGACGCCAAAGAAAGCTCACGAAGGAAGGAACGTAAGATTGGACGCCTAAAGGACCAAAAGTGATGCATGGGAAATCTGTCCCGGGCTAAAACAACATTTCTGAAGACTTTGGGGACTTGCAGTAACTTATTTGGATTAGGAAAATAATACATTAACCTAGTACAATTGGGTTAAGTATTTCATTAGTTTATTTGGATTTGGATAATGTTACATTAACCTAGTACAATTGGGTTAAGTATTTCACTAGCTTAGTAGGATTTGGTTAAGTATTTCATTAACTTAGTAGGAATAGGATATGGGTATTATAAATACCCTATCATGCTAGAGATTTTTATTTATTCCTCCCTTAGTGGAGTGAAGACAATCCTCCCTTAGTGGAGAGATACATTCTACTTCTTAATTACAACTCTTCTAATCTTCCCATTAATTCTATTTTTCTTCTTCTATTCATCTATTCAATTCTTAATTTCCGCAACAAGAGAAACGTTACTTTGCTAAGGAATTCACGCCTCACGCCTACCACTTGTGCTACACGAAAATCATCAATCTTGTGGTGTAATAACAACAATGCAAATTGTGATTTCCTTCGCATTCATGGGTAACTAAACTTCTCTGTTGGGGTTATGGAAGACGTATAAGATACTATCTATTGTTGTGAGTTTATGAGTTCGTGACACGTATGCTGCTTATATCATTATTCTCTTCATCTTAATGCAAATTCTTGTGGCTGCAAACGCATAGAATAACGCCAGTATAACATTTAACTTGTTCGAAAGAAAGGTTATCTGTCTGGAAAAGAGATAATGTCAAGGTAGTAGGACACCCTTTCCTATTAAAAAGCTAGTGCCGTAACTGGACTAACCTCTTGGAGAATTCGTACCGTTAGATACTCTTTAAGCTCGAAAGAGTTAAAGTGAAATAATCCTCGAATAGGTCGAAAGACGCCAGGATTTATCATCGAATACAATTCTCTATAAGCACATGCATGTCACAATTCTACACACTCATAGCCAATAGAGACGTATAACTCAGAAGGTGGACATAACCCCAACGCTTCAATTCTCATTGTTTACAACTTACGTAACAATCTTTCTCTTTTTACTTTGCTATTTTCAGATTTTACTTTATTGTTTTGGTTACACATTACAATCCCCCCTTCTTACGAGACTTGCACTAAAAGTCTAGTAATCGTTGCCTACTTGTTGACCAAGCTATTCTCTGTGGGATCGACACCCAACCCAGGTTGGGTTCTATATTTTCTAACGACCGCTTTACACTCCCACGAGAGCTGTAGATTGAGCGTTATCAACGGTCAATGGGTGAGCACTGGCATGTAACTCAATAGATAAGTATAAAATAATGCATTTATTGAAATCCATCCATAAACTACATGCACAATATTTATACATATATATATAAGATTCCAAGATAGATAGAAAGGTAAATTATCATTATAGTTTAAAACATTATCCTAAACTATATAGCTCACTACATCTTAAAGACACCCACGGACTATATTGTTCTAACTCCCCCTGTTGGTAGGGCCCCAGTCTATGCTAACCGCATGTACATATGAAAGACTAAAGACACCAAGGCGATAGCCATCCTATATATAATGTGTATCCATACAAATTGTCACACATACCCCCAACATCGTGGAATATAGTTTCCAGTATAGATCCCCCCGGGACTACACCTTCACGGTGAGCTACACAATTTCCTTTAAGCCCAAATTAAAATAGTTTGCACATAAACCAACTGTTAACCAAGGATTAATTTATTAAGTCATTTACCAACTTAGTATCGTCATATCAATATGCTTGCAAGCGAATTCAATTATGCCAAATTAGTCTGTTTAACCATTAGACTCCCAAGTTCTATTAAAATACATAACCATGGCCACCAAGGGCATTCCATATTCATTTTTCCATTAATAACATGCAATACTTTCAAAATATAAATTAAATTATAAAATGATCGATATTCAAAACCAAGTTTACAAAGTGGGTTGAGGTTAATTGATCAATGACAAAACTACAACTCCAACTGAAGGATAAAATGGTCATTGTCAAGTAAATTAACCCAACTAGGTTGGGTTCAAACCCACAGGGAAGACATGGATTTTTATCTCTAGTTTACTAAACTCAAAGGCCAAAACTGAAAGTCAATTGGGCGTTTGTTGTTGTAATGTCAAAAAAGTAGCAAATCTCAACTTTGTTTGTAATCAATCGGTAACGAACACGGGATTATATTTCCCTAGCTTCTCAACTTGTTGGGCTTATCTGTTTGTATTAAAACAACCCAGTACCTTGCATATAGAATCTGATAAGTTATGTACCATCAACTATCTTGTGGACTGATTTATGGATTTCATTCTTTATCTTTTGAATCTTAGAATGTCACAATACTAACTCTTATCCTATATCCCAGTTAATTATTTTGAGTCTCAAGATATTAGATGATAGAAAACTTCCTGACATAGACAATATTGATTATCATAGATCAACAACTAATCTTCAAATTATTGTTGTAGTTATTGTTTCATAGTCACTACTCCTCTTGTGTAGAAGGTAGTGATATTCTAGGCGTGACGTTACCACTTCCAACCACTACCACATCTATCAAACCAAAGATAATACAATACATGCAAAGATACTGGTTCAGAACAACTTATCACTTTCCCTACTTTGTCAATATGCTAGGGTTCCCACAACCCTAGCTAAGTTCTTTAGCTGCTCATGGTTGTGAAACGATCAATAGAATTCATAATTTAAAACATTAAACAATATTAGGATGATCAACAAGTAAAACTGAAAGTCTTTAACTGAATTTTCAACCAAAATCAAGAACAAAGTAATCCCAAGATCAAATTTGAATCCTAGAATCAAATATATTTTTGTAACTGTTATAAGTGCGTCCACTAACTTCAAAATGTCAAAAGGATAAGTATAGGATACAACAAAACCCTAAAAATAAAAACCTAAATGAAAAAGGAAAATTGAGGTCGGTGGCCACTAACTTAGGCAACCTACGGACCATAGGTACTATCTATGGACCGTAGGTGGTCTAAGTAAGTGTGAGACCTCCTTCACAACTCCTAAAACTCTCTGGAATTGGACCTCTACCACATACTTTGGTCACCTACAGACCGTAGGTGGTACCTACGGATAGTAGGTGCCCTTAGTAAGTCATAGAGTTTTCATTTTCTTGCTTTTGAGCCTCTTGACTTCAAGTTCTGACACCAACTTCAGTCACCCATGCCCAGTAAGTTAAATTTACACCTAGAAATGCCTAAGTAAGTATCCCAAAACTTCAGTTGTCATTTTTTTCTTCTATTTAGCATCCAAATCCTAATTTCCTGTAAAACATACCCAAAAGACATCATATCTCACTAAATAAACCAAGAAATTTGCATATTTTCATCATTCTAAGTGTCAAAAGTTCTATAAATCCATACCACATCAACACCCTCAATTTAGAATGTTTGTATGTTCTCAGGCAACATAACAAAACAAAACAAAATATGATGCTTAACTAGGAGAATCTTAAGTTATCCAAGCCAGTCAATCATCACTTTAAGCTCAAACATATTACTGCCTCTTATATTAATAATTTAAAACCAACGAAGTGTAAACATAAAGCATAATAATGTTACATAAAGAAATCAAGGTATGAAAATTACATTAGCAACAAACGAACATGCATACATACAAGTTACACTACCAAGACAAGTAAACATCTAGCAATACAACCCATGTACCCTCATAACAAAAAGTCCCACTCAGTCATATGAAATAATGCATGACAATGCGGGGACAGTCAAGAGACACTCATACTCAAAAGAGAAGTTCCACCAATGTGCAACAAATAACATAGGCTTGCCATTATTTTCTTTACCTTAGTTTCCAAACAGTCAAGTTAGGATCACTATAGGACTTTATTTGACTTGTAATGTGGACTTGGGGGCTGGTATGGTACATATGGGTATATCAAGTGACTAAACCTCATTGGTTCTACAGTAACTTTGGGGTCCACAAATTAACCAATTTTCTTTTATTCCACTCTTATTTCTCCCTTTGATTCTTTAATGCACATTCAGGTTGGGTGTGGTTTCCTTTATTCATTTTTTTCTTTGTTTTCACATTCTTTTTTTCTACCACACCTAGCCTTACTATATTATTCTCTTATTTTACCCTTTTCATACCTACTATATGCTACACACCCATATGATAGCCACCCTCAACTTAGGTGATTTATTTGAGTTAAGGTGCACAATATGCAGGGAGACCTGGGCCAAAACATGTTCATTGTAATACAAATAGAAGGTAAAAGGCGTAACAAGAAAAATAGTCTATAGGCTCAAAATCGAGATCAAGGGATACTATTTCACATTGGGAAGATCATTCAGGATAAAACTGGATAATATCAAAAATGGTCTATGATCCTTTCCTAACCGACTATCCTACAACCTGGGAAAGACTAATCGGGCATGTTCTAGATTCAACACACAAAGGGAACTAAATCATATCTCACACATACATGTCATAGGGTCACATCACAAGCTACTACCTATCCAGTTCATGCACAAGTTAGTAATGAATATCATATCCTTAATCCTAATGCCATTATAAGATCCATAATGGTAACACGTATATACATTCACACAGTTCTAAAAACAAATTTTTAGAGGAGTATCACTTTTACTCAAAAAATAACAAAATAAAAACATGACAACAACCCTAGATACTTAAAAATCTCCTAATTACACAAAAACTGCACAATACAAAACAAACACAATAAAACACAAATTTAACCTATACATGCTGGTTCAACAACCATAGCATGGCTGATAGGAAAAAAAGCACGACAACAAAAACCTACGGTGGCTATGGTACACCAAACCCCCAACTAAATGACTGTGCACTATACCTGGTGAATATTAAGGTTGAATACATATATAGGCTCTTGAACTTTTTGATTTTTTTCATATTGGCACCTAAATTAGGTCATTTACCTATTTAACCCTTTTATTATTCACAAACCATGTCAATTAAGCACAATTGCTGAAAAGGCGTGGCATGTGTAATACACTCTCCATTAGGAGAGTGAGAAGCCATAATTAATCAAAATTTTCAAATATAGAAAAACACAACCAATCAAAAAAAGATACATAAAAGGAATAAAAAATATAAAAGTAATTAAAAATAGGCTATCATCTTCTTCTCCATTATCCTTTCTAAGTTTCAATATCATCCTCTTTCTATAGATCTTAAACATAGAATTTTATATCCCAAGAATTGAATAATCTTTCACTTATACACTATTTATTTCCTTTCTCCTTCCTCCCCTGTCTTTCCTTCTTTCAATTGCGAACAATCCACCTTTAAATACCCAAATTCAAATACCTAAAATACACTAATTCTATTCAATTCTACAATTTGCTCTATAAATTTCAGAGTAATAAGATCAATCCAGGATATTTTATGTGTGTGTATATGTATATATGGTGAGGAAATTGAAATGAAAATGGAAATGGGAAATCGACAAAATCGAAGTGGGAAATAAAATAATAAAATATTTCTAGCTTTTACTGCTACAATTTAACTAACACTTCAAAATTCAAAATTCATTATTTTTTCATTTGAAATTATTGTTAGGTATTGTTTTGGTGGAGAAATGAAGAAGTGAAGGTGAGGTTTTTTTTCTCACTAAAAATTATGTTTGATAAGTGAGAGAACAATTTTAAAAATGAAACAAAAAAGGTTGAAAGAAGTGCTTCAATGGTGGAAAAAAATGAAAAAAATTAGAAATAAGTGAAGACGAAGAAGATTTTGCCACTTCAATGGTGTACTAATGGGTTTTTTATTTTTTTTTCAATTTAGATTTAATCATATTAAAGAATTATTTTTATGATTATTTTAAGTTAAAATGTGACGTGTCGTTATTTTATTTGTAACTTTGCCACATCATTAGCATTTGTATTTCATGCATTTTATATTTTTTGTCACATTAGCAGATTGTGCATAATTGACATATTTTGTGAATAATAAAAGGGTTCAATAGGTACATAGCCTAATGGAGGTTCCAATACAAAAAAACTCAAAAAGTTCAAGGGCCTATATATGTATTCTTCCGTATATTAATGATACAAAGAAAGAAATGAAGATATCCGTAGACACACTAGCAATTTGTATCTATATCTGGATCATTCCTCGGTGAGGAAATATAAACTAGCAAAGATGGTGGTGTTAGCGGAGCACTACTGGAAGATGTACACATTGGTATATAAACCTACCTCCACCTATCAATCACTGCAGTCTCCCTTGAATTATGTATGGACCATTTTAGGGCCTGGTCAAATGGAATATTGTCCCCTCTCGACCTCTCTTGGTCCCAACTATGGGGGCCGATCCATCATCCTCCAAAAAATAAGTCAAAGTATCTGGTCCCAAGTGGAGGTATCGAATGAACAATCAGGGGCACAGCTGGAGAGAGGCTGACATGTTGCTCTCAATGAGAGAGTATTCCTTTACTCAAAGTACATATAATATCTCCTAGATCTGTCATATCAATATTGATGAACTGGCTCAATACTCAATCATTTACTATGCATGCAACTCGGCTGATAGGTCTGACATAATTTTCTAAAGTGCAGACTTCAATCTAGCCTTAGTCGTCTCTAGAGTAGTCTAGACCAATGGCCGGATCTGTCCATACAATATTGCCACTTCAACCTCAATATTCTATAGTCGAGTGTTGGTGATGCTCTAACTGTCCACCAAGCTCTACAAAAACTAACAAAATAGCATCACACCTGAAGTAGGTGGGTGAGGGAGCACTAAAGATGCACTCATCGGCTCTGAAGTAAAAGCTGAGGCTGATATAGATGTAGCTTGGTCCCCTCACCCTGTGCACTGAACTAGGAGGCATCTCCCTGCTCCCCCATCTCAAACTCCATACTAACTCACATGACATCTCCCTATGTATCAATAGGCTTCTTAAGAATTGATAGGCCCTTAACTAGGTCGGAGGCACTGTAGTAGGCACGCGAGATCTCTTGGGAATGTTTGAGTATGCTGAATCCTTCATCATCATAGTCTTTTCCATCACTGTTGAATCTACTCTCTTATCAACCCTTGGTACCTCTAGCTGCCGGACTCATTACATAACCTCTGGATAAGACATGTGAGTGACAAAATTATTGTCTAAGCAAAAGATTTATCGTGAAGTTCATGCTGAATAATAGTTGCAAATTGAATAATGTACCCAACCAGCATACTAACAGTCAATGCAACTCTATCCTATGTTAATAAATTATTTAACGAAGTTGAACATAATCTTATCAAATAATAAGCCACTAAAAATTATGGCCAAAGCTAGTAGCACCTTCTAAATCACACCATGCCCCTCGATCCAAGGGGTATAAATATCCAAAGAAGAAATATAGAAGGCGATCCATCTCACCATCTCAACTCTTTCTCTCTATTATGCTCAGCATCATGCATAATAAATCTATCTCATGAAACTCTCAACCAATAATCAAACTCTACTGTGGACACTGGAGCAACATAATCTGGTTTGAAGAGAACTCAGTGAATGGTCGCTACTAAAATGTCTACCATAACCCCTATCACAAGTGTCGACTCTATCTAGGGCTATTCGGTATGCCTCTAAGGACCTCTATATCAAGTTGTAGTCAAAGATACTTTGGCGTGGTATGAGGCATAGAATTCCCGCACCAATGCCAGGTTGTATGAACCTAGAGGTCAAGTCATCAGCCATAATTGATACCTATCAAATACAGACTTAATTAATGGTGCTTCAGCAAATACGAACAAGTCAATTTATCTCTCCTCATAGATATCCCTCTTGGTCTACCAGTCTCTATCACAAAACTATCTCTCTCATACATCACCTGAAGGCTCTCTACACACCATCTCGAGTTTACCTTATCTATAGGTTCCGCCGAGATATATGTGGGGTGGGATGTCTTGACAATGCTGAGTTGGTGTATCTGAATAAAGAACTACCACCTAAAGTGTATTCTAGTTTGTACGCTTCTCAGAATGGGATGATTGCGCCTAATCAGTAATGCCCTTCTCAGACTGGGGCACCACTTATTATTGCTCCTCATCTATAGTATCAGACTCATCCTGGAACCCCATCTCAAACTGGGGTCCTATGTAACTGTTGTAGGAGGTGACTCAGAATTTGCCTCCTTATCATCATCATTATCAACTCCCATATCATCTCATAATCTCTCTCCTCAAACTGGGAAGAATGTAGCGGTGACCTCCTGGATGACTTCATCCTTGGCCTAGCACAAGAATATTGGGTTGTGCTAGAGCGCCAAGATGAGCAGAAGTAGGCTAGTTTCTCCACTGTATGTGATCAGCAAGTCATAATTTTTTTCAAGATAATAGTCTCGGTTGCAGTATGTCACTAGCCTCTAGTCACAGGCTTAGTCACTTTGATTAAGGCTGCTCTAGTCTGGGCAACTAGGTTTGCCTCCTCCATCTACTCTCAAAAGAGTCATCCCATTGCTTAGAAGGTAAAGCCCTTTTCTTTAAGGCCTTAGGTCTCATGAGTACCTAAATAAATCAAGTTTTAGTGTCCAAAAGATAGAGAGGGAGTGCAAACTTGAATAAAAACTCAATTTGAAAACATCAAAATTTTCCTCAATTTTGGCATGCCTACAACTTAAACTTAGTCCCAACAAGTCCAATATGCACACATTTAACTAGAATAACTTTTTCAATACAAACTAGCATTCAAAACTTTTGTAGTTCCTCTACTTTTTCAAATTTAATATCTGTTTAGGGCATGATCTTAAGGTTTTAATCAGATAATAATGCCCTATATTAAGTTTTTAGTCTAGTTCAAGGCTCCTATAGACAAGAATGATGGTTTTTACGTATTTTGCTTAAAAATAAATATACTAACTTTCTTATTTTATGTTTAGCACAAGATACAACTATCAGGAGCCAAGAATATTACCTTTTTATTCAAATAAAAGTGAATTATGAAACAATGAACCAAAACCCAAACTTGAAGGAGTACTTAGAGTTTTGGGACAAATTGGTACCTAGAACAAGTAACCATTTAGCCTTTACTCTAGTGTAAGGAAGTGGGGTAATTTAAAATTTGATAGGAAAGGGCATTTTGAGTTTTTTTAAGTTAAAAATGGATGATGAGGGCATAAATAGCCAATAAGTAAGTCAGTTGGTTAAAGTCCATAAATTCCCCCAAAAAATCCTCAAAATTCCATCTTTTCAGTTAATACACAACTTACCTAGTCTGTGTGGGACTAATGAGCTTTGTGAGTTGGTCCAAAAGTCCCCTTACCTGGAAGATTATGAATTGATCTATTTTTACCATATTATAGGTCATTCCTTATTCTATCTTCCATGAAAAAATGTGAACTCTAAAATAATGGGTTGCCTCTCACTCAGCCCTTAATTTAATATCATGACACGATGTGTCTATGTTGGTTAATTAAAATTTACCAACCATCCCATGGGTTTCCTTCCTTGCATCAATTGATTTAATGTTGCAATATGATGCGGGTACCTTGACAACTCGAAATTCATCATGCCACCCAAAGAAATACCCTCCAGGATAATCAATACAATGGATAATCGACACAACCTTAATATTGGTGGGCTGATTCATAGTTCTTCGGATGTTGAAGGTGACTTTTTTATTATTGACTCTAAACTTGAGCTCCCCCTTTCTATATCAACCATCATTTTACCCGCGGCCATGAATGGTCTTCCTAATATGATGGATATCTCAAAGTCAACCTCATAATCCAAAATGACAAACTCAGTTGAAAAATAATGTTATAAACTTTCATCAACACATCAAACAAAATACTCATGGTTTTTTTACTATTTGGTCTACCATTAATAGTCGCATAGTGGTGACTCTGAAGGTCTCAACCCCAATTGTTTGAATACAGCTAGTGGCATCAAATTTATGCTGGCACCCATGTCACATAGTGCTTTGGTAAATTTGGATGTCACTATAGTACATGGGATCATGAACGCATCGGGATCACCCTTCTTCTGGTCTAAAGACTTAGAAGTGACTACACTGAGATGGTGCAATCTACCAACATCCTAAAACTAGCTACTCGCTTCTTTAAAACTAATTCTTTCATAAACCTGGCACACCCAGGAATTTTTTCTAACACCTTAATGAGAGAGATGTTCAAGTAAAGATCTTTTAGCATATCAATGAATCGCCTGAATTTCCCTTCCTTTTTCTTCTATTTCAGCCTTTGAGGAAAAGGTAGGGGCAGTTATGGAATTTAATTCACTATGGGCTCATCGACCTTGCCCTTACCTTTATCCTCACCAATACTAGCATCAATACTTGTTGCCTTGTTTGACTCCACAATAGGTGTCTCATCATCTATAGTATTATAATTCCTTGATACATCCATGGTAGGAAATGGGGATCAATAATAGATATACCACATTGATTAGTGATAGCAAGACAGTGTGAATTAGATTTTGAACTATGTTGCTCGGAAGGGTACCTAGTTGCCTCTAATTTATTATAGAAGACATCTACCCAAACTACATTTTTAACTACTTGACTGTAATTATGTGAGAATCAACTTTCTATAACATACATAAGATGTCAACCTTAATATCCTTAAGGTATATCTCTTGATTTTCTTGCCCTTCACTAGTTTGGACAATAATGCCTCTATTCTCGATTTAATGTCTCCACTGCCCGATGGAATATACTTATATTCCTTTTCTTTATAGTCATATTTTTATCTCCAGTCACCATTATGCTCCTTACTATGATCTCTATATCTATCACCATAACAGTTTTAACCTTGGTTTTTTTGCCTTTTGGATCAGAAACTCACTAATTCTCAATCAAGATAATTAGCCTCCTCCTCCAAGTAAGACTTATATACTATAGAGGTTGAACCCTGCATACCTACTGTGTTTACCTTCTCAGAATTTACTATTGCTAGTTTCTTAGCATGTACCCCAATATCAGGCCTCAACTATGTAATTTCTTGTGCCATAGAATTATTAACTAGTATATGGTCATCAAAAGATCCAGTGGCATAAGTTCCATCAACCCTCTCAGCCTCCTGAGTATGCCTCCCTCGATTAGTGAGATAGATCTAGTCTAGAACCTTGGAAGCTATTTCCCAGCGTAATCTCATGAACACTCCTCCAGTGATTGTATCTTCTATGGCTCAGAATTTGATATTAAGGGATTTATAGACTATTTCTAGAAATTTAATCAATGAAATACGTTGATAGGGTACCATACTCAACTTCTTCTTAAACCATAACCAAGCCTCATATATCAACTCTGAATAAAGCTATTTGAAAATTATATGTATCGTCTTTAAGCTGCAATATTCTGGTTGGAGGAAAGAAATGGATTAAGAATTGCTTGCGCAACTCATTTTAAGTGGTACTAGATCCACTCAGAAATTCCCCTACCATAAAGAAACTTCTCCGATTGATGAGAAGGGGAATAACCTCAATCTGAGTACTTCCTGGTATACTCTAGAAATAGTATAGAAGTGTATATCCTAATAAAATTTACAAAATCAATATTTGTGTCATCTATAGTCGAGCCTAAAAATACAAATTTCATATTCATAAGCTTGATCATGGCACTGGTTATGTCAAACTTCACATTAGGGGGTAGAGCAAGAGGAATGGTAGCTCTTTTTTTTGTTGGTTCAACATATCTCATATCCTTCTCATCATCATACGGTTGGAAGTAATGGAATGTTTGGATCACTTGAGCCAGACCACCTCAAACTTTACCTTTATTAACGTCAAGTTTTGCTCAATGATCAACTATCATTCTTGTCCTGACTAGTTATACCTGCTGATCTAACCACAGAACTTCAGCATCCCATCTCTGATTAGTAGCATCTGCCAATAGTTTCTCTATTTGTCTATTAGTAATATTCTTTAGATCACTTAGAACAAGGGAGGAACCATATAAGCATCATCCCAAACCCTTCAAGATGGCTTGCACGTACTAGTTCAGTCATAATATGATTAGGCTGTAACAGTCTCTCTGGGTGAGGATTCTATGGGAGTAAAGGATTAGCTTGAATCCTAGTGTTAGGCATACACCTGCATAAACCTAACTAATAATAGAAAAATAAAGAGCCAAAAACTCTAATAAACTTCAATCAACACTTACACTATCCTCTATATCAACAGTTCCAAAATTTTGATCAACTCTTGAACTCCACCTCCAACTGAAGGATAAAGTGGTTTCTATCAAGTAAAGTAACCCAACTAGGTTAGGTTCGAACCCATAGGGAATACGTGTATTTGTATCTTTTTTTGTTGAACTTAATAGGAAGAACTAAAAGTAAATGAGGTGTTTATTATTGTAATCTCAAACTAGTAGAAAATCTCAACTTTGGTTGTAATTAGTAGGTAACAAACATAAGAATTATGTTCCCTTGGCTTCTAAACTCAGTTGACTTATAGTGTTGTATTGAACCAATGCAACACCTTGCATACAGAATCTGATAAGTTATGTACCATCAACTGTCTTGTGGTCTCATTGACGGATTTCATCCTTTGCCTTTTGAATATATGGATGTCATATTACTAACCCTTATCCTAGATGCTAGTTAACTATTACCTTTTGTGTCTCAAGTTATTAGATGATAGATAACCATCTTACATAGATGATACTGATTAGCCTAGATAGACAATTAATCTTCAAATTACTATTGTAGTTATTTTTACTACTCACCATTCCTTTTGTAGAGGAAGTACTGATATTCTAGGTAGGATCTTACCTTTTACAACCGCTAAGACCTATATATAACCGAAGACAATACAATACATACAAAGATACTAGTTTAGAATAACATATCACGTCTTCTACTTCATCAATATGTCAAGGTTCCCACAACCCTAGCTAAGGGCTTTAGCCACTCATACTTGTAAAATTATCAAGGAAATTCATATGAAAAGGATTAAATAATATCACAGTGATCAACAAGTAAAACCAAAAATCTATAACTAAATAATCAATTAAAATCAAGAACAAAGTAATCCCAAGATCAAATTTGAATCATGGAATCAAATATATATTTATAAGTGTTAAGAGTGCATCCACAAACTACAAAATGTCAAAAAGGTATATATAGCATACAAAGAAACCCTAAAATCAAAACACAAGTGAAACAGGGAAATTGAGGTCAGTGGCCACTTACTTAGGCCACCTATGGATCGTAGCTGGTCCTAATTAAGTGTCAAACCTCCTGCACAACTCCTATACTCTCTAGACTTGGACCTCTGTCACTTACATTGGTCACCTACGTGTTGTAGGTGCCCTTAGTAAGTGAAAGAGTGTTCTTTTTCCTACTTCTAAGCCTCTTAACTTCAACTTCTGACACCTACGCTGGTAAGTGGCACTTACGATCATAAATGCCTAAGTAAGTATCCCAAAGCCTCAACTTTCATCTTTTTCTACCGTTTAGCATCTAAAACCTAATTTTCTACAAAACATACACAAAACACATCATATCTCACAAAACAGCCAAAGAAACTTGCATATTTTCATTATTGTAAGTGTTGACAGTGCTATAAATCCATAATACATCATTAATGTCATTATAAAGCAAAAATTTCATCAATTTTGGTGAAACCCATATCACCCATTTCAACCATAATTACAATGCACCAATTCAGTGCGAAAATCATTAATTAAAGCATGAATAATTCATTTAAAACATAAGAAAAATAATTCAACCAATAACAACTAAAAACCTTAAATCAAACTTCAAAGCAATCAATTTAAATACATGAATATTGAATCAATTTATGCCAAAATATGAAATAAAAGTTAAGGAAAGAGAAACATTCCTGAAATACCAAAGAAATTAAAGAGAAATCATAGTTTGTTACCCAGAGTAGTAATTTCATGAAAAACCCTAGAACTTTCTTGGGTTGGGAGTTAAAGAGTATAAATGTACTGTTTGATCTTGATAACAAAAGGAAAAATGGTCATCTAATTATTTTAAAATCATTTTAGGGGTAAAGGTCCAAAAAGCCTTTCACCCCAAGTGAAAAAACAAAAATTGGATTAAATTAACATAGCAGCATGGCATTCTACTATCACAGAGGGTAGACAGTGTGCCATGCTCTTATTGCAGAAGCTAAGTGGCATGGCACACTACTATCTCAAATCCTCACTGCTCGGGGTCCCAAATGGCTCCAAACCTCTTTTGAAAATTCCAAAGCTTTCCAAAAATACTTCTTTATAATCCCTCATCATAATTCAAGTCAAAAGTTAATGTTATGCACAAAGGAGGGTGAAAAATAAAATGATTAAAATTTTAGGTCTTATAATTATACACTATTTTTGAGACTTAGAGCTTGAGATTTTGAGTTTTTGAGCAATTTCTTTCATTTTTTGAGCTTGGGTATGCTTAATGTCCCAATTTCAATTTCTTTTCATCAATTCTTATCACTTAAATTTCATTAAAACCTAGATCTAAAGGTGAAATTTGGGGATTTTGATCAGAAAGGCCTAAAATAGTTTTTCTTTGATCTAAACACTAATTTCACTCTGTTTCAACTTGGGTTTTCTACTATGAGTTCCTTTAATCTTAGAAAATATGTTTTTGGACAAATTTTTTGGGTTTACCCTTTATCATTGAAAATCCATTTTGGGGATCTATTTTGACCCTAATTTGGAAGTAGCCAGCATGGGTATCGTTGGCTTTCTTTTGACATGTAGATTCTATATTTGTATATTTTAGTTGATTATGGGTCCGTTTGTAAGGGGAAAGCTCTGGATTGAAGGCTTTTAGGATTGATTTTTGGAATCTAAGGTAGGTTATGGCTTAACTTTCTTTAGACTAGGTTGGGTAGTTAATGTCAATGTAAAAGTATGTTATGGGTATGGGGTTGCATCATGAAAAATGTTATTAGGTGACTTATATGCTCATGAGGGGGACTATGTGGATAATATTTGGTGATTTTAAGACATTATTCTCTATGTATGACCGTGTGGGGTCTTGTATGATGTTGTTGATGATGTGTTATAGAAATATGCAAGTTTCTAATGTTATTTTGTTAGATATGATGCATTTGAGTATGTTTTTCAGGAACCCATGTATAGGATGCTAAGTTCATAAAAAAGAGAAAATGGAGTTTTTGGATACTTTTTATGGCAATTATGGATGTTTGGTATACTTTTCGTCTTGTTCATGGTCAAATCATGTTTGAGGATTGAATAATAGCTAAAAATATGACTTCCAGCACTTACTAAGTCAACATATGTACCGCAAGTAGGACCTATGGACTGTAAGCAAGGAAATCAAGTGTCAAATGTCCAAAATGTTGAGAGCTAACTCACAGGATTTTTGTCATCCGATACCTGCGCCTACACTATTGACCATAGGTACTGCCTGCGCCCAAGGTCAAGGTGCAATTACATACCACATGTGGTTGCCGACCCTGTTTTCTTCTATTTTGTTTGGGCTTTGATTTTAGGGTTTCCTTATGTATTATAAATACCTATTATTATTTTTTAGTAGTAGTAACACACTTTTGATACTCATAAACATATTTTAATTATCAGATCCGACTTTAATGTTAAAATTCTCCTATATTGACTTCAGTTGATAAATTCATTTATAGTTGTGGGTTTTGTACGTCTAATTATTATTATTTCACCTATGCTTTCAATAATGAATATTATTGATTGTTTTACAAGCATGAGAGGCCAAAACCCATAGCAGGTTATGAAAACCCTAGCAAGTTGACGATGTAGTGAAAGAGCTATTGATAATCTGAACCGATACCTATGCATGTATTTATTTATCTTCAATAAAAATAGTTTTTCTTAACATGTGTCCAACGTTTGGATCCCGCCTAGATTATTGCTACTTACTCCAAAAGAATAGTGACTAAGAAAAGATAATAACAACAGTAATTTGGAGTTTAACTCTCGATCCATGTTTTTAAGGTTTATCTTAGTAAGATGGTCATATTTCATCTAATAACTAGAGAGTCAAAAGGTAATAGTTAGTCGGGATCAAGATAAAGGTTAGTAATGCGACATCCTAAGACTCAAAAGGGAAACGGTGAAATCTGTTTATTTGTCCAAAAACCTATAGATGGTACATAACTTAGTGATTCTTCATACAAGGTATCAGATTGGTCTAACATAGCATGATAATCCTACAGAGTTAAGATGCAATAACCCGTAAAATTCCTAGTCTAATTCAGTCCTATATAGCATGAAAAGAGGTCCCAGACTTAGGAAATCTTAGCTAGGTATTGACACTTAGTTTCATATTTGGCCTTAGTATTTCAATGAATTTATTTTTGACCCCTATGACCTTAAAATATTAATTCTTAAATTTATTCATAATCAGGTATGTCAATACGTGTTCTCGGATGAGTTTTGGATTTTTTTTAACGTCATTTGAGGCATATTTGGGTGTCCAAAATAGTATATTGACACGATCTCAACATGTCACGTCACTCATCGCGTTGATAATGTTGTCACTAGTTCAAGCATGAAAATTCTAGTGAGAAGACATGATCTCAATGTGGTGCATCGGCCATCACGTCAACCCCATCGATGCGATGCATCGGTCTGTGCATCACTAGGTACAATTTCTGCTCTTTTAATTTCGTATCTAGAGGGGTAATTATGTCAATTTTCCACTTTTATTCAGCCCTAAAACATGATATTAAGCCATTCTAAGGGAAAAATTCATTCCTTATTCTCAATTTCTCTTAAGAACAAAGCCCTAGGTTATTCAATTTCAAGTCCAAGCTTCAAGAACACACCAATGATCTACACGAATTTGATTACCAAGGTATGTTAGGTGTTCATCTTTGGGTTTCCTTCCACCCTTGGAGTTCAAGAATCCTTTTTAAAACTATAAGTTTCTGATTTCATGATTTACACTTTGGAATTTGATTGTGTTCATGTATGTATTGATGTTTGGGGTTTCAATCCATAATTAATTACAAGTTTCATGAAAATTGAGATAGTATGTGTGTTGATTTATGTGATCCTCGTGTTAAACCTTCTAATTGCAAGTTGAGTATTGTATTGATGATTCTTATGTGATGAACATTATTATGTGCATTAGTTATGCTCCCCAAGTGTTTGATAGAATGCCTGTGTTAATTGAATAGTGATACCATGACAAGTTAGCATGTGTTCCCATTCATGTACAAGTTCATGTCTCTCAAGTGTTTGACAAAATGTCTAAGTGAATGCATTGTTAATAAGAAATTGTTTCTATGCTTTCAAGATTAGTCCATGTTTTGCTATCGATGCTATCGAGTCATGGAGGTATTCCATACCCGACAATCTTGCTATTAGCCTAGAATTATAGTTTTTACAGAATAGTCTTAGAATGTCACAAATATTAGTACTCAGTCAGTTATGAAACTCAGTGAACTCAGTCCACTATAGTCAGTCAGTATGATCAGTAATAGTTCAGTCAAGCCTAGTGCAGCCTAGTGATCAGTTCAGTGTCTATTTATTTAGGAGTAGAATTCAGTATCGAGCGAACCCAGGGGTAGGGGCATTCCTGCTAGTAGAGGGTTTGACCCTTAGTAGCTGTACATGTATTACAAACTACGTAGACAATGTAGGGTAAGACATTATTTATATAATTCATGAATCTTCCTACTAGAATAGGGTTGACCCAGCATTTTTAGTATCCCTTGGCAAGGTGCTAATACCCTTCTAACTCGTGTTATAGGTTGAACCCTAAATCAATTTATAATCAGGGTATGTCGATTAGATGAACACTCCTACAGTTATAGTTTTAGTTTCAAACTCAGTATAGAACTCAGTTCAGTACTATAGAATTAGGACTGTTAGAAACAGACACCCAGTTATCACTAATACAGTTGTCGATAATCCCAGATAACAGACACTCAATTTCAGAACTCAGTATTCATTTTATGTATGATCTCAAATATAGTATATGTATGTATATGCACAGTATTGCATACTCACTATTTACAATAGTCTTAATTATCCACGTAATCCTACTCTGTTATATTTATATCATTCAGTCAGTAATTGTTCATCCATATGAAACAATGTATATCAGCCTACGTCAGTTTGCATACCAGTACATTTAAAGTATTGACGCTTACTTTTTCTCTTGCGCTATGATGTCTTATATCATAGGATCGGACGCTTAAGTTCCTGACCGTAGTTAGCTAGATTTAGTTAGCAGTAGTAGATTCATTAGTGAGTCCACATCTATTAAGGATACTATTCTTTTCAGTATTTCTATAGATTTGGTATTTTACTTGTTGGAGTTAGTTGGGGGATTGTCCCATCAACTCTATATTCAGCCAGTTAAGTTAGAGGCTTTTCTGACTAACTTGTTAAGATAGTATTCAGTTTTCAGATATTATTATCAATTTCTATATTTATTAGTATTTGGATTATGAACTTTATGGCGTTTCAGCGTAACTTCTACATTATTTCAGTAATATTATTTGTGTTCACAGTAGGTACCAGTAATGGGTTCGATTGTAGTCCTTCAGGGTCGTAAGAACTATGTGTCATCCAGGGTGTAGACTCGGGGCATTACAAACTTGGTATCAAAGCCTAAGGTTCAATAGAGTCCTGGAGAGTCAGACATCCATGTCAAGTAGAGTCTTGTGCATGGGTGTGTAGCATGCCACACTTATAGACAAGAGTCTATGAGGTATTTTAGGAAAATCTTCCCTTCTTTTAGTGTTCTTATTATGCAAGTTATCATGAGATCAAGTTAAAATCTCTGCCTAATTCAAGTTTTATTTCCATTTATAGAATATGCCTCCCAAAAAGACTAACAAAAGAAGAACTAAAAACTAGGCAGCACCTTCGTCTGTTCAGGCAGATCCACTAGGTAATCATATTTCTCACGCAAAATTCAGAGCAGCTTTCACCACTCTAGCTCAATATGTAGCAGCCCGTATAAACACCCAACTGCCGTTCGAGATAACCCATTGGTTAATACTACTGCAGCTAGAATTCAAGACTTTACCCGAATAAACCCTCCCTCATTTGTAGGGTCTAAGTCTAAAGAAGACCCATAGAAATTCCTTGACATAGTATGGAAGGTCACAGATAATATGGGGGTAAACGCTAATGAGAGTTTTTATTTAGTTGTATATCAATTGCAGAATATTGCTCATACATGGTTTAAGTAGTGGAAGGCGGATAGGGCTAAAGATGTAGGTCCTATAGAATGGGAGTTTACTACTGCCTTTCTAGATAGGTTCTTCCCATTGGAGTTGAGGAAATCTAATCTATTAGAATTTATTAATTTAAAGCAGGACAGCATAAAAGTGAAAGAGTATTCCCTGAAGTTTACTCAGTTAGCAAGATATGTTTCTCATATAGTAGTTGATAGCAGATCTAAGATGAGTAAATTTATGTCTGGTGTGTTTGACAGTGTATTTAAGGAGTGTAGTATCACAATGCTAATTAAGGAGATAGACTTGGATAGATTGATGGTACATGCTCAGTAAATCAAGGATCAAATGACTAAGGATAAGGAGAGGGAGAGCAAAAAGGCTAAATTATGTAGCTTTAACTTTACTCAGTCTAAGTCAGAGAGTGGTAATAATCCTCAGTTCCTCCTAAAATCTTTAGTTCCAGATCCATCCTCTTCCAGTGCTCCAGTGCCTAAATTCAGAAACTGTAATAAGGATAAGGTGCCAAGCTCTAAATCTCATGGTATTGTTTGCAGTACCCAAACAAATCATTTTTGCCAGAAGTGTGGAAGATACCATCAGGGTGTTATCAGGGCTGGTAGTAATGAATGTTTTGGGTTTAGTAAGCCATCCATAAAATATGAGAGTGTCCTCAGGTGGGTTCCCAAAGTCATCATAATCATCCCGCAACTTAGGTCAGTTGCTGATTTCAGCAGGGTACCGCTTCCAGTGCCACCAGTGGGCAATGCCCAAATAGACTCTATGTACTTCATTCTCGACTGGATTAGGAAAGTTCTCCTGATATGGTTACTGGTATGTTACAATTTTATCATTTACATATTTATGCTTTGCTAGATCTAGGAGTTTCTTTATCCTTTGTAACTCTTTATATAGCTATTGACTTCGGAGTCAGTCCCAAAATCCTTGCAGAGCCCTTCTCAGTCTCAACCTCAGTGGATAAATCTATCATAGCCCAATGGGTATACAGGCACTGTCCTGTTATGGTATCTCAGAAAGTTACTTTAACAGACTTAGTAGAGTTAGAGATGACAGATTTTGACATCATTCTCCGCATGGATTGGCTTTATTCATGATATGATTTAGTTTACTACAGGAATAGAGTTGTCTATTTTTAGTTCCCGAATGAACCTATCCTATAATGGAGGGGTAGTACTTCAGCACTTAAAAGTCAGCTTATTTCTTACCTTAGAGAAAGGAAAATGATATCCAAGTGGTGTGTCTGTCATCTCTTTTGAGTTAAAGATTCTAATTATGTGACCCCTAATCTTAAGTCAGTTTTAGTAGCATGTAAATTCCTGGATATCTTCCCAAATATCTTTCCAGATTTCCTCACGAAAGGGAAATTAACTTTCGAATAGACCTTCTTCCAGATACTTAGCCTATCTCTATTCCCTCATAGAGAATATCCCTAACTGAACTTAAAGAGTTAAAAGAATAGTTCAAAAACCTTCTAGATAAAGGATTCATCAAACCTAGTATTTCCCCGTAGGGCACACCAGTACTATTCATGTGTAAGAAGACAATTCTCTCAGAATGTGTATTGACTACCGTTAGTTGAACAAATTCATCGTCAAGAACAAGTACCCACTTCCTAGAATCAATGACTTATTTGACCAACTTTAGGGTGCCAGTTAATTTTCTAAGATAAACCTCAGATAAGGCTATCATCAACTTAGAGTCAGAGAATGTGTCATTTTGAAAATAGCTTTCAGAACTTGGTATGGTTACTTTGAATTTCTAATCATGTCATTTTGTCTTACCAATGCCCCAACATCTTTTATGGACTTGATGAACAGAGTGTTCAAGTAATATATGGACATGTTCTTCATAATCTTCATAGATGACATTCTTGTCTACACCTGCAGTGAACATGATCATGCAAACTATCTTATAATGGTATTGTAGACCCTCAGAGCCCATCAATTATTTGCCAAATTCAGTAAATGCAAACTTTGGATAAGGTTTGTATCTTTACTTGGTCATATCATTTCCAGTGATGCCATTAGATTTGATCTTCAAAAGATCGAAGCAGTGAGAAACTGGCCCAGACCCATCTCTTTGGCAGATATCAGGGTTTCTTAGGCCTGGCTGGCTATTACCGATGGTTTTTTAAAGGATTTTTATCTATTGCATCCCCCATGTCCAAATTGACTCAGAATAAAGTCAAGTTCCAGTGGTCAGATTCTCATGAAGAGAGTTTTTAGGAGTTGAAGACTCGACTTGCTACAGCCCCAGTTTTGACTTTACCAAATGGTTCAGATGGGTTTGTTATGTATTGTGATTCTTCCAGGGTTGATTTGGGTGTGTTTTAATGTAGATAGGTAAGGTCATAGCCTATGCCTCTAAACAACTTAATGCCCATGAAAAGAATTACCCTACCCATGACCTTGAGTTAGCAGCTGTAGTATTTGTTTTAAAGATTTGGATGCATTATTTGTATGGGGTGCATGTTGATGTATTCACAGACCATAAAAGTTTGCAGTTTGTATCTTCTTAGAAAGACTTAAACTTGTGTCAGATAAGGTGGTTAAAGTTATTGAAAGACTATAACATAAGTATTTTATATCATCCGTAAAAGGACAATATAGTGGCTGATGATCTCAGTAGATTATCCATGGGTAGTGTTGCTCATGTTGAGGATGGTAAGAAAAAGTTAGTTCAGGAAGTTCATCAACTTTCCAGGCTGGGTGTTCATTTTATTGATTCAGATGAGGTTAGTGTATGGGTGCAGTATAGTTTGGAATCTTCATTGGTTTCCAAAGTAAAAGAAAAGTAGGACAGAGATTCCAGTTTAGTTAAGATGATAGAGTCAGTCAGAGATTAAAAAGTAAAGGTTTTCTCTAAAGTGGGAGATAGTGTGTTGCATTATCAGGGTAGACTATGTGTGCCATATGTGGATGGTGTAAGGCAGAGTATTCTTATAGAAGCACATGGTGTGCACTACTTGATTCACGCAGGGCCACTAAGATGTACCTTGATTTATGGGAATTCTATTAGTGGAGTGGGATGAACAGAGACATTGCACAGTTGTAGCTAAGTGCTCAACATGTCAGCAGGTTAAGATTGAGCATCAAAAGCCTAGTGGGTCTGTGAAGGAGTTTAGTATCCCCACTTGGAAGTGGGAGGAAGTAAACATGGACTTTGTGACGGATTTGCCTCAAACTCATCGACAGCATGATTCAATTTGGGTCATTGTAGATAGGATGACAAAATCAGGCCATTTCATACCAATTCATACCTTTTATTCTGTTGAGGATTATGCCAAGCTCTATGTTAGAGAGTTAGTTAGATTGTACGAAGTTCTGTTGTCCATAATTTCATATAGAGCTATGCAGTTCACCTCTCACTTTTGAAAAGCCTTCTAAATGGGTCTTGGTACCTAAGTTCACCTTATTACAGCCTTCCATCCTCAGATAGATAGTCAAGCAGAACGAACCATTTAGACTTTAGAAGATATTTTGAGAGCACGTTTTGTTGACTTTAAGGGTAGTTAGGATGACCACTTTCCTTTGATTGAGTTCGCGTATAATAACAGTTATCACTCAAGTATTTAGATGGCTCAATTTGAGGCTCTTTATGAGAGGAGATGTAGATCTCCCATTTATTAATTCGAAGTAGATGAGGCATCATTTGTAGGGCCTGACTTAGTGTTTGATGCCTTAAAGAGAGTTCAGTTGATCAGGGAAAGGCTAAGGATAGCTAAGATCCAACAGAAATCATACGCAGATGTGAGGAGGAAGGATCTCAAATTTGAGATTAGTGATTTTGCGTATTTTAAAATCTCTCCCATAAAGGGAGTGAAGAGATTTGTAAAAAAGGGGAAGCTCAGTCCCCGATATGTCGGTCCTTACCAAATTCTCAACTGTTTCGAAAAGGTATCTTACGGTGTTAAGTTGCCTTCAAAATTAGCTTTAGTACACCCTGTGTTTCATGTCTCCTTAATAAATAAATGCATTAGTGACCCAATAATTGTAGTCCCTATAGAGAGTATAGATGTTCAAAATAATCTCTCTTATAAGGAAGTCCCAGTCGAAATCCTTGATCATCAGATTCGTAGACTAAAGAACAAAGAAGTTCCTTTGGTCAAAGTTCTTTGATGGAACCATTCCATTAAGGGAGCTAGTTAGGAAGCAGAAGAAGATAGACGGACCAAGTATCCTCACCTCTTCTCCTTAAACTCAGAGTCGGCTCAAGGTAACAGCCTTTCTTAGAATTGCTCAGTTCTATGCTCATATTACCTTTACAAACTAGGTATTATTTTCAGCTGCATAGAATTCTCATATCATGCATAATTTCATGAAATAGATCAGTCATGTGTCATGTTTTCAAAATTCAGTCATGCTTCAGTTATGCATGCTCTATATGAAAGCTCAGTTTATCAGTAGTTTCAGTCATGTAATGATGTTTTAGTTGTGCATGTTCAGTCTATAAGCTCAGTCTATCAGTATTCTCAGTTTAGTTACTCATTCGATGATGAATATTTCCAAAGGGGAGATATTGTAATACCCCATAAAAGTCCTAGTCTAATTCAGTCCAATATAGTATGAAAAGAGGTCCCAGACTAAGAAAATATCAGCTAAGTATTGACACTTAGTCTCATATTTGGCCTCGATATTTCAATGACTTTATTTTTTACCCTTACAACCTTAAAATTTTGATTCTTATATTAATTCATGATTAGGGATGTCAATAGGTGTTCTCAGATGAATTTCGGATTTTTTGGACGTTGTTTGAGGCACGTTGGGGTGTCCAAAATAGTAGATCAATGTGGTTTTGATGCATTGCATCTCCCATCATGTTGAAAGTGTTATCACTAAGTCAAGCATGCAAATTTTAGTGAGCAGATGCAATCTCAACACAACACATCGGCCATTGCATCAACCCCATCAACGCAGAGCGTCGGTCTGCGCGTTACTGAGCACAATTCTGCTCTTTTAATTCTGCGTCCAGAGGGGTAATTAAGTCAATTTCGTACTTTTATTCAGCCCTAAAAAATGAGATTAAGCCATCCTAAGGAAAAAATTCATTCTTTATTCTTAACTTCTCTCAAGAACAAAGCCCTAGGTTATTCAATTTCAAGTCCAAGCTTCAAGAACACACCAATGATCTTCATGAATTTGATTACCAAGGTATGTTAGGTGTTCATAAAATGGATTTTCTTCAACCCTTGTAGTTCAAGAACCCTTTTTAAAACTACAAGTTTATGATTTCATGATTTACATGTTGGAATTTAATTGTGTTCATGTATGTATTGATGTTTGGAGTTTCAATCCATGATTAATTGCAAGTTTCATGAAAATCAAGGTAGTATGTGTGTTGAATTATGTGATCCTCATGTTAAACCTTCTAATTGCAAATTAAGTATTGTATTCATGATCCTTATGTAATGACCATTATCATGTGCATTAGTTATGCTTCCTAAGTTTTCGATAGAATACCTTTGTGAATTGAATAGTGATATCATGACAAGTTAGCATGTGTTCCCATTCTTGTACAAGTTCATGTCTCTCAAGTGTTTGACAAACTATCTAAGTGAGTGCATTATTAATAAGTAATTGTTGATATGTTTTTAAGATTAGGCCATCTTTTACTATTGGTGCTATTGAGTCCTAGGGGTATTCAATACCCGACAATTTGGATGTTTGCCTAGAATTAAAGTAGCTATAGAACAGTCTTAGTAATATCAGGAACAGTAGTACTCAGTCAATTACGAAACTTAGTGAACTTTGTCCAGTTCAGTCAGTCAGTATGATCAGTAATAGTTCAGTCAAGCCTAGTGAAGTCTAGTGATCAGTTCAGTGTCCATTCAGTTAGGAGTAGGATTCAGCACCAAGCGAACCCATAGATGGGCTCATTCCTGTCAACAGAGGGTTTGACCATAAGTATCATTCCTTTAGTTATAGAACTACGTAGCTAGTGTTGGGTAAGACATCCTCATGCCAGACTAGGGTTGACACAACCATATATATATATAATTCATGAGTCTTCCTAATAGATAACGGTTGACCCAGTATTGTTGGTATCCCTTGGTAAGGTGCTAAAACCCTTCCAACGGGGGTTACAGGGTGGAACTTAACTCCATGTACAATCGGGGTATGTCGGTTAGAAGAACACTCACACAGTTACAGTTTCAGTTGTAGACACAATATAGAACTCAGTTCAGTTTTACAGAATTAGGACTGTCAAAAATAATTACCTAGTTAATAGTAATACAGTTATTCGTAATCCCAGATATCATACACTCAGTTATCAGAACTCAGTATTCAATTTCAGTATAATATCAGATACTATATATGTATGTATATGCACAGTATTGCATACTCAGTATTTACAGTGGTCTCAGTTATCCACGTACTCCGATTCAGTAATATTTATATCATTCAATGAGTAATTTTTTATGCATAAGAAACCACGTATATCAGCCTACCTTAGTTAGCATACCAGTACTTTCAAATTACTGATGCATACTTTTTCTCTTACGCTATGATGTCTCATATCATAGGTTCGGATGCTCAGGTACTTGACCGCAGTTATCCAGATTTAGTTAGCAGCAGAAAATTCAGTAGTGAGTCCTCATCCATCGAGGATACTATTCATTTTAGTATTTCTATAGATTATGTATTTTACTAGTCAGAGTTATTTGGGGGCTTGTCCCATCAATCCACATTCAGATAGTTCAACTAAAGGCTTTTTAGACTAGACTTGTTCTGATAGAATTCAGTTTTTAGATATTATTACCAGTTGCTATATTTATCAGTATTCATATTATGAACCCTATGGTATTTTAGCCTAACTTCTGCATTATTTCAGTATTATTATTGAGTGTTCACAGTAGGTACTAGTCATGGGTTAGCTTGTAGTCCTTCAGGGCTGCAAGCATTGTATGACATCTGGGGTGCAGAATTAGGGCATTACGTGAGAATGCAAGGGAACACAATCCTTGTGTTCACCAATACCGATTACAACCAAAGTTGATATTTTCTCCTTGCTCGATATTGTTATTTAAATACCTCATTTACTTTTCTAATTTTTGGTCGCTGATTACAGCATTTGAGATCTAAAAGTCCATGTATTCCCTTGGGATTCAACCCCAACCTTTGTTGGGATACTATATTTAACATCAACCAAAATCATCTTTGGAGTGAACGTGTAGCTTGAGGTTATCAAATTTTAGTGTCGTTATTGGGGAATACGGTTTTGAGTTGTAAATTAAAGTTGTTGTATTTTTGGGGACTTTTTATTTTTATTATTAGTTGGGTAAATATTGGTGTTGCCTAACATATGGAGTAGATTCAATCCCTTACCCCCACTGAGTCCAAATCCAGAGAGGATCTTATAAACACCTAGTAGGATGTCAGACCAAAAAATAGATAGAATTCTTGAAGGGGTTGTAATGTTGTACCTCCTCCTTCTTCCTAAGAAGTATAGGATATTATTGATCGATAGATTGGTAAGCTATTAGCTCAAGCTAAAAATGAGATACGTGCTATAGAAGAAGCTCAACAGATAGCTAGGGAGGTAAATTTAGAAAAGTAGAGACAAGCAGCAGACCATCGAGCAACACTCGGGTGGAAATCAGAATAGAGTTAGAGGTTGCTGATCCCACATAATCCTAGCATACCAATAGTTTCAACCATATGAGGATAATGAAGGGTATCTAGGGTATGTTGAGCTGACAGAGATAAGAACTATCTTTCTCCTATTTTGCCCTCACGAGTTAAGTTCAACATAACCAGTGCTACGATCTAGCTTTTATAAATCAAGGGTGTATTTGCGAAGATGCCTACAGACAATCCAAACACACATCTAGCCAAATTTACTGAGATTTTCACTTCTTATACATTTCTATGGGTGAATTAGGAGGCACTCGGATTGAGGTTTTTCACCCTATTACTTATAGGAGAAGCATCTTTATAGAAAGGGGAACTGTCAAGAGACTCTATCACTATATGGAATAAATTGCACAGGAAATTCTTGAATAGGTTCTTTCCTCCATCTAGAATAGTGTAGCTTAAGGATAAGATCTATAATTTCAGGCAGCTGTATTCAAAATCTATGTCTGGGGCATGGTTCAGTATCAAGAAGAATATAAGTATGGTGACCAATAATTAGATTTTAGGGATGAACATATTGAACTTATTCTATCGAGCCTTGACCATTAGTTCCAGAGATATGGTAGAGACTACTCTGGAGGGGCCTTTATGAGATTGCGATGGCAGATAGCTTCTAGTATTACAGATCATATCTTGATCACTAACTGAGGGTAGCAGACTTGGAAAGTTGAGAGGGATTTTGGTACTTACGTAGTTAGAGATATTGGTGACCAGAGAGTAGCTAATGATTTTGTAGTGCAAGAGATTACGATACTAATGACTGATATTGGTATTTTGGCAAAGCAGTTTATGATAGTGAATTCCAAAAAAGCTCATGCAGTAGGAGCATAGAGTGAAGATTCTAGATCTTATGAGTCTGAATTATAAGATGAGGCTAGGTACTCAAATCATTAGTTGGAGGGTTTTCAGACCCAAGGGTAAGGAAACCAAGGTTGGTACCATAGTAGGGATAGAGATGGTGACTGGAGATGGAAAAATAATTACAAAGAGAAGGGAGATAGGTGCATTCCGCCTAGCATACGAGATATGAAATTAAGAATGGAAGAAATGTTGACCAAACTAGTGAAAGGTAAAGAAAATCAGGAGAATAGCCTTAAGAAGATTAAGGCTGACATTTTAGGGTTGAACCAGAAGGTGGAGTCTCATGCCACTACTATCAAGTAGTAGGAGCACAAGTTTAGGTAAATGTCTACTATGATCAAACAGAAATAGCCTATTACTCTTCTTAGTGAAAAATTTTAGATTCCACCAGCTATCAGTCATTGTCTAGCTATCACCACTAATTATGGTGACACCACTAATTATCCCCCTATATCTATTATTAAAGATTTGAAAATTTGATAGCACTGAGAGAGATAAGATACCTCAGACAGAGTTTGAGAAGTTAACATGAGGTAATGATGCTTTTAAGTATGATAGGGGTAAGAATTAGGTCATCGAGACCAACGATCATGTGCACCCTTATAGTGCAACTCCTTTATTACTGTTAGTAGAAATGAAAAAGGATCCCAAAGCAATCACTATTCCATGTTCTATCAAGCCTTTTAATGTTAAGAAAACTTTATGAGACTTGGTATCAAGAGAAAATATTTTTTGATGTCACAGGTTGTATACAAGCTTTTGAGGATGGGAGAACCCAAACCTACATCTATAAAGCTATTGATGGTTGACTCATTTGTGAAGAAACCGGTGGGTGTCTTATGTGATGTAGAAGTAAGGGTGGCATCCTTTATGTTCCTCACTAATTTCATGGTTCTTGAATGTGAGGTAAATTCTCAAGCTCCCATTATATTGGGTAGACCCTTCCTATCCCCTAGTAGGGTGTTGACTGATATTGACTTGGGGGAGATAATCACTTTCTAACAATTGCATAAACCAGATAGGTAGTAATTAGTAATATTGACTCTATGCCATTTGTGTGTTAAGATACAACCTAGTTCCCTTTGTGTGTTGAATGCAGAACTTGCCTGATTAGTCTTGCCTAGGTTGAAGGATAGTCAGCTAGGAAAGGATCATAGGTCATTTTTTTATTTTAGTCCAATTTTATTCTAAATGACCTTTCATGTGTAAATTGTATCCCTTGATACCTGTTTGGAGCCTTATATGCCTATTTTTCTTATTTCACCACTCACCTTTCTATGTATATTACAATGAACTTGTTTTGGACCTTGTTCTTCTTGGACATTGTGTACCTTAACTCAGGAAAATTGCCTAAGTTAACGGTGCCTATCATAGGGGAGCATAATTTAAAGTGGGTATGTGGAAGGGTAAAATAAGAGAAAGAGTTAATAGGGATGCGTTTGGTAGCAAAGTAAAAAAAATAGAAAAATTAGGAAAAAGTGAAAAAGAACGAATAAAAGACCACACCCAAACTGAATGTACAATAAAGAAAAAAGAGAGAAATAAGGGTGGAATAAAAAATAAATTGGCTAGTAAGTGAGACCCCAATGTTAGAGTAGTGCCAATGAGGATTAGTCACTTGATATGTTCAAATGTACTATACCATCCCCTAAGCCTACATTACAAGTCGAGAAAAGTCCTATAGTGATCCTAACTTAAATATCTGAAAACTAAGGGAAAGAAAAAAAGGGCAAGCCTATGGTATTTAATGCACATTGATTGAAACTTCTCTTCAGAGTGTGAGTGTCTCTTGCTTTTCCCTACATTAACATGCATTATTTCATATGAGTGAGTGGGACATCCTTGTTGTGAGGATACTTGATTCATATTTCTAGGTATTTGCTTATTTTGAGAAGTGTAACTTGTATTTGAGAGAGGTTATCTATTGCTAATGTAATTTCCGTACCTTGATCCCATTATGCCACGTTGCTGTGTTTCATGTTCATATACAGTTGGTTTAAAAAAATAAGATTGGAGAGGTTGTTGTGTTCTAAGCTTAAAGTGTTGACTGGCTGCCTTGAATAGCTTAGATTCTCCTAGTTAAGTGTTATTTTTGTTTTTGTTGTGTTTTAAAGCCTGAGGAAATACAAATGTTCTAAGTTAAAGGTTTGATGTGCTATAGAAATATCGATGCTTAAAATGGCAAAAATATGCAAGTTTCTGAGGTTATTATTTTAAATATGATGTGTTTTGGGTATGTTTTGCAAGAACCATGTTTTGGATGCTAAGTTTGAGAAAAAGAAGGAAACGGAGTTTTGTCTACTTTTTGGAGTAGTTATGGATGTTTGGGACACTTTACACGGCTTGTTCGTGATCAAATCACATTCAAGGATTGAAGAACAGTTGAAAGAATGACTCCTAGAACTCACTAAGGCAACATGTTGACCGTAAGTAGGAAAAGTAAGTGCAAGAAGTCCAAAATGCTGAGAGCTAACTTGTAGGATTTTTTTTATCTGATATATGTGCCTTGTACTTGCGCCCACCCTGATGACCGCTGGTACTATCTGCACCAAGGTTAAGGTCTTATGTTCAGACCAATGTCGTCAGCGGCCCTATTTTATTTTATTTTGTTTGGGCTTTGATTTGAGGGTTTCATAATGCACTATAAATATCCTTAATGTATTTGTTTAGTAGAAGTAACAAACTTTTGATACTCATAAACATATTTTGATTCCCAGATCTGACTTTGATCTTGGAAATCTCTAGTATTAACTTCAGTTGATTAATTCAGTAATAGTTGTGGGTTTTCTACTAATTATTTTTTTGATTTCATCTATGATTTCAATTATGAATGTTATTGATTATTTCACAAGTATGAGCGGCTAAAACCCAAAACAAAGGTTGTGAAATCCCTGGCGAATTGACGAAGTAGGAGAAGTGTTATTGTTGTTCTGAACTGATACCTATACATGTATTACTTTATCTTCAATATAGCAGTTTTTCTTAATGGGTGGATAACATTAGGAATCTCTCTTAGATTATTGTTACCTACTCTAATATAGAACTAGTGACTAGGAAAAGATAAAGACAATAGTAATTTGGAGCTTAATTGTTGATCCACGCTTCTAGGGTGTATCTTAGTTAGATGGTTAGATTTAATCTAATAACTAGAGACCCAAAAGGTAATAGTTAACTAGGATTAAGCTAAGGGTTAGTAATGCAACATCCTAAGACTTAAGAGGTAAAGGATGATTTTTTTACTTGTCCAAAAGATGGAGATGGTACACAACTTATCAATTCTGCATACAAGGTATAGGGTTGGCTAAAAATACCTAGTGCATTCATGGTATGTTCTCACTTCCCTCTATTTTAATTTATTTTAATGCATTACGTACATTGCATAGATTTTAGTTGGGGGTGGGCATACCATGCCAGCTCAAGTTTTTATTGTTGTGCTTTTTTTTCTGTCGATCACAGTATGGTTGTAGCACCGGCTTGTCTAGGTTAATTTGTGTTGTATTGTATTTCATTTTGTATTGTGGGATATTTTGTGTAATTAGGAAGATTTTAATTATTTAGGGCAATTATTATGGACTTTTGAGAAAAATGATATGTTTTGTGTAATTAGGAGATTTTTAAGTATTTAGGGAAGTTATCATGGATTTTTAATAAAAATGATACCCCTCAAAAATTTTATATTCTTGAACTGTGTGAATGTATATATGTGTGAACATTGTGGATCTTGTTGTGGCATTAGGATTAGGGATATGATAATTACTTAATAATAATTGCATGAGCCAAACAGGTAGTAATTGGTAATATTAACTCTATGCCATGTGTGTGTAAGATAAAACCTAGTTCCATTTGAGTGTTAAATTTAGAACTTGCCTAGTTAGTCTTCCCTAGGTTTAACAATAGTCAGTTAGGAAAGGATCATAGGTCATTTTTTATTTTAGTCCACTTTCAGCCTAAATGATCTTCCATGTGTAAATTGTATCCCCTGGTCCCTAGTTTGAGCCTTATAAGCCTATGTTTCTTCTTTAACCATTCACCTTCCCATTTATATTATAGTGAACCTATTTTAGCACTAGTCCTCCTTGGAAATTGTGTACCATAACTCAAGAAAAATGCCTAAGTTGAGGGTGGATACCATTAAGGTGCGTAATTTAATGTAGGTATGTAAAAGGGTAAAATAAGATAAAAATTTAATAGGGTTGGGTTTGGTAGCAAAGTTAAATAAAAAGAAAAAGAAAAATTGTGAAAAAGGTGAAAATGAAAGAATAAAATACCACACCCAACCTGAATATAAAATAAAGAATCAAAAAAGAAAAAAATGGTGGAATAAAAGGAAATTGGCTAGTAAGTGAGATCCCAATGTTAGTGTATTTCCAACAAGGATTAGTCACTTGATATGTCCATATGTACCATACTAGCCCCCAAGCCTACATTACAAGCCGTGAAAAGTCTTATAGTGATCCTAATTTGACTATCTGAAAACTAAGGTAAAGAAAATAAGGGCAAGCCTATGGTATTTGATGCACATTGATGGGAACTTCTCTTCTAAGTGTGAGTGTCTCTTGTTTGTCCCTGCATTGACATGCATTATTTCGTATGAGTGAGTGGGACATCCTTGTTGTGAGGGTAATTAAGTCATATTTCTTGCTATTTTCTTTTTTCGAGAAGTGTAACTTATATATGTGAGTGGTTATCTATAGCTAATGTAATTATTATACCTTGATCCCATTATGTCACATTATTGTGCTTCATGTTCGTACACAGTTGGTTTTAAGAAATAAGATTGGAGAGGGTGTTGTGTTCTGAGCTTAAAGTGTTGAGTGACTAAGTTAAGAGTTTGATGTGCTATAGAGATATCGATGCTTAAAATAAGGAAAATATGCAAGTTTCTGATGTTATTTCGTAGATATAATGTATTTTTGGTATGTTTTACAAGAAGCCATGTTTTGGATGCTAAGTTTGTGAAAAAGAGGGGAAAAGGTGTTTTGGTTACTTTTTGGAGCAGTTATAGATGTTCGGGACACTTTCTAGATTGTTCGTAATCAAATCATGTCTGACGATTAAAGAAGAGTTGAAAGGATGACACCCAGCACTTAATGAGTCAATATGTGGACATCAAGTAGGCAAATCAAGGGCAAGAAGCCCAAAATCCCGAGGGCTGACTTGCAGGATTTTGGTCATCTGATACCTGTGTCATGTACCTGTGCCCACCTTGATGGCCGCAAGTAGTACCTGCGCCTAGGGTCAAGGCGTAAGTGTAGACCACATGTGGCCACCGATCTTGTTTTCTCCTATTTTTTAGGGCTTTGATTTTAGGGTTTCATCATGTATTATAAATACCCTTTATGTGTTTATTTAGTAGAAGTAACACACTTTTGATACTCATAAACATATTTTGATTCCCAGATCCGACTTTGATCTTGGAATTCTCTAGTATTGACTTCAATTGATTACTTCAGTTATAGTTGTGGGTTTTCTACTTATTATTGTGATTTCATCTATGCTTTCAATCATGAATGTTATTGATTATTTCGCAAGCATGAGTAGCTAAAACCCATGACTAGGGTTGTGGAATCCCTAGCGGATTAACGAAGTAGGGAAAGTGCTACTGTTGCTCTACACCGACACCCATCCATGTATTGTTTTATCGTTAATATAATAGTTTTTCTTATCGGGTGGTGAACGTTAGGATCCCACCTAGATTATTGCTACTTACACCAAAAGAGGTGTGTTGACTAGGAAAAGATAAAGACAACAGTAATATGGAATTTAACTGTCGCTCCATACTTCTAGGGTTTATCTTAGTAAGATGGTTAGATTTTATTTAATAACTAAACACTCAAAAGGTAATAGTTAATTGGGATCAAGATAAGGGTTAGTAATGTGACATCCTAAGTCTCTAGAGGTAAAGGTTGATCTGTCTACTCGTCCAAAAGACTTTAGATGGTACATAACTTATTGATTCAGCATTCAAGGTATCGGTTTGGTTCAACATACCTAGTGCATCCCAGGTATGTTCTCACTACCCTTCGGTTTATTTTATTTTAATGCATTAAGGCCATTGCAAAGATTTTTGTTGGGGGTGGGAATACCATGCCACCTCGAGTTTTTGTTGTACTGTTTCTTTTCCTATCGGTCGCGGTATGGTTGTAGAACCGGCATGTCTAGGTTAATTTGTGTCATATTGTGTTTTTTTGTATTATGATATATTTTGTGTAATTAGGATATTTTTAAGTATTCGGGGCAGTTATCATTGATTTTTTAGAAAATTGATATGTTTTGTGTAATTAGGAGATTTTTAACTATTTAGGGCAGTTATCATGGCCCCTCCAAAATTTTATATTTTAGAAATGTATGAATGTATATATGTGTGAACATTGTGGATCTTGTTATGGTATTACTATTAGGGATATGATAATCACTTGCTAGCAATTGCATGAACCAGATACGTAGTAATTGATAATATTGAATCTGTGTCATGTGTGTGAGATACAACCTAGTTCCTTTGTATGTTGAATTCAGAACTTGCCTGGTTAGTCTTTCCAACGTTGAAGGATACTCAATTAGGAAATGAACATAGGTCATTTTTTATTTTAGTCCACTTTTAGCCTAAATGACCTTCCATGTATAAATTTTATCCCTTTATCCTTGTTTTGAGCCTTATAAGCCTATTTTTCTTGTTTCACCATTCACCTTCCTATTTATATTACAATGAACCTATTTTTGATCTGGTCCTCCTTGGACATTATGCACCTTAACTCAAGCAAAATACCTAAGTTGAAGATGGCTATCATAGTGGTGCATAATTTAAAGTAGGTATATAAAAGGGTAAACTAAGATAAAAAGTTAATAGGGATGGGTGTGGTAGCAAAGTAAAATAAAAAGAAAAAGTGAAATTGTGAAAAGGTGAAAAATAAAGAATAAAAGACGACACCCAACCTGAATGTACAATAAAGAATAAAAAGGGAGAAATAAGGGTGGAATAAAAGGAAATTGGCTAGTAAGTGAGACCCCAATGTTAGTGTAGTGCCAATGAGGATTAGTCACTTGATATGTCTATATGTACCATACCAACCCCCAAGCCTACATTATAGGCTGAGAAAAGACCTATAGTGATCCTAACTTGACTATCTAAACATTAAGGTAAAGAAAATAAGGGCAAGCCTATGGCATTTGATGCTAATTGATTGGAACTTCTCTTCTAAGTGTGAGTGTCTCTTTCATGTCCCTACATTAACATACAATATTTCATATGAGTGAGTGGGACATCCTTGTTGTGAGGGAACTTGAGTCATATTTCTATCTATTTGCTTGTTTCAAGAAGTGTTACTTATATATATGAGTGGTTATCTGTTACTAATGCAATCGTCATACCGTGATTCCATTATATCACATTGTTGTGCTTCATGTTCATACGCTGTTTATTTTGAAAAATAAGATTGGAGATGGTGTTGTATTCTGAGCTTAAAGTGTTGACTGCCTGCCTTGAATAGCTTAGATTCTCCTGGTTAAGCGTCATTTTTATTTTTGTTGTGTTTTGCTGCCTAAGGACATGCAGGCATTCTAAGTTGAGTGTTTGATGTGCTATAGAGATATTGATGCTTAAAACAAGGAAAATATGCAAGTTTCTAAGGTTATTTTTTTAGAAATGATGCATTTTGGGTATTTTTTGTAGGAAACCATCTTTTGGATGCTAAGTTCATGAAAAATATGGAAAAGGTGTTTTGGCTACTTTTTGGAGCAGTTATGGATGTTTGGGACACTTTCCAACTTGTTCGTGATCAAATAATGTTCGAGGATTAAAGAAAAGTTGAAAGGATGACTCCCAACACTTACTAAGTCAACATATGGATCGTAAGTAGGCAAACCAAGTGCAAGAAGTCTAAGATCCCAAGAGCTGACTTGAAGGATTTTTGTCATCTAATACTTGTGCCCTTTATCTGCGCCCACCATGATGACCGCAGGTACTACCTGCGCCCAAGGTGAGGGAATAAGTGCAGACCACATGTGGCCACCGACCTTGTTTTCTCCTATTTTGTTTGGGCTTTGATTTTAGGGTTTCATCATGTAGTATAAATACCATTTATGTGTTTATTTAGTAGAAGTATCACACTTTTGATACTCATAAATATATTTTGATTCCCATATCTGACTTTGATCTTGGAATTCTCTAGTATTGACTTCAGTTGATTAATTCAGTTACAGTTATGGGTTTTCTACTTCTTATCATTGTGATATCATCTATTCTTTCAAACGTGAATATTATTGATTATATCACAAGCATGAGCGGCTAAAACACATAACTAGAGTTGTCGAATCCCTGCTGGATTAATGATGTAGGGGAAGTGCTATTGTTGTTCTGGACAGATACCCATGCATGTATTGCTTTATCTTCACTATAACAGTTTTTCTTAACGGGTGGCCAACGTTACGATCCCTCCTACATTATTGAAACTTACTCCAGAAGATGAGTAGTGACTAGGAAAAGATAAAGACAACAGTAATTTGGAGTTTAACTGTCGATCCACGCTTCTAGGGTTTATCTTGGTAGGATGGTTAGATTTCATGTTATAACTAGAAACTCAAAAATCAATAGTTAACAGGGATCAATATGAGGGTCAGTAATACGATATCCTAAGACTGAAAAGGTAAAGGGTGATCTGTCAACTCGTCTGAAACACTGTTGATAGTACATAACTTATTGATTCTGCATACAAGGTATCATGTTGGTTCAAGATAGCACGATTATCTACGGAGTTGAGAAGCCAGGGGGAACACAATCCTAGTGTTCACCAATACTAATTACAACCGAAGTTGATATTTGCTCCTTGTTTGATGTTGCTATTCGAATCCCCCCATTTACCTTTCTAGTTTTCGTACGTTGATTAGAGCATCTGAGATCTACAAGTCCACTATTCCCTTAGGATTTGACCCCAACATTCATTGGGTTACCATATTTGAATTGACTGTAATCATCTACGGAGTGAAGGTGTAGCTTGAGTGTTATCAGTTGGCCCTGTATATTTTGGTTATACTTTTCTGGTTGGAGAAAGCCAATATTTTGGTATTGTTATGGTATAGATGACTTTTTCTTACATGTTTCACTTAATGGTTTCTTGATTATATTGGATCATGTATGGTTGGTACATTTGCATGGATTATTTTCTCTCATAGTTGGTTTATTAGTTGAATATTGGATATTCTCATGTTGGCTGGTTGTGAGCATTACATCCTCAAATCTTGTTCATTCATTAAACATTAGTACCTGTAACAACCCAAATCAGGGCCTAATCGTTACAGGTATCTCAAGCCCATTGTGAACCGAAGACCACCACCTTAGCCTAACATCCAAAACACAATAAAGAATGCAGCAAAGGCTAACCTTAAAATAATCAGAAGGATAGGTAATCAAATTCAAACTATATAAATCAAAACCAACATCCAACCCACACTTGTCCACAAAAGCCTCTAAAATCATAAATGCCAAATAGGTCGAGACATGCCCCCAACCATGACCAAAAAGAATCAAAAATGATATGCTATGAAATAAAGAAAATAGATAAATTGATCGAGCCTTCCAAAAGATGGAGGATCACCACTTCATAGCAACTCAACAAATGTACTAAACCATCTAACACTACACAGGAGCAAGCGAACACCCTTCCGACCCTACATCACTAAATGATGATGTATCTAGGGATAGTCAGGGGGATAAACACTACATGTAACTCAGGGAAAGTGATAAAATAATGGTAATACCATAAACCAGTCAAAATCATATACTCAACAATCATATATACATATATAGGATGTCGGGATGAGGAAAAGGGTCATGAACATAAGAGTATAAACAATTAACTTGAATTGTGAATCTCTCTCCATCCCAAAGGCACCCACAGGCTAAATGGGTTCAACTCCCCCTGCTGAAAAGGCCCCAATATGTGTTAGCCACACACGAACCAAGGAATTGAACGGAAGGGTTAAAGAACAAAGGATCTAGCCATTCCAAAATATAATGTGTGAACTATGCAAATGGTTGTATAGACCCTCATGCCAGCAAATGTGGTTTGAAGTGTTATTCCTCCCGGGACTACACCTTCACAGTGAGCTACAAAATTCCCTTTAAGCCTAAATTAAAATAGTTTCCACATAATACCAACCATTAACCCAAGAGTCTTATATTAAGGAATTTACCAGTTGGAATCATCAAACCAATTATGCTTGCAAACTTATATAATCATGCCAAACCAACCATATAACCATTAAACTCCCAAGTTCTAATTTAAAATCAAACCATGGCCATCAATTTTCTTTCAAACCTTAACAAATTATCCACTAATGCAATGTAATTGGGTTCATGAATAACTTGAATTAAGCAATTATCCATGTTCGTAAACCAAATTTAAAAAGAAGGTTGGGGTTAGTGCCATTACCAAGCCAAAAACTCATCAATTTGGGGAAACCCATGTTCTCCATTACAATTTCCGTAACAATGCACCCATTCAGTCTAAAAATAATAAATTAAAGTATAAATCATCAATTTAAAACATGGAAAAGTATTTCAAGCAATTCCAATCAAAACCCCTCAGCCCAATTTCAAACCCATCAATTTAAACAACATGGCTAATGAGTAAGTAAATGTCACAATGTAAAATTAAAGTTAGGGAATGAGATACATACCTGAAATACATAAGGAATTGAAAACAATTCTAAGTTTGAAGACCAGATGATGAATTCACCATAAAACCCTTGAATGTTATTAGGTGTTGAATTTTTGAGAGAGAAAAAATGATTTGATCTTTGACAACTGAAGGAAACATGGTTATTTTATGTTTAAAGGTCGTAAAAGGGGTAAAAATACAAAAAGGCCCTCACTCCAAGTGAATAAACAAAAACTGGGCATTTTTAACATAGCAGCGTGTTACACCAATATCACGTAGAATAGCCTCAAGGCCATACTGCTATCACAAAGTTTATCCTCTGTGACATACCAATATTGTGGACCCTCACTATATCAACGTCCCAAATGAAAATTCTAAAACTTTTCCAAATTATCCTTTTAACATCACTAAGCATATCACTAAGCATAATTCAAGTCAAACATTAACATTACGGATTTGAGAGGGTCAAAAATAAAATGGTTCAAATTTTGAGGGGTCCTACATTATCACCCCCTTAGGATCATTTGTTCCCGAGTGAGAAGTTAGGAAACTTTTAGCACAAATATAGCAAGAATACATCTTAACCAAATGACAAATTCGAAAGGGAATGGAAATCATACCCCAATCATTTTTGTCTAACACGGGGAACAAGAACGGGTACTTGGCCTTCATATCTTCCTCAACTTCTATGTAGCTTCTTCCACCTTTTGATTTCTCCAAAGGACTTCCACCAAAGCTATATCTTCTGTCCTCAATCTATGAACCTATCTATCCAATATCTCAACGGGTACCTCCTCATAAGACAACAAATCCAAAACACCAACATACTCGCCAAGCACTATCAAAGAAGGATCAGCCACATACTTTTTCAGCATAGACACATGGAACACGGGATGAATAGAAGCTAAACTCACAAATAATTCCAACTCATAAGTGACATTCCCTATTCTCCTTACAATTTGAAATAGGCCAACATTACGAAGACTAATCTTTCCCTTCTTTCCAAATCTTATGACTCCTTTCATAGAAGACACCTTTAAGAATACCCAATCACTAAATTCAAACTCCAACTCCCTTCGCCTCATATCCACATCAGACTGTTGAAGACTTTGAGTAGTATTAAGGCTTTCTCTAATTATTATCACCTTCTCCATGGCTTCGTGAACCAAGTCAGACCAAAAAACCTAGTCTCACCTACCTCAAACCACCCAATAGGAGAGCTACACCTTCTACCGTAGAGATCCTCAAAAGAAGCCATCTGAATGCTAGAATGGTAACTATTATTGTAAGAAAACTTAATAAAAGGTAAATAATCAGCCCAACTACCTTTAAAATCAATACACAGGCACTTAGCATATCCTCCAAAGTTTGAATAGTCTGTCCCGCTTGTCCTTCCATTTGAGGGTGGAAAGCGGTGTTAAGGTTCACCTGAAAATATTTTTGAAATAAATGCCAAAAGTGAGAGAAAACCACGTACCTTGATCTAAAATAATGGATACCGACACATCATGTAATTCGACTATCTCTTCAATGAAAAACTTTGCATAATCCTCTCTTGAGTAGTTACTCCTTACTGGAAAAAAAGGAGCAGACTTATTCATTTTATCCATAATTACCCAAATAGAATAATACTGATTGCAATACCATGGACGACTTGTAACAAAATCCATATTGATCATATCCCACTTCTACATGGTTAACTCTAACTCTTGAGATATGCAATTAGGCCTCAAGTGTTTAACCATGACATGCAGACAAACTATATATTTATCCACAAAATTAGCCATATCTCTATTCATATTGTACCACCAGTAGATTTCCTTCAAGTCATGATACATTTTAGTTGAGACCAAATGAACTATATACCTGGACTCACGAGCCTAAGTTAAAATACTTCCCCATAGTCTATCAACATCAGGAACACACAACCTTCCTTGATACCAAAAAATGCCATCTTTCCAAATCTCAAAATCCATTACATTCTGAAGCCACAGATCATCCTTAATATGAATAAGTATGGGATTAAAAGCCTACTCCTTCTTTACCTCAGCACCAAGAGATGATTTAACTACATACTGAACAATCACTCCTTCATCCTTAGCATCCAAAAGGCGAACTCCCAAGTTAGCAACTAGTGAATATCCTTTACTAATCCTTTATTCTCCTTATCAATGTGAGATAATCTCCCCATAAAAACCTAGTAAGAATATCAGTACCTATATAAGCCTTACCTGGATGGTAGTGCAAGCTCATATCATAATCTCTAAGTAATTCAAGCCACCTCCTTTTCTTGATATTCAGTTCTCTCTGTATAAATACATGTTGTAAGCTTTTATGATCTGAATAAATATCCATATGAAACCCATACAGATTATGGCACAAAATCTTCAACGCAAAAACTACAACCACCAACTCCAAGTCGTGAGTCTGATAATTTATCTCATAAACCTTAAGATGTCTGGAAGCATAGGCTACTACCTTACCATGTTGGATCAAAACACAATCCAATCCTACATGGGATGCATTACAATATACAACAAATCTCTCGGTACCCTCAAGCAGGGTCAAAATTGGTACAGAAGTTAACTTGTACATCAACTTCTCAAAACTACCTCACAATCATCGTACCATAAAAACTTAACCTTTTTCTGAGTTAGCTTCATCAATAGAGCAACAATATATGAGAAACTAACCACAGACCTCTTGTCATACTTAGCCAAGCCCAAGAAGCTCCTAATTTTGATTGCAGTCGTGGGTCTAGGCTATTTTTAAACTACCTCAACTTTCTGTGGATCCACCTTAATCCCCTTACTAGAAATAGCATGCCCAATTAAAGTCATTGCATTCAACCAAAACTCATATTTAGAAAACTTAGCATACAGCCTTCGATCCTTAAGAGTCTGCAACACAATTCAAAGGTGATTGGCATGATCCTTTCTATTCTTAGAGTATACCAAGATATCATCAATGAAGTTTAAACAAACAAGTCCAAAAACTGCCTGAACAGCCAATACATAAGATCCATAAAAGCAGATGAAGCATTACTCAACCCAAATGACATAACAAAAAACTCATAATTGACATATCGAGTTTGAAAAGAAATCTTGGGAATATCAACCTTCCAAATTTTCAAATGATGATAGCCCAAATGAAGATCAATCTTAGAAAAATGTCTAGCATCCTGAAGCTGGTCAAAAAAATCATTAATTCTAGAAAGAGGGCATTTATTCTTCACTATAACCTTATTTAACTAACAATGGTCTATACACATTTAAAGAGGACTATCTTTATTTTGCACGAATAGTACCAGATCATGCCATGGAGAAACACTAGGATAAATAAGACCCTTATCAAGAAGATCCTTTAACTGATCCTTAAGTTTCTTTAATTTACCCGGAGCCATCCAATAAGAAGGAATGGAAAAGGGATAAGTATTAAACATAATATCAATCCCAAAATCTACTTCCCTATCAGGAGGGATACCAGGAATATCATAGAAAGACTTCATGAAATATATTAACTATAGAGATGAAATGTAATTTGGGACTTTTAGAATTAGAATCTTTAATCCAAACTAGATGATACTGACACCCCTTGGAAATCAATTTTTTAGCTCTAAGATTGGAAATAAAGAATTCCCTCCTAATCAATCACCAATTCATTAGGAAAATAGAAAACCATCTGGGGACAATCCAAAGAAGCATAGCACGAATGGAGCCAATCCATTTCCAATATTACATCAAAATCTACCATGTCAAGATCTATCAAATCAACCAATATCTCCCTATGAAAGATGGACACCAATCAAATCCTATAGATTTTTCTAGGTATGATAGAATCACCCACCAGAGTAGACTCAGAAAAAGGGTCAAAAATATTTTTAGGACCAAAACCAAAGTGTACAGCCATATAAGGGGTCACATTCAATAGGGTAGAACCTATATCAATCAAACAAAAAATATCACAAGAAAAGAGATGTAACATACCAATAAAAACATCTCAAGATACCTCAGACTCCTAACAAGTACCAAGTACATAGATATGATTTTCGAACAATTTCGGTACCTCAAGTGTTTCCCTGAGGTATAAAAGCTAAAGAAGTGGTGACTGGAACCATATTAGCACTGGTGGAAATTATGGATATAGGACAATTTTTTTGTAAATGACCAAGCTGGCCCCAATTGAAACACAAGTTCCTCCCCTCCTAATAATAACCCCAGTAAAGCTATCCACATAATCAATAAGGAGGATAAGGTGGGGATGGCTAAGATCCACTAACCTAAGACTTGACACCCTGTGCCTTAGTAACATGGGTAGTCTGAAATGATGATCGCCAGAAGGCATAGGATAAGGAGCACAAGAAGTCCAATAAGAATTTACCTAATTATTCTTCTTAGTCCACTGTCTATTGTATCTCCCATTATTTTGTTGACTTTCACCCTATTCTAAATTTCTAAACTTTTTGTTTTTCCTTTCTTGCATCTCGACTTTCTTCTTCTTTTATCCTCTACCAGTTGCATATAAACTACCAATCTGGAGATGTCAATATCATTATTCAAGATAGTAACTTTACACTCTTAAACCAAATCACAGGACAACCCAGAAGTAAACTTCCTCATCTTAGATCTCATATTAGCCAATAAATCTGGAGCATAAAGGGACAATTAATGAAATTTTAGAGCATACTCCTTCACACTCATCTTTCCCTACTTCCAGTTCACAAACTCTTTAGTTGTAGCTTCCCTCAACTCCTGAGGAAACAAGTGATCAAAAAAGTCATCAAAAACTTATCTCATATTTCTTGCTCAGCATCATCACCCCCCATAGCTTCCCACTCCTTCTACTAATAAGATACATCTTTAAATTGATAAGCATCAAACTCTACACCCTCAACATCAGTAACATGCATCACCTTAAATATTTTCTCTATATCATCAATAAACCCTTGAGGATCCTCCTCAACCTTACAACTCGTAAAGGTTGGAGGATTCAACCTTATAAACTGGCCAACCTGAGTGACCTCAGAAGAATAAGATTGGGAACCATCAATCAGGCTGACAAGACTACGATTCCACTAACTTAATAAGCATATGGATAGACTAAAAGAATACCATATTAGATATATCTCCTTGAGGTGATAGAGCATGAGTGTCACCAACCTAGGAAGCATTAACTCTACTTTCCCAAGACTTAGGTAAAATAATGAGCACCTTACGAACCTAATTGGTGGGTTAAATATCCTCACACAAATAATGAATTTCATTTATTATGCAGTAAATCTGGTGTGAGTTTCTTGGATTGTCTCTCCTTCATTCATACCAAAAGCTTTCATATTGTGTATTCAGCATATCAACTTTTGAGTATTTTAACTAACTAGTTCCCTCATGTGTTATTTCCAAACCATCCCAAATTTCTGCAGTAGTCTCATACGTTGAGATCCTGTTATACTTATTAGGACCTATTCCACTCATAAGAAGCTTCTTCACCGTAAAATTTTTCTCAATTTTTTTTATCAGTAACAAATTTCTTTCTGGTTTTGGGAACATTATAAGTAACCTAATCATCTTTAATTGATTTAGTGGGAACAAATAGACCATCTTCAATAACATCTCATAACTCAAAAATTTGAGCCATAACGAAATTGTGCATATGTATTTTCCACCATCTATAATATTGCCCGTTAAATCTAAGTGGTCTGGTAGTTGATTGACCTTTTCCAAGATTTGGAGGTACATCCATGTTAAAAATCCTTGCTAGGTGTTAACCTTTTATTAAGAACCTGCTTTGATACCTAATAAAGAAAAATATAAGTTGCCCTCCTACTCCGAGACCTGGTCCCAACTAAAGTATGCAAATCATAAAACTCAAGGAACAAATTTTCAAAGTAAATAAACAAGAACATAACAAGTATTACATAGAAACTCCTTGCTCATGGGATAAAAACCATGACCTACCCTAGTAGAATTTCTAACAGCTCCACTAGATTCAAACAATCTTGAATATAGACTTCGTGACTTTAAGGATCAACCTCTTAATACTTTCTTCAATTTGTAATAACTCTATAATAATAACTTCTAATACAGCAACCCTATTGCATTCATTGACTCAACTAACTCAAATAGAATAGTAACTAAGTTAACTCTAGCTTCTTTGTAAATTAACTCTAGATGACATTTGAGAACAAGAACTGACAAAAACAAAGAACCTACTAATAATGATTAATAGTAGTAGACTAAATTTACAACCACAAAACAAAGACATATATACAACAAGAACTTGAGACATAATAAACGAGCAAGCAGGTCCCTTATTGCGAGTAAGACTTTGAATCAGAGAGCTTTAAGATATTTGATGTTTTAAAATATGAAAGCTTAGGTTTTTTTATTGCAAAATAAGCATATATAACATACAATAAAACCTAAGATGATTTTTATTGGATGGGACAAAAAGGTGCAAAAACCTTTTAACTAACTTACTGCAGAGTTGTACTTTTCCAGTTATAGTGCTGACCATTGAAAGTGACGTGAATGTGAAAAACTTGGACCCTAAGTAGTTTTAGCTTTATCATCAAACTATTTTCAAGAACCAAGTTAAAAAATGATAGTTTGACAATCATCAAAACTAAAGACTTAACAGAATTGCGTACTATTAAGACATTTTTTTCGGTTAAAATCTAAAAGATAAGAACCCCAAAGCTGTAGAGTGAAATTTTTTAGTAACAATACCCAGGAAGGCATATTACGGATCTAAATACCAATATGTTTCTAATAGTAAAACATATTGTACCGCTAATTCCCTTGGGGTAAGAATACGGACAATAAGAAGTCCACTATTTTGGCAACGCTGTTGTTCTGATCTATTATCACTATTGAAGGCTTAATATCTTTATGGATGATGGGTGTAGTAAATACTACATGGATAAAACCAACTATAGAGGCCACCTCATTGGCAATTTGTAATATCTTTCCCTAAGATAATTATTTTCTAGTGTTATGATCACCTCTTCTAAAAGTAAATAGCTGAGAGCTATAGGTCAATATATTCATACACTATAAATAGTTCTTCAAATTCTAGAGAGCAGAAAATAAGTCTCAACACATTCTTAATATGACTCATCTAAGTAATTGTTATATGTCGGTGGTTATTTAATCGACATCTATTGAACCTAACCAAAATAAGTTAGCTTTCAGTGATCTTGTAACCATATGCACATGAGAGAGCTCCATTTTTCTTTTAGAGAGTTTTATTGCCCTCTCTATCTCTGAGATAGAGAAGTAACGGATAGGAATTTGGTAATTCCCATCGTATAAATCAAGAATCTCCTCTAGCACTATACTTTTATTTTTAAAATAACAATCTTGGTCTTTCTTCTGCCTTTCTGTAGAGGCAGAGAAAAAGGTTTTTTTGTTGTTTTTTCTACAAAAGATACTTATACACAAATATAAATAAAATTATATGTTTATAAATAAAGTTCTATTTAAATGAAATTGGGTTACAGCCCATTTTATAACTAAAATGGCATAACAATGATTTATTCAGGCCCAAAAGTAACCTGAACCAAATCCAACAAATACTTCATCCAATTAGACCAATATAGGAAAGTAAGGTCATAACCCTTGTTTCCTTTTTATTTTATCTAGATGTTTCCTAAGTTTTGTTGACGTTAATGAATTCTCCATGTGTAAGACCCCATAAGATCCTAGCTCCATACAGCCCACCATTGCATGTAAAAAGGGGTCCAAGAGTAACAAAATTTCACTAAGTGCTAGGACTTAGTCATTTCCAAATCCCTTAAACTTCAATGATTTCATTTTCGACTTTCCCTACCTTAAAATGTCAATTGTAAAGTTGATTCATGATTGGGGATCTCAAAGGTACATTGATAACGCTCAATCTACAGCTCTCGTAGAAGTGTAAAGAGGTCGTTGTCAAATATATAACCCAACTGGGTTGGGTATCAATCCCACAGGGAATAACTTGGTCAACAAGTAAGCAAAGATTACTAGTCTTTTAGTGCAAGTCTCGAAAAAAGGGGGAGTTTTGTCGTGCAAGTAATGTAAACAAAATAATAAAGTAAAAGCAGAAAATAGAAGAGTAAAAATGGTTTGCTTGGTAGTTTGTTGATCAATGAGAATTGAGAAGTTAGGGTTATATCCACCTTATGAGTTGTACGTCTCTATTGGCTATGAGTTATGCGGAATTCAGACATGCATGTGCTTATAGAGAATTGTATTCGATGGTAAATCCAAGCGTCTTTCGACCTCAACAAGGACTATTTCACTTTAACTCTTTCGAGCTTAAAGCGTATCTAACGGTACAAATTCTTCAAGAGGTTAATCCAGTTATGGCACTAACTTTTTAATAGGGGATGGGACCCTATTACCTTGACATTATCTCTTTTCCAGACATATAACTTTTCTTTCAAACAAGTTAATGCTATACTGGCGTATACTATGCATCTGCAGCCACAAGAATTTGCATTAAGATGAAGAGAATAATGATATAAGCAACACACGTGTCACGAATTCACAAACTCATAGCCTTAGATAGTATCTCATAAGGCTTCCATAACCCCAACAGAGAAGTTTAGTTACCCATGAGTGCGAAGGAAATCACAATCGACATTGTTATTATACCACAATAAAGATCTCGTTAGGTATAGGGTGGTAGGCGTTAGGCGTGACTTCTTTGCTAAGTAACATTTCTCTTGTTGTGGAAATTAAGAATTGAATAGATGAATAGAAGAATAATAAAAAGTAGAATTAATGGAAGGGTTAGAAGAAGAGTTATAGAGTAATAGAATTAATGAGGAATGAATAAAAATCTCTAGCAAGATAGGGTATTTATAATACCCATATCCTATTCCTACTAAGCTAATGAATTACTTAACCCAATCCTACTAGGTTAATGTATCATTATCCTAATCCTAATAAATTACTGTTAGTCCCCAAAGTCTTCAGAAATGCTGTTTTTTCCTGGGACAGGTTTTCCATGCATCACTTTCAGTCCATAGGCGCACAAATGCTGCTCTCCTTCTTTCGTGAAGCTTTCTTTGGCATCAAGTTCTCCATAAAATGCTGAATTCTGCATCATTTATACCTGAAACTTTGCTAATCATGTTCGTTAGCTCACTTACAGGAAAAAGGACTAAAAGTGCATGAAATGTATAATTTGTCCTCAAAACATGGCTAAAATATGGGTAAAATATAGCACTATAGGCGTGTAAATTCGCCTATCATCAACACCCCACACTTGAAGCTTTGTTCATCCTCGAACAAAATATCATGTCTATCTAAACATCAACTTAGGGTTTCACAGCAACAACACAAAAATATTCGTCAAGACAAGTACAACAATTATCAACAAAGAGTAGTTTTCTGATCATTAGTAGAAACAATTCAACCTCCAACATAAACTCGTGATGATGGTTAATTAGTATTCAAAAGTTAAGGCACAAAGAATTATACACAACTACCCAAAACTCATCAACCATGCGTGTCTCACCATATATTACCCATAATCACTCACAAGTATAGTATATATTTCGAACATGGGTATAAGAGTATCCTTGCTCTCACTCTCACAAAGAATTCATATGCTGCAACTGATGACCATAGGCTTGTCCTTAGTGTAATGCTCCACTAAATATCAGATTGCTAAGCTTAGGATCAAATAGGTCTTTTGATGGTTGTAATGTAGGCTAAGGGATGGGTAGGACTATTTTGGCCAGAAATAGTGACTATGTTCCTAAGCGCTTTAATACATCACATTGTATCATTAACACTTTTTCTTTCAAACAACCTTTCTACTTTCTTTTATTCTACCTCCCCTTTTCTCCACCTTTGTTTTTCAATTTTAAACCTAACTAACTTTTCAGTTTTCTTTTCCTTTTTCTTTTCATAACACACCTCTTATGATAGCACTTCTTTTTCATAACGAATTCAAGAACCAATACATTCTAAAGCATTATATTCACCCAATTTCCTCTTATTTCGTCACATGACTTTATACTTTAAAGCACTTAAGAATTTGGATCAAATTATGGTCTTTAAAAAAATGGATTAGGCTTACATATAAGGTTGTCAAAGAAAATAGGCTAAAGGCTCAAAAGGGGTTAACTAGGATAATGTCCATGGGTAGGTAAAAAGAAGGTAAACAAGTATAGGTTGCCAAAGAAATGCCTAAATCATCTCCTAGACTTGCACTCTTTATTTTTGCTTTACATACATACCAGGCAAGTTCTAGCATCAGCCACAAACATAGAATATGCTATTATCTCACACACACAAGGAATATGGTCGACTTTATTGGGAGTAGCATAGACTCTTGACCCAACAGATGAAGGAATTGAACCACGCAATATCACATAGTGAGTCACAATTAGAGCCTAAACGTCTCAATAGTCATGATTTTAGCACAAACTCTTGTCATAATCTCATGCTGCCTATTAGAATAATTTCATGCAAAGCTAAGTAAAAAAAAATTAACTACTAAAAAAAATGAAAAACGAAAAAAAACTAAAACGGAAAAAAAACTAAAGCAAACATAAATGCAAATGCGGATAGAGAAGTATAGCATGAAAATACCAGCACCCCACACTTAGACGAAACACACTGCCCTCAGTGGAAAATAAATAAGAAGAACCTGGTTAGTCGGACTCATCCTCTATGTCAGGGGTCATACCCCCTTCATCGGAATCATCATCAGAGTCGTCATCCTCAGAAGTTCCTCATAAATACCCCACTTGTTTCCAAGAGTGCATCGAGGTATTTGCAGCACGGAGGATACACCTTGCTCTTTTCTTCCTCTTTTCTGGCCTCTTTGTGAAGTGGTTCCTTTTCTTGTCTTTTGGTGCCATTGTACCTGAGATCTCAATAGAGTCATGTTAGATTCATCTCGGAAGATTCGATCAACAAACAGACAATAGTGGCACCACCCCACACTTAATTTGTTGACACAAGCTAATTAAGTGAATGATGTCGATTACTCAGACTTCATCGATATACGTTTTAGGTGTTATATTCCAACAATAAAATCAGAGCAGTCACACTTTTTGTAATCTTGGCAATACATTCATGTTGGATATATCAAGACTACTACATAGGGATTGAATCAAGGGATAGTATCTAACAATAATCACAACCTCCTATGTTGGTAGGCAACTATAATCCTTATTCCGATGAACAAGTCATTCCAACATATAAGCTTTCTATTGACAAGAGTATGCAATTTTCGTGACCATGTCAATTCCGCAAAAGTATGACAGTGCATCAAAATCAAATACCAGTTGGAAATAAGTTAAGATTATCCTCACGTATATGTTCACTCACTTGGTTGTGTATCAACAATTCAAACACATTCACATCACCAATACTTCTTCAAGATTTAGCAATTTATAATAGACGTAGTAACGTAGTACTTACGAAAAATAAATGAGGAACAAAAGAGTACTTACGTGATAGAAGCCTTTGGAGATGTTCTTGTGAAGAAATAGAGCAAAAGAAAAATTTTTGAGAAGATTTGGATGCTATGGGCGGCGCCTAAGTTAGGTTTTCAATGTGTTTGTGCTTTAAGACTAAGTCTCCTATTTATAGAACCATGTTGGGTTGGGTTTTAACCCATTTAAAATTGGATTTGGAGACAAAAAGTGACTATAGGCGACGCCTTTAGCTTTGCCTATGCTTGGCATAGGCGGCGCCTTTTGCAAAGCCTTTGGTGACCATAGGCGGCGCCTTTCACTTTGCATATGAGATTCAGAGACAAAAGGCTTTAGCATAGGCGGCGCCTATGCTATGGCATACTTGAGCATGGGCGGCGCCTATGCTATGGCACACTAGATTCCGAGACCTTAGGCCATAGTATAGGCCTTGCCTTGTTCGTGACCTAGTTTTACCTAGGCCTAGCCTTGTTCGATGCTTATATTTTCATGAGCAATGCTCAATCCATAGCCTTTTGCTTCTTCATTCCTAACTTACCACCTTTAACATGCAATACGTCCAAATCGAAATTTGAAACCAATCTCCTCTTTGACACCTCTTGTACCTACACTTGCTCAGAGACAACAAAAATAATTAGAACGATGGGTTGACTCCCATCAAGCGCCTTAGGTTTGGTCGTGGCTCGACAAAATCCTAGGAAAACAAAAATAATTAAAAATGATGGGTTGCCTGCCACCAAGCGCTTGATTTATTATCGCGGCACGACATAGCTATCTTGATTACTTAGACTTCATTGAGATAGATGGGGCATCATTTTCTGAATAGATTCAGATGACGCTGATACTTACTTGTAGGCATGCAATATTTTTCGATATGCCTCTTGTGCATACATACCTCAGGGGAGATACCAATTATGTCATCAATAGTCCAACCCATAGCTCTCATGTATCTCTTCATAGCAAGGATGAGAGCCTCTACGTGTTGTTCACTTAAATCATCCTCCATATTTACCGGAAGTATATTTCCACTTTCCAAGAACACATACCTTAGATAATTGGGGAGCTCTTTCGATTCTAACTCTAGTGGCTCTTCAATGAAAGTCTTTGCTGTTGGTGACGGTTGATTCTTAAGATCAAGGTTCGACTGTTCAGGAGTATGAGAATAGGACCCTATTTCTGTTAGAGCACACGTAGTTTCTTCATAATCTTCATCATCCTTATGCTCAACATCCAGTAGCGCAGCAGACAATGGCTCAACAGTAAGCTGTTTTGCTATAGATAATGCTTTCTTATCCTCATAATGAACATTGGCTATAGAGAACACATTCATATTGTTGGGCTGCTTCATTGCTTTGCATATATCAAAACGGACCACTTCGTCATTCAATCTAAATAAAAGCTCATTAGCTCTCATGTCAATAAGCACACTTCCTGTTGCAAAGAAAGGACGATCCAAGATTATGGGAACTTCAGAATCCACCTCACAATCCAGAATAACGAAGTCTGCAGAAAAGATGAATGAAGAAACCTTCACCAACACATCATTCACGATACCCACAGGTCGTTTTACCGACCTATCAGCCATCACGAGCCTCATATTGGTTGGTGTCGGATCGCCTAACTGATAACGCTCAATCTACAGTTCTCGTAGGAGTGTAAAGCGGTCGCTAGCAAATATAGAACCCAACCTGGGTTGGGTATCTATCCCACAGGGAATAGCTTGGCCAACAAGTAAGCAAAATTACTAAACTTTTGGTGCAAGTCTCGTAAGAGGGGGGATTCTTGTCGTGCAAGTAATTTAAATAAAGTATCAAAATAAAAGCTGAAAATAAAAAGAAAGAATGTTACGTGAGTTGTAAACAATGAGAATTGAAGCGTTGGGGTTATGTCCACCTTCTGAGTTATACGTCTCTATTGGCTATGAGTGTGTAGAATTGTGAGATGCATGTGCTTATAGAGAATTGTATTCGATGGTAAATCTAGGCGTCTTTCGACCTATTCGAGGATTATTTCCCTTTAACTCTTTCGAGCTTAAAGAGTGTCTAACGGTACGAATTCTCCAAGAGGTTAGTCCAGTTACGGCACTAGCTTTTTAATAAGAAAGGGTGTCCTACTACCTTGACATTATCTCTTTTCCAGACAGATAACCTTTCTTTCGAACAAGTTAAATGTTATACTGGCGTTATTCTATGCATCTGCAGCCACAAGAATTTGCATTAAGATGAAGAGAATAATGATATAAGCAGCATACGTGTCACGAACTCATAAACTCACAGCAATAGATAGTATCTCATATGGCTTCCATAACCCCAACAGAGAAGTTTAGTTACCCATGAATGCGAAGGAAATCACAATTTGCATTGTTGTTATTATACCACAAGATTGATGATTTTCGTGTAGCACAAGTGGTAGGCCTGAGGCGTGAATTCCTTAGCAAAGTAACGTTTCTCTTGTTGCGGAAATTAAGAATTGAATAGATGAATAGAAGAAGAAAAATAGAATTAATGGGAAGATTAGAAGAGTTGTAATTGAGAAGTAGAATGTATCTCTCCACTCAGGGAGGATTGAATAAAAATCTCTAGCATGATAGGGTATTTATAATACCCATATCCTATTCCTACTACGTTAATGAAATACTTAACCAAATCCTACTAAGCTAATGAAATACTTAACCCAATTGTACTAGGTTCATGTAACATTATCCAAATCCAAATAAACTAATGAAATACTTAACCCAATTGTACTAGGTTAATGTATTATTTTCCTAATCCAAATAAGTTACTGCAAGTCCCCAAAGTCTTCAGAAATGCTGTTTTAGCCCGGGACAGATTTCCTATGCATCACTTTTGGTCCTTTAGGCGTCCAATCTTACGTTCCTTCCTTCGTGAGCTTTCTTTGGCGTCAAGTAAGCCATAAAATGCTGATTTCTGCATCATTTATACCTGAAACTTTGCTAATCATGTTTGTTAGCTCACTTACAGGAAAAAGGACTAAAAGTGCATGAAATATATAATTTGTTCTCAAAACATGGCACAAATATGGGCAAAATATATTGATATAGGAGCGTACTATCACCTATCATCAACACCCCACACTTGCAGCTTTGTTCGTCCTCAAACAAAATATCATGTCCCTCTAAACATCAACTTAGGGTTTCACAGCAACAACACAAAAGATTCGTCAAGACAAGCACAACAATTATCAACAAAGAGTAGTTTTCCGATCATTAGTAGAAACCATTTAACCTCTAGCATAGACTCGTGATGGTGGTTAACTCATAATCAAAATTCAAGGCACAAAGGATCATACACAACTATCCAAAACTCCTCAACCATGTGTGTCTCACAATATATTACCCATAGTCACTCACAAGTATAGCATATTTTTCAAACATGGGTATCAATATATCCTTGCTCTCACTCTCACAAAGAATTCATATGTAGCAACTGATGATCATAGGCTTGCCCTTAGTGTACTACCCCACTAAATGTCAGAATGTTAAGATTAGGATCAAGTAGGTCTTTTGATGGTTGTAATGTAGGCTAAGGGACGGGTAGGATCAGCTATTTTGGCCAGAAATAGTGACTAAGTTCCTAAGCACTTTAATACATCACATTGTATCATTGACATTTTTTTTTCTTTCAACCTTTCTTCTTTCTTTTGTTCTACCACCCTTGTTCTCCTCTTTTGTTTTTCAATTTTAAGCATAACTCACTTTTCAGCTTTCTTTTTCCTTTTTCTTTTCATAACATACCTCTTATGATAGCACTTTCTTTTTCATAACAAATTCAAGCACCAATACATTCTAAAGCATCATACTCACCCAATTTCCTCTTATTTTGTCACATAACTTTATACTTTAAAGTACTTAGGAATTTGGATCAAATTATGGTCTTGAAAAAAAATGGATTAGGCTTACATATGAGGTTGTCAAAGAAAATAGGCTAAATGCTCAAAAGGGGTTAACTAGGATGATGTCCATGGGTAGGTAAAACGAAGGTAAACATGTATAGGTTGCCAAAGAAATGCCTGAATCATCTCCTAAACTTACACTCTTTATTTTCGCTTTGCATACATACCAGGCAAGTTCTAGCATCAGCCACAAGCATAGAATATACTATTAATCTCACACACACAAGGCACATGGTCGACTTGATTGGAAGTAGTATAGACTCTTGTCCCAACAAGTGAAGGAATAGAACCATACAATATCACATAGTGAGTCACAATTAGAGCCTAAAACATCTCAATAGTCATAATTGTAGCACATACTCTTGTTATAATCTCATGCTGTCTATTAGAATAATTTCATGCGAAGCTAAAGAAAATTTTACTACTAAAAAAACTTTAAAATGAAACACAAACAAAAACAACGTAAACAAACATAGATGCAAATAGAGAATTATAGCATGCAATACCGCCACCCCACACTTAAACGGGACACTGCCCTCAGTGGAAAATAAATAAGAAGAACCTGGTTAGTCGGACTCATTCTCTATGTCTGGGGTCATACCCCTTTGCATCGGAATCATCATCAGAGTCGTCATCCTTAGAAGTTCCTCATAAGTATCCCGCTTAATTCCAAGAGTGAGTCGAAGTGTTTGCATCGAGGAGGGTTCTCCTTGCTCTTTTTGTGAAGTGGTAGCCTTATCTTTGCCTTGCCTTTTGGTGCCATTGTACCTGAGATCTCAATAGAGTCATGTTAGCATCATCTCAATGGATACAATCTATAAACAAGCAGTGGAGGTACCACCCCACACTTAGGTTGTTGGCACCAACTAGTGAAGTGAAAGTGGTCGATTACTCAGACTTCATCGACATACGTTTTAGGTGCTCTATTCCAATAATAAAATCAGTAAGTCATACTTCTTGTAATCTTGGCAATACTTGCATGTAAGATTATATCAAGACTACTACATAGGGATTACATCAAGGTATAGTATCTATCAATAATCACAACCGCCTATGTCGGTAGGCCACTATAAGTCTTATTCCGATGAACAATTCATTCCAACATGTAAGTATTCAAGTGACAAGATTATGCAATGTTAATGACTATAGTAATTCCGCAAGAGTATGACAATACATCAAAATCAAATTCAAGTTGGAAACAAGTTAAGAGCATCCTAACGTATATGTTCACTCACTTGGTTGTGTATCAGCAATTCAAACACATGAATATCACCAATGCTTCTTCAAGATATAGCAATTAATAATAGGCATAGCAACGTAGTACTTACAAAAAATGGATGAAGAACAAAAGAGTACTTACGAGATTGAAGCCTTTGGAGATGTTCTTGTGAATTGGAAGAGCAAAAAGAGAAATTTTGAGATGATTTGGATGGATGTGCGGCGCCTTTGGGTCAATTTCTAATGTGGTTATGTTTCAAGACTAAGTCCCCTTTATATAGGAAGAGAATGGGTCGGGTTTTGACCCATTTCCAAACGGTTTTGAAGACAAAAATACCACATATGCGGCGCATAATGCTCGGCATAGTCATGACATATGCGCGGCATAGTCTATGGCATTTTGAGACATATGCGCCGCATAGTCTATGGCATTTTGAGACATATGCGCCGCATAGTCTATGGCATATAAGATCCTGAGACCTAATGCCATAGCATAGGCGGCGCATAGTCAAAAGCACACTTAAGAATGAGCAGCGCATAGTGTATAGCACACTAGATTCCGAGACCTTAGACTATAGGATAGGTTTTGCATTGTTCGTGGCCTAGTTTTACCTAGGCCTAGCCTTCCTCGATGCCTATTTTGGCATGAGAAATGCTCAATCCATAACCTTATGAATCCTTATACCTAACTTACCACCTTTTCCATACAATACGTCCAAATCGTCATGTGAAACCAATCTCCTCGTTGAATACTTCTCGCACCTAGATTTGCTCAAAACCAATGAAAACAATTAGTATGATGGGTTGCCTCCCACCAAGCGCCTTAGTTTTGGTCGTGGCACGACTCTTATTTTTGGATTTTCATTTATCAAAAACAAAACAAGTACTAGAATGAAAGAAAGACAAAACGATAAACAATAAATGAAAAATGATAAACGATGGGTTGCCTCCCATCTAGCGCCTTATTTATTGTCGTGGCACGACATAGTTACCTCGAGTACTCAGACTTCATCGAGGTAAATAATGGATTGTTTTCTGAATGGATTTAGACGACAATTAGGCTTACCTGTGGGCATGCGATCTTTTTCGAGATGGCTCATACGCTTCTTCGGAGAGTCACCAATTATATCATCAATAGTACAACCCATAGCTCTCTTGTATCTCTTCAGAGCAGAGATGAGAGCCTCTACGTGCTATTCACTTAAATCATCTGCACTCTCTGGAAGTATATTTCTACTTTCCAAGAACACATACCTTAGATAATCGGGGAGCTCTTGCGATTCTAGCATTGGTGGCTCGTCAATGGGAGTCTTCGCTGTTGATTGATTCATGATATCACAATCCGGTTGCTTAGGAGTATAAGACTCTATTTCTGTTAGATCACCCATAAGTTCTTCATAATCTTCATTATCCTCATGCTCAACATTCAGTGGCGCAGCAGACAATGGCTCAACAGTAGGTTGTTTCTCTATAGATAATGCTTTCATATCCTCTTGATGAACATCAGCTACAGATAACTCATTCATATCGCTGGGATGCTTCTTGGCTTTGCATATATCAAAGCGGACCACTTCATCATTAATTCGGAACAAAAGCTCATTATCTTTCATGTCAATAAGCACACTTCCAGTTGCAAGGAAAGGACGTCCCAGGATTATGGGAACTTCAGAATCCTCCTTACAATCCAGAATAACGAAGTCTGCAGGAAAGATGAATGAAGAAACTTTCACCAACACATCATTCAAGATACCCACAGGTCTTTTTACCGACCTATCAGCCATCACGAGCCTCATATTGGTTGGTGTCAGATCGCCTAGCCCCAACTTCCTGTAGACGGATAGTGGCATCAAATTGATGCTAGCACCCAGATCACACAATGCCTTAGAAAAATTCAAAGATCCTATGGTGCAAGAAATAGTGAAAGCTCCGGGGTCGGCCTTCTTCTGAACTATCGATCGGGTAGCAATTGCACTACAATGATGCACATCTTCTTTCAACTCATAACTGGCTGCCCGCTTCTTAGCCAAAAGATCCTTCATAAATTTTGCATATCCAGGCATTTGTTCAAGTGCTTCCACCAATGGAACATTAATGGTCAGCTGCTTTAACATAGTCATGAATTTGCTGAACTTTGTATCATCCGCCACCTTCCTCAATCTTTGGGGAAAAGGTGGTGGTGGGTATGGAAGTGTTCTTTCCACGGTTTTCTTCTCCTCTTGCTTCCGTTTTTCCACTTTTTCAGGTTGCACAGTGTTGGATGTGGCGTCCTTGACGTCAGGAGTGGGTGATGCGGCATCTTCTCCTTTTGTGTTGCCATCCATGTCCGCAACTTCGTCAACCACTTGCTTGCCTTTTGCTGAAGTTTCCAGCACCTTGCCACTTCTGGTAGTGATGGCCATGCATGACCCGTCATTCCTTGGGTTTGGCACAGTATCGCTAGGTAAAGTGCCGGCCTTTCTTTGATTGAGTGCTGCTGAAAGTTGGCTCAATTGCTGCTCTATTTGCTTGATAGAAGTGGAATGTGAATCAACTAATTGTTTCATGGAGGACAAATCATTGATTACCTCTGTTACTCCCGTGCTCGTTGTTTCTACTCCTTTCAATAATTTAGCCATCATGTCTTCCATACTTCCAGAATTAGATGTGGTGGTGTCACATCTACCAGGGGGAACGTACAAACCACTCTTTTCATTCTTGTTCTTCCAACTACCTTGGTCCTTGTTTCCAGATTTATCATAATAGTTCCGACCTTGGTTTCCTTGGGCATTCCCGCGGAAACCCCCTGATTGTTCAAGTAGTTGGCCTCATCTTCCGAATCAGATTCGTCTCTTCCTTTTGACGCAATAGCTTTCACTTTTCGGTCTTCCCTGATAATAAATGCTTTGTAAGAAGATCCATTTGTGTTTTCAAATGCGCCATATCTTGATCACGTTCTTCTTCTCTTCTTCTTTGGTCTACAGTCATGCCAATAGATAAAGTGGGGCTTGCTACCTCAGAATCCCTGGTATGCCAAGCTCTACTTTGTTTCGTCATGCGATCTAGCATATTGCTTGCTTGACCAAAGGTGAGGTCCATAAAAGAACCTCCAGATGCATTATCCACCACTGGTTTAGTTATTGAATTCAAGGCTCTATACAAGATCTCCATTAGGTGAACATTGGTCATATGATGGTTTGGGCACCTCGCTAGCTTTGTCTTGAACCTCTCCCATGTTTCATGAAGAGCTTCAGTGGGAAGCTGACGAAAGTTGCTCATTTCATCTCTCAATTGCGCCCTCTTGGATGGCGGAAAGAATCTTTCTAGGAAAGCATCTCTCAATTGCCTCCAATTTGTAATAGAATCAGGAGTCAGCCCATTCAACCATAGTATTGCCTCCCCAGACAGAGACAATGGAAATAGACATAATCGAATTGCATTCTGACCAACACCAGGATTGTCAAACGACTTGCATATAGAAATAAAGTTGATGAGATGCATATTCGGATCATCGCCTGCTAGTCCACCAAATAATCCCTTGAGTTGCAATAACTGAATCATGGTGCTTGTGATGTTGAACTTGGCTCCGGGCGCTAATGGTGGTGGAATTATGGCCCCAGTGGCTCCGGCACCATCAAAATCATCATCATTATCGTCGAAAGCTGGCTGCATAGGTTGGTGATCATACCTAAACCGAGCTTGTCGACCTCTTCGGTTGGCAGGTGTTATAATTTCAGCATCACGCCTAGGATTTAGTAACTCGTCATCACCTAAATCCTCATCGTCAGGATTTGTTTCTCGCCCAGGGTTATCAATGTTTTGTTGGTGTACTTGGGCAGCGGCAAGGGCAGCCAATCTTGCTTGTTCCTGTTAAGCAGTCATCCTTTCGATTTCTGCTTGTGCTTCCATTCTTCCAATGCATTGTGGTTCAAGATTAATAGGTAATAACGGTTGACCAGAACTTCTAGTATGGGGCATGCACTGAATAAAAACCTGCAGTAAACAAAAACAAAAATTGAAAGTAAAAGTACGAGAATCTTTGACCAAAGGGTCTAGTAATTATCACGAACTTGATTGACACTCGTATTCCCCGGCAACGGCACCAATTTTTGATAACGCTCAATCTACAGCTCTCGTAGGAGTGTAAAGCGGTCGCTAGCAAATATAGAACCCAACCTGGGTTGGGTATCGATCCCACAGGGAATAGCTTGGCCAACAAGTAAGCAAAATTACTAAACTTTTGGTGCAAGTCTCGTAAGAGGGGGGATTCTTGTCGTGCAAGTAATTTAAATAAAGTATCAAAATAAAAGCTGAAAATAAAAAGAAAGAATGTTACGTGAGTTGTAAACAATGAGAATTGAAGCGTTGGGGTTATGTCCACCTTCTGAGTTATACGTCTCTATTGGCTATGAGTGTGTAGAATTGTGACATGCATGTGCTTATAGAGAATTGTATTCGATGGTAAATCCAGGCGTCTTTCGACCTATTCGAGGATTATTTCCCTTTAACTCTTTTGAGCTTAAAGAGTGTCTAACGGTACGAATTCTCCAAGAGGTTAGTCCAGTTACGGCACTAGCTTTTTAATAGGAAAGGGTGTCCTACTACCTTGACATTATCTCTTTTCCAGACAGATAACCTTTCTTTCGAACAAGTTAAATGTTATACTGGCGTTATTCTATGCGTCTGCAGCCACAAGAATTTGCATTAAGATGAAGAGAATAATGATATAAGCAGCATACGTGTCACGAACTCATAAACTCACAGCAATAGATAGTATCTCATACGGCTTCCATAACCCCAACAGAGAAGTTTAGTTACCCATGAATGCGAAGGAAATCACAATTTGCATTGTTGTTATTATACCACAAGATTGATGATTTTCGTGTAGCACAAGTGGTAGGCCTGAGGCGTGAATTCCTTAGCAAAGTAACGTTTCTCTTGTTGCGGAAATTAAGAATTGAATAGATGAATAGAAGAAGAAAAATAGAATTAATGGGAAGATTAGAAGAGTTGTAATTGAGAAGTAGAATGTATCTCTCCACTCAGGGAGGATTGAATAAAAATCTCTAGCATGATAGGGTATTTATAATACCCATATCCTATTCCTACTAAGTTAATGAAATACTTAACCAAATCCTACTAAGCTAATGAAATACTTAACCCAATTGTACTAGGTTAATGTAACATTATCCAAATCCAAATAAACTAATGAAATACTTAACCCAATTGTACTAGGTTAATGTATTATTTTCCTAATCCAAATAAGTTACTGCAAGTCCCCAAAGTCTTCAGAAATGATGTTTTAGCTCGGGACAGATTTCCCATGCATCACTTTTGGTCCTTTAGGCGTCCAATCTTACGTTCCTTCCTTCGTGAGCTTTCTTTGGCGTCAAGTAAGCCATAAAATGCTGATTTCTGCATCATTTATACCTGAAACTTTGCTAATCATGTTTGTTAGCTCACTTGCAGGAAAAAGGACTAAAAGTGCATGAAATATATAATTTGTTCTCAAAACATGGCACAAATATGGGCAAAATATATTGATATAGGCGCGTAATATCGCCTATCATCACTAACCCCAACTTCTTGTAGATGGATAGTGGAATCAAATTGATGCTATCTCCCTAATCGCACAATGCCTTGGCAAAGTTCAAAGAGCCAACAGTGCAAGGAATAGTGAAGGCACCAGGGTCGGCCTTTTTCTGAACTAGCAATCTTGTAGCGATTGCACTGCAATGGTGAACATTATCTGTCGGCTCATAGCTTACCGCCCGCTTCTTTGTTAAAAGGTCCTTCATGAATTTTGCGTACCCAGGCATTTGCTCTAGTTCCTCTACCAACGGAACATTAATGGTCAGTTGCTTTAACATCGTCATGAATTTGCTGAACTTTGTATCATCCGCAATCTTCTTCAATCTTTGAGGAAAAGGTGGTGGTGGATATGGAATTGTTTTCTCCACGGCTTTCTTCTCCTCTTGCTTTCGAATTTTGGTCTTTTCAGGCTGCAAACCACTAGGGGTGACGTCATAGACGTCTTGGTCATTGTCTATGGCATCCTCATCTTCTTTATTTTCGGCCACTTGCTTGCTTTGGGATGAATTTTCCAGCACCTTATCACTCCTGGTAGTAATAGCCATGCATGATCCATCATTCCTTGGATTTTGCACAGTGTTGCTAGGTAAAGTGCCAGCCTTTTTTTGATTGAATGCCGCAGATAATTGACTCAATTGTTGCTCCAGCTGTTTTATTGAAGTGGAATGGGAGTCAACCAATTGCTTCATTAAGGACAAGTCTTTCTTCACCTCATTCACTCCCGTATTAGTTGTCTCTACTCCTTTCAATAGTTTAGCCATCATATCTTCCATTGACATATTTCCAGAACCAAATGCAGCGGCGTCACGTCTTCCAGGAGGAACATACAAACCACTCCTGTCAGTTTTATCCTTCCAACTACCTTGATCACGATCCTTATATCCTGAATTATCATAATAGTTCCGACCTTGGTTTCCTTGGGCATTGCCTCGGAAACCCCCCTGATTGTTCAAGTAGTTGGCTTCTTCCTCGGAATCGGATTCCTCTCTTCCTTTTGATGCAACAGCTTTAACTTTTTCGGTCTTCCCTGATAATAGATGCTTTGTAAGAAGATCCATCTGCATTTTCATATGAGCCATGTCTTGGTCACGATCCTCTTGTCTTCGCCTCTGCTCTGCAGTCATGCCAAAAGATACAGTAGAGCTTGCTACCTCAGAATCCCAGGTATACCAAGATCTACTTTGCTTTGTCATCCGATCTAGCATATTGCTTGCCTGCACAAAGGTGAGTTCCATAAATGATCCACCTGCTGCATTATCTACCACTGGCTTAGTCACCGAATTCAAAGATCTGTATAATATCTCCATCAAGTGGACATTGGTCATATGGTGATTTGGGCACCGCATAAGCTTCGTCTTGAACCTCTCCCATGTTTCGTGGAGGGCTTCAGTTGGAAGCTGCCGAAAATTTGTGATCTCATCTCTCAACTGTGCTCTTTTGGATGGTGGAAAGAATCTTTCTAGGAAAGCGTCTTTCAATTGCCTCCAATTAGTAATAGAATCAGGAGTCAGCCCATTCAACCATAGAGTTGCCTCCCCAGACAGAGACAATGGAAATAAGCGCAGTCGAATTGCATTCTGTCCAACGCCAGGATTTTCAAATGACTTGCATGTAGAAATAAAGTTGATCAGATGCATATTCGGATCATCACCCACAAGTCCACCGAATAATCCCTTAGGCTGCAATAGTTGAATCATTGTGCTAGTGATATTGAACTTTGCTCCAGGTGCCAAGGGTAGCAGAATAATGGCTCCTGTGGCACCAGCTACATCCAAATCATCATCATCTTCATCAAAAGGAATCTGCACAGCTCGGCGATCAGGCCTCAATCGCGCTTGACGATCTCTCATCTGCATGGGTGCCGCCACCTCAGTAGTATGTCGTGGATTTAGTAGCTCCTCATCGCCCAGGTCCTCATCATCAGGATTTGTTGCAGGACCTGGGTTATCAATATTCTGTTGATGCACTTGAGCATCTATCCTTTCAATTTCACGTTGTGCATCCATTGATGCACTAAACAAACCTGAATAAAACAAAAACAACAACTAAAAGTAAAAGTACAAGAATCTTTGACCAAAGGGTCTAGTAACTATCACAAACTTAATTGACACTCGTATTCCCCGGCAACGGCGCCAATTTTTGATAACGCTCAATCTACAACTCTCGTAGGAGTGTAAAGCGATCGTTGTAGCATAGAGGTGAGTATTCCCACCTGTCATGCGGGTGACCCGGGTTCGATCCCCGGCAACGGCGCCAATTTTTGATAATGCTCAATCTAGAGCTCTCGTAGGAGTGTAAAGCGGTCGTTGTCAAATATATAACCCAACTGGATTGGGTATCGATCCCACAGGGAATAGCTTGGTCAACAAGTAAGCAAAGATTACTAGACTTTTAGTGCAAGTCTCGAAAAAGGGGGGAGTTTTATCGTGCAAGTAATGTAAACAAAATAATAAAGTAAAAGCAGAAAATAGAAGAGTAAAAATGGTTTGCTTGGTAGTTTGTTGATCAATGAGAATTGAGAAGTTGGGGTTATGTCCACCTTATGAGTTGTACGTCTCTATTGGCTATGAGTTATGCAGAATTCAGACATGCATATGCTTATAGAGAATTGTATTCGATGGTAAATCCAAGCGTCTTTCGACATCAACAAGGACTATTTCACTTTAACTCTTTCGAGCTTAAAGCGTATCTAATGGTACAAATTCTCCAAGAGGTTAATCCAGTTACGGCACTAACTTTTTAATAGGGGATGGGACCCTATTACCTTGACATTATCTCTTTTCCAGACATATAACTTTTCTTTCGAACAAGTTAATGCTATACTGGCGTATTCTATGCGTCTGCAGCTACAAGAATTTGCATTAAGATGAAGAGAATAATGATATAAGCAACACACGTGTCACGAATTCACAAACTCATAGCCTTAGATAGTATCTCATAAGGCTTCCATAACCCCAACAGAGAAGTTTAGTTACCCATGAGTGCGAAGGAAATCACAATCGACATTGTTATTATACCACAATAAAGATCTCGTTAGGTATAGGGTGGTAGGCATTAGGCGTGACTTCTTTGCTAAGTAACGTTTCTCTTGTTGCGGAAATTAAGAATTGAATAGATTAATAGAAAAAGAATAAAAAGTAGAATTAATGGAAGGGTTAGAAGAAGAGTTATAGAGTAATAGAATTAATGAGGAATGAATAAAAATCTCTAGCAAGATAGGGTATTTATAATACCCATATCCTATTCCTACTAAGCTAATGAATTACTTAACCCAATCCTACTAGGTTAATGTATCATTATCTTAATCCTAATAAATTACTGCTAGTCCCCAAAGTCTTCAGAAATGCTGTTTTTGCCTGGGACAGGTTTTCCATGCATCACTTTCAGTCCATAGGCGCCCAAATGCTGCTCTCCTTCTTTCGTGAAGCTTTCTTTGGCATCAAGTTCTCCATAAAATGCTAAATTCTGCATCATTTATACCTGAAACTTTGCTAATCATGTTCGTTAGCTCACTTACAGGAAAAAGGACTAAAAGTGCATGAAATGTATAATTTGTCCTCAAAACATGGCTAAAATATGGGTAAAATATAGCACTATAGGCGTGTAAATTCGTCTATCATCATCCATATCGGGTAAGTTTAGGAATTTTTGGACCAGCGTAAAGGCATGTTTGAAAGTCCAAAACAATAGCTTTACAGGGATAAGCCCGCGGTGCGCCCTATAGTGCACTGCAGTGGAGCCTACAATGCCTGCTCTATCCCCCGCCCCTTAATTTTTCCAACTATTATTCTCATTTATGCAAGGACAAATGGGTCTTTTCCCTTTATCCAATTGGTCCATAACACGGGATTAAGCGTCTCAAAAGCATTAGTTGTCATCTTATTATCTAAATTTACTCAAAAGAAGGCATTCTCTCTCAAGAACAAACCTTAGCCTCTTTAAAGAAAACCAGAGATTCAATCTTAATTTTCAAGAAAATTATCAAGAACTTTCATAAATTTATCACTTAAGGTATGTTTGATTTTCATCAATCGGCCTTTTTCACCCATGGAGTCCAAGTACCTATTTTTATGTTTTAATTCATGAATTTACATGTTTGCAATGAGTTATCTTCATGAATCTGTTATGAATTTTGATTATACATGATATTTACAAGTTATTTTTGTTGAAAATAGCCCTTACACGTTTGAATGAAGAAACTTCAATGTGAAATCTCCAATTTATGATTTTAGTGTTATAATTATGTTATTCCCACATGTTTCAATCATCCTCATGCTTAAGTCCATGAATTTCAAGTGCTTGATGAAGTGCCTAAGAGATGAATTTTGAATTATGATCCTCTATTATGTTCTTCAAAGCTTTCATGTGTCCATATTGATTATTCTATTCAGTTTTGGGGGTTATGAAAACCCAAAACTTAGCTGTTTACTATATTTTCAGAACAGTTTTAGATATGTATGAGTATTATTCATTCAGTCAATTATCATAATCAGTTAAATTTAAATCAATTCAGTAATTTGAGTTAGTTCAGTTGGGAGTAGGATTTAGCACCGAGCGAACCCAGGGATGGGGGATCACCTACCAGTAGAGGGTGTGACTCTTAGTAGAAATCCCTATGTTCTGAAACTACGTAGCCAACATAGGTTTGAGATGTCAACCTGCCAGTCGAGGGTTCACACATATCTCACCAGAGCACCTTCCAGTCAAGGGTGACTTTTTAGTGGATTCACACAGCCATTGTTAGTGCCCGTGGAATGATAATAACACCTTTATAACTAGGGTCATAGGTTGGACCCTAATTAGCTTTGATTGGGGCATGTCGGTTAGATGATAGCTCCCAAAGTCTCAGTTCAGTATTCAGTTCAGGTTTGTTTGACCATAGCATACAGTGTCAGTTATTCAGTTATCAATATTTTAGTATTTTAGTTAACATATTATTTCAGAATCATATTACATATATGGTCAAGCATTCGCAGATTTCATAATTTTCACATATTTATATTTAGTTACCTCATGTTATTTATTCAGTTAGTTATTATTCATGCACATATGCCCATGCATATCATCCTTACATCATCTCTCATATCAATACATTCAAAGTACTGACTGCATATTTTTTTCTTGCACTATGATGTTTAATATCATAGGATCAGATGCTCAGGCTCCCAACCGCGCATAGGCAGTTCAGCCTATCAGCAGTAGTAGTCATGGTGAGTCCTCATCTATCGAGGACATGGTGGTTTATTTCAGTTTACTTTAGTATTTCAATACTTTCTTTTAGTTTGTCAATTTGAGTTAGAGTGGGACTATCCCATAAGCTACTTTTCATCAATTATAGAGGCTTTCAGACACTTCAGACAGTCAGTTGGTTGTTAATCTGTTTAGTAAAATTTCAGTATGTTTGTTTAGATTTAAGACTTGAGAAATTTTATTGTATTAATCTCGTTACTTTAAACCTTTGGCATTATTCATCTATTTCTACATATGTGTATTTTATTATCATATTATTCAGTACTCACACCAGGTACCAGGTCATGGGTTAGCTTATAGTCTTTCGGGACCGTAAGCACCATTTTCGTGACTAGGGGATAATCGTGCCACCATGTTGTTTTTGTGTTTCTACCATCATGATCAACTTCATCTTTATTTCTTAAGCTACGTTTCAAACCTTAATCTTACCATCTTCTATTTTCTAACTCAGTAGAGTTAGCTTCTTAAGAATCTAATACCACCATCTCAACTAGAATCTAGAATCTTGTAAGTTAGGGCTTGAGTACTTTGTAAGTGCAAAAGGATCTTGCTAATCATTTATTGAAATTTTTAGAGATGATATATCTGATCTTTGAGTATTCAAACTCTTCACAACCAAAATCTCACTGGTTGTAGGTTCATACTCGAAGGGAATCACTTCCAACACCAGGTATCCTTATCTCCTCTAAAATCCCATATTTGATTATTTTATCTTCTATTCACATTTTTTCATTTGATGCTTAGCTGTCACTCTTTACTCTTCACTCTGCAGGTTCAATGCTGATAATTTGTTCAATTCATTTGCTTGTTAAAGGTCTAGATTCTAGATTCAAGGTTTCATTTGCCCATTGCCTTATTTAAATATATGTATCCTGAGTATCCCATTAGCTTTCCCGACTGATGTTGTCTTCGGTGTGCCAGTAATGTTTTTTTGTTGTTATTGTTTTGAGATTCTTGTAAAGTTTTTCTAATATTAGGAGTACCAATTTTTTCAAGCATAATAATAGCTTTTCCATTTGTTGGCACTTGTATCAGATTATTATACTAAAAATTACCTGGAAAACCAAAAACTAAGTTAGTTAGAAAGCCTACTAGAGTGTACCTTCCCGAAGGGAATAAACCACTCTAACTATCATATTTTTCTTCATATTATTAATAGAGTTGACCACAATTGCCACACTCCATGGAACCTCCCATTGAAAATTAAGGATCTGAACCATAGACCAAGAATCACTTTCCACTATTATTTGCTGAATTAAATTATCTCTTCAAAACTATAACCATTCCTTGATAGCTATAGCTTCTGCTATCAAACTAGTTGTCTTTTTAATTCTGGATCCTTTATCTACCACTAAATGACCAAACTAATGTCTAATGCAAAATGCATAAGAACTAGGAATATGACCAGGATTTTCTTTGGAACCACCATCAGTGTTACCCCTTAGCCATCCATTCTCCGGGGGAATCCACTCTACCAGATTAAATATAGAATAACTGCAGTACTTGTGAATCTCATCCACAATATTAGATCATTTTCTGCTTGTCAAATCTATTTTAAACCTAAACTTTATGAATCTGTCAATGTTAACATCTACTTCCCTCATAATCTTTCTTTCATGATAAGAACCCCCATTTAGGATAGTATTTCTTTTTTCCATAAAAAACAAATAATAACTATAGGTAATACATTATAAAAAGATCTCCACCTATAGTTACCTTCTTGATTTATCCATATTCTTACACTTTGTTTCACATTTTATCTCTATTCAATTAATTCAGGAGATCCACAGTAATGATTCCACACTTTCTCATCAATGTCTCCATTAAGAAAAAAGTGGATAATTGTTTCTCTCTCTATCCAATTATAATAAACACAGTTCTCTATAGTCTCAGGACTCCATTTATACATCAAAGCAACAACTGGAATCCTACCTTTCCACACTCTCCATTTTACCTTTAAATCTTCATCAATATCAACTCTTTGTCTTAGAATCTCCCAATCACTTTTAGTAGTGAAGTTTCCTGAAATAGTTAGAGTCCACCAATATTTATCCATAGTGTCTTCAAAACATATAAAGTCTATATTATCCCTGACATGCCTTAATACATGTCCAGGCTCTGTATCTTGCATAATCTCATAGTTTCACTTTTCAACATCAAAAAATTCAGTAATATCTATCAAAGAATGACAAGTTAGAACAACAGATTGATCCATAAATAATGGACCAGTATTTGTCCAATTGTCAAACCAAGTAGTGGAAGTCCCACCTCTAGGATCCCACCATAAACATTTTTCTATCTTGTCTCTATTACTCAATATAGATTTCCACACTTAAGATCCATCTTTCCATTGAACCAGTGTGGGAAACTATTTTTTACAATACTTATTCCATTAGAAATTTATCCGCAAGTTTCTTTGTGTCCTAAATCTCCAACAAAATTTGAGATGCACTGCATGAGCCACTTCTTTCATTAATCTAAATCCCAAACCACCTTTCTTTTTAGGAATATATGGTTTACTGTTAGCCACCCAGTGTTTGCTTCTTCTTGTATCTTTATTTTGCCAAAAAAATTCAAATATTCTCTAAATATCTTTGATGGCACTCTATGGCGGAACTACTATTGACAGCACATATAATGGGATGCTCTGAAGCATACTTTTAATGAGAATTTCTTTGCCACCACAAGATAATAATCTACACTTCTAAGCTTGAATTTTACCCCTAATTTTGTCTATCAGATCAGAAAAATTCTTATTTTTCTTCTTTGAATGAGATTTGGGACAACCAAGATATTTTAGTGGAAAAGAATATCTATTCATACCAATAATTTTCTCTACCTGATTCACCATATTAGAAGAAGTACTTTGATGCATAGAGATAAAACTTTTTCCCTTGTTCACCTTTTGTCCAGATTCAATCTCATATTCCGAAAAAATTCTCATTATCCTATCCATGGAATAATCATTAGATGAAGTAAATATAATGGTATCATTGCATATGAAAGATGGTTCAAATTAGAGCTCCATTTAGGTATACCATACCCCACATAAGAGAAGTCATTAAATAAATAGTTAAGAGATCATGATATCACTTTAGAAGAAGGGATAAAAAGTGTAGGAGAGAAAGGATCGCCTTTTTTCACTCCCCTTGTAGAATAAAAAAATCCTACATCTTGACCATTTAACAAGATAGAGTAATAATTACTAGAAATCAGTCTCCAAATCACATCTACCACTATATTACAGAATCCTAATTTCCTCATTACTTTTAACAAGAAATACCAAGAGACCCTGTCATAGGCTTTGATCATGTTATGTTTTAAAAATACATTAGAAGGCTTTCCTCTTATTCCAATGTCAGTAATTAGCTCTTGAGTGAGTAGGACATTTTCCACTATACTTTTTTTCTTTTAAAAAATCTAATTGATTAGGGGTAACCAATCTAGGTAAAATATTTTCCAACCTATCATGCACTATTCTAGAAAGGGTTTTATTCATAAAATTACTCAAACTAATTGGTATTGAATGAGAAAATGATTGCACATTATCCTTTTTGGGAATAAAAACCAAATTAATATGAGTAATGAATTTAGGGAGAGTATTACCTGCAAAGAAATCCATAACCAGTCTCCCCATATCCCCACCAATGATGTCCCAGCAAACCTAATAAAAAAATTTTGTTAATCTATCAAGGCCACTGCTGTTATTCCAATTTAAATTAAACACAACCTGTTTAATCTCTTCCTCATATGGAATAGCCTTAAGAGACTTATTCTTTACTTTGGTAATCAACTCAGGAATATACTTTAGAAGTGGGAAACCTTTGTCATCTCTTTCTTGTTGAAACTATTTTTTATCAAAAGAAAGAGCCTCACCTACAATCAAATCTTCATCCTCTAGCCAACAATTGTCATCATTAAAGATCCTAGAGATTTGTAGTCTGGTCCTCCAACCTTTGACAATGCTATGGAATAATTTAGTATTTCTATCCCCATTCTCAAACCAATCATACCCAGTATTTTTTTTACTAATTGATTTCCTCTAATTGAAGACATCTAATATATTCAGCCCTTCATTTTTGTATAATGACTCTATTTAATTGGGAAGGTGATTCCTCAAATAACTTTTCCTTCACCTTAGATATCTCCTCCCTAATTATAAGTTGATGAAAATATCCTCATAAGTTTGTTTGCTCTACTTAGAAAGTGCTCTTTCCACCATCTTAATCTTCCTCTTGAAATCAAGAAATAGATTATTAGTGAAATTTGCATCCTAATTCCTTTTGAAAACCTCCAAAAAATCATCATGCTCTATCCATAAGTTGATAAATTTAAAAGAATTCAAAATCTTTCTTTCAATGTTCTCATAATTTAACACTAACAGAGTATGATCATAACCATCCTAAGCCAAAGATTCACCTTCACTAAACTAAAAATACCCTAAAACTCAATTTTACAAAATATCTTGTCCAATTTCTCAAAAATGTAGTCATCCCCTACTCTCCTATTCCACTAGGTAAAAGGACTTTCTTTACGTTGAATTTAGGTAAGATCACTATTTTCAACACAATATATGAAGTCCTCTATTTTTTCAAGCATTACAGAAAAACTCACAATCTTATTTGATGCACAAAGGACTGAGTTAAAATCCTTTCAAATGATCCATGAAATAGAGTTCCCGAGATAATATTATCCCAAAGTTTTAACCTTTATATTCTATCACATTTTATATACGTAATTGACACCAGAAAAGAAATCCTAAGGGACTGATCTTATAGATGAAGAGACAGATACTTATATGATTGAGTCTATTTCATTATGGCATGCTAGATTAGGACATGTTATTATTAAATATATAAACAATATGAAATCACTTGGTTTAATATCTGGTTTAGACTCAAGTGATTTTGATAAATGTAAAATATGTGTTGAAGTTAACCCATGAACTGGCATACTATTAAGCAACTGAATTATAATGAAATAAATAGTTGTTTGGTAGTGTGAAAATATAATCATGACAAAATCTGAGAGAAATTTATATTACTGATACACTTTACAATTTGATAAAAACTGAGGAGAAAACTGAAATTACATGACTGACTCTAACTGAAATCTATGAAGTCTCTACTATACTGACTATAGATAGTTCGGACATGCCTCCAACTACCACTAATCAATACATAAGAATGATGAAAATAAAGTACATAACAATAGCTGACTAGAGTCCCCGGAATAGGAGAACTCATCACCTACTGACTGGAAACTGCAATTGTCTGATCATGATGTGTAGGATGTAACTGTTACCTACATTATGAGACAATGTAGCACATAGACGTATATACGGCTCAGTACTTTTGAAATATACTGAGTATGCATGGGTGAATGCAATAAGTAAAACTAATTTCATACATAATCTTAAAACATACGAGATTAGGTATAAGTATACTCACCAAGAGACTAAAATAAACTGAAAGTTAAAAACATCTTGAAACATAAGCAACAAACATAATTTGATAAAATGGTGAATCACTACACTTAGGTTCTTAAAATTCTTTACTTTTGTAGAATAAGTTGAACTGAAGCTGGGATATGGTAAAACATGGATACTGTTTGAACATTGGGTCTGAAACTACGTAATGGAGACTAACATAACTCGAAGACCTGAATATACAATCATACGGAGCACGAATACATAAACATACAAAACCGAATATAACATATACTAAACTTATCTGATTAACTTAATGACTGATAGCTAAATACAGGTCTTGTAAGACTAAACTGTACTGAGTCTGAATAATTGGGCTGAAACTATGGTGTACTATGCTTATGAGTTAAGGACTACCAAAACAACATGAAATAACTGATCATGAATGTGTGAAAACTATAACATCTGAGAATGCAAGACTAAGTGTATATCTATTATGGTACTGAGAAAATCTGTAATCTAAAAGATTGAAAACTCTTAAACTAAAATTTGAAAGTCTGTACACTTAGTCAAGCAAACCTAAATGAAGAAGACACTGAATACTGTACTCATACTGTGGGAGGTATCATCTAACCGACATTCCCCAATATGAGCTAATTGGGGTCCAACCTGTAACCCCAATTGGAAGGGTATCAGTACCGTGCCACGAGTACTAACACCGATTGTGTGGATCCACTAAACTAGTGTCCTAAAAGACTAAGGAGTAACCCTATACTGGCAGGAAACTCATGAGAGATGTGTTAACCCTAAGCTGGCAGTAAGACATCTCAATCATACGATGGCTACGTAATTCTGTAACTCAGGGATTGCTACTAAGGGTCAAACCCTATGCTGGCAGGAATGCCCCATACCTGGGTTCGCTTGGTGCAGAATCCTACTCCTAACTAAACAGACAATGATCACTAAACTGGGCTAAGCTTGAGTGAACGCGTGCTAACCATGTTAACTGATCGAATACTACCGCTCATGATACGATAGGGACCCTTCTATAACTACTAAAAACTAAGTAAACAGCTAAATTTTGGGTATCATAACCCCCAGGACACGATAGCAGTAATAATAGGGACATGCTAAAGTTTCGGAACCATAATAAGAAAGCATTATTTAAAGAAATCCACCACTTGGGCATTTCATCACCACATGGGGATTAATACTTTAACTTGGGGCAATTCCTCAAACACATGGGGATCAAGAACTTGAACATGGGAATATCTTAAACATGGGAGCATAACATGATGACACAACTAAAAATCATAGATTAGGGAATTTACATGAAATTCGCTTGAAATAGGACACGGGTGTTTCTTCAAAACATGTAAAGATCTTAGCTTGGCCATAAGAATGTCTTAACATGAGGAAACAATAGAGTTACAAGACAAAATTCATAACTTGGGGATTCATCTTGAAATTTATTGAACATTATATGGGAATTTCATCAAACATGTGGAAAGCATGAATTTAAAATATGGGAATATTGCTAAAAATCGTGAATATATTATCTACCATGGAATTGAAATAAAACTCTAAGGACATGATATGTAAGCCTTTGTTCAAAACTCATTTTTGTAGGCATTTTATCAAACACTTGTAATTCATGGTTTAGGCTAAGTAGGGGTGGCAATTTCAGCCCATATTTGTAAAAAGAGTCCATTTAACCCATATTTAGTGAATTGGATCACTCATATTTCAAATGGATAAATATGGACTTCAACTCATTTTAAAAATTCATACAAATATGGACAAAATGTGTAAAATATGGGTACCCATTTAAACACCGAGATCACCCACCTATGCTTAAAGTTTCAATTTTTTTTTTCTAGTTTCTTTTTTTCTTGATTTTTTCCTTTAATTTACTTTTTTTCTTTTTCATTTTTTTTTACTCATTCCTTATAATTTCTTTTTTCTTTCTCATTTTTTCATCTATTTTTTTATTTTTTTATTTTTATTTCTTTTTTCTTTGTATTCTTTTTTTTTTGCTCTCCCCTTTCTCATTCTTATTTCATCATTCGTATTTGCTTGAGACCAAAATGGGTTAGTAAATATAAGCTACTAATTATCTGATTTAGCCTATATAATTCATAACATCTCTTATCAATTAAATATAATTCATAGTTTCACTCTTTTATTATAATTTTTTTCTATCTTTTATTTCTCTTTCTTTTTTTTATTTTATTTTTTTTCCTTTCTTTTTTCCTTTAATTTACTATTTTTTTCTTTCTTTTTTCCTTTAATTTACTTTTTTTTATTTTTCATTTTTTCCACTTATTTTTTACTTATTTCTTACACTTTTTTTCATTCTTCTTTTTCATTATTTTTTTCTTTTTCAATTTTATTTCTTTGCATTCTTTTTTTTTGTATTTCCATTTCCTCCCTTTTTCATTCTTGGTTCGTCATTTTTGTCATTTTTCTTATTTTTTATATTCTTTTCCTCATCTTTTTTTTTGTCATTGCATTTTATATTTTTTTACTTTAAATTTATTTGTATCATACTATATATTTCAAATAAATTTATTATTTGTATTTGAATAGTTTAATTGTCAATATGTTCAATTTATCATTTGTATTTATATACAAATAAGTATATGAATTAAAATCAATATGGGTTGTGGTGCAGTGGATGGGGCTGATCCACCCTTAACCAGAGGTCAAGGGTACGACCATGGCTATGGAGAAAACTCTGTTGGGAGCGCTCCCACCTTAATGGGCCCTGCAACGCCCGATCCAGATTATTTGGGGCTCCAATACAGGCACCGTACACCAGATGAAAAATAAAAAAAATAGTATATGAATTAATTGTATTTTTCTTGAGACTAAAATATATATGACTGAGGATCCACATAGCCCTAGAATTATAAATGTTGGGAGAATATAAATCAATATGCACTTATGGTATTTTCATTATCATAAAAAAAACAAAAATAGAAAAAAAAAAAAAAGTAGAAAGAGAGGTAGAAATTAGAGATAGAAGAGAGAAAAAAGAGGAAAGAAAGAATTGAAGAAAAAAATACAAAAAAAAAATCAAAAAGAAAAAATAATGAAAAAGGAGAAAAGGAAAAAAGAAAAAAGATGATGGTGAAAACAAATCTATTGAGTGGTTACGATATTTTAGTTATCATCCATAATTTGTACTCGACTTAACCATGTTCTTCAAAAATAAAAAAAATATAAAACATAAAATACAACCAAAAAAGAAAAAAATGAGAAAGAAGTAAAAACAAAAAAATAAAAAATAGAAAAAAAGAAGACTAAAAAGAAAAAGGAAAAAAAAAGAAAAAAGAAAGAGAAACAAAGGGCGGAGGGTAGAGATAGAAGAGAGAGAGAGAGAGAGAGAAAATGAAATGACAAAAAAATGAAAAAAGAAAAAAAATAAAAAACTTGAGGCTACATATAGAAGAGAGACAAAAAAAAAACTAAAAAAAGAATGGAACAAAAGTCAAGTTGATATGATATAGAAGTTTTAAGTTTTTGACTTAGGAGTTAAAATTGGTTGAAACCATTTTTACCCAATCCATATTTGACCAAATCCATATTTACCCTTATTTATATGGGTGGATTGCAATCCAAACCATTTTTGCCCGATCCATATTTAACCCGTCCAAATTCAATCCAATCCGCCTGTTTGCCATCCCTAAGGCTAAGCATAGGAATAGTTAAAAACAATAGTAATAGCATGATTTCACCTCTAAAATCACCAATTAGGGTTTAAATTTAGCAAACATATAAGGTTTAATATCACCAACAATTTCATGGAAACATGATATAAGTTTGAGATTCATGAAAATTTATAAGTAAAATTCATGGGAACATGTAAATATTATGACTTTAAACTTGAAATTTGGGTTTTGGGATCCATGGGTGAAAAAGGATCCATGGATGAAATCCCACATACCTTAATTTTCTTGAGTTGTGAAGAAATTTTGAATCGTGGAACTTGAATGATGAACTTGTGAAAGAAACTCTATTCTTGATTATTCTTGAAGGTTTATTGAACTAGGAAGCTTTAACTCTTGGATTCTTGAAGAAATATTGAATTCTAAACTTAAATCCTTGTGTTCTTGAGATAAAAGTTGAACTTTGTTCATTGTAATAAAAAGGGAGGGTTTACGTAAGTTTTGATGATGATAAGTGGACAAATAATGCCCTTTGGGGTGTTATAAATCGTCCATTGGACGTTTGGGGTTGAGTGGAAAGGACCAAAGTGCCCCATGACCATTAAGGAGTTTAAGACAGATTGGGAATGGTAAAGGTGCCACCCCCTTTATCCCGGGGGAGTATATCCCGCGGCGCCCTATCTAGAGCGGCGCTGCAACCCGGGTAGCACGGGCATATTGCCTCAGCTTACTGTCTCACACAAAAATGGCTATAACTTTTAGATCGAGTATCGAATTTAGGTGAAATTGGTATTGTTGGAAAGCTGATTGAATTATCTACAATTTGGTGGGTCTTTATATGAAAAATTCCAGGTATATCAAAAGTTATATACATCTAAAGTAGACTCTTGTAGAATCGAATACCAAATTTTGGACGTATCAAATGATCTTAGCTCAACTTTGTTCTAAGCCATGGCTATGTATATTTTTTACCTCGAAATTACATTAAACATGAGGAAAAAGATCATAAAACTTATATTCACATGGGAATCATTTGGATTATAACTTATATGTAACACCCCATACTTAATTATGTGCATTATCCATGGTTATATGTGTTGGAGTATATGTATTGATCCTAAGTTAGGTATATATGAGTTTAAGTATGAGTATTGATTATTTTGAGATGGTTTCAAGTGTATAGTTTGATTATATGTGTATGGGAATCGACTTTATTTATACCGAAATTTGCCCGTCGATGGTTCCATACGAAGGTTATTGAATAAGCTTTCCAACAATATAAAGATTTCCAAAAACAGATAAGTTTCGGATATAATCGAGCACGTTCGAAACTATAAAATGGTGGTCGGGATATGTGAACAGTAAATGTGCAGGAAAATTTCCTGCACACAAACTACTGAGGCCTGCAAGTTTTTTGGGTCAACTTTGAATGATCATAACTCCCTAAATATAATGAACTGGGAGAGCTGCGACCTATCAAAACAAATATCTTTGAGTCTTCTTTCCAATGCAATTGGTTTCATCCAAATCCAACATCTGAGTAAGGAGTTATACTCGTTTTACTTCAGCCTCTCAAAATAGTTTTTTTGGGTCAACTTCAAACGATCATAACTCTTTGTAAAGGACGAACTGGGTGGCCTACTTTATATGAAATGAAATCCCTTTGAATTATCTATCCAACTATACCAATTTCACCCAAATAAAATATCGGAGCAAAGAGTTATGGCCGATTAGCCTGTCAAAACAGTCCACCATGGACAAATTCGGATTTACTTAAAAATTTTAAGGGCAATATGGTCATTTTGCATCACCTCATGGACGAAAATTGGTCATTATATACATAAACTTAGCCTCATATCCATCATTCATCATCCAATTATTGAAGAATAAGGAACCCTAGCCTAATTTCAACTCCAATTATCTTGTGATTCAACCGTAGAAAGTCCAAATTGATTCCGTAGTTGTGTTCACCGTCTCAAGGGCTTCGAGAAGCACCTCTTATTTGTGCCAACAGGACTTAGAAATCAAAAGGGCCATTTTATGGTAAAGATGTAAATTATGTTGGTGTTATTTGTATGGATATGTATATATATGCATGTGAGCATAAGAAGTATGTTATTTGATTGTTGTTGACAGATGATTGGAAATGATGTTAGATTATTCTTGTGCATGGTTGGATTATGTTGAATTGTGAATGGATTTGATGTGATGATGTGGTATTGAAATGATGACTATATATATATATATATATACACATAAACCTATTGTTCAAGTTGGTTTTTGGAATGTTATGCAAATATTGGTTGTATGGAATTATGGAAGAGAATTGTGGTGTTGGGTTGCTACTACTAGATGCCAAACATTTCATTGTAGATAAGTGATTTGTAAAGGCGGGAAGTTGTGTTGAATTGGTATCCGAATCTACAACGAGGTATGCAAAGCATACTCTAACGATGTTCTTTGGCATGAAAACACCAATGTTCCATCAAGTAAGATTCCGAGGTTGTCCAAAAACATATATTGTTCTACACTACCAACGAAGTTGTTTCCATTCTATAAAGTGTTAAAATGTTTCATTGATATACCAAAAGGCTCCTATTTCATTGTTGTGATATTGATGATTCTGAAACACATTGTTGATGTACCAATGAGTCCTTATTACATCGTTATTTTATAGAAGGTCTATTACTTGATTCCTATTGATGTATGGTTGTTCCAAAGGTACTATATTGGCATGAACACTAATGTAATAATCTCAAAAGCTTTTGAACTAAGTTGTTGGAAAGATCTCTTATACGTGTTACTTGATATACGTGCGGGTGGTATCCCAGGGGCATAAGCATAGCATGGGTCGATCCCTATTTATGTGTTTATGGGTGGTATCCCAGGGGCATAAGCCTAGCATGGGTCGATCCCAGTTGATATGTACTGGGGGCAGCCTAATGGTCACAGGTAATTAGACCCTTCTATATGCAACGAAGTGCTGTCCAAATTTTTGGTGACATGTAAGTGAAAGTACAGGTATTTGAACGGGTTCTCCCGGGCCTTCTCGGCTTTGGGTGCCAGTCCGTCCCGATGGGATTTTGGGTCGTGACAAAAGTGGTATCAGAGCGGTTCGTCCTAGTGAGTCTACAAAGCCGTGTCTATGTAGAGTCTTGTTTATTGGTGTGTTGTGCACCACATCTATAAACAGGAGGCTATGGACATTTAGGAATTGTTTCTTTCCTTCATGTGTTAGATCGTGCGATAGAGCTTATTTTGTATATGAAGTCATAGTTGACCACTGAATCAGTTTGTTTCTCTTATTATAGTAATGATGCCGGTTACCAGAAGCAAGAATATCGGTAAGCAAGTAGATGTGGCTGCCGGAGAGGGTACTAGTAAGTCACCCACTATACCAGCTAATCAAAGTGAGGTTCCAGCTGAGCATGCATCAGAAACTTCCCCCAGTCCGGAAGAAATAAGGGGGAGGAGAACAATATCCCCAAAGCCACCTATTAATGTTGTTGATCAAGATCTTAGAAATGCAGTGCAACTTTTGACTCGTATAGTTGCTGGGCAAGTCCAAGGGCAAGCTATTCCTACCGCGGGTTCTAGCGGTACTGATAGGGCGGCTAGTCTTCGGATGCAAGATTTTCTTAAGATGGATCCGCCTACTTTTACCGGATCCGATCTTAATGAAGATCCGCAGGACTTTATTGATCAGATCCAAAGGTCCCTAGAGGTGATGCATGTATCGGGCAGAGAGACAGTGGAGTTAGCCGCGTATAGATTCAAAGGTGAGGCTATATATTGGTATGAAGACTGGAAATGGTCAAGGGGCATTGATGCACCCCCAGCTACTTGGAAAGAGTTCAAAGAGGCATTTATTGATCATTATCTTCCATATAAGACTCGTAGGCCCGTGCGGATCAGTTCTTAAATATTAGACAGGGTCATACAAGTGTGAGGGAGTATAGTCTTCAATTTAATTCTTTGTCCAGATATGCTCCTAATGTTGTAGCTACTATGGATGACAGAGTTCATCGGTATGTGGATGGATTGGATCTGTATTTGATTAGGGATTGTACTATTGCTGCACTGAATAAAGACATGGATATAGCTAGGATCCAAGCGTTTGCACAGAAAATGGAAGATCAGAGGCAAAGAAAAAGAACACAGGAACTTGAAAGCGGATCTTCTAAGAGGTCCAAATCTACAGGGCAGTTTATGGCACCACATGGAGGTTTTAGACCTCAATTTTCTGCTAGACCACCTAAGCCATTATTTTCTTATTCTGCAGCTAGTGCTCCACCACAGCATCAGAGGTTCAGAGGCAGTCAATTTGGGCAAAGAAGTGAGGGTCCTAGTTCGCGATCAGTGGGTTATCATGGGCAAGGGAACATGAGCCAATCGAGACCTTCTCGAGAGCTATGTAGTCGATGCGGAAAGCATCATATGGGCGTATGTCGAATGGGAACAAATGTTTGTTTTTGGTGCGGTATGACAGGGCATATGATAAGAGAATGCCCACGAAGAGGCGCAGGTGGCGTAGCACGACCTTCGGGATCAGTTATTGCATCATCATCACCAGTATCTTATTCTGGTAGGGGCGCACGACCTGCGGGTCACGCTAGAAATAAAAAAAGAGTCGCCAGTTCCAGCGGGACTCAGAATCCCACTTATGCTTTAGCGGATCGACAGAATCTAGAGGCTTCCCCAGATGTGGTTACGGGTACATTGTCCATATTTTCATTTGATGTATATGCTCTAATTGATCCCGGTTCTACATTATCATATGTTACTCCTTTGGTTGCTGGAAAGTTCAAAAGAACCCCTGAATTGTTAGATAAGTCGTTAGAAGTGTCTACCCCGGTTGGGGAATCTATTATTGCTAGAAGCGTTTATAAAGATTGTGTAGTAACTGTGTGTGGTCGAGACACGATGGCCAATCTTGTGGAACTAGAAATGGTATATTTTGATGTTATAATGGGTATGGATTGGTTGGCGTCTTGTTATGCCAAAATTGACTGTTGTACAAAAAAGATGTATTTATATTTTCCTAATGAAGTAGTTATTGAATGGCAAGGTAAGATTGGCGCACCAAGAGGTAGATTTAGTTCTTATTTCAAAGCGAGAAAAATGATTTCCAAGGGATACATATATCATTTAGTTAGAGTAAGGGATACAGAAGCAGAGCCACCAACTCTTCACGCTATTTCGGTGGTAAATGAATTTCCTGATGTATTTCCTGAAGATCTTTCAGGTTTGCCTCCTGAACGAGAAGTAGAGTTTGGTATTGATGTAACACCAGGCACCCAACTAATCTCCATTCTGCCGTATAGAATGGCCCCAGCAGAATTACGAGAATTGAAAGAGCAATTGAAAGATTTGCTAAAGAAGGGATTCATAAGGCCTAGTATGTCCCCCTGGGGAGCACTAGTGTTATTTGTGCGCAAAAAGGATGGCTCGCTGAGGATGTGTATTGATTATCGGCAATTGAATAAGGTGACTATTAAGAATAAATATCCTCTCCCAAGAATTGATGATCTATTTGATCAGTTACAGGGCGCCAAGTATTTTTCTAAGATTGATTTGAGGTCAGGTTACCACCAAGTGAGGGTCAAAGAGAAGGATATACCCAAGACAGCTTTCCGAACATGGTATGGTCATTATGAGTTTCTAGTTATGTCATTTGGGCTAAAAAAGGCACCTGCAGCTTTTATGGATTTGATGAATAGGGTGTTTAAGCCATTCCTGGATGTATTTGTGATAGTTTTTATAGATGATATTCTAGTTTATTCTAGATCAGAAGAGGACCATGCCAATCACTTACGACAGGCATTGCAGACTCTTCGTGATTGTAAGCTTTATGCAAAGTTCTCTAAATGTGAGTTTTGGTTAAAGTCGGTGGAATTTTTGGGTCATATTGTATCTAGTGAAGGGATAAAGGTTGATGCTCAAAAGATAGAAGCTGTGAAGAACTGGCCAAGGCCCACAATGCCTACGGAGATTCATAGTTTTCTTGGGTTGGCCAGTTATTATAGAAGGTTTGTTAAAGACTTTTCTTCCATTTCAGCACCCTTAACCAAGCTAACGCATAAAGCATCCAAGTTCCAATGGAATGATGCGTGTGAGGAGAGTTTCCAAGAATTGAAGAATAAGTTGACTTCTACACCTGTGTTGGTACTTCCAGAAGGTACAGAAGGGTATACAGTGTATTCTGATGCTTCGAGAATTGGTTTAGGATGTGTATTAATGCAGCATGGTAAGGTGATAGCATATGCCTCAAGGCAATTGAGGCCACATGAGAAAAATTACCCCACACATGATCTTGAGCTGGCAGCGGTTATCTTTGCTTTAAAAATATGGTGCCACTATTTATATGGGGTTCATGTTGATATATATACTGATCACAAGAGCTTACAATATATTTTCAGTCAGAAGGATCTAAATCTGAGGCAGCGAAGGTGGATGGAACTATTAAAAGATTATGATGTTGATATTTTGTATCACCCAGGGAAAGCGAATATAGTAGCTGATGCGTTGAGTCGTAAGGCTATGATGGCAACTATAGAAAGGCAAGGGATGATTAAAGATCTTCATCAATTAGCTAGTCTAGGAGTTCGTCTTCTCGAAACTCCGGAAGAGGAGCTTATTGTGCATAATGCCGCGGAATCCTCATTAGTAGCTAAGGTGAAAGAGAAGCAAGATGCAGATCCTATTTTATTATAGCTTAAGGAGAACGTTCAGAGTGGGGCGACCAAGGCATTTGAGCTTACGCGAGAAGGAGTACTTCAGTGCCAAAACCGATTTTGTGTGCCGGATGTAGACGGGCTAAGAAAGTAGATTATGATAGAGGCATATTTTTCAAGGTATTTCATTCATCCAGGATCAACCAAAATGTATCAAGATTTGAAGGATGTATATTGGTGGAATGACATGAAAAGGAACATCGCAGAATTTATAGTTAAATGTCCAAATTGCCAACGAGTTAAAGTGGAACATCAAAAGCCCGGAGGCTATATGCAATGCATAGATCTTCCAATTTGGAAGTGGGACATGATCAACATGGATTTTGTTACAGGTTTGCCTCGTACAGCTCGAAAATTTGATTCTATATGGGTGATTGTGGATAGGCTTACTAAATCCGCACATTTCTTACACGTTAAGACCATTTACACAGTTGAAGAATATTCGAAGCTGTATGTTAAAGAAATAGTCCGATTACATGGAGTGCCAACTTCTATTATATCGGATCGGGGAACTCAATTTACCGCAAACTTTTGAAAGTCATTCCAACGGAGTTTGGGAACACAAGTGAATCTGAGTATATCTTTTCACCCTCAGACGGATGGACAAACAGAGCGCACCATTCAAACACTTGAAGATATGCTACGAGCATGTGTTATAATTTTAAAGGCAGCTGGGATGATCATTTACCTCTTATTGAGTTTGCCTACAATAATAGCTATCATTCAAGTATCAAAATGGCACCATATGAAGCTTTATATGGGAGGAAGTGTAGATCACCAATAGGATGGTTCGAAGCGGGTGAAACTCTTATGTTCGGACCGGATCTTGTGTATCAAGCCATAGAAAAAGTTAAGGTGATTCAGCAACGGTTGAAAACAACCCAAAGTCAACACAAGTCATAAGCGGATAGTAGAAAAAGAGGGCTAGAGTTTTCGTTAGGCGATTGGGTATTTTTGAAGGTATCGCCAATGAAAGGGGTGATGAGATTTGGCAAGAAAGAAAAGTTGAGTCCATGATATATAGACCCGTATAAGATTATTCGAAGATGTGGGCAAGTTGCTTATGAATTAGAGCTATCCCAAGAACTCTAATCAGTGCATCCAATATTTCATGTATTGATGCTTCGAAAGTGCATCGGAGATCCGTCCCTTATTACTTCTACTGAAGATGTGCAAGTAACCGAAGATCTTACCTATGAGGAGATGCCTATTGCTATATTAGATCGTCAAGTTAAGAAGATGAGAAATAAAGAAGTAGCATCGGTGAAAGTACTTTGGAGAAATCAACAAAGGGAAGAGATTACATGGGAAACGGAGGAAGCAATGAAATCGAAATACCCTTATTTGTTCAAAGGTGAAAAAGAAGTGCAAGGAGTGTAACTGGGACACTAACAAGTAAGTTTTTACATATGCATAATATCTATATGATGATGTGAATATCAATTATGAATTCGAACTTGTTTCGGCTAAATAACTACATTTACATTCGAGGACGAATGTCCTTAAGGGGGGAAGGATGTAACACCCCATACTTAATTACGTGCATTATCCACGGTTATATGTGTTGGAGTATATGTATTGATCCTAAGTTAGGTATATATGAGTTTAAGTATAAGTATTGATTATTTTGAGATCGTTTCAAGTGTATAGTTTGATTATATGTGTATGGGAATCGACTTTATTTATACCAAAATTTGCCCGTCGATGGTTCCATACGAAGGTTATTGAATAAGCTTTCCAATGATATAAAGATTTCCAAAAACGGATAAGTTTCGGATATAATTGAGCACGTTCGAAACTATAAAACGGTGGCCGGGATATGTGAACAGTAAATGTGCAGGAAAATTTCCTGCACACAAACTACTGAGGCCTGCCAGTTTTTTGGGTCAACTTTGAACGATCATAACTCCCTCAATATAATGAACTGGGAGAGAGGCGACCTATCAAAAGAAATATCTTTGAGTCTTCTTTCCAATTCAATTGGTGTCATCCAAATCCAACATCTAAGTAAGGAGTTATACTCGTTTTACTTCAGCCTCTCAAAATAGTTTTTTTGGGTCAACTTCAAACGATCATAACTCCTTGTACAGGACGAACTGGGTGGCCTACTTTATATGAAATGAAATCCCTTTGAATTATCTATCCAACTATACCAATTTCACCCAAATAAAATATCGGAGCAAAGAGTTATGGCCGATTAGCCTATCAAAACAGTCCACGATGGACAGATTCGGATTTACTTAAAAATTTTAAGGGCAATATGGTCATTTTGCATCACCTCATGGACGAAAATTGGTCATTATATACATAAACTTAGCCTCATATCCATCATTCATCATCCAATTATTGAAGAATAAGGAACCCTAGCCTAATTTCAACTCCAATTATCTTGTGATTCAACCGTAGAAAGTCCAAATTGATTCCGTAGTTGTGTTCACCGTCTCAAGGGCTTCGAGAAGCACCTCTTATTTGTGCCAACAGGACTTCGAAATCAAAAGGGCCATTTTATGGTAAAGATGTAAATTATGTTGGTGTTATTTGTATGGATATGTATATATATGCATGTGAGCATAAGAAGTATGTTATTTGATTGTTGTTGACAGATGATTGGAAATGATGTTAGATTATTCTTGTGCATGGTTGGATTATGTTGAATTGTGAAGGGATTTGATGTGATGATGTGGTATTGAAATGATGACTATATATATATATATATATATACACACACATAAACCTATTGTTCAAGTTGGTTTTTGGAATGTTATGCAAATATTGGTTGTATGGAATTATGGAAGAGAATTGTGGTGTTGGGTTGCTAATACTAGATGCCAAACATTTCATTGTAGATAAGTGATTTGTAAAGGCGGGAAGTTGTGTTGAATTGGTATCCGAATCTACAACGAGGTATGTAAAGCATACTCTAACGATGTTCTTTGGCATGAAAACACCAATGTTCCATCAAGTAAGATTCCGAGGTTGTCCAAAAACATGTATTGTTCTACATTACCAACGAAGTTGTTTCCATTCTATAAAGTGTCAAAATGTTTCATTGATATACCAAAAGGCTCCTATTTCATTGTTGTGATATTGATGATTCTGAAACACATTGTTGATGTACCAATGAATCCTTATTACATCGTTATTTTATAGAAGGTCTATTACTTGATTCCTATTGATGTATGGTTGTTCCAAAGGTACTATATTGGCATGAACACTAATGTAATAATCTCAAAAGCTTTTGAACTAAGTTATTGGAAAGATCTCTTATGTGTGTTATTTGATATACGTGTTGGTGGTATCCCAGGGGCATAAGCCTAGCATGGGTCGATCCCTATTTATGTGTTTATGGGTGGTATCCCAGGGGCATAAACCTAGCATGGGTCGATCCCAGTTGATATGTACTGGGGGCAGCCTAATGGTCACAGGTAATTAGACCATTCTATATGCAATGAAGTGCTGTCCAAATTTTTGGTGACATGTAAGTAAAAGTACAGGTATTTGAACGGCTTCTCCCGGGCCTTCTCGGCTTCGGGTGCCAGTCCGGCCCGATGGAATTTTGGGTCGTGACATTATACACATAAGAACGATGGTACAAAGACTTGTCCAAAAATATGGGGTGTTACATTATCTCCCCCTTGAGAACATTCGTCATCGAATGAGTCTGGTTAGACTGAGAGTACTGTAACAAGGTAATTAAGATCATATTTTGAATGTATGACTTAGAACATGATTGTATAATTGAGTCTGAGAATAATACAAGAACTGAACTGATTTCATGAATACATGCAATGACATGAGAATAGTCATAAAGCTGAGATAGAAAAAAAAAAATCAACTTATGAGTAACTATTACTTCAAGATATTTCGTAAAGGAAAAAATAAGAGGTTTAGGACATAAAAATGCAGGGTATTAGTGCACCTAGATGCCACATAGTGCTTGGAACCACAAGTGATCCCAAGTTAACCCATGAACTGGCATACTGTTAAGCAACTGAATTATAATAAATTAAATAGTTGTTCTGCAGTGCAGAAATATAAACAAAATCTGAGAGAAATTTATATTACTGATACACTTTATAATCTGATAAAAACTGAGGAGAAAACTAAAATTACATGACTAACTCTGACTGAAATCTGTGAAGCCTCTACTATAGTGACTATAGATAGTTGGGATATGCCTCCAACTAACACTAATCAATATATAAGAATGATAAAAATAAAGTACATAAAAATATCTGAATGAAGTCCCCGAAATAGGAGAACTCATCACCTGCTGACTGGAAACTACAACTATCTGATCATGATGTATAGGTTGTAACTGGTACCTACATTATGAGATAATGTAGCACATAGACGTATATGTTGATCAGTACTTCTGGAATATAGTGAATATGCAGGTATGAATGCAATAAGTAAAAATAGTTTCATGAGTAATCTTAAAACATACATGACTATGTGTAAGTAAACTCACCAAGAGACTAAAATAAACTGAAAATTGAAAATATCTTGAAACATGAGTAACAAACAAAATCTGATAAGATCGTGAATCACTATACTTAGTTTCTTAAAACTCTTTATTTTTGTAAAATAAGTTGAACTGAAGCTGAGATCTGGTAAAACATGGATACTTCATGAACGCTAGGTCTAAAACTACGTGATGGAGACTGACATAACTCGAAGACCTAAATATACAATCATACTGAGCACAAATTCATAAACATACAAAACCAAACATAACATATACTAAACTTATCTGATTAAATAAATAACTGATAGTTGAATACTGGTCTTGTAAGACTAAACTGTAGTTAGTCTGAATAATTGGGCTGAAACTGTGGAGTATATGCTTATGAGATAAGGACTAACAAAAAACATGAAATAACTGAGCATGAATACTTAAATATTTAACATCTGAGAATGCAAGAGTAAGTGTATATTTGTTATGGTACTGAGAAATATATAATCGGAAAGATTGAAAACTATTAAATTAAATATCTAAAAGTCTGTACACTTAGTCAAGCAAACTTGAACTGAGGAGATACTAAATATTGTACTGATACTGTGGGAGGTATTATCTAACTGACTGTAGCACACTGAGTCTGTATCCTGGACGTTATACAGTGCTTATAATCCTGAAGGACCATAAGCTAACTCATGACTGGTACCTGCTGCAATAACTATGTAATAAATACTGAATAATATGCAAAAATAGATAGAACTTGCCATAAGGTTCATTATGTAAATAAATCTGAATGCGGTACTAAAACTAAGCATAACTACTGAAATATGAATACTGGACAACTGTTTGATCATACTCTAGTATGAAAAGCCTCTAAACTGTCTGAACTGTGGAGTTGATGGGATAAGCCCCCAACTAACTCCATCTACTGAAATAAAATTGAAGTACTATAAATAATAAGCATGTCCTCAAACTATAAGGACTCACCACTAATCTAAAAGCTAAGAATCTAAACTGCTAAGGGTGCTCTGAAGCCCGTATGTTGGAACCTAAGATATAAGACATCATAGCACAAAAAGCATGTGTCAGTACTTTTAATGTACTGGTATGCTCACTGAAGTAGGCTGAAATGCATGGGTTCATATGCATGGATAATACTAACTGAATAACATGAGTATGACTAAATAAGAGTACATACATAAATACGTAGCCTGTAACTGAGATCATGATAACACTAAATATTGAGTCTGATTACTGAAACTGATTAACTGATATCTAGGAATACTGATACTAAACTACTGATAACTGAATAACTGTATCTGACAGTCTTGATTTTGTGGAACTATACTGAGTTCCATACTGAGCTGAGTGACTATATCTGATAGTCCTGAATCTGTAGAACTAAACTGAGTTCTATTCTAAGACTGAGACTAAAATTGAGACTGTGGGAGGTAATCATCTAACCGACATGCCCCTCTCTAAACTGATTGGGATCCAACTTATAACCCCAGTTGGAAGGGTGTCAATACCATGCCTTGGGTAAGGATAAGCTGTGAGTTAACCCTCTCTGACAGGAAGCTCTTTCGTCAACCCTCGCTGGAAGGATAACTAAGGTAAGAAGTATTAACCCTCATAATATCTAGTAGGAAGATATCTCAACCTATGCTTGCTACATAGTTTTGTAACTCAGGGATTGCTACTAAGGATCAAACCCTCTGCTGGCTGGAATACCCCCATCCCTGGGTTAACTTGGTGTTGAATCCTACTCTCAACTGAATAGACACTAAACTGGTTTTCTAGTCTGAACTAGGCTGGACTGAACTGTTACTAATATTAATGTTTAATTGAACTGACTAAGTACACTGAGTTTTATGGACAGACGAAAACTACTGAATTCTGTTAACTGACTGATTTTGCTGAGGTCTGGATTGAGTACTGAACTAGACTGGAAGAATACTGAGTCTACTGAGTTAATCTGAGTTCTGTAACTTTCTAAGAGTATTACTGATAGTGATGTTACTGTTACTTCTTTATGACTGACCATGACTCTAAATAATCAGCTGAATTATCGGGTACAAGTACCCCCAGGACTCGATAGCATAAAATACGAGACTTGGCATAAACTTGAAACATGTAAACTAACCATTTGATCATTCTTCATTCATTGGGGCATTTTAACAAACACTTGCATGTCATGTACTTGAACACGTGCTAACATGATTAACTTCACTATTCAACTCGCATGCTTAATTCATCAATCACTTGAAAGGTATAAAATATGCACCTAGTACTAACAACATGTGAGAACATAATTTCAAATACCAAACTCGCAATTTGAAGGCTTCAGCATAATTTCACATGATAACACGTATAAATCAATTAACAACATATGAAACTTATCATAAAACGTGGATTTGAAACCCAATTAGACATTTTAAACATGGATATTATTAAACCCAAAATGGAAATCATGAAATCAATCATACTTGAAGTTTAAAAAGATTTCTTGGACTCCAAGGGTGGAAGGGACCCTTCGATGAACACTTCACATACCTTGGTTAAGGAATTTCTAAAAGTTGATGGTGGAATCTTGAGTTCTTGATTTGAAATTGAATCTTCTAGGATTTTGTTCTTGAGCAATTTTGAGAAAAAAAAATGAGTTTATTTGCTCTCTAAGGTGATAAATTTTATGTTTTGGGGGCTGAAGGTTGAGGGAAAAATACCCAAATACCCCCAAGGATGTGGTCTTTTAATGACTGAAAACTGCACTGTCGACACGCAGAGTGAAACACCACGTCGTTGGCATCGACGCGATAGCCAATACATCACGTCAAGTCCGCGTTGACTCACTAGAAATTGACAATGGGAGCTGGGGAAAATATTTATCAACGCGATAGTCGACGTTGCGTGCCAAGATAACGTTGATCCACTATTTTAGGATTTCGAAGGAGCTTCAAACAAAGTCCGAAAAATTCAAAACTTGTCCAAAAATATATAAGGACATTCTTGATCATGAATTAACCTAAATATCCACCAATAATGAAAGTAAAGGCCATGAAATAAAATCGCCGACTTTCGAAGGCTAGAATGACACTAAGTCTGAATACTTAGCTAAAATATTCTAAGTCCGGGACCCCCTTAACAAGTTTAAAGAACTGAATTAAGCTAAGGATTTTATGGGATTTTACACTAACATGCCCCAATCTGAGCTAATTGGGGTCCATGTAACCCTAGTTGGAAGGTGTCAGTACCGTGCCATGGGTAATAACATATTTTGTGTGGATCCACGCAACTGGTGTCCCATAGGACTAAGGAGTAACCGTATACTAGCAGGAAATTCATGAGAGATGTGTTAACCCTAAGCTGGAAAGAAGATATATTAAACCTACGATGGCTACATAGTTCTGTAACTCAGGGATTACTACTAAGGGTCAAACCCTATGCTGGCAGGAATGCCCCATACCTGGGTTCGCTTGGTGTTGAATCCTACTCCCAGCTAAACTGACACTGATCACTAAACTGCGCTAAGTTCGACTAAACTCGTGTTGACCATGTTAACTGACCGAATACTACCGTTCATGATATGATGGGGACCCTTCTATAACTATTGAAAACTAAGTAAACAGCTAAATTTTGGGTATCATAACCCCTAGGACTCGATAGCAATAACAATAGGGACATGCTAAAGCTTCGAAACCATAATAAGAAAGCATTATTTAAAAAAATCCACCACTTGGGCATTTCATCACCACATGGGGATTAATACTTTAACTTGGGGCAGTTCCTCAAACACATGGGGATCATGAACTTGGACATGGGAATATCTTAAACATGGGAGCATAGCATTATGACACAATTAAAAATTATAGATTAGGGAATCACATGAAATTCGCTTGAAATAGAACATGGGCGTTTCTTCAAAACATGTAAAGATCTTAGCTTGACCATAAGAATGTCTTAATATGAGGAAACAATAGAGTTACAAGACAAAATTCATAACTTGAGAATTTATCTTGAAATTTATTGAACATCCATAAACATGTGGAAAGCATGAATTTAAAACATGGGAATATTGCTAAAAATTATGAATATAGGATCTACCATGGAATTGAAATAAAACTCTAAGGACATGATATGTAAGCCTTTGTTCAAAAATCATTCTTGTAGGCATTTCATTAAACACTTGTAATTCAAGGTTTAGGCTAAGCAAGGGAATAGTTAAAAATAGTAGTAATAGCATGATTTCGCCTCTAAAATCATCAATTAGGATTTAAATTTAGCAAACAATACCATTCAAATATGTAAGGTTTAATATCACCAACAATTTCATGGAAACGTGATATAAGTTTGAGATTCATGAAAATCTATAAGTAAAATTCATGGGAATATGTAAATATTATGACTTTAAACTTGAAATTTGGGTTTTGGGCTCCATGGGTGAAACATGACCCATGGATGAACTCTCACATACCTTAATTTTCTTGAGTTGTGAAGAAATCTTGAATCGTGGAACTTGAATGATGAACTTGTGAAAGAAACTCTATTCTTGATTATTCTTGAAGGTTTATTGAACTAGGAAGCTTTAACTTTTGGATTCTTGTAGAAATATTGAATTCTAAACTTAAATCCTTCTGTTCTTGAGATAAAAGTTGAACTTTATTCATGGTGAGAAAAAGGGAGGGTTTACGTGAGTTTTGATGATGATAAGTGGACAAATAATGTCTTTTGAGGTGTTATAAATCATCCATTGGACGTTTGAGGTTGAGTGGAAAGGACCAAAGTGCTCCTTGACCCTTAAGGAGTTTAAAATAGCTGGGGAATGGACAAGGCGCCTCCCTCTTTATCCCAAGGGAGTAGATCCCACGGCGCCCCATCTAGAGCGGTGTTGCAACCCGAGCAGCGCGGGATATCGCCTCGACTTACTGTTTCTCACAAAAATGGTTGTAACTTTTTGCTCGAGTATCAAATTTTGATGAAATTGGTTCGTTAGAAAGCTGATTCAAATATATACAATTTGGTGGGTCTTGAGATGAAAAATTTCACGTATTTTAAAAGTTATACAGGTTTAAAGTAGACTCTTGTAGAATCGAATATTAAATTTTGGACGAATCAAATGATCTTAGCTCAACTTTGTTCTAAATCCACCACAAAAAACTGATCAAATTGCGGGGGTTAGTGTTAATATTTGCAGGGGCTTAAAACCCCCGCAAAATATAATTGCGGCGCTTTTCAAAACCCCCAAAATACGAGCCCTCACAAATAATTTACGGCAAGTTTTTTCGACCCCCATAATTAATTTGCGGGGGTTATTTTGCGGTGGTCGTGACCTTCGTTACTCTGAATTTATTTATTTTATAATTAATTTTTATTTCAAAATTGTGGCAGTTTAAAACCTCCACAATTTATTTATTTTGAAAAAAAAATAGTGAAACCGATCAGTTTTCAATAACAAATTATAAATTCTAATTTTATCTCAAATTTAATTATTCCTTTAGCATAACCTACAATCTAATATTTATTTGATTCATATATCATTGACACACAATATGACTAATTAAACATTGTAATTCACAAGCATTTCAAAAATACAATGAACATTGAACTTCAAAATTAAATTTTTAACATTAACATTTCAAACTCCAAATTTTCAACATTAACTAGTATCTTCAAATTCCAAAATCAAATTTAAACACAAAACCTATTCTAAGATTCGATTCAACCACACAATTACATTATCTAATTGAATATTCAAGACAATTTGCAACGAAATCAACGACTATCATTAGGATCACTATCATCACGTGGTTTCCTTGCATCCATAGGTGAAATGTGTCCACTAGCCGCATCACTTGGCTACATAAAAATGCAAAGTATAAAAATCAATCAGATAAACCTTCAATCCTTATTCCATTTATATCTGTGTACAACTAAAAAAACATCATGATAAATATAAATAGGTCTCACAAATTCACAATGTAAGTAACTAATCAAATTACAGATTACAAAGAATTTCCTGAAGAGATTTGCATGTAATCTGCTAAAGAATATACAACCAAGATCTATTTAAAGATCTTGAATATTCACACCTCAAAACCCATCTGGCAAAATGGTTGAAAAAACTCAATTCCACTCATAAATTGCTACAGAATGCATTGGTTCAGTACTACACAACTCAACTAAATCTAACAAAAACTTCCAGAAAACCAAAACCCACCTAGGAAAACGTATGAAAAATACAATTCCACTAATAAATCTATATAAATTACTATAGTATCACCAATAAAAGTGAACCCAACTTTGATGATTTTGCAGCTAAACTACATTATTAATCAATTAAATCTAACAAAAACCTTCAAGAAAATCAAACCCACCTGAGAAAATGAATGAAAAACACAATTCCACTAATAAATTGCTTTATAAAATATGGATAAATACTGCACTACACCACTAAAAGTGAAACTCAAATTGTTGATTTTGCAGTTAAAAGGAACAAAGGAATCAAGAAAATTAAATTAAAAAGAAAAATAAAGTGTAATTCGAAAATTATTAAAAGGAACAAAGGAAGGAAGCTAATAGTTATTAAATTCAAAGAAATAAAGAGAGATCAATGTTATACCATCACCAATTTTGAGTTCAAGTCATTAATTCGGAGCGGGTTTCGCCGGTCAGCGGCGGCTGGCACAAGTTCAGCTTCACTGGGGGGATCATTCAACGGTCAGTGATGGTCGTTTGTCTGGAAATGAGCGTCGACGGGGCTCCGGTTGGATTTTTTATTGGGATTGCGACTGTTGGCGCCGGCTGGAAGTAGGAATGGAGAAAAGGGAGAGACGGCAATGGGATTTTCCAGATGAGCGATGGATGGAAAGAAAGAAAAGGGAAGGAGAAATAGGGGGAGAGAGAGAAAGGGCGGCGGAGGCCGGCGAGACGGCTAGTAGTTGGCGCTGGTTTGGTTTTAGAGAGAAGGTAAAGAAGAGAGAGAAGGTAGATGCGGCTTTGTTTTGGAAAAATAGAATTTGGGTTTGTTGATTTTGCTTAAAAATGAATGGCATGAGAATTTGATCTCAGCCATTGAATCATTTTTTATCAATGGATGAGATAAAATCTGATAGAGTAATATTGAAAAAGAGTTAAAAATTATGATTTAATTTATGGACAAAATTGATGTCAAAATTGACTAAAATTGATATCAATTGAAATAAAAATTGACTAAAGATTAAACAGAAGAAAGGAAAATTAAATAAAAATGATTGTTAGTTTAATAAATTTAATAAATAAAATGATAATAATAACAAGATGTCCCTAAAATAAATTAATGTCACGAAAAATTATTATAAAAATTATCGATAATAATAATAATAGATAATATATTTGTAAATTGTGAGTGCATATTTATGAAGAAAAAATGATTTAGTAAATATTAATAAAATGATGTAAAATGTTATATTTGAATTAATAAATTATAAAAATAATAGTAAAAGAAATAAAATAATTTGTATATATTTAAAAATCATGAATGTGACACGTCGTTATTTATATAGTACAAGAATAATGTATAAAAAATATTAATATCTGAAATTAAATAATAATAATAATAACAACAAGAATAATAATAATAATAATAATAATAAATAATAATAATAATAATAATAATCAATGAAGGTGACATTTTTTGATTGTTTTATTTATGAGATTTCGAGAAAATGAATACAACAACTAACTCGATTTAGTCCCATAAATTGGGGTTTGTAGAGGGTATAGTGTGCGCAAACCTTACCGTTAAGGAAAATAGGTTGTTTTCAACAGACCCCTGGTTCAAGAAAAATAGTCTGAAGTTGCCTAATTTCAAGAAAAAAAATAGTTAAAATTGATTTAATATTAACCGCTGATCAAATATGATGAACGGTTAAGATTAGAATTGAGGAGATGAGTTAAATTGGAATTAGAAATTGAATTAAAAAGATTGAATTGGGGATTTTAATTGAGTCAAATTAAACTCAATTGACATAAATTGAGTATAAATGGCTAGAATTTAAACAAATTAGAAAAATTGAATTGAATTAGGTTGATATTTAATAATATAGAAACTATATAAATTAATATTAAAAATAAATAAAATTATTATTTTAAATTAATTATAAATAAATTATGTAAATAAAATTAATGATGTCAATCGCATAATAATGTGAATGCATTTCGTATACTACAAATAATTTTCGATTAATTAATTTTGAATATGGTATTATATATATAGTAATACAACATATTAATCCAATGAATTATTGGTTAATGAGCTTCATTATTATAACTTCAATAGTGTATTAATACCTCGATCATACGATGTTAACGTGTTATTCAAAATATTTGGATATATAGATTCACTACACGAGAGATTTTATATATATATATATATATATATATATATATATATATATATATATATATATATATATATATATATATATATAAGGGTAGTCTGGTGCACTAAATCTACCGCTATGTGCGGTGTCCGGAGAAGGACTCCACCACAAGGGTGTATCGTACACAGTCTTACCTTACATTTCTGCCAGAGACTGTTTCCAAGGCTTGAACAATATATTATTACCTTGATCAATCGATCGTATGATATCAATGTATTCAATATATAATTGAATACATTTAATTTTTAAAATATAAAAATTAATTAATTAAAATAGTAAATTAAAAATAGCAAATATCGATGAACAACGTCATTTTTATAAAGTTAATTTTTATTTATTTGTAACAAAAGTGACATTGTCCGTTGCTTTTTGTAAAAATATAAAAAAATAAAAATAATAAAAAATTATGATGGATAGAGGGGGTTTTAAACCCCCGCAAATATATTCGATGAATATCGGGGGTTAAAACCCCCCACAAATTTATAAATTTTAGCGGCAAGTTTTTAACCCCCGCAATTCATATAATTTTACAGGGGTTAAAATAACCCCCTTACAAAAACCTCCGCAAATTTATAAATTTTAGCGGCAAATTTTTAGCCCCCGCAATTCATATAATTTTACGGAGATTAAAATAACCCCTGCAAAAACAACCCCGCAATTAACCCCGTTTTTTATAGTGGTCATTGCTATGAATATTTTTCACCTCAAAATCACATCAAACACGAGGATAAAAATCATGAAATTTATATTCACATGGGAATCATTTGGATTATAACTTATACACGTAAGAACAACAGTTCAAAGACAAGTTTGAAAATGCGGGGTGTTACACTTATTCTCCTGAGTCTAATGGTGTAGCTGAAGAAAAAAATAGGACATTGAAAGAAATGATGAATTTTATGTCAATTAGCTCTAATGCACCTGATAATTTGTTGGGTGAAGTTATTTTATTTGCATATCATTTACGGAATAGAATTCCTCATAAAAGAACTGGCAAAACTCCTTATGAATTGTGGAAAGGTTATAAACCTAATTTGAAATATTTAAAAGTGTGGGGTTGCCTTGCTAAAGTTCTTTTTCCTAAACCTAAAAAGAGGAAAATAGGTTCTAAAACTGTTGATTGCATGCTTATTGGATATGCTGAACATAGTGCTGCATACAAATTTCTTGTCTTGAAAAGTGATGTACTTGATATTAATACTATAATTGAGACAAAAAATGTTGAATTCTTTGAACATATTTTTTCACTATGTGATAAAATGTCACATGCACCTTTTGAAAGAGAAAATGAATCTACCTCTAGTATTGAGGAACTGAGAAGGAGTAAAAGGCCTAGAAAAGAATATTTTTCTTATGGAAATGATTTTAAAATTTTTCTTGTTCATAATGAACCATCAAATTATTTTGAAGCTGTATCTTCTTCTGATGCTAAATTTTGGAAAGAGGCAATAAAAATTGAACTTGATTCAATTATAAAAAATAATACATGGGTTTTAATTGATTTACCTCCTGATGCAAAATCGATTGGTTGTTTCAAAAAAAAACTTAATTCGAATGGATCTTTAGATAAATATAAAGCTCGATTAGTAGATAAAGGATTTTCTCAAAAATAAAATATTGATTACTTTGATACATTTACACCAGTGACAAGAATTTCTTCTATCGAATTTTAATTGCCTTAGCATCAATTCATAAGTTGTTTATCCATCAAATGGATGTAAAAACAGTTTTCTTAAATGGCGATTTAGAAGAAGAATTTATATGGTTTAACCTGAAGGATGTATAATTTTTGGACAAGAAAATAAAATTTGTAACTTAATTAAATCTCTTTATGGCCTTGAACAAGCTCCTAAATAGCGGCATGAGAAATTTGATCAAATCTTAATAAAAGATGATTTTTCTTCTGTTGAGGTGGATAAATGTGTTTATAAAAAAGTGGTAGGCAATAATTATGTGATAATTTATTTATATGTTGATGGCATACTTATATTTGGTACATGTTAGATATTATAGAACATACCAAGCTATTTTTGTCTACTAACTTTGATATGTAAGATCTGGGTAAAGTGAATATAATCTTGGGAATTAAAGTTATAAGGAGTGAAGATGGTATAATTTTGTCACAAGAACATTAAGTGGAAAGACTTCTTAAGAAGTTTGAATGTTGGGAGATAACTCCTATAGCCACTCCTTATGATGCTAATTCTAAATTAAAAAGGAATAATGGTGACCCAGTTGCTCAGTCTAAGTACGCACAGGTTATTGGAAGTCTAATGCATTTAATGAATTTTACTACGCTTGATATAGCCTATGTTATGTGTAGACTGAGTAGATATACTCATAATCCAAATAATGAACATTGGTCTGTATAAATGTGATTGATGAAATATTTGAGAGGAACCGTGAATTATGGTATCTCGTATAGTGGATTTCCTTCAACCTTGGAAGGATATTGTGATGAAAATTGGATCTCTGATTCAGATGAGACAAAATCTACTAGTGGTTATGTGTTCACCCTTAATGGTGGTGCGGTATCATGGAGATCAGCTAAGTAGACAATTATTGCTAGCTCAACTATGGAATCAGAAATTATAGCTCTGGAGTTAGTTGGTACTGAGGTTGAATGGTTAAGAAATTTCTTAGCAAATATCCCTTTGAAAAAGGATGATCTGTTGCCTAATATTCCTTTGAAAAAGAATGATTTATTGCCTAATATCCCTTTAAAAAATGATGATCTGTTACCTAATATCCCTTTGAAAAGGGATAATCTGTTGTCTAATATCTCTTTAAAAAGGGATGATCTGATGCCTCATGTATATATACACTGTGATTGTCAAGCCGCAATTGCTATTGCGAAAAATAAATCTTATAGTTGTAAGAGTAGACATATGAAGTTGAGGCATGATGTTGTTAAGCAGCTGCTGAGAAATAGAATAATTTTCATTGATTATTTGAAGTCATAATTGAATTCGGCCGATTCACTGACTAAACTCGTGGGAAGAAAATTAATTCTTTAAACATCAAAAGAGATAGGGTTAAGGCCAATATAATTGTCAATGGATATGGTAACCCAACCTATATGATTGGAGATTCTATGAAATAGGTTCATATGGGTAATAACAAGTCGATATTGACACTGCACACTTATTGAGAGTGCTTGAACTGCTACTAAAATGGAGGGATGAATTATTAACTATTAATGAATTCATAGTCTTTATGGATGGTGTATTTAAAGCAGTGTACACTTGATGAATTCATCTCTATGAGAAGTGGAATGAGGTTGTTCCTATGAGACTTTTGGCCTTAGTCTCTAGATCTCTTATGAATACCAGGCACGCGCATGGCCTATTGGCGCAAAATTACATTGAACAACAAAATTACAGTCAAAATGCGATTAATAAAATCTCTGGCTTACAATAAGAATTATTCGGTTCATAGAAATATTATATTTCTCCGATAATTCTGTAAGTTAAATTTTATTGGTATAAGTTTGGTTCCTAATCCAGAAGACACCAAACCTAATGCATTTGTCTATGCAAATCCAACAAGTTAAAATTCTTTTTTTAAAATTATTTTGAAATAATATGAGGATTGTAGGAAAATTATTTAGTTATTTCAAAATAATTTACATTTGAAGTATATTGAAAAAAGTTATGTCTTTAAATGTATTTTAGAAGCCACTTAAAGGCTTACTTTGAAAACCACTACGAGATATACTTTGGAAGTCATCTGGAGATATACTTGAGAAGACTTACTTTTGAAGCCATTAAGAGAGATAATTGAGAAGACTTACTTTAGAAGCCATCAAGAGGTGTACTTGAAAAGTTAAGTCTTACCTATAAATACTCCCTCAATCGTTACAACAATCCTTAACATTCTAAATTTCCTCTTTAGTTTTCTCTTATTTAAAACCTATGATTTAACTTGCTGATATTTGTATTAATAATTTTGTTGATTCTTATATTCCCTGATTAATTAGAAAAAATTTACTTAACTCAGAATATCCTCTAATTGATCAGGGAAGTGCTTGTTTAATCCTAAAAAAACATTTCACACTACTGAAATAGTTTCTTAGGACAATGCCTAGCACGACTCAAGTATAATGAATATATTACTAACATGTTAAGAAGTAGTTAGATTACTGTTATAGTTGCCATATTAATTATAATATTATCACTGAAATAGTAATATTACTATACAATGTTATGTTATTGTATTGCTAATATTATTATTATAATATTTTATTAACAGTTGAATAATATTGGTATTATTTTATTATTGTTCTCCAACATTTATGTGCACTTGTTTTTCTGCTCTAGTACTTATATTGATTTAACTTGGTTATTCCGCATTAAATTTGAATAACTTGATATAGATGGGGTGTTTTGTACCCATTTACAAAATGGCACAATTATAATTACATGGACCTGGCTTAATGGTAAAGACAAAGGATAAATGACATGAAATGGCATAGTCTGATTTTTTTTCTTAAATTCATGGTAAATATAATTAATATGGTCTCACTTTTATTTCCTGCAAACTGGAAAATGAAGGAGAAATCAGTCCAAATAGAACAACAGAAAGATCAAATTGGCAACTTCAATGTCTGCAAATCTCATATTTGTTCAACATAAATATGACCGTATAAACAAGCTAAATTTACTTGAAATTGGAACCTAATATATATACAGGTGAACTTCTTCTCTTCTTCTCTTCTTCTCTTCTTCTTGTTCTTTTTTTCCAGTTTTCAAAGTTAAACATTGGTGAGGTGCACTTGAATTTAGTTCTGACCAAGAGTAAGGGAACGGAAACACTTCTCAATTCGGCGTAATTCCTTTGCGACATGAATCATGTATTGTCTATCTTCTCCCTTTGATGATGTGCATCTCTTCAGAGGATCAAAGAAATCTTCCAATTGTTGTTGAATCTCAACTCCATGTTCTTCTAAAGTGGTAGGATCCATCATATCCACTACATTACCCACTTTGATATAACGATTGACGAAGTTGGTTAGAAGATTTTTAAAATCTATTATCTCTTCCGGAATGGCAAAATCCACTCTATCCATAACATTACCCTCTTCAGTATTGAATGTGGAATCTTCTTCAGACTCTAGTCTTTCATTAAAATTGAATCTACTCTATTCATAACATTGTCCTCTTCAACATTAAATTTAGCGGGTTCTTCCAAATCTGTTGTCTCTTCAGAAATTGCAGAATACATTTTATCCATAACATTACCCTCTCTAATATTGGATTTCATAATCTCTCGCACTTCCTTTCCGGTTAATAGCTCAAAGAGAAGAATTCCAAAGCTATAAACGTCTACCTTTTGAGTAACAGTACCTGAGATGACATATTCTGGATCTATATAACAAAATTTTCCACAAACAACATATTCTACCTCTAATTTTCCAAGGCAATGATATTGACAGTGAGAAGTCCACTATTTTGGCACCGCCACTGCTCTGATCTATCATCACTTTGTCAGGCTTTATGTTTCTATGGATGATGGATGTAGTAAATTCGGTATGAAGAAAAACGACTGCAGAAATGACCTCATTGGCAATCTGTAATCTATTTCCCAAGATAATAATGATTTTCTAGTTTGATCCTCATGATTACCCTCTCTGTAAAGTAGATCGCTAAGAGCTATACCTTCAACATATTCAGACACCATAACTGGTGATTCAAATTCTAGACAAATACCAACTAGTCTCAGCGCATTCTTGAGATGGCTCATCTGAGCAGTAATTGCTATGTCTCAGGTGGATAACAGTGAAGTGACGTTCATTAAACCTGACTACAACAAGGCGTTTATCCAGGGATCCCGTAACCATATACCAACCGGAGAGCTTAAATTTGTTTCTAGAGTCCTTTATTGTCCTTTCTATCTCTGTGGTGGTGAAGTAACGGACAGGAATTCAGCAATTTCCATCGCATAGAGCAAGAAGCTCCTCTAGTATTGAACTTCCATTCTTTAAATAACAATCCTGCTCTTTCTTCTTCCTTTCTGTATAGGCAAAGGGAAAAAAATTTTAGTTGCGAGTCCCCTCAAGAAAGGCATTTTTTCTTACCAATAGCTTGTGCTAATTTTGAAGTTATCGTTTCTCTGCAACACTCGATATCTATCGTGTTCTCTAGTCTTGATGAGTTGATGCTAATTTGGAAGTTTCCTGCTGGTCTTAATATTTACATTGAATTCCACATGACATGACAGCAAATTGAATATGATGGAGATTGATTGGACTCTCTTCTGAATTTCCATGCACTTTCATTGTCATTGTTAATCAAGTTCTATCTAATGTCAGCCTTTCACTTTTCCAAAAATAAAAATAAAATATTGGTGGTAGGTGAATTGGACGGAATATTACGGAATGAGGAGCGTCAAGTTGAATCAAGTAAAATGAAACCAAAGGAGTATTTGTCTATTTAGTTAACCAAGGAAACAATAATAAAACTCCTATTATGTGCTGATCTCTTTTAATCCAACACAATATGACCGTACAAACAAACTGACCTTTTTTTGAAAATTGAAACTACTACAAATAAAGCCGAGCTTACTTCTTGTGCACTTTATTTTTTTCTTTGGCCATCTTATGTAACTAATTCCGGCAAAGAGTGAGGGCACGGAAGCAGTGGTGAATTCGGCTTAATTCCTTTGCAACTTCAATCATGTATGGTCTCTCTTCTCCCTTATAAGCCGTGCATTTCTTAACAAGATCCAAGCAGTCCTCCAATTGTTGTCGAATTTCAATGCCATGTTCTTCCAAAATGGCCGGATCTGCTATGTCCATTACATGAATCTCTTCAATGTTTAGCATCTTAAAATCTGAATCTGAAGGATCCACTATGTAGTACATATCCCGATCCTTTAAATGTAGAGTAGTCATTTTCCGTCTAGTTAGTAGCTGTAGGAGAACAACTCCGAAGCTATAGACGTCTATTTTTTGAGTAATCATACACCACTCTAAATATTCTGGAGCTACATACCCAAACGTTCCACAAACGACATCTTTTACTACTTCCAATTCCCCCTGGGGTAATGGTACGGATAATGAGAAGTTCAATAGTTTTGCAACACCGCTGTTCTGATCTACAATCACATTTGATGGCTTCAGATCTCTGTGGATGATGGGCGTAGTAAATTCAGTGTGTAGAAAAACGACTGCCGAAGCGACCTTGTGGGCAATCCGTAATCTACTTCCCCAAGATAATAATGATTTTCTAGTTTCATCATCATGATTATCCTTTTCAAAAAGTAAAGCATAAAGACTTGTTGCCTCAACATATTCATACACCATAACTGGTTCTTCAAATTCGATACAGCAACCGACAAGTCTCAACACATTCTTGAGATGACTCATCTGAGCAGTAATTGCTATATCTCGGAAAATATTAAAGTGTTTTCTAAAATATCCAGGGAAATTCCTAATGAAAACGAGGCGTTTGTCCAATGATCCCGCAACCATATGCCCATCGGCGATATCCAATTTGTTTTCAGAGTGCTTTATTGCTCTTTCTATATCAGTGGCAGTGAAGTAACGAATGGGAATTCGGCAATTTCCATCGCATAAAGCAAGAAGCTCCTCTAGTACTGCACTTCCATTCTCTAAATAATAATCATGCTCTTTCTTCCGCGTTTCTGCAGAGGCAGAGGATGATGATTGTTTCTTCCTTGTGAGTCCCTTGATGAACTGCATTGCTAATATTGAAGTATCTTTTCTCACTAACACTTGAAATATCTGATGTTTATTAGTTGGTTTAGATCCAATAAGTTACTAGTGGGAATGAGTGGATAAGGAAGTTGTGAGCTTCCTAGCTCCTGCTGCTTTTTTGAACTTTTGACTAGTTGTGAGCATTTGGGGTGTGTTTGTCACGATGGAAAATATTTTTCTGGAAAATAAATTGGTGTTTGGTTGGTGAGTAGAGAATATTTTTTAGAAAAATATTTTCTAGTATTCGATTGATGAGTGAAAAAATATTTTTTAGAAAATACTACTATCTGTTAATTAGTATATCAGTGCCTCTAGCAACTCAACAATTTGTAAGAACTAATTTAAGCATAACAAATAATATTAATATCGAATACTATAATATTATGATCACTAAATTTAAACAACTATTAATTAACAAATATAGGAGACACTTTTCAATATTTTGTTAGGACGATCTCAAGATACTATAATTAATAGAAATATAACACAATGACAAACTTATTCAACGTGAAACAAGTTACATCGATAACAAAATGAAATATGCAATTAACAAAAATAACATAAGTCTTCCTCTATGCATATGAAAATAACAATATATTCAACGAATTGAAGATGGAAAAAATTCGGGCTTCATTATTTTTAATTTCAAACAGTGAAAAATTAAAGCAAAGCACAATGAAGAATATTTCCGAGTAATGTAAATTTTTTGAGTCATGTGAATATAAGTGTTGTTAGGATAGGAAGAGGGGTGAGGATGAGATCATAAGTCACATTTGTCATTTTCTGAAAAATGATTTCTCTTGGCCCATGAGGAAAGTCATTTTCCATCAAATAGTGGAAAATAAGTTGTCTTGGAAAATATTTTCCTAAACTTTTGTTGCAACCAAACAAAGAAAAACCGAAAAATATTTTCTGGAAAATATTTTCCATCATACAAAACACACCCTTGATTGAAAATGAATTGATGTAGGTCGCACTTTCCAATCATCCTTTCTTCTTTGCCATATTTGCCCTCCTTTAATTTCTTTTCACTCCTCTTACAAAATATCTGCTGAAAGAAAAATAAAAGTAGACATCAAGTTTTGCTAAATGTAAAACTGAAAAGGTTTCTTATGACTGTGAAATGGGGCAAAATTAACTAGTATATTAAAATTTGAGAATGTCTCTGTTATCATAGCAGAGAGGAAATTTAACATAAGTAGAAAAGTTACAATCTCATCTTCCAAGATTTTTAACGGCTGACACAAGTAACCTTTATCCTGGATATTCATTATTGTTTCTTGTGTTTAAAGCATTTTAGTTTAATCACTGAAATGATTGAAAGGATTCATGTGATTAGCATTTAGCATATTAACACCGTTTCCCAAATTTATTTATTTTTGGTAATTATGTAAATGTATCATTAACAATTCAATCAATAAACCTAAAGAGCGCTCTCACTATCGACAACAACATTAAGAGGAGAGTCTCAAAAATCAACTACTTACAGATGACACTAGCACTCTATATACAAAGAAGTCTCCTAATACACACTTTACTGTTATAAGCTTTTTTTGAGGAATCTAGCATCTCCATCTTATGTACAAGTTCTTCCTTTATCTGACTAGTTACATCCTCTGCCTTAATGGTTCTATGCTGAAAATTTTTCCAACTCCTTGCTCTCCTGTTATGATATAGCATTGCTTCACAAGTTGTTGCTATCACCTCTTTTTTATGTTTCTTTCAGTGTTTACATTTAATGTCCAGCAACATCTGCTTAATGCTTCCCATCTTCAAGTGAATATTAGTCCATAACTTGAGCTCTTTGTGAATTCCTTTAATCCAGTTGCATTCCACAAAAAGATGTTGACTTGTTTCCAATGACTGCACTTCACATAAGCAACAAGTAGGATCAGTCACTTCCATCCCCAATCTCATCATTATTTCCTTGGTTAGGAGTATGTTCCTAACTGCAATCCAAGCAATAACCTTGTGCTTTTGCTGAGCTAAAGTTGTCTATACTAACTCTGCTTAATTCATCTTAGCATGATCACTAAGTAATTTAAGATAACTTTGAGTGACGGAGTACTTCCCAAAGGTTGACATTATTAAGATACCAACTTAACATAAGTTCCTTTAGGAAATTTATCTTCCTCCAGTACCAACTATTGTCCTAGGGGTATGTGATTTCAAATATTGCCATCCTCTTTTAGATAAACACCATACACCCATCTTACCCATAAAGAGGTTTTGTTGACCATTAACTGCCACAACAACTTCCCCACGTATGCAATATTTCATTTCCTGCAATCTTTAACATTTAATCCACCTTTACTCTTTGGTTAACATACATACTCCCAAGAGACTAGACAGGGGTTCTTTTTCTCTACGTCACCCCTCCCCCAACACCCCCACCCCCAACTATGCTCTCTGCATTCCCTTCTACTTTCTTTAATACACTCTGTGGTAAAGTGAAAGCAGAACCCCAGAAACTATGGATGAAGAACAACACTGCATTCAAAATTTGGTTTTTGCCTGCATAGGACCGTTCCCAAGTTAAATATGGTTAAATTGACAATTTCATTATCTGTGGATCTCTTTTATTACCAAACATAATATGATTGTGCAGACAAACTGAATTTCCATTGAAAATTGAAACTACTACAAATGAAGCGAAGCTCAAGTCTTGTGTACTTGGATGTTTTCCTGCCATCTTATGTAACTAAATGTGGCCAAGAGTGAGGGCACAAAAGCACTTGTGAATTCGGCGTAATTCCCTGGGAACTTCATGATATAACTTCATACAGAAGACTTAAGAAATAGCAGTAGGAGTAAGAAGGAAGAAACAGAGAGAATTGAAAGGGAAAGTTTTTTTTTTATTGAGCACTGTTACATTACAGTGTTACTTAGCTGCTAGCATCCACTTTGTATACATACATAGACATCTAGTAACTGTCCCTACACTAGTCTGACTGCCAGCTCATTATTCTCTGACTAACTAATCAATTAGCTAACTACTTTCACCATACAACTTGTTTTCCAATCCTAGTTGTCAACACTCTCTCTCAAGCTTATGGTTGAAAAATGTCCTTCATTCCAAGTCTATTGAGAAGCTGACTGTGTTGAACTTTTCCAAGACTCTTGGTTAGTATATCAGCAAGATGGTCTTTGGTGTTAATGTGTTCAGTCTTCAACATTCCTTGACAGATCCTTTCCCTAACAAAATGACAATCAATGTCTATATGTTTTGTTCTTTCATGGAAGATAGGATTTGCAGTAATTTGGATAGTTGTCTTCCTGTCACATATCATGTTCACTGGAGTAGTTACACATACACCTAGTTCCTTGTAGAGGCCAATCAGCCAAGTTATTTCTGGTGCACATGTTGTCATGCTCCTAAACTCTGCTTCTGCTGAGCTCCTTAACACTGTCTCTTGTTTCTTTGACCTCCATGAGATGAGCCCTCCTTCAAATTTGACTAAGTAACCTGTAACTGACGTCCTAGTTTCTAAGCAGGCACCCAATCCGAGTCACAATAGGCTGTGAGTTGTGTTGTCTCTCCTGCAGGCATTAGTAGTCCCAAACCAGGTGTTTCTTTGGTGTACCTGATAATTCTTAAAGCTGCTTCCATGTGTGATTGCTTAGGACAATGCATAAACTGGCTCAACACTTGTACAGAGAATGCAAGATCAGGTTTGTCATTGTAAGATAGAGAAGCCTTCTTACTAACCTCTGATATGTTGTAGGATCTGCAAGCAAGTTATCCCGTTCAACACTTGCATTATTAATGTATTCATCATACTTCACTAATGTAAGTTTCTGATTTAGTTCAAGTGGTGTGCCAACAGGCTTAGCTCTCCCTAGGCCAGTCTCAGCCACTAGCTCTAATGCATACTTCCTTTGTGACATTACTATGCCATTGAATGATCTAGAGAACTCAATTCCTAAAAAGAATTTTAGTTCACCTAGATCTTTCATCTTGAACTTCTTTTGAATCTCTTACATTGTATCACACAGAAGTTTATAATTGTTGCCAGTTAATAATAGATCATCTACATAGACTAACACAACCACAGTGTCACCATTAACTATTTTTGTGAATATGAGTAGTCATAGTGACTCTGCTTGAATCCTATATGTACTAGTACTTCAGTCAGCTTCATGTTTCATTTCCTTGGTGCTTCTTGAGACCATATAAGGACTTGTGGAGTTTGCAGACCTTATGAGTCTCCCCCTGTCTAGAAAAACCACAAGGAATCTCCATGTACACTTCCTCTATTAGATCACCATTGAGGAAGGCATTATTAACATCCATCTGATAAATGAACCAACCTTTGGTAGCAGTAAGAGCAACAACTGATGCAACTGTCACCATTTTAGCAATAGGACTGAAGGTTTCACTATTATCCAAGCCTTCCTTTTGGCTGAAACCTTTAGCCACAAGCCTGGCTTTATATCTTTCTAACTCACCGGTGGAGAGATACTTAATTTTTTAGATCCATCTACAGCCAATGGCCTTCTTACCGAGTGGAAGATCAACAATGAACCATATCTTCTTGTGTTCTAGTGTAGTAATTTCTAGCTGCATAGCCTTGACCCATACTAGATCAACAACAGCTTCTTTAAAAGACACAGGTTCACACTAAGTTGAATAAGCTCGTAAGATCTGTCTATAAGAGGGGGACAGGTGAGAGTAAGAGATTTGATTAAACAGAGGGTGAGAGCATATGGTACCCTTTGGATTAGTAACAAAATTCTGCAGCCACAAAGGAGGCTTACTATGCCTGTTGGACCAACAAAACAAGGTAGGGAAACCAATGATGGTGTAGCTTCAGAAGGTGTAGGATTGTCTACAATAGTAGTATGGGGTAAAGAGGTGTTGACATTAGAGTTATCTGTAGTAGCAGTGATATCAGAAGTAGTAGTAATAGGGTTATCACTAGGAAGTATAACTTCAAGCACAGGAAATATAGGATTACATCCAGCTTTGAAATGCTTAAAAGGGAAAAAAATCCTCTTGAAAGGTAATATGTCTACTAATAAAGAAGGAGTGAGTATGAATGTCATGTAGTAAGTACCCCTTTTATGAAGATGAGTACCCCATAAAGACTGCAGTAACTTCTCTTAGAGAGAACTTATCCAGGATGGTGGGATTTGTAGCATAACACAAATAACTAAAAACCCTAAGATGAGTTAGAGAAAGAGAGTGCTGGTGTAGTATTTCAAATGGTGACTTAAAGCCAATCACTTTAGATGGGAGTCTATTTAAGAGATAGACTATAGTAGTGACACACACCCCCCAAAACCTGAGTGGTATAGAGGCTTGAAACCTGAGAGACCTGGCCATATTCAAGATAGTTCTGTGCTTTTTTTCAACAATACCATTCTGCTGAAGGGTGTACACACAGGTACTTTGATGAGAAATACCAAGATCACTTAATAAAGCTTGAAATGCATGGCTGAAAAATTCACCCCATTGTCTGTTGTCAAGGTCTTAACTGTGGTAGAGTATACATTTTGTACTTGTGTAAGGAAGTGCTTGAGGACCACAATAGTGTCAGCCTTAGTAGCAATTAAGAAAACCCATGTATATCTACTATAATCATCCACTACAGTAACAAAATACCTTTTTTTATTATGAGTTAGAACTCTATAAGGACCCTAAATGTCACAATGCAGCAACTCAAACACAGATTTAGAAACATGAGAGCTTACAGGAAAAGAAAGTTTTGTGTGTTTAGCTAGTGGACAAATTGTACAATGAGAGATTTCTTGACTTTTCAGTGACCTAAGAAAGTCATGTCTCTTTATTATATCTACAGGTGCATGACCTAATCTTTTGTGCCAAACATTAACAGACTCAGAGGTAGTAACAGAACAGAAAGACTTATTATGAGATTCACTTCTATTGACCAACTTCTTTGGAGCTTGATTTTGTCCTTCTCTTAGTATGTAGAGGCCATGTTTTTCTCTACCAATCTCCTTCACCTGACCAGTGGAGAGATCCTAAAAAATACAAAAATTAGGAAAGAATCCTACCATGCATTGCAGTTATCTAGTGAGCTTGGACACTAACAATAGATTGAGCTTAAAGTCAGGTAAATAGAGAACATTGGAGATGGATTGACACTGTAGAACACAAGCACTACTAATATGAGAGATATCAACCGTTTTTCCATTTGGTAGGTGGACCTTACTTTTGTCATTATTAGGTATGTGTTTGCTACTATCCAACATATCAAGACTAGATGTAATGTTAAAACCTTGAGATTTTAAATAATTAATTTTGTCCTTTCTGTGTTCGAAACATTGATTTATGAGTTAAAATATGTTTAGGGGTGTTAAAAGGGTCATCCGGGAGAGTTTCAGAATTTTTGGAAGAGGTTTGGGGTGTTTTTATTTTATTTATTGCTTTTGAGATAAAGTATGACATTAAGTGTGGATAGGATATCTTACAATATTTTGAAATGGTGAAGTACACCTTAGGTTTGTTATTTTCTTTATTTCCTCTCTTTAGGAAAATTTGAAAAGAAAAAAGAGAAAGACTAAAAATTCCAATCTTTCTTTTATCCTCTAGATTAGAATAGTTTTTTTGGTATTTAGATATTAGTCTTGGGTAGAGCATACTTCACCCATTGCTTGATTTTTGGGTTCTTTTTTTACGGTAAGCCATTGAATTGAGTATCTTTTGGTTTTAGTAGTGGTTTTGTTTTAGTCATTAATAGAAAGGTTTTTCCAGATAATGGATGGTTGGCAATCATAACTGAGGAAAGAGATAGTCATTATAAGTTAGAGAATCTTCAAGACCAATTGAATATTTGGTGCTCTAGTTGGATACTATAATTACCAATTATACAAGTTGTTCTTTTGAACTTGAAAGCATGTTGTATGAAAAAATGAATAACGTAGGTTTATTTTCTTGAATCTAGCATGATTTTTTTAATTTGGACTCTTGTTATTGTTTGCTTGATTGAGAGTTTGTATAGATTTTTCATGAATTACATTCTCTATAATCTCAGTCACCCATGTCATGTTCAGGTAATACCATGTTAATCTGTCAAGTTATGAATTAAACCATGTGAACAAGTTGTCCTCATAAGTTTAACATATTTCCATACTCATAATCATGGATTTCATCAGTTTAGTGAAATATACTATGTCTTGCATCTACAAGTCAAGAATTTCTTAGAGTATTATGAACATACTAATACAATAAAGTATTATTCAGTGCTAGTGGGTTTTTAACCCCTGATACCTATATGTATATACATGTTTTCATTTTCAAGCAATAAGTCGGTTAGATAATGATTTTATTATTATATTAAGATTATCATATTCATGATGAAAAATTATCAGTTATGAGTCCAGTTAACTTTAGTCAGTACCAGTGTTAGTTTAGTTGGGAGTACGATTTAGCACCCAGAGAACCTAAGGGGTGAAGGCTCACCCATCAGTAGCGGATTGAGATCTTTAGTAGCAGTCCCTAAGTTCTAGAACAATGTAGCCATCATAGGTTGTGAGATATCACCCACTATTAGAGCACTAACACTGTCTTAGGGGTCACCCAATAGTAAAGGACTAACACCCTGTCTTTCGAGACATGAGACTACTGGATACACACAACCAGTGTTAGTACCCTTGGAAAGGTGTTGACACCCTTCCATTTAAGGTTACAAGTTGGACCCTGATTAGCTTAGGTTGGAGAATGTCAGTTACATGATATCTCCTACAATTTTAGTTTAATTTTAGGATTATATCATCTCTTATCAACTACCCATTCACCTTTCTTAGTATTACTGCAGAAAGTCTGAAATAGACTACCTGCATCTGTAGTTGCAACCTGGACATATTATGACTATGGAGTTGTGTAAAGCCTTAAAAATCTGTCCCGAGACATCACACGGTGCTTAGGACCACAAGTGATCCCAAGATAACCCATGAACTGGCATACTGTTAAGCAACTGATTAAATATGTATAAAATAATTGGATTTACTATACGGAAACATAGAAATGATGGAATTTGTGAAAATAAAATACTGATAGAACTTTTACATTCTGATAAATTTTGAAAAGAGGGATCGAAATTATACAACTGACTCTAACTGACGTCTATGAAGCCTCTACTATACTAACTATAGATAGCTGGGACGTGACTCCAACTACCACTAATCAATACATATGAGTAAAAAAGTAAAGTACATAAATAGCATCTAACTAAAGTCCCCGAAGTAGGAGGACTCATCATCAGCTGGCTGAAATCTGCAACTGTCTGAATATGGTATGCGTGCTACAACTCGTACCTACATTATGAGACAACGTAGCACATGGACATATATGTGGATCAGTACTTTGAGGATGTACTAAGTATATGAGTATAAAACTCATAAGTAAAACATCATCTCATCATCATAATTTATAAAATAATGCATGCTAAATGTAAATGACTCACATAAGCTAGAGTATCTGGCATACTGAAATCTGTAATCATGAATAGCAAATCATACTTTATAAATCTAGTAAGTCATAACATTTAGTTTTGATAGTTGTACAAGTGTTCTGTCTGTAAAACATACTGTCAAAGTATAGAAAGGACTCACTCTTAAATATGAGATCTGAAAGTTGAAAACTGTAGCTAAAGTTTTCCTGTAAAGCATAGTTTGAATAAATTCGTGAGCCTTTACACATAGTTTTCTAAAAGCTTTTCTGTTATTCTTTTCTATTAGAGAAAATACTTTATCTTAAGGGTTTAGAAATCTGAAAACTTATTCTGCATGGGGGGTTCTTCTAACTGAAATAAACCATGTGAGCATTCATGGAGTCCAACGTTCTTGTCCCCTTAATGAGGAATCCTCACGTTGGGGAGAGGAGTCATACTCTTGCCAGGGAGTATACCCTATCTAAGTGATCACCTATCTATCACCCACGTAGAAGTGGGAACAATCTAAATCCTATGTGGGCACGTAGTTCTGGGCTATGAAACCGTAGTAATGTACCCATTTTGGTGCTAAATACTACTCCCATTAAATCTGTAGGCTCATTCTGATGAAAATTTACTTTTAAAATAGTATAGTGGTTTATAATGAAAACCCACTATATATCTGTAAAGCTAAATCTATAATCTGAATCTGTAAAGTGGATTCCAAACCTTTTCTGAGACGAAAAAAAGTCAAATCTTTAACGACAATCGACAATCTAAAAGGAATCTAGTCATAGGGTGCTTATAGTACAACAAATCTTGAAATGGCAATCTTTAATTAGGACCTGATGACCCATGCATCAAACTCATGTTAAAATATCATAATGTTCATGCTTGATAATGTAATCATCGATAAATTAATTCAAAATCTAGAAATTTCTACAATATGCATGAAAATATGAACATAATCATGTAATTCAACTTCTAAATCACTAGAAATCTCATAAACTTGTAAATAACAATAATAGGTATAAATCCTAACTTGAATTTCATGAGAAATCATATAAAATTCAGTAAAATTAGAATTAAAGTAAGTTTTGGGCACAAGAACGAAAGGATTGTCCATGTTCATAACCCCACATACCTTGATTGATGAAATTTCTAAGAAAGCTTGAATTTGAATCTCTAATTGTGCTCTTGAAGATAGCCTCTTGATTATCTTGAATTGGGAATCCTCAATTTTGAGTTTTCTTGGAGAAACAATGGAGGATTTTGATTTCTTAGAGAGGAAGCTTTGAAATCTAGGATTTTTTTCTTTGGAAAGGGATGGATGAAAAATAAGCATAATAGGCTTAGAATGTTTTGGACGAATTGGGGCCTTGGGAATTGACCAAAATGCCCCTTTAAAACTTCAAGTCAAAACTAAAAACGTAATATTTTTCTGAACTGGGTGGCCACTGCGATGCTCCACTATCGCGGTGGCTTACTGGAATTTGGATAATTGGGAACTGGGCATGCAACGCGACGCGCAACTATTGGGTGCCCTATAGTTTTGCCATTTTGGCCACTGGCACGATGCGCCAACATCACGTTGGGCTACTAGAATGGCTTCTTCGCGATGCGGGGCTATCACTGAGGGCAACTGAAATTGACGATTGTCATTTATCTAACCTCCGCGATGTGCCAAGTGCCCAGGTGGCACACTGTTTTGCTAAAAATACTCTAACTTCTCAATCGAGTGTCGGAATAAGGTGAATTTGGTATCGATGGAAAACTTATTCAATTTTCCATTTAATAAAAAGTCTAAATCTAGAAAACACCGCATGAAATAAAAGGTATTCACCTTTAAAGCAAATTCTTGACATTCTAAGGATAAATCTAAGCTAGAAAAAAGTGTGGGGTATTACAATATCTCCCCCTTGAGAACATTCGTCCTCGAATATGGATAATTAAGCTAAAAATACTGAGGAATCTGAGGCTATAAGCTATCATGCACAACTGAAATAAATTGAATAGCTGAATCTTAAACGTAATGAGCTACTAAACTGATCTGCGAGTGCATGAATTCTCATGAAAATAGCTATATGGCTGAGGTAGAAATGAGAGAGTCAACTTATAAGTAACCATTACTTTAGGCTGGATCTGATTTCGTGAGAAAAAATATGAGAGGTTTATGACATGAAAACTCGAGATATTACAACATCTCCCCCTTGGGATCGTTCGTCCCCGAATGACACTAATTTGGTTGAAATAATAGGAAAAGACTGAGATGATATACAGGATACTTATGGACTGAATCATGACTTAATATCTAAATCTGAAACTAATGCATGAGGCATGTACTGAGCAAAATTTTGCAATTTACCTGGATGCGAACAATTTACCTCTTGAAATGGCCATACTCATAAAATTTTAGATAGTGAGACTAGACTAAATCGGAAGATGGAAAAACTATAGAGATTTATCTACCTGACTGTTAAACTGGATTTCTGGCTACACAGACTGAATCATATTGAATTCTCATATCCAGATAGAGTATTTCTTTAACACTTTTCTAAGAAACTCTAACGATATTAGGGAGTAAAGAACTTTGGGCATGATCTTAACAAACCATCAGAATAAGGAATTACAACATTGCTACGGCTCTATAGCATGGAACATAAACTTATAAATCATAAGCCAGGGTAGAATTTCTGGGGCTTAAGCAATGCAACTTCATACTTTCAATCTTAGCAACGCTTATCAAACACTCCCTCAACTATACTATTCCCTTAAAATACCATACTCACTTGATTCAACTCATAATCCTCACATGGCATTGATAAATCCGTCTACTAAAGTCTAAATTGAACTAAATTCTCTCATCGAGGTCAAGCCTAACTCAAAATCATAGGGTACTGCACATAACCTAATAATACTAGTCTGAACTGTGAACTCAATACCCCAAGCATTGTCACACAACTACTCACTCTAGGATGATTCTTCTTATCACTTTAACAACTAAAATCAACTTCTTACTAGAAATCTTTTAATGCACAACACACATATCCTCTTAGATACCAACATAACATTCAAGCCTATTTTCATAACCACACATGCTCTTCTAAACAAATACCCATAAGTGTATCTTTCTCATGTTCTCTAGATCTCTATCAATAACAATTTCCATGAACTATTTAATTCTTAGGATAATACACATAAAATATTCTCAACTAACCATGTCATACACAAAAAGTTTCACCTCAATATTTTCCACCTCTAGACTTACATAAAACAAGCATACAACTATTTTCTTTTCCAACATAACACATCTACTCTCTTCCATCTGCATAATTTTTTTCTCATCATCACTCTTTTGACCTAGGGGAGGTCATTGAAGGGTTTGAATGTCAGGTTATGAAACATGAAGGGAAACTAAGTATAACTTGACCCTTTACTGAGGCCTGAGGAATAGAGTATTCATGTCATGGATTCACTAAAGAGATCTAATCTGAGGACGTACATGATATAACTCTGGATTCCGTTGATCGTTAAGAGTGTTGAATGAGTACTAGAACTGAACATACTATAAGGCCTGAGTACATGAGTCATGAGCTGCATGACCTGAATTTGGAGTTCATAACTTATGAAATGTGATTCCAACTGCTGGATGAACTAGAACTCCTCTTACAAGGAACTAGGAGAGTACATGACTCTCTATTATATGCATGAAAATGAGATATGGTCAGGGAAGCAACATGTGAGGCATGATTAAATATCGGGATAACTAAAGTACAAAACTTTGTACTGAGATGAGAATGGGTCGATCATTATCCTCTCTTATTGACTTTCTATACTACACTGGCATCACTTACTAGAATCTAGAAGTCAGAATTTGGTACTCATTCTATCATCTCCCCCTTAACTTTAAGACACCACTCTAATTCTAAAACACAACAATACATGAAAATAATAAACTTACTCTGAAAGACTACACCTGAAAGTGTATAAACCCACTTCCAATACTTCCTTCTGAGATACAACTCTATCTTTATATAGCCCCACTAGTCATCACATAATATCTTGAACACTTACTAACTTAGAATCTTCATAAGTATAACCATATCCTGAGGTCACACCACCTAGGGCTTCAACTCTTATTTCTACTTGCTCAATCTTCAAAGATTCAAACTTAGATTCTAACACTTAACATAGGTATCATCAACCTTTAATGAATCATACTGCTTCTGTCATGGTCTATTATTACCACATATCTAAACTTATATTTCTAAACCATGAGAATCAAGATCATACCAAAAAGGCTCAATATCATCTACTTATAACTCCTTAAATTAGCTATTAACAACAGTATATACTATATAACTAGTCTCCTTCCTCTCAGCAACTCAACGGTACTGCTAACCACACACAACACGTAATAACCTTGGAAAATACTGCAAGCCCATATCACCTTGGGTATACGTCTTTATCATACATATAACATCATACTTATTTACGAATTAAATAGACTCAAACTCTTGCACATACTGTTCAAGACTAATAGATCACTTCCATATAACTAGCATCACTAACCAAGAAATTATCATATCCACCTTGATGGCTACCCACTTTTCAAACTTATGTCTAGTGCTAAACATAAGCAACAACCCAACCTCATATACTATAATATTCTCACTGGGAAGCTATATAATAAAGCATCAAGAAACGCTAGCCCACTAGAATCTCGTAACCCTAATAATCGATCAAAATCAGATGGCCTATCTTATTTACAATCCATTAACACATCCTCCTTCTACACATCATCACTATTCACCCTTCTATACATCTAGTTTACTATCATAGCTCTATAGGTTTCAGCTAAACTCCTTTTTTATAACCTCAAGGGAAGCCTAAATTAACGATACTCAATCACCAAACACTTTATTAATATCCTTTACCTTTCAAACACAATAATTACATAATAACTTCTTTCGTGCTTCAAGAAAACAACAATTCACCTTAACTATTAACTCATTTTCTTCCTTCCACAAAAATAACACACAAGAACATATCACCTTAACACATCTCGATAACATGCATAAGTTTATCTCTATACTTTCTATCAATCGACACTCTCACTTTTCTCGTCACTGTTCTTATTTACCCATACTTCCAACTATAATAAGGTTCTACTATTCATAAATCATAACACTGAAGTTCATAATATCCCTCATATGTATACCACAGTAAATAGTCAAGGTTCATACTATCTTCTCTTATGAGTATTATCTGTATTGAAAAGGATCAATAGGCAATCTAAATGCATATCTAATTATGTCTCAACTCAATAACTCATAAGGATGAGAACATAAACTTTCAACTTAAGGAACTTAACACACTAGGGAGCTCCTCTCAAGCCCTTTGTGTGACTTCTAAAGTTTCTACTAGAAAATCTGAGAGCATTATCTGGGGAGGAACTGGAGCTTTCTAATCATGTTATCTCAAGAATACAACATAGATAAAGAAGTATGTATTAACACACGAATTGATAGAAGTTTTTGAAAGAATAACTTTACAGCACGATTTAGAGTATGAAAGAAAGAAAACTTTTCTTAAATGCCTTGTAGCCTCTCAAAGAAAAGTACAAATATCTCTGTACCATTTCGCAAGGCTCTACTAGACATGGCTTTACAGACACCCTAGGACACTTGAACCTTGTGCTCTGATACCAAGTTTGTAACGCCTCAAAATCTGTCCCTAGACGTCACATGGTGCTTAGGACTACAAGTGATCCCAAGCTAACCCATGAACTGGCATACTATCAAGCAACTGATTAAATATGTATAAAATAACTGGATTTACTATTCAAAAACATAGAAATAATGGAATCTATAAAAATACAATACTTATACAATTTTTACATTCTGATAAAGTATGAAAAGAGGGACCAAAATTACATAACTGACTCTAACTGACGTCTATGAAGCCTTTACTATACTGACTATAGATAGCTGGGATGCGATCTAACTACCATTAATCAATACATATGAGTAAGAATCTAGTCATAGGGTGCTTATAGCACAACAAATTTTGAAATAGCAATCTTTAATTAGGGCTTAATGACCCATGCATCAAACTCATGTTAAAATATCATAATGTTCACGCTTGATAATGTAATCATTGTTAAATTAATTCAAAATTTGGAAATTTTTGCAATATGCATGAAAATATGAACATAATCAAGTAACCCAACATCTAAATCACTAGAAATCTCATAAGCTTGTAAATAAAAATAATAGGTATAAATCCTAACTTTAATTTCATGAGAAATTATATAAAATTCAGTAAAATTGAAATTAAAATAAGTTTTGGGCACAAGGACAAAAGGATTGTCCTTGTTCATAACCCCACATACCCTGATTGATAAAATTTCTAAGAAAGCTTGAATTTGAATCACTAATTGTGCTCTTGAAGATGGCCTCTTGATTATCTTGAATTGGGAATCCTCAATTTTGAGTTTTCTTGGAGAAATAATGGAGGATTTTGATTTCTTAGAGAGAAAGCTTTAAACTCTAGGTTTTTTTATTTGGAAGACAATGGATGAAAAATAAGCATAATAGGCTTAGAATGGGTTAAATTCTTTGTTTTGGACAAATTGGGGCCTTGGGAATTAACCAAAATGCCCCTTATAAACTTTAAATCAGAACTGAAAACGTAATATTTTTCTGAATTGGGTGGCATAAGCGATGCGCCACTATCGCGGTGGCTTACTGAAATTTGGATAATTGAAAATTAGGCATCCAACACCAGACTCAACTATTGTGGTGCCCTACAGTTTTGCGATTTTGGCCACTGGCGTGACGCGCTAACATCGCTCTGGGATAATACAATGGTACAATTGGGAATTTGGGCTTCTTCGCGATACAAGGCTATCGTGGAGGTCCACTGGAATTTATGATTGTCATTTTGCCCACCTCCGCGATGCGCCAAGTGCCCAGGTGACACACTGTTTTGCTAAAAATGCTCTAACTTCTCAATCGAGTATCGGAATAAGGCGAATTTGGTATCAATGGAAATCTTATTCAATTTTCCATATAATAAAATGTCTAAATCTAGAAAATACCGCATGAAATAAAAGGTATTCAACTTTGAAGCAAATCCTTGACACTTTAGGAATGAATTTAAGCTAGAAAAAAGTGTGGGGTATTACAGGTTGTTGGACACTTCGCTCGTGAATGTCCTCAGTGTAGGATGATTGAGCCTTTAGTTTTGACTTCACAGTCGATTAGGTCAGTGTCACTGTAAGGTAGGGGTGATTCACAGAGTCGTATGGATGGTCTCAAAGTTTTAGAGGTGGTCGGCCAGACACCCAGTCCAATAGTGAACAGGGTTATTTATATTCTATACCAGGTATATTTGAGACTGAGGCTTCGGTTGCTGTGACCATTGGTATGATTTTCGTATGCCATCATCCAACTTCTACATTGACTGATTATTATTCTATATTTTTATATATTTCTTCTTATTACATCGCGGTTGGGTTCATGTTCAGAGTCTTTATCTGTGCCATTGCATATAACTATCATTGTGGGTAATTCTTTAATAGTGGATCAGGTATATAGATCATGTTTGGTGATCATTCGGGGGTTTGGTACACAGGCTGATCTCATTGTCCTAGATATTGTAGATTTTGATGTGATTTAAGGCATGGATTAGGTATCTCATTATCATGCGGTATTTGATTATTTTTTAGGACTATTACTTTAGCCTTGCTTGGCATATCCCCGGTTGTGTGGCAGGGCTCTATTAATCGCGCGTCAATAGGTATTATTTCTTACATTAGGCTAGGAGACGGAATTCGAGGGGTTATAAGTCATTTCATTCTTATGTTCAGGATGTTAGTGTTTAGAGTCTATCACGTGACTCCGTCCCTATGGTTTGTAAGTTCCTATTGTGTTCTTGACCGACCTACCTAGCTGTAATACCCCTGAACTTTTCCTTAAGTTTAATTTCATCTCTAGAAGGCTAAGGAATGACTTCCTAAGTGTATAACATTTAAACCATATATAATTTCCCTAATTTCAACTTTTTATCAAGTGGTAAATTTAATTAGCTTTCCAATGATATAAGATTCGCCCAAATTCAATAATCGGACAAGAAGTTATGGCAAATTTGAGTCCTGGTTGTAAAACAACATCATTTTAGTGCTTGGTGCATCATTTCGTACTGAAGTTCCAAGTCCCCACCAGTGGGATAACGCGATGGCTCCGCGTTGCGGTGACCCCAAGAATCCCATTTGTCAATTTCCAGTGAGCTACTGCGATAGTGGCGCGTCCCGGTGTCTCATATAATTGGGTTTTCCAGTTTAATTTTTCCATCTTTGTACAGAAGTTAAAAAAGGCACTTTAAACTTTTTTCAAGCCTCTTAAACCATACAAACATCATATTTGAAGTCATTTCAAGCATTATATGAGGTTTTCTTAAGAGTTCTTTCAAATAAAAACCCTAAGTACCAAAAACCTCTTCCAAGGATCTTAAGAATTCACCATAGATTTACCAAGTTGAGTCAAGCTTCAAGGTTCCCAAGTCAAGGGCTTCAAGAACCCTTATCCAAAAGTGCGAGAAAGAGTCCCAAGCAAGTTTATCCATCCAAGTTCATAACCTGAGGTATGTGGGGTTTGAACAAGAACATTTCCTCCGTTCTTGAGCCCAAAGTTTGTTTTTTCTTAAAGGATTTTAATGTTTCATGATGAATTATGCCTAAATTTCTTTATTTCAAGTATATGAGATTATGAATTTGTTCAAGTATTGAATTATATGATACAACACCTATTTTATGATTTGAAATGAGAATTAATGTTATGAATTTCATATTTCTTCCATGATTGATGTTTGGAATACTCTTAAGGTTGAAGTCATGATTTACCCTCAATTTTAAATTGAGATTTCTTGAATATGTATATATGTTTTAAGGTCCAAGAATGAATTTTGATATATTCTATAGTATTTCAAGAATGGTATTGATATCTCCATATCATTGAAGTTTCAAAGCTTGTTAAAGATAGTCTACCAAAGCTTAAAGAAAAGAGTTGATTTTGATCCTGAGTTAAGAAAGGAATCCACATCTTGTGATTTAAGTTAAAAGGAAGCATATTGGATCCCAATTCATAATATTGAATTGTATAAGGTGGATTTTCCTAAAAGTTCTAAGCCTAGTATGGGAGTAGTACTTAGCACCGAGTTGGGCTTGATTCTAAGGTCTCATGCCACAGGACTACGAGCCACCATAGGATTTGATTTACCCCAAGTGGGTTAAGCTACTGATCGCTAAAAGTAAAGGTTCTACTCCAATGGCAAGGATAGAACAGCTCTCCCCAACGTGTGCAAGACGTTGGACTCCATGTAACTCACATAATTTATGTCGGTTAGAAGGAACTCCCCACTTTCCTAGAGTCTCAAGTCTGAAAGTTCTTAAGATTTTAAGTCCTTGAGTTTCAAAGAAGTTCCTTTTTTTCAAAAGACTAAAGTGTAAATTCTAAAAGTTGTTGTTTTAAGAGTTCAACTAGTTTACAAGCTTGAGATCAAAAAAAGAATGCAGATTTAGAACAAAGTGTAATGGCTCATGTGATTTATACTACATGCTTCATTATTTATTATTTATGAGAGTTTTACTCAAGTTATGTGAGTCATATACAATACCATGTATGTTTTCTATAAAGATTTATTGCATTGATATTTAGCTGCATACACCCCTCATATACTCAGTACATTCCCAAGTGCTGATCTACATATACGTTTGTGTGCTATATTGTCTCATAATGTTGGTTCAGGTGCTCAGTCCTAGTAGCGTCAGTGATCTCGAGTACCTTTATCTACATCTTCACTGTGGTGAGTCCTCATGGTTCAAGGACCTATATCTAGATACTTCAGTATTTTTTTAGTAGTTGTTCTACTACTTTCAATTCAGTTCGAGTCAGTTGGGGATATGTCCCAATGGCTTTCTAGTTTGTTGAGTAGTAGAGGCTTTGTCAGACTAGATGGTCAGTATGTTTAGACTTGCAGTATTTTGTTACCTTTATAGTACTCATTCAAATTTCAGTTAGACATGACATGATATGATATGGATCCTTATTTTGCTTTCATTATCTTTAAGTAAGCTTTATTCTAAGTAGCAGTCTCAAAGGGTTAGTTTGGGGCTACTTGTAGCCTTAAGCACCGTGTAATGTTGTGGGAAAGGATTTCAGGGCATTACACTAGCCTCCCTCTCAGGCGTGATATGTGCGCCCAGTATCCTTACCTATTTGAGCCCTCGGGTACGTCCTTATACATTACTTTCGCGAATGAATGTCCTTTTAGTAGTGGATATTGTAATGACCCTCACGGTTATATATTTTCATACAGTTTTGGTATCCAAAAATTTTCTACAACTGTCTCAAGTTATTTATGACCTGCTGGTACTGAAAATTCGATTTCCAGGCAGTTCGTTTGATTAATTTTAGTAATATCTAGTATATTGTGAATTATTTTATTTAAATTGGCATTTGGTAGAAATATAATTTAATACCCTTCTAGAATATTTCTATACTGGTAAAATTCTTTAAGTGACAATATATTTATATTACTTTATAATAGATTTTTTAGTCTATTAATAATTTAAGTGGCGATAGTAAACTTTAAAATGTTAAAATACTATCATTATTTAATTAAGGTTTTATTATAAATAATTTTTATTAATTTTGATATATTTAAAATATTATATTTATTTTATCATGAATTTATACAATATCTGAGTGCGAATATAACAGTGATCAGGGGTGTTTCCACACCACTCCACGTGGAATGGAGGAACATGTACAACATGTCTTGGTGGATTGTGGTTGCTACTTGTCATTGTTGCTATTATTTAGTAGTTAAAGGTGTAAAGTCACCCACTACTTTAAGTACTAGTAGAATTTAAGGTTCTAGATATATATATAGATATTATTCAGAAGTCATATCTTTGGCTAACATATAAATATTTTAACATAGAGTAATGAACTTGAGAAAAACTATTTCTTTAATATACGGTTAAATTTCTTAGCCTCGGTATTTATTACTTCTCGTTCACACTAAGAAAATTTTGGTGGAGTGAATAATTTTGATAATTTATTTGATACCCGGAAGAAAATTTATTAACTATACCAAGTTATTCAAGTTCGTATTTTAATAGCATTATCTGGAGACTTCGTAAAAATACATTTTAACTTTCGCGTTCAGGTAGGCTAAACTTACCCTACCTTTAGATTGAGTCTATTTACTGAATTTGTGAAGTATTATGCTATCTTTTGATATGTACTTGTAATTGCTTATCATTTGATATATATATAACATGTCTTATTTATCTGGATTAGGACCCCGTTCTAGTAAATTTTGGTATTGTGTTTTCAATATAATATAACGTCTAGGATTTTAGGACGTACAATTAAATTGCAAAACCTTGAATTTATCCCTTTTTAATTAAGATTTGTGAATAGTTATTTAGACGTATTTTAGCTTCTGTTCAGGTTCAGTCTATACTTTATTTCTATCATTAATTGTGAATTTTGGTACCATGTTGACATTGTTATGGTATGATATGAATTTTAATATTACAACAGGGTATGGTTACTATGAGTTTCGGTTCGAGTCCGGCATCTGATTATGGTTATGGTTACTATGAGTTCCGATTCGAGTCAAGAATCTGACAATGGTTGTGGTTCCTTTAAGTTTCGACATCTGATTATGATTGTGGTTCCTTTGAGTTCCGGTTCGAGTTTGGCATCTGATTATGAAATCTTGTGTATATAATATATCTGGCCTATCGTTATTTTCTACTATGTTCGGTTTGAATCCGGCACGTGTCCTCTTGTTATTATCCATCACTATCGGTTCGAGTCTAATATCTGGCCTCTCGTAACTACCCATTGGTGCCGGTTCAAGTCTAGTGCATATCTGGATGGCTACCTTGATTTCTTGAGATTGGTTCAGTTACATATCATTTATGTTTATTTTCTTTAATTGCTACTTGTGTGTCCCACCGGTTTATGGGGGTATGGTTGGGTTAATTGTCATCTTCAGTGTGCCTAGCCAACTTATGGGGGTCTAGTTAGGTTATGTTATGTACCTAGCGGGCTTATGAGGGGCAGTTAGGTTATATTTGATTTGTCTGTAATTACTGTGTTATTTTTTTTTTTTACCACTTACATTTATTCTTTTATCTCATTGACTTAGCTTGGCAGTTGTTTACCTTTCTGTCCCTTTTACTATTGATTTAGATTAGACCCTCGCATTGTAGTTATACCTTTTCTATATTGAACTCAATTGGCTGATGATGCATATTGAGTACTCATTGTTTTGGTACTCATACTACACTTCTGCATCTTTTTCCTGATACACATCCGAGTAGTAGAATCTGACTTTGACGTGATTCCTACCTTAGTGTAATACCCCGTACCTTTTTCTAGCTTGAAATCGTCTCAAAAAAAATGTTAGGAGTTTTCTTTGAAAGATGAATCCACTTTTTTACACGTGGTATCTTTAAGATTTTCACTTTTTTCATGTATTCAATAAGCTTTCCATCGATGTAAAATTTGCCTAAATCTGATAACTAGGTAAGAAGTTATGACTATTTCAAGTTTCCGTTGTAAAACAACGTCATATTGGTCAGTGGAACGCCGCGCCACAAGATAAAATGGCAATTGTCCTTTTCCAGTGGCTCAGCGCAATTTTCTCTGTGTCGCGCCAAAGTTCCAGGTCGCAAAAGAAGGGGCAATGCGATGGCTCCGCATCATGCCATCCCTCAATTTCCCAATTATCAAAATCCAATGACACGGCGAGATAGCGTCGTGTCCCGCCAAGGGTCCAATTCGAGAAATTTTCACTAAAATTAAATGACGCGTCCAGGGTTAAAAGGGTCAACTTCCCACCCCTATTTAAGCCCTTTAACACGTGATTCAGCCATTTTTCACCCCAAATATACTAGTTTCTCTCAAGTTTCTCTCAAGAACAAGCTAGGGTTTTCATAGAAGATCCTATTTCTAGAAGGTTTCACCATCAATCTTCACGAAATCACAAACTAAGGTATGCGATGTGTTCATTCATGGATTCCTTCCATCCATGAAGCTCAAGAACCTTGTTTTATCTATAAATCATGGTAGTTATGTTATGGGTTATTTGTAATCATGTTGTTGACATTGATTGATTTCAAAGTTGAAATATTTACGTGTGTATCATGATATTATGTTACCATACAAGATAAAATCCATGAATTTAGTTGCTTATGATGTGTAATTTGATGAATTCACTTATGCCCTAAGTTGTGCATGCAAGGTGGTTGATAAAATGCTCAAAAAAAGTAGAAATCATGGTTTATAGCTCAAGACATAATCTAAAGATGACATGCTTGTCATCCTCCTATGTTTAAATGGTTTTCATGCTATCATTGTGAAATGTGTATGTTGTTGGAATGGCCATGATATTAGAATATGAGATTATGATATGATTATCATCATTCTCGTCCATGTTAGATAGTATGATAACCCTGTACTTTGTGAAATCCACAACTTATTAAATTATGTATTATTGATGTGGGTCTTGTACTTGATAAAGTCATGCTTCATTAGTTTCCTTCTATCGAGTCCTGGGGGTACTTGTACCCGAAACATTAGTTGTGTGCCTAGAGCCATGTCATATTTTCACGATACTCTCATTCAAGCTATGATTAGACTTCAGACAGTCTTATGACTCAGGAAATATCCATGATCTCATGAACTTAGTCAGTTGTCAGATATCAATAGTATTCCATCAGTCAATGGAATTCAGTAACTCAGTCCATGTTTAGTTTAGTAAATCATGTTCAAGTGTCTATTCAGATGGGAGTAGAAATTAGCACCAAGTGAATCCAAGGATGGGAACTCACCTGTTATATGAGAGTGTGATTCTTATAAGCAATCTTTGCGTTCCAAAACTATGTAGCCAACATAGGTTGAGACATCATAGCCTGCTATATGAGGGTTCCCACCGTTCTCACTAGAGTTACCTGTTATATTAGGATCACTCACATGTTGTCCTTACTAGTGGCGTGGTATTGACACCCTTCCAATCAGGGCATAGATTGAACCTTAATTTAGCTATAATGCATCATTTGGGGCATATCGGTTAGATGACTACCTCCCACAGTCTCAGTATCAGTCTCCGTAAAAGAACTCAGATAGTTCTTCAGATTGCAGGACTGTCAGATACAGTCAACTCAGATACGGTATGGAACTCAGCTATCTACTCTAGTTTAGTCTTTTTCACTTGAGACTGCTTGTATATAATGTTTATATTTTGGATTCTGTCTAATACTCTGGGTATATTTTAGTAGTGGCTCTAGTACCGATCTTACCAGGTCTTTGGAGGGATTCCTTTGTGTATTTTTTCCTTTTTTCTTCCCTTGTTTTAATATATGGTATATGTTTACTATCTGCTTTTTACTTGTTATTACTATTTCTATCATTATACGCGATCTTTTCTGGTTTCTGCCAATTAACCTGTTACCTATTATTCTGGGCTATGACTTGGCTTGCCTACTGGAAATAAGGTAGGTGGCATCACTACTTGAGAAATCGGGTCGTGACACCTGAAAAACTGCATATTTTCTAACGGGTTTACTAGTATCCATCGTCAGTGGAAATTAGTTTTTACACAAGCAAGTATTTTAAAGTCTATTATAAATAAGTTTCGATTATTTTTATTTTTGGATTCTATATTCACTCTATTAATATTTTTTATAGACTTTGTTATTAAAATTTCGAAGGATCAGTCGTGTCTTATTTTCATTGATCGTTAATTTCTACTTTATTATTATCCAACACCATCTAATTTGAATTAATTAGTAGCATTAACTTTCAAATCAATCACCATCTAATTTGGATCAATTAGTAGCATCAGCTTTCAACTTTTTTATGAGACTTTTTACTTTTTGAGATTCAGATTTTTTAATATTGACCGTACATTTGAGATTATAAAAGTTATAATAAAAAGTAAACTATTTTAATTTTGACGGTACAATATATCACTTTTTAACAAACTTGTAATAGAATTATAATGAAAAGTTAACTCATTTAACTCTCAAATTCCAACCATCAATAACTAAATCGAGATTAAAAAAAATTATATGAATGATTTTAATTCATTGTAAAACTACCGTAGAAGAATTTATAAAAATAGGCACAACAATTTTTTTTTTTGAATCAGTAAAAAGTTTAAGTAGAAAACGTGTATAAGAAAAATTACCAAGTTTTAAAATTTAGGAATAGAGAGAGAAAAAATCAAGAAATGAAGGAAATGATTATATAAAAATAATGTCCTGATTATTTATTACCTATTAAAATTACTTGGGTAAAACAAGGTTTCCACTGAGGGTGGAAATAAGTTAAACTCTTTTCTAACTTGTCCTAATTTGAAGTCTCTAGTCCCTCTAACAGTAGTGGAATGAATAAATAAGGAAGTTGTGAGTGTTTTAGAAACTTAGGTGAAATTTATTTTATAAGAGTACTAGAGAGAGAAAGACCTCCCTCTCTTCTTCTCCTTCTTTCACCATTAGAACCGACCCCGGCATGGATACAACCTTAACTCCACCCCTACTACCAAATTCTCCAATAATAAATTCCCTAAGAGAAATTCTCATGGCGGAAGCTCCCCCCCCCCCCACACACACACAAGGGAATCACAGTGGGGAAAATCATGACCCCAACTACTTATTCAGGATCTACAGCATCCGCCAAATATAAAACTCCGAAAATTGCTGATAACAAAATCCTACTATCAGAGGAGGACAAACATCGCCTATACGCGCCTAGGATCCACTCTATCGTTATCAAGCCAGCCAAATCAAATTTCAACCAAAAATATCTTAAAAAGAAACTGGAGGATTTGTGGAAACTCTCAGAATCATTGTGTCTTATAGATCCAGGGATGGGTTTTCTTACTATTAAGCTTTCCAAACCGAAAAGTCAATCTTCACTTCTCCATGGGGGTCCTTGGTTCTTAGCTGGCAGTTTCATTTCTGTAAGAAAGTGGAAATCCAACTTTGTACTAAGTGAATTAAAGGTGGACTCAACCTCCATATAGATCAGATTTCCACAATTGCCTACAAAGCTATATGACTCATCTATCCTTCAACGAATCGGCAAGAAAATTGGGTTATTGTTGAAGGTTAACGCATGCACATTGGCAGCACTGCGAGGCAGATACACTAGAATCGATGTCCGAATTCCTCTGGACACCACGGTAACAGCCTCAATCTCCATCAACCACCATACTCATTCTCTTCTCTATGAGGGAGAGGGCTTCCTATGTAAGAACTGCAGATGTCTAGGTCACACAACGACCATCTGCTCATACCCGCTCAGGCCAAAGCAATTTAAAAATGGTTGTGATGCAACAACAATGAAGGCCACCCACCCCATAGCAGAGGATAAAACATCACTGGGACACCACTCACCTGACTGGCAAACAGTATTGTTTTCCAAAAGAAAGAAGATGGTACCAAAAAATCATCAAATAACCACTAAGGGATCACCCATCGTCAAGGTCAAAACCTTTGATGCGGTGATAGGTAAGTTCCTAAACCCTACCTTACCGAAGGCAGCGCCGGGAAAGTCCACCATGCCCTCCACATATGGGCCTTCACCCAATGGGCTAGCCCAAGGGGAATCCTCAAAACTTTTTTATGCTAAAACCCTAACAGAGTGAGAATTGGGCCCAAAAAAGATCAAGGCCATATACCTTCTATTGTAGGGGGGCCAATCCAAAAACTCAACAGCTTAGAGACCCAATTCCCATATTACTTATGGGCCCATAACAAAGTTCCTGATAGGTCCTTAGAGACCCGACCCCCTTTCTTGAAATCCGCCTTCTAAAAATAATTCATCTTTCACACCAATGAAAATTATAATGAAAGAGAACTCCCAATGTGGGCCCCCCCTAAGACTCCTAGACTTAGGCAATGATAAGCCTAAAGTCCCGACAGCGGGAAAATGCTCCACTTCCCACAGTTATGTGATGTGAATATCCAAGGCGTAGACAAAGCATTAAATATTGGTGGTGTTTCCCATGGGAAAACCTCTCAGCTCCCCTCTCTCAACTTTCTTCACTCTATATACCCTGAGGAGAACATGACTGATCTTTCTCAAGAAAGCAATTATGAACTCCCCAAGCTCTAACCGAACCACCATCACAACAACTCCCCTATCCCTAAACCACCAACCAACTTCTTGGTTGAAATTATGCCTATCAAACCAAATGGTACCCCTACACCTGGAATGAGAAGGGAGACAAGTCACCATTCTCATTCAGGATCCTCAATACCTTGCTCAGCTGGCCATGGTGAGCCTAAACCATGGACTACAGACGTTTGGGTCCAATTTCTGGATGGCCACCCTGTTTCAGGTGATCAACTCACCCTACCAGGAGGAGTTGACTACAGAATCATTAGCCAGCATCATGAACCATCTCAGCCTTAGCCTTTCTTTCTTTCCACCACACAACCCACTCCTGATTCTTCTGGGACCAGCTTTTGTGCCTCCCACTGGGGAACACCAAGCCTCTCCCACTCAGACAAAATCTCTATCCTTGATCACAACCTCACCCACCTTACTTTGGAGAGGATGGAAAGGTTGAATGCTCTAGAAACCCTGAGAGCAAGCAACAGGGATATGGAGGAGTTCCTATCCCAACTCAAAGTCCTAAGATCAAAAATTCTCAACTTGGAAGAGCCTCTAAATCTAGAGTTCACACAGCCAGTTCAGGAGATTGTGATCATCCCGATTTCCTTAGGGTTAGCAGGTCTAGGTCTAAGAGCAAATACAATAAAGAATACGAAAGAAAAGACTTTCAAGGTTATGCTAGCCTCCCTCAGCAAGAAAAAAAAAGCCTCCTCATTCACACCAACCCCAACCCCAAGGGGAAGGGCAAGGTGACTTCAACAGAACCACTTTATCCTCTTCAATTAAAGATGAAGAATTGCATTATGTGGAATGATAGGGGGATTAGAATGTTGAATTTAGAAAGCATTATAAAGCTATGGTTAGTATCCACCAACCGTGTATTTTTGCTCTGCTGGAAACCAAGATGACTGACCACCAAGATCTTTGTGAGAAGCTAGGCTTCCAAAACCACATCTAGTTTGAGGCTAATGGTAACTCAGGGGGACTTATCATTATGTGGAGGGATGACTCCATCTCCATCACCTCTGTCTCTATTTCCTCCCAAGCTATTCATGCCAAAGACAAGGTCAGTGTCTCCTTCTTCTTGTTTTTTTAGTATTATTTATGCTAGTACTAATTTTTATTATAGGATTGATCATTGGGAACAATTCTTTTCCCTCTCTGATAACTACATTTCCACTGAGGGTAAGAACTAGTTAGTTGAAGTGGACTTCAATGAAGTCCTTAGAGCCTTTGAAAAGTTTGGAGGTTCCAGGATTAACCTAAATATCTCTAACCTTTTTATGAATTGTATAAATCATTGCAAGCTTATTGACTTAGGCTTCAGGGGTAGTAAATACACCTGATCCAACATGAGGTATAGGAATAGACAGGGTCTGATTCTAGAAAGACTTGATAGATGCCTAGCTAATGATCTTTGGATTCACTTATATCCTGAGGCCTCAATCACCCGCCTCCATAGAACTCGACCTGACCATTACCCGCTCCTTCTTAACTTAGGATCCACTCTTACCAACCAGATTAAACCCTTTAGGGTTGAATCTATGTGGCTTAGCAATCATGAATTCCTCAATTTGATCAAATATTCCTTCTTAAATTGTCCCTGCATCACTATAGCCACCTTAAATTTTAAGAAAAAAATCAGGATTGGAACAGGCTCATTTTTGGGAACATTTTTAATAAGAAAAAACACTTGCTTACAAGGTTGCATGGAATCCAAAAATCACCATACTACCCCACAAGCCCCTTCCTCCATGGGCTTGAACACACTTTGTTGAAAGAATTCAATCATATCTCTAACTTGGAGAATGAATTCTGGAAGCTAAAATCCATAATCTCATGGTTGCTGGAAGGGGATTCAAATACCAAGTTCTTTCATACCTCCACCCTCAATAAGAGGATAAGGAATAGGATCAACTCTTTCGTACATGAAATGGTATATAGCACTACCAGCAAAAGGATATTGTCATTGCTGTCTCTAACTACTATGCTAACCTCTATACCTCTGAATACACATTAGGGTATCTCACTACCTAATCCAACCCCTCCACCTTGGGATCCATCGGCTTCCTCAATCATGACCTTTAAAAAGCCATCACTTTCTTTGAAGAGGTCAAAAAGGTTGTTTTCTCTTTCAAGCCTAACAAAACTCCTGGACCTGATGGCATGCATCCCTTCATGTACCAAAACTTTTGGGATATTATAGGACCCTCATAGTTAAGTTCTGTTAGGAGACCTTTACTTCTTACTCTATGGACCCTAGAGTCAACTCCACCTACCTCTGTCTCATTCCTAAGTGTAGGAATTTTACTTCTCTTAAGAGCTTTAGACCCATAGGCCTTTGTACCCAGTATAAAATCATCACCAAGATCATAGCCACTAGGATGAAACCATTACTTGCAAACATCGTTGGCCCAAACTAAGCTAGCTTTATGGCTAAAATAAGGACCTCTGATAATGCCATCATTGTTCGGGAATATGTTAGCCACTTCTCCAAAATTAAGGGTAAGAAGTCCGACATGCTTCTCAAAATTGATCTTGAGAAAGCTTTTGATAGGCTTGAATTGTCCTTGATTAGACAGGCTCTTTCCTTCGTCAACTTTCCCCAAAACCTCATAAATCTCATCTTATCTTGTATCTTTACTTCCTCCATATCTATCTTTGTTAATGGGGGGAATGCCATCCTCTTTAAACCCTCTAGTGGCATTAGGCAAGGAGATTCTTTGTCACCCTATCTCTTTATCCTTTGTATGGAACTTCTATCCAGGAGGATCAACTCTGAGATTAATACCCTCTATTGGACACCCATATCTATTTCTAGGAAAGGTCCTCTTATCTTTCACCTCTTCTTTGCAGATGACCTCACCCTTTTTGCAAAAGCTGATCCTAAAAATTGCCATACCATTAATAAGATCCTCCATAGTTTTAGTTCGCACTCTGGGCAAAGAATCAACTTTTCAAAATCAAAAGTTATCTTCTCCAAAAATTATAAGCTAGAAGACCAGGAAAATATCTCTTCTCTCCTAGGCATCCATCATTCTAACCACTTTGGCAAATACCTGGGATTCCCCATCTTCCACAAAAAACTTGAGAGGGGGGGACTTCCAATTCATTATTGATAATTTGAACAATAAATTAGCTGGGTGGAAAACTAATTCCTTAATATGGCTGGTAGGGTAACTTTAGCTAAGTCTTCCTTACCTAGTATTTCCAACCATGTTATGAAATATATCCACCTTCTTAGCAACCTGCATAAGCTGATTGACAGAACCCAAAGGAATTTCGGTTGTGGTACCGCTAATGCAAAAAAGAAAATACACCTTCTTAGGTGGGACACCATCACTCTTTCTAAAAGGGATGGTGGGCTTGGCATGCAAATGGTTGTCATCAAGAATGAAGCCCTCATTTGCAGCCTGGGTTGGAGAATATACTCTAACCCCCACATCCCTGTAGGTCAACACTCTTATTTCCAAATATGGGTTAGGAAGAAAGGGTATCAACAAAGGCTCTAGGACCTGGAACAACATCAACAACTGTTGGAACCTCTGTAAAGATTCTTTATTTTGGGCCATTAAGGATGGAACAAAAGTTAAAGCTTGGGAAGATAGATGGATCCCTGGAATACCCCCATCCCCCCCGCCCCCTTCTTTTATTGTCTAGGGGCCCAGTACCAACTCTTCTAATCCTATCATGGTCAAGAATATTTGGAAGGGTAGAAGATGGGACTTCACTCCCCTATCTTTTGATATCCCCCACCCCCCCAATATTATCTACAATATCTAGAATACTTTTCTTAGAGCACCCACCTCAGTCAGGATACTCCTCTTTGGAGACTTAGAGGTGATAGCACCTTTTCCTATAAAAGTTTCTTCCAATACATTACCAGCCTAAAGGGGGATCCCCAGAGAGCCCACATCTCTTCCAGCTGGATTTGGCATCTTAGAGTCCCCAAAAAGATCAAGACCTTTGTGTGGCTCATGCACCACAACAACCTTCCCACTAGATCCACCCTCTCCAAAAGGGGGCTTGAATATTACCACTCTTTTTCACTACTGCAATTATGCCCAGGAAGACCAGCATCACATCTTCTTTGAATGCAACTTAGCCAAGACCTTTTGGAAAAAACTAATTCAAAAATACAAAGGGAGTATTCAGCTCCATCTTTCCATGTTGGACACCAACAATTGGTCCAAAACATGGAAAATCATGAGCAGAGATTACTTTGACAACAACACTCCTTGGAGTACCCTCCTACCCTTCTACTTATGGCACCTTTGAAAAATAAAAAATTCCAACAACTTCCAAAATGCTAACTCTCATCCTTGCTTCAACATCCTCAGGCTGAAGCTGTGGAATACCATCACTTAGGCAAAGCCAATGAGGATCCTCCCAAAACCAATATCACCATCAAATGGTTACCCGCCCCCACCTTCAACCTTTTAAGGTAAATACTGATAGGTATTTCCTTGGCAACCCAGGAAAGAGTGGGATTAGGAAGGGGGTCATCCGGTACTGCAGATGATATTGGGTTTTATATTTTAGCAAAAGCTTTACCCATTCCACTAATAATCTTATGGAGCTCTTGGCCTTGAAGAAGGGCCTCAAACTTGCCTTTAAACAAATTCTCAAACCTTTAGAAGTCTGCACTGATTCACAGGAAATTATAAATATGCTACACTATGGCAACTTACTTTATGATTCAGTTGTCTATGAATGCAGGTCTCTACTAAGGAGCTTGGGAAATCCTCCAGTCTACCATACCTACTGGGAATAGAATAGGGTAGCGAACTTGATGGCAAAGCAAGGCTTCGAGCAAAATTTTTTTGACAGTCTACATATTTTTGTAACTCCACCTGTTAGTGTAGGAGTAGTCTTTTTGGAAAAACTTTAAGGGAAAATCATTCTCTCGCACTGTATCCAATAATGGGAATGCTTATCCCAACTGTTATGTTTTTGTGCCTGATTAGACCTTTCTATATAAAAAACTACCTCCTTTTATTTAATGCATTTCTATTTTACCAAAAAAAAGGAAGTTGTGAGCTTCCTGGTTCATGCTGGTCTTTGTACTTTGTTGCGTACATTGAATTCCACATAAAGTGACAGCAAATGGTGTTTGATTGAAAAACTTTACTCCAATTGTATGGTGTGAAATATTTTTATGATTGACAAATCGCCTAATATAGGCCCATTTTCCAAGCAATTAAAGACCCGTCATTCTCTTTTGTGCGTGTGTCATGCTCTTCCTCTTTTACGGGTCGTTTGGTAGAGTGTATTGGAAAGTTAATGCAAACATTAATTTAATGTGTATTAGTAGTATTTTGTTTGTTGTATCTTTTAATCCTATGTATAATTAATGTTTCCATCAGTTATACACTCTATTGTGTATTGAGGTGTGTATTACTAATAACTCAAAATTCATGCCATTAGTAATGCAATGGATCTAATTAACGTGCTTAAAGACACTTTTATCCCTCAAAAAAAATTTCGCGTCCTCTCTAATATATATATTGAGGGTATTATGTAAAAAAAACTAGAAATTATGTTATTCATGTTATTTTCAATACATCGAACCAAACATTGCACAAGAAAAATACAAGTATAACAAATGCAAGCATAGTTAACACAAGCATTGTTAATACAAGCATTACTAATATACCATATTTTGCATTATTCTTATACACGCTATCAAACGATCCCTTATAGTTTTTCTTTTCCTCAAGTTTGGATTAGCCATGGAAATAGCCTCTTCCGAAAATAAAAGGTAAGGTTTCATATAATAGATTATTATGATCAGGTATTTTCGTAAAACTGCGCACCGCGAGAGCTTTAGTAGATTGGGCTGCCCTTTGCCTGTTTGGATTGACTTGTTTCAAATATTTTTATGTCAAAATAGCTTTTAAATATTTTTATAGTATTTGAATAAGATTTAAAAGGAAGTGTTTTTAAGAATTTATTTTTAAGTCAAAATAAGAAAATAAGTCTGAGTTAGAAAAGACATAAATTAAGAATTTTCTAACTTATGACTTATGAGGTGTTTGTATGTCCTTAGTTATAAGCCCTCTTATTATCTGCAATTTCATTATGGAACTCTTTTATTATCCAACATAATGTGTCCATTCAAACTAACTGGAAATACTTCAAATAAAGTCAAACTTATTACTCCCTCTGTTTCAAAAAGAATGACTTACTTTGACTTGGCACTAAGTTTAAGAAAAGAAAAAACATCTTTTTCCTTCGAAATTGTCCGCTCAACTCACTTTAGCACTTAAATTAAACTTTTGTTTATTTACCCCCCCTTAACATCTTTAAAGTGACTATATACACCCTTAATTCTGACGTGAAATTTAAAAAAAAAGAAAAAGAAAAAAAAGGCACGCTTTTATTTAAAAATTGATATGGTTCTACTTTTTATTTTAATATATATTAAATAAAAAAAAAGACACCCTTCTTCTTCAATGTCCCTCCCCCCCACGCCAACCTACACCCCCACACTCTTTTCTTCTCCAATTGATCAAGAACAACAATACCTATTTTCTTTAAACTATCAATTCCTCCATCAATAACCTCATCCATGCTCTTCAACCATTAATTTCTCCATTAACAACCTCACCCATTTTCTTCAACCATTAATTTTCGATCCTCATTTTCTTCCATGGTGTACTCTCTCTGCCAATTTGCAAGTACAACAAACTTTTTTGGTTCCACCACTCCAGTCTCATGGTTGACACATGTCATGTTAATTCGAGAATGGAATCAAACACTTGGAGGCTTCTCTGGCTAATCTTTGTCGCAGAATAGCTTCAACTGATAAATACGCCCTTCATGAACATAATTGTGTGGACCAATAATGGTGTCAATCTAGGAACGCATGTAGATATCATCTTCATCATCCATCCCATAGCTCACCGTACCATCTCCAATACCCTTTTCACCACGTTCGAGTTCCTTAAGTAATCTGAAATTCTGAGGGACCACAAAATTGGATCCTCCTCCTGAACCAAGAGTCATAGCTGATTGATTATTTAAAAAAAAAGGTTTTCTTGGGATTTGTGCAGAGATCGATTATTTCTAAATGAGTTTGTCGAATTTGTGGTTGATGTTCAAATTGATTATTAGGGTTTTCTAATGATGATGTGAAGTTGTACTTGAATTTTGAGTTTGATTGGTATGAATTTTACTAGTTTAATTTTGTATCTATCATTGTTGAAGCTTGAAAATAAAGAAAAAATAATTTCGTTGAATTCATGAATGATGTCTAAATTGATTATTGGAGTTTTCTGATGATGTTGTAAAGTTGTGCCTGAAATTTGAGTTTCTTGAATTGGTGGTTTGATGAAGGAATAATTGGTGTATCTTAAATTGATTGTTTCTTGAATTGCTAATATGCTTTAAGTTTGAAGAAGATAGAAAATAGAGGTCAGGAGAGAGGTGGGGTGGTTTAAAGAAGATAGAAAAGAGGAGGGGGTTGTGTTGTAGGGTAGGGACGGGTGGACGGGCCAGGTGGGGGTGTAAAGAAGAAAGAAAATGGGGGTGGGAGCGTCTTTTTTATTTAATATATATATATATATATATATATATATATATATATATATATATATATATATAGTAAATATATATTTTTTATTTAAAAAAAATATAAAAATAAAGTGTGGTGGATTAATATTTTTTTTAGAAAAATTAAACTTCTTACGTGGAAATGACGTGGCTTCGACGTGGCGTTGATGTGTAGGCGAATGTAACACACTCTCTGTTGTGAGAGTGGTATTCGGTCTTGAAGGGTGAAAAGAATTCACTTTAAAGATATTAAGGGATAAATAAACGAAAGTTAAGTTTAATTGCTGAAGTAAGTTTGGAGGATAAGTTCAGGGGGAAAAGATGTCTTTTCTCGAAAAAGAAAATTTTAAATCTTGTGGCCTTAAATTAAAGTTGTGTCAAATGTACCAAAATGCTCTTTAATCTTGTGGTCATAAATATATCACGTGGAAAGTTAAAATTAAAATATTATCCGAAAAGAAAAGGGATCATGATCATTCTTTTTTATACAGGGAGTATCAAAATTAACTTTAGGTGAACAAAATGCTCTTGATTCTTCTTTTTCCCATCTTGTGTAGCTAATTCTTGTCAAGATTGACGGCACGGAAGCAGTTGTAAATTCGACGTAATTCCTTTGCAACTTCGATCATGTATGGTGTCTCTTCTCACTTTGACTTTGTGCATTTCTTAACCAGATCCCAGCAATCTTCCAATTATTGTTGAATCGAAATTCCATGCTCCTCTAAAAGGGTAGGATCTGCTATATCCATTACATTATTCTTTTCAATAAAATAACGGACGGCGTTGAGTCCCTTTGTTTCAGAATATATTGCCTCTTCTGAAATTGCAGAATTCACTCTACCCATAGCATTACCCTCTTCGGTATTGGGTTCAACGCCTTCTTTAAAATCAATTGTCTCTACCGGAATCACATGATCGTCTCTATCCACAGCATTACCCTCTTCAATATTGGAATACATACTATTGGACACTTTCTTTCCAGTTAAAAGCTGAAAGAGAACAACCCCGAAGCTGTAGACATCAAATTTTTGAGTAACAATACCCAAGGCAGCATATTCTGGATCTGCATACCAAAATGTTCCCCATATAGGTTGATCTTGCAACTCCAACTCTCCGGGAGGCAATGATATGGACAGAGAGAAGTCCACTATTTTTGCAACGCTGCTATTCTGATCTATTATCACTTTGTGAGGCTGTATATCTCTGTGGATGATGGGTGTAGTAAATTCGGTGTGGAGAAAAACCACTGCAGAAGCGACCTCATTAGCAATCCGTAATCTACTTCCCCAAGATAATAATGATTTCTATTTTGATCATCATGATTACCCTCTCCAAAAAGTAGATCGCTAAGAGCTACACCTTTAACATATTCATACACCATAACAGGCTCTTCAAATTCTAGACAGCAACCGACAAGTCTCAGTACATTTTTAAGATGGCTCGTCTGAGCAGTAACTGCTATATCTCGGTGCACGCTATAAAACTGACTACAGAACCTAACAAAAATGAGGCGGTTGTCTAGGGACCCTGTAACCATATAGCCTTCATCGAGCTCTATTTTCTTTTCAGAGTGCTTAATTGCCCTTTGTATCTCTGTGGCAGTGAAGTGACAGATGGGAATTCGGCAATTTCCGTCACATAATGCAAGAATCTCCTCAAGCACTGCACTTCCATTCTTTAAATAGCAATCCTGCTCTTTCTTCCGCCTTTTTACAGAGGCAGGGTGAAAAAGATTTTTCATTGTGAGTGGTGTTGTCATCATATGATGCATGTTGTTCTTGCACAAGACCAATTGCAATGGTATAACGAATAACTCTTCATCTCTCGCGCGGGTCCACCAGTCTTTAACTCTTAAATCCTATCATCACTAGTACAGTGAATGTATTAGTTGGAAGCTTCCTGATGGTCCTGGTACTAGAGGGTGTGCATTGAATTCCACGTTAGTTTTGTATTGACTGGACTCTCTCACAAAGTTATTTGGGAATGTCTCTCTCTTGTATTTCCGTGCACTTGTCCCCACTTCTTTTATAGACACTCTGTAGCTTCACAAGCCTTGGCTCTAATCCATGAATTTTTAAACCTTTTGGATAAGTTATTCCTCTATTTACCAGGGATAAAATAAGACAGCATATGCTGTATAAGTAATTCATGTATTAAGTTAAAAAAAGTAGTCAAACAATGTATTGAATGAAACTAAATTTTAATTCAAGGATTATTCTTCCCAATACCTTGAGCTAATTTAGAAGTATCTTTTCTCTCCTACACTTGATGATGATATTTTGGCATATTAATATCAATTTTAATGCTTTGATTGGTTCATGCGTTTGTAACATTTCTATAATAATTAGTAGTCATTATATGCATGGGACGTGGTTTAGAATATAACTCCATTTTGGAGTAAGTGACTTGACAAAATGCCATTACTCCATTCATTTTTAAGTAGAGTTACTCTTTCTTTACTAATGGCAATTCATGCCATCATCTCAACTTTAATGCATTAATATGGCAGCACTCCCACGTTTTGCATGACTGCCCATTACAACCTAAACTTCCATTCATTTGTGTCGTTAAATACCATAGTTAGTGATGGAAGAATATGAACATAAGTTTCATGTAACTCTTATAACATCTATCATTATTCTACCTATTTATTTTTGTAACCTTTGTAGTTGTTCATTCATCTACCACATTTATCTTCCTATTCATTGCATGAAAGATTTCTTCACCTATAAATAGAGGTGGTCTTGCATTATTTTGGTACATACATACAAAAGATAATATAGAGAGTTCACAAAAGTTAGTAAAAAATGAGAGTTTATTAGTTGAAGGGAGGTGTTTTATTTTGTGAAGTTTTGAACTCAACTCTTGTCCAGAGTTGTTGAGTTATTCTTTGTGAGAAAGATTGTTGTATTCTGGAAGGGACAAGTCAAGAAAATTACTGTTGAACCGGTGAAACATTTGCTGCAGTGAGCTTGAATCTCCTTAAAGAGAGCGAGATATCTGCGCCTCAGCCGAAGAAGAAGAAAATAGTCTTTGTTATTTTCTTTACTTGTAATTTTCAGTTGTATTTTTATTGTAATTTCACCAACAATTTTAAGGAGATTCAATGGCAACAACTGAAAAACCCGCGGATGTCAAGATGGGAGATCTTAACAAGCCATTCCAGTTCAATGGTACTCACTTCAAGAGGTGGAAGGATAAAGTATTTTTCTACTTGAGTCTTCTTAATGTCTCTTATGTATTAACTGAGAAGAATCCAAACAAAGTAGATAACTCTTCCATGAGTGATGAATAACTCATTTCTCTTCAAGAGAAAGTAGAAAAATATGATGGTGATTCCTACAAGTGTCGGTATTTTTTACTTAATTGTCTATCTGATAATTTTTATGATTATTATGATAGAACTTACTCTAGTGCAAAGAAAATTTGGAAAGTATTGCAGAGTAAGTACGACATTGAGGAGGCGGGAGTAAAAAATATGCGGCTAGCAGATTTTTTGGTTTCCAAATGGTGGACAACAAATTAGTGGTAGACCAAACTCAGGATTTCATAATGATTGTAGGAGAGCTGAGGTTCGAGGGAGTCAAAATTGGAGAAAACCTTATTGTTTGTGGTATAATTGATAAACTTCCACCTTCGTGGAAGAAATTTCAAAAAACTATGCGCCACAAGCAAAATGAAACTTCACTTGAAACTTTGATAATAAAAATCCGCATGGAAGAAGAGGCAGGGGCCAAGATGCAGTTTTGCAAACAGAAGAGAACAACATCACACCGAAGGTAAATTTAACTTCTTCGAATAATGCTACCCTTGAAACTAACAAAAATACTACTTTGAAGCCAAAGAACAAAAAATTCAAGAAAAATGATGATAGACATCCCAAGGACAATAATGGTAAAAATAACCAAATAAAAAATCAAAATGTACAAGAAAAAAGACCATGCTTTATCTGTAGAAAGAGAGGACATATTTCTCGGTTTTGCAGATTTAAAAAACGTGGGCCTAAACCTCAGGAAAATATTACCGAAGAACCATTCGTGGCAGTGATAATAGACATTAACATGGTGGAGAATGTTCTGACTCTGGTGCAAACTGTCATGTCTGTTATGACAAACACTGGTTTAAAAATATATAAATTTTGAAGAGCCCAAAACCATCATGCTTGGAGATTCACACACAACTCAAGTACTTAGAATGGGAGATGTCGAGTTGAGGTTTACTTCTGGAAGGGTATTAATCTTGAAAGATGTACTTTATACTCCTTCTATGAGAAAGAATTTGATGTCTAGTTTTCTTCTTAATAAAGCAGGCTTCAAACAAATTATTAAATTTTATTAATATGTAATTGTGAAAAATAATATTTTTGTGAAAAAGGTGTATGCATGTGATGGTATGTTCAAGTAGAATGTTGAAATGAATAAAACATCTACTTCTTTTTACATGCTTTCTTCTACTAATTTTTGGCATGCTCGTTTGTGCCATATAAATAATTGTTATGAGGAAATCATGAGTAGTTTAGGATTAATTTCAGTGATCAAAGAGAATTTTAAAAAATATGAGGCTTTAGTAAAGCCAAAATCAAAAAAAGGCCTCACTTTCAAGTTGAAAGAAAACCTGAATTATTAAAATTAGTTCATACTGATATTTGTGAAGTTGGTGGAATTTTAACTTATGAAGGAAATAGATATTTTATCACTTTTATTGATGATTTTTCTAAGTTTACATATGTTTACTTAATGAAAAATAAAAGTGATACATTTGAGAATTTTAAATTTTTTCTCCATGAAGTTGAAAATCAGTTTAATAGAAAAATAAAAAGAATAAGAAGTGATAGAAGCCTGAATATGAGTCACATAAATTCAATTCTTTTGTTAGATCATTGGGTATAATTCATGAAACTACTCCTCCTTATTGTCCTGCACTAATGGTGTAGCAGAAAAAAAAGAATAGAAGTTTGGTTGAGTTAACTAATGGCATGTTAATTGAGTCTTGTGCACCTTTAAGCTTTTGGAGTGAAGCTCTTTTGGCTGTTTGTTATGTGTTGAATTATGTGCCTCATAAAAAGACCAAATTAATGTCTTTTGAGTTATGGAAAGGTCATAAGTCAAATTTGGAATATCTAAGAGTTTGGAGTTGCTTAACCTAGGACCCTAAAATCTCTAAGTTGGGTAAAAAGGTTACTACTTGTGCTTTTCTTGGTTATGTTTCAAACAGTACAGCCTGTAGATTTTTTAATCTTTAAGATAGTGTAATAATAGAATCAGGTGATGCTGTTTTTCATGAAAATAAATTTCGTTTTGATTCTAAAAATAGTGGGGGTCATAGGAGTGAAAAAAATATTTTGTCACTACCTAGTTCTTTTACTCTGAAAAATAAATAAAATAATAATTTTGAGTTAAGAAGAAGTAAACGAGATAGAGTAGAAAAGATTTTGGTCCCGATTATTATATTTTTAACGTTGGAGATGACCCTATCACTTTGAAAGAAGCTTTGTCTTCACATGATGCTATTTTCTGAAAAGAGGCTGTAAATGATGAAATAGAATCACTAATTCTAATAAAACTTGGAAGTTAGTTGATTTACCGTCGGGTTGTAAAAAAATTAGATGTAAATGGGTCTTACGTAAAAAGTTAAAACCGGATGGATCTGTTGATAAATACAAAGCTAGGCTAGTGGCTAAAGGTTTTAAACAACTAGAAGGCCTAGAATATTTTGATACTTTTTCACCGGTAACTATAATTACATCCATTAGACTCTTAGTTGCTATTGTAGCAATTTTTTATTTACAAATTCATCAAATAAATGTAAAAACTATTTTTTTAAATAGAGACATAAATGAGGAGATTTACATGGAACAACCCGAGTATTTTGTTGAGGCTGGCCAAGAAAGCAAAGTGTGTAAACTTAATAAATCCCTATATGGCTTAAATAAACACCAAAGCAATGGCATTAAAAGTTTGATTCCTCCATGATTGATAATGAGTTTAAAACAAATGAGTGTGATAAGTGCATATATCATAAGTCTTGGAATAATTCGCATGTTATTATTTGTCTATATGTTGATGATTTATTGATCTTTAACTAGAACATAAATATTGTTGATGAAACTAAAAATATTCTTAGAAGCCATTTTGATATAAAAGATCTTGGTGAGGCAAATTTTATTCTAGGAATAAAAATTACTAGATGGAGTTTTTCTTGACCAGTCACATTATGTTGAGAAAATATTAAAAAAATATAATTTCCTTGATTGCAAGTATGTTGTTACTCCTTTTGATTCTAGTGTTCACTTATTTCCTGTTGAAAGTGAAAATGATGTTATAAATCAAAAGGAAAATGCTAGCATAATTGAAAGTTTGAGATATGTGACTGATTGCACTATGCCTGATATGGCATATGCATTAAGAGTACTTAGCAGATTTTTTAGCAAGCCAGGTAATGAACATTGGCATGCTGTAACGAGAGTAATGAGATATTTAATTGAAATGAAAAATTGTGATTTGTTCTATAAAAAATATCCTGTTGTACTTGAAGGCTTTTGTGATGTGAATTGGAACACTTTGTCAGGTGATTCCTTGTCCATTACTGGTTATGTTTTTACTTTGGGTGGTGGTGCAATTTGTTGGAAGTCTAAAAAATAAAATTATTATTTCTAACTCTACCATGAAGGTTGAACTAATTGCTTTAGCTTCAGCTAGTGGGGAAGCGAATTGGTTGAGAGGTTTCTTATTTCAAATACCTTATTTTGAAAAACCAATTTCTCCTATTTTAATTCATTGTGATAGCATCGCTGTAATTGGTAGAGTTCAACACCGTTATTACAATGGTAAATCCAGACCTATACGGAGAAAACATAGTAATGCGAGATCATATTTGACAGATGGTACCATTAATATTGATCATGTCAAATCTTGTAGATCCGTTGACTAAGGCCTTAGCAAGAGAAAAAGTTTGGAGCATATCGAGAGAATGAAATTGAAGCCTATTGAATCTTGAGTCATATGTGAGGAAACCCAACCTAGGGACTAGAGATCCTATAACCAGGTTCAATGGGAAAAACGAATCACATGATGACTTATTGTAAAAAATACACTATTTTTTTATTTCTCCCTATGGTGTAAGTGCATTTTCCTGTAATAATTGTGAGGTTGAGTCTATAAAACTCTTAATGAAAATCTATAGCTCTTATGAGTGGGGTGCTAAATTACAAGAGCACTCTCGACGGATTTTACCTATGTGAGTGTGGAGGTAGGCCGCTTCCTATGAGAATTGGGCTCATTCTCAAAAGACACTCAATAAAACCGGGATAGCACAAGGCCGTAACGTGTTGGCTATAAAGCACATGTCAACACCTTGACTATTATGTGTAAGCAGTAACTTTTTATTTCCCCTAAGCAGTCATAATTCAAGTCTGAGACCACTACGACTCTGGAGTAAAAAATACTATTTTACTAAGTGAAGGTTCAATGCAGAGCACACCTTCATTATGTGTGGTAGTCTTCATTCAACTAGTGGACTCTCTTATTAATATTAAAATGAGTGGGGGATTGATGATACTTTAGCATTTTAATATCAATTTTAATGCTTTGATTGGTTCATCCGTTTGTAACATTTCTATAATAATTAATAGTCATTATATGCATGGGACATGGTTTAGAATACAACTCCATTTTGGAGTAAGTGACTTGACAAAATGCCATTACTCCATTAATTTTTAAGTAAAGTTACTCTTTCTTTACTATTGGCAATTCATGCCATCATCTCAACTTTGATGCATTAATATGGCAGCACTCTCACGTTTTGCATGATTGCTCATTACAACCTAAACTCCCATTCATTTGTGTCTTTAAACATCATAGATAGTGATGGAAGAATATGGACATAAGTTTCATGTAACTCTTATAACATTCATCATTATTCTATCAATTTATTTTTATAACCTTTGTAAATCTTGTAACTTCTATGTCATTCATCTACTACATTTATCTTCCTATTCATTGCATGAAAGATTTCTTCACCTATAGATAGAGGTGGTCTTGCATGATTTTGGTACATACATATAAAAGATAATAGAGAGAGTTCACAAAAGTTAGTAATAAGGGAGAGTTTAATAGTTAAAGGGAGGTGTTCTATTTTGTGGAGCTTTGAACTCAACTCTTGTCCAGAGTTGTTTAGTTATTCTTTGTAAGAAAGGTTGTTGTATCCTGCAGGGGACAAGTCAAGAAGATTACTGTTGGACCGGTGAAACATTTGCTATAGTGGGCTTGAATTTCCTTAAAGAGAGGGAGATATCCTCGCCTCAGCCGAAGAAGAAGAAGATACCTTTTTGACATTGTAATGTACTATTTTAAGTTGTTAGCTAATTTATAATACTCTCCCTGTTTAAATTTTTGTGGAATTGATAGCCAATTATATTTTTAAAATAATTTAAGTTTTTAATTATTGTGATTTATAATACTTTTTATTCTATTTTAATTTAAGCAACACTGATATAATTTTTATTTCAACCAAATACCACGATTAAATTAGCAAAGTAGGAATGTTTTAAATGACTCATAATAACTAATTGGTATTGATGCTATAAAAATACTTATGAAAAAAATTTAAGTAGACCTCATATAAGATGTCAAATTAATTCAAAACATCATGAGGTAATATATTATTTTACATCTATTTTATCTTTTTTATTAAATACTATTAATTTTTTAATATTTAGATGACTTATAATAATAAATTAGGGGTGATATATTAAAATTACAATTGAAGCAGCTAAAGCAAACATGTCATAAATGTCTATTTTACTCTTTTTTTAATATTATTAAATTTTTAATATTCAAATGTCATATAATAATGAATTAGGAATGATATAGTAAAATCACGGAACAAGCAGGTAGCTGACAAGCAGGGATGCCGACGGAGTGGAGTCTGCTTCCACTTCTAATATAGGAGAATATTTTGGTTTATGTTAATGGAGTTGACTCAGTTGTCTACCGAGGGCCCATTTGGCTATGCGAGATTATATATGATTTAAAATTATGATATGAAGCTGAAGTTTTATTAATATATGATACGTACCTATGCGATGTATAAATAATATTAAAATATTATTTCTAATCATTTCATATTAGAATATCTTATTCAAATATATTAAATTATATTACCTTTAAAAAAAAGTTCAAACTATCATATTATTTCTCAATGAAATGTGGAAAAAAAAAAAAACTACACCGCTACCACTACCCCAAACCTCCACGTTCATATCCATCCCCCACCCCACCCCGTCCTCAATTTTTTCGACAAACTAAAAAAACTTCTACCTCCCCCCTACCCCATCCTCCCCCCACCCAATCAATTTCCCTACCTATAATCAAATCTATATAAAAGAAAAATGTAATGATCATTAGTTGTAAATCAAAATTATAATTTATTTTTTCTTTATAATATTATTCATAATTTAAATCTACAACCCCCCCCCCCCCAAAAAAAAAAAAAAAATCCTAGTGTATATTTTTAAATTATTTTTTTATATTACACGCGTTAACCATTGAATTTTCTTATTTCTTATCTCAAAATATAAAAATTATAATATCTAAATTTTATTATGCATAACAAAATAAATGAAATGGAGATTAGAAGAAGACTCCAAAATAACTTATTTTTTAAGAATTTGCCTCCATTTAAAATTAGTTACATTTTCATATCTATCAAAATACAAATTTATCTCATATGTAATTTTAATTTTGTTACTCAAATTCAAAAAAAGTATTAACTTTTTCTAAGAATTAAAAGGAATTTCATGATGTATGGAACATTTCTTGAATATTAATGTTAAATAAAAAAATAAAATCATAAATTCATGAAAATATAAGTGTTTACTCGTTGTATATAAAAAAAATATTTTCAGACATTTAATTTATTTCTTAACTTATATTTCATTGCCCGTGATTTTTTTGTTGTTTAGATTTATCGATTATATTTTATTTTAAATTATATTTTCATATTAGAATAAAATATAAATAGAGAAACTGGCTATTTATTTAAATTATGATTTTTATTATTGAAAAAATATAAATAAAGATATTGGTTAAGTATTTATTTACTTATTTTTTATAATTAATAATTTTTGTACACCATCAAATTAAAATTGATAATTTTCTCATGTGTAACAGGAACGATAAAATGAAATATAGATTAGAAAAAAACTCCAATATAGTCTAATCTATTAAATGATTATTTTTTAAAATTCATGTTAAAATACTTTCACCTCTATCAAATACAGTTGTCTCATATTATATTGTTTTATTCAATTTTAAAAAAATTATTGACTTTGTCTCAAGAGTTATAAGGAATTCAATAAGGTAAAAAAGTTTCTTGAATATAAATCTAAAAGACAAAAGCAAAATGAAAAAATTCATACTATATATATAAGAAAGATAACTATGTAATCTACGTACATCGTGTTTAATTATATTCTAAGATCTTAAAAAGTTACCATTTTAGGGATGATTTATTTTGTGTTTTTTACTTTCTTTCTATATATTATGAAACTAAGTAACCCCAAAATCACTAAAATATTATAAATAAATGTAAGTTTGCAAGTAAAATTAAAACAGAATAAATAAATTAAAATATCTAAATGTCTATAAATTTATTTTGTAATCCTCCTAATAAAGTAAATATGTGAATGTGGTATTTTTTAAATATAGAAATCAGATAATCATAAATTGCATATGATTGAATTAAATATCAAAAAAATCATGAAATAAAACAACATTAAAATGAAGAACAATAATATCAAACACATAACTTGAAAAACTTAAGCTTTGATTTGCCAACTATACCAACAAAACTCCTACTTTTATAACTATCTATTATTTTCTTCTCTTCAGTCTTCTGCAAGTCAACAATAGCAACAAAATTATTATCAAAAATTACAATAACCTATCAAAAATACTTCTTCACAAATTAAACAATAGAAATGATATTAATTTGAAATCGATTTACCTATGAATTCTTACTTATCGAAGTCTTTCTCTCAATTATTATCGATTTATTTTTCATCTTATCATTTTGGAAGGTGTTTGATTTGAAGTAACAATAAATTTTATGTTGGTGAGAGTAATAGTTATATAAGATATAAATGGGTTAAAGAGTAATAAATGAACTATAAATTTTATTTGAGAAATACATCATATCACCCTTGAACTTGTCGCTAAAACTTACTTTAGACCTTAAAATATACGGGTAATTATATACCCTCTTAATAACTTTCAAGTGAATTGTTTATTACCTTAACTCCTGACGTGATAAATTTTTAAAAAGTCAGTGCGTAAATAGCCAAAAAAACGTTAAAAAAGGGGTGGGGCCCACCTCTTAAATTTTACAAACCCATCATCATCATCATCTTCTTCCTTACACCTTTTCTTCAACCTTCTAGAACATTCCTCTAACGAAAAATGGGTTACCAAATTCGACATGGAAGAACCCAAATCATAACCCGAATTCCATATTTCTCTCTTTTTAGGGCACCAAATCTCACATCCTTTTCGCTCATTCCTCATCAATCAATCACAATTATCCAAAACTAATCCACACCCAATTCAGCAATCATCTAAACAGTGGACACTGTCAATCTTTCAACTCAAAAAACACAGAACTGAATTGAATTTTTGACCATTAAAAATGTTGAGGGAGTTAGAATTAAAGGTTGAAATAATATTTTAATGGAGTAAAAACCTTAAATTGATATCTTTATGGTTGTTCTCTGGTAGTGTTAATGGGAAAAATGAAAAAAAATAAAGGAGGAGGCATTTTCGTGGCAGGAGTGAGGGGTGGAAGGGGAAAAAGAGAGGGGCGAGGGGCGGGAGGGGAGAGAGGGATATGGTAAGGAGAGAAAAAAATAGGTGCAGTGGTGGGGGGTGGAAGAGGAGGAGGGGCAGGGGCAGGGGATTTGAATAACGGGGGGGGGGGGGGGGGGGGGGGGGGGGCAGGGTCTGAAGAAGAAGAAGGAATCGGGGGTGGGGGCATTTTTAAAAATAATATATAAATACGATATATATATATATATATATATATATATATATATCTTTTTAAAAAATATATATATAAAAAAATAGTATGTGTGTGAGATTATTTTTTTAAAAAAAAATTATAATTTCCTACGTCGCAATGACATGGCACTGTGTGGTAATGATTTGGCAATGACATGGCGAGTGTGTAGTGCACTCTCCTTTGTGAGAGTGGGATTGTGATTTTGAGGTTATATTTAATTCATTTGAAAGTTGTTAAGGGGGTAAATAATTATAAGTTAAGTTAAAGTGTTAAAGTAAGTTTTGGCTACAAGTTCAGGGAAAAAATGATACATTCTGTCATTTTATTTACATATAAAATAAATGATTGCGAGATATAAATGGTGGGTATTTTTTATAAAATATAAATTTGTGGATCAACTTTTGTATTTCAAAGATTTTCAAAACATGATATGAAATTTTAAATCACACTTTTTGGAGAATTTAAAAAATTTTATCATGATATAAAATCATCAGATGAAAGCACATGCCCAAACATTGATTTCATCTCATGATTTTAAATTACACACTTTATATCCCACATCCAAACGCCAACTTACTCTAGTAACTAATTGTAGTTAGGTATGACAATTTTAACTCGACTTAAGTGGTTGAGTAATACTTTAATTAGTTAACTCAATTAGTTAGTAATAACTAAAATAGCTAGCTCTTTCGACAGTAAAATAATGAAGTTCTTTTGATGCTCTCATTATCTAAAACCATTTATTAAATCAACAATTTATGAACTTTAAAACTCATCAATGGAGTTATATGAAAGATGCAATTGGAGAATCCATACAGAAGAAGAATGCTCTAAAATTTGAGATGGAGAGACTAAAAACACTCAATTGTATTTTGTATGTATGATCAGTACATATAAAGATGGATATATCAAAGCAAAAAGATATCTAATCTAGCTAGCTGACTAATGTTGCATAGTTGTGCATGAGCTGGCACCTAACTAACTAACAACTAATTAACTGAATTTTCTAATAGATGACTGACGATATAATAACTAATCTAGCTAATTTCAACATCGCCCTCAAGTTGGAGGTGTGGAAAACACAGGCGACTTGTCAAGAGTAGTAGAGTTCTTAACACCAAATAAGACTTTAGTCGGTACATCTATTAATTGATGATTTGTAACAATGTGATGCAGAGTAATGAGTTCATTTTTCAGTTGATTCCTTTCAAAATGGCAATCAACCTCAATATGTTTAGCCTTTTCATAAAACACATGATTCCTTGCTATATAAAGTGAAAATTGGCTATCAGAATATACATCAAAGTGAAATGGACATGGTATTATAATTTCTTCAAATAATCCGCTCAACCATACCAATTCACCTACTACTTTTCTGAGGGCTCTATACTCAGCTTCATCAGAGGACAAGAAAATGGTTTCCTATTTCACTGATTTCCAACTGATGAGATTGTTGCCTAATAAGACAAGATAGCAGTGATTGTCTTCCTTAAATCTTGGTTGGTGTCCCAATCTAAATCGTAGTAGGCTTTAACATCTAAATTGTAGGATCATATTTGAGGTACTAAAATAGATGAAGAGTTGTCTTTAGATGTGGTTCTCTAGATCTTGAATGAATCAGATCAACTGTTGGACACTACGCGCAATGTCCATTCTAGTTTCAGTGAGAAAATTTAATTTTCCAACAAACTTTCTATAAGAAGTGGGACCTTGGACACTAGCACCCTCTTTTGATCTCTGTTTTACTTAAAGATCCAACAGAGATAAAATACTAGGCTCGTCAAGGCAACAATATTTCTTCAAATAATCAAGTAAAAACTTTCTTTGTGATATGATCAAACCACCACTTATGTATGCTATCTCCCTACCTAAAAAATAATGCAATTTGCCTAGATCTTGAATCCTAAAGGTTTAATGTAAAAGCTATTTCAATTCTTTAATCTCTTTAAGGTATGTTCCTGTTAGGAGAATGTCATCTACATACACAACTACATAAACTACTAAACCACTTGTTTCTTGTGAAATAGGTAATAGTCATACACTGAATGTGCGTAACCTCTGAAACATAAGGCTTGAGTTAGTTTGGCATACCATTTCCTACTAACCTATTTCAGCCCGTATAACGATTTATTTAGCTTGCAAACTAACTTGGGTTTATCTACTGCCAACTCAGGAGGTATGTCATGTACACTTCTCTGTTCAAATCACCATGTAGAAATGCATTAGTGACATCTAACTGGGAAATAATCCATCTCTTCGTGACAACAGTGGCTAACAAAGATCTCACAATTGTCATTTTATAATAGTGAAAAAGTCTCTATATAGTCAAGCCCGGCTTGTTGGGTGTATCCTTGTATCACTAGCCTAGCTTTAAACCTTTCTATGCTCCATTAGCTTATGTTTAACCTTATAGACCCACTTATATTCTGTTGATACTCAGTTTTGACTCTTCGTGCCTAAAATTAATGCCTTCAAGCTTTCTGATCATTAAAGGACACGAAATATAATATTCACATATTTTTTACAATTGTTAACAAATTATTGATAATCATTCTTATTTTAGAATGTTATTAATTTATTGTCATACTTTTTATTTTTCATAATTTGTTGATAATTCTCCTTATATTAGAATATTTATCAATTTATTATCTTTTTTAATAATTTCGCAATCATCTACACACGTACACAACATGGCATCATATTTTCTTATACTTCACAATTCATCACATTTTCAAGTTAATTGTATTTTTTAATTTTTTAATATTTTTTCTATAATTACATATCGATATCTATATTTTATACATTATTTAATACAGTCATAAATGCTAAGTCGAATCAATTATTTTAATAGATAGAACAATAATTCGATCAAGTCAAGGTCTTATCACATTTGACAAGACTGCACAATGACACTATCATTTGAATAATAACTTTACCTATTGGTTAAAAAGAGCAAAAATTTTTTGGTTATTAACTTAAGGCCTCAAGGGTGTTTTAAAGGAATAGGAGGGGGCATCTTTTTATTCTTTAGATAATAAGAGAAAATAAATTTTATTATAAATAGAGGGGAGGGGTACATTCTTTTTCATGACAAAATACATACACACACAAAAATCAGATTTTCATCCCTCTTTCTCTCACCCCCTCTCTACCTGCTCTCACTGCCATCCCACCAACACCGGAGATCCGGTGGATTTCACACAATTGTACCACCACCGGAACTCTTCCTTCTCTCTCTTTTTATTTTCTTTCCCCTAGTCACTGCTCTCTTCTCATTTTCTTTTTATCGTTGACTCACTGAAGGTGATGATCAATGAGCTCCGATAAGCCACAACCACCACTTTTCCTTTCCCCCACATTGCTCTTTATCATTCTGTCTCACTACTGGTGCACAAAGCAGGCTAGATGTTGTCGAATTTTAATTATTCGGCATTGCTTTGATGAAAGCTGTGGAAGCAACGCCACGGTCATCACTACTTTATTGTGTTGTCACTATTGAATGAAGTTTCTGACTTTTATGTTGTTATGTTCTTGTACAAATTTGTTTGAAAAAATAATTTCACTCTGCATTTCGTTTTTCTCATTGTTCTTACTTTTGTTTTTTTGAAATTATTCAAGTTTTGCTATAACTATTATTATTTGTTGCTGATATTTCGTATGTGTTGATGTATTTCCAACAATCTTGGTCATACTTTTTGATAACTAAATCTCTCCATTCTTGTTCCTTGGTCCCTGCTATTGTGTGTGTCAATTTTGGATTTTGCTATTGTTGATAACCATTCTTGGACTATTATTTTGGCAGTTTCACTCATTTACTTTGCCATTTTGATATTATACTGATAATGAACAATATTAAACAACGTTACCCAATAAAAAACCTCCAATAATTTTTTAGGCCCCCTTCTAATAAAAAGACGGACATTATGAATACAAATATGTAACAAAAAATAAATTTATTTGGCTGATGATGAAATCTTTATAATATTACGATAACACAAAAATTTTTACGATTCATATCTTGATAAGATGATTTAGGACGGCTGATAAATCGAGCAATCACTTTGTAGTTATGGTGTATCTAAAACTTAATTCGAGTCTACTTTAAAACAAAATATATATATATATATATATATATATATATATATATATATATAGACACACACACATATATTTTTTATTATTTTAATAATTATTTGACCATTCTTAATATTTCTATCAAGTGTGTATACGGGTACTCGGTGACACGCTCCGAAGTGGTATTTAAAAGGGAGTTTCAAGTTCTATATTTATATTTTTTTCTCATTCGTATAATTATATATAAAGATAAAAGTATAGTGAAAATTTTATTTCTGAGTGTCAGGTGGGAACATTCTTTACTTGTATATTTATTAACATACATTTAGGCAAAACTTAGATCGTTAACATTTACATAAAGGAATTAAATTCATTTATATATTTGATTAATTAATTCACACTTTTATATTATAAATATTGTGTAATCTTTTCTTCTTAAATAAATCTTTATTTTCCATCCCCGTAATTTGGTCAAGTAAAAAGTATTATTTGAAAATACTTTTCTTTTTATAATACATAAAAATACTTTTCTTTTCGTATGTTAGAAAGTACTTTTCTTTTATACGTATCTTGTACATTTTTATGTATGTTTTTACATATTTTTATATACATATTTTATAACAATAGATTTTATTTATATACTTAATATGCATACATCTTTTATGTTATTTTAAATGTTTATATTTTTTAAAAAGAATAATTTTGTACCTCCTTCTTCTTTGATAAATTCAGTCTAGTCAGGTATCATATTTGTGGATTTTGAAGGGTATCTAACCTCTTTTCTTTGAAATAATTTGAACCTTTACTCAAAATCTAAATCGATTTTGACTAACTAAAATATAAGTCATACATGTTAGTAATTAAATAGGTTTTCTTATTTTTCTTTAAAATTGGGTGGTGATTTTATGCAAAATTTCATTCTTTAACAGTTCATAAATAGGTCATGTTTTATTTAACCTTAATAAAAATAGGGCAGGACATACCCTATATCTTGTTTACCATGAGGTAGCAATACTAAATTCCAAATGTGATTTAGGTGCAGTGCCTCAAATTCTTGACTCATGGAAGTTTGCCAGGCAATATTCATAGATGCCTCTCCATATAAAGTAGGTTCACTATAAGTGCAAATATTATTCACAAGACTCAAGCTTTCAGGACTCAAAAAACATCAGGAGAAATGAAATTACAATGGGAGAAAAATGCAGTGAGAAATATGGATGTGTTTAACGTAGGTTTGAGATTGGGTAATTTATGTATGTAATCATGAAAATGTCTAGGAGGCTTAAAACCTCTTTGAGACTTTTCTGGTTCTATAGTAAGCTGTCCAGTGCTATCTGGTGTAGAAGTTGGATTGGATGCAGTGCATGGATCATCACTTAACGAAATGTGAGAAGTGGATGAAATGGGTTTGTAATAAGTTCTATAGGATGGGTTATACTACTTGTATCATCACATCTACCTAGGTCATCAAAAATATTTTGGTAGACAAGATCATAATCAATGAATAGAATAAAAGTAAGAATAGAAGGGAATGAAGTAAGATTAGGATCAATTGTAAAAGGATAAACAGTTTGTTTAAAAACTACATCTTTGGAAATGCAAATTTTCCTGGTGGCTAGACTAAGCATTTTGTAGCTTTTAACACAATAAGAGTATCCAATAAAGACATGAGAAGTAGTTTTAGGTTCCTATTTATCTCGTTGTGGTTTAGGGACTTTAGGATAACATAAATAACTAAAAATTTTCATGTGTTAGTATGTTGGTTTTCTTTTGTAAAGAATTTTATATGGGTACTTGTTCTTTATGTAACTAGGGGTAATTTATTGATGAAATAGGTGGCATATAAGATACATTGTCTCCAATACTTTATGGAAAGTTTGAACTGTAAAAGAAAGGATCTAGCAGTCTCTAATAGGTGTTTGTGTTTTTTTTACCACACCATTTTATTAGGGTGTATATGGACATGTTTGAAAAAATAATATTGGTTCTGTATTAACAAATTATAGTCCACTATCAGATCTAATGGATTTTATTGTGGTTTTAAATTGGTTTTCAACCATGGTAGTGAAATTCTTTATGACTTTCACGGTATTATCTTTGCAGGTTAGGTGTTATGTCCAGGTAGCTCTACTATAGTCATATACCATGGTGAAGAAGTACATGAGCTTATGATGGGTCATTGTATGATAAGGACCCATAAATCTACATTGAGAATTTGAAAATCTCAATAGAGCTTGTGGTTCTTTGAGGCAATGAAAGTCTCTCTTTTCTAGTCATGGGACAAATAAAGCAAAGAAAAAATTGCCTTAGGAAAGATTTATCTGGTACGTAGTGAATTTCTCTCATTTTTCTAAAGTGCTCATGCCCAAGTCTATTGTGCCACAGGACATTAACATCATTTTCATAAGAGAAATATATATTTAAAGATATAGAATGAGATTTATTGCGAACAACAACTTTATTAAAGACAGTTTCAGAGTTACATTCAGTAGTAGCAGGGAAAGATCTAATTTGAACAAATGGAGAACAAAAAGTATTGAAATAAAAGGGAAAGCACATATTGGATAGATGAGCTACAAGTTTTATTAAAATGAAACTTGCAATTTGGTCTATTTGTGCAATAGGAAGAAATAGGAGCAGTATAAACTGAATGGTTAGATGAGTGTATGGTGTTGTTCTTCAGACATACAGATCATAGAAGATATACAGATCATAGAAGATATATGACATCTCTATCTCTACCAATATTCTGAGGCGTCTTCATTAACGAGCTTGTAAAAGACAAGAATAATTTGAGAAGGCAACAATGCTATCAGAATGGGAAGTTAAAGAATGAATAGAAATTAGGTTATACTTGAAGAAAGAAAAAAAACTTTATGTAAGACAATGTTGGGGGCATGTGTTGCACTACCAATTTTAGTTACTTTTACTTTATATTCATTTGAAAGAATAATTAAAAGGGGTTGAAACATGGTATTAATATTGGTTAGTAGGATTTTGTTGAATGGCATGTGATTGGATGCCCCTGAATCCAAAATTCAAGAATTAGGTCTTTTGAGAAAAAATTGCAAGACAGATTGAATACAAAATTCAATGGAGGAAGTGCAAACTATGATACCTGCAAAGTTTACTATTCCATTGTCAAGTCCTGAAGTACTAGGATTGTTGGGATTGTCTCTCATGTGCTCACCTTGAACCTGAAAATACTGCAGTAAGCTAACAACTTGATCATATTGCTTCTTAGTCAGGTTCATGTTAGGATCACCATATTAAGCCGACCGATCAATGCTCCTAGTTGAGAACACAACATAATTTGTACATGGTCCCTGATCACTAGTTATAACTCTCTTTCCCTTGTCAATCCTGTTTTGACTAGAATATAATTAGTGATTATGGGTGTAGGATGGTTAATTTTATGGGTAACCATGAAGTTTGTAACATTTGTCCTTGATGTGTTCAACCCTCTTGTAGTAACCACATGTAGGTTGGTTTCTATTTTTTCCATTATGAATATAATTATTGTGATTCTCATATCCATTGTATTTTTCATGGCTATTGTGATTACTACATCCACCATAGCTACCGCTGGCAAAATTTCCATTGTGATTAGACCTTGCTGAATAACTAGTTCCAGTTGAATAAGTTGTTCAAAAATTTCCTTTGGGTTATGGATAGAGAACTTGAGCTTTTTGAAGAAGGAGGATCACCTTATTATGTTTCGTAGTTCAGTGGCCAAGACTCAGATACACTTTTTACTTCTTAATAAGGGTGATAGAGTGTTATGTAAAGAATGTAAAGTCATACCTAACGAGAATTTTTTGACTCAGCATAGGATGTTAGTTCTGGACTTAGTTCTCAATAAGAGCAAAAAGAAGAGGGATGTGGAAGCTCAGCCCAGGATTAGGTGGGGTAGTTTGACTTTGGCTAGTGCTTTAGAAATAGGGGAGAAGTTGAAGAGTAAAGGGGATTGGGAAAGTAAAGGGAATGTGGATAATATGTGAGAGACGAATGCCAGTTGCATTAGGGAGACCGCTAGAGAGGTGTTGGGTGTCTCAAAAGGTTGACCTGGCAAGTATTAAGAAGATTGGTGGTGGAACAAAGAGGTTAAAAGGAATGTGGAGTCTAAGAAGGCGGCTTATGCTAAGATAGTGAAAGAAAGGATGATGAGAAAAGGCAGGCAAATAAGGAAGAGTATAAGGTAGCTAGAGGAGAGGCTAAGTTAGCAGCTACAGCGGCTAAGACAACAGCTTTTGAGAGTTTATATGCGGCTTTAGAGGAGAAAGGCGGGGATAAGAATTTCTATAGGCTTGCCAAGTCTAGGAAGCAGAGGGCTCGTGACCTTGACCAAGTAAAGTGCATCAAGAGAGAGGATAGTATAGTGTTAGTTGAGGATGCCCTTATTAGGGAGAGGTGGCTGTCCTATTTTCACAAACTATTAAACGACGAGGGGGACAAAGATTTCATACTGGGGGACTTAGAGAAATCTGAGAAGTATCACGACTATGGTTATTGTAGGCATATCAAGGTTGAAGAGGTCAAGGGGATATTCGCAGGATGCGGCAGGGTAGGGCAACAAGGCCAGATGAAATTTCGGTGGATTTTTAGAAGAGCACTAGTGGGGCAGGTTTGGAGTAGTTAACAGGTTGTTTAATGTCATTTTAAGGTCAGTGAAGATGCCTAAAGCGTGGATGATACACTACTAACTTAGAGCGTATCAAATCTACCACAAAATCAGTCCAAACACACTACAATTTCGAGAGCTTGAAGATAACAACTCCAATATGTGAAGACAACAACAATCACAAAATTTTGAAGGAATACCAACACCAAAACAGTAGCTACACAAGGAGAACAAGAAGATAAAAATAAGATTAAACAATGTTTCCACAACACAAGATGATAGATTACAAAGAGTACAAAGTTAACAACAAGAACAACAAATGACAGTAACTATAGTGAACCGAAAATTAGCCCCACACGGCTTCACTAAGTTACTGCAAAGTTTCAAGAGTACAAAATGAAAGATAGTAACTTGACACAAAGATATCTTAGAATCTATGAACCCTAACTTAAAGAAAGGACCCTAAGACCAAAAGATTTCAGTACCAAGTTCTTACTTAGACCAAGAGGAACTCATGAACCTCAAGATCTCAAGTTTCTAGCCAAGAAACAACACAAGTGTAACTACACTTATTGGATAGATTTTAGGTTCTACTCTCAAGAACAAGAGAGAGAGAAATATTCAATGTTACAAGACTTGTTGTGAAATATGAAGAATGAACTAAGTGCTGAAAATAACCCTAATAGCATCTATTTATATTACACACAAAATGAAGGACAAATGATCTTCCTACCCTTCAGTCATGGGGTGCCCTTAGAGTGTAATTTATTACACTTCAAGGATCATTTTAACAATTAAAAATGTTGAAGCTCTATGGTGGATCAAGTACCAACTCACATGCAGCCATCTGCATGAACATGGCTTGTAGTTTTTGTAACTCCCGAGCTTGACTTCGTGTGAATGATCGAGAACGTATTGGACAGCTTTGTACACCCGTATCATCCTCTCCATCTTGAGAGGAATTTGACCTCAAATTCAGCATTTGGTCATCCTCAACCGCATCCACTAGAGAAAGATCACACACATTGAAAGTGTTGTGCACTTGGTATTCCGGAGGAAGGTCAATCTTGTAGGCATTATCATTAATCCGTTCAAGTACTTGGAATAGACCATCGCCTCTTGGAATCAATTTAGTCATTCTTTGAGATGGAAACCTATCCTTTCTAAGGTGAACCCACACCCAATCTCCCGGTTCAAGAATGAGTTTCTTTCTCCCCTTGTTGACTCTCCTTGCAATACTCTTGATTTTTTTTCTCAAGTTGAAGCCGCACTTTCTCATGTAACTTCTTCATCGAATCTGCCCACTTTCTTCCATCTAAGCTAATCATAACATCACTGGGAAAATGAGTTAAATCCAAAGAGGTAAGAGGGTTGAGGCCATATATGCACTCAAAGGGAGTCATTCCCGTACTTGAGTATATGACACAGTTATATGCAAACTCAATCAATGGTAGGTATTCCTCCCAAGAAGTCAATTTTCCTTTTACCATGGAACGTAGCATAGCACCCAAAGTCCTATTTACCACTTTCGTTTGACCATCAGTTTATGGGTGGCAAGATGTAGAGAATAATAACTTGGTTCCAAGCCTACCCACATGGATTTCCAAAAGTGACTTAGAAACTTAGAGTCCCTTTCACTCACAATGGTCCTCGGAACACCATGCAACTTGAAAACATTATCAACAAACAAAGAGACCACACTAGGTGCATCATCACATTTAAATCATAGAATAAAGTGTGTCATCTTAGAAAACCGATCGACCACAACAAAGGTACTGTCCCGACCTCGTCTATTCCTAGGCAACCCTAACACAAAATCCATAAATATGTCAAGACAAAGGAGAAAAGGAGTGGGCAGCGGGGTGTACAACCCATGAGGTAGGAGCCGTGATTTGGATCCTTTGCAATCTATGCATTGGCCACAAATCTTGGCCACATCCTTGTGTATTTTTGGCCAATAGAATTGCTCTACCAATATTCCAAGGGTCTTTTTGATCCCAAAGTGAGCTATTAGACCGCCATTGTGTGCTTTCCTCATAAATAACTCTCTCCAAGAACTGGAGGGTACACACAATTGTGTACCTTTAAACAAGTATCCATCAAACTTGGCATAGGGATTTGAACCCCTACCTGAATCCCACTTGTCCCTACCCATTTCTTCGCATTCCCTAAAGATAGGAGCAAAGTGAGGGTCCTCGGGATACAATTCTTTCAAACTCTAAAAACCCATTAATTTTGAAGATAATGTTGACACAAGAACATGTTTTCTAGACAAAGCATCGGCTACTACGTTGTCCTTACCCTTTTTGTATTGAATAACATAAGAGAGTATTAAGATTGTCTTATGCCCGAAGATGCTTCAAGGATTCATGGTTCGTTCGGATCACGAACTCCATGGGCCACAAACAGTGCGGCCAAGTGTCCAAAGCTCGAATCAATGCATACAACTCTAGATCGTATGTGGAGTAGTTTAGAGTTGCTCCTTTGAGCTTTTCACTAAAATAAGCAATGGGTTTTAAATCTTGCATCAAAACAGCCCCTATGCCCACTTTACTAGCATCGCACTCAACTTCAAATGACTTATCAAAGTTGAGCAATTGTAATAAAGGTGCGGAAACGAGCATAGCTTTCAAGGTTTCAAAAGCCTTAGCTTGCTCTTTACCCCACTTGAAGGATTGGTCTTTTCGAATGACCGCAGTCAAAGGAGCGGCTATGGTGCTGAATCCTTTGACAAACCTTCTATAAAAACTAGCTAACCCGTGGAAGCTTCTTACTTTGCTAATAGTTTGCGAGGTTGGCCAATTTTTGATAGCATCTATCTTGGATTCACCCACTTCGACCCTTCTTGAACTAACAACAAAACTCAAGAAAACAACTTCATTAACACCAAAAGAGAACTTCTCCAGATTTGCATAAACCTTTCCTTTCTAAGGACATCAAACACACATTTTAAATGCATCACATGCTCATCAATTGGCTTACTATAGACCAAGACATCATCAAAGTAAACAACAACAAACTTTCTAATAAATGGCTTTATCACATGATTCATTAGCCTCATGAAAGTACTTGGAGCATTTGTTAGGCCGAATGGCATAACCATCCATTCATAGAGACCAAATTTAGTCTTGAAGGCGGTTTTTCATTTATAATCGGGTTGCATTCTTATTTTGTGATAGCCACTCCTTAAATCAATCTTGGAAAATAAACACGAACCATTCAATTCATCAAGCATATCATCTAACCTAGGGATAGGGTGACGATATTTTACCATAATATTATTGATGGCTCGGTAGTCCACACACATACACCATGTTCCGTATTTCTTAGGCACCAGTAGCACCAGAACCGCGCACGAACTCATGCTCTCCTTGATATATCTTTTGTTGAGGAGTTCCTCAACTTGACGCTGCAATTTTTTGGTGTCCATAGGGTTGCTTCTGTAAGCCGGCTTATTTGGCAATTATGAGCCCGGCACAAAGTCAATTTGATGCTTAATTCTCTGAAGCGGGGTTAATCCTTGCGGAAATTCTTTGGGAAATACATCTTTATAATCCTACAACACACAAGAAATCAAAGGAGAAATAGAAGAATTAGTGGGGTTAGTATTAAAACAATGATCCAAAAGAAGCATAGGCATGTCCACATCATAATCTAAGAAGAGTTCCTTCTTTCTAGCCAACATCACCATATTTTCTTGCCCATTTGACGTTGAGGCAGTCCCGGAAATCCCTACTGCCCACCCACGGTTTTCCCCTCCTTTTCACCATTTTTGGGTTTCTTTCCTTTCTCCTTCAACTCCCTCATCTTTTGATGTAATTCATTCACTTGTAATGGCAAAAGAGGATAAAGAGTGACCTTTCGACCATCTTTCTCAAGTGAATATCGGTTGGTCCTCCCATCATGTTTGGTAGACCTATCATATTGCCAAGGTCTACCTAACAACAAATGGCATGCTTGTATTGGTATCATATCACAAAGCACTTCGTCTTGGTAGTTCCCTACCTTAAACCGTATTGCACATTCCCTCATGACCTTCAATTCACCACATTCGTTCAACTATTGCAACTTGTAAGGGCTAGTATAAAGTGTAGTTGGTAATTTCAGAAAGTTCACCATAGCGACACTAGCGACATTCGCACAACTACCACTATCAATCACCGAAGTGCACACATTCCTCTTTTCAAGGCATTTAGTATGGAATAGATTTTCCCTTTGGCTAGGGTCATCTATTGCCTTACTAATCATAGCGCGTTTAGCTACAAAGTTTGGAACAAAACACTCCCCTTCTTGTGGATAAATAACTTCACCATCATCATCATCATCAAGTGGCCTATTTCTAGTTTTCTCTCCATCTTGAGGATCGACCTCAGGCTTCTCTTTTTTAAGACCCACCTCCTCACCAAGGTAATACAATCTCCCTTCCCGCAGTATCACGTTGCGTCTATTTGGACATTCATTGGATTTATGTCCCCAACCTTGGCACTTTAAACATTGGAATCCTTTTGGGTTTGGATACTTGTGAACTTCTTGTTTTAGAGGAATTTTGTGGACTATTTTGGGCTCGGGCAGCCTTGTAGTGGCGGGTTGGTCCTTGTTTTTGGGCCAACCCAAAGAGGATTGAACCACATCCTTGCCGAGATGGATTGTCCCCTTGCCTTGAGTGATGACCTCTCTTTAAGTTCCCTTTCAATCTCAAGAGCCGCTTAGAAAATACCTTCAATGGTATTGAATTTGTGAAGTGTCAAATAAGTGGAGATCTCTTTGTTCAACCCACACTTGAACTGGATGATGTCATGACTTATTTGTTCCCCACGATGATCAAGCTTCAACATGAGTTTTTGAAACTCATCATAATATGCCATCACACTTTTATTGCCTTGACGCAAGTTGTACAATCTATCAAGTAATTCATGGCGATAACTCTCAGGAAGGTACCGTTGCCTCATCAAGAATCTTAACCAAAACCAAGGTGGTGGCTGCCCATCAACTAATTCATCACCAAAATGCTTGACGTACTCCCACCAAGTGTTGGCATAACCCTCAAAATGAGCTATGTCATAATAACTTTCTTTTCTTTCGAGATATCATTAACTTGAAAAACATTGTCACAAGCTGATTCCCAAGCAAAGTAGGCCTCGGGGTCACTTTCACCCTTAAAGATAGGTAATCTTAATTTGATAGTATTGATGCCTACGTCTCTTTCTTGGTATCGATTTCCCCTTTCTCTATACCCTCGGTACCTTCTTGGATCAACACGGCCCCTTCTTAGCTCCTCCTCTCTCATGTAAGCATCATCAAAGGCTCCATATCCATTATACTCCTCTCTACCATGTTCCTCAAAGTGATATGGTCAGTTTTGGTGATTTGGAATCTGATTTGGAGGCATTGGGATTTGTGGAGGTGATGGTCTTTGATTTGGTGGAGTTTGGTAAGGTACATTTAGATTTTTTGGAGGTAATGGATGCTACGTACTTCTTGTGGAATTGGAGGAGTTTGGGAATGGCGTGGTCATTCCCTTCTTGGTTTGAAGGGGAAGTAGTGGTATGATTTGTGGCATTTAGTGGGGCTAAAAGTGGATTCATTATTTGGTGCAATGTTTCTGGTGATATAGTTGTGGATGAAATTCTTTCATGCCCACTTGAAGGAATATGATGAGTAGTTGATGGACGAGAGTTCCTTTGACTCTCCACTTGATCCAATCTCCCACTTATCGTAGTCAAATCTCTCTTCATTGCCCCAACTTTCGTGTTCAACCTCTCTAAACTTCTGGTAATGGCCTCAAGTATGGCCTTCATAGTGTCTTGTTCAGTAGTAACCCCACTTTGGGATGTGCTTCCTTCCATGTCAAGGTGTTACCTACACAATCAGCAAACAAGTTAGCGTTAAACCTCTCCTCACTCACGCTCTCTCGGTTCACTCATACTTGAGCTCCACAAATATTGTAGATTGGCTAGTAACCGTGAATCCTTAAGATATGAGTAAAGCTCTTGTCCGAAGTGGATTCTTGTTTAAAACTCAAAGAATTCTCGACGGACTGGAGTTAAGAATTTACAACGTATTCAAACGAATAAAAGCACCCAACTAAACGTGGACACGAACAAGGGAATTCAAAAGGACTAATTGACAACCTAGTAGAAGTGTACTAGCATGTTAATTAGTTCTAGAACCAAGTAATGAAACTAAAAATCAACAATAAGAAACTAGAAAACCTAAATCCGAGCTTATTAATGATGTGAACAGTAGACAATGGATGACGTGAACAGTAGCAAATGGGTGATGTGGCAGCATGCAATTGGTATTGGTCCCACACAATTTAAGCACCAATTCTGAAATTTAAATCTTTACACAATTTGGAAAGGATGACAATTGGTCTTGGAGGGAAAACATAAATCTTGAAATAAGAAAAGTACCTTGTCCCACAACACTAGGTTCTTGAAATAAGAAAAAGTACTTGTCCAACAACACAAGGTTCTTGAAATAAGAAAAAGGTATCTTGTCACACAACACTAGGTTCTTGAAATAAGAAAAAGTTGCTGAAAAGTAGAAGCTTAGTCTAAGAAATTTCAAGAAAAGGTATCTTGTCACACAACACTAGGTTCTTGAAATAAGAAAAAGGTATCTTGTCACACAACACTAGGTTCTTGAAATAAGAAAAAGTTGCTGAAAAGTAGAAGCTTAGTCTAAGAAATGATGGGTTCAAGGCTTCTCACAACATGCTTTACAATTTTCAGCTTCAACTCTTGAATTTATATCACACTTTTTGGTTGTCTAAAGTTGTAAGAAAAGATGAAGAACTTGATGAACACCACAACAACCTTCAAGAACTCAACAACAAATTCTTCAAAAACATAACACCACCAATTGTCAACAACAAGTAACAACAAACAGCCAGCCACAAGGCACCACAACTATGGTCAATATTATAAGCTCAATCTTTAGATCTTGACACCTTTAGTGTTGGTGAGAAAGAAACCAACACTAGAAACACTCTATACAAGCAAAATACTACAATATCTAGCCAAAAAAAATAAGAAAATCTTCGCCCATACAACAACACATCATAATTTTTGGCCAAGAACACAAAGGTAGCAGATTTGACTATTTCTAGAATTTTCAGATTTCATTCTTTTTTTTGTAGTTTTCAAGTCTCAGGCCCAAGATTAATCTTGTTAGAACAAAATCAAAGATGGCTTTGATACCAAATGATACACTACTAACTTGGAGTGTATCAAATCTGCCACAAAATCAGTCCAAACACACTACAATTCTGAGAGCTTGAAGATAACAACTCCAATATGTGAAGACAATAACAATCATAAAATTTTGAAGGAATACCAACACCAAAATAGTAGCTACACAAGGAGAACAAGAAGATAACAATAAGATTAAACAATGGTTCAACAACACAAGATGATAGATTACAAAGAGTACAATGTTAACAACAAGAACAACAAATGGCAGTAACTATAGTGAATTGAGAATCAGCCCCACACGGCTTCACTAAGTTACTGCAAAGTTTCAAGAGTACAAAATGAAAGATAGTAACTTGACACAAAGATATCTTAGAATCTATGAACCCTAACTTAAAGAAAGGACCCTAAGACCAAAAGATTTCAGTACCAAGTTCTTACTTAGACTAAGAGGAACTCATGAACCTCAAGATCTCAAGTTTCTAGCCAAGAAAAAACACAAGTGTAACTACACTTGTTGGACAGATTTCAGGTTCTACTCTCAAGAACAAGAGAGAGAGAAATATTCAATGTTACAAGACTTGTTGTAAAATATGAAGAATGAACTAAGTTATGAAAATAACCCTAATAGTATCTATTTATATTACACACAAAATGAAGGACAAATGACCTTCCTACCCTTCAGTCATGGGGTGCCCTTAGAGTGTAATTTATTACACTTAAAGGCTTATTTTCACACTTAAAAATATTAAAGCTCTTCGGTGGATCAAGTACCAACTCACACGCAGCCATTTGCATGAACATGGCTTGTAGTTTTTGTAACTCTCGAGCTTGACTTCATGTGAATGGTCGAGAACGTATTGGATAGCTTTGTACACCCGTATCAGTGGAGGTAAAGTACGATGGTTCCATTATATAAAAACAAGGGTGACATCCAGAGTTACAATAACTATAGAGGTATTAAGTTGTTGAGTCATACAATGAAAGTTTGGGAAAGGGTGGTTGAGTTGAGGCTGAGAAGGATCGTGCATATTTTTGAGAATCAGTTCGGTTTCATGCTAGGTCGCTTAACCATTGAGGCCATTCAGCTTGTGAGGGGATTAGTTGAGTAGTTTTGAAAGAGAAAGGAGGACTTGCACATGGTGTTTATTGGTCTTGAGAAGGCATATGACAGAATTTTGAGGGAGCTTCTACGGAGGTGCTTGGAGGTTAGAGGGGTGCCAGTAGTGTACACTAGGTCCAATTCAGGACATGTATGATGGGGCAAAGACTCGTGTAAGGACGGTAGGTGGAGATTCAGAGCACTTTCCAGTTTTGATAGGGTTGCACCAGGGATCGACTCTTAGCCTATTTTTATTTGCTTTGGTGATGGATGTTTTGATGTGACATATTCAAAGGGAGGTGCCTTGGTGTATGTTATTTGAATATGATGTGGTACTGATTGATGAGACTAGGGAAGGAGTTAATGATAAGTTGAAAATTTAGAGACAGATGCTTGAGTCTAATGGATTTTGGTTGAGAAGAACCAAGATAGAGTACTTGGAGTGTAAGTTTAGTGATGTGTCATAGGAGGCGGGAGTGGTTGTGAAGCTGGACTCTCAGGCCATTCAAAAGAGAGAGAGTTTTAAGTATCTGGGGTCTATAATTTAGGGCAATGGCGAGATCGACGAGGATGTCACACATCATATTGGGGCGGGGTAGTTAAAATGAATGCTCACTTCAGGTGTCTTATGCAATAAGAAGGTGCCCCCAAAGCTTAAATGTAAGTTCTATAGAGTAGCAGTTCGGCCGGCTATGTTGTATAGAGCGGGGTGTTGGCTAGTTAAGAACTCCCACATCAAAAAATTGAAGGTGGCGGAGATGAGAATATTATAATGGATGTGATCAGGAAAGATAATGTGAAGAATAAGATTATTCGGGAGAAGGTAGGAGTTGCTTCGGTAGAGAAAAAGATGCGAGAAGCGATGTTACGTTGGTTTGGGCACGTGATAAGGAGGGCTTTGGATGTTCTAATGTAGAGGTGTGAGACACTGGCTATTGATGGTTTCAAACGGGGTAGAGGTAGACTGAAGAAATATTAGAGAGAGATAATTAAGCATGATATAGAGCAGTTATAGCTTACAGAGGACATGACCCTTGATAGAAAGATATGGATGATATGGATTAAGGTAGAGGGTTAGGGGGTTGGAGTGCATCAGTTATAGTAAGTGAGCATTCTTTTGTGTCTGTAGTTTCTTGTTTGTGGTGTTGTATGATGCCTATGTTTTCGGTTAGATAGTTCTTAATATTATCTTGTGGTTATAGTATTATCTTGTGACTGTAGTATTATTTTGCATGTCATACTAGTTTATATGCACTTATCTTTTATATTTGTTATATTGTTATCGGTTCTAAGTCGGGGGTCTATCAAAAACAGCCTCTCTACTTCACCTGAGGTAGTGGTATGGTCTGCGTACACTCTACCCTCTCCAGACCCCACTATGTAGGAATACACTGGGCGTGTTGTTGTTATTGTTGTATTATAATTCAAGGAGTATGAAGCATTATGAGCTATTGATTTTGTAAATGACTAGATCTTGGGCTTGATTTCTCTTTGTTTCTCGTCTAGAGTCAGAATTAAAAATACTTGTGCAAAGGGTGGTAAAGGATTCATAAGTATGTTGCCTCGAATAGCAGTATAAACTTCATTCATTCCCTTGATAAATTGTATCAATCCTCTATCTTGTTCAATTTTATTATAATTTTTCTTGGTACCATGGGTACAATTACAGAAACACCGAGTTTTTTTATGTAGGGTACTGAATACCTCGCACAATTTATCCATTTTTATCTAGTGGGTTGTGATATCCATTGTTCCTTATGACAGATCATTTATTTCTCTATGTATTTGATAGAGTTTCGCACCATTAGTTGTTTATGTTTTCCATACTATCAGTGATTTCCTTCGCCAAAGATTCCAATATACATGATGTCACCATATTGTCATACCTTTTCAATCGATGAAATATAGGTGGCCCAGATCAGATTTATTCATATCACCATTAATGAAACCTAACTTGTTCTTGATGAAAAATGACTACATAACACCTCTTCTCTAGGATCTGTATCCCACTCCATTGAAAGATATTGGTACTAACATGGCTATAGGATTATCAAACAGATGCATATAGAAAGGAGAATCATAGAAAGTATCAGTATAAGGTTGATTATATCAGTCACCATTTTGGCATAGATGAATCATTAGTTTTGATTGCCATAAAAAATATTTCATATCAGAATCAATTTGGAATTCAAAATGAATTCGATTGAGTAATGAGAAAACGAGTTCACAATCAAAATACAGAGAAAAATAGTTGATGAACGGTCCCAATCAACTTTTTTGGGGTAAGAAAATGAAACTTAAAGTTGAAAATGGGGACAAAGGGGTAAGGTTGACTAAAAATTTCTGTAATTAGCAAAGAACAACGAACAAATTTCTAAAAAAATTGAAGACGACGAATAATTTCTGAAATTGGCAAAGAACAATCAAAGAATCTAGAAAAAAATTAAAGATGCGAACAATTTTTGAAATTGTTGATCCGAACCAATTGACAATGAGTCGAGCTAACCAGGCTCTGATACCATATTAAATCTACCAAGTTATGAATGTTGAGACTCACCAACAGAGTTATATGAAAGACACAACTGAAGAATTCATGGAGAAACAAGCAAGATGAATGTTCTAGAATTTGAGATGGAGAGACTGAAAATACTCAAATGTATTTTTGTGTGTATGATCAGTACATATAAAGATGAATATATGGAAGAAAAAAAAATCTAATCTAGCTAATCGACTAAGACTGCTTAGTTGTCAGGAGCTGGCACCTAACTAGCAAACAACTAATTAACTGAATTCACTAATAGCTTACTAACAGTATAATAATTAATCTAACTAATCTCAACAACATTATTCTATTTTTTCTTCATTGATTTCATTGAATTTTCCTATTAAAAGTTCGAGTTGAGAAAATGAATCATTTACTAGTCCTTTTTAGTTATTTATGTAGCATATTTCGCTTCTCGAGATTCAAATAAGATAAGATTGATCATAAATTCGGAAATGAAATATCTAATTTATTTGAAATTTATATATTTGAAAACTACGTAAGAAGTACTATAAGTCACAATAATTGATATTCAAAATATTTGCAACATACTCTCTCGGTTCGCTTTTACTTGTCACTTATTGACATGACATAATCATTAAGAAAACAATTATTGATATGACTATTTACCATAGTATCCCTATTAATTAATGTTTAGAGTAATGTATCTTGAAAATGATTTGGAGAATAAGCAAGTAATGTTAAGGGTGAAATGAAAAAAATTCTTTTGTCTTTTGTTGTCAAAAGTGATAAGTAAAAATGAAAATCCAATTAGAAAAATAGTGACAAGTAAGAAAGAACAGAGAGAGTATATGAAAAAGTTATTGTCAAACATAACATGTTTGAATCTCAAAAAGCAAAATATACCACAAAAATTAAAACGGCTTGAACATAATAAATTCAGGATGGAGAAAAACTACTGCAAAAGCGACGTCATTGGCAATCCATAATCTATTTCCCCAATATATTAATGATTTTCTAGCCTTGTTAAAGAGCAACTCATCAAGATTTATAGCGTCAACATGTTCATACACTATAACTGGTTTTTCAAATTCAAGGACACAACCGACAAGCCTCAGCACATTCTTAAGATGGATCATCTAGGCAGTAATTGTTATATCTCTGTGCAAGCCTGATGGTCCTCCTTGTACTATAGCTGGCTAGTCTTAATGCAGTAGGGTTAAGGTATCAATCACCAGTGTAATTTACAAGGAAGTATCCTGATGGTCCTTCTTGCACTATAGGGTGTGCATTGTAATAGTGTTTTTTCTCTTCATCTTACGTGTCCACTGGCCTTAAATAAAATTATGTATCCAACCCAGTCTATAAAGATTTGGAAGCTTCCTAGTGTTTGTACACTCTACTATAACTATAGATTTTGCATTTAGGGTGTGTTTGGTATGATAGAAAATGTTTTCTCTAAATATTTTTCTATTTTTCCTTGTTTGGTTATAATAAAATATTAAGAAAATATTTTTCTAAATAACTTATTTTCCTTCATTTAATGAAAAATGACTTTCCTGATGGGCCAAGGAAAGTTATTTTTGGATTAAAATTTTAAGACGCGACCCCCCCACCCCCACTCCTCTTCTTCACCCCCAACAAAACTGAATTTGTATTACCCGCAAGCATATTTCTCTGTGCTTTTCCAATTTTATGATATTTTTCTCTCTCTATTCTCCCTACTGTAAGAAATTTAAAGGTATGTTCCATAACTAATTTTTTCTATGGTGCTTGGTCAAAATTTCTTCAAATTTTTCTCTTTTGCTTGTTTGGGTTTCTGATTTGAGTTTACTTTTGTTCAAAAATTGACATTTGAGTTTAACTTTCTATGAAAATTGGTAAGTTATTGTGAGGTAATTGAGCGATTAGCAGTAGACTCTATGTATATTCTAGCAAATGATATTGGAAGTTGCTGAACTAGAGTATATTTCTTGATCTATGGTCAGTTTTTTAACTTCATCAAACCATTTGTTGCTCCAGAAATATATCAAACCAACTGTTTCTCCAGAAGTGTATGTTTCTTTTGTTTTCACCTTTAGCTTAGTATGATTCTTGAAATCCTCCCATAATTTGTGAGTATATTTTCAGACTGCAAAAATGGAAGGATGTTCACTGAATTAGGTATGAGGTATCCACCAATCCTTTTTACCACATCTAAAAATAATAAGCTTTACTAAAAAAGCACTCGACATGACACAATTAAGAAACGGGAAGGAATATTAAAGAAGCGAGAGCATTGAACAAAACAAAGTGAACTCAACTTAGGATTGTGAAACCTTGTGGGAAAATGAGATTCGGCATAGCATCATCTCCAATATCAGTGTGATCTCATAATGGCACTGGAATTCGATGAGCTTGGTAGGTCATTCTTAATAATAAAGGAACAAGTGCAGAAAACCCGATTAAGAGGTCTTGATGCACAGAAAGCCAACATTTTTGCTGGCAAAGTCGTAGCTTGCATTCTCTGCACTTCTTTTGGTCCTAAGGGCATGTACAAGATGTTTCAGAGCCCTAACGGCAATGTTACTATCATAAATAATGGTGCCCATATTTTGGAGCAGATGGATGTTGACAATCAGATTGCAAAGTTGATGATTGAGTGGTCAGTAAGTCAAGATTATGAGATAGGTGATGGAACTACTGAAGTGTTGTCATAGCTGGAACACTTCTAGAACAAGCGGAGAAGTTGTTAAAACATGGTATCAACCCTATTGAGTTGCAGAAGGATATGAAATAGCTTTTAGGATAGCAGTTGAGCACTTGGAGCGTATTGCAAATAAGTTTGAATTTGGTGTGAATGAGTTTGAACGTTTGATACAAACTTGTATGACTACTTTGTCATCTAGGATTATGAATAGATACAGGCGTAGCATGACTGAGATCACTGTCAAAGCAATTCTAGCTGTTGCAGATCTAGAGTAAGGATGTTAATCCGGACTTAATCAAAGTTGAGGGAAAAGTAGGTGGAAAATTAGAGAATACAGAGCTAATTTACAAAATTGTAGTTGACAAAGATATGAGTTATCCTAAGATGCCAAAGCAAATTCGACATGCTAATATTGTTATTTTGACTTGTTCATTTGAGACTCCAAAATCAAAGATCAAGCATAAGGTTGACATAGACACTGTGAAAAAATTTTAAACTTTACGCCAACATGAGCAGAAGTACTTTGATGAAATGGTTTAGAAATCCAAAGATATTGGTGCCACTTTAGTTATTTGCCAGTGGGCTTTTGGTGATAAAGCAAACCACTTACTAATGAATAGAAGTCTGTCTGTTGTTAGATGGGTAGGTGGAGTGGAGTTGGAGCTAATAGCAATTGCTACAGGTGGAAGAATTATGCCAAGGTTTCAAGAATTGACACCTAAAAAACTTAGTTGGGCTGGTCTAGTTCGAAATAAATAATTTGGTACAACAAAGGACAGGATGATATACATTAAGCATTAAGTAAATTCAAGGACTGTGACAATATTTATACGTGGTGGTAACAAGATGATGATAGAGAAGACAAATCGTCTATCCATGATGCTTTATGCATGGCTAGGAATCCTATTCGCAACAACTCTGTTGTCGATGGTGCTGATTCGGTAGAGATTTTTTGCGTTATTAATGTGGAAACGGCAGTTGATAAACACCTAAGAGTTGAGCAGTTTGCTATCAGGGCATTTGCAGATGCTTTGGATTTCATTCCGATCGCACTTGTTGAGAATAGTGGTCTCCAACTGATTGAGACTCTATCTGCTGTTAAATCTCAGCAAATTAAGAAAAACAATCCTTTTTGTGGAATAGATTGCAATAATGCTGGAATAAATGACATGTGTGACCAAAATATCTTTGAGACTCTGACTGTGAAGCAACAACAGATTTTGCTTGCAACACAGGTTGTTAAGATGATTTTAAAGATAGATATCATTAGTCCATCTGAATATTGATGTTTAGTATGTAAACCTAAGTTTATACTGTCTAAGAGAAAATGGATATTTTATCTTGGCAATGCCACTCCAGGTTGTTTTTTAGTTTCGATGTCGTAATAGCCTTAAATGCAAGCAGAATGGCTCTTGAGAGATTTGATATTTATGAAAAATTATTAACTTTTTCACTAATTTTCTAGTATTTTGAATAACTATTTATTTACTGAAGTACATTGTTTGTTTATTTTATATTTTCCTAGCTTTTTGTGGCGTTGGGTTATCTTTATAACATTTTAGCTGATTTAGAAAGATTATACGAATAAAGTGAAATTTGATAATGGGTTTTTGAAGAACACCATTAATTATTCTTTCTAATTGAAATTCTAGTTCACTTGACAAAGTAACAGACTTAGATTTCTGAGATGAACATCATTTTTTACATTCCATTTTTTTGGATGAAAATTAAAGAATTCAAACTTAGTCGTTTATGAAATGTTGTCTGTTTCACACCCCTTTCTTTGTTCACTTTGTAATGATACATCTATATCTATTGTATTTTATTTGTAGTGGTAGGCATATATCAGAAACTATAATAATGAGTTCAAAAGAGGTGGTTTTATTGAACGCGATAAAGAATCCTAATTCGTTATATCTATGTTTACTTTATGTTGAATAGTGTTGTATAGACAAATATTACATTGGACAAATATGCAAGAAAAATAGTTTATTTTACTGTTTTATAATTTTTTGTATGAATGGTAGTATTGGAGTAATGGTAAAGTGTCTATGTGACTTAAAGGTTCTTAGTTTGAAGCATGGAATCAATCTCTAATGTTTGATACCTAATTTTTTCTAATCTTTGTATTGTAGGCACATCTCAATCATGATAAGTTCATCAACAAAAAAATTAATATGTTTGATGAAATATCTCGTGTGTGAAAATGATCGAGCTAAGGGAGATCATGCTAAATTTGAAGATATAGTTTTTGATTTATTTATTTTTTTAGAAAGATAATGATAATGACATTGGAGGATCATCCACGAAAAAGGGTGTGCAAGTGACTAAAGTTTCTCAAGGCAAGGCAAGTCGCAAAAAAAAATATTTTTTTGAGGTGCAAGATGTCGTAGGTGATATATTAATAAAATTTGGAGAAGTTGCAACAGAAATTGATAAGATGGTTGATAGTTGTATAGATGTGACAAAGTTGTACGAAGTTATGGCAATGGAAAGTTATGAAGATGAGCTCCTCAGTGATGCTTTTAATTATTTGGTACAAAGCGACACTTTAGCTAAGAATTTCATGCTAAAAAATTAAAATCTTTGTAAAGTGTGGTTAGAACGATTCAAGTAACGACAATAGTGACACATATGGGTTGCAAGAACTTAGCTTCATAGGGTTTGGAAGCAATTATTATGCGCGCATTTTTATTTTTGATAATGTATTATGTATTTGCTAAGTTCTCTTTTTCGAGGATTTGAGGTATACCTATCAAACGGGTCGAGCTGGCCCGGCCCACTTACAAAAATCGACCTGGTTTGACCCAGCCCGATCAGCCCACGGGCTGTAGGCTACCGGGTCCCAGGATGGTTTATTTTTGGTTTTGGGCCCGATTAACCCGGCCCGAACCAAGCCCAGTCCAGGCCCGTCGATTAATCGGCCCGAAACCGACCCTGTTAATTTAATTTTTTTTAAATAAACAAATGGACTAATTTACTATAGAGTATTATTAATTTATTATATTAAGTACCATATGTTTTATTTAAAGAAGTACATATATTTTATATGTGTACGTATATACTGAATGGTACGTATATATGTGTCTATATCTTCTATAGACGTATATATTTAACGTATACATGTGCATATGTTTTATAAATTAGCATATAACTATATATATAGTGTGTGTATATTGTAGTATATTTTATTTAAAGTAGTACGTATATATTGAATGGTACGTATATATGTGTATATATCTTCTATAAACGTATATATTTAACGTATACATGTATATATGTTTTATAAATTAGTATATAACTATATATAGTGTGTGTGTATATATTTTAGTATATATATTGTAGTACATTTTATTTAAAGTAGTACGTATATATTGAATGGTTCGTATATATGTGTATATATCTTCTATAGAGGTATATATTTAACGTATACAAGTGTTTATGTTTTATAAATTAGTGTATAACTATATATAGTGTGTGTGTATATATTGTAGTATATTTTATTTAAAGTAGTACGTATATATTGAATGGTACGTATGTGTATATATCTTCTATAGACGTATATATTCAACGTATACATGTGTATATGTTTTATAAATCAGTGTATAACTATATATATAGTGCGTGTATATATTGTAGTATATATATATTATAGTATATTTTATTTAAAGTAGTACGTATATATGTGTATATATCTTCTATAGACGTATATATTTAACATATACGTGTAGATATGTTTTATAAATTAGTATATAACTATATATAGTGTGTGTGTGTATATTGTAGTATATATATTGTAGTATATTTTATTTAAAGCAGTACGTATATAGTGAATGGTACATATATGTGTATATATCTGCTATAGACGTATATATTTAACGTATACATGTGTTTATGTTTAATAAATTAGTATATAACTTTATATATATATATATATATATATTGTAGTATATATATATATATTGCAGTATATGTTTTATTTAAAGTAGTACATATATGTTGAATGGTGCGAATATATATTCTATAGACGTATATATTTAACGTATACATGTGTATATATTTTATAAATTAGTATATATATATATATATATGGATAGATAGATATATATATTGTAGTATATATGTATTATAGTATATTTTATTAAAGTAGTACATATATATTGAATGGTGCGTATATATGTGTATATATCTTCTATAGACGTATATATTTAACGTATACATGTGTATATGTTTTATAAATTAGTATATATATATATATATATATATATATATATATATATATATATATATATTGATAGATAGATAGATAGATAGATATAGATATTGTAGTATATATATATATATTATAGTATATTTTATTAAAGTAGTACATATATATTGAATGGTGCGTAAATATGTGTATATATCTTCTATAGACGTATATATTTAACGTATACATGTGTATATGTTTTATATATTAGTATATAGCTATATATATATATATATATATATATATATATATATATATATATATATATATATATATATATATATATATATATATATTGCAGTATATATATATTGTAGTATATATATATTGCAGTATATGTTTTATTTAAAGTAGTAATATATATTGAATGGTGCGTATATATGTGTATATATCTTCTATAGACGTATATATTTAACGTTTACATATGTATATGTTTTATAAATTAGTATATAACTATATATATATAACTATATATATATATATATATATATATTGTAGTATATGTTTTATTTAAAGTAGTACGTATAGTCGTATATATTGAATGTTACGTATATATGTATAATTGGGTATATGTTTTTAAAATTCTAATGTAGTATATACTATATATATTGTTTAACGTATTTAAAATGTATACAGGTCGGTATACATAGTGTATATTGAAAAAAAAATGATTTTTGATCGGATTTGTAACCGGGTTTAGGTGGGTTAGACCGGGTTGGGCTAAGTGGACCGATTCATGATTATTTTTAAGTTGAACCCGGACCCGACCCGGCCAACTTAACTACAACCCGGCCCGGCCCAGCCTAGCCACAACCCAGCTAAACTTAACGGGCCGATTCCGAGTTGACCCGGCCGGCCCACTTAACACCCTTAATTTGAGGGAATATTGTTAGGAAACTTGGATTATATAATTAGCAGTTGCTTTAATTTTATTGACTTGTAATATTTTGGTACACAATATTCGTATTGGTTGCTATACTTAAATTAGTCCTACAAATTGTTGAGTTATTAGAGGCAATGATATGCTAGTTAACAATTTAGTAGTATTTTTCAAATAACATTTTGTTTGTTCATCAATCAACACTAAAAGATATTTTTCTAAAAAAAATATTTTCTATTTACCAAACAAACATCATTTTTTGAAAAATATTTTTCACTGACCAATCAAATATAATCAACTTATTTTTCATGAAAACATTTTTCAGAAAAATATTTTTCATCATGCCAAACACACCGTTAATTCCACTCAAGTTGACAAAAGATCCGCTCTATAAGGAAGTTTGCATTTGCTCTAGCGTCTCTTCTCAATATTTCGGTCGTCGCTTTCGTTGCCACCGTACAAATTTTTACTTAGTAATTATTGATTTGACACTTTAGGGGATTGTTTTATTAAATTTTTCTTTGAAAATCCTATGAATAGTTACTTAATGATAGAGTAATATTAATATAAAATAATAAATTAAATCTCTATTGATTTGTTAAAATGAAAAAATAAAAAGAAAATTGTATTTTTCATATATGAGCCAAGTTAAAATGGAAATGATGTCGCAAATTAAAATAAAAATTGACAATTTCATTATGTGCTGATCTTTTTTACTATCCGACATAATATGACCGTACACAAATAATGCTAAGCTTAATTCTTGTGCACTTGATATTTTTTTTTTGGCCATCTTATTGTACTAATTGTGGCCAAGACTGAGGGCATGCACGGAAGCACTTGTGAATTCGGTGTAATTCCCTTGCAACTTCAATCATGTATGGTCTATCTTTTCCGCTTGACTTTGTGCATTTGTTAACAAGATTCCAGCAATCTTTCAGTTGTTGTTGAATCGCAATTCCATGTTCTTCCAAAATGGCCGGATCTGCCATGTCCATTACATGAATCTCATCAATGTTCATCATCTTAAAATCTGAATCCGAAGGATCCACTATGTAGTCCATATTGCGATCTTTTAAATGTAGAGTACTCATTTTCCATCCAGTTAATAGCTGAAGGAGAACAACTCCGAAGTTATAGACGTCTATTTTTTGAGTAACAATACAAGACGCTGCATATTCTGAAGCTAAATACCCATACGTTCCGCACATAACATCTTTTACTACTTCCAATTCTCCCCGGGGCAACGATACAGATAATGAGAAATTCAATAGTTTAGCGACGCCGCTGTTCTGATCTACAATCACATTCGATGGCTTCAGATCTCGATGGATGACGGGCGTAGTAAATTCGGTATGGAGAAAAACGACTGCAGAAACGACCTGGTGGGCTATACGTAGTCTACTTCCCCAAGAAAATAATGATTTTCTAATTTGATCATCATATGTCCCCTTTTCAAAAAGTAAAGAATAAAGACTTATAGCCTCAACATATTCATACACTATAACTGGCTCTTCGAATTCTAGACAGCAACCGACAAGTCTCAGTACATTTTTGAGATGGCTCATCTGAACAGTAATTGCTATATCTCGAAAAATATTAAAAGTAATTTTTATAATATCCGGGGAAAATCCTAATGAAAACGAGGCGTTTGTCCAGTGATCCTGTAACCATATACCCATAGGAAAGCTCCATTTTGTTTTCAGGGTACTTTATTGCTTTTTCTATCTCAGTGGCAGTGAAGTAACGGATGGGAATTCGGCAATTTCCATCGCATAAAGCAAGAAGTTCCTCTAGTACTGCACTTGCATTCTCTAAATAATAATCATGCTCTTTCTTCAGCGTTTCTGCAGAGGCAGAGGATGATGATTGTTTCTTCCTTGCGAGTTCCCTAAAGACCTGCATTGCTAATACTGAAGTATCTTTTCTCACTAACACTATAAATATCTCATGTTTACTAGTTGGATTAGAGTAAAAAGGATCAAAATCATACATTATTTTTATCTTAAACACAAAATAATATATATTCTTTCAACTAAAGCACTAATAATTCTTTTTATTTAGTTAAGTGATGCATTTTTAGTCATAATCCTAACACCGTTAATTTTTTTAACAGCAGTCAAATCACCTTCTATCACACTATTTTTTTCCTCCAAAAAAAAACCTCACTGCAAAATGTTGCTGACAAACCTCACCGTTAATGTTTTAGGTGGCAACCTTTTACGATTATGTTCCTATCCCAAAATCTCTTCAAGTGGAACGTTTCACTAATATGATATTTAATCACCTCAAAAAAGTTAACTCGAAAGGTTTTATAGTCTAAGAGTCTGAGTTGCAGCGTATGAAGCTTCTCTTAGGTAAAATCTTCGATGCTAATGAAAATTCTAACCAACCTCTACTGAAGATTCTGAAATCACCAAACTTAGAAGTTGATATCATCTTTGATCTTCATGAGTCTTATCAGACCATGAAATTAATAGATTGAAATAATTATTGATGTAATGATACAGAGAAATCTAAATTGTGGATGCTCGATGCCTCAAGGCTTATTTGATGTCTTTTTCAGTTGATTTTCTTTGTTTAATGGTGCTCATATTTACCTGATATGAAGATAAAGAAGCTTTTGTTAAAAAAATTAATGATATTAGGATTGTATCTAAAAAATATACCACTTTTTAAATAAAAAAACTATTAATACCCCAATTGAAAAAATATATATTATTTTATGCTTAAAATAAAAAATAATGTATCACTTTGGGCCATTACTCGTTGGATTAGATCCAATAAGGCAACACTAATGGGAATGAATGGATAAGGAAGTTGTGAGCTTCCTGGATCCTGCTGCTCTTTTGAACTTTGACAATTTCCACACAAAATGACAATAAATGGCCTTTGATTTGAAAGATGGACTAATTTAGGTCCCACTTTCCAATCATCCTTGCTTCTTTGCCATATTTGCACTCCTTTAATTTCTTTTTCACCCCTCTTACAAAATATCTTCTGAAGGAAAAAATAAAGGTAACAACATCAAGTTTTGATAAATGTAAAACTAAAAAGGTTTCTTCTTGCAGGCAAATTAACTACTACTGTATTAAAATCTGAGAATATCCCTGTTATCATAACAGAGAGGAAATTTAACATGACTTGATAAGTTACAATCTCATCTTCCAATATTTCGGTTGACACAATTATTTCCTCGTTTCGGAATAAGTAAATTGTTAGAAATATTTATTGGTGTTTCAAAATAAATGAATCATTAATTTTTTTAAAAAAAATTTATCTTTATGATTTGACAACTAATTAACTTTTGAAAAGGTATTACAATACCAACTTTTTTGGGGATAAAAATAAAAAGTTGTGTTAAATTTATGTTTTTAGTATTTTTTCTTTAATATATGTGTCAAAATTTAACAATTTATTTATTATGAAACGAAGGGAGTAACATTTATCCTGGATATTCATATATCAGATGTTGTATTTAAAAAGCAATTGAATAGTCAGGGGCGAGTTAATGTTAAGAAACTTAAAGATTGAACCCATAAATTTTAAATTGACCTATCTCGATACCTGGCTTCTTCATTAAGCACTGAAAAGATCGATGTAACTAGCATTTAGTAAGACCTTTTCCTGTTAAGTATGCCAAATTGACAATTTCATTATCTACAGATCTCTTCTATCGTCCAAATAACATAATATGACTCTGCAAACAAACTATATTTCCTTTGAAACTTGAAACCACTACAAATAAAGCCATGATTATTTCATGCAAATGATGTGCTGTTTAATTTTTTCCCCATCTTATATAGCTAAATCTGGCCAAGAGTGAAGGCATGGAAGCACTTGTGAATTCGGCATAATTCCTTTGCAACTTGAATCATGTATGGTCTATTTTTTCTGTTGTAAGTTGTGCATTTCATCACAAGATTCAAGTAATCTTCCAATTGCTGTTGGATCTCAATTCCATGCTCTTCTAAAATGGCATTATCTGCTATGTCCATTATATTACCCTCTTTAATATAGCGATCGATGAGGTTAGGTAGAAAATTTTCAAAATTTATTGTCTCTTCTGAAATTGCAGAATCCACTCTATCCATAACATTACCCTCTTCAACGTTGGATTCCATAATATCACGCAATTCCTTTCCAGTTAATAACTCAAAGAGAAGAACTCCAAAGCTGTACACGTCAGTTTTTTGAGTAATAATACCACAGTAGCCATATTCTGGATCTAAATACTCGATTGTTCCGCACACACGATCTTGTACCTCCAATTCCCCTGAAGGCAATGATATGGAAAATGAGAAGTCCACTATTTTGGCAATGCTGCTATTCTGATCTATTATCACTTTGTGAGGCTTTATATCTCTGTGGATGATAGGTGTAATAAATTCGGTATGGAGAAAGACGAGTGCAGAAGCAACCTCATTGGCAATCCGTAATCTACTTCCCCAAGATAATAGTGATTTTCTAGTTTGATCATCATGATTACCCTCTTCGAAAAGTAGATCGCCGAGAGATACACCTTCAATATATTCATGCACCATAACCGGTTCTTCAAATTCTAGACAGCAACCAATAAGTCTCAGCACATTCTTGAGATGACTCATCTGAGCTGTAATTGCTATATCTCGGTGCACGCCATAGGAATAGAGAGAGAACCTAATTAAAAAGAGGTGGTTGTCTAGGGAGCCTGTAACCATATAGCCTTGTTCTATTTTCTTTTCAGAGTGCTTGATCGCCCTTTCTGTCTCAGTGGCAGTGAAGTAACGGATGGGAATTCGGCAATTTCCTTTGCATAAAGCAAGAATCTCCTCTAGCACTGCACTTCCATTATTTAAATAGCAATCCTGCTCTTTCTTCCGCTTTTTTACGGAGGCAGAGGAAAAAAGTTTTTTGGTTGTGAGTAGTGCACTCATCAAATGATGCATTTTGTTCTTGTCCAACACCAATTGCAATAGCAACAAATAAATTCATAATTCTGGTTTCTCTGATCCAACTCTTGATCTCTCGCGCGTGGAATGAATCTATTAGTTGGGAAGTTTCCTGATGGTCCGTGTACTAGAGGGTGTGCATTGTTCCACGTTAGTTTGGTCTTGACTAGAGTCTCTCATGTAGTTATTGGGGAGTTTCATTGTCACTGCTGTAGTGTCTCTCTTGACTAGAATTTGAACTTCATGAAAAACAGTATAGAATGGGTGTTTGGTAGGTTGGAACTCCAATGTTTTCATGTTTGGTTAGTTAAATTAATGTTTTGAAAAATATTTTTCTGAGTGAACTTATTCTTCTCAAATTCAAGAAAAATGTCTTTCCTATCTGAGTCCGATCCCAACCCGAGATCCAACTCTTGGGTCGGTTTTAGAGTCTGGTTACTGATTAGAATTGGGTTCCTGGTCGAGGCCGGGAGTCTAATCTTGGATCAGGGTCAAAGTGGGGTCAGGGTGTAGGAAAATTATTTAGTTATTTCAAAATAATTTATATTTGAAGTGTATTGAAAAAGTCATGTCTTTAAATGTATCTTAGAAGCTACTTAAAAGGCTTACTTTGAAAGTCATCAACAAATGTACTTGAGAAGGCTTACTTTAAAAGCCATCAAGAGATATACTTGAGAAGGCTTACTCTGAAAGTCATCAAGAGATGTACTTGAGAAAGCTTACTCTAGAAGTCATCAAGAGATGTACTTGAGAATTTAAGTCTTAGTTACAATACTCTCTCAATCCTTACAGAAAAGAAGGAACATTCCTGCTTTCAATCTCCTCTCTTTTTGACATTTTCCTTTTCCCTTCTATATTATATTCCTTAGTGATTTTGGTTAGTATTTAGTAAACCTATAGGTTAATTTTCTGATATTTATATTAACAGTTTTGTTGATTCATGTGTACTCTGGTTAATTAGGAAAGACTTATTTAACTCAGAAATCCTCTAGTTGATCATGAAAGTGTTTGTTTAATCTTGAAAAAATATTTCACACTGCTGAAATAATTTCTTAGGACAATGCCTAGCACGACTCAAGTATAATTAATATATTAACTTGTTAAGAAGTAGTTAGGTGACTGTTATGTTATTGTATTGCTAATATTATTATTATAATATTTTGTTAACATTTTTATTTTGTTGTTTCCCAACACAGGGTTGGGTCTAGAATCAGATAAGGAGTGGGGTTCCAAGTTAGGTGACGATCCCGAGTCAAGGTAGGGGATCGAGAAACGATTCCAAGTAGTCAGAGTCGGGGATCAAGAAAGGGATTATGGGATGGGATTGGGAATTTTATCCCTGGTCGAGATCCAAAATCATGTCTCGGGTTTAAAGTCAGGGTCGAAATAGAGTCTCGAATCAAGGTCAAGAGTCAGGATCGGGGTTGGGGCAAACATCTTGCCACTTAATACTAGTGTCTTTTTAGCATTTTGGGTGATATGAAAGGAGTATTGTCTACAACCCATCTAATTACGTCTTAGCTTTTATTGTTAATTTTAGAATTATAAAAAACAATTATTTTTTTGGTTACAATTTGAAAGGATTTAATCCTCGAATATATTATATTACGTTTAGAGGATTGGACCTCTATATATATACATAAAGTTGCTGCTATGAAGAGTCCAAGTAGGACTCTAGTATGTGAGTTTAAGCTAATCATATATCCACTAGATAAAGGAATATAATTGCAAACTATACATTTGAATTTTAAAATCAAAACAGTATCATTATCTATTAGGCAACTCCTTTATCCTTACAGCCGCACGCAAGTGCAGCGATGGTACAACCATAGCAAACTTGTCCTGAGCAATAGAAAACCGATGTGTAGCAAGACTTTTAGTCATGATATCTGCCTCCTGATCCATAGAACTTATGTAATAGACTTCCATGTCTCTTGAAACTACCTTCTCCTTCACAAAGTGAAAATCAAGTTCAATATGTTTAGTGCGAGCATGGAACACAGGGTTGACGGCGAGGTATATGGCTGATAAATTATCACACCATACTTTTGGAGCAGCTGGAAGCACAATTTGGAGTTCTTTAAGTAGATTTTGCAGCCGAGTTATTTCAGCTGTGGTTGTAGCAAGACCTCGATACTCTGATTCTATGCTAGAGCGAGCAACTATACGTTGCTTTTTGGAGCTCCATGACACCAGGTTGGCACCCAAAAATATGCAGAAGCCATGAGTGGAACGTCGTTCATCTGGGAAGCTAGCCCAGTCAGTATCCGAGAAACCAGTAAGTGATTGGCACCCAAAAATATGCAGAAGCCATGAGTGGAACGTCGTTCATCTGGGAAGCTAGCCCAGTCAGTATCCGAGAAACCAGTAAGTGTGAAGGAAGCAGATGAACGCAACAGTAAACCAAGATCAATTGTACCTTTTAGATATCTAAGCAACCTCTTCATAGCTGTATAATGCACTTCGCGAGGATCATGCATAAACTGACACAACTTGTTAACAGCAAAGGAGACATCAGGTCGGGTAATTGTGATATATTGTAATGCTCCAACAATACTCCGATAAAGTTCCGGTTGATCAAACATTGGGCTGCCATGCTGGGAAAGTTGAAGACCACTTACCATGGGTGTCGATATAGGCTTTGCACCTTCCATAGAAGCTCTAGTTAATAAATCTCTGATATATTTGGATTGACATAATAATACACCATACGAGGCAGCACAAACTTCAATACCCAATAAGTAATGTAGAGGTCCTAAGTCTTTTAGAGCAAAATCCTTAGAAAGTTTAGAGATGATGGATGAAATAAAAGAGGAAGAGCTCCCTGTAATAATAAGATCATCCACATACACTAAAACAATTGTAAGGTGATTATTTTCCATATGAATAAACAAGCCGATCAAACCAAGCGCGAGGTGCTTGTTTAAGGCCATAAAGTGCCTTGTGAAGTCGACGTACATGATTTGGATATCTAGGATCAACAAAACTTATGGGTTATGTCATGTAAACCTCTTCATGTAGCTTACCACGTAGAAAAGCATTTTTAACGTCAAACTGACGGATAGACCACCCTTTGGATACGGCCATAGCAAGAACCACCCTTATAGTAGTAGGCTTAATAACAAGGTTGATAGTTTCATGAAAATTAATCCCAGCTTCTTGATTGAACCCCTTTGTTATTCAATGGTTGCATTTGGATTTAACTTCAATTTGAAGATCCATTTACAACCTACTACATTCTTTGCCAGTGAGGAAGGGACAAAGGACCAAGTACCATTTTGGAGGAGAGCATTGTATTCCTCTTGCATAGCTTGTCTCCAATTTTTATTCTTGTGTGCTTAGGTAAAGCAAGTTGGCTCAATTGGAAGAGACGACGGAGGAAGGGGATACTTAGTGGCTGAATTAGCCTGAAGAGAAGTTGTTTTAGATTTCAAACTAGTAATCATATGACGTGTATTATCAAAAAATTTTGTAGGCTGGTTAGACGGAGCTTGAACCGTTGTAGGGAGGAAGGAAGATCAACAGATAGATCCAGAGAAGGAGTGGGATTTGGTGGTATAGGAGGAGCATATGTGCTTCCTGGAGGGGATTGTTGAGTTAAACTAGGTATTTGTTAGATACTAGACGGACCACATGACTCAATGGGAGGAAAAAAGTGGCACAGTGCAATTACTGTTAACGGGGACGCAACAGAAGAAGATGTAGAAGCATGGTGCACTGACTGATTTACCACAAAGAAATATTGAAATAACGATTCATCAAAGGAAACATGTCACCAGTAGGCACATTGAGACACTTATAACCCTTGTGTTGATTACTATAGCCTAAAAAAATACACTGAGAAGATCGAAAGGCTAATTTACGAGAATTGTAAGGCCTAAGATAAGGATAACAAGTACAACCAAATACCTTTAAAAATTTATAATCTTGTACTTTATTAAACAATTTCTCATGAGGAGATATATTGTTCAAGACTGGAGTTGGTAAGCGATTAATCAAGTAAACGGAGGTTAAGAAGGCATCGTCCCAAAAATGTAAAGGAAGAGAAACATGAGCTAGCAACGAGAGACCGGTTTCAACAATATGACGATGTTTTCGTTTTGCAGTCCCATTTTGTTCATGAGTGTGCGGACAAGACAATTGATGAACAATTCCATTTTAATGTAAGTATTGAGAAAACTTATGATATTCCCCACCCCAATCAGATTGCAATATTTTAATTTTGTGTTCAAAAAAAATCTCAACTTGTGATTTAAATTGTAGGAACATATTGAGCACATCACTTGTTGCTGCTATAAGGAAAATCCATGTGTACTTGCTAAAATCATCAATGAAAAAAATATAATAGCAAAATTTATTACTAGCAAGATAAGGAGATGGTCCTCATACATCAGAATGAATCAATTCCAAAGGACGGGAAGAGATAGACATAGAACTAGGAAATGGCAATTTATGACTTTTGCCATATTGACAAGAGGGACAAACACTAGAAAGAAAATACTTAATTAACTGTTAAGTTGATGATTTTACAACTCTGCTAACAACATTTATTGACGCATGGCCTAATCGGCTATGCCAAAGATCAATATGAGACTTAGAGGTAAGTAATGCTTGAGGGGATGAGGTAGGTCGACCAAACAAGAATGTACTTGAATGTAACTTGTAGAGGCGCTGATCAAGGCTCCCGTCCAGTAGCACTTTTCGCGTGCTCAATCCTTCACAAGACAAGTACAAGGGTAAAATTCAAAAAACACATTATTATCGGAAGTAAACTGAGCAACACTTAATAAACTCTTTGTAATGTCGGGAACATAAGGATATTACGTAATTGTAAAGGACGACAAGGGGTGGAAAAACTAAAATTACTAATATATTTTATATTCAAACATGCACTATTGCCGACATGAGTTTGTTCATTGCCATTGTACTCTCCTCTAATATGCATATTATTCAGATCATTAGCGAGATAATTTGTCGCTTCAAGATTGGATACTAAGATAGATCGATAACAGTAGAAGGTTGAGCCACCATCGCAGCCATTTGTTGCTTAGCATTAGATTGATATACATGATCAAACCTGTGATAACACGTTATGGCTATGTGTCCATACTTACTACAAACTTGGCATTGAGAAATATTGGAAGAAGGCTGTGAGTTATTTGGATTGTTATTTCGGGAACCTCGACCTCTGCCACGACCGTATTTGCCACCATAGGATTGATTTGACGCTTGATTTATTTTGAAAAATGTATCATTCTTGTTGGAGTTTTTGATTATGAGATTAGCCTGGCCTAAATCCTGTTCAACAACATTAGCCTGCTCAAGCCGGTATTCATGGATTAACAATAATCCTTGAAGATCAACAAGCAAAATAGGATCAACCCTTGAAGTAACAAACACCACTAAAGCACCATATTTTGGTCTTAGACCCCCGAGAATATACAAGACGATATAGCCATTCGATACAGGTTGTGCAGAGGCCACCAAATTATCAATAAAAGTTTTTATCTTTTGTAAATATTCAACCATGGATAATGTGCCTTTCTTCGTGGTTTGTAACTGTAGCCTAAGTTGCATAAGTCTTGATCGTGACTGCGAAGCAAACATGGCCTCCAATGTCATCCATACTTCCCTAGACGTAGAGCATCCCACAACCTGTGCAAGCACAAGTTTAGTTAATAATGACAAGAGCCAACTGAGCAATAACTGATCTTGTTTCTTCCAAGTAAAATACCCTGAATTTATTCCAGTTTCCAGAATAATTGGGTCAACATTTTTGCTGAGGTACTTCGGGAGACATTGAAGGCTGCCATCTACATATCCTTTGAGGTCATGGCTGCACAATGCAGGCAAAATCTGAGACTTTCATAGCACAAAGTTATTCCTGTCAAGTTTGATTATGTTGCCGGGGGATACGTTAGTCGAAAATAAAGAAGAATTTCCAAGAGCCATTTGTGTAATTAAGCTTGAAGAAGAGGCCATGAAAATTAACGTGAGTCTTGGTTTGGCATTGATACCATGAAAGGATTTAATCATTGAATATTGTTGGTCAACAATTGTTGCTCTCCTTTTGTCAACAATTGTTGCTCATATTTCAACAATTGTGGATGATGAAGACATTTGTGACTTTGTGTTTTCAACATCGGTGGCTGCATTCATATATGAAGGCAAGACTTTTGAGGTCCAGATTTGGCTATAAAAGCCAATGCTACTTCATTTGCAAAGACACCCACACAACATTTCAATAGTCAATCTCTCCTTTATATTTTCTTCTTTCTCTACTTCTTGGTTGAGTATTTCTATACTCGTAGAGAATTTGTAAGGGGCTATTTTGTCTTGTTAGTCCCGAGAAAATATTTTGTACTCTCGTCAATATTAGTGGAATTTTTGGCTCTCTCGCCGGTGGTTTTTTACCTCTATTTAAAGAGGGTTTTTCCACCTAAAACCTTGGTGTTAATTTTACTGTTTTTATTAATTTCTCGGAATCTTTGGTTGAATTTATCACGCTTCCACACTCTGTAGCCCTACAAATTGGTATCAGAGCCACGATAATTCAACCGAGATTTTTTATTAAAAATGTCGACGAAGTTCGATATTGAGAAATGTGATGGTAAAATTAGTTTTGCTATCTGGCGAGTCCAAATGCTGGCTGTTCTTACCCAGAATGGCCTAAAGAAGGTTCTGTCCGGCAAATCGGCGAAGCCAGCCACTACAACGGAGGAGCAGTGGGAAGAGACGGATGAAAAGGCGTTATCCACAATCCATTTATGCTTGTCCCGTGAGGTGCTACGAGAAGTCATCAATGAGAAAACTGCAGCCGGCATATGGAGTAAATTGGAGTCTCTGTACATGACCAAAAGTCTTGCAAATAAACTCCGGTTAAAAGAACGACTTTTCACGCTCCGTATGTCTGAAGGTACACCCATCCAATCTCATCTTGGTGAATTTAATTCCATCATAATTGATTTGGAAAATCTGGATGTCGAAATTGATGATGAGGATAAAGCCGTACTACTTATTGTTTCTTTGCCACCCTCATATAGACATTTCAAAGAAATTATGCTATATGGTAATAATGTTACCTTGAGCTTTGATGATGTCAAGTCTAACCTACTGTCCAAAGAAAAATTTGATACCCAAATTCATTCTGAAAGTTCGGGTGAGGGACTAGTAGTTAGAGGGAGAAACCACGAAGTAGGTGCTAGCGGTAAAAACCAATCCAAATCCAAAGGTAAAAACTCTAAGTATTGCCGTTATTGCAAGAAAAGAAATCATGAAATCTCTGAGTGCTACAAATTGAAAAATAAGCAAAACAGAGAAGATAAGGGTAAGCAACCCGAAAAATCTGCCGAAGCTAGTTTTGTAGAAACCGAATCTGATGGAGAGTGTTTTATTGCTTCTGGTACTGATCAAAGGTCAAAAAATGAGTGGGTTCTTGATTCTGGTTGTACATTTCATATGTCTCCTAATAGAGACTGGTTTACCACCTATGAATCTTTTAATGGTGGTCTTGTCTTAATGGGCAACGATGCTCAATGCAAAGTTGTCGGCAAAGGCACAATCAAAATCAAGACACATGATGGAGTCGTTAGAACTTTGACCAGTGTCAGACATGTCCCTGATTTGAAACGGAATCTCATTTCCCTAGGCACTCTTGAATCTCAAGGGTGTAGATACTCAGCTGAAGGTGGAGTTTTAAAAGTGTCCAAAGGAGCTCTTGTGTTACTAAAGGCAATTCGATCTGGTAGTTTGTATTTGCTTCAGGGTTCAACTGTTATAGGTTCTGCAGCCGTCGTCTCATCCAACAAAGACAACACGAAGTTGTGGCATTTGAGGTTGGGCCACATGAGTGAGAAGGGAATCCAAATTCTCAAAAAGAAAGGCTATCTTGGCAACCATTGTACCGGTAAGGTCGATTTCTGCGAGCATTGCATTTTTGGTAAGCAGAGAAAGGTTAGCTTTTCAAAAGCCATTCACAGGACCAAAAGTACTTTGGACTACATCCATTCAGATCTTTGGGGTCCCTCGAGAGTTCCCTCCAGAGGTAAATGTCATTATATGCTGACATTTATTGATGATTTTTCACGTAAACTCTGGGTATATTTTCTCAAGCAAAAGAATGAAGCTTTTTCCACCTTTAAAGAGTGGAAATTATTAATTGAGAACCAGACTGGCAAGAAGATCAAGAGGCTAAGGACAGACAATGGCCTCGAATTTTGTTCTAATGAGTTTAATGATTTCTACAAGAAAGAAGGTATTGCCAGACATTTCACCGTTCCAAGAACTCCACAACAAAACGGAGTTGCTGAAAGGATGAACAGAACTATCTTGGAGAAAGTTCGTTGTATGCTCTCCCATTCTACTCTGGGGAAAGAATTTTGGGCAGAAGCAGCTTCAACATCATGCTACTTGATAAACCGCTCACCAAATTGATCACTCGACTGCAAAATTCCAGAAGAAGTTTGGTCAGGTAACTCTGTTGATTATTCTAATTTTAGAATATTTGGTTGCCCTGCTTATTCTCATGTGAACGAGGGAAAATTGGAACCTCGTGCTAAGAAATGCATTTTCTTAGGTTATGACCTAGGGGTTAAAGGCTATCGTTTGTATGACCCTGAATCTCGCAAAATATTTCATAGTCGGAATGTAACCTTTAATGAAAATGGTATGCTATCTTCTGGAAAAGATACTGTTGTTCCCTCCACTGATACAGGTGATCAGGAGGATGTTCGAGAGAAGGTGGAGTTTGAGACTGAAGCTCCCATTTTGGAAGCAAATATCCCTAATTCTTCCACCACTCAAGAAGATGAAGTCACTGCTGAACAAATGAGTCCACGACAACATCCACCTCAACGTCGAGGTTTACCACAACCATGGTCTATGGCTAAAGAACTTCCACAACAAAGGCCAAGAAAACCGACTCAAAGACTGATCACAGAATCTGCCAACATTGCTTATGCATTGACTGTTGCACAAGATATGGGTGAAGATGGTGAACCCAAGAATTATTCTGAAGCTATCTCTGGTGATGACGCAGCAAAGTGGACTGCTGCTATGCAAGAAGAAGTCGAGAGTCTTCTCAAAAATGAAACATGGGATTTGGTAATGTTACCAGAAGGCAAGCGAGTCATTAGTTGCAAATGGATTTTTAAGAGAAAAGAAGGCATCCCCGGTGTTGAAAATGCAAGGTACAAAGCAAGATTCGTAGTAAGAGGTTTTGATCAACAGGAAGGTATTGACTTTAACGAAGTATTTTCTCCCGTTGTTCGTCATTCTTCAATTCTTGTATTACTTGCTCTAGTTGCCTTGTATGATTTGGAGCTGGAACAGTTAGATGTGAAAACTGCTTTTCTTCATGGTAATCTTGAGGAAGAAATTTATATCCAGCAGCCAGAGGGGTTCGTTGTTCCTGGAAAGGAGAACCATGTATGTCGTCTAAAGAAATCTCTTTATGGTTTGAAGCAATCACCAAGACAATGGTATAAAAGGTTTGATTCCTTCATGACTGGACATGGCTATTCTAGAAGTAGTTATGATAACTGCGTCTATTTTTAAAAATTATCTGATGGATCACTAGTATACTTGTTGTTATATGTTGATGATATGTTAATTGCTGCAAGAGATAAAACTCTTGTTGACAAGTTAAAGGTGCAGCTCAACAGTGAATTTGATATGAAAGATCTAGGTCCTGCCAAGAAGATTCTTGGAATGGAGATTAACAGAGATCGTCAAGCTGGAAAACTTTTTCTATCACAGAAAAAGTATGTAATGAAGATGCTTGATAGATTTGGAATGCGAGATTGCAAAGCTGTTAATACTCCACTTGCTGCCCACTTCAAGTTTTCATCAGATCAGTGTCCACAATCAGAAGAGGAACAAAGGCGCATGTCACATGTCCCGTATTCTAATGCAGTCGGAAGCCTTATGTACGCTATGGTATGTACTAGGCCTGATTTGGCTTATGCGGTTAGTGTTGTTAGCAGATTCATGCACAACCCAGGAAAACAGCATTGGGAATCTGTCAAATGGATCCTTCGTTACTTGAAGGGTTCTCCTGATATTGGTTTGGTATTTGATAGACAAAGATCTGATCCAGGAGGCGTAGTTGGTTATGTTGACGCCGACTACGGTGGTGATTTAGATCGGAGAAGATCACTTTCAGCCTATATCTTTACACTCTGCGGCTCTGCTATCAGTTGGTATTCATCACTTCAAGCCATTGCGGCTTTGTCCACCACTGAAGCAGAATATATTGCTGCTACTGAAGGAGTGAAAGAGGCTATCTGGCTCCGAGGCTTGGTTGCTGAACTTGGTTTACAACAACACATTCTTGTTATGTTCTGCGACAGTCAGAGTGCTGTCCACTTGGCCAGGAATAGCAAGCATCACTCAAAGACCAAGCATATTGATATTAAACGCCACTTTATCCGAGATATTGTTGATGCAGGAGAAATTACTGTGGAAAAAATCCATACAACTGAAAATCCTGCAGATATGTTAACCAAACCACTTCCAGCCGCTAAGTTTGATCATTGCTTGGACTTAGCTGGTATTATTCATTGTTAACAGGTTTTCATGGCGAGAGAGTATTTCCGGTCAAAAGGAGATCAAGGTGGAGATTTGTTGGTCAACAATTGTTGCTCTCCTTTTGTCAACAATTGTTGCTCATATTTCAACAATTGTGGATGATGAAGACATTTGTGACTTTGTGTTTTCAACATCGGTGGCTGCATTCATATATGAAGGCAAGACTTTTGAGGTCCAGATTTGGCTATAAAAGTCAATGCTACTTCATTTGCAAAGACAACCACACAACATTTCAATAGTCAATCTCTCCTTTATATTTTCTTCCTTCTCTACTTCTTGGTTGAGTATTTCTATACTCGTAGAGAATTTGTAAGGGGCTATTTTGTCTTGTTAGTCCCGAGAAAATATTTTGTACTCTCGTCAATATTAGTGGAATTTTTGGCTCTCTCGCCGGTGGTTTTTTACCTCTATTTAAAGAGGGTTTTTCCACCTAAAACCTTGGTGTCAATTTTACTGTTTTTATTAATTTCTCGGAATCTTTGGTTGAATTTATCACGCTTTCACACTCTGTAGCCCTACAAATATATTATATTACGTTTAGAGGATTAGACCTCTCTATATATACATAAAGCTGCTGCTATGAAGAGTCCAAGTAGGACTCTAGTATGTGAGTTTAAGCTAATCCTATATCCACTAGATAAGGGAATACAACCAAAATCAAAACAGTGTCATTATCTATTAGGCAATTCCTTTATCCTTACACAATCTCACATGTTTAATTCCTCAGTATTACTTGAATTGAATATTTTGCTAAGTCATAAGTCCTTGTGGATTCGACATCCGACTCGCAAGAGTCATTGTATTACTTGTATGACCGCATACACTTGTGTGTGCATTTGGATGCAATAAGTTTTTGACGGATAAACAATAATTGTACCTGTGATCACCTAATCTAAAGCCTCACCCTCGAGCCTGCCAGGAAAAGCATAGAAGTGATCCTTCTCACAAGTCTGAGCACCACCCTTGCCAGCCTGTGCACCACTCTGATCAACAACCATTAGTTGGCCTGTTAGCCGACCCACCTGTGGATGACCTTTACCATTATCTCCACCTCCTCTGCCTGCTGGAACCAAGGCTTGGGAAGTCTGCAGCTGGCCTGGCTGATCACTATATCTGAGATTGGGATAATACTGCTTAATTTGATCATCTCTATCGTTCTCATAGCATATATGGTCTAGAGTAGGTTGTTGAGCTGACGACGTTGAAGGACCAGACTTTGAAAAATGGTTGGCTAACCCCAAATGGGTCCGCAGCAGATACGAGCATCTTAGACTGAATAGACAGGGTAGGGTTTCATGAGAACTATGGCCCCGAGAATAGGAACCACTGAAATTGCCCACCTTTGGTAATTGACCTTTAGACACTCATTAAAGGGTAAAATGGAGTCAAATTTCATTTCGTGATATTTTCGAGATAAATAATAACCAATGTTTAATTCATCCAAGTATAACCAAATAAGACATGCAAGTTATGATAACAATACAGTATATTTGTAAACAATTTAATAAAGATGGTAATATAAAGAAACCTAATCTGAATAATTTAATATGTCAAAATTGTACTTAATGTCATGATCCACCCGGCATGACTTGTGAAAAGGCATATTTGTTTATACAGTATGAATTAAACAATTTGACGATGAAAGAACGAACAATATACTTGTCATAGAGTAGTGAAACATAATTATTTAGTCTTCCATGTATGAACATCATCCATACAAAGTTCTCAAATAGGGACAAAAGTTAAAAATGACAGTTCTATTCATGCAAATCACTCAAATATGAATTATTACGGAGCGTTTGGCAATGAGATCTTTTTTGGAATAATTTTCATTTTATATTAAAAGTGACTGCTTATAAAATTTTAAAATTTAACTTTAAGATTTCAAATGTGAAAAAGTGCATCGAAACTGTTTTTCAACTTTATCTTCATAAATTTTAAATAAAATATATTTTTTTATACTTTACAAAAAAAAATATAATGAAACATTTTAATTTCATAAATTTCAAATAAAATAATAAGTATTTGTGAAATCTGTGGCCAAATGCCTATGATAGAAAAGAAACAAAAAGATTAACTTTTTTCTTTAGCTAGAATTATTTACTCTCTTCGTCCATCTTTATCTTTGTAGTATACTAAAAATAGTTATCCAACTTTACTTGTTCAATAAATCAAGAGATAATTTATCATTTTGCGTCTATTTTTCTCTTATTATTAAATATTATTCCATCCATTTCGAATTAGTTGACCATACGGACTTGACACACCCATATAAAAAATAATAAATAGAGATGCATTTTACATACATATTTACGCTTGTATGTCTTTTAAAGCCCAATAATCAATGTAATGATTAAACATTGAAATTTAATACATATTACTCCATCTTATGCATTAGGTCTAGAATATTGAGTATTTATAATTGAAACTAGTAATAATGATTTAATTTTGATTTTGAGAATTGAGATCATTTATATATCATTCAATAATTTTGAAAATTGTGAATGTATTTAGTATTCTTAGCAATGGTAAAATGAAAAACATATGTATAAAATACTTTTAATTTTAGAACTTGGACAACTGAATTGAAACAAACATTTTTAAAAAGAAGGTTAACTAATATGAAATTGAGGGAGTAATACTAATATTTATTTTCTCCAAATGACTTATAATAATAAGAATGATATACGTGATAAAATTATTTTTTTATTTATTGTTCTATAAAAAAAATGTATCGAGTAAAACGTGAGAAAAATAAAACGGAGGTAGAGTATTTCTTAAATTTAACCAAAATTTGATTTTCCATATATATATATGTATATATATATATATACTAGATACCTTGCACGGGCATTTTGGCAACACTAATGTACAAAAGAGATTCAACTTTGGGAAAGATTATTTCCTAATTGTTTTAATCGTTTAGTATAGGAGTAAAAAAAAAATGTAGTACAATGAACCAATGTTAACATAATATATACATTCAATGTGGAACAAAATTGAGCTTGCTAGACTGGTCCAACCAATACGAAAGTAATTATATAAGTCGATAAAAATCTATTAGATTATTACAACTACAGTTGGCGGCACGTCTTTCATTTGGACATTTCTGGAAAAGTACACGATGCACGCCTCATTTGAAAGTTTTAAATATATAAGTTGAGGAGACATACGTCGATTTCGAAATATTTATTACACCATAAAATTATCGAAATATCCTTGATAATCACAAAATAAGGAGCAAAAGATATTTATAAAAAATTCCTATCATGTATAATTCAATTACAAATGTCTAAATAAAAATATTATTAAAATAATACATGAGGACAAAACTAATAAGTATAAGGAAAAATCAAAATGCATGTGTAACTACTCTATTGCACCATAAAACTAAGGACAAAACTAATAAATATAAGAAAAAAGCAATATGCATGTGCAATCATTTTATTGCACCATAAAATTACCGAAATACCCTTGGGGTATAAAAATAAGTAATTTAATAAGGAACCAAAAAATTACTACCCTGTATAATTCAATTACAAAGATCTAAATAAAAATATTATTAAAATAATACATGAGGACAGAATAAATAAATATAAGGAAAAAATAATATGCACGTGTAACCATTTTATTGCACAATAAAAATGACGATAAAACTAATAAATATAAAGAAAAAATCATATGCATGTGTAACCATTTTATTTACTACTATATATAAGTAAAGGTTGGGGTGACTAAAATTACCGTACTACCTTTGGTAGTCACCCCAACCTTCACTTATATATAGTAGTAACTAGAGGTGCATGGCCTGTGTCAGCACGGGCTCAACACTATAGACATCTTTTAGCATCAATATTCGATATTTGATGAGATACAAATATAAATGTACATTGATTTAAAACGATAATTTTTGAAATAATAACTATTTGACGGTACTCGCTAAGGAGTGAAGTTTTATAAGATAGTTTTTTCACATGATAAAAGAGTGTGATGTATAAATAGTTTTTTTCCACATGATAAAAAAGTGTGATGTATCGTGTAGTCGGGTTATTTTAATTGTTTGATGATAAGATTGAGACTTGTTACAAAATATAGAAAAAATGTAGAACTAATATTCCTAGAATTATTTCACATAAAAACTGGAACAAAAGATACTTCAATTAACAATAAAGTCTTGGATCATCTTCTCAAAGATGATTATGGTTGAAGCAGCTGCAACAAACATATCATAAAAGCATATTTTTCTTGTTTTAATTAAATACTATTAATTTTCTAATACATAAATAATTTATAATAATTAATTAGGGGTGATAAAGTAAAATCACGGTGCAGCTCTTGAAGCAGCCATGTCAAAACCAATGTTTTAATTAAATATTAAGAATTCTTTAATACATAAATGACTTATAATAATTAATTAGGGCTGATACAGTTAAATCACGATTGAAGGAGGTCAACTTAATTTAATACATCAAGAGTTAATTTATCATTTTATGTCTATTTTATTTTTAAAAAAATATGTTTAAATTTTTAACACTTAGATGACTCATAATAATTAATTATAAGCGATATTTAGCAAAATTATGGTTGAAGCAGCTGCAATAGACATGTCATCTATTTTTAATTAAATATTATTAATTTTTTAATGCATAAATGACTTATAATGATTAATTAGAGATGATATAGTAAAATCACGATTAAAGCACCTAAAAATATGTCATAAATATCTATTTTTTAATTAAATATTATTAATTTTAATATATAAATGACTTATAATAATTAATTAGGGGAAATATAGTAAAAAAAATTATTAATTATAATATATAAATGACTTATAATAATTAATTTAGGGCAATATAGTAAATCACGGAGCAATTAGAGATAATATAGGCAGACATGTCATCTATTTTTTAATTAAATATTATTAATTTTTTAATACATAAATAACTTATAATAATTAATTAGGGATGATATAGTAAAATCACAGTTAAATCAGCTGAAACAAACGTCATAAATATTTATTTTTTAATTAAATATTATTAATTCTAATATATAAATGACTTATAATAATTAATTAAGGGTAATATAATAAAAAATATTATTAATTCAAATATAAATGACTTATAATAGTTAATTAGGGGTAATATAATAAATCACTGAGCAATTAAGGTAATATAGTAAATGATGAAGCAGCTAATTTCTTAATTAAATATTATTAATTTTTAATACATAAATGACTTATAATAATTAATTAGGGATGATATAGTAAAATTACGGTTAAAACAGCTGAAACAAACGTCATAACTATCTATTTTTTAATTAAATATTATTAATTTTAATAAATAAATGACTTATAATAATTAATTAGAGGTAATATAGTAAAAAAATATTATTAATTCTAATATATAAATGACTTATAATAATTAATTAGGGATAATATAATAAATCATGGAGCAATTAAGGGTAATATAGGTAGACATATCATCCATTTTTTTAATTAAATATTATTAATTTTGTAATACATAAATGACTTATAATAATTAATTAGGGATGATATAGTAAAATCACGGTTAAAGTAGCTGAAACAAACGTCATAAATATCTATTTTTTTAATTACATATTATTTATTTTAATATATAAATGACCTATAATAATTAATTAGGAGTAATATATTAAAAAATATTATTAATTCTAATGTATAAATGACTTATAATAATTAATTAGGGGTAATATAGACGAAGCACTGGTCAAAACCATAGACAGATATGTTATCTATTTTTTAATTAAATATTATTAATTTTTAAATACATTAATGACTTATAATAATTAATTAGGAATGATATAGTAAAATCACGGTTAAAGCAGCTGAAACAAATGTCATAAAAATCTATTTTTTTAATTAAATAATATTAATTCTAATATATAAATGACTTATAATAATTAATTATGGGTAATATAATAAAAAAATTTATTAATTCTAGTATATAAATGATTTATAATAATTAATTAAGGGTAATACAGTAAATCATGGAGAAATTAGGTATAATATAGTAAATGACAAAGCAGCTAATTTTTTAATTAAATATTATTAATTTTTTAATACATAAATGACTTATAATAATTAATCAGAGATGATATAGTAAAATCACAGTTAAAGCAGCTGAAAAAAATGTTATAAATATCTATTTTTTAATTAAATATTATTAATTCTAATATATAAATGACTTTTAATAATTAATTAGGGTAATATAGTAAAAAATATTATTAATTCTAATATATAAATGACTTATAATAATTAATTATGGGTGATATAATAAATCACAGAGCAATTAGGGGTAATATAGGCAGACATGCCATCTATTTTTTTAATTAAATATTATTAATTTTTTAATACATAAATGACTTATAATAATTAATCAGGAATGATATAGTAAAACAACGATTAAAGCATCTGAAACAAACGTTATAAATATCTTTTTAAATTAAATATTATTAATTCTTATATATAAATGACTTGTAATAATTAATTAGGGATAATATAATAAATCACGGAGCAATTAGGGTTAATATAGGCAGACATGTCATATATTTTTTTAATTAAATATTATTGAATTTTTAATAAATAAATGACTTATAATAATTAATTGGGGATAATATAGTAAAATCACGTTTAAAGCAGCTGAAACAAACGTCATAAATATCTATTTTTTAATTAATTATTATTAATTCTAATATATAAATGGCTTATAATAATTAATTAAGGGTAATATAATAAAAAAATATTATTAATTCTAATATATAAATAAATTATAATAATTAATTAGGGGTAATATAGTAAATTACGAAATAATTAGAAGTAGTATAGTAATTGATGAAGCACTGGTCGAAACCAGTGCTTCTATTATATAGAAAAGTAAAGTAATTATAGTAGTAATAACAATAATAATAATAATAATAATAATAATAATATTATAATAATAATAATGGTAATAATAATAGTATATAAATAATAATAGTAATAATAATAATAACAATGTAATAATAATAATAGTAATAGAAAATAAAATAATATAATAATAATAATATATATTTACTTATAAATGAAGGATTGGTGTACTGCACAAAAAGAAAGCAAATAAATATAAGGAAAAAACAATATGCATGTGTAACCATTTTATTACACAATAAAAATGAGGACAAAATTAATAAATATAAGGAAAAAAATCATACGCATGTGTAACCATTTTATTTACTACTATATACCAGTAAAGGTTGGGGTGACTAAAATTACCGAACTACTTTTGGTAGTCAACCCAACCTTCACTTATATATAGTAGTAAAGTAATAATGATCTATGTCTATAATCTAAGCGTGAAGACCCTTAGAAAAGTGTTTTGAACTTTTTGCCCTTCATTGAAAAACTCTCCTTCAGACAAAATTATCTTTTCTCTATTTTTTTTAATTTATTATTTAATTATTTTTATTATATTAACTAGATTCCTAAAATATATGGGACTCCTAAAATATATGGAAGGAGAATTAATTAATATTTTTCTTTATACAGATCAATTAGAAAAATACTCTTAAAATAGGATAGAAAAATATTCCTAAAATAAAACTCTATTAAGGAAATGCTCCTATAAATATTGAGATGCATGTTAAGTTAGAGAAGAAACTGGTTTACTTATTGGATGATTGATGCTCATCTAGCTTGATTCAGCTGCATGTCAAGATTGGTGGATGCTTAATTTTCTAACCCATAACTTCTTCACTATTTTTGTCAACGTAATAGAATTCAACGTATATGTATAGATATATCATCTTTGTTTTCATTCAAGCCAATCTTTAGTGTCAATTTTTGCTCAGACAAGAATTATTTTTATCAAAATTGAAGCTTTGTGATCACTATTGTATTATTGTGTTGTAGTTGACAGGTCGTAAATGAATTTACATGTGGTAATGTCGGTTGACTTTGAGAATTTTTTTAGGTAAAGATTAAGTTTATTTGTATTGTTTTTATATCTCTATTTTGATGCAATCATACCAGCACTAACGCACTAAATCTCATCCGAAGTTAAGCGTGCTTGGGCGAGAGTAGTACTAGGATGAGTGACCCCCTGAGAAGTCCTCGTGTTGTATCCCTCCTTTTATTGCGTGTGTCTAGGAGACTAAGTGGGTAGGGTCTAAGGCTAGGGATGTGGATGGTTACAAGCTTTGGTACTCTGGAAGCGAGAGACGTAGGAATGGAGTTGGCATCTTAGTAGATGAAGAGCTTAGAGGTCAGGTAGTGCAGGTTAAGAGGATCAGCCATAGGTTGATGACTATTAAGTTGGTCATAGGGGGATTTACCCTGAACGTGTATAGTGTTTATGTGTCTTAGGTGAGCTTGGATGGGGAGGAGAAAATGCAGTTTTGGGAGGCTTTGGATAAAGTGGTGAGAGGCGTGCCGAGATCGAAGAAGATTATTGTAGCAGGTGATTTCAATGGGCACATCGGGGCATTACCGGAAGGCTTTGGCGATGTGCATGGTGGTTTTGGTTTTGGGGAGAGAAATGAAGAGGGAGCTGCTCTATTGAATTTTGCGAGGTTCTTTAGACTGGTGGTGGTGAATTCGAGCTTTTTGAAGAAGGACGATCACCTGATCACCTTCTGAAGCATGATAGCCAAGACCTAAATTGACTTTTTACTGCTTAAGAAAGGGGATAGGGTGTTGTGTAAGGACTGTAAGGTCATCCCGAGTGAAAATTTTTTGATTCAGCATAGGCTCTTGGTGATGGACTTGGGTATAAAGAAGGATAGGAAGAGAAGAGGTGAGAAGGGTCAACCTAGAATTAAGTGGGGCGGCTTGACGCCGGTGAATTTACGGGAGATAGAGGAGAAGATGGCGAAAATGGGTAGGTGGGAGTGTAGGGGGGACGCGGATAGTATGTGGGATAGGGTGACTAGGTGCATTAGGGAGAATGCTAGTGAGGTGTTGGGTGTTTCTAGGGGCTGGGTCGGGCATCATCGGGGGGATTGGTGGTGGAATGAAGAAGTTAAGAAGAAAGTGAAAACTAAGAAAGGGGCGTATGCTAAGTTGGTTGATAGTAAGGATGAAGAAGAGAAACGGGTAAACAAGAAAGAGTACAAGTTAGCTAGGAAGGAGGCTAAGTTAGCAGTTACGGCAGCTAAGACGACAGCGTTTGAGAGCTTGTATGCGGGGTTGGAGGATAAAAGAGGGGGAAAAAGGTTGTTTAGGCTCGCTAAGGCTAGGGAGAGGAAGGGTCGTGACCTCGATCAGGTGAAGTGCATTAGGGGGGATGGTAGAGTGTTGGTGGAAGACGGTCACATTAAGAAAAGATGGCAGTCGTATTTTCATAGGCTCTTGAATGATGAAGGGGATAGAGCTATTGTGTTAGGGGAGCTGGAGCACTCAGAGGAGTGTCAGGATTTTAGTTATTGTAGATGTTTTAAGGTGGGGAAGGTTAGAGAGGTTATTCGCAGGATGCAAAGGGGTAGGGCGACGGGGCCTGATGAGATTCCTGTGGATTTTTGGAAGTTTTCTGGCGAGGCTGGGTTAAGATGGTTGACTGGATTGTTTAACATTATTTTCAAGACGATGAAAATGTTCGAGGCTTGGAGATGGAGCACTATGATCCCTCTATATAAGAACAAGGGTGACATTCAGAGTTGCAACAACTTTAAGGGTATTATGTTATTGAGTCACACTATGAAGATTTGGGAGAGAGTGGTCGAGGTGTGGTTGAGAAGGATAGTGTCTATTTCGGAGAACCAATTTGGATTTATGCCTAGGCGCTCGACGACGGAGGCAATTCACCTGGTGCGGAGGTTGGTGGAATAGTATGGGAAAGGAAGAAGGACCTAAACATGGTATTTATCGACTTGGAGAAGGCGTACGACAAAGTCCTTAGGGAGTTTCTTTAGAGATGCTTGGAGGTGAGTGAGGTCCCGGTGGCGTATAGCAGAGCAATCAAGGACATGTATGATGGCGCTAAGACCCAAGTGAGGACGGCGGGAGGAGATTCAGAGCATTTCCCTATCTTGACAGGTTTGCATCAGGGATCTACTCTTAGCCCATTTTTGTTTACTTTGGTGATGGATGTGTTGACGCGGCGTATCCAAGGAATGGTGCCTTGGTGTATGCTTTTTGCAGATAATGTAGTTTTGATTGATGAGACGCAAGGGAGTGTGAATGATAAATTAGAGGTGTGGAGACATATTCTTAAGTCCAAAGGGTTCAGGTTGAGTAGGAGCAAGACAGAATATTTGAAATGCAAGTTTAATGACGTGAGGCAGAAGAACAGGGTGGTAGTAAGGTTGGATTCACAGGTGGTGTGTAAGAGGGATAGTTTCGAGTATCTCGGGTCCATGATTCAGGGGAACAGTGAGATTGTCAAGGATGTCTCACACCGTATTGGGGTGGGATGGATGAAGTGGAAACTCGCATCGGGGGTGTTATGTGACAAGAAGGTGTCACCCAAGCTTAAAGGAAAATTCTACAGGGTGGCAGTCCGTCTAGCCATGTTGTATGGAGCGGAGTATTGGCCAGTCAAGAACTCCCACATTTAAAAAATAAAGGTGGCGGAAATGTGGATGTTACGTTGGATTTGTGGGCTAACTAGGGGTGATAGAGTTCGGGATGAGACTATCCGGGAGAAGGTTGGAGTGACTTCGGTGGAGGACAAGATGCAGGAAGTCCGACTGAAGTGGTTCGGACAGGTGATGAGGAGGGGCACGGATGCCCTGGTTCGTAGGTGTGAGAGACTAGCTTTGGATGGTTTTAGGCAGGACATGGAGCAGTTACAGATTACTGAGGACATGACCCTAGATAGGAAGATCCGGAGGACGCGAATTAGGATAGAAAGCTCGTGTCAGTTTGGGTTGCTAGTGTAGGGTATTACTTGGTGGGTGTATTATTCTTGCTAAGACACCTTGTTTCATGCTCTATTACGATTTTGTTTACTTTTATTTGGTTATTATTACTTATAGGTGTCGTATTTATGTTATGCCATCTTGTTCCATGCTTTATTATGAATTTGATTATTATTCCTTGTCTTGAGCTGGGGGTCTATCGAAAACAACTTTTCTACTTCTTCGGAGGTAGTGGTATGGACTGCGTACATCTTATCCTCCCCAGACCCCACTATGTGGAAATACACTGGGTTTGTTGTTGTTGTTGTTATCTCTATTTTGAAGATTTTTTATGAAAAGGTAAAGTTTAGTTATATTACTTTGATATCTCTATTGTAGTAGTAGTAGTAGTAGTAGTAGTAGTAGAGTAGTAGTAGTAGTAGTAGTAAATTATATTATTAGTATCCTATATAGGAAGTCATAATAAGCAGCTGAATCAGCCTGCTCATATTCGACATGCCTGACTCAGCTGTTTCAATCGTGATTTTACTATATTACCCCTAAATAATTATTATAAGTCATTTACTTATTAAAAAATTAATAATATTTAATAAAAAATGAAAATAGATATTCAAGACATGATTTTTTTCAACTATTTAATCGTTATTTTACTAAACTACCCATATTTAATTATTATAAGTCATTTAAGTATTAAAAATTTAATAATATTTAATAAAAAGGGGTAAAATAGACGTAAAATGATAAATTAATTTTTGATGTTTTAAATTAACACGACGTCTTATATGGAGCCACTTAAAAAAAATTCACAAAGATTTTTTAAAATAATTTTACTATGTCACTTCTAATAAATAGAATAGAAAAAAATATTGTAAATCACAATAATTAAGAACTTAAATTATTTAAAAAATATAATCGACTATAAATACACAAAATTTTTAACAACTTAAAATATCGTTATGTAAATTTCATTAATCTAAATATAATATTATATATCTAACTTAGAATTTATTAACCAAACAAATAAAACTTTTAAATGATAGAATTAGTCACAGTTCTAAAATAGTATGATATTACTTTACTAATAAATATAAGTGGTGAACAAGTGTTAAAGAAACCGGCAAGTGGAGGTTGTCCTGCCAGCTTCTAGGGTTATTTTTGTAATTTACTGTTTTCTTGTACAGCTAATTCCCTCCTTAACTGAACACTTTGCAATCAACAAACCACTACTACCGGCAAGCTCCGTACCTTAGCTTTCGCTGCAAATATTTCATTATTACTTCATTCATTAATTTACACTGTCACGTATTTCTGTTACATGTGCACCTTCTCCTGGCATAAGGAAGCAGAGATCATCATAATGGATCAGAAACTTCTCGTGGATGTCATCACAACTAAAACTGCAGATTGGACCTGTAAGGTACAGGTAGTAGAGAAGTTCCGACCTCGCGAAAGTAGCGACTCATCCGTACATTTTCAGACAATAATTGTGCAGGACGAAAAGGTAAGTTTTTCCTTACCTCTACTGTCCATGAAAAATGGAGTTCATATCGTAAACATTATTATCTATGGTAATGCTATTAACTACACGACATTTGTTACTGCTGCGAAGGCAATAACTTTGAAGACTTAACAAATTAAGAAAAGTTCAAATCTAGCCTCATGAAAAAAACAACTAACATTTCCAATAGCTTCCTCTATAAACTGTATTTGCACATCTAAAACAGGTTCTCTTTTATGTGACTACAGGAACAACAGGTTTCTATAGTACTCTACGGCGATGACATTCCTAAATACGAGAAGTTGTTTGCCCTTTTTGAGACATATTTGGTTTTCTATGCAAAAGTTAGGGACCCCGAGGATACTCAATACGAGCCGATACGTATGAGTGGGTGGTTGACAGATGTACAATCGTTGAGGCGATTAACACTAACGACGGATTGGAAGCACCCCTTCACGCTCCAATAAAATTGAATGCACTGTCTTTCTCAACTATTGAATACCAACGTTCGGGTTGAATTTCGTAAGCCCTCACTTTACATTTTTGCCTCTTTTCCTCATCAACTTACTGCCCCTATTAATTAACTTAACTACTCACGTCTTATTTTGTATTACTCCAGACTTATTAGTTGTAGTAGCTAATTGCAGCGCTATTCAATATACAACTGATCAAAGTAAGCATTTCTGAGAAGCGATCGTCATGGATCAGAAGTGAGTTACGTATCTCCCGACAAAATGTTCACCAAGCATTCTATTTACTATAATTTTTACTTCTTACTGCTTCCACTGTAATAATTTTTGCATCTGCTATGTTGATCAGCAAGAAACCTTTTCTGTTCACTATATGGGGCGATCGGGCTAACAACAAAGGGGCCACACTATTACATCACTTGCATGAGCATCCCATCATTCTAGCGAAGCGTATAAGTGTTACTGAGTTCCGCGGTGGTATGTTTATTACTTCATCCTCTGCAGCTCTTTCTTTTGCTTCGTGCTTTTCTATACTAACCTAAAAATGTTCCCCACCTTTCACATACGCAGCTCTAAGATTAGCAATAAGATATCAATCAACAATTTTAACAAATCCTCAGTATGTCCAGGCTACTACACTGATGAAATGGTAAACAGTAGCTTACTCCGCCTTCATAACGTTGTGGAAAAGTATTTTTACTGTGTAACTTAATCTTTTTCAAGGTGAAGCACAACGAACAAATGTTGCAATCTTACACTTTGAGAAGCTCATCATCATCATCCTCCTCGCTGAATCTTGCACCCATTGAAGATCAAATATTGTCTATATCCACTATTCCTGAGTTACTATCTACGGTTAGCTTACTCAACACAATCACAAACAAAGATTTACATATGCAACAACATGCACGTCAAATGTCTTCAAAGAAATTTCTAATCTTATTTTGCATTAACGCTGTAGCTACAAACTTTCCCCGTGGAAGCCAGATTATCACTTCCCGACCATCCCCAATCATTTTACTTACTTGCCTGTTCACACTGCAATCACTTTGTCCGCCCTAAAACAATAAAAATGGTTCACTGCTTTAACTGTAAGCTACACTGAGAATTAGTCCCCAGGTTACTACTACAACTACAACATTACATACACTCTATATGCAACTTCTCTTTCTTCACTTCTGTAGAAAAAATTATAAAAAGCTCTTACTGATGACAACTGAGATACATTTCCCTAAAATGATAAGTCCAAAACTTTACGCAAGCATGGTAACTATACATCTTCAAAGTCTATATGCACTCATGTACATGACAATAGTTTACTTCCTTCTAATTTTTATACGGAAGGAAAAGCTATACCCATTCTCCTATAGTTTACTTACCCTTCCACTAATGTTTTGAAATTTGATTAATCTATATTGCCTGTGTGTGGAACTTGGCGTGATCGCCTACTATACTGTGGAGTAGTTGCGACCTGTATCATTTCCTAAATAGATTAGGTTGACTGCTATCAGTGTGTTATGATGAAAAAATTTCATTAACTTAGAGCAGCCTGACTTTTTTTAAACATAAATTGAATTCGGTATGTTCAATATCGACGACTTCCTTAAAATATGTTTTCTATAAAATGACGTGAGTCACACACACGTGCTAATAGACACTGTTTGATGTTGTTTGTCATTGATCGAAAAAATTGCACGTCCTACGGCCTTCTCGCTAATTAAGAGACTAAAAAATATTATAAATTTGTAATTGAAGTTCTTATTACTTCCAACAATGTTTCGTCCTATATAAAATCTTCACTGTTTGATTTCCCTGCATCTCCAACAGTTTCCTTGATTATTTACTTAGATATTAACTTAGTCAAGTAAATTTATTATTTCAACATATCTACGTGCTTGAAAGATTAGAAATGTTACTTTCTATCTTTTTCTTTTGAAAACTTCATACGCATTTTAACTGTAGTGCTATTTTAATCACACGTGTCAATTCCAAGTTGATATTACGGATGCCAGTGATACAATCATAGTAACAATCTCAGAAACGCTGGCAGAGAAAATGTTGTCCCTAACTGCAGAACAAATATATGAAACTGTCGTTGTCCAGGTACACACATACATACCACTAACAACACGGAAAACTTATTGTCTTACAATTTTGTTCTTTTCAGTAAGTAAAATACTGCATTACATAAAAGTTCACTTAATCTACTCTTTCTGCTTTGTCAATTAGTAACAACCGTTATTTATTACCCGTATAAATGAGCACCTCACTCATAAACCATTTAAACTCCAGCTACAAAAGCCAGTCTTCATATTTTCCGATAAAAAATCTGACATGCTAGCTATCACCGCCTTCACTGGAGCCGTACCTACAGATCTGGGGGACACAGGTAAGAGGCAGAAAATCGAACCATCCACGCCCGCAAAAAACATTAAAGGTAACAACACTTCCATAATTCGATTTGCTACTGTACTCTGCATTCACTGCAATACTTCAAAATATTCTACTCAACTGAATTTTATTTCAAACATATACCTAGAGCATCTCAATCTCAGCAGGTAAATATAATCTTCATAGTTGCTTTTGTTATATCTACCTACTCAATGTAGTTAGGTACATAGAATGATCTTACTCGCAGCCAAGCTCGACCAAGTGGTGTGACATGTACAACTACATTTTGGTTGCTTCTGCCAACTCCATCGCACGATATAAGCATGTACAAAGGATTTTTGCTTGCCTACCCCATCAGAATTAGTCTGCTGCCTGAACAAAGTTTTTGCGTTTTCATATGTTAATACTTTTTGTATGTAAACAATTCATAATGAAATATGAAATATTTACATATTATTTTGCACATATCTAAGTGTGAATGTCTTTACAGTTATTAATAGCTTTTTTTATGTAAATAGCTATGTCACTATAAAATATTGACATTTCATTATTGTAACATCTGTTTTTTAATGACAAAAAGACTAAACTTCACACTTATAAATGAAGAATTGGATAAAACCAAAATAGTACTACCCCATTCTTCATTTATATATTCCCTCCATTTCACAATAAGTTAATTGTTAGATTTTGACACACATGTTAAGAAAAAAAATAAAGACATAAATTTATCATATTTTTCTATTTTTTTACCCACTATAAAAAGTAAAGACATATGATACATCACTTTCAATGCACATTTAATGGAGGATAAATTTGAATTTTTTTTTTAATATTTAAAATCATTCACTTATTTTGAAACATTAAAATTGCTCCAATAATTCACGAAGGGAGTATAAGAGTAATATATATATATTTTACTTATAGGAAATTCAAAAAAACTGGACAAACTCGGTAAAATCCTTTCCATTATTAGCTAACAACAACCCTAATAATAGTACTTACGAAGTTCAGTCCCCAAAAACCCTGTTGAAAGATTTAGGCAGGGATAAAGAAGATGAAATTTAGGGCTTATCGTGGAATTCCTTTCTTCACTTATAATGAACGCTTCAATCAGCGTTTCCATTTTACCACCTTATTTCGTAAGGTACAAGCCACTGAAGCTCGGGCTTCACTGAATCCTGGCGGCAGTAGCAGCAACAGCACTTCTCAGGGTACTACTACTCTTTTTTTTTTTTTTTTAATGAAATTATGAATGTACAGTGAAAGTTTACAACTTATAAATACTCCTTAATTCTCATTTTATAGATGAATTTTTGGAAGTTAGTTAAGTTGTATCCTATGGAATAGTGATGGTGCCTGCCAAGCATGCTTGGGTAACAACAACAAACACGGGTCTAGTGTGGGTAGACTGTACCGTGTACACAGACCTTATCCTCCTAGAGAAGGTAGAGAGGTTGTTTTGATAAGACTCTTTCTTGGCTCAAAGAATGCTTAAAAAGAGGCAGTAAGAGGAAGCAGAAATCACAACATGATAATAATTAACAAGATAGTTGAGGATAAAGGAACAACATGTAGTAATGGAAATCTAAAAATAATGAAAAGCAAGAATAATATAAGTACATAAAGAAGGGAAAGGGAATACCTTTGACTACCCATTAACCTTTGAGCCTGATTTTCACCCTCCTATCAAGGGCACTGTCCTCGGTGAGATGAAATTGCTTCATATTCTGCCTAATCACCGCAAAGCCAATACTCCTTTGGCCCACGTTTACACTTCCGCAAGCCCATTATGGCCAACCTGTCACACCTCCTTATCAGGGCAACTGCACATCTTCTCATCCCTTCAACTTGATACCTTTTGACTACAACGTCTGTCTCCAAACCGTCAGCTTCAAGTTAAACCCACTTCGTGTCTCATTTTATGGAACTATGTCATCACCGAATAATATCTTTTTTTTTTGAGACAGCTAACCTTATCAATGAAGTAATCTCAACAGAAGGAAATAAAATAAAGTAATTTTGACAATTTAAATGTCTTGGATTATTGTTCAGGATGGCGAGATAGATAAATAAGTAAGGCAGAAAATTAAGATAAGATAGTTGAAATGGAGGAGTTCTATGATATTCTAGTTATGTATCTACCAAATTGAAAAGCAAAAATCTTTTAGAACAGTTGTATGATCAACAATGTTATAGAGGGTACAACAACATACCCAGTGAAATCCCACAAGGGGGTCTGGGGAGGGTACAGTGTACATAAGACTTTGCCACTACCTCGTGGAGGTAGAGAGACTGTTTGCAGAGGACCCTCGCTCAAGTACAACATATCAAAAGAAGTAGGGACAAGGAACGTGATAGTGAAGAAAACATAATAACTAATATAGAAACAGTAACAAAAAATAGTTCAATAAACGAAACACCATAAAAAGCAGATGTTGGTAGAAAGTAAAAGCAAGACACTACAAGACTAAAGCTAATACTATGAGAAACATCACTAAGACTAAACCCGTCTGGAAGCAAGTGAACAATCCACTACCTACTAGCCCTCTACCCTAATCTGCGACCTCCACACCCTCCTATCTAAGGTTATGTCCTCGGTATTATATTAGAACTTTATTAGAACTCATGGTATTATAGAGGATACGCAACAACAACATCACACCCAGTGTGTTCCCACAAAGTGAGGTCTTGGGTTTTTTTTTGGTTTTGGGGGGGGAGGGGGGTTAAAGTGTACGCAATCCATAAACATTATTTATTATATTAGAACTTTACATATGTGAATAAAAAATGGCTTGGACAATAAGTGGCTGTTTAAGAACTAGCAACAGGCATGACAGGCTAAACGAAGATATCTTACCGTTTCATATTTGTGCTCTTCATTTTATCAGGTAGCAGAACTTATACTAAGAATTGTTGAGTGTCAACTAGTAGAATTATGATTTATCATTTGAGTACACTTCTTGGTCAAAGTTAACGTTCAAAGGTTGGAAATTAAATTCTGATGGAAGGTCAAGACTCCTACACTATCTAGTGAATATTCTATTTGGATGCAGGGGAATTATTACCAATGTGAAGTGTTGTGTTAAAGAAACTAAGTGCATTGGAATAAATCTAGTATAAAATGTAATCTTGTGGCTTGTATGAATTAATACATAAACAAAAATAGAGCACAATGACTGATGTGGCAAAATCCTAACTAAATCTAGTGAAATTGGAGTTGATAGCTGGAGTGACCTGTACTTACTGTGCTTTTTCTTTCTTCTTTATAGTTTTTGAATTAATAATGCCCTTATATAAGGCTTGTGTATGATGGTGCTTTTTCATGGTAATCGTTTACATGCCCAAAACAGCTATCGTGAACTGCTGAAAATTCAGTTTGGTTCTTGGTTCCTTGAATTTTTAAAACTATGTTTCTACTCCATCAGATTGTAACTTAATAGTGCTTAATTGTATTACTTTTTCACCTCCCCCAATATTATCATGTGGCACAGCAGCTGAAATTGAGGCTGCTGGTATGTAGGTAGCACTCTCTTGTTGCCTGGTGCAACGGTCGCAACTATAGTTATGCTTGGTCTTCTCCATGCTCGACGTCTCTATGATGATCAGAAGGTATTTTTCTAACTCATGAACCTAGTGAAATAAGTAAATTATTGCCTGTTGGGTTTCTCTTTTGGTTTGCATGAAGTCAGATGTCATAATAAAAAAGATGACATCAAATTAAGATAGCATGTTCTCTCCCCTGGAGCGTCCTGACTCTCTTTTGAGTCGCAGATTGAAGATGCAAGAGAGAAAGGAACTTTAGAATTCCAGCCTGATGTAAAGGTAAAATTCATTTCTTTTCTATGCCATTTCTTTTAGCTTGCCACATTTTTCTATGTAGTTTTCATGTTGAACTTACTGGAAATAATTTGCCTTCTCGATTGTAGGCTACTTTCATGAGATTGCTTCCACTACGCGCTGTTTCTAGATTCTGGGGTACCTTGACCAGTGTGGTAAGTCTTTACAATTTTAAATAGCAGAAGATTCAACAGAAGCCCTGCATCAATTTGACTCCCATGCGATGTTCATCCAGGAACTTCCGATGTGGCTGCGGCCATCTGTTTATAAAGGATGGGCTCGGGCATTTCATTCAAGTAAATAGTTTTTCTAGTTTCTACTTCGCGATGTTCTGAGCATTCTTCTTACGTCTTGATGCTTTTTATATTTATAGTTCTTCTATGACATAGGGCAATTAAAAATAAGCTTCTGGCAATGACAATGTTTATAGAACTCGATTTTTGAATCCAGACTTGGAAGAAGTAGCATTGCCTTTGGAAGAATATGCATCTTTACGAGAGTTCTTTGTCAGAAGATTGAAAGAGGGTACCAGACCTATTGATTCAGATCCATGTAGTCTGGTAACTGGTAACCAGCTTCCTAGTTATCTGTTGATTCTCTTGATGTTTCAAGATATTGCAGATTAACAAATTTGCTGACCTTTCTGAGTTGTTTTTTGTGGTTGTAGATTAGTCCAGTCGATGGTACTGTTCTACAATTTGGAGAGTTGAAAGAAGCTGGGGCTATGATTGAGCAAGTCAAAGGATTCTCTTATTCTGTTTCTTCGCTCCTTGGAACCAGCTCTCTCCTTCCCATGACTGTGGTTGATGACAGCACAAATCAAGATGGTGGGAAAGAAGGTTCTATGGATGATGCGAATCAGAAGTCCTGGTGGAGAGTTTCATTGTCTTCTCCTAAAGTCCGAGATCCTGCACCAGCACGGTAACCGCATTAATGTTAACCATGTGATATGCAGATATCTATAATGTACATGTGAACGCCTCAAATGTATTATTAAAATGTCTGTTTCCCTTAACTAATCATCTCTTGATGCATAGTGCTTGTTGACAAAATAGGTTATTTTGAATCTTTAGCTGCCAAGGTACTTGTTGATCTGCTCTAGGATGCTCCTTCCATCTCCTTAATTTTTCAATTAAAAATAAAAAGAAGCTGTCTAGTACTTTTTGAGAACTGTATATTTATATTCTTAAACCATTCAGGATAACATACTTATCCAAATATCTTAATCTTGTAATGGAAATGAGCAGATAGACTACTCGACTTACCCAACAAAAGAAAAGAGCATCTACACTACTGGACAAATTACAACTAGTAGTCTAGTTAGCTAGTGCCTAACATGTAGTAGTTGATCATCAGTTGAATCTTTAATCTTTCCGCTTCATAGTTTTTTTACTCTTTGTTTGCGTTGGATAGTAATTGCTTGGTGATAAAGGAAAGAATGCTACTATAATTTTAAAACTGAAAATTAACTTATTGCAGTCCAATGAAAGGTCTCTTTTACTGTGTAATTTACTTGAGACTTGGAGATTATCACCGCATACACTCACCAGCTGATTGGAATGTTCTTGGTCGTCGACATTTCTCTGGTAAGTCCTCACATTTGTATCCATAGATTAAGAGGAGTTCATCCATAATATTGGACTTCCATTGTTTGTGTTGTTTTCTGATTTCCTATTCCTAATCGCTTCACCTCGTCCCCTCTACTCACCCTGCCCAAAAGTCACATTACAAAGATATGCAAAGGGATACACTCAGAAAGGCTCCTTTGGGGACTATAATTTGTTGCTACATCAATGTTTGTGGCTTGAACCATACTAGTATTGACTCTGTTTTCTGCATCTGCTAACAATGTTTGATATGATAATGAAAAGATATTATGTGTTTGACAACTAGTTTGGAGGACTTTACTGTAGTAACCATTGCGGTTGAATACCTTCTGGTACTTTACCCAACAGGAAAATGTATCAAAAATTAATATTATGCTGCCAAACTTAAGGTCACTTGTGCGACTGAGTCGCCTGTTACAGAATTTTGTGACTTCTACTGAATGTCTAATTGGCCAAATATTTTTTAGATCTTTCAAGACACTTCCTTGGGATCATTTAACTTAGTATCAAAGCACCAGTCTACTTCCAAAGTTGCCCTTTCCTCCCATTGGAAAAGAAAATTTGATGCATGTAAAATTTTCCTACTGAATTTCCTTCCTGCTGATAGTTTATTTGATTCATGTGTTTGATAGGTCGTCTCTTTCCCGTGAATGAACGTGCTACAAGGACAATAAGAAATCTATACGTAGAGAATGAAAGGGTAAATTCTGATTACCTTTTGCTAAAATTGCGTCAATTCCCTGATTGTCTTGATCTTTTTGAGAGGTGGCTTTTCTATAAGAGGTTATAAAGTAGTGGTAGTAGTAGTAGTAGTTGTTTTTGTTGTTATTGTTTGCAACAGAAACAAATTATGCATAAATAGTCTCATGGAATGTTTGTTTGAACCTTATCAGGTTGTGCTTGAAGGTAAATGGCAAGAAGGTTATATGGCAATGGCAGCCGTAGGTGCAACAAATATTGGTTCCATTGAGGTTAGCTAAGATACTTGTCCCTTGGTGATACACTAATTTTGTATAACAAAGTGAGTCAGCTATCTGTTTGGGTACAAGTATTCATTTTTTCTCTCTAGACTATATTCTTAGGAAGACTGGCCCACTGGCGCTTTATCATTATTAAGCTACTCGATTTGGGTAAGATAAACTTAGAAGGAGTTTGGGGGTGGGGGTGGGGTGGGGGATTCATTTATTAATTGCACAGAACTTATTACCCGTCCTTTGGGCTTTTGCACTGTAGGTACAATTGGATAGGTGCTTTAGTGGATATGTTACCTTGTAGTTTCACAAAAAGAATACTCCCTTCAGGTTAGTAATGACCTAAAGGATTTGTATAAGCAAGTTGTGACATTTGAATGCATTGTCTTGGCTATGATTTTTTTCTGTAAGCATCATGACTATGGGATTTTAAAATGTAAAATAGCAAGGACAAAATTTCCTGACCTTAATATATGTGTAATGTAGAAATAGAAAGATAAAAAATGGAGTTGGATGACCAAGACAACAGGATAGAGATCAGCATTTGTTTGTCATACAGTATCACTAAGCTTGCCATTAGAAACCCTGGTAAACCACTCTACTGAAGCATAACTGACTCATGTTACATGTAATTAATCAACCAAGAGATAATAATGAGTGTGGACAATTCATGGGAAATCACAGTTAGCTCATTGAAGGTGGATCTACTGACAGTATGGATGAAGAATATGATAGATACCCATTGCAGATCCCACCATGGCCTTCCGCCTTCATTTGGTTCTGGTTGACTCAACAATGTGTTCTGATGTTTCAGCTTTTCATTGAACCAACTCTGCGAACAAATAGGCCATGGAAGAAGCTGCTTCATCCAGAACCTCCTGAAGAACAGGTATACGAACCCAAAGGCACTGGTGTTTTGCTGAAGAAAGGAGATGAGGTATGATCCTTAAGTTTGATGTTATTTTAAAACAGAAAAATGCATGCTACAGTTCAATTTTGTGGCATCTTTTGGGTATGCAAAACATCATGATAAATCAAATTACATGGTCAGTTGATGATGTGCGCGAGAAATAAATACCGTTTTTGTAATGAACAGCAAAAAGCTATTCTTTCTTTTTGTATCCTATGGTTTGCACTGCTCATCAACGAACCTGTCAACAACAACAACAAACCCAGTATATTCCCACATCGTGGGGTTTGGGGAGGATAGAATGTACGCAGTCCATACCACTACCTCCAAAAAAGTAGAGAGGCTGTTTCCGATAGACCCTCGGCACAGGATCATCAACGAACCTGTGATTGCAAGGATTTACCGTCTCTGCTTTTAGGCCTGTAATACAGATAACACCAAACTAGATTAGTAATCTCTCCTTTTATTTCCTCCTTTCTAATATGATTTTGTAATTTATATATGTTATGCATTTTCTTGGTTGAGATATTATGTATATGTGTAGTTAATTTCCAGAAAGTGATATAAACAGGAACAATTGACTTGACTAGAAAATGAGGAGAATTGAACTTCTCTGGAGGGCTCGTCATAAGTTTGGTATGCGGATATTCAGGAATACCAGAATATTTTGATATCTTTTGTATAATAATATGTTAATATTGTATTGTCAAAATAACAATACTAGAGTATTTTACAATTGTTTCGTCTCAATTGTTTATCCGATGAGAATTGTCAAGCAATAAGACCAATGTGGTGATAGTGAGGGATATATAATTGATTTTCAGCTGTAATGCTCAGCGAGCCATGATAGTCCCTTTTCTCTTTGCTTTTTCAATCAAGTAATTCTCTATTCAATGAATTCTTAACGTTGACCTTCGAATTTTGCAGCTAGCAGCTTTCAATATGGGTTCAACGGTGGTAATGGTCTTCCAAGCTCCGATCTTACGACCTTCTGCAGATAAAAGCACGTCAACAGAATTCAGCTTTTGTGTTAAAAAGGGAGACAGGGTCCGCGTGGGAGAGGCCCTGGGCAGGTGGCGTGATCCCTAGTTACAATATATTAATTACAGAATTAAGGGTGCTAAGTTTGTATTATAGAAAAGCCTTCTAGCCCCCCCCCCCCCCCCCCCCCCCCCCGAGGTCCCAAGAAAACAAAATTTTGTTCCAGGCAAGAGTACAGATCTGGAAAGGTCTTCATTCTGTTACAGTAGTATGAGGTAACTCCATTTTATTACTAGTAATTGAATACATTATCATTTTACACAGTATTTTCAGAATACTATCAAAAAGATATCCCAGTAATTGTATACATTATCATTGTAATGGAGGGAGCATGACAGTGCTGTGAAGAGAGTTGCCTGCCTTTAGTTTAGAGGAAAGATTTGGTACTTCATAAAAGTAAAAGAAAATCACCTTTTGTTTAAAGGCATTAGCAACTAAATTACATTTTGTCACCAAATCGAGCTGCTTCATTTTGTAAATTTCCAGTCAAGGATATCGTCAACGCCAACTTAAGGGAGAGTGAGTCATACACATGGTCAGAAGGATTTAAAATCTAGAATTTTAATGGGTTGAATGGTTCAGATGACAAAGGGTTAAGTAGAAGTGTCCACTTTATAAATGGGAACAAGTATAATGGTTCGGTAAATTATTTCGCCGCGACAAAACTAGCCAAAACCAGATAACCTGTCCAAGTAATGAGTTCGGGCGAAGAGTGATTTTAATGATGGGTTGATTCAGCTCACTGCGTTCATTTGCTACCCCTAACTGAAACTGTCCTGGTCATGTGTATAATCATCCAAAAATTGCAGGATAGAACACTACTTTAATCCAAGCCATTTCTTGAGTGTACAGTGGTGTATATGTCTTCGATTATTTGCAGACAAGGGTGTGCCATAGTATTTAATAAAGTGGATTGAGAATTCGAGTCTCAGGTTCAAATTCTAGGAAAAGGCAAAAAAAATAAATTAGGTGATTTTGTCCATTTGTTCAAGTCTCGATGAATAGAGTTACAAGGTATTTGATGTTGGGTTGGAAGTGGTAGGTACAAATGTGAGCTTCCAAAGCAATACTTGAATGAGAGGCCTTAAGAGTTTATCAAAAAAAAAGTCATATATTTTAATATAATAACACGAAGTCTATCTTTCTAGTTTTTTATACACAAAATTTAAAATATTTTTTCTATCTTAATTTATATGACATTTTTTACTTTTCGAGATTCAAACATTTTGACATTGACAAATACGATAAGTCATAATGATTTACAATTTAGAATTCTTTTAAAGCTGCTAATGGATCCTTGTACTTGTTCGATTTGTAAAGTGGACACCTCTACTTAGCCTTTTGACATCTTTAACTCCTTAACCCATCAAAACACGAGATTTCAAACCTCTCCTGCCATGTGTGTTACTCACTCACCCTAAAATAATTTACACATAAGATCCACACTACATAAATTAATGGCACATCACATCCACATCATTAATTACTCTTTAAAATTATTAATCAATAATATTAAATAAAAATAAAATAATAAATTAAAAAATTAATATTTAAACTAAAATTCATATTTCTAAAAGGGTTACTCGATTGTTAATGGTGTTTCCGGCAAGCTTGACCGTTGAATTTGATGAAGGACGGTGGTCGAAGTTAAAGGAATTTTTCGATGGGTCGTTGTGGTTTGTTCGTTAATTTTAAGAGTTTTGGGAGGGTTGAGCTGGTGGATTTCTGGGGAGGTTCGCCGAAATTGACGCGAAGGGGTGGGTAATTTTAGATCATTGGACCGCTGATTTATGAAAATGACGTTTTCTGGTGAGATTTTCGCCAAAAAAATCGGAACAGAGAGAGTTTGCTAAGAAGAATGTAGGGTGGGGGAATGGTTGGCTAGATGTGGTGGTGGTGGTGGTGGGTGGGAGGTGGGGGACGGGGGATAGGGGAGGAGGGGATGGCTGGATGTGTGTAACACCCCGTACTTAATTACGTGCATTAGCCATGGTTATATGTGTTGGAGTATATGTATTGATCCTAAGTTAGGTATATATGAGTTTAAGTATGAGTATTGATTATTTTGAGATGGTTTCAAGTGTATAGTTTGATTATATGTGTATAGGAATCGACTTTATTTATACCGGAATTTGCCCGTCGATGGTTCCATACGAAGGTTATTGAATAAGCTTTCCAACGATATAAATATTTCCAAAAACAGATAAGTTTCGGATATAATCGAGCACGTTCGAAACTATAAAACAGTGGCCGGGATATTGTGAATAGTAAATGTGCAGGAAAATTTCCTGCACACAAACTACTGAGGCCTGCCAGTTTTTTGGGTCAACTTAAGACTGTCTAACGGGCCGGTCCGGGTCAACCCGGAACCGCCCCCCTCTCTCTTACCGGGTTACGGGCCGGTTTTGGCCTTAATCGGTCCGGGCCGGGCCGGGCCGCACAGTAAAAAAAATAAAAACCACCCGGAATCGGCCCACTTAACCCAATCCGGTCAAACCCGCTAAAACCCGGTCAAACCCGGTCAAACCCGGATAAAAACCGGTCAAATATACACTATATATACGCTATATACAAAATATATACATTAAATATACACTTCTATAGAAGATATATACAATGTATACATTAAATATACACTTCTATAGAAGATATATACACGTGTATACATTAAATATACACTTCTATAGAAGATATATATAATGTATACATTAAATATACACTTCTATAGAAGATATATACACGTGTATACATTAAATATACACTTCTATATAAGATATATAAACATATACACATGTATACATTAAATATACAGTTGTATAGAAGATATTAAAAGTTTAAATTGATAAATAAAAAAAAATAAAAAACAACGACTAAGGAGTGAATGAATTTGTGGAATTTTATTGATTGCAAAATGATCCAAAATTTATAATTTACATGAATGAAAAATCTATAAATTATGCATCATTTTTTCCAACTCATTCATGTTAATATTAATTGGAATTTGCATAGGATAGTCGAAGTCAACGGGGGCAAACCCATGCATTGGACTTGATTCTGTTGAGTTCTCCCGTGAAGTCATAATTTCTTCAAGTTTGAGGTCGTCGCTTGGCTCTGGTTCCATTCCTTGGTTTCTTCTTTCTGTTCTAATCCAATCTCTAAGGCAAACTAAAACATTCATTGCGTTGCTTCCCAATGAGTGTCAGTTGTCTCCAAGCTGCTGTCGTCCCTGACTGAAGGCGCTCTCTGATGCAACGGTTGACATTGGAACATTCAAGATATCTCTGGCTAATCTTGAAAGTACAGGATATTGTGATTCATTATTCCTCCACCAATCCAGCGAGTTGATCCGTCGTCTGCGATCCTCTGGTGGCGTCCGCAGATAATATTTCAGCTCTTCTCGATAAGTTGATGTGTAAGCTCTCTCATCCACACTGTTCCAACAAGTTAAATCATAAAACGAATCAGGAAAACCACTATGTGCCGGCCTTTTAGAAGATGATGGCTCCTCGGGAGGATGAGGAGTGACAGTTGGACTGATATTTGTAGGTACGGCTGAATCAAATAAATCAGCATAGTGATTATATAATTTTTCTATATAATCTTTTGCATCAGCGATAGCCGTCCACAAATCAGGTTGCTCTTGTTCAGACTCACGGTTAGTATTTATTTCTAAGTTAGCATAAATAAGAGTACTTAAGTGACACATATGATTAAATTTCATGCACGGATTTAACATAACACCAACCAAGTAAATAGGGGGAATCGGGAAGAAATATTTTTTAAATTTCGTAAACATAGCGCCAACAGCTTCTTTATAACCTTCTTTATTTTTATATTGTTGGAGCAAACCAGAAATATCGGCTATATATGCCAAAATATTACAAACAGTAGGATAGTATGCACCGGAAAATTCAACCGTAGCTACATAAAATTTGTCTAAAAACTTAACAAGATCATTAATTATAACCCAATCAGAATTATGTAACATGCAATCAGCAGAATCAGCAAAAGAACCACAGTGTTGGTTAAAAGTTAGTGTAATAGAAATTCTATATTTATAACAAGTTTTTAAAAATTCATACGTAGAATTCCATCTAATATCAATTTTCTCAGGCATTAAAATCGGTGTAAGTCCATTTTCTTGACATTTAACTTTAAATTCTTTAATTCTCGCTCTACGATTATTTCCTTGAATGAAACCTACGGCAAGACGAATTTTTTCAATATAAACCTCAAAAAAGTCAAGACCATCTTTTACAATTAAATTATAGATATGACATGCACACTTAATATGGAAAATTTCAGGAAAGGGTGGAGATAACGTAGATTTTATTTTTGTTATAGCATTCTTATTGTTAGAAGCATTATCAAAAGCAATACATAAAATTTTATTTTCTATACCATAATATCCGGCAATTTTAATAATAGAATCAACAATAAATTGTCCAGTATGTTTGCGATCTTCATCATATAAAAAAGCAAGAATACGTTTTTGCATTATGAAATTACTATCCATCCAATGACAAGTAACGGTTAAATAATCATTTTTATTAACAACACGACCAAGATCAGAAGTTAGGGACAATCTACATTGAATATTTTTTAAGAATGTTGATAAATAAAAACAATATTGTGAATGGAGTTTAAAAATATCAGACCGACAAGTAGTTCTAGGAATACCATTAAACATAGGATTATAAATTGCTTGTATATAACGGATAAAAGCATCAGAAGAAGGAAAACTAAAAGGCAAACAACCCACAACTACCATTTTAGCTATTTCTTCCCGGTCCCTCAATTTATTATACTTTTTCGCTACTTGACCGGTTGTTGGGTCCATTCTAGTTTGCGTTGACCCACCAACATCCCCACCACCTTTTGCAATATTTAACTCTCTTTTGTGATCTTCAGCTATATGTCTCATTAACGTACCCGTACCCCCTTGCTTACCGCCACTTCTATGCTTATATATTTGTTGACAAATATTGCACTGCACCTCAATATCTGATATACGTTCAAAAAATTGTCATGCAATACTAGTTCTTTTACGGGGTTTTGGGGCACTGGGAGGACGGGAAGGGAGATTAACTGATTCAGATCTAACGTTAGCATCTCCTACTGCGGGTGTTTCAGCAATATTTTCATCATCTTCGTCTACATTAACTGCATCTACTTCATTTTCTTCTTCTATACCGTAATTTTCTTGAAATTCTACATAATCCATATCGTGAGCACCTACACCTATTTCTTCCTCAAAAGGTGTACCAAGCGGTACCGGAGGCGAAGTCACACGGGTATATCTATTACTTGAACTACCTCTACCGCTAATAATTCGCTTTTTACTACCACTACCGCTTCCGGGACAAAAATTTTTAACACCTTTAGCAGCGAGGTTTTTTAATTTATCCATAATATAAATTAAATTAAACTAAAAATATTCAAAATACACAAATATAATAAAATTAAATATTAAACAATTAATACAATAAATAAAAATTAAACGTAAGAGATGGAACGACAATACCAAATTTTGGAAGTATCCGAAGATTGCGACTTTAGAAACTTCCGCTCTTACTTTGTAAACGAAAAATTAAAAAATTAAAGTGAACACTTTAAGAAATTAAATATATTGAATATTTGAGAATTGAGAATTGAGATTTGAGAGAGAATGAGATTTGAGAGAGTGAAAATTGTGTGAGAAATGATTTGAAGTTGTAGGGTATTTATAGATTTATTTTGAGGATTAAAAAATATTTTATATATATATATTTTTTTAATTAAATGGGCCCAAACTAGCCGTTTGGACCCAAAAACGGTAATATTACCGTTGGGCCAACGGCTAGTTTGGCCCAAAAAATTAAAATTAATTTTTTTTTTGGTACCGGGCCGGGCCGGGCCGGTTAACCGGCGGGCCTGGACCGGGCTGGTCCGGGCCGGGTTAACCGGGCTCAATTTTAAAAAAAAACCCGGACCGGGACCCGGTACCCTAAAGCCCTAGGACTTTTCGGACGGGTCCGGTTTGGTGTTTCGGGCCGGGTCGGGCCGGGTCAGCCCGACCCGTTTGACACCTTTAGGTCAACTTTGAATGATCATAACTCCCTCAATATAATGAACTGGGAGAGCTGCGACCTATCAAAAGAAAGATCTTTGAGTCTTCTTTCCAATGCAATTGGTTTCATCCAAATCCAACATCTGAGTAACGAGTTATACTCGTTTTACTTCAGCCTCTCAAAATAGATTTTTAGGATCAACTTCAAACGATCATAATTCCTTGTACAAGACGAACTGTGTGACCTACTTTATATGAAATTAAATACCTTTGAATTATCTTTCCAACGATACCAATTTCACCCAAATCCGATATCGGAGGAAAGAGTTATGGCCGATTTACTTTAACCTGTCAAAACAGTCCACCATGGACAAATTCGGATTTACTTAAAATTTTAAGGGCAATATGGTCATTTTCCATTACCTCATGGACGAAAATTGGTCATTATATACATAAACTTAGCCTCATATCCATCATTCATCATCCAATTATTGAAGAATAAGGAACCCTAGCCTAATTTCAACTCCAATTATCTTGTGATTCAACCGTAGAAAGTCCAAATTGATTCCGTAGTTGTGTTCACCGTCTCAAGGGCTTCGAGAAGCACCCCTTATTTGTGCCAACAGGACTTCGAAATCAAAAGAGTCATTTTATGGTAAGGATGTAAATTATGTTGGTGTTATTTATATGGATATGTATGTATATATATATATATATATATATATATATATATATATATATATATATATATATATATATATATATATATATATATGCATGTGAGCATAAGAAGTATGTTATTTGATTGTTGTTGAAAGATGATTGGGAAATGATGTTGGATTATGTTGAATTGTGAAGGGATTTGGTGTGATGATGTGGTATTGAAATGATGATTATATATATATATATACACATAAACCTATTGTTCAAGTTGGTTTTTGGAATGTTATGCAAATATTGGTTGTATGAAATTATGGAAGAGAATTGTGGTGTTGGGTTGCTAATACTAGATGCCAAACATTTCATTGTAGATAAGTGATTTGTAAAGGCGGGAAGTTGTGTTGAATTGGTATCCGAATTTACAACGAGGTATGTAAAGCATACTCTAACAATGTTCTTTGGCATGAAAACACCAATGTTTCATCAAGTAAGATTCCGAGGTTGTCCAAAAATATGTATTGTTCTACATTACCAACGAAGTTGTTTCCATTCTATAAAGAGTCAAATGTTTCATTGATATACCAAAAGGCTCCTATTTCATTGTTGTGATATTGATGATTCTGAAACACATTGTTGATGTACCAATGAGTCCTTATTACATCGTTATTGTATAGAAGATCTATTACTTGATTCCTATTGATGTATGGTTGTTCCAAAGGTACTATATTGGCATGAACACTAATATAATAATCTCAAAAGCTTTTGAACTAAGTTATTGGAAAGATCTCTTATGTGTGTTACTTGATATACGTGTGGGTGGTATCCCAGGGGCATAAGCCTAGCATGGGTCGATCCCTATTTATGTGTTTATGGGTGGTATCCCAGGGGCATAAGCCTAGCATGGGTCGATCCCAGTTGATATGTACTGGGGCAGCCTAATGGTCACAGTACGATACAATATTGATTATTGTTAGGTGGTTGGAGGTTCGGGAGGAGGAGGTAATGGCGAATGATAATTGTAAAGAATGAAATGAACGAATGTATACCGTTCCACAAATGTGTTTGAATTCAAGAACCCAATTCAGATTAATGATAATGTACATGATCCTAAAAGTGTTTATGAAGTGTGGTTCACTTCTATTATGATTTATTCACTTGCGTCTGATTTTTCTTGATCCCCCATATCACATATGATTATTTACAGTTTTACATACTCAGTACATATTTCGTACTGACGTCCCCCACGGGGACCTGCATTTCATGCTGCAGGCATAGGTACCTCAGCTCATACACCGCACAAGTAGGAGTCAGGTCATACAGCTATTGTTGGTGAGCTCCAGTTTGCCTCGGAGCTTTCCGAGTCGGTTCCTTATGTTTTGTTATTGTACAGGAGTCATGTGTGGGCGGGGGTTTGTCCCGACCCTAGTTATGTCATGTATATCCTAGAGGCTTTGTAGACATAAGGAAGGGTAAAGTCATGGAAGTTTATATAGTGATGTTATATCTGTATATGTGGTGGCCCCGACGGCCAAGTATTATATATATATATATATATATTTGTGCGTGTTGTGCTGATACAGGTAATTAGATCCTTCTATATGCAACGAAGTGCTGTCCAAATTTTTGGTGACATGTAAGTGAAAGTATAGGTATTTGAACGGGTTCTCCCAGGCCTTCTCGGCTTCGGGTGCCAGTCCGACCCGATGGGATTTTGGGGCGTGACAATGTGGTGGTGGGTAACGGGATAGATGAAGAAGAGAGTATTTTGGAATTTTTAAATTTGTTATCCCTTTTTTAAATTAATAATTTTTGGATATTTTTAAATGAAAAATATTGACTTCACCCGCTTAAAAATGCATGTTTACACGCATTTTTTCAGCTTAATAATTTAATGTCACGTATACTTGGTCAATGGTCAAAAAGGGTTTAAAATATTGTATTTTAATGGGTTGAAAAATTCATATGACAAAAAGATTAGTAGAAGTATTCACATTACAAACTCGAACAATACAGAGGTCCATCTGATCATTTCGCCTTTAAAAAAAATATGAAAATTACTATAACCATTTAATCCTTGAAATCTGAACATCGCACATAAATTGAGATAAACGAATGCTCCCTCATTTCTTAGATAAGTGGTATTTTTCTTTTTATTTTGTTTCAAATAAGTGGTGTTTTAAATTTTTTTAAAAAATCATCTTATTCTTCCCAAATTATTCTTGTTTTAATACATGGAGTTTTAGATCATTAAAGAATCACTTCTTTATTTAAGATATTTAATTAGAATTAAGTTAGTAAAAACACTTCTTACTTTTTAAAAATAAGTAATTTTAAAAAAGTGTGCTCAAACTAAAAATAACACTTAATTAGAAAATGAAGAAATTTTTCCTATAATATATATACATATGCTAAGAAATTTTGAAGGCCTAAAGCAGGGCTTTATAAGCTTTATGCTGCAGCTAGTCTTGGGCAGGTGTTAGACCCTCAGCATGATGATTCGGTGGCTCAGGCATGGTTATGAATTTACATGATTAACCTAGTCAAGACCAAATGAGTCGGGCTAAAGTTATATTCACTTGAGGGAAGTCTGCCGACATGAGCATGTTAGCGTGGCATGACACGTGTCAGTAGAACATGGCAAGACCTTGGCAGTGGCATGACTAATGCATGATAAGGACAGGAAAGCTAGGACAGATCAAGGACAGATTTAAGCTAAGGCAGATCATGTTGCAGAGATATGACTAAGACAAGGCAAGGTAGGCTAGACGTGGATGGAATAGGGCACTTGGGTGCCGAAAATGCAATAGCATGGGTAAGTGTACAGACACCAACGACCTTGATGCGAAATTGACACAAGTGTTGTCAAAGGTGTGCTAACACTAGGCGTGTGCCTTGCACATAATAATAGTTGGGCAACTATAATCGCCTTAGACATGTGGCAAAACTTTGTTGGTGGTGGAATTTGAATATTGCATTCGATTTTTAAATTATTCTACCAGTTGGGGATGTCAACTGAATTAGGATAGTATCATGAGCTGGACATGAGGCTAACATGTGATAGAAGTTATGGCCTATAAATAGGCACAAATATGCTGTCTCAAGGACAGATTTGGTTATCTTCTTTGTGGCACAACTTAAATACAAAGTTGGGGATTCGTTCTTGTATATACTTGTGTCTGTTTTAATTGGTAAGCCTAGGCAAAGTAGGGCGTTGAGCAAAAAAAGTAAGGGCTAAAGTCATAGTACATGTGGCTGCCAAAGTGGGCAAGGGCTAAAGTCATAGTACATGTGGCTGCCAAAGTGGGCACGAATAAACAGGTTGACCCTTTGCCAGCAGGTATCTTGTGAATTTAGTTAAAATACGAAAAAATTAGCCCGAACACCATGACAAGAAACAACACCACGATTAGAAAAAAAAATCTTGAATTACTTTTCTTATGTTAGATATTTTATATCTTTCCTTTTGTTAGGATTTGTCCTGAATTTCTTATCTTACTTGGATTCTAGCATAATTGTATTTTACTTCGAAAATGACTTCTTAGTGGAAAAAGTTTTCTAGTAGGAAAAGATCTCTTTCCTATTAGATTTCTATTAGGTTTATTCTTTCGGATTTTGTAACTTTATAAATAGAAGATGTTTCATCTCAAGTCATTAACACAATAACATCCACAGTGTAGTCGTTTATGAGTCCTGTTTAGGGAGAGATTTTCTCCTAATAGATTTTTTATACTTTTTGCTATTAGTTTTCAATATGTACGTCGTTTGACCGAATCATATCAATAATAAATTTTTAGTACATGTTTTTTCTTTATAGTCCGAATTATCACCACGATGGTTTGCAACTTTAAACTTCCGTAGGACGCCCTCTCGATTTCGAACCCAACACCTCTGACCATAAACTTTTTAGTTCTTTTAGTTGTATTTTTGTTTTCAAAATTTTTATGCTGAAGTTAAAATATGGCCATAATTTATTTTTATTTTTATTTTTTACGGCTCTTTTGCGAAGGAAAAAAGTTCAAGATAGCGTTTGGTTTACCATTGGATTGATTCTTCAAAAATTTTCTTGAAGATAAGGCGATTTTGACAAGTTTAAGTGGATTTTGTTTCGCTCACAAGACTTTTACTATATTTTTTCAAAGTAAAATGCATATTCAAATACAATTCTAACTTTTTAAATATCATTTTTCAACTTTTTTTAAAAAATGAATCTTTTTCAAATATCACATTTTTTATGTACAAGCGCCTAAAACTTGTTTTCTCCGGGAAACAAAGCTGTCAGAAAAGCAACAATCTTAGGGTCCGTTTGGCCATGATTTTTTTTTTTTTCAAAAATTTTTTTTGCAGTTGGAAATTGTGGTGTTTGGCCATGAAAATTCGAAAAATAAGTTTTTGGTGTTTTCACAATTTTCCAACTCTAATTTCAATTTTTATTATTATTACATATAACCCCAATCTTTTAAATTTTTATAAAAAAACTCTCCTAATAACATTACTTTTTCAATATTACGTATATAGAAGTTTTAAAGAATAAGATAGTTATAATTTCAAACTTAATGTTGTCCTAACTAATATATATCTCTTTTTCTCTCTCATCATTATTTTTCTCCCTTATTTAAGACATTATTTTACTGTTAATGATCGTAATTACTATACTATAATTGTAATACTAATAATTTTTCTGTTGTGATACGAACGTTTAAAGAATTATAGTCGTGTAATTAATAATGGATAATCGTTTTCTATATTTATGAAATTAATAAAGTTGTAGCAGATTAGTTTACCACTGACACAAATTATTCTTATTTTTAATTTGATTATATATATTATATTGTGTACATCTTTATTATACTATTCAAATATAAATAGTGTATACCATATATATGCTAAAAATATATAAAGTATTATATTTATAACAGAAATATACAAAGTATGTTATATATAAAGTTCATACCATGTATATACCATATACACACATATATAAATATACAAAGTATTAAGAACATACTAAGCATATTTATAACATAAATATACGAAGAACGTTATATATGAAGTTTATACCATGTAAATATCATATACACACATATATAAAGGGAAAAGACATCGTTTCCACCCCAAACTATACAAGAAAAGTCGAAGCCACACCTAAACTATACTAGTGACCTATTACACACCTAAACTATAAAAAAGTGAAACTTGTTACACCCTGAAAAACATTATACCACTTGCACGTGGTGTGGTGTTGCACACGCGCCTACCACATCAGTGCCACGTCAGCATGATACGAAAAAAATAATAAATTTATTATTTTCATAAATTTTTCTTTTTTCTTTTTAATTTAATTTTTTTTCTTTCTTCTTCAATATCCAAAACCTCTATTGTTAAGAGTTCAATTTTTTTTTCTTCAATATCCAAAACCTCCATTGTTATGAGCTCAAATTTCTTTTTCTTCAATGTCTAATTATAATTTTCCTCACTGAAGGTAGTGAAATTATGCAATTTCAATTGAGCTCATAATTTTTTTCTTTTTAATTTAAATTCTTTTTTTTTCTTTTTCAATATCCAAAACCTCCATTGTTATAAAAAATCTCCATTGTTATGAGTTCAATTTTTTTTTTCTTCAATATCCATAAACTCCATTATTATGAACTCAAATTTCTTTTTCTTCAATGTCCAATTATAATTTCACTACCTTTAGTGCCACACAATACAAAATCTCACTACCTCAATAGTACTATAATTTCCCCCAAAACAAAAACCGTCAAAACACCAACAACAACCTCAATCCTCAAACAACAACAACAATGGACAGTGTTGATCAATTTTACCAGTCTCATCAAAAAAAAAATTTGATAGACTTTTTTTTTTTTTAATTTCAATGATTTTCAACAAGATGAGTAAAGAATTTTGAAAGTACAAGTATCACCAAATTGAATTGAACTTCTTCTCCCATGAACAGATTAATTTGAAAGTACATCAACAAGATGAACTGAATTTAGAAAACAATATTTCAACTGCGTCCGGTGAACCTTCTTCTCACTTCAACATGCCGATTCAACTTCTCTTTTTCTCTACAAAAACTACTATGGAAAAATCATTTTCGTCAACCACAAGGAGCACTGGTTGTGAATTGAAAAAAAATGAAGAAGAAAGAAGATTGAGAGAGAAATAGAAAAAAAGTAAAAATGGGGTTAGAGGAGAGAGAATCTGTGTGGAGCTGGGTGCTAGGGTGGGGGTTTTAAAGAATAATTTTGGCTTTAGACGCGTCTTTTTTTCTTTTTAAATTAATTTTATTTCCACGTCAAATCTAGGGTGTAAATAGTTTCACTTTTTTATAGTTTAGGTGTGTAATAGGCCACTAGTATAGTTTAGATGTGGCTTCGACTTTTCTTGTATAGTTTGGGGTAGAAATGATGTCTTTTTCCCATATATAAATATACAAAGTATGTTATATATAAAGTTTATACCATGTATATACTATATACACATATATAAATATACAAAGTATTAAGAAACATACTAACCATATTTATAACATAAATATACAAAGTATGTTATATATGAACTTTATACCATGTAAATATCATATACACATATATAAATATATAAAGTATAAAGAAATATACTAAGCATATTTATATATTTATGGTATATGATATAATATGCCATACATATGTAAAGAATGTTTTACATAAAAATAATTTATTCGCACACAGTAAAATCTTTCATGTATAAGAAAATTAAAAAAATAAATTAGCGGCACCCTAAAATTTAATAACAACTCATCATTTCCTATTTTTTAGGAACGGAAAATAAAGGAAATAAATTAAATAAATTCCTAAAAAAATAAATTTGTTTGAAAGATAATATTTGTTACCTAAAAAATAGGAAGTAATGATCTATTAATATAACATTCATATTTAAAATTTTCAAATATGAGAAAACGACTATTAATGTAAATATTATATATGTTATAACTGAAATTCATTAAATATGGCCAAGTATAAGTAATTATTTTTATAAAAGTGGCTAATTGTGTTCTTTTCCCGTTAGTAGGTAAATTTTAGTTGAGTGATTTTGATAGTTTGTAAAAGTTGGGACGTAAAATCATATTTAAAAAAGATTTTTCCAAAGTGAAAAAAAAAAATTCAAAAAAAAAACATGGCCAAACACAACTCCAACTCCAACTCCAAAATTTTTTAGTTTTCATAACCAAACAACTACTTAATTTTTCTAATGAGAATGTTGTCAAGAAATCGAAACAACACATGGTGTGCGCACAAATGAAAGGCATTCACCTACTTTGAAAAGATGGCTGATCTAAGCTTTTATCACCTCCAATATCTCCCACTGGATTCTGGGTCAATTCAGAGTCTATGGGTTCAATTCTTAAAATTTTCAGTATCGATTCGCTATTTTTTTAAAAGAAAATCATGAATTCACACCAACTATTTTTTTGTAATTTTAGTGTATGTTTGCACATAAATTTATGATCCACATGAAAACATTAGGCTGAGGTGAATCCGTTAACGCTACTTTATCTTCACCACTAATTAGCTAGGTCCAATTAAAATTAAAATCACATCGAAGATTATGTGTTTAATATTAATTCTCATCTAAATCAGTCGAGAAATTACTGTATTTTATCCTTTATCTATTGTGTTCTCTTCTCCACTGTAGCAATAACATATTTTGTTGATGAATTTTCAAATCATATTTTTTATATATTTAATGAATTATTCGATACAAATTACAAATACAAATATATGATCTACTGTGTTCTCTTTTGCCACTATATCTTTAATCTATATAATAAATTAAAAGTGTGAAAACCTTCAGAAAAGTGATTTGAACTTTTTGTCCTTCATTAAAAAACTCTTCTTTAGACAAAACTGTCTTTTCACTATTTTTTAAATTTATTATTTAATTATTTTTTATTATATTAACTAGACTTCCTAAAATATATGAGACTCCTAAAATATATGGTAAGAGAATTAATTGATATTTTCTTTCTACTAGACTTTCTAAAATATATGAGACTCCTAGAATATATGGTAGGAGAATTAATTAATATTTTTCTTTCTACTGTTTAATTAGAAAAATATTCCTAAAATAGAACTCTATTAATTAAGGAAAAACTTCTATAAATATTAAGATATACGTTAAACTAGAGAATAAACCGGTTCGCCTATTGAGAGAATATGATTGATGCTCATCTAACTTGATTCGATTGCATATCTCGATTGGTGGATATTTGATTTTCTAACCCTCAACTTCTTCACTATTTTTGTCAGCATAATAGAATTCAACATGTGTATATATATATCTTCTTTGTTTTCATTCAAAATCATTATTTAGCGTCAAAATTTTTTCTCAGACAATAATTAGTTGGATCAAAATCGAATCTTTGTGATCACTATTATATTATTGTTTATAGTTTACAGGTAGTAGATGAATGTCAGTTGACTTTGAAGAATTTATTGTGTAAAGGTTAGGTTTAATTGTATTGTTTTGATATCTTTATTATCTTATTAGAGAAAAAACATGTTCCCCTGAACTTGTCCTCCAAACTTACTTTAGCACTTAAACTTAACTTTCGTTTATTTATCTCCGTTAACATCTTTAAAGTGTATTAATTTCACCTTTTAAAACTGAATACCACTCTCAAAACGAAAAGTGTGCACACACGCCGATAAATCAGCGCCACATCACTGCCACGTCGGAGCCACGCAAGAAAAGTATTTTTTAAAAATAATTTCATATATATATATATATATATATATATATATATATATATATTAAAAAATATTTTTTTCACATACATTCCCACCCACCCACCCGCCCACCTCCACCCTCCATCCTCACCCATCCCGCCGTCATCTGTCATTTTCAACATTGCCCATGTATGAGTTCTTCATTTTTGGGTCTCAAATTTCAACATAAACTAGCTAAATTCATAAAAATCATACTCAAATTTCAACTACAACTTCACAACATCATTAGAAAATCTCAATAATCAATTTGGATCAACCATGAATTCAATAAACTCATTTTTTTTTTGTCTTCAAGCTTTTTAAAGATTCAATAATGGTGAATACAAAATTAAACTAGTAAAATTCATACCAATCAAACTCAAATTTCAAGTACAACTTTACAACATCATCAGAAAACTTCAATAATCAATTTCGACATCAATCGCATCTTGAATTCGCCGAACTCAATTTTTTTTTGTCTTCAAGCTTTTTCAAGCTTCAACAATGGCGGATACAAAATTAAATCAGCAAAATTCATACCAATCAAACTCAAAATTCAACTACAACTTCACATCATCATCGGAAAACCCCAATAATCAATTTGAACATCAACCATGAATTTGACACATTTTTTTTTTGTCTTCAAGCTTTTTCAAGGTTCAATAATGGTGGATACAAAAGGCAATCTCATAAATCCAACAACAGATTTCTTGAAAATTCACATAAGTAATTTAGTTCAACAATCATGTATTGAAAGACTTTCTTTTCAAAAATTATTTTCTAACCCATTAAAATTCATAACTTTTCACACACATTTTTTTCTTTCTTGAAGAAATTAATGAAGATAATAGAAGTGGAGATGGAGAGTTAGAAGAAGGAGAAAGGGAATTGGGATGGGGTGTAAGAAGAAATACAAAACGAAATGGAGTGAGGAGTGTGTGGGGGAGGGGGGGCTTATGAAGAAGATGAAGATTGGGTGGGGTGAGAGGTAAGGGGTGAGTTTCTCTTTATATATATATATATATATAAAATTAAAAAAAGTGGGACCATATCAGTTTTTTAATAGAAAACGCGTTTTTTATTTTTTTAATTTCACGTCAGCTTGAGGGGTGAAATTAATACGCTTTAAAGATGTTAAGGGGGTAAATAAATGGAAGTTAAGTTTAAGTGCTAAAGTGAGTTTGGAAGATAAGTTAGGGGGGAAAAACATGTCTTTTCTCTTATTATTTTATTTTAATTTACAGATGCTAGATGAATGTGGGTCGGCTTTGAATTTTTTTTTTTAGGTAAAGGTTAGGTTTAATTGTGTTATCGTAATATCTCTATTATTTTGTTATATTGTGGTAGTTTACAGTTCGTAGATGAATCTCGATCGGCTTTGAGAAATTTTTGTTTGTAAATTTAAGTTTAATTGTATTATTTTGATATCACTTTTATCGTATTATTTTGTTGTCGTTTACAAGTGATAGATAAATGTTGTCGGTTTTGAGGATTTTTTTAATGTAAAGGTTAAATTTAGTTGTATTATTTTGATATCTCTATTATCGTATTATTTTGATATTGTTTACAAGTGGTAGATGAGTGTCAGACGACTTTGAGAAAATTTTGTGTGTAAAGATTAGATTTAATTGTATTATTTTGATGTCTCTATCATAGCATTGTTTTGTTGCAATTTGCAGATGGTAGATGAATATCGATCGACTTTTAAAAATATTTTTAGTAAAAATTAAGTTTAATAAATAAATTCTCCATCTTTACATACTCAAAAGATATTAAATTTAATTATTATACTCATCTTTATTATTTAAACAAATATCTTATTTAATGTAATGTTTGAACTCATTAAAGTAAGGTACACGTACAAGATGCGTACACCTAAACTAGTATATATATAACGTAGTGATCAAGTAAATTGAGAATTATGAGATTACAAACTTAAATTTCGAATGTTTTCCAATTTTCTCATGTTTGGTTGGCTTAAAAGTTTTAGAAAATGTTTTTCAAATCAACTTATTTTCCTCAATTCTAAGAAAAATGACTTCCCTTCGAAAAGTAGGGAAAACATTTTCCATAATTCTCCCCATTCAAAAAAAAATATTTTAAATTTTTTTCTTACCCCACTCTTTCTCCCCTACCCCCACCCCCTACTTGCCCCCCCACCCACCCATCCCTAAAAAAAAAAAATAATTTGTTTTTTAAAAAATCAATTTTTTTTTTACCACACCCTTATTATCTATTTTGACAACCCCAACCCCCACCTACCAATTCCCTCTCCAAAAAAAATTAATATTTTTAATTTATTTTTAAAATAAATTCAAAACTTTTTTCTTCTCCCACCCTTTTTATCCTATTCGTTCTCATTATTTTTGTTAAATATATACAAATACTTTTAACAAACATATACTTATTCAATTTGCATAACGATCACACGAATATAAGTAAGAAATAACTTATTTTTCTAAAAAATATTTTTCCTCCTTCAAATCGAACGCACCCTAAAAAAAATATTTTTTGAGATCAAAAATTATTTTTCTAAAATATATTTTTACGCTTTAGCTAAACACTAGAATGCATGTTTTGAAAAATATTTTTTCATTCACCAATCAAACACTATAAAATATTTTTTGAAAAATATTTTTCATCCACCAACCAGACATAGAAAAACAAGTAAGAAATGAACTTGTTTTTCAAGAAAACATTTTCTAGAAAAATATTTTCCACGAAAAACATTTTCATTCGTACCAAACACACCCTAGAAGATGTTTCATGCACACAATCATTTTAATATAAATAGCAATTTCAAAATGTTCATAAAAATTGTTTTATACCGCTTTGATAGTCTCAGAATTATTTGATAGTGATGTAAAGCGTTTCTAACTCATCAGATATTTTTGTCTATCACGTTCCACCAACCAAGCTAACCTTTGTGGGTCTTAATTCTGAGATTGTGGATATGGAGGTTGTAAGTTGGACAAATGTCTGAAACAGATAAGACTATATATATATATATATATATATATATATATATATATATATAGTACTATTGAAAAAGAAAAAGATAAAGACTATAAATTGACTGATTTAGCAACTTCTTTCTCAAATTTTGGAAAGAGAAAAATAAACTTTCTAAAAGAGGAGACATGAACCTCCTCTGGAGATTGGTAACCCCGAACATCGGTCCACAAGTTTGTAAATTTGCGAAAAGGTCACCCAAATCTGTTAAATTTCCATCTGGGTCCTCAAATTCCCTGTTACATGGCATTCATGTCTTTCATTGCCCAGTAAGTCTTGGATAATATGTAGTGTATGTAACAGCACTACCAGCAATATTCCTAAACATGGGTAATAGTGATCTTTCGGATGTGAGACAAGAATTGAATTCGTTTATTGTGAATAGGATGATGTTGGAATTGTTGCAAAGCTATCTGATTGCATAGCATCAAAAGGTGGAAATATTCTCACTGCTGATGTTTTTGTTCCACAAGACAATAATGTCTTTTACTCTAGAAGGTAATTTTCTCTGAATTTCTTATCTTGTATTATCTCAAATGGATTATGTGTTTGGAAGATTTTTTGGATTTTAAGGTTTAATTTTTATGATTTTGCTAACATAGTTGTTACTTTTAAAATCATGACGAACTCAAAATGTATTATTTCCCCATCTCAATTTATGTAATATTGTTTGACTTGACATGTAATTTAAGGAGAAAAAAAAACTTTTTGAAACTTGTGGTCTAAAATAAGTTATATGTGTTTGCGTGCAGTGGTACTTTTGGTTAAGGGTGTTCATATTTTTCTTTGGGCAAAGAACTGTTTAAAAAATAAAGAAAATAAAGCACTGTTGCACCTGCCAAAGTTCAAAACTGAGTTGTTAACGTGGAAATGCACACTCTTGACCACGGGACTATCTTCTCTAGCTTGTATGTGCAACAACATTTATATAACCATAAATATTTATATTTAACTTATATACTCGAAAAAGTTTTTCACGTAGGGTGTTCATCTGAGCACCCTTCAGTGACTGTAGCTCCGCCCCTATTTGCGTGACTATAAATCAATCTCAATAAGAGTGAAATAGATATTTTAAAGTTAAATTGTTATTAAATACTAAAAATGTGTAATTTTTTTTAAACGGATTAAAAAGAAAATTGTGTCATAGATTGGACACAGGGAGTTTTTATTGAATATGGTGTTTTTTTACATGTATATTCTAAGCCCTTGTAGTAGTCGGAGAACTATTAAAAAAGGGGGGCTTAAGTTATATACGTACATTGTAAGTGAAAAGATCTTTTACATAACGAGTGTAGTTTAACAATAATTACCAATTAACATTAACTCTACATATTTACTTGTAATTACTTTATGAGTGAATTGATTGTGTAAGTATGCTTTACATAGATGTCAGCATATGTAGTGATTGATTCATCATTGGCAGGGAGTAGAACTAACCTGCTCATCCTCAATGGGTCTATGTGCACACCTTTGAAGAGCCAAAAAGGCTTTAACTGTTGCAATTACACACTGACCAGGAGTATTCAGTCCAAGATTAACTTATGGATATTGTTAGGGTTCTTTCAGGTCTCTATGAAAATGTTTAACAGCGTGCTTTATTGACTCTATACACTATTACTCTGTATCTCCTACTTAAAAGATATTGTCATTAAGATACTCAATAGTGAAGACTGAGCTGCAGGGGCGAACCTATGTTGAATTTTGTGGTGCTTCGGCACCCGTTAAACTAGATGCATACTAGGTATAATTATATAAGAAATATATAAAGAAGCACCCTAAAAAACAAGAAGCTGGTTGGGTGCTGCTTTGGGTGTCAATATGTGTGTTTGAACCTCGTGGCACCCACAACCCCTAAATCCTTTGGGTATCAATATATGTCATTTGAATTTGATCTGTTTATACAGGAAGAACCTAATATCTTGCTACTATGTGTCATTTACAATCTGCATTTTTCTTTTTCCTTTCCTATTGTGGTTAAGGAGGCAGAGTGTTCATTTTGCAAGATGTAATGAATCAATGTTGTTTATTTGCCTTTATAAGGTGTACTATGTGATATATGATTCAGAATTAGAATTAACACTCTGTCAGATACCTTGAATAGATTAGTCATCTATGCTCAAGGCTCTTTTATTTTTGTGTTTTCCTTCTCCCGGTAAGTCATAAGAATACAAACTAATTCTTGCTTCAATCACAGTGAGTTTACTTTTGATCCAGCTATATGGCCCCGAGGAGAAATGGATGAGGACTTCTCTAAGCTATCAAGGATGTTCAACGCAATGAAGTCTGTTGTCCGGGTTCCCGAAATAGATCCCAAATATAAGATTGCAGTTCTTGTTTCGAAGCAGGTTCTGATTCCAAGACTGGTCAACAGCTGATTATGTGAATTCTTCTGAAATCTATGGAAGTCTTTTAAATGTTGATGTAAAAACTTTTATCAATTTCGTGCAGGACCACTGTCTTGTAGATTTGTTGCACAGGTGGCAGAATGGTAGGCTTCCTGTTGACATAACCTCTGTAATAAGGTTAAGACCTAAGCATAAGCAATTTCTTCGTTATATTAGTATTTTTTTTTTTATTAAAATAACTTTCTTGTAAAATAATTAGTCATGATGTAAAATGTGTTTCTTTGTTTAACAGCAACCATGATCGAGGTCCAGATGCTCATGTGATTTGGTTACTTGAAAGGCATGGGATTCCATACTATTATTTGCCAACAACTACGGGGAAGAAAAGAGAAGTAGAGATCTTGGAATTAGTTCATGATACCGATTTTTTGGTACTTGCAAGATACATGCAGGTAGTCAAAGTTCTGGGAAATTGAATTCTTGTGTTTTCTCTTGATTATGACAACCATTCTGCTGGTCGCTAGCGACAGTTATTACTTATTTGCACGTAACTTGTTTTGTCTTGTTTGTATAGATGGTTCAATTTAAATGATTTAAACTGGTTGCTTACAGTTTACCTGAATTATGATCTTCAACATTATAAATCGGGCATTCTTTAAGTTGCTTTTTTAAATATAAAGTTGCACTTTTTTCTGCAGGTATTCTCTGCAGAGTTCTTAAAAAGTTATGGGAAGGATATCATTAATATTCATCATGGCCTTTTGCCATCATTCAAGGGTGGGAGTCCATCTAAACAGGTTTAATTGCCAGACCCCTTTCTTTAGATGTCATTTTCCACTTTTCTCTGTGGAATTTTATTGTGATGGGTTACAAAATTAAAGCATTTATTTGATAGGCTTTTGAGGCTGGTGTTAAGTTGATTGGTGCAACAAGTCACTTTGTTAGTGAAGTACTCGATGCAGGTGCAATCATAGAGCAAATGGTAAATATTCCTATTTGAATTAGAAGTCCAAATTAGTTTCGACCTGCATTTTCTGTCTTCTTGTCATTGTGCAAATAGTAGTCCTAACTAGCTTTTTCTTTCTTTTGATTCCGTACTGCTTCATGACCCTAATGATATGCCAACAATCAAAATTTATGCATCATTACGTCGTCATGTTATCAAGACATGCTTGTTTGATATGCTTGCTCTTCGATATTTTGAATTTGAATCCAACAATTGTCCTGTTGAATGTTATACAAGACCAAAGAGGTTGGTTGGCTTGAAGGAATATGAAGCAAAAGAACAAAATTATTAAGGAAGTTCATTTATAAGTCGAAAATATACAAATCTATCTACTTGTATCCCCTTCCCATCTTAGCATATCGCCCCCAAGATATCCATGTTATGGTTTTAGAATTTCAACATCGAGTTTTTATAGCAATAACCTTTCCTCTTTCAGGTTGAAAGAGTTTCCCATAGAGACAATTTGCGAAGCTTTACTCAGAAGTCTGAGGATCTTGAGAAACAGTGTCTAGTAAAGGCAATTAAATCATATTGTGAGCTGCGCGTTTTACCATATGAGAAAGACAAGACTGTTGTATTTTAAGTATAACTGAAGAGGGAATGAGGCTATCAGCATAATTCTCTCAACATTTAGTCTGTCATACAGGATAGTCTGTATATTAGTGTTGTAACTCTAGTATATCGTTATATGACTAATTTATACAAACACACTATTAAACAAAACTGAAGAATTGACTGGTTTGTACAATACTGCACGAGTAAAGGAATTGTTCAAGGGGAAAAGAAAAAGCAGAGAAAATGACAGGTTCTTCTAATCATCTTAACATCATACTTTCTTCAATGGGTGTAGAAAATTTTAGCTCTTTACACAAATAGCTAGTCGGACTCATTGTTTACTTTACCTAGTTGGTATAAATAGATTACACCGATTATATATGGTATACAAATATTCTAGATGAATTATATATAAATATTATACATTCTCCGACTATTTTTTGTTTAAGCAGCTGGGTGGGCGCCTATTTAGGCTAATGCTTCGATTTTTCTGACTATGGTAAGATGAAGATTGGTATGAAGTGATCCTTTAGAAGTTTACTTTCTTTTTTCTCCATTTGCATAACTAGGCTCGGGGGTCTATCGGAAACAGTCTTTCTACTTCTTTAGAGGTAGAGGTATGGCCTGCGTACATCTTACCCTCCAGACCCCACTAGGTGGGAATACACTGGGTTTGTTGTTGTTGTTGTTGCATAACTAGGCTGCTTATGAGCAAATATTTAGGTGGTTACTGTGATTTTTAGGTTACTTAGCTTTGTTACACACAACTAGTTTTGAAGTATCCTCAGTCCTCAAAATAAACCATACATGATATTTCATTAGAAACAAACTTCTTGCATGACATAATATACAAAGCTTAAAGTAAAATCAACATTGCATTTGAAAACACACAAATAAACATTGAAGACTTGCTTGGGCGGATGTTCCCGTTGATCTTGACTTTACAAATTGTCAGTTTGTCTTTCAACTCGGAGTCCGGCCTTCTTTTTCTAAGCATAGTCTTCTGAGGTTGGAAGTGGGGTGTGTGATCCAATAAAGACGTCTCCATAAATAAACCCGGCCAATCCTCCACCAATGAGTGGGCCAACCCAGTAAATCCAGTTCTGAGAAAAGTCTCCTGCAACTACAGCAGGCCCAAATGATCGAGCTGGGTTCATTGACCCACCACTGAATGGGCCTGCTGCCAAAATGTTGGCCCCAACAATGAACCCAATTGCAATGGGTGCAATGGTTCCTAGTGAGCCCTTTTTGGGGTCAGCTGCTGTGGCATAGACAGTGTAGACAAGTGCAAAGGTAGTGACTATCTCCATAACCACTCCCTCGATTCCACTGAGCCCAGCAGCAACTCCATGAGTTGGAACAGCCTGCCAAAATCGCATAATGAGTCCGTTTGGATTAGCTGATTAGAAGTAACTGATGATGGTGATACACATGACTGCTAAAAAGTACTTTTAGACGTTGGAGTTGATTTTATAAATAATCAGTTATATATGTGTAATAAGTGTTGAAATTAATAATAAGTGGTTATATGTGTTTGGTGGTGAATGGTGATGTGCTCAACACTTTATTCTTTTGTTAAAATGACTGAAATGTCGCTGAAGTTATTTACCAAAAATTTATAAATCTAAAAGTATTTTTACATAAAAAAGATGGATGACGGAAATAAATTACATAAATAATCAAAAGTTATGTTTTAGAAAGAGTATTTCAGAGGTTACAAAAGATATTCTCGATATATAAAATGTAAAAAAGTTTGATCAAACTGATACTACTTATAAGTTGTAAAATCACAGTAGAAGTGAACAACTTATGATTTTTTGGATGATTTTGATTTTTACTACTTTCAGTATTTACCAAATGCATAGAGACCAAACAATGCTTGTAATCGCTTGTAATAGGATTTCAATTAATAATTAGTAATAATGAACAACTTACCAAACCATTAGTAACAAATTTAAGGAGTAGGCAAGCAACTGTGGAGCCAAGCAATTGGGCAATCCAGTAGAAAAGGCCAGTCAAGATGGTGATGTTTCCACCTACAGCCAATCCAAAAGTGACAGCTGGGTTCAAGTGACCACCTGAGATATTGGCTGCCATGGAGACCCCAACAAACAATGCAAATGCATGAGCCACAGCCACTGCTACTAGACCAGCTGGATCAAGTGCTGCATTTGAAGTCAACTTATCTGCAAAAAGCAATTACATTAGTACTACTATATATCTTGATATAAACTGTAAAACGTTCAAATCGTGAGAATAGTCTTTTATGAAATACAAGGCAATGTTACATATAATACAGACTCAATATGGTAAGGCCCTTTTTCTAAACCCACGTAAATGGGAGCGTAATTCAATCAGTTGCTATTTTTATTATGTAGTGCTAGTTTAATTTAATTAACCTAGATAATCGCCCATCCAAATGTTTAAGTTAAAGCTTAAACATATTCAGTGGACACAATATATATGTATAACTGTATAATACTCCCTCCGTTTAAAAAAGAATGATCTACTTTTCTTTTTAGTCCGTTTAAAAAAAAATGACCTCTTTTCTTTTTTGGCAATACTTTAATTTCAATTTTCCACATGACATGTTTAGGACATTTTGATACGTTTGACACAATTTTAATTTAAGGCCACAAGATTCAAAAGTCTTCTTTATTTTCATAAACATTGTGTCAAGTCAAAGTAGGTCATTCTTTTTTAAACGGAGGGAGTATATGTATAGTCAATATCTAATCCATGTATTTCCGCTAAGAAATAAGGGACGACCCGGTTCATATCTACTCCGTAGGTGTCGGGGAGGGGGACCACTCCGGGCCTGACCTACGCGCCCTCACCCCAGCTTTGCTGGAGGGGCGTTTCGAACCCCCGACCCTGGCACACCACGTTAAGCAAGCTTACCGCTAAGCCAAGGCCATCCCTCATTTCCGCTAAGAAATGCAAATAGCAAATCCGACCAACTATTTGTATAGTTATTGTAATATGTGAGTTTAATTAGAGAAATGTCACTTACTATAAGCTATAGCAGATCCAACACCAGCAAACACAAAGAGTAGAGTAGCAATAAACTCAGCTAAGTAGGCCTTCAATGACCCAACACTAAAAGAGTCACCAATGCTACCAAAGGCAATCTTCACCATTTTTCTTTTTGGCTCTCACTAAAGAATAATGTGTCTAAATTAAAAGAAGCTCAATTAAAGTCACTTGACAATTTAGTTTTGCTTAAAACTTGATGCTTCTCATAGTTACAATAATCTCTCTTTATATATCATTGTGGGCTGGGAAAAAAATAGTAGTATTGCATTAGTTTATATGCCGACCACGGGGCCTATTTTGAGTAGACTCCGGCAAATGATTGGCGCCGTCCAACCGCCTATATGCTTTTTTTGATTTATTTTCATTCATTACATGTTGATGGTTTCATTGAGACCTCTAAGGGTGTGTTTGATACGAAAGAAAATATTTTTTATGAAAAATATTTATTATTGTTGTTCATCAAATAAGTAGAAAATATTAGTCATATGTAATCTGGTTAAATATAGATGGATTCAAGATTTGATGTTCATGAATTTCTATAGCGATCTCAAATTAATATAAAAATAGTTAAATTTACAATGAAAAATTATTGACTCTAGAGAAAAATAACTTGTTTTCTCTGGAATTTAATGGTGTCATTTTTTTCTTTTTTTTCTTTTAATAAAAAAAACATAAATTCCAACCTTATTATTATTTACACTCTCTCACTTCCTTAATTACTTTACTCTCTCTCTCCCGATTCATATACATAACAAAGGCCAACATACATAGAAACTTTTGCATATGACAAGGTCGATTCATATATATAACAAGTATGACAAGACCGACATATACATAATAAGTATGACAAGACCAGCATATAAATAATAAAACCGACTTATATACATAACAGGGCCGACTCATATACATAACAGGGCCGACATATACATAGAAAGCTATGTATATTTTAAGAAAAAAATGAAATTTTTGTAATATGTTTGGAGAGATGGAATTTTTTGTAATAAGTGAAACTTAAATTGTGAGTTAGTGTAATTTTTAGTTTTTTTCAAGAACTTGTTTTTTAGAGTAAATATTATGTAAAAAGTTGACCGACTGAATAAACGATTGAAAAATATTTTCCTTCATTACCAAACACACCCTAGGATATATTTCATTGTAATGGACATTATTCAAGAAATGAATTTAAAACTTTGATTAGATAAGCTTAACTAATACAACATTTAAAAGTGATTAAAAGAAATATTTTAGAAAAACAAAAAGAGAAGGAGAAGAAAAGGTAAGCTCCACTAATGTATAATACTACATGTCTGATGCAAAGAACAATTTATTATCATGTTTAAAATAACTAAAATGACGTTCCAGCACATGAGGGAATCATTACAATGTCGATGATACTTATAATTAAGTTTCTACCCAGTGAGGTTGTGTTTGGTATGATTTGTAAATTATTTACTAAATTGTTCTTTTTAATCAAAAATAATTTCTACATTTTAATGATCGTAAATTGTTGGAAATATTTCCTAAAATAAAAATATTTCACGTCGGTTGAGAGAAAATGACTTGCCTCATCTTGCCAAATTAACGTACGTGCGAATATTATATTTTAACTTTAACTACTCAAAATTATTACCAAAGCTGAAAGCACCACAAATGGTGTAAGACTGTATTTTAATATCCGAATATTTTAAAACTGATATAGAAAATATTAATACGTATAAGATAAATCTTTTCTTTGAATATATTCTCTAAGAATATTTTATATCACATCAACTACTCACGAGTGTTTTCTTGTTTTAGCCAAAATTAAAAATAAAAAGAAGGCATATTTTGTAATTCTTTCTTTTTGGGTTGTAAATAGCGTTTGTCAGGCAAAAAAAAAAAAAAGGTTATATTTTGTACAAGAATTCTTGCAAATTAAACTCCAAATGGTGTTTAATATTACATATTAACGGTTAATTTCATGGAGACAACTAATTAAGTTATACGCATTCTAATGATACTCAAGAAATGAATTTAAAATACTGTTTAGATAAGCTTAACTAATGGAGTACAACATTTTAAAAAGTGATCCTCCAATTTTTTTAGATTTAAAAGAAAAAAAAGGAAAGAAGAAAAGGTTATCCAAAATAGTGTAAGTACAAGATGTTGTCATGAGTCACGAGCAAAAAAAGAAACAACTACTATTTCCACCTTAGAATAAACTAAAATGACGTGCCAAGACGCAACAGAATTATGATAATGTTTATGTTGATGATAATGATGATTAAATTAAAGTAATGAGGTACGCTTAGAATAGTTCCAAATTTTTAACCAACAATTATTCTTTTTACTAATTATTGTTCATTGAATGAGAGTCTTAGAGTAATTGGTAATTGTCATGTAATCAGAAGGTTCATGTGGTTCAAACCTTGAAAACACTTACTGAAATGCATTGTAAGACTGCATACAACAAACCTTGTAGTGACCCTTCCCCGAATCCTCTTAATAGCTAGAGCTTTAGTGCATCGAACTGCCCCTTTTCTTATTAACTAATTATTTTCTATTGTTTGTTTATCTTAAACTTTTGAAAATGATACAAGTGTGTTTGATGTGAAGGAAAAATATTTTCTTAAAAAATAATTGTATTTCTTACTTATTGTTTAGCAATTGGTTATTACTAAGCAAGCAAGAAAATTACTATCTCAAAAATATTTATATGTAATCTAGCAAAACTATGAAGGATGAATGACATTGGAAGAGAGCAGTGACGGACTCAAAATTTAAGGATCGCGGGTGCTTAAAAAATTTAAAAGTTGAAAAAATAAAAAATTCCTCAATGAGGTTTGAACTCAAGGTGTCCTTTCAGTGGAGAACCCTAAGATCAACTTAAATGTTAATGCATCCGACAAACTTATTGTTTTAATGGATGCTTTTATATATTTTATACCTATTTTCATATATTTTCTATATAATTATACTTATTTCGCGTCAAATTTAATTAATGCCGAAACACCCCAAAACTTAAACGTAGCTTCGCCCCTGAAAGTAGGGTTTAAGGACGGGGTTCAAATGGTTAAGGTGTTGGGGTTGGAGTGTTAAATGGATAAGGACAAGGTAATGAACTTTGAATTATCATTAGGAAATTTGTTTTTCTTAGGGATGTCATTTTTTTATTTTTAAAGAACTTATATTTTAAAAAAAAATATATATATTTTGACTAACTAAACATGAAAAAGTTAGAAAATCATTTTCCAAAAAGTATTCTTCTCCGTGGAAAATGGGAAAATATTCAACAATAATGGGAAGAAAATGATTAGCTTCAAGTTACCAATTTTAACCAGGAGGAAATCACTTTCAACTTTTACTAAAAATTTGTCACCAATATATCACCCTACTACTTCATCTCCACCGTCTGCGAATATTATAAGTTGCATGTTTTATATTCAACTAAATGTTGAAAAGGAGAAAAAGGCAAATATAAAAATTGATATAGAAAACAATAATTCAAGATAATATTTTCTTAAAGAACTAAGACTTGATACTGATAGATGCATATGTAGGTCATAGCAACTCGTAGGATTTACAAATTACAAGTTTGTGTGGTAGGTTAAAAATTTATTGAATTAAGGCAGGACCACCTTATTTAGGAAAACATATGGTGTGTTTGGTATGATGAAAAATGTTTCCTATAAAAAACAATGTATTTCTAGAAAATATTTTTTTGAAAAATAAGTAATTTTTTATTTACTTTTTAATGCTTGTCTAAGTAAGTAAAAATTACTAATCCAAACATTTATATGTAATCTTGTAGAACACTATAAAAGCAGAATAGTGTGAGTCAATGAGAAGTGGAGGTTCAAGGGTGGCGGGCAGCAGGGGTTGAGATGGCCAAGGGGTTGGAGGTGTTAGATGGGTGGGAATTGAATTAGGAGATAACTAACTAAGAATGTCATTTATAGAACTTATTTTTCTTACTTTCATTAGGAAAGTCATTTACTCATTTTTAAGAAACTTATTTTTCTAAAAAAGTATTTTTCAAAACATATTGACCAATTAAATATAAAAAAAAGTCATAATGACGTCTTTTCATATTTTTCTCTCTCTCTAGTATAGTACTCCATACATTTCGATGTAAAAGTTCTTCCAGAGTTTGTTTCGTTAATTTTCCAAACAAGCGAAAAAGGTCTTTTGAATAAACGTTTTTTTAATGAAAAGATGAAGATTTAATTAGAAAAGTATAATTATGTTAGAAAATATAAAGCAGAGAACAACAAAAATAGAGAGAAGAGTAGATAGTTATTCTTTAAGTATCTCTTGAGGGATTGAGGATACAATGAATAAAACTCCTCTATTTATAGGGAAAAATACTCTTAGTTTCTCTCTAAAAGATAAATATTTCATATTCTAGTAGATATCAACTAGATTTTGATAGATCTTATCTATATTCTCGATAGACATTCACTATAATGTAAATACATTTATAACACTAATGTCTAATTAATAGATAATGTACCTCGTTAAAACCTTACTAGAAAAAATCCGGTGGAAAAAAATTTAGTGAAAGAAAAAGATTATACATCTCTAATAATACGTATTTCGGTTGCTTCATTAAAAACCTTACAAGGAAAACCTTGAAAGAAAAAAAGAGTACAACGTGTATTTGTTTCTCCTGGTGAGAACATCAATGAACTTTTGCATCTTGATCTTGTGCACCATCTTCTTATAAGTTGCAGTTGGAAGAGAATTGGTAAATAAATCAGCCACATTGGCATTTGAATGAATCTGTTGCGCGTTAATATCACCATTCTTTTGGAGCTTATGTATAGAAAAACTTTGATGAAGTGTGCTTTGTTCTTTCTTATTTTATGAATCCCCCGTAAGATGTGCTATGCATGTTGCATTATCTCTGTATAAAACTGTAGGTACATTGTCATATTTCAAATCACACTTTTCTCGAATGAGATGTATCATGGACCTCAACCATACCCATTCTCGGCTAGCTTCATGAATAACTATTATCTTATCATGATTCAATAAAATGGCTAGATAGACTGCATGTCTCCAAGATATGACAGTGTCCCCACATGTGAACACATTGCATGTTTGAGATCAATATTTATGTGGGTTAAATAAATATCCAGCATCAGCATAATCAACAAGTTCAGAACTGCAATGTTTAGAATAAAATAAGATCATCTGTTTGATCTAATTTTAATATCTCCTAGTAGGAGCAGAACCATACCTTGCTAATAAATTAACCAAAAAAGATTATATCAGACCTTGTAGTATTTGCAAGATACATTAGTACATCAATTGTACTAAGATATGGTACTTCATAACTAATTCAATTCGGTATATTTCTCATTTCAGCAAATAATCTATTGCTTAGAAAACTCTCCAAGAGTTCAATAATTTTCAAGTTACAAACTTATAAGGATTATAGATAAGTTTACTAGAAACTTTTATACACTTCAATCATTTTGAATCCTTAAACAAGTTTTGATATGATTGTCAAGTGACAACATTCAACATTTTACGTGTGACATCTTCAAGTGTCTGGACTACAAATCAAATAAGTTATATGTTTACCAAGATGCATCCTTTCATGTCACTTTATAAGTGTTTCTACATCAGCATGCTTAAATTAACGTAGAATTTAGATCCTCGTAATCTTTTATAATATTACGCCAATATTGTATCAATGATATTGATGATATATCATTTTGTATCAGATCATAGTACGACATAACATTTTGAGATCTCATCACTTCATTATTTTCAGATTCCTGAACGTCTCATAAGTTTCGTGAAGTGTTAAGTCGTAGGCTTTTCAAAAGCATATTGCCTTCTTATTATGATTATTTTCTCCTTATCCTTTTCAAGGATTATTTCACGTGGAATCGATTGGTCTACCATGCTTCACGCATGCATAGACTTTATTCTTTAAGTACACAAAATAAGAACACTTGCAGCTTAATATGAGATGCTTTCGGCATTTCACTTGAACTATCTTTTGAATGAGGATTTGATGATAATTCCTAACATATTTCATAGCCGTTTTATAATCTCCTCTTTATGTTAGGAAAACTAACATACATCCTCCATTTTATTTGAGGAATTCATCTTTGTGCATCATGGTATATTCATTAATCTTATACCACACATTAAAACTATTAGATGAAATAGTTGGTTCCTGACCTTGAACCAATTGGGAGGGAAGAAATAACCATAATTTATTGGTCTAATGCATACAAGTGATATTGTATGCAACATATCATATTTCAGACCAACACATGAAGCTTTGTTCTCATTATCAATGGTTTAGCTATTTATCGAAGGCATTCAATGTAACACCCCGTACTTAATTACGTGCATTATCCATTGTTATATGTGTTGGAGTATATGTATTGATCCTAAGTTAGGTATATATGAGTATTGATTATTTTGAGATGGTTTCAAGTGTATAGTTTGATTATATGTGTATAGGAATCGACCTTATTTATATCGGAATTTGCCCGTCGATGTTTTGATACGAAGGTTATTGAATAAGATTTCTGACGATATAAAGATTTTCAAAAACGGATAAGTTTCGGATATAAGCGAGCACGTTCGAAACTATAAAACGGTGGCCGGGATGTGAACAGTAAAATTGCAGGAAAATTTCCAGTTTTTGGGTCAACTTTGAACGATCATAACTCCCTCAATATAATGAACTGGGCGAGCTACCACATATCAAAAGAAAGATCTTTGAGTATTCTTTCTTATGAAATTGGTTTCATCCAAATCCAACATCTGAGTAAGGAGTTATACTCGTTCTATTTCAGCCTCTCAAAACAGATTTTTGTGAACAGTAAATTAGCAGGAAAATACTGAGGCCTGCTAGTTTTTTGGGTCAACTTTGAACGATCATAACTCCCTCAATATAATGAACTGGGAGAGATAACATATATCAAAAGAAAGATCTTTGAGTCTTATTTCCAATTCAATTGGTTTCATCCAAATTCAACATCTGCGTAAGGAGTTATACGCGTTTTACTTCAGCCTCTCAAAACAGATTTTTAGGGTCAATTTCAAACGATTATAACTCCTTGTACAGGACGAACTGGGTGGCCTAATTTATATGAAATGAAAGAACTTTGAATTATCTTTACAATGATACCAATTTCACCCAAATCCGATATCGGGGCAAAGAGTTATGGTCTATTTACTTCAGCTTGTCAAAATAGTCCATCGGAGGACATATTTGACATTATTTAAATTTTAAGGGCACTTTGGTCATTTTTTATGGTATTATGGACGGGAATATGTGTATATATACATGTATATGAGCTCAAAAATCAGATTCATCATCAATTAGAGGAAAGAACAAACCCTAGCCAAATTTCAACTCTAATTATCTTGTGATTCAACCGTGGAAAGTCCAAATTGATTCCGTAGTTGTGTTCATCGTCTCAAGGGCTTCGAGAAGCACCCCTTATTTGTGCCAACAGGACTTCAAAACCCAAAGGGCCATTCTATTGTAAGGATGTAAATTATGTTGGTGTTATTTATATGGATATGTATATATATATATATGCATGTGAGCATAAGAAGTATGTTATTTGATTGTTGTTGAAAGATGATTGGAAATGATGTTGGATCATTCTTGTGCATGGTTGGATTATGTTGAATTGTGAAGGGATGATGTGGTATTGATGATATGGTATTGAAATGATGATTATATATATACATATATATACACATAAACCTATTGTTCAAGTTGGTTTTTGGAATGCTTTGCAAATATTGGTTGTATGGAATTATGGAAGAGAATTGTGGTGTTGGGTTGCTAATACTAGATGCCAAATATTTCATTGTAGATAAGTGATTTGTAAAGGCGGGAAGTTGTGTTGAATTGGTATCCGAATCTACAACGAGGTATGTAAAGCATACTCTAACGATGTTCTTTGGCATGAAAACACCAATGTTCCATAAAGTAAGATTCCGATGGTTATCCAAACACATGTATTGTTCTACATTACCAATGAAGTTGTTTCCATTCTATAAAGTGTCAAAATGTTTCATTGATATACCAAGAGGCTCCTATTTCATTGTTGTGATATTGATGATTCTGAAACATACTGTTGATGTACCAATGAGTCCTTATTACATCGTTATTGTATAGAAGGTCTATTACTTGATTCCTATTGATGTATCATTGTTCCAAAGGTACTATATTGGCATGAGCACTAATGTAATAATCTCAAAAGCTTTTGAACTAAGTTATTGGAAAAATCTCTTATGTGTTACTTGATATACGTGTGGGTGGTATCCCAGGGGCATAAGCCTAGCATGGGTCGATCCCAATTGATATGTACTGGGGGCAGCCTAATGGTCACAGTACGATACAGTATTGATTATTGTTAGGTGGTTGGAGGTTCGGGAGGAGGAGGTAATGGCGAATAATAATTGTAAAGAATGAAATGAACGAATGTATACCGTTCCACAAATGTGTTTGTATTCAAGAACCCAATTCAGATTAATGATAATGTTCATGATCCTAAAAATATTTATGAAGTGTGGTTCACTTCTATTATGAATTATTCACTTGTGTCTGATTTTTTTGATCCCCCATATCACATATGATTATTTACAGCTTTACATACTCAGTACATATCTCGTACTGACGTCCCTTACGGGGGACCTGCATTTCATGCTACAGGCACAGGTACCTCAGCTCATACACCGCACCAGTAGAAGCCAGGTCATACAGCTACTGTTGGTGAGCTCCAGTTTACTTCGGAGCTTTTCGAGTCGGTTCCTTATATTTTGTTATTGTACAGGAGTCATGTGTGGGCGGGGGTTTGTCCCGACCCTAGTTATGTCATGTATATCCTAGAGGCTTTGTAGACATAAAGAAGGGTAAAGTCATGGAAGTTTATATAGTGATGTTATATTCGTATATGGGGTGGCCCCGACGGCCATGTATTATATATATGTATATATATTTGTGCGTGTTGTGCTGATACAGGTAATTAGACCCTTTTATATGCAGCGAAGTGCTGCCCAAATTTTTGGTGACATGTAAGTGAAAGTACAGGTATTTGAACGGGTTCTCCCGGGCCTTCTCGGCTTCGGGTGCCAGTCTGGCCCGATGGGATTTTGGGCCGTGACAAAAGTGGTATCAGAGAGGTTCGTCCTAGTGAGTCTACAAAGCCGTGTCTACGTAGAGTCTTGTTTATCGGTGTGTTGTGCACCACATCTATAAACAGGAGGCTATGGACATTTAGAAATTGTTTCTTTTCTTCATGTCTTAGATCGTGCGATAGAGCTTATATTGTATATGAAGTCATAGTTGACCACTGAATCAGTTTGTTTCTCTTATTATAGTAATGATGCCGGTTACCAGAAGCAAGAATACCGGTAAGCAAGTAGATGTGGCTGCCGGAGAGGGGACTAGTAAGTCACCCACTATACCAGCTAATCAAAGTGAGGCTCCAGCTGAGCATGCATCAGAAACTTCCCCCAATCCAGAAGAAATAAGGGGGAGGGGAACTATATCCCCAGAGCCACCTATTAATGTTGTTGATCAAGATCTTAGAAATGCAGTGCAACTTTTGACTCGTATAGTTGTTGGGCAAGTCCAAGGGCAAGCCATTCCTGTCGCGGGTTCTAGCAGTACTGATAGGGCGGCTAGTCTTCGGACGCAAGATTTTCTTAAGATGGATCCACCTACTTTTACCGGATCCAATCTTAACGAAGATCCGCAGGACTTTATTGATCAAATCCAAAGGGCCCTAGAGGTGATGCATGTATCGAACAGAGAGACAGTAGAGTTAGCCGCGTATAGATTCAAAGGTGAGGCTATATATTGGTATGAAGACTGGAGACGGTCGAGGGGCATTGATGCACCCCCAGCTACTTGGAAAGAGTTCAAAGAGGCATTTATTGATCATTATCTTCCATATGAGACTCGTCAGGCCCGTGCAGATCAGTTCTTAAATCTTCGGCAGGGTAATACAAGTGTGAGGGAGTATAGTCTTCGATTTAATTCCTTGCCCAGATATGCTCCTAATGTTATAGCTACTATGGATGACAGAGTTCATCGGTATGTGAACGGATTGGATCCGTATTTGGTTAGGGATTGTACTATTGCTGCACTGAATAAAGATATGGATATAGCTAGGATCCAAGCATTTGCACAGAAAATGGAAGATCAGAGGCAGAGAAGAAGAACGCAGGAATTTGAAAGCGGATCTTCTAAGAGGTCCAGATCTACAGGGCAGTTTATGGCTCCACAGGGAGGTTTTAGACCTCAATTTTCTGCTAGACCACCTAGGCCATTATTTTCTTATTCTGCAGCTAGTGCTCCACCACAGTATCAGGGGTTCAGAGACAGTCAAATTGGGCATAGAAGTGAGGGTCATAGTTCGCGATCAGTGGATTATCATGGGCAAGGGAATATGATCCAACTGAGACATCCTCGAGAGCCATGCAATAAATGTGGAAGGAATCATATGGGCGCATGTCGAATGGGAACAAATGTTTGTTATTGGTGCGGTATGACGGGGCATATGATAAGAGAATGCCCACGAAGGGGTGCAGGTGGTGTAGCACGACCTTCGGGATCAGCTGTTGCATCATCGTCACCGGTATCTTATTCTGGTAGAGGCGCACGACCCGTGGGTCACGCTAGAAATGAAATAAGAGTCGCCAATTCCAGCGGGACTCAGAATCGCACTTATGCTTTAGCGGATCGACAGAATCTAGAGGCTTCCCCAGATGTGGTTACGGGTACGTTGTCCATATTTTCATTTGATGTATATGCTCTAATTGATCCCGGTTCTACATTATCATATGTTACTCCTTTGGTTGCTGGAAAGTTCAAAAGAACCCCCGAATTGTTAGATAAGCCGTTGGAAGTGTCTACCCCGGTTGGGGAATCTATTATTGCTAGAAGAGTTTATAAAGATTGTGTAGTAACTGTGTGTGGTCGAGACACGATGGCTAATCTCGTGGAACTAGAAATGGTAGATTTTGATGTTATAATGGGTATGGATTGGTTGGCGTCTTGTTATGCCAAAATTCACTGTTGTACAAAAAAGATGTATTTACATTTTCCGAATGAAGCAGTTATTGAATGGCAAGGTAAGATTGGCGCACCAAAAGGTAGATTTATTTCTTATTTCAAAGCAAGAAAAATGATTTCCAAGGGATACCTATATCATTTAGTTAGAGTAAGGGATACAGAAGCGGAGCCACCAACTCTTCACGTTGTTCCGGTGGTAAATGAATTTCCTGATGTATTTCCTGAAGATCTTCCAGGTTTGCCTCCTGAACGAGAAGTAGAGTTTGGTATTGATGTAATACCAGGCACCCAACCAATCTCCATTCCTCCATATAGAATGGCCCCAGCAGAATTGCGAGAATTGAAAGAACAATTGAAAGATTTGCTAGAGAAGGGATTCATAAGGCCTAGTATGTCCCCCTGGGGAGCACCAGTGTTATTTGTGCGCAAAAAGGATGGCTCGCTGAGGATGTGTATTGATTATCGGCAATTGAATAAGGTGACTATTAAGAATAAATATCCTCTCCCAAGAATTGATGATTTATTTGATCAGTTACAGGGCGCCAAGTGCTTTTCTAAGATTGATTTGAGGTCAGGTTACCACCAAGTGAGGGTCAAAGAAAAAGATATACCCAAAACAGCTTTCCGAACAAGGTATGGTCATTATGAGTTTCTAGTTATGTCATTTGGGCTAACAAATGCACCTGCAGCTTTTATGGATTTGATGAATAGGGTGTTTAAGCCATTCCTGGATGTATTTGTGATAGTTTTTATAGATGATATTCTAGTTTATTCTAGATCATAAGAGGACCATGCCAATCACTTACGACAGACATTGCAGACTCTTCGTGATTGTAAGCTTTATGCAAAGTTCTCTAAATGTGAGTTTTGGTTAAAGTCGGTGGCATTTTTGGGTCATATTGTATCTAGTGAAGGGATAAAGGTTGATGCTCAAAAGATAGAAGCTGTGAAGAACTGGCCAAGGCCCACAACGCCGACGGAGATTCGTAGTTTTCTCGGGTTGGCTGGTTATTATAGGAGGTTTGTTAAAGACTTTTCTTTCATTTCAGCACCTTTAACCGTTAATGGAATGATACGTATGAGGAGAGTTTCCAAGAATTAAAAAATAAGTTGACTTCTACACCTGTGTTGGTACTTCCAGAAGGTACAGAAGGGTATACAGTGTATTGTGATGCTTCTAGAATTGGTTTAGGATGTGTATTGATGCAGCATGGTAAGGTAATAGCATATGCTTCTATACAATTGCGGCCACATGAGAAAAATTATCCTACACACGATCTTGAGCTGGCAGCGGTTATCTTTGCTTTAAAAATATGGCGCCACTATTTATATGGGGTTCATGTTGATATATATACTGATCACAAGAGCTTACAATATATTTTCAGTCAGAAGGATCTAAATCTGAGGCAGCGAAGGTGGATGGAACTATTAAAAGATTATGATGTCGATATTTTGTATCATCCAGGGAAAGCGAATATAGTAGCTGATGCGTTAAGTCGTAAGGCTATGATGATGCTTGCAGAAAGGCAAGGGATGGTTAAAGATCTTCACCAGTTAGCTAGTTTGGGAGTTCGCCTTCTTGAAACTCCGGACAAAGAGCTTATCGTACATAATGCTGCGGAATCATCATTAGTAGCTGAAGTGAAAGAGAAGCAATATGCAGATCCTATTTTATTACAGCTTAAGGAGAATGTTCAGATTGGTGCAACCAAGGCATTTGAGCTTACGCGAGAAGGAGTACTTCAGTGCCAAAACCGATTATGTGTGCCGGATGTAGACGGGCTAAGAAAGAAGATTATGACAGAGGCACATTTTTCAAGGTATTCCATTCATCCAGGATCAACCAAAATGTATCAAGATTTGAAAGATATGTATTGGTGGAATGACATGAAAAGGAACATCGCAGAATTTGTAGCTGAATGTCCAAATTGCCAACGAGTTAAAGTGGAACATCAAAAGCCCGGAGGCTATATGCAATGCATAGATCTTCCAACTTGGAAGTGGGACATGATCAACATGGATTTTGTTACAGGTTTGCCTCGTACAGCTCAAAAATTTGATTCTATATGGGTGATTGTGGATAGGCTTACTAAATCCGCACATTTCTTACCCGTTAAGACCACTTACACAGTTGAAGAATATTCGAAGCTGTATGTTAAAGAAATAGTCCGATTACATAGAGTGCCAACTTCTATTATATCAGATCGGGGAACTCAATTTACTGCAAACTTTTGGAAGTCTTTCCAACGGAGTTTGGGAACACAAGTGAATCTGAGTACAGCTTTTCACCCTCAGACGGATGGACAAGCAGAGCGCACCATTCAAACACTTGAAGATATGCTACGAGCATGTGTTATAGATTTTAAAGGCAGCTGGGATGATCATTTACCTCTTATTGAGTTTGCCTACAATAATAGCTATCATTCAAGTATCAAAATGGCACCATATGAAGCTTTATATGGGAGGAAGTGTAGATCACCAATAGGATGGATCGAAGCGGGTGAAACTCTTATGTTCGGACCGGATCTTGTGTATCAAGCCATAGAAAAAGTCAAGGTGATTCAGCAACGGTTGAAAACGGCCCAAAGTAGACACAAGTCATATGCGGATAGTAGAAGAAGAGGGCTAGAGTTTTCGTTAGGCGATTGGGTATTTTTGAAGGTATCGCCAATGAAAGGGGTGATGAGATTTGGTAAGAAAGGAAAGTTGAGTCCACGATATATAGGCCCGTATAAGGTTATTCGAAGATGTGGGCAAGTTGCTTATGAATTAGAGCTACCCCAGGAACTCTCATCAGTGCATCCAGTATTTCATGTATCGATGCTTCGAAAGTGCATCGGAGATCCGTCCCTTATTACTTCTACTGAAGATGTGCAAGTAACAGAAGATCTTACCTACGAGGAGATGCCTGTTGCTATATTAGATCGTCAAGTTAAGAAGATGAGAAATAAAGAAGTAGCATCGGTGAAAGTACTTTGGAGAAATCAACAAAGGGAAGAGATTACATGGGAAGCGGAGGAAGCAATGAAATTGAAATACCCTTATTTGTTCAAAGATGAAAAAGAAGTGCAAGGAGTGGAACTGGGACACTAACAAGTAAGTTTTTACATATGCATAACATCTATATGATGACGTGAATATCAATTATGAATTCGAACTTGTTTCGGCTAAATAACTACATTCACATTCGAGGACGAATGTCCTTAAGGGGGGAAGGATGTAACACCCCGTACTTAATTACGTGCATTATCCATTGTTATATGTGTTGAAGTATATGTATTGATCCTAAGTTAGGTATATATGAGTATTGATTATTTTGAGATGGTTTCAAGTGTATAGTTTGATTATATGTGTATAGGAATCAACCTTATTTATATCGGAATTTGCCCGTCGATGTTTCCATACGAAGGTTATTGAATAAGATTTCTGACGATATAAAGATTTTCAAAAACGGATAAGTTTCGGATATAAGCGAGCACGTTCGAAACTATAAAACGGTGGCCGGGATGTGAACAGTAAAATTGCAGGAAAATTTCCAGTTTTTGGGTCAACTTTGAACGATCATAACTCCCTCAATATAATGAACTGGGCGAGCTACCACATATCAAAAGAAAGATCTTTGAGTATTCTTTCTTATGAAATTGGTTTCATCTAAATCCAACATCTGAGTAAGGAGTTATACTCGTTCTATTTCAGCCTCTCAAAACAGATTTTTGTGAACAGTAAATTAGCAGGAAAATACTGAGGCCTGCTAGTTTTTTGGGTCAACTTTGAACGATCATAACTCCCTCAATATAATGAATTGGGAGAGATACCATATATCAAAAGAAAGATCTTTGAGTCTTCTTTCCAATTCAATTGGTTTCATCCAAATTCAACATCTGCGTAAGGAGTTATACGCGTTTTACTTCAGCCTCTCAAAATAGATTTTTAGGGTCAACTTCAAACGATTATAACTCCTTGTACAGGACGAACTGGGTGGCCTAATTTATATGAAATGAAAGAACTTTGAATTATATTTACAATGATACCAATTTCACCCAAATCCGATATCGGGGCAAAGAGTTATGGTCTATTTACTTCAGCTTGTCAAAACAGTCCATCGGAGGACATATTTGACATTATTTAAATTTTAAGGGCACTTTGGTCATTTTTTATGGTATTATGGACGGGAATATGTGTATATATACATGTATATGAGCTCAAAAATCAGATTCATCATCAATTAGAGGAAAAAACAAACCCTAGCCAAATTTCAACTCTAATTATCTTGTGATTCAACCGTGGAAAGTTCAAATTGATTCCGTAGTTGTGTTCATCGTCTCAAGGGCTTCGAGAAGCACCCCTTATTTGTGCCAACAGGACTTCAAAACCCAAAGGGTCATTCTATGGTAAGGATGTAAATTATGTTGGTGTTATTTATATGGATATGTAATATATATATATGCATGTGAGCATAAGAAGTATGTTATTTGATTGTTGTTGAAAGATGATTGGAAATGATGTTGGATCATTCTTGTGCATGGTTGGATTATGTTGAATTGTGAAGGGATGATGTGGTATTGATGATATGGTATTGAAATGATGATTATATATATATATATATACACACATAAACCTATTGTTCAAGTTGGTTTTTGGAATGCTTTGCAAATATTGGTTGTATGGAATTATGAAAGAGAATTGTGGTGTTGGGTTGCTAATACTAGATGCCAAATATTTAATTGTAGATAAGTGATTTGTAAAGGCGGGAAGTTGTGTTGAATTGGTATCCGAATCTACAACGAGGTATGTAAAGCATACTCTAACGATGTTCTTTGGCATGAAAACACCAATGTTCCATAAAGTAAGATTCCGATGGTTATCCAAACACATGTATTGTTCTACATTACCAATGAAGTTGTTTCCATTCTATAAAGTGTCAAAATGTTTCATTGATATACCAAGAGGCTCCTATTTCATTGTTGTGATATTGATGATTCTGAAACATACTGTTGATGTACCAATGAGTCCTTATTACATCGTTATTGTATAGAAGGTCTATTACTTGATTCCTATTGATGTATCATTGTTCCAAAGGTACTATATTGGCATGAACACTAATGTAATAATCTCAAAAGCTTTTGAACTAAGTTATTGGAAAAATCTCTTATGTGTTACTTGATATACGTGTGGGTGGTATCCCAGGGGCATAAGCCTAGCATGGGTCGATCCCAATTGATATGTACTGGGGGCAGCCTAATGGTCACAGTACGGTACAATATTGATTATTGTTAGGTGGTTGGAGGTTCGGGAGGAGGAGATAATGGCGAATAATAATTGTAAAGAATGAAATGAACGAATGTATACCGTTCCACAAATGTGTTTGTATTCAAGAACCCAATTCAGATTAATGATAATGTTCATGATCCTAAAAATGTTTATGAAGTGTGGTTCACTTCTATTATGAATTATTCACTTGTGTCTGATTTTTTTGATCCCCCATATCACATATGATTATTTACAGCTTTATATACTCAGTACATATCTCGTACTGACGTCCCTTACGGGGGACCTGCATTTCATGCTGCAGGCACAGGTACCTCAGCTCATACACCGCACCAGTAGAAGCTAGGTCATACAGCTACTGTTGGTGAGCTCCAGTTTACTTCGGAGCTTTCCGAGTCGGTTCCTTATATTTTGTTATTGTACAGGAGTCATGTGTGGGCGGGGGTTTGTCCCGACCCTAGTTATGTCATGTATATCCTAGAGGCTTTGTAGACATAAAGAAGGGTAAAGTCATGGAAGTTTATATAGTGATGTTATATTCGTATATGGGGTGGCCCCGACGGCCATGTATTATATATATGTATATATATTTGTGCGTGTTGTGCTGATACAGGTAATTAGACCCTTTTATATGCAGCGAAGTGCTGCCCAAATTTTTGGTGACATGTAAGTGAAAGTACAGGTATTTGAACGGGTTCTCCCGGGCCTTCTCGGCTTCGGGTGCCAGTCCGGCCCGATGGGATTTTGGGCCGTGACATTCAATGTCAAACCATCACCATCAAGACGAATTGTCTTGATTGCACAATCTGAAAGTTATGCCCTTAACTCAATTTTATTGAGCAAGCACCTTTATAAATGTCAAACTGCTGGTTGACAATAAATATACAAATGATCATCCTATATAGATGCATCTTAATAGATCATATGACGGGTGAACGGGCCCTTGTTTACCTTTTATACTTTTCAGATTTGAATGGATCCAATCCTAATATTAGTTGGTCCTACTAACTTATCATGACAATAAGCGTCATAAACATTTCTTGAAGAATCTTCTGTTTCTTCAATACATGTCTAATATTCAATATACACATTATTTGGGATGTCGCAATCGTTCATGTCAATTTATGAACTTTTATTTTAGCAAACTCCAAGTTTACCATGACATGTACCTTGTACTTTAGTAAATTTCAAATTTACTATTACGTGAATAAATTTCAGACTTGCTATTTTAGAAGTAGATTTCAAAATAACTCTTCTCAGTTATTCTGCCTCTTTCGTAGGTGAGTTGTGATACCATCATAATCAAGTGCGCGTTACATTAATAAGCTTCTCATTCCCCAGGAATGAAATATAATCGTACTTTAAGCCTATCAAAATTCTGATAGCTTATAACCTCTTTCATGACACATTGAGGCATGCATATCTTTCAGAGCATATAGTATATTGCTACCACATTCACTTCAAGAATGAAGCAAATTGCCATTTTTCAGACTTATCATATATTGCCACCACATTCAGTTCATGAAATGGAGCAAATTGTCATCTTTCAGATTTTCATATATTGCTATCACATTCACTTCATGGAATGAAATGAGTATATTCAATGAATTAGATTTTGACTTTTCACCGCATACCCATTATTTTGCCTTAGCCATCATAATATTATCAATATGATGCATTGAGATTCAAACTCAATGTGTTATCTATATAAAGACGTCTTAGGCATATAATTCGGTGTAACTTGAATTAAAGACCCATATTTAATTACTTCTTATAATTATAAATCAATTCGAGATAATCAATATAAAAAAAATGTTACCTGATTTAGACGAATTCTACAATAGAGACCTTAACAAGAAAGTTATGCTTCCACCTCTTTAACATTCATCTATAACATATGTCAGATATGTCAAAGTAGTTAGAAATCTGTAATTCTTGAAAGTTTTAAGAGACGGAAAAAAAATCTAAGTATCACATGAAATTGAAGTTGCATGAATTATTACCAGAATAAGACTCAACACATAAGATTGAACCTTGTCATATTGAAAACAAATATAAGAATTTGTCCAATCAAACATACAAGTGCATAATATATCATTATAAAAAATTGACCAGAATGCACACGATATGAAACATGTGGTATTGTGGTATTACATATACCTTCACTAGTTTTGGCACCACAATTAATTTTTTCATAATAATAAGAAAAAAAGAATAGAGATAGTAAGTATATCCAAGAACTTCTTTAAGCAAATCATTATAACAGAGGGAAATATTAAAGTCCATGATATGCAGTAACATAGATTATAAAGAATATATATATCAAATCATGATGATCGCATAGCTTCCGATCTAATTTCTTTTCTAAATTAAAATAATTTTAGAGACTCGTGCTGATAACGTGTTATAAAATATAAAGCAGAGAACAACAAGAATAGAGAGAAGAGTAGATAGTGATTCTTTAAGTATCTCTTGAGGGATTGAGGATATAATGAACAAAACCCCTCTATTTATAGGGGAAAATAATTCTAGTTTCTCTCTAAAAGATAGATATTTCATATCCTAATAGATATCAACTAGATTTTGATAGATCCTATCTATATTCTTGATAGACATTCACTATAATGTAATACATTCATAACATTTCCCTTTGAATGCATGTGTCTCGTAAAATTCTTAATAGATATTCACTATAATGTAAATACATTCATAACAAATCAAATCTTTCTATATATAACATCTTTTGCTCTTATAATTTGGCTTAAGTCATCGATAGCTCTTTTCAGGTGTCTCAAAATTTCACTTGGACCTCTCAACTCTGGCATGTACCTATCAGACACCTAAACTATTCAATTATATACCTATCAGACACACAGTGTTGATATGGCAAGGAAAGTGTTATTGAATTTTCTTAGGAGTGTGAATAGAGTACCAAATGTTTTTTTTTTTGTTAAAGAAATCACACATCAATTTATTTCATTAATACATTTCTAATAATGATAATTTTAATTTAAAAATAAAAAAAGAAAATAGACCCCTCCTTGTCCCCTCCTCTCTTAGCCTTCTTCTTCATCATCCTTCTTCATCAGTATTTATTTTTCTTTTTAAATTCTTAATAATCTTGTTAATTTAATTAACAATTTTCAATTGAAAAAAAAAAGGAGCAGCCGCCCCTCCCCCTCCCCCTCCCCCTCCCCATCTCTCTGCCATCTTCTTCTTCTTCATCCAAATATATGTAAATTCTTTTTTATTTAATTTCTAGCAATCTTTATTTTGCAGAGTATTTTAGGGCAAATTTTATCAGAAAAATATAGATCAAATTGGGTCAAAAAATTTTTTGGCGAAACTTCATTTTATCGTGCTAACTTGATATGAATCTGAGATTACTTTCTTGATATTATTAAAGAATTTAAATTCTAAGTACACATAACACAAGAAGAAGAAAAAATAGCAATAAATATGAATTGACACTGATATGTTATTGAAAAACACAAAAGAAATAAGATTGCTAATTTTTTTTTTTTACAGAATTTGGATGGAGAAGAAGATGATAAGAGAGGGGGATGGGGGGAGGGCAGGTAGGGAAAACGTTGCTTTTTTTTTTAATTATTATTAAAAATTGTAAATAGTATTATAGATTTCTTTTTTTTTCTTCTCACCATTATTATTTTTTTGGATTCACATGCCAAAATGACATCATTTAATTTGTTATTTTATCACGTCACCACAATTGCACTACACAGACTTTACATTTATAGCTAATTGTTAAAAATGTGTTTAAATGGTTCAAATTCTAGTAAAAAAGTGTTTAATGGGTACAAGACCGGTAGTAAAGGTATTCAATAGGTACAAGCCAGAGTTGAGAGGTCCAAGTGAAATTTTGGGATAACTTAAAGGGCCTATCGATGACTTAAGCCTTTTATTTTCTACGAAAAGGGGTCAAAAATATTCCTAAACTATTCAAAATGAATCAAAAATACCCTTCATTTATTTTTTGGCTCAAAAATACCCCTTCATTTATTTTTTGGCTCAAAAATACCCCTTCGTTAATTTTTTGACTAAAAAATACCCCTTTGTTTATTTTTTGGCTCAAAAATACCATTCTCTCTAACGAAATACCACCAAGCACACCACGTAGATTAAAAAAAATTCACTTAATCAATCCACGCCAACATACACGTGAAAAATCGCTCCATTTAATCCAACTAGCAATCAACCCATTTTATTCTATTTGAAAATTCGATCCATATTCAAAAAATTCGAACCAAGAGGCAAAATTCAATTCTTCAATTTTTTTCTCATATCATCCCTTTCACCGCCTTATATTTCATTATTTCACATTTTCAAAGTTACGAGACTCACTCGAGCAATTCTTGACCTCATCAACTTGTGGTTGTTCTACATTGCCACTAAACTTTAACTCTTCAAATTCTAATTTCATCTTTGAATTACTATTCTTCTCACTACAATCAGGTTCCTCATTAGACAAATTCAGATAGGACATCCAGTAGCAATCCGAGCTCTTGAAAATTGGGTCAACTATTTGAGGATCCAAATGTTTAGGGTCGACCCGATTAAAATCTGATTCTTTCGGATCAACAATTTAAGAACCTAATTTTTTCCTCATCTTTCACCTTGACCAATCCGAAATATCTGAACCCATCACATGAAAAACAAGCAATCAAATTCTTCAATTTTTTTCCTCTTGGTCGATTTTTTTTTTAATATGGGTGCGGTTTCGTCTTTTAAATTAAAAAAATGTGTTGATGGTTAGGTGAATTAAATAGCGTAATTTTTTATTTGTATTTGTTGACGTGGACTGGTCAAGTGACTTTTTTTATTTACGTGGCGTGTTAGGTGGCATTTCGTTAGAGAAAGGGTATTTTTGAGCCAAAAAATTAGCAGAGGAATATTTTTGTGCCAAAAAAAACAAATAGAAGGGTATTTTTAATCCAAAAAATAAATGAAGAGTATTTTTGATCTATTTCAAATAATTTAAGGATATTTTTGACCATTTTCAGTAATTTTTATTAAATATTGTTATAAAAAACTTATAACCTAACATGAAAAATATTGTTACTAAAAATGATTGTATGGAGATATGTCTGATTGCACCGAAAATTGTGGAACCGAATGTAAAATTTCTAAAATATGAGTGCACCACTGAATAAAAGAAGAAAAAAAGTATTTACGTGGAAATTTATCCCTACTATTTTAGGTGAATAGCTCTAATATTCAATCAAGTGCACCACTTAGTTTTGTTATAGTATGAGTTCCAACAGATAATATCATACCAATTTTTTAAAATACAGAAGAGGTACGAATATACTCCTAAATTTTGAAAAATGATACAGATATAGCCTCCGTTATATTTTAGGTACAAATATACCTTTAAAAAATATACATATACACCCTGAATATTAATAAATGGTATAAATATACCCTCCGTCATACTTTAGACATAAATATACCCTTATTGTTAATGAAAAGGTACATATATACCTCCGAACTTTGATAAATGGTATAAAGATACCCTCCGACATACTTTAGATACAAATATACCTTTATCGTTAATGAAAAAATACATATATACCCTTCTCACTAATGGTAGGACACGTGTCACAATCTTGTTCATTTGTCCTTTTTTTAATTTAATTTATTCTACACTATTCGAAAATAATTCTAATTTAACCCACAATCCGATTCAAATAAGAGCTCAAATTGGACTCGGTCTAATAGAACCTTCAAGACGCATCTCTATTCACGCATGCTCATTTTGTCTTTCTTTTTCTATTAGATCGGATCAGATTTGGTTTATTATTTGGATCAGGTCATGGGTTAAATTAGAATTATTTTGGGGTGGGTTGAGATAAATTAAATTAGAAAAGGTCAAATGAACAGGATTGTGACACATATCTTACCGTTTGTGAGAAGGGTGTATATGTACTTTTTCATTAACGTCAAAGGTATATTTGTACCTAAAATATGACGGAGGTATATCTTTACCATTTATCAAAGTTCAGGAATATCTATGTACCTTTTCATTAACGACAAGAATATATTTGTACATAAGGTATAATGAAGTGTATATCTGTATAAATATACCCTCTGTACCTAAAGTATGACGGAAGGTATATTTGTACCATTTATTAATATTCAGGGGTATATATATACCTTTTCATTAACGGCAAGAGTATATTTATACCTAAGTATGACGGAGGGTAGATCTGTACTATTTATTAAAGTTAAGCAGTATTCAGATCCTACAGAGATTTCTCTGAGATATTCCGTAAGGAATTTTCTGTTTCCACTCCAATTATATATACCTTTTCATTAACGGCACAGGTATATTTATACCTAAAGTACGACAGAGGGTATATTTGTACCATTTATTAAAGTTTTCATACCTTATAATTTTAATTTAACCCATAACCCGATTCAAATAATAACTCAAATCCGACTCAGTCTAATAGAAAGAGAAAGAGAGAACGAATATGTGTGAATAGAGATGTGTCTTGAAGGTATTATTAGATCGGATCGGATTTGAATTATTATTTGGATCGATTTGTGGGTTAAATTAGAATCATTTTTGGATAGGGTGGGGATAGATTAAATTTTAAAAAAAGACAAATGAACAAGATTGTGACACTGTCCTGTAGTTAGTGAGAAGGGTATATATGTACCTTTTCATTAACGACGGAGATATATTTGTACCTAAAATATGACGGGAGGTATATTTGTACCATTTATCAAAGGGGTATATATGTAACTTTTCATTAACGACAAGAGTATATTTATACCTAAGTATGACGGAGAGTATATCTATACCATTTATTAAAGTTCAGGAGTATATATATACCTTTTCATTAATGTCGGAGGTATATTTATACCTAAATTATCACATAGGGTATATTTTTTCCATTTATTAAAGTTTTCATACCTTTTCCGTTTTTTAAAATACTAGTTTATTCACATGTGCCTTGCACGTGTAACTTTTGATTATTTAAAATTAGACGATTTAATCTATTACTAAGGTTTTTAATAAAGTGCAAAAAGTTTAAAACATATTTTATTGTAATCACATATATATTCTATCACCATAAATTTCAAGTGGTTAATGGATTTAATAGATGTAGATTTATAGACTTTTTAAAATTAAATTTAGTTAATTTACAATTCTTAAGCTAATAAAAAATATTCGTTGTTATTAATTCTGATGACTTCAAAAGGTTTTACCATAAGTATACTCAATTAATTTTCAACTCTTAAATATTAGTAGGAAAAAAATAATGAAAAGACGATTTTATCTAAAACAAAAACTTTTAATGAAGAACAAAAAGTTCAAACGACATTATCTTTCACACTTTTAATATATTATTATAGCTATAGATATAGATTATAAATATATTGTGCATAAAATACCTAGTTTACGGCCACGCCATGAGCACATGCCCCGTTTTTAACCTATAAATTCGCCACTGCAAATATTGTATTGAGAGAATATATCAGCAAATTTTTTCTTCGTGGTAACCAAGGAGGGGAATAGCCTTCAAATGAATCTGCTCAACCCACATATCTACAAAGCTATCAGTTGGTAGAATGCCTGGCGTTTATGTTTTTTTTCTACATTTATTATAGAGATGGAAGTTGGTGATGGAAGTTTTCATAATTTACTATAGCTGGGGAGTTGGAACATTGGATAGTGCACTGAGAAAGAGAGGGAAAAAACTGAATACAAGGTAAAACAGTGTCAACTGCAGAGAATAGGATACATATCAATGGAGGAGATCATAGTTTCTTTTTTTACTTTACTCTTCTTTGCTGTACACATATCTTACAGAAAAGTATGTATTAACAATTGTAGCACATCAGAATCCGCTTTCTGGAAAAACAGCGGTGAACCTAAAAAAAGAAAAAGAACCTTGACAATTGAGTGTCAAGTGCAGGGTTTGAGCCCTTCAAATTCTGCCAAAAGAAGGCACTTGCATGCAATGACAATATGACAATGGTACAACATTTCCTAAAGTAACTTATGTAGCCTTCGCTCATTCTGTAGGCTTCTGGCCTGAGTCCACTTGGCGCACACGTCAGAAACTTCTCAGGGAGTATACTCCCTGTCCCTCCGGCCTCCACCCTCCTCCCAACATAAATACTACGCTTTTTGCATGGCATAGTCTGAGTCCTTGACGTATTGCGTCTTTACCATTGAACCAATTCCCTGCACCCCAGGGATCTCTTCTAATACAGTTATCTGTCCTGTCAAATTTCCTACACTAATACAGTTTCTGCAAGCTCTTGTCGTTAAGGTCACTGCTATTGTGTATATACCTATATCTTGAATCCAGGTGACTTGGATTCACAAGGGAAGTATGATTGTTGTATTTGTCTATTAAATTTGAATGATTGAATGGTGTCTTACAGATACACGAGGATGGAAATTCATGAAACTCCCCACGCCCTGGTCTCATTTCCTCGGGTTCTCCCATGAATCCGCTTTGACATGATTTCACCTTTCTAGAGAATGTGTCCCAGTCCATCTTATTTCGAGCCATGAACAAAGCACTGAGTCTTTTGGCATTTGGTCTGATGGTCCTCTTGTTCCCCATGTACCTCCTTTGGCATGACCAAGAAAACAATTAGCAATAGTGGGAAAAAGAAGATAGGAACAGGTATCAATATTATATGCAATGAAGTTACATTGTACAAATTTCTGAGTTGCCACTATATATCAACGTGAAAATACCAGCTCTTAGCTTCTAGTGCACTATTGCATACTAACGGACATCGAAATTGAACACTTCTAGTTCCAGTATTATCCTATTTCGAAAGAAATAAGACGGAACTTAAATAACATCTAATATGAAACTACTAAGAATTAGCAAAGTTAATTTCGATATTAGTTACCAAGTTTAAAAGTCAACTCCCAAAAAAGTTTAGCCTGCCAAATTTAAATGCCCGAAAGACTTTCCAAGTCAAGATGGAGGCACTATGGTTTAGCTCTTAACCCATTTATATTTGCTTTGGTGATGGCTGAATTGACGCGACATATCAAAAGAACAGTGCAGTGGTGTATGCTACTTGCGGATGACATAATATTGATTGACGATACACCCTTGTGACCAGGAGGTCACGGGTTCAAGCCTTGGAAATAGCCTTTGGCAGAAATGCAAGATAAGACTGTGTACAATACACTCTTGTGGTGGGACCCTTCCCCGAACACCGCGTATAGCGGTAGCTTTAGTGCACTGGGCTGCCCTTTATTTTTTTTTATAGTATTGATTGACGAGACATGCAGCAGAGTTGACGATAGGCTGGAGGTTTGGAGACAAAACCCTAGTGTCTAACGGGTTCAAGTTGAGGGACTAACATAGAGTAACTGGAGTGCAAGTTAAATGTTTCAACTCATGAGGAAGACATGGAAGTGAGGATTGATACGTCATTTTCAAGAGAGGTAGTTTCAAGTATCTTGAGTCTATTATCCAAGAAAATGGAGAGATTGACGATGATGTTACACGTCGCATAGGACCGGGGTCGATAAATGAGGTTTGCTTCCAACTTCACTAGTTACACATAGCATGGGAGAGGGGTCGATAAATGAGGTTTGGTTCCAACTTCACTAGTATCAAGAAAAAGGAAAAAAATGGTGGTTCGTTTCCGGTGTCTTGTGTGACAAGAATGTGCCATCAAGACTTACATGTAAGTTTTATAAACTGATTTTCAGACCAGTTATGTCGTATGGGACGAAGTGTTGGCTGATCAAGAACATCCACGTCAGAAAATAGTAGTGGAAATGAGGATGTTGAGATGGATGTATGGGCATACTAGGAGTGAGTGGATTAGGAACGAGGTCATTTGGCATAAGGTAGGAGTGGATTCCCATGTGGACAAGAAGGAGGTGAGGCTAAGATGGTTCGTACACGTGAACAAAAGATGCACAGATGCCCCATCGAGGAGGTGTCAGAAGTTGGCTATAGTGGGTATTATAAGGGGTAGAGGTAGGCCGAAGAAGTCTTGGGAAGAGACGATTAGAAAAGACACGACATACCTGCAGCTTACGAGGACATGACCCAAGATGGGAAGATGTGGAGGTTGAAGATTAAGGTAGAAAGTTAGTAGGTAGTTGAGCGTTGTCAAGTCCCCTTATCAGAGTATTGATTTCTCTCCTAGAATCATATTGTTCGATTTTAGTTACTTGTTGTTTTCATTGCTTCAGTTATTGTCTTACGTTTCCTCTGCCGCTCTATTTCGTTGTAGTTACTACTTCCATTTCCATATTCCTTTTTCAAATTGCTTTGAGATGCGCTACTCAAGCCGAGGGTCTACCGAAAATCACCTCTCTATCTCTATGAGATATGGTTAAGGTCTGTGTACACTCTACCCTCCCCAGACCCTACTTGTGGGATTACAGTGGGTATATTGTTGTTATTTTTCCATTTCAGTTTACATTACAAAATCTTGAAGCAGCTGATCATAAACTGATTTTTATTGACCATCCAGAGAAGGGCATTATTTCATTCTTTCATTTAATGACATCGTTGCCATCCAATTTTTTCAAGTTTCTTAACTATTAACCGACAGTACGATGCGCTTTAGGATCTTGATTTGTTTCTCCTTTTTGCTTAGTGTAGTAGTTCTACAAAGTATACAGATGCACCATGCTAAGCATGAAATCACGTCCCCGATGAACAAATATTAGATCAGATGTAAAAGTGCTAAAAAGAAAAGAGTGAAAATCCTGACCTACTACCAGCAAGGATCTTGGCCATGTTCCCATTATTATTTGTGACAAAGACATCACTTTCATCACATACAATGTAGTCAATTGCTGCAAGACGAGAAGAGTAGGGAAGAAAAGGTTTCAGCTCATCACCAGCAAGTGTCTTTTTTGTGTAGAAGTTTGGAAACAGCTCTTTTAGAGGGTGCAGAGTTTTTTCTCCACCATATACTTCACCAGATGCAACATAAAGGTATGTGTCATTTTTGAAGCCAAGCGCCCGCAGCATAAGCCCAACTTCATGGGGTGTTAAGGGGCATCTTCCTTGCGTTCGCTCTTCATCAGGGTTCAGCTCCTGAAGTCACAGGTGACAGAACTTCTATTATGAAAAGTTAGGAAAACCTTTGGAAATCTTTATGATTCGGTATACAGATCATGCAAGGTCCATATAAGGAAAAAGTGAGTGAAAGGAGAAGTTGGGGGTAACCAGTCTGCACTGCACTCTTGTTTTTGAAGAAATATGATAAAGACTTATGTTAAGCATGCAACAGTAAGACCCACATTTAGTGGTACTGGCTATTCATACAACTTCAATTGAGTGAATATTTCTTTTACAAATGCAACAACAAAGATATAGGTGCAAAGCAATCATTCATCAATCCTGTAAATACAATACAACATCTGTCCCAGTTATTCAAAGAAAATAAGGCAATTTAAATCCTTGTATCCTCTGTGCAATAATCACATCGACAAACGAAGAGCAATTTGCCACAAACAGTTGCTTAGCAAGATAGATTAACAAAGTTCACTGGTATCGCAATAAACTGACCACTGTTTTCAAAACCGTTTTTGGAGCAACTCCCAGGGCGTTTTCTGGGATTTTAGGCCACGCTTCCCCGCCCTAGGGGAAACATTAAGCTCTGGCCTTCGCATTTCTGGGAAGACTATTTCTCCAGAAGCCCCACTTCTTATTATATTAAACACTTTCAAGCTCTTAATCTGAAAAAGCAAAAGCCGCCTAATTGCCGAATAATAAAGTACAAACTCATAATTCTTTAAGGAAAGAAATCCTACAGGTAAAGTATCCCATCTTTTTCTTATCTCACCCAGTTCATATCTTTCCTTATCACCCCCGCCATAGTAGCACCCAGAAAATGCCAGCATATCAGGTTCAAACCTGAAAAATATATACATCAGCGCAACAAACAGTAAATGCCAATGGAAAGCATAAATGAAAAAAGAGCTATCCTGGGTAAAGGGCATATATAAGAAAGAACATCAGAAAGATTTGAAATTTTATGTTAGCAAAGGAAAAGAAAAAGGCACAAATTGTAATTTAAACACACACATGACATGCTTTTTTTGGCACAGATATTTGACTATTATGAAGTATGAAAGTCAAAACACAGTTTTTCAAACACAAGATGGATTTTGCAGCTCATTCTGCATCTGCCTAAGTTCTCATTACCAAACCAGTGAATAAGATTTCTCCTAATCCCTAAATGTCTATGATTCCCAGAACACATAAACTTGACCTCAAGCTGATATGCACTTAATTTTAAAGTGCATAACCAGAAGGATCGTTGACATGGTCCACTTACACATTGTTATATCATATATAGCAGGAAACTGAACAGCATTTAGAGTTTTTTTTTTTTAGGAAGATTATTCAGAATATTAGGTCCACCACCATAGGAAACCCATCAGATTATTTTTTTCTAATCTTCAAAAATGTAAACAAATGGGTTTCTGCATTCTTTCGGTTAGGTCAAGGAGATTTAGCCAATACAGCCCATCGTTTCTGCAATGATTTTTTGGTTGCCACTGCCATCTCATAAGGCGGAATTGGAACTTTAACCACAAAAGAGGGGGAAAAGAAAGGTACAAAGTAACTAATCCTGTTATGACTTCATATCAAGAACAAATCCTTAAAATTGCAGCACCAGTTTTCAGTTCCAAAATTCTGGCTTGGCTTTGCAGATTTAAATGAACCAAGTTTTAATTCCGTAACACTTTTAAGTCAAACAAACCTCAAATGAACTGCAATGAAACGTCTTGCCATCTTTCGTATACGCACTACAAGTTTCTGACCAAAATTCCTTATGGGTTTAGTGAATCTTAAGGCATGATAATTCACACGGCAACGCAATTTTTGAAGCTCTTCATCAAGGTCATTAGCAAGCCGAAAATCAAATTTTGTCAACTGAAGAACCTGCACACAATTTGGAGGTCAAGCATCAGCAAAACCTGAGCATAACATCTACCTTATACTATCAAGTTTTGACTTGTATACACTGAAAAAAATTGGTAAATTGTGTGTTCCATGAACTGTACAATTTCACTTCTTGAAGTGGTTAATATATACTGAAGAACATCTGAAACGAGGAAAGCTCCAGCAAAATTTCAATAACATCCACGAGATTGTGTCAAGCCGTAAAATTCCTAGTTGGTCTGGTAGACCAATTGACAAGTACAATACACATAAAAATGGATTTGAGACTATAATTGGGAAAATTTGGTTGATTGCTAAATGCGTTTTCTAAGTTTGGTAAAACAAATATTACATGCATTTTAATGTTCCTGGTAAATTTTCCATCCATTTTTTGCCTCTTACATTCCCTCAATTACCAAGAACAAGAAAGCAGATTATCCTCCATTCCTTATACCAGTTTTTGCCTCTTCCACTCCCTCATTTACCAAGGAAACAAATTATCCTCCATTACAGTATACCATTATCTGAGAAGACTATATAAACATCACAAATGTCATGGTCATGTAATTTATGACCTCAACGCAAGCCATATGAAACAGCTCTTAGAAAAAAGATATAAATGCTCCAACTGTACCGTGATATAACTGTGGTATCGTTATTCCCATAGAAAACGACGAAATGGCTTACTCTCCAGAACAATGACTTCGAAACAGGGGTTTTTTTTTTTGGTGAAGAAAATTTTATTAATCTCCACTCAAACAACTACAATGATATCAAAACCACAGTTTCTCTGTGCTATCTATTGACAGTTCCTCATTAGCTTATACAAGATTGTCTAAAAAATCCTACTACCCCACTAAATGACGCATCCATTCCTGCTGCGTATTGCTCTGTTTCCAGGCTAAGAAGGTGTCTCTCCTCTCCTTACATTCATTTTGCAGCTGCTCAACCAACCCTGCAGGTCTGGGAACCTTTTTCTCCCAAAAAGCTATGTTGAGTGTTTTCCAAATTTTATAGATCAAGCTTGCAAGTACAGCAATTACCAGATCACGACATCCTCTTCCCGCTACACACCTGGTTAACCTGTGCCACAAGCCCATTACTTCCCTGTTTTGAATTCTAATGCCAATCCATTGCAAGATTTCCTCTACTCCATATCCATCTATGCCATGGCCATGGCCATGGCTCAATCTCGCCCCGTCTCCATGAATAGCCACTGCTTATGGTATAGATTCCATGTACCTTCAGCCATCCTTGTTGGACATAGCCTGATGAAAAAATGTCTCGAATTTTACACATCCGTTTCCAGTACCAGCAACAATCTGGGGGGGTTATGTATTGTCACCAACCTTGGTCCTTCAAGTACACATGATGCACCCAATTTACCCACATATCATCAGCTTTATGGGTTATATTCCAAACATAATTTGTGATGGCAGCCTCATTCCAGACTATACACTCAGTCAGTCCTAAACCCCCTTGCTTCTTTGATCTACACACCAAATCCCAAGCAATTAAAGGATTCTTGTTCGTTTCCACCTTCCCATGCCAAAGAAAATTCCTACATATAGAAACGATGCCTTTTAGCACCTTTTTGGGCAAGATGAACATGGACGCCCAATAGCACCAAAATGGCACGACCTGCATATGATAGGTGCCTAGATCCCCAACTCCTCACTCGCATAGTTAGCCTGTCAAATAATACCTCGTAGTCTATCTTGGATATCTTTTTTGAAGAGATTAGGACCCCCAAATACCTGAATGGGAGGGACCCTTTGGAGTAGCCTGTCAGCTCACATATGTCTTCAATTTCCCTAGAATTCATATTTGCACAGTAGACACTTGATTTGGGTGCACTAGTATTCAAACCAAATGCATTGGAAAACGTTTTCAGCCCCCTCAGCATAAGCAGGACAGCCTGAAAAGCCCCTTTACAAAACATCAATACATCGTCTGCAAAACATAAGTGAGTCAATTGCAAACTCCTGCATGGGGAACTGGAATCCCTTTTGCATAGCCAGCACCTTCATAACTCTAGTAAAGTACTTCATACAAATGACAAAGACTAGAGGGGAGATAGGATCCCCTTGTCTAAGTCCTCTTCTTCCTTTAATATACCCATATGTCCCTCCATTTCTAGCTAAAGTGTATTGGGTTGTAGTTATGCATTTCATGATCCACTTGATGAATTGACTAGGGAAATTTAAAGCATGTAACATTTCTTCAACATAACCCCATTCCACCGTGTCATACACCTTCTCGAAGTCGATCTTGATCAAACAATTAGGTGAGATAATCTCAGGCAGTACTCCCTTTAACCTGTTAATAGTACTGTCTATATGATCTTATAAGTTGTATTACACACGCAATTGGCCTGTAATCACTCACCGACGTTGCATGATCACCCTTAGGGATAAGAGTTATGGTCGTTGTATTCCAAGCTTAGGATCCCCTTGTCTAAGTCCTCTTCTTCCTTTAATATACCCATATGTCCCTCCATTTCTAGCTAAAGTGTATTGGGTTGTAGTTATGCATTTCATGATCCACTTGATGAATTGACTAGGGAAATTTAAAGCATGTAACATTTCTTCAACATAACCCCATTCCACCGTGTCATACACCTTCTCGAAGTCGATCTTGATCAAACAACTTTTTGTACTTTGCTTTCTATTGTAGAGGCGGACTAAGTCTTGACAAATAAGAACATTTTGCACAATCGTCCTACCCTCTACAAAGGCACTTTAGTTAGGTGAGATAATCTCAGGCAGTACTCCCTTTAACCTGTTAATAGTACTGTCTATATGATCTTATAAGTTGTATTACACACGCAATTGGCCTGTAATCACTCACCGACGTTGCATGATCACCCTTAGGGATAAGAGTTATGGTCGTTGTATTCCAAGCTTTAAGTAATTTTCCAGAAGAGAGGAATTCTGCACTCCAGCAAGCAAGTCATGTTTGATAATGTCCCAGCAATCCTTGTAAAATTGGCTACCAAAACCGCCGGGCCTGGAGCCTTGTCACCTCCATTAGACCATACTCCCTACTTCATCTCTTCTTCTTCAACTTGTAACACTAGCTCTTCCCTATGTTGGCTTGGCACAATGGGGTCTTGTTGGACCGTGGCACTACATACATTGGCCCTATGGAAAGCAGCAGTACCAAGTAATTTACCGTAAAAATCTTCAAAAGCCTTAGTGATGCCAGGCATTTCAATGTGAGTTCTGTTTTCTTCATCAGTAATAGAGAAAATTCGGTTCACAATGATAAAACTTCGTGTTAAGATCAACATATTTCATCCAGTGAATCTTACACTTTTGTTGCAGGTACTTGGTTCTGGCTATGTTCTATTTGTTGTAATCTTGCATTAAATGTATCTCTTTTCCTATCAATTGACCATTAGATGGGTCCTTTTGTAGCTTTTCCTGACACTTAATTAGTCTAGCGCACGCATGCTCCGTACTCCGCTCCACCTCATGAAATTTCTCTTTATTGATACTTCGTAGCATTGCTTTAAGTCTGTCAGCTTACCAACAAATTGATACATCTTTGAACTACTTAGCGGTCTTTCCCAGTCATTACACACCCTCTCATGGAAGTCCGCAGCCAAACTCCACACATTGAAATAGCGAAATCTCCCACTTCCTTTAGATACACCAGTGTCCCATCGTAAAGCCCGTCACTAGCAAAGTGCACTTTCGAATCTGGTAAGGATGTAATCCAGTTCCCATTCACCATTACTCTATCAATTCGACTATAAACTCATGTTGCTTCTTTTTGTTTGTTCGTCCAGGTAAAGAATGCGCCAGATGACTTAAGTTCTTGTAGTTCACATGTGCTCATGCAGCTTTTGAAGTCCTTGATCTCAACACTGACACTGGGCTCCCTATTCTTTCATGTTTGTTTAACACGCAGTTGAAATCCCCCATCACTGCCCATGGTCCCGTAATAGTAGAACCCATTATAACAAGCTCTTGCCATAGTTCTCTTCACAACCCCTGATCATTAAAACCATACACAATAGTCAGGCTAAATTTCATCCTTGTCCCTCGATTCTGAACTTCACAATGTATTGACTGTGCTGTCATTCTTACCATATTAAGAGCATAAATCAGAGGCCTCCACAATAACTAAATCCTTCCATTAGGATGGTGAGACAGGTTAGTTGTGTAGGACCATCCACTACAAAGGTTAAGGGCTGCACTTTGTGCTTTATTCCTCTTAACCTTTGTTTCCAGGAGGCCAAAAAGACCAGCGTTGCTCTTGTGCAAAAAGAGATTCATCTCTTTATGCTTCCTAGTCTATTTAGCCCCCTGGTCTTCCAAAGCCCAAGGTTATCCAAGAGGGGAGGGGGGATACTCCCATTCACCCCTTTTACAAGAAGACCTCCATTTCCTTTCATCAATTTTGCACCCAATTACGATGTTGAAGCCCCACTATGCGAGGCATTATGCAGTACAAACCCACTTTGGTTAAGCACTGTAAAGACATTGTTTGTGGTGAACCCCATCTCTCGTGGTTGGGGTACTTGCGTGGCCTTCTTAGCTGTGTATTTTTGTACTTGTCGAAATCCCTCCTTGTCTGGTTGATTAGCTTCCCCCTATTTGGTTGGGATTGGTGTGTCCACTTGTTTCCCTTTTTTCAAGTATCTTCCCCTGCTCCTCCTTCTCTTGCTTACGTTTTCTACAGTCCTCCAGTGAATGGACAAAGTTCTTGCAGTGCATGCAGAGGACTGGTTTCCATTCGTAGGTCACCTTCTGTTCTATTATTTTCCCTGCTTCATTTTCAAACATCACGTTCTCTGGGAATTTTTGATTCAAGGTCACCTCCACTTGAACACTAGCAAACATTAGTTGTTCCCTCATAGTTGTTGCACTATTCGCTTTGATTGGTTTCCCTATCAAACTAGCAATTTTTGTTAGGGCTTTCTGCCCCCAATACTTCAAGTCCAGGCCCCCCAGTCGAACCCAAATTGTTTTTTTTTTTTTGATAACTGTGGTGTCCGGGCCAGCTTGTGCGCACCTCGATTAAATCCATGGGATACCTGCCACCTCCCACCAGCAACAGGTACCTAGTATTCATCTCCACCCCTGGGGTCCATCCTTTCACTACTACGGGTTTGCGAGCGAAGATTTGTATTCCCCCTTCTATGGCTCTGTTCCGATTTTCTAAGCTACCAAATCTGACAAGAAAAATCCCCTTATTAGTTTGGGCTATCTTCTCTATATCCAGTTCTTTCCAAATCTGCTTGAAAAAACCCTCAATCACCGACAGCTAGGTCAAACAGTGGCTCAAGTTAAATTTTAGAAAAACAGAGATGCATGAATCCTAAAACAGACCATAATTTATGGCTCTGTGACTTGACTGCCTAAACAGCTAATAGAATAAGAGATCCAGAAGGGTGATCACATTCCCTTAAAGTTTACTTATAGTTTTCAGGCAAATATGAGGTTTGGGAGAGAAAATACCAGCTAGAATAGGTGTGTAAATGATTGCACAAATATGATAAAGAAACACAATCAACTGTTCTGCTTTTCTTTTACTTACACGTCTCTTTAAGAGTACTGGCAATACTTGGTCCAAGTAATATTCAGGCTCTGATTTTCTAGGAACACGCATGGTATATGGAGGTTTCCCCATTGACCTCATGACCTTCTCTGGAACTCTTTTAACAACAGGGACATCCTTCCCAAGGTAAGAGATGAACCATTTAACATCAAAGATGTTGAAAAAATCACTGCAGGTTAACAGGATATCTCAGTGAAAAAGAGAGAGAGTCAATCTTGCTTCTGTTATTACAATCCACTATAAACTTATGCAACAGACAGGCTCCTCAAAATAAGTACAGAATGCTCACCAACCTATCATCCTTCCAAAATGAATGATGATCCAACTCAGGTACAACTAAAGTGGCATTAAGAATCCGTGCAACAACTACAGCATCAGTTATCTGGTAAGCACAAGATAGACTCAAAATGTTAGACTATTAAGATACAGATATAAGACAACTAAACACAAACTGTTTGAGAGATACAAAGATTAGTTGATGGATTATATCAAGTCAAGAACAGTATACTTACGCCAGTTCTTTGTTGATTGAGTCCTCCGCTAGTTTCAATAAGTAGATATCCATTGGAAGATCGCACATTTACAGCAGCTACATTTCATTTGAGAACGTTATAGACCAACGAACTCTCAGTAAAAATTGAATTCTAGTGAAATTATGAGATACAGAAGAATAAAAGTGAACTTCAAAGCTAATTAGGCAGGAGAAAGCCTTGCGGCAATGTTCACATTGACCAAGTGCAAGTGCACATCAAATTATTGAAAAACTATGTGCAACTCCTATTCGTGTCACATATCCAACAAGTCAAAACTGCGTAATCCCATGCAATGGCAGAACTTAACAATAATTTATTCACTTCTACATATCCACAAGGATGCTACATCTGACAATAAGGCTACTCTCTACTTTTTTCTTTCTGAAACTGGTAACAAAAATAAGGCTACTCTCTACTTTAACAGACCAATAGGACATGAGATAAGACACATTATAAATAGGACAAAACACATTAGATCATGCAATGCAACAAATATCCTATTCATTTACCTCCTTTCACCTTCTTGTTGGAAAGAAAATCAAATCAAGATATAGAGGATCAAATCAGACTACAGGTGCAAGAAGATATATAGAGAAAGAAATGAGAGAAGCTCGCTTAAGATAGCATAGTTATGTCCCACATAGACATAATGTACCGTTGTCAGTGCAACACCATGATTACTAAAGGTGTTAAAGGGAATGTGGTAGACCTAAAATTATATAGAAAGAAGTTATCTTAATTGACCTACAATTTTCAGTTATGGGGACTTAACAAAGACAGACCACAGCAAAGAAAAGTATCTGTAGATGAAAATATAAATACAAACTAGCTGGAGATAAAGTTGGTCGTTAATGGCACACTTACATCAGATCCTGTGCATGACTACAAAGGTTTAAGCTTGGTTAGAAATGGTATGATAATGTACAGATAGTCATGCAATTTAGGGAATCACTAGATTAAGAGAATGTTTAATTTGTCGTAAAAGACAAATTATTGAGTAATAGAATAAGTGCCCAACTGGAGCGGAGCAGTGAAGATAATTTCATTTAACCGACCCCAACTAGTGTGGGATAGAGGCAGAGCAGTTGTTGTCTCTTGCTAGGATGAGCATAACATTTCGGTAATCAAAGAACTGATATATGAAAATTATCACTTTATGACCCTTGCAACTTAATGATCACAAGTCTGGACTTTGGAATACCATTTTGTGTATTATATGTCTTGCAAGAAATTAGCTGTCGGAGGTAACATGTTTAGCTTTGTTTATTAATGCCACTGGCTCATCCAAGTAACATATGTGATCAATATGTGGTGCTAAAATTCAATGTTTAGCCAATGGAACAGGCACAAGAAATTACCAAAGTACAAATGGTCGCAGTCCATGAAAAATCCTATGTTTCAGTTGTTTGTGGAACCAAATAACAAGAAACAAAAGCTACATACTTCTGGTATGGAGGAGCCAATTTTCTGCCTTACCTCTTCTCACTCAATTTCTTCAATCAGGCATACTCTACTTTTTCTACTTGTCAGTAGAGCATATGATTACGTTTTAGTTAACATCATAATGTAAGTTGTAAATAACCGATTCTCATGACCCAATTAAGATGTCTAAAGCATCGAAATTGAAAATTCTAAGCCCACACTTCCAGATTATGACCAGCCAAATAACATTGCCTAAAGAACAATACATGATATGAGTGAGAACATCATAAACAGTTAGGACAGTGAATATCTGAAAGAAACATCGGAAAAGCATTTACGTACAAGCAAAACGAGGGCCTCTCTCACTGCATCCATAATAAGAAGTTGAATACATCAACTTCCAAATATCAATTGGTGCATCTCCATCCTAAAATATATCAAGTAACAGAACATGTGATGCTTCAAAATACCTGGATAGCAAAGCAAAAACTAATTTTTCAACTTCATAGCTGTTACTGTTGGAGGCAGAAACATTAGCTTTTCCTATAAACTTCTGATCAGATAGCGAGGAACTGTTAAAATCATTCATTAATGTGTCATCCGACAGAAGAGAATCATTCCATCACTCACCAGCAAACTGATAACATGAGATTCTGAATTCTAACCATTCCCAAAAGCAAAAGAAGAGTTGAAAGTGAATTTAAACTCTCCAACATAGTTCACATATACTTCACTCTTTTTTGAAATTCTTAAACACCAAATTTGGCACAAAAGAAAAAGAAAATTGGGAGTTCTTTCTACAAAGTACTTGGGGATGCCTTTGGGGCCAAGAACAAATCAAAAGAAATCTGGAATGAGGTTATAGAGAGGTGCGATAAAAATCTGTTGAGGTTGAAAACTCAGCACCTATCCTTAGGTGGTAGACTAACTATAACTCTGTGTTGGGTGCCGTTCCAACTTATATGATATTTGTCTTCCCATAACCTGGGGGTAGAAAAAAAGATTGATAGATTGAGAAGAGATTTCCTGTGGAAACGTAATAAGGAAAATAGAAGCATTAATCTTGTAAGATGGGATGTTCTGACTCTAAGGAAGGATCAGGGTGTTTTGGGTGTAAAGGACATGAGGCTACAAAATAGAAGTCTTCAACAGAAATGGCTCTGGAGGTTCAACACAGAGTACAGGGAACTTTGGAGAATTCTCAGAAATTAGTTGCAGTGTTTGGAGACTATCAGAAATTAGTGGCAAATTTTTTGGGGTAGTGTGGAGATCGTTGTGAAAGATGGAAGGAAGACTGAACTTTGGGATGATCACTGGATTGGTCAGAACAGTTTGAAGTATATTTTTCCTGTTCTTTAGTCAATACGTCTCAAACCCATGTTATGATAAACCAAATGGTGGAGCCAACAAGGTTGGACTCTAAAATTTAGAAGATCTCTCAATGATCTGGAAGTTGAGACCTTTTCCACAATACTTCAGTTACTGGGATCTTATGGTGGTATCTCTGAAAGTTCAGATGGTCTCTGGTGGAAATTGAATAGCAAAGCACCTTGTCAGTAAAGTCTATCTATTGGAACCTGAATACAAAGAGGTCATGTGAATGTGACTGGCCTTGGAAACAAGTTTGGTAAGTGAACATTACTGTGAAGGTTTCATAGTTTGTATCGCTGTGGTGATTAGGAAAACTTGGCTAACTCAAGAAAATCTACAAAGAAGAGGTCTTGGGATTTGCTCCAGATGTCTATTGACTGGACAGGATGGTGAAAGTAATGAGCATATGTTCTTACACTGCCAGATAACTATAAATTTGCGGCACGTGTTCTTTCGGATTTTGGATATAAACGTGTAATGCTTAGTTCTACTTTGGTGTTTCTAACCAGCTGGAAGAGTGTGGGGAAAAGAAGTGGTGACAAGGATTGGTGGCAGATCATCCCTGCTTGCATATGGCGGACAGAGTGGAGAGAGAGGAACTCAAGATATTTTGAAGACAGTAGCAGTTCTATCCAGATAATTAGGATAAAATTGTTTTAGTTTGTTCATTTTTGGTATAAAGAGAATATGTGGGGGAAAGTAGGAAACTTGGTAGATCTAAATGGCAATTTTCATACCTTTTTGCGGTTTGTAAAGGTCTGAAGTTAGCATCTTTTTTGGATATTTATTTACTGATAGTATAATTGTTACCTTATTCAAGAAGAAAAGATGTCAAAACCAAAAAACTTGCTATTAAACAGATAAAATAGATACTAGATACTAAACTTACGAGTAACCAAAATACAACAAAGATATCTACGAAAACTTCAGTTCGCACTTCTCACAGCTATACTCGAAAGAGACAGTAGAGCTCCCAGCCCCCCGCAATACACCAATTCATAATTTTAATCCGATGAGAGTAGAGAAGCAATGCATCTACTACTACTACTTTGTGACAGCAAGTGAAAGCTTTCTTTTTACAAGATAATGTGAGAAATTATTATAGATTTACATATGTTTGCGGTGTATTTCAATACTGCTTAACCTTCAGTGTGTAATCAAGTCGAGAACTTTGGGTGCGACCATGCCCTCTGCCTGAATATTACTCCATCCCAGTTGATGCACTTGTATCCTTTTTGGGGGTGTCTGAACATGTTTGACACTATCCCATTTATATACAACCTTCAAGAATTAAAATTCATTAAGCTATTCAAAAGTTTAACTCAACGTGATGCTTTTCTCTGTCAAACTAAACTTTCAAATTTAATATTTTCTACACCTTAATATCCTTTTCCACTGTTACTAACATAATAAGCAACTCAAATTAACATCTTAAACACACTATGCTACCTTTTCCACTGTAACTTCCCCACGAGAATATCCTCTACAAAAATCAAGGGAAAGGCAAAACAGCAACAATAAATTTCCCACATTTTAAAGAAAACAGAAGAACGGTGTCTAGGAAAATTCAAACTTTAAAGAAAACAGAAGAAGGGTGTCTAGGAAAATTCAAACTTTATACTAAACATAGTAAAAACAAAGCTAATAGAGCATTTAGTTGCAAATTACCTGTTTGTAGAACCAAGCACCTCCGGCGAGTCGATGAGAGTACAATTCAAGATTGGACACAACATGACCAGTGAAAAGTGAAATCAAACCTAAGGCAAACAGCATTAACCCACAAACTTTGGTACATGAGATCCATCGCCTGGATGAACAACAGCTAATCAAGAGATGTTGCTGCTTCACACAAGTATACTTGCAAACTTTGGCTACACCCATATATACAAGACAGCTACTTAAATCTTGATTTTGCTGATACCCTTTTGCTCTCACAGTAACATACTATCATCAACCAACAACAGGAAATAGACAATTAATCAGTACAACATACAAAAACAAGTTGTTACAAGCAGTGCCCACCACTGTGCTGTCTGAATAAATGATGTTGGCCCTCCAAGATCATTAAAAACGACTGAATGGGTGCCAAAATAACAACTCAAAATCGCTTCTTTAGGATTGTCGAATGCTCTAGCACACAAGTAGAAAAGTGGATTTCACAAATCTTGCCACACTCTGGAGCTTTCCCAATTGTTCTTATTTTGCCAACTAGCACAAATGCAGAAAAATAAAATTAGACGTTAAATTTTTTATAAATACTGCATAAGCAATTGCTTCCTTTTAAAATAGTTGATTATATTTACTTAAAAAATTTATTTGCCAATTATTTTTGAGGGGAGAGTATGTAGCTTAATTAAAATATTATACGAAAACTGATAATAAAACATTACGTAATATATTCAGAAAAAAAAAATACTTAAATGTATATTTTCTATCAAAATTATGAAAAAAGAATTAAAGTTATTTCTGAAAAATAGTATAAATTTAAACTATTTTTACGTTAAGAAAAAAAGAAGAATGACGAATTGAAATAAAATAAATAAAAAATATATATTAGGATAAAATCATAAAAAGCTTGTCAAACCAAAAATGTTTTATGAATTGATAACTGATTTTAACTTGAAAATATTTGACTTATAAAGACTTTTTATATTTGTCTAAAAGATAAATAACATTTTAGTTAATTTGGCCGATATACAAGGTTCATCGAAAATAGTCTTTATTTTTTGTGAGAATGAAGATGTTCTGTGAGAATGAAGATGCACGATGAAAGTCATTGATACAAATCATTGGATTTAATTTTTTTTTTAACATTATCCATTTTCATCTCCTCCTGAGCCAGATTGGGGATTGAAGTGTAATGGGGCACCACTAACGTTGGTATACGAAGTCCGTCTTACAAAAACAACGAAAAGTGGTCATCAAAGTTTGAACTCAAGACACTCATTTGCATAACATAAAAGGATAAAAAAATATCCCTAAACTATCTGAAATGATTTAAAATAAACTATCTGAAATGATTTAAAATATTCCTCATTAAGTTTTTTCCTTAAAAATACCCATCCATTAATTTGCTAAAAAATGTCCTCTAACAAAATTTCACCAGGAAGGTCACTTGAATTCACTTGAATAAAAAGATTCACCTTGATATTTTACATCATTATCCACATGTATAATTTTTTTTCTAAAATTCATCAACTCATAAGCTTAATAGATGGATCCGACCTGATTTAATAGCCAAAAGACTTAATCCAACAAGCAAGTGGAAAAGAATATTTTTGATCGGCAACCTTATTTGACTTAAAATCTCCCCCAAAAAATTGTTGTATCTAAGATTTTATGAAAAATCGATGCATCTTGAAAAATCAATCTAGGGTTTGTTTTTAGTTCACTGGGCTAAAATTGATGTTTTCCTCTTTCTTTTAAAACGATACTTTTTCTTCTCGAATTTTTAAAAAAGCTTTCTTTGCTGCTAAAATTTGTAGTAATGTCGAAAAGTTCAATCAGTTTACTTGATACTCAGTTGAGAAGATGCTATTGTGGAGTCAATACTCTAAATTTGATGGCGTGGACTGATTCGAATGTCAAAAGAAAATTCTATAAATGTCCAAGACCCAAAGTAAGACGTACAATTAATTTTTATTTTGATATTTACGTACTATCTTCTTTCTCGAAATGATTGATTTGCTTGGTAATATGTGTTGTGGTGTCTGAATTTGTAGGTTTATTCATGTGGATATTAAGAGTGGCAAGACAAACAACAGCTACCACCAAGAATGGTAACTATCATATTGGAGTCAAAAGGTAAAATGGATAATATAAAAGTTGAAAAAAACAAATTGGCAAGAATAGTTGGTGAAATAAAAAGGGTCAAAGGAATAATTTGAGGAAGTTAATCTCCAAAAAACTATTGACATTATTTTTTTTTCAAGAGAAGGTTGAAGAAATGAAGCTTATTTCAGCCCAAGAAGCTGGAAAAAAAAATTTTAGAGAAGAAAATGAAGACGTTAAAAGTTTTTATTTGCACGTTATGTGCTTCGTTCTTTGTGTATATTTTAGGAATCATGAAGTGAATCTACGTTCGTATCTAAGTTAGGACTTACGTTAAAGTGAATCTATTTTGTTGGTTGTCATGAAAAGTATTCCTATTATTTCGTTAATGAAGTTTAAGTGTTTGTGACTTATGTTGTTAATGAAATTGATGCTAGTATTTTATTTTTCCTTCACATTTTTTTTAAAATTGTATTTTGAATAGAATGTATATCTCACTAATCATAAATTGCCTCAGTGCATTGTATATGTGTTGTCAAGTTCAACTTGAGTATTTTATGGTCCAACTTGAATGTGTTGCAGGTTGTGAGGTTTCTCAGCACTCGTAGCCATTACACTATTTATTTGGAAAAGTTTAAAGGAAATTTCAGCAAGCTTCTCTTTCAAATAAGCGGTAACAAATAAAAATTATTTAATATTGCATATTTCAACAGTACAATAATCAATGGTTTTATAATGTATGAGAGAGACATTTTTGCTACGTTCATAATGTGATCATTTATTTATCTATTTACATGACTTGTGGGTTGGTTAATTTCTTCGTCACATCTAAAAACTCCTATCTTTAGGAGTCTGTCTACTATGTTAGCCAAATCTTAACTTTTGTGCGTAAAAATGTTATGGTTCTATGATGTGAGGCAGCAACGTATTGTGTCCATGAATATTAAATATGTCTGATTTGATAAGTCATCTGCAAAGTCCCTGAAGGCACATGCCTGCAGACAATTTTCACATATGAATTAGCACCAAGTAAAATTTGAAGATCATTGGTATGATAATATGAAACTGAAATAATAGTCCAATCAGTAAATCTATCTTGTTATTTGTAATTCGAGAATTAATTATTCCTTATTCATCGTACCAAACGAGTTCTAAAAGTGTTTGGGCATGTTATACCATTGTTTAAATAGATCATTAATATCTATGTTAAGCACAATATTTTTTTTTCCTCTTTTTAGGACAAATTTGATCATATGGACTAGTTTAGCTGTGGAATCAGAGCAAGATAAAACAAACAATGACTAAGAGTGAGGTTACTACAAGTGGTGACAGGAATACATCAAATTATTTTAGTACCTTTCACCAAGTAGTAACTGTTACTTTTATTTATTTTTCAGTATAAATAGAATCTTTAAATTTCATTTGCTACTTCCAGGAGGATCAGTGAAAGTGCTTGACAAGGCACTATCATCTATATTTATTCCATAATCGTTTTTTTATTTGCAAATGTCATTTCTTTTCAAAAAAAATTTTCCACATATGCAGGAGGAAGACATCCAAATATGCAGTATCTTCAAGTTGTTGCCTTGTCTTTCTTTATCTTAAAATCGCGAATAGTATAATTTCTAAAACGCAAAAAAGACACATGGGAAAAATGATCATATAAGATCCAACAGGTAAATAGCAAAACAATGTCAATATTGAGAAAGATCAATCGTACGACTAACAAAGTACAAGCTATAGCCAAATAGTCTAATAAATGACATGTAGTTCTTACAACTTTCAAGTTTTAATCTGAAATTGAGCAGTCAATTATCCTTATAAGCTTACTAGCTTTGTGGGGGAATGCTCCCTAATATATAATGTTTAAAACTCTTTTTTTCTGATCGCGTATATGTCATTAATTGATCAATATATGGTATCTTAGTTCAACTATTATCTTGTATTTCACAGATAATTAACAAGATCGAAGAAATGAAATACCAAGTAGATGATTTGAATACTTAGATAAAAGTATCTTTTGTTTCAACATCTAATTGAAATAATTTCATTAAAAATATCAAAAAAATGCATGATACTGCATTACATTTGTTTTTGAAATTTATGAGCAAATATGATAATGCAGAACTGCAGATCACTCATCATAATGCCTACTCACAATGAGTGTGTAAAAGTCTTGCGTAATTAAGCAAATTTTTTGGTTCCTCTATGAAAATTATTTCTGATATTTCAAAGATTAATCTATCTTAGCCTACTGTTCTGCTGACTCTGTTATATTACATTAGTAGGCAACAAACCTATCTATAGGATGCTTACAGCATGAACAAAATACAATTTCTTCATTTAATTCTTTCTCAGATGGAAGGATCTCATTGTGATAACAATGTTTAAAAGGCAAAGGAGTTTCATTGCGCATCTAATAGCACTAAATAAGCTCAACTTCACAACATTTTAGCCAATTCAGAAACAAGATTCAAGCATTATTACATCAGTTCATGATCTCTTTTCGATTATCATTCAATTATTGAAAATTTCACAAGCATCTAACAATCTTAAAACATGTTGTAGGCACCTCACCCTATTTAGAGGAGAGCAGTAACAACAATAAAAAGACCACTCTAAAGCCTGAGAACTGAAAACCACATTGCAGAAGGAGGAAAATAGAATCATGCAATCAGTGGTTGCAATATTACCAAAACATGTGAATAGTACAAGATGAATATCACCTAATATATACAAATTCACAAAAATCTAGAATCATCAAAATATATAACTACACCCCACAATATTTCTGAACCAACAAATACTTCAACAACTTAAGTCAACATCACCATAACACACTTAATTAAAAAATCAGCGAACACTTAATCTCGTTACATAGCCTGGAAAAATGCACTAGTAACCACTTCACTTCACCTGTAAACATACTTCATCACAAACCAAGAAGTTTACAAACACAATAATGTTTGTGTCACAAACAACTGAAAACAATAATGCTTTCACTTCAGTAACTTGCATTCACAACAGTAAGTAAAAATTTGAAAACATAATAAAGTCAACCAACACAATAATGCTTCACCAAATTCAAGTTAAAATGAAAGCATTCATTGTTTTGTATCTACCAATTATGTCAAAATAAATACAAATGCACTTTATTGTTTTGCATCAACTTTAACAAAAACAAAATACATTATTTCCACCTTGAACTATAAACAAAATTATTGAAACACACTTCAATTTAAAGGGGGTTCTATTACCCTATCTGGACTAATTAAAATTATATTTTTGGTAATCTTAGTGTGTACATGACACTACGTGGAACACTGCATAAATCTATACACTGAAGGTCCACGTATGCATACGTATGTGTCACGTATGTACCATGTAGGCACTAAGATTGTCAAAAATATAGTTTATTTAATCTAGGGGGTAATAGGGCGCCCTTTAAGTTAAGGTGTTTCTCAACAATTTCATTTATAGTTCAGGATGAAAATATTGTATTTAATCAAAAATTTAAAAATATTCTATACTGAGCACTAGTCATAACATATTAAATTAGGGATTTTTCATTAACTTTGATAGACTTCAACTTTCTCAACTTTCTCTCTCTTGTACTTTTAAACTGATTGTTAGTGTACTTTTTTTCTTTTCAAGTAAGCTTAGTGGGTGAATAAAACAGATTTGTAGACTCACTTACTTCAGCAAGATCACCTAAAAAACCTATTAATCTTCTCCTAGTAGAGGATGACATTCTAGGAGTTTACCTAGTCAATGGTCTTGTTTATCTTCAGAAACAGTTTGAAGCCTCAAAGCTGGACCAATTTTTGTAATGCCCCAAAATCTCATCCCGAAGTGTCACACGGTGCTTGAGGCTACAAGTAGCCCCAAGCTAACCCTTTGAGCCTATTACTACATATAATAACTTATTTTGAGATGAAATAAACAAAACACTGGTACTTTCATGTCAAATAATAGGAAATACGAAGAAAATACTCGGTCCAAACAACCACAATACTGAAAATCGCAATATACTAACAATCTGATAACTAGTATGACAAAGCCTCTACTACTCCATGACTAGAGAGCCATTGGGACTGGCCCTCAACTGGCTCAAACTGAACTAAAAGAAATAATATATCTACTAAAATACTAAATTATCTGAAGATAGGTCCTCAAACCATGAGGACTTATCATTATGGAGATGTAGACAAAGGTACTCGAAAATCACTGACGAGGCTGGAACTGAGCACCTGAACCTACATTATAAGACAATGTAGCACATAGACGTATATGTGGATCAACACTTGGGAATGTACTGAGTATATGGGGGTGCATGCATTTAAATAAGTATTATCATTTCTCTTTATAAAATCATGCATGCATATATGAATGACTCACATGGCTTGAATAAATCTCTAATACAATTCTCATGAATCATGAATAGTGAAACATGAAATATAAATCTTGTGAGTCATTATACTTAACTTTAAAATCTCTACTCTCCTCTTATTCTCAATACTTAAAGGCTAAAGAAACTTTAAACAATACTTTCAAACTCATACTTTTATCTCATGGAGAGTAAAACTTCTTTAAAACTCAAGGACTCAGAACTTTTAGGAACTTTCAGCACTTGGGAACTCTAGAACTCTTTTAGACTCGGGACACTTAGAACTCGAGATTATATAACTTTGGACACTCGGGAATTTATTCTAACCGACATAAACTATGTGAGCTATATATAGTCCAACATCTTATCCTCCTAAGGAAGAAACCTCATGTTGGAGAGAGAAGTCATACTCTTGCCAGGGAGTATAAACTCAACTCAGTGATCATTATATCAGCCTCAGATCCATAAATCTCAGTCCTAAGGTGGCACGTAGTTCTGGGGTATGAGATCCCAGAATCATACCCAAGTCGGTGCTAAATACTACTCCCATACTCAGCTCAGAACTCTTAGGAAATCCACCTCAAATAACTCAAGGGTCTATACTAAAGACCAAAATGTATTACTATTTGTTTTAATAGAACATCATTGTGGATTCCAACTCTATTAGGACCAAAAAGGTCAAATATTTCTCAATAATATCAAAGTACTCAAATCATAGGTGCTTATAGAACATAAGTTCATAAAATTATAATTCTCAAGTAGGGCTTAGTGGCCCATAGTTCAATCTCAATTTAAGACTCATCAAAATGCATACTAGAGATCATAAGGATTCATAAATTGTATAGAAATCTGGAATTTCAGCATTATACATTAAAATCTCAACATACTCATGTATCTCAATTTCTAAAACTTGGAAATTATCATAATCTTAAGGACAACAATAAATGGTACAAACCCATACTTCAATTTTCATAAGAAGGCATGTGAAACCATATATTCTTGTAATTTAAAACAACATATGGGCACAAGGACGAAATGAGTGTCCTTGTTCAAACCCCATATACCTTGAATTAGAAGCTTTGGATGAACTCCCGCTTTTGGGACTCTATTCGTACTCTTGAATGAGGGTTCTTGAAGCCCTTGACTTAGGAACCTTAAATCTTGACTCAATTTAGAAAATCTATGGTGGATTCTTGAGATTCTTGGAAGAGGTTTTGGATACTTAGGGTTTTTGTTGAGAGAAAACTTGAGAAAAACTTCATAGAATGCGTGTAAATGAGTTTAATCTGGTGTTTGTATGGTTTAAAAGGTTTGAAAAAAAGTCCAAAGTGCCCTTTTTACCTTCTGTACGAAGCTGGAAAAGTTAAACTGAGAACCCAATTTTATGGGCCACCGCAACATGCCACTATCGCGGTGGCTCACTGGAAATTGACAAATGGGAATCAGGGAGTCACTACGATGCGGAGCCATTGCATTGTCCCACTGGTTGGGACTTGGAACTTCAGCGCGACGCATCACAATTGCGCTAGGCCATTGGAAAATGACTATTGGGAAATTAGGGTCCTTCGCAATGCACCACTATCGTAGAGTTACATTTGAATTTGACAATTGTCAAATAGACTTTCTCCGCGATACGCCAAGAGCTAAAATGACACTATTTTATGACTAGGACTTAAATTATCCATAACTTCTTACCCGGGCATCAAATTTCTATATGGTTAAAACGATACTCACTAAGGAAGTCACTTGTTAACCTTCTCGAGGAGAAATTCAGCTTAGGAAAAATTCAAGGTATTATAATATCTCTCCCTTGGAAATATTCCTCCATGAATATCGCTAGTTAAGCTAAGAGCACGGAGGAAATTGAGTACGTAAAGCTGTGAGAACTCACTAATCCGACTCTATGTCTTTCTAAACTCTTGAATACTTTATAGAATACATGAACTTAATAAGGGTAGAGGCATAGCTAAACTTTAGATTAGAAGGGTTGAATTAAGGAAAAATATTACCTTTGGCTTGATCTGAACTCGCGGAAAAGAGGTGCGGGTACTTGGCTCGCATGTCTGCCTCAGCTTCCCAAGTAACGCCCTCAACTAACTGGTTTCGCCATAAGACCTTGACCAAGAGAACCTCTTTGTTAGTCTACAGATTTGGTAATCTAGAATCTCAACGGGAATCTCATCAAATGAAAGACTAGTCTGAATATCTGCACTCTCTGAAGGATCTACTACCACGGAATCACCAATGTGCTTCTTAAGCATGGAGACATGAAAGATAGGATGAACAACTGACAACTCTGCGGGAAACTTAACTTCATAAGGTACTTTAACAACACGACTTAAGACTCTATAGGGGCCAACATAACGGGGGCTAAGCTTCCCCTTTCTACCAAACCTCCTCACCCCTTTGATAGGTAAAATCTTCAAGTACACCAAATCACCCACCTCAAACTCAAGGTCTTTTCTCCTCACATCGGCATATGACTTTTGAAAACTCTAAGCTGTTTTCAACCTTTCTCTAATCAACTTCACCTTCTCCATAGCCTTAAAAACTGCATCAGGCCCAATTACAACAGCCTCACCCACTTCAAACCAACCTATAGGGAATCTATATCTTCTACCATACAATAAGTATTGTTATATGCAAACTCAATCAATGGTAAATTCTCATCCCAACTACCTTTGAAATCAAGTACACACACCCTCAATATATCTTCTAGGGTCTGAATGGTCTTCTCAGTCTGACCATCTGTCTGTGGATGAAAAACAGAACTCAAATAAACTTGGGTACCAAGACCCTTCTGGAACTCCCTCTAAAACTGAGAAGTAAACTAAGTACCCCTATCTGATATGATAGACAAGAGAACTCCATGCAACCTGACTAACTCCTGAATATATAGTCTAGCATAATTCTCGGCAGTATAAGATGTATGCATAGGCAAAAAATGCGCTGACGTAGTCAACTTGTCTACAACAACCCAAATAGAATCATGATGGAATCGGGAGAGAGGTAAACCAGTTATGAAATCTATATTTATCTCTCCATATTTCCAAGTGGGTTTACTAAACTTTTGCATCACACCACCAGGTCTCTGGTGCTCTACCTTGACCTGTTGGCAAGCTGCACACTTAACTACAAACTCAGCTATATTCTTCTTCATACACTCTACCAATAGATTTTCTGCAAGTCACGGTACATCTTGGTAGTACCGGGATGAATAGAATACCGCATGCCATGCGCTTCTGCCATGATCCTCTATCTCAGATCGTCAACACAAGGAACACATAATCTACCTTGTAATCTCAACACACCATCTCCCCTTTAGGAGAAAACCTCTACCTTTTGGTCCTTGACTGACTCCTCCAGTCTGACCAAATTAGGATCTGAGTCTTGATTCTCCTTTACTTCTGAAATCAAAGAGGATTCGGAACTACTCTGCACTAAAATACTACCCTCAACGGAATCAAGCAACCTAACGCCTAATCTATCCAAATGATGCACATCACGAGCTAACTCTTCCTTACTCTTCTCTACTTGAGCAACACTACCCATAGACAACCTGCTAAGGGCATTTTCCACTACATTGGCCTTGCCCGGATGATACAACACTCTCATATCATAATCTTTTAGCAACTCTAACCATCCCCTCTAGCGAAGATTCAACTTCCTCTGAGAAAAAACATACTGCAAGTTTTTGTGGTCCATAAACACATCAACATGAACACCATACAGATAGTGTCTCAAGATTTTCGAAGCAAAAACCACAACAACTAATTTAAGATCATGGGTTGGGTAGTTCTTTTCATGTGGCTTCAACTGTCTAGAGGCGTAGGCTATAACCTTACCTCTCTGCATCAACATACAACCCAAACCAACTCTAGAGGTATCACAATACACCGAAAAACCATCTGTACCATCAGGCAAAGTCAACACAAGGGTTGAGGTGAGTCGAGTCTTCAACTCCTGATAACTCTTCACATAGGAATCTGACCAAAGGAACTTAACTTTCTTTTGGGTCAAACGGGTCATGGGGGATACAATAGAAGAGAAACTTTCAACAAAACGGCGGTAGTAGTTAGCTAGACCCAAGAAATTCCTAATATCTAATGAAGAGATAGGTCTGGGTCATTTTCTTACGGCTTCTGTCTTTTGGGGACCAACTCTAATGCCTTCGGCTGAAATAATATAACCCAGAAAAGCTACTGACCTTAGCTAAAATTCACACTTGCTAAATTTGGCGAACAACTGATGATCTCTAAGAGTTTGGTGGACAATTTTAAGATGATCTGCATGGTCATTCTCACTATGGGAATACACAAGAATATCATCTATGAAAAAAATGATAAACATATCAAGATACTATTTGAATACTCAATTCATGAGGTCCATGAAGGCTGCTGGAGCATTGGTTAGCCCAAAAGACATGACTAGAAACTCAAAGTGACCATAACAGGTTCGGAAGGCTGTCCTTGGAATGTCACATTCCCTCACTTTAAGATGATGATAGCCGGATCTAAGGTCTATCTTAGAGAAATAACTTGCACCTTGCAACTGATCAAACAAGTCATTAATTCCCGGAAGGGGGTACTTATTCTTAACAATGACCTTGTTAAGCTGGCGATAGTCAATGTACATACACAAATTATCTTTTTTTCACACAAAAAGAATAGGTGCGCCCCAAGGAGAGACACTGGGCCTTATGAATCCTTTATCTAAAAGATCTTTGAGTTGCTCTTTCAAATCCTTAAGCTCTGTAGGTGCCATACGCTATGGCAGAATAGAAATAGGCTATTTCGGGAAGAAGGTCAATCCCAAATTCTATCTCTCCATTGGGAGATACCCTTGGGAGATCTTCTGGAAAAACATTAGGAAACTCATTAACAATGTTGACTGACTGAATAGTTAGAAACTCAGATTTAGTGTATTTGACCTAACTAGGTGATAGAGTCAACTTTTGGATATTAGATTTCTGTCTTTAAGATAAGAGATAAAATGACTCTTGGGAGATACCGAACTCCCGAACCACTCAAAAACTAGTTCATCAGGGAACTGAAACTTGACCACGTGGGTACGACAGTCTATAGATGCATAACACGAATGAAGCCAATCTATACCTAGAATAAGGTTGAAATCCACCATGTCCAACTCTATCAAATTAGCAAATATGACTCTATACAGAATAGTAATAGGGCAATCTTTATACACTTGCTTATTAACAACTTATTCCCCTACTGGAGTAGAAACTAAGAAAGGCTTAGGAATCTTTTCGAGACTCATTTCAAAACTCACAACTACAAGTGGGGTCACATAAGAGAAACTTGACTCGGGGTCCAACAACACATAAATATCAAAGTGAAAGACGCGGAGCATACTAGTAACAACATCGGGAGAATCCTCCTACTCCTGACGGGATGGTAAGGCATAGATTTTGTTCTGGTGCTAACTACCATTAGTGGTAGATAAAGTGCCTTGAGCAGGGGCGGAACAAGCTACAAGAGCTGGTGCACTAGTAGTCTGTGTCTGGGGTCAGGCATCTCTATTCTCCTGCCTAGTATGCGGACAATCTCTAAGTCTGTGTCCCAGCTTGACACAACCAAAACAACCCCCCGGTCTGCTAAACACTTACCAGGATGATCCCTACCACACTTAGCACATGGAGGATAGCGGGGTCTGTTATACTATTTTTGGGACCAAGATATAGAAGACCTATTCCCTTGATCCTGCCTGCCTCTAAGAGCGGTAGACCTAGCGGATGAAGGCGCTGACATAGACGAATGACCCTGGAACTGTGGGCGGTTCCCTCCATGGGAACTAACCTGACTATACTCATGCTGCTTAGATCTAGCCTACTTGTTACCCTTCACTCTATCTCTCTTTCTTATCTTATCTACCTCTATCTGCTGTGCATGTATCATTAACCTAGACAAATCTATATCTCTATTTAGTATTACAATCCTACACTCTTTCAGTACCAAACCAAAAAACATATCACGAACTTGCTCATACTAGCTCGGGTGTCAGAAATCAAATCAGGAGCATACTTGGCTAACTGGTTGAACTTCAAGAAGTACTCCTTAACAGTCATGGATCCTTGCCTTAAGTTCATAAACTCCTCTATTTTTGCCTTCTTGATCTCTAACGAAAAGAACATATCCAAGAATGCATCTTGGAACACCTGCCAAGTAATAAGGGCATCATCTTCTTCTCTACTCTTCTTCCATGCAACCACCTAATCATTCGCTATGTCTTTTAGCCTATAAGATGCCAACTCAACACTTTCTTCCTTAGAAATATGCATCACTTATGTTATCTTGCAGACCTTCTCAAGGTATAACTGTGGGTCCTTACCTTCCTTAGACCCATAAAACTCTGGCGGATTCTTCTGCCTAAAATCACAAACCCTAGCAGCAGCTAAATCACCTCCCTGATGATTTAAAACTGCGACCTGGTTATTAGAATAAACATTGGCAGTAAATGCTTGGGCTAACTCATGAAAGGCTGCCCAAAACTCAGCATGAGACACAGTCTCATTCAAGGGATCAATAGGCTGGGGTTACTCATTATTATTTCTGCAGGCGTTCGCTCTTCGAGGAGCTATTTTCAGAAATAGAAGAGCACAAATTATTATATGAAAGGGACAAATGTAGGCACGATAGAATCTGAAAGAAAGAAACAACTTTTTCCTAAAATGTCTTGTAGCCTCTTGCTTATAGATGTGGCGCACTACACACCGATGATCAAGACTCTACTTAACGCTACTTGTCAGACTCCCTAGGAATCCTTAAACCTTAGGCTCTGATACTAAGTTTGTAACGCTCCAAAATCTAATCCCGAAGTGTCACACGGTGCTTAAGGCTACAAGTAGCCCCAAGCTAACCCATTGAGCCTATTACTACATATAATGACTTATTTTGAGATGAAATAAACAAAACACTGGTCATATCAAATAATAGGAAATATGAAGAAAATACTCTATCCAAATGACCACAATACTGGAAATGTCAACATACTAACAATCTAATAACTAGTTTGACAAAGCCTCTACTACTCTATGACTAGAGATCCATTGGGACAGCCCCCCAACTGACTCAAACTGAACTAAAAGTAATAATATATCTACTAAAATACTAAATTATCTGAAGATAGGTTCTCAAACCATGAGGAATCACCACTGTGTAGATGTAGACAAAGGTACTCAAAAATCACTAACGAGGCTAAGACTGAGTACCTGAACCTATATTATAAGACAATGTAGCACATAGACGTATATGTGGATCAACACTTAGGAATGTACTGAGTATATGAGGGTGCATGCATTTAAATAAACATTATCATTACTCTTTATAAAATTATACATGTATATATATGAATGACTCACATGGCTTGAATAAATCTAAAATAAAATTCTCATGAATCGTGAATAGTGAAACATGAAATATAAATTTTGTGAGTCATTTTACTTAACTTTAAAATCTCTACTCTCCTCTTATTCTCAATACTTGAAGGCTAAAGGAACTTTAAACAATACTTTCAAACTCATACTTTTATCTCATGGAGAGTAAAACTTATTTAAAACTCAAGGACTTAGAGCTTTTAGGAACTTTCAACATTTGGGAACTCTAAAACGCTTTTTGACTCGGGACACTTAGAACTTAGGACTATATAACTTTGGACACTCGGGAGTTTTTTCTAACCGACATAAACCATGTAAGCAACATACAGTCCAACATCTTGTCCTCCTAAGAAAGAAACCTTATGTTGGGGAGAGGCGTCATACTCTTGCCAGGAAGTATAACCTCAACTTAGTGATCACTATCTCAGCCTCGGGCCCATAAATCTTAGTCCTATGGTTACACGTAGTTCTGGGGTATGAGACCTCAGTATCATACCCAACTTTTAATGCTAAATACTACTCCCATTCTCAGCTCAGAACTCTTAGGAAATCCACCTCAAATAACTCAAGGGTCTATACTGAAGACCAAAATATATTACTATTTGTTTTAATAGAACATCATTGTGGATTCCAACTCTATTAGGACCAAAAAGGTCAAATATTTCTCAATAATATCAAAGTACTCAAATCATAGGTGCTTATTGCACATAAGTTCATAAAATTATAATTCTCAAGTAGGGCTTAGTGGCCTATAGTTCAATCTCAATTTAAGACTCATCAAAATGCATACTAGAGATCATAAGGATTCATAAATTGTATAGAAATCTGGAATTTCAGCATTATACATTAAAATCTCAACATACTCATGTATCTCAATTTCTAAAACATGGAAATTATCATAATCTCAAGGACAACAATAAATGGTACAAACCCATACTTCAATTTTCATAAGAAGACATGTGAAACCATATATTCTTGTAATTTAAAACAACATATGGGCACAAGGACGAAAGGAGTGTCCTTGTTCAAACCCCACATATCTTGAATTAGAAGCTTTGGATGAACTCACACTTTTGGGATTCTATTCGTACTCTTGAATGAGGGTTCTTGAAGCCCTTGACTTGGGAACCTTGAATATTAACTCAATTTAGAAAATCTATGGTGGATTCTTGAGATTCTTGGAAGAGGTTTTGGATACTTAGGGTTTTTGTTGAGAGAAAACTTGAGAAAAACTTCATAGAATGCGTGTAAATGAGTTTAATCTGTTGTTTATATAGTTTAAGAGGTTTGAAAAAAAGTCCAAAGTGCCCTTTTTAACTTCTGTACGAAGCTGGAAAAGTTAAACTGAGAACCCAATTTTATGGGCCACCGCAACATGCCACTATCGCGGTGGCTCAATGGAAATTGACAAATAGGAATCAGGGAGTCACTACGATGCGGAGCCATTGCATTGTCCCACTGGTTGGGACTCTGAACTTCAGCGCGACGCATCACAATTGCGCTAGGCCACTGGAAAATGACTATTGGGAAATTAGGGTCCTTCGCAATGCACCACTATCGTAGAGTTACATTTGAATTTGACAATTGTCAAATAGACCCTGTCCGCGATGCGCCAAACACTAAAATGACGCTGTTTTATGACTAGGACTTAAATTAGCCATAACTTCTTGCCTGGGCATCGAATTTGGACGAATCTTATATCGACGAAAAGCTTATCAAATTTTCCATATGATAAAAAGTTGAAATTATGGAAATTCTATATGTTTAAAATGATACTCACTTCGTAAGTCACTCCTTAACCTTCTCAATAAGAAATTCAGCTTAGGAAAAATTTAGGGTATTATAATTTTAGGCTCTCGGCAGGACCAGATGGTTCATACTATTGTTGTGGCAGTTCAGGTGTAGGCATGAAATAGTACTCCTCTTCTTGTGTTTATTGAGGGGTTAAACAATTAATAACATACACATCCTCTTGCACCTCTTCTTAAACTTCTACTCTTTCTTCTACAGTTTTGCCCCTTTTTTCTCTTTAATTCTATCCTTTTTTCTCTTCTTCAGCAAACTAAAATAAATTGCATATAATCAGCTTATGTAAATATTCATTTTTATATAGATAATCAGTTATAATTATTATTTTGCATGTCCTTGCATTATGTGTTATAACACTTACTATATATCATTCTAGTTTCTTTTCTTGAGTGAGCCTATTCTCCTACTCTTTTAATTACTGCATCTTTTTTCTCTTGTCCTTTTGGTCCTTAGTCTGCTAATAGTTTTCACAAAATCTAGTGGATATATTGCATGTTCTGGCAAAGAATTTCAAAATTTTTCACCTCTTGTAGCCAATAACTTGGCCTTGTATGTCTTCAAGTAAGTTTTCTTACTGTACCATGACTATTTTTTTCTTCATATGATCAAATTTTATTTTGTTATACTCCATAGACTTGATGGAATAAGGGGAGGGAATTCAATCAACTGTCATGACCTATATAAGTGCATTTCTTCTCCATCAAGTTCACTATGTGCCTATCTTCACCTTCAGTCACTTCATAGTCACCTTCAGTCACTTCATAGTCAATATCACCTTTGAAATTAACAGGGCAAACTTGAGTTATATTTAAATGAGCAGTGAACAATTTCATGCACTTAGGACTGCAATCATCCTTTCATTTACTCCCATTAATTTCGTTCTCTTTCAACCTATTCATTATCTTAACTCTTAGGTATTCAATTATCTTTAAAATTGGCTTGCCCCTTGGTTCCAATGCCCAAGAGTTAAAGGACTTAGTAAAATTATTATTCACTATTTGATTTTTACAAACAGTGTTCATATTTGAATTGAACTATTTCACTAATTCAAATCTTAACAAGTCTGTGACAGCTTCTTCTGATAATGTACCAAGTGCACTCTACTGGTCCTTGAAATCTTTTTAATAAGTACCCCAAGCAGCCCACAAAAGCATTTTTTCCATCTTTTTTGACCTAAATATCTTCGTCCAATTGTCCTCAGCATGCTTAACACAATACCTGTAAATTATTAAAAGCGAATAGTTAGCTAAAAAGTACCCAAAAAAATAATTACAACATCTTAAAGTACCTATAGTGGGGTAAAGGTAGGACATTTTTTATTGCCTCTATCAGTCCCTAATCATGTAAAATAAAGTAATATCCAGTTACAAAAAAAGCATAAAAGGTGGATAGAATGATTCAAATAAACACAAATTCATAAACTTAAATTTACCTTCTGCATGTCAGACATAAATGTAACACTATCATCATTTTTCATATTCAATGACAACAGTTGTAAAAATCATGTCTAGGTCCTTGATGTTTCTTTATCCAATACAGCCCATGTTAAAGGATAAAAATAATTATCACAATCTTGTCCTATAGCCACAAGTAGTTTTCCCTTGCAATGACCTTTCAAAAAGATTTCGTCCAGTCCAATGAAGGGTCTCAATCCTTCTTTGCATCCCAACTTTAGTGCATTGAAGCACATTTACATTTTTAGGAATTATTCTTTATCTTGTTAGAATTCTTCCTTTGATAAATTTATCACTACATCACTGTCAAAGTCGCTCAACCTAATCTCATTTGCATAAGCTTTTAATTTGTTGTATTCATCTAGGAAACCACATCCTATTTTTGAAGTACTATCATCTTGGACCTTTTTAAAATTGAGAGATTAGCATTCAAATGGAACTGGATATTCAAGTTTTGTCTCATACCTTTGATCTTGAACTTGAAATTATTCTACACTTTATCCTTGAAATATTGAGATAAAAAAGTGGTGATGGCTCTTGAATTTGTAAATGCATCCTCATAAGTGTGCTTTTCAATTAAGGTTTTAACCTTAAATCTCGAACCCTTACCATTTAGTAAAATTAAAATGACAAATACACAGTCGTCCTCACATACATACCTCAATCTTGTTTTGTCATTTTGTTTCACTCTAAGTGGTATCTTATTTTCACGGGCATATAGATCCACAACTCTTTTAGCCTATTTCTTGTCCTTAAAGGTCACTGAAAGATAAAGTTCTTTGTAGTGATCAAGTTTCTCATTCATTTTCCTATTCTGTTGCATCTTAGTGACTTCTAAATTTGTAAAACTATACTCTTCATCATTTGACTCATCATTATTATTAGAATCAGTCTCTGACTCAGCATCAGTTTCATATTTACACTTTATTACTCAATGAACTGTGCTTCAGTATGGTGAATTAAAATTGAGGCAGAAACTGATTCTTCAAAATCATCACCAATAAAAATTTGAATCACATTGAACTATTCATTTAATAATGATTAGAGTATCTTAATGCCTTCAGACCATTCAACCAAAAATAGTTTCCTACATGAATCTTTTACAAGTAGTTGTTTCACAACCACAAATCTTAAATTCTTGGTGTACTCATGTTCTATCTTATGATATTCTATCATATTAGAAGCAATGTTTATACAAGCAACAACATATTTCTCTTCATATATTAAATTTTTCATGTTTAATTATCTGGAAATATAAACACATAAAATCATTTTTGTGGGACACATAATAAAAATAAACACTTCAGATTTATTAGTGAATTTCAGATTTGTCAATTGAAGGAGTTCAAAATTTTAAAATAAAAGGAGAAAATATAGAGGAACACATATCTTTACACTTAAAAAAAGAAAAAAAGAAGCTTTCAATTAGCAACACAAAAACAAACGGTGAAAAAAGGGCATTAGGATCACACAATTCAATTTTGATACAATATATACATAATTAGATTAGTATAATAAAAAACAAATACATATAACCTCACATCAATAAGGTAAGCACCTTAGAAAATTTATAATAAAAAGAGGGAATTGGCCACATGTTTTTTGCACTTGAAAATAGAGAAAAGGGAGCTCTCAACTAGTAGCACAATAATAAACAATGAAAGAGGGGCATTGGGATCACATAAATCACACTAGATAATATAATACAATACACACATAATCAAATTTAAAGAATATAAAAGATAAATTCTGTCGAACAAAGAAAATGCAAGACCACACATATCCAAACAAAAATAATTTAGGACCACAATATTTACAAGATAAATTCTCAAAGAAATAGAAAAATCCTAACTCATCTTTATGTCCGAATCAATTTGACCCAAACTGACATAAATACTAGTAAATTTAAAATGGTCAAATAGGGCCATAATATACAAGACAATCTTTTTAAAGGAATTCAAAACCCTAATTATCCCATGTCTGAATCTGAGATGTCGAAATAATAACACCATTGCAGGCAAGATTTTAAAATTTTGCTATTAACAGTAGAGAAAATGCACTATTTTCATCTTGAACTATAAATGAAATTACTGAGACACACTCCAACTTAAAGGGGGTCCTATTACCCCATGGACTAATTAAAATTATATTTTTTGTAACTTTAAGGTCTACGTGACACATATGTGGCACACTGCGTGAATCAACATATTGAAGGTCTACATAGGCACACGTATGTGCCATATAGGCACTTAAGATTTTCAAAAATACGTTTTTATTTAGTTTAGAGGATAATAGGACCTTTTTAAGTTGGGATTTGTCTCAGGAATTTTTTTTATAGTTCAGGGTGGAAACAGTGCATTTATTCTTAACAGAAATACAATGTTTCGAGATTTTAAGTCCTATGTTCAAAAATTTCTAACCTAATAGTAAGATTTAAAAAAAGGGAAGAACTCACAGATGAAGATCTAAGCTGAACTCACAGACGAATCTCCAGTCACGAACCTAAACACCAAAGAATTTAAGTTGCCTCTTCATCAGTTTTAGGAGAAATCTATATCGATTTCATAAAACCCTAGATACATTGATTTTTCTGGGGAGATTTTAAGTTAAATAAGGTTGTTGATTGATAATACTTTTTTTTACTTGCTTGCTGGATGAGGTCTTTTGACTATTGGGTCGGGTTGGGTCCATCTATTAAGCTTACGGGTTGATGGATTTTAAAAAAAAAAATCATACACATGGACAGTGATGTGGAATATCCAAGTGTCTCTTTTTATTCAGGTGACGTTCTTGGTGGAATTCTGTTAGAGGGAGAGACATTTTTTAGCCAAATATTTAACAGAGGGATATTTGTAAGCCAAAAAATAAACGATGATTTTTTTAATCCACTTCAGATAGCTCAGGGGTATTTTTGACCCTTTTTCATTTGCATAAATAGCCAGAGGGGAATAACAACCGCCAATCCCATTCTATTAACTATGTTTGAGAAATTATTTTTAAATATATGAAAAATTGTCAAAATTACCTTTGAACTATTCAATTTAAACCACATATATACACTAGCCTTGTTGTGATTATAACGGGCAACAAATATCCTCCTACTTAACAACCTTTTAGTTTTATGACATGATATTTGACATGACAATCCAACTAAGATATGACACTCTACTTTGACACAATAAATCCACTAGAATGTCCTACTAGGATCCATGTCTTCTTAACTTTTTAGGGCCCTTACAACTCCACTATATCGGTATATGAAATAAAGGAATTCTTTGTAACTTTATTTGTATTTTTCATGCAAAGGGAGAATATTGTGTTGCACAGATAATTGGAAAGCTTAATAGGTGCCTTTGGATATCCTTGGGTCCAGTCATAAAAAGTAGTTGTACCTATTGGTGGTTAGTAATGCAAGTTTTAGTTTTGAATTTACAATCAATTCAAATGGTCAATTTCCTAAATAAATTAGAAAAATAAACATATTTTTGCTTGCATTATGAAATTTAAAATACGTTGTTGAAGCAAATTCAGTTCTTTTGATTGACTTTTACAAGTGTGTGGAGAAAGAAAATGAGAAGATGGATAAAAACTCTTTTTGATTTGAAGATAAGAGTGGGCAACAGTGCCAATTGGAGGACAATATGCAAAATTTTAAGAACTGTACAAAAAAAGGTTTAAAAGAGGATGGATTCTAATTGGATACCTTAGTGGGTTTATTTTGTCAAGATAGAGTGATATATCCTAGTTGGATTGTCATGTCGGGTGTCATGTCATCAGAAAAAAGAGCTATTCTATATGAAAGTATTTATGGCCTCATATACTAACACCAAGGATAGTTTTGATACCAAAATAAAATGGAGAGTATATGTAGTCCAAATCGAATAGTTTGAAGGTAATTTTGACTTCTTTTCGTAGAATATATTAAGTTCTTCAAGAATGTAAAGGATGGAGCGTAACTAACTCAACCCCAAAAGTTAGTTCATAAGGGAATGATTGTCCAAGTCCATATAAGGAGACCACTTTTATCTCATCCGACCGATGTGGAATTAACACCGTCCTCACTCTTATAATTTTTTAACATCGGATCTAACATTCGTAATCATAAATTGGGATGGTTCTACTTCTGATACCATGTAAAAAATAGATCTTGGCCAAATTTAACCCTAAAATTAAAAAAAAAAGAAAATCCAAATCCGTATAAAAAGACCATGTATACATCATCCACCAATGTGGGACTTAACAATACATATATGTATGTATACTAAATCTTTTTTGAGGTTAACGAGTGCACGTGCACCCTCGTTATGGGCTTAGTCTGCCTTTGATCACTCCTAGTTATTAATTAGGAAAAATTACACAAATCCCATATTTTAGACACCATATTACCTAATATCCCTTCATATTTTAAAAATTACATAAAATTCCTATTTGCATATTTACTGGTGATACATATGCTATAACTTGCTTATCCTATTTTATCTCCTCTTTTCACGCTATCTCTCTCATCCTTTTACGCATCATCCTTTTTTCTCACAAATTACTCCCTTAAAATCTCTCCAATTTTAGTAGATTTTGAGTCAACTTCATTCTCCAATACTTCAACTGATTTCATTCGTAATCGTTCATCCTTTAATTTAAAAAATTGACAACTTCTTCAAAGAGGTTAGCTTTTTATTTATGCTTTAAAATCCTTTTGTGTTAATTTGTTTTATCTTTAATGGATAATGAATATTCACAGTCATTCATCTTGGAGATTTGACAAATTGAAACACAAAAAACTGTTCATGATAGTAATCAAGTCTTAGGTTTTACTCTGGGTAATTTTGATTACACCAAATTAGGTTTTAGTGAAAATTGATCAAAGAAGCAAAATGACCCTGAAAAATTAAAGATTTTAAGAGAAGCTTTTGCTGCAAAAAATTAAGTTTCCAACATGCAAATGAAAGATCGAGATGAAATTGAATAAATCTCCAAATCCCCGTTGGAGCAGGTTTTATTTTCGCAACCAATTCATAAATGGTGATTCATATAACTGGTTTTTTTAACTAGTGATTCATATAATTGTAGATTAATATATTAACTGGTTACTTGGTGATTCATATTTTTTTTGGTGATTCATATGGATGAAATAATAAAATAATATTTTAATTGGTGATACATATATTGTGCTGGTGATTCATAGATAGTGATTAATATAACTGATTTTTTTAACTGGTGATTCATATAACTGCATATTAACAGATTAACTGGTTATTTGGTGATTCGTATTTTTTTAGTGATTCATACGGGTGATTCATATGTGTGAAACACTAAAATGATATTTTGAGTCATACGGGTAATTCATATGCGTGAAACACTAAAATCATATTTTAATTGGTGATACATGTATGCTGCTGGTGATTCATAAATGGCGATTCATATAACTGATTCTTTTAACATGTGAGTTATATGGGTGATTCATTTAATTGCAGATTAACAGATTTATTGGTTACTTGGTGATTCATATTTTTTTGGTGATTCATTTAAGTGATTCATATGGGTGTTACACTAAAATGATATTTTAATTGGTGATACATATATTCTGTTATGGTGATTCTTATTCTTGTTACTTCTATTCTCTGTGGATAATTTTTTTTGTTTATATATATGTGATAGCACTTTATGTACTCATTTTTTTCTTGTTGTAATTTATATAAATATGTGATTCATTTGACTTATGAATCATCTTCTGATTTGTGTTGTTGACAGAATGTTAGTTTGCTTGTGAAAAAATGACCTTCCCACAATGTAAGGATTGGTAGTGCACATAACATCAATGTAGTAGATAAGCTTAACGAAGTTCTGAATGGTGAAGGAATTAGAATGTTCAGAAGCACTTATTTTGGGTCATTTCTGGACCTACCTAATTGTTACTTTTAAGGATCGATAGCAAGGTGCTTGATGACCTTAGAGGTCCAACACTCATGTCAAGATCAACTAAGGGTATTGGTCAACAATACAATTCTTTGGTTTTCACTCACTACCAGAAAATCCCTATTTTCCGACTAAAAAAAGTAGTCGGAAATTTTTGACTACTTTGGTTGGAAAATATACTTTTTTATTTTTATTTTTTATAAAATATTATTCCGATAGTATTTGTGACTACAATAGTCAGAATGTTTGGTGGGAAATTGCGGAAAATGTATATTCCGACTACTGCAGTTGGAAATAAAAATAATAAAATAAATATATTACTAAATATATAATCATGCGCTTATATGAAAATTAAATAATTAATTATATAAATTATTAGATATTCATTTTCGACCATTGTAATCGGAAATAAAAATAATTAAATAAATATATTATTTAATATATAATCAGACCCTTATAGAAAAATTAAATAACTATTTAAATAAATTATAAAATATTTATTTTCGACTACTGTAGTCGGAAATATAAATAATTAAATAAATATATTATTAAATATATAATTAGACCCTTATACAAAAATTAAATAATTATTTAAATAAATTATTAAATATATATTTCTGACTACTGTAGTTGAAAATATAAATAAATTACTTAATATATACTTAGACCCTTATACAAAAATAAAATAATTATTTAAATAAATTATCAAACATGTAGTTCCGACTACTGTAGTCAAAAATATTAATAATTAATTAAATATATTATATATAACCAACCGTTGTAGTTGAAAAATTTAAATAATTAATTTTATTAAATTACCGACCGACTAAAGTATTCGGAAATGTTATTATATAACATATAACCCGTCTCTCTCTAAGTCACTTTCCCAATTCTCTCTCACTCTCTAAGCCCCCTCTCTCTCTAAGCTAGGTCCACTGTGATGACGACGACAACGTTGGTGGAGTCTTAACGACGATGACGACCACAACATTTCTAAGTTGGTGGAGTCTTAACGGTAAGTTTCTCTCTTGTTTTTTGTCTATGATTTAAGTTTCGTGGCTAATTTTTTGCAAGTCGTTTTTATATGGTATTATGGTGAGTGACTTGTTAAGATAAGGAAAAACAATTATACTATAAAAATCAATGTCAACTACTTTCTACTCTAATTTCGCATTGATAAAATTAGTCTATGCAATGAATTAGGATGATAAATGGATCATTGTGCATAAAACCAACCCAAACAGTGACAAAGCTAGAATTTTTATTAAGAGGTTCAAAATATGAAAAGTAATTTTAATCCTAAATAAACAATGTAATTTTGCGCCTTTACGTGGCTCTGCCCCTGCTTAATTGCATATCCTAGATGTAATTAGGATAGTTGGTGTTACACTGAAGGTTCGCTTCGTTTCTTTTCCTTGTATTTATTTCATAAAAAAATTATGAAAATCATTAAATTATTTTTTAGGTAACCTCATTCTTTAGTTCTTTGTCCTTGCTGGATGGTATTTTTAACCTTTACCCTTTGATGGATAGTGGTTGACCATGGTTTCATAATTTATGATTTTCGTTTCTAAGACAGATTTGCTTATGTTTTCTTTAGTTATTACTAAGTGATTTCGAACATCAATATTTTACTGTTGTTCTTGCAGTTAGAAACCTTTAATTTTTCCTGCAGTTTGTTTTATTTTTCTTTTTTTGCAAAGTGCAAGCACATAAAGCCCCTTATTCTTCTTGAACTTTTTATTTTTACTTTAACTTCGATAGTTATGTTGTTTCACAATTTTTTTTAAAGAAATGATGAGTTTTACAAAATCAACAGTGCTGGGGAAGTGTTGAAATTGAAAAGGAAAAATATTACAGAAAGAAGATTATATTGAAGTATTACTAACAAAGTTAGCTTATCATGTATTGAAGTTAAACTTGACCTGTTGGATTTTGCTAGAGGGGTAATTGGTTAGTAGTAGTATTATTAGTATTAACTACTATTAAAGTGTGTCAAACATTTGAGAAGATCCAAAGTGCATACTTGATTGCAGGAACATCAATGGGACTACAAAAAAAGCCAGACTATTAGATTAGTGGGAATACTATTATTATAGGAACTAATATGAAGGAAAGTATAAACACTAATTCTTACCAGCTATGATGTTGTCACCATCTAATACAAGCAAATTCCAAGAGAAGTTAGTGTCTCGGGCTAATCTGTGATATGTTTCCACGATTATATATTTTTGATAAAGATGCACTTCACTATTAGTAGCATATTGGTGCAAAAAAAGAATTCATGCCATTGAGATTGAGTGGCAAAATATTTGGTTACCCCTTATACCACGGTTAAAGAGGTTGTATGCATCAATGAGCTCTGCCCCTCATATGAGATGTCACTATGAAAATAAAAGACCACCTGGTATTTTATGTCATACGTTAGATGGAGAAGCATAGAGGCATTTTGATAGTGTGTATCCGGATTTTGCTAGTGAACCAAGAAATATTAGGTTGGGATTATCTACTGATGGATTCACTCCATTTTCTATCTTAGCTACACTATATTCATATTGCCTGGTGTTTTTGACTCCTTATAATCTCCCACCTGAAATGTGTATGATGGATCAGGATATATTTCTAACTTGCATTATTCCAGGTTTTAATTGATGTATATCTGTAACCATTGATTGATGAGTTGAACTTATTATGGCATGAAGGTGTGGAAGCATATGATGTATTAATAAAATAAAACTTTAGATTGTGTACTACTTTGATGTGGACTATAAATGTCTTTTTTGCTTATGGAATGATGTCTGAGTAGTCGACTGTGGGTAAGTTAGCTTGCCCTTGTTGTATGGAAGACACAAAAGCATTCACTTTGAAACATGGGGGTAAAACTCATTGTTTGACTGTCACCATCGATTCTTGCCAATGCAATATGAATTTAGGAGAAATACTAGTGATTTTATAAAGAATAAGACTAATTTTGAGGATCCACCGCCAATTTTGTCATGAGAAGAAATTTGGGATAGAGTGAAAAATCTGCCTAAGGTAACAGAGTCTGCACCATCTATGATACCTGGTTATGGTGTTACACATAACTGGAATAAACAAAGCATATTTTGGTAGTTAGATTACTGGAAGGATAATATTCTGCTTCATAATTTTGATCCCATGTATATTGAGAAAAACTTCTTTGACAACTTGTTTAATACTGTGATGGATGTAAGTAACAAAACAAAAGATAACTTGAAGGACAGGATGGACTTAAAAGAGTATTGTCGGTGCAGTGAGTTGTATCTGACATACTTAAACAATAAGATTTAGAAACACAAGGCCAGTTACACATTCACTTTGGAGGATAAACGAGTGATTTGTGATTGGGTTAACAATTTGAGAATGCCAGATGGATATACGTCAAACTTATCTAGGTATGTTGACATGAAGAAAGGAAAGTTTACCTCTATAAAGAGCCATGATAGTCATATTTTCATGGAGTCATTGATGCCTATAGCATTCTATGCATTGCCCGATAGAATTTGGAAGCCCATAACAGAGATAAGCTTATTTTTCAAAGATTTATTTTCTAACACATTAAGAGAGGAGAACCTATCTTTGATGGATATCAACATTCGGTTAACCTTAAACAAGTTGGGAAAAAATTTTCCTCCTAGTTTTTTTCATATTATGGAGCATCTTCCAATTCACCTTGTGCGAGAGACACTACTTGAAAGGCCTGTTCAGTGTTGATAGATGTATCCCTTTGAGAGGTATTTACTTTTAACATTTACCTTCATATGTTTTAATTAAACATTATTTCATCTAAAAGATCATACTATTAAGGACTATTGGCAAATGTAAGCGGAACATAAAAAACAAATCCCGAATTGAGGGATAATATGTGAGGTTTATTTGGCTAAAAAAACCTCTTATTTTTGTTCATATTATTTTGAACATGATGTACCATGTATGATAAACCGACCTAATAGGCATGATTATGGAGACAATACAGATCCTTCAGCACCACCATTTTCAATATTCAATCAACTAGGTAAAGGAAGTACGAAAGGTGGTCCACTTTAATATTTGAATGAGGCGGAGCTTAAGTTTGCTACAACACATGTATTATTAAATTGTCCCGAGGTCCTTCCTTTTTATAAGTAAGTATATTTATATTAAGGACAATCATTCAAGGTCTATCTAAGCTTTAACTAATGAAAGTCATAACTTTGTCAGACAGCTACTTCGTAGCTTTACATTGGATACTACTATTTATCCTATGTTTTCAGTGTGGTTTAGCGGATATGTAAGTGCAAATTAAATATTTAACATGATTTACACTTTTGCTGAATCTCATGTATATTTAAATTCTAACTCTTTTGAACTTTTAATAGGTTTATAATCCACTTAATTATGATCCAAATGGCCAATTTTTACGTGATATAGCTTGGGACCTGATGCTAAAGTCAGAAAGTTTTTTAAGTACTCTATCAATGGGTAAAGATTTCATACAGAAGAGTTCTCTATGGGCAAGAAAACCAACAATAGTGGGGTTTGGGTGAAAGGTAATGGCAGTGTTGATTATTATGGTGTGCTTCACAAGATTTTAGAATTCAATTATCATGTAGGTTGACCAAAGAAAAAATTGGTTCTGTTTTGGTGTAAGTGGTATGATCCTACGCCTAGGTTAGGTACAAGGGTGCACCCTCAGTTCAAAATAGTTAAAATTAAGCGTACAAGGGAGTATGGACTCTATGATCCATTTATCAATGCACAAAATGTGAAACAAGTGTATTACACTCCTTATCCTTTGTGTAAGAATAAATCTTCTAGGTGGGTAGTTATAAAAACAAAGCCTGTGGGTATAGTTGTAGTGGAGGATGCATTAAATGTAGCGTATCAGAATGACATTTCAAGTGTTGAAGAAAGGGTGAATGATGAATTAGCAGGTGAGTTGCAGCATAACGAAGGCCTCTATGAAGAATTTGATCATTCTGAACTTACATTGAATGTTCATGATTATGGAGAAGGAATATCTGGGGCAAATAACGAGGAAGATCTAACTGATGATAATTTAATAAGCGAGGAAGAGTTACTTAATAAAAATAAAACAAGTGATGAGGAAGAATCGATGAATGAATATGAAACAAGTTATGAGGCAGAATCGATGAATGACTATGAAACAAGTGACGAGGATTGAGTTGTTATTAATAGTAGTAATGTGTTGTAACAAGGTCTTGAGTTGTATTTTAGCTGCTGGTTTTTGCTATTTTTCTTGACAATATAGTATATTTTCTTTGTTAACATTTGTAGTGCGAGTAACTATGCAACATGATTTGCTTGTCTTGTTGCATTTTCTTATTACACTACACTCATCTGTATGCTTGTTCTATCTAAATCATATTGAATTTGACTGCTTCCTCCTTCTGTACAGGGTGAAAATGACTTACTTGAATCTATCATTTGTGCTAGACTTTTTCTGTATCTATAATATATCACTACAGTGGAATCCAACCCTGCCATTTGTTTTTTGAGTAGAAGTTGAACAGACAAACCTTAATTATTCTTATTTCTATACCACAGCCTTATATACAACTAATGAGTTCACAACCTTGTTTTTCATTTGATCTAAGAAATATATTTGGGTAGCATAACACAAACTAACTTTATTTTATGATTTTTTTCAGGTGGTTAATAAAGAAAATCAATGGCATCAAAAGATCATGGTAATGGACGGCGTAAGAAAGGTAAGAAAGGACCTGATAATCTTCCCCCAGGTCAATATACAACACCACCACTACCACCTATTACCGCAACTCTTCAACCAGCTACTACAAATATTATTACTCCTCCAAGGGCAAATATTTCTCTACCAAATGCATTTTTTATGCCCCTACAGCCCCACCAGTTCCAACCCTCTTCTCCCTATAATAGTCTGCATAGTAGCTCTTTATCTGTACCTTCAACATCATCCATACCTAGTCTTTCTGGATTGAGAATTGGAGGTCTCAGAACATCAACATCACCCTTCGTTGATAGTGTTGCGGCATCTAATGCTATAACAACTGCTTTCCAAATTCTGAAATTTAAAAAGGTAGTAGAATATGATGGAAAAAAAGGCCAATTATTGCCCCTGATGGTAATGGGTAAGTAAATCTTATGTTTTTCCATAATTTTTAAAATTTTCAAAAGCTAAGATAATTTGATATAATTTTATTGCAGGTTTATTCCCTCATATAGCGGCGGACACATGGTTATAGAAGCAATTAAACCATTTTACACGGAGCTGTGGGGTAGTTGGAACGAGATTCGACTCAACATCAAAGTGCTTATGTGGAATCAGTTTGTGGTATAATCAAAATCAAAGAATTTACCATTTCAGTATGCTATCAATGATGAATTAACAATTATTAAATTATTTTACAGACAAAGTGTGCTTGAAATTCTTGTCATGATAATGAAATATAATGCATTTTCAAGTTCAAAATAGCTCAACGGATCAAAGAACACTTGTATGAGGCCCGAAGGAACTGTAAAAACCTGGTTGGCTGAATGCTAATGTGTGGGTTCAGTTCTTGGAAAAATGGGATACTTCTGAATATAGGGCAAAGAGGGGACATACAAAGGCAAAGGGAGTGTCTCAAATGGGTGGCTTGTTGCAACTGGAGGTTCGATAAGTTTCGCTACCCATCGACAAAGACTGGTAATATTAGATTAAATTTCTGATTTGTTTGGTTTCGTTCAATGTTCTAAACCATGACATAGTGAAGCCGTGTGGGGCTTTTTTGATTCACTATTGTTGTTATCTTCTTCTTGTTGTTCATCTGAAAGTCTAGTAAACACGTGTGTGGCCTATTTCGATTCACTAACATTGGTGACATCTTGTTGCTCTTTTTGTTTTTCATCTTGAAGTCTAGTGAAGTCGTGTGTGGCTTATTTTGATTCACTAGCATTATTGACATCTTTTTGTTGCTTGCTTCATTTGTTGTGAACTTGATCTTGTATCACACTGCCTGATGGTTTTAGAAAGATCCATTGCCTACATCCAACCTCTATCCTCTATACTCAACATACTCTATAACCTTACTGCCCCTAGGTGTAAGTAGATATATAGAAGAGGTGTAGAAATAATTAAACTCCCTAACCAAGGGATAGCTGTAAGAAGCCTGGGGTCTAGCCAACCACTTCAACTATTATAAATAAATTGAGTCCTGCAGGTCTGGTACCGCTGCTAGCCCTGAAAAATCTATCTTTTTTTTAGGCCGACCCATCTCTATAATGAATCTATCTTGGTAAAAAATGAACTATAATTTTTTACAAACTAATTTTGTCTCTAATCACAGCACCATACCTTCCATTTTTTTTCCTTCACACTCCAATTAATCTTATCTTGCCTTTAGGGTTGTAGCTTGTACTAGCATTACATTCAACAGATGATTCTATTTCATGAACACTAACCATCAGACATGGGGTTTCTTTAGAAGATTCATGTTATTTCCCTGAATAATGTTCTTGTGAACCTTAAAGAAATGTGTTTTTTTGTGTGAGTTGATTTTAGTCACACTAGCAGTATCCAATGTCAGATCAATAGCCATAGACAAGCATTGCATAACAGGTAATTCTGGCTGCTGAATTTGATCAAGATTCTTCTTTGGTTTATTTTTCTTATTACCCTGTTAGCTTAGTTTCTCAAACTCAAACTTCTTGGAGAAATAAGCTTGTTAAGCCTCTTCAACAGTGTCAAAAGTTCCCAACCATATTTGTTTTTGCCTAATTTTGTCTGTTATCACAGCACCATACCTCCCATTCTTTTGACTTCGGATTCCAAGTAATCTTCTCTTGTCTGTAATGACATCACCATACCTTCTGTTATTTTGCCTTCGGATTCTAAGTAAGCTTCTCTTGTCTGTAGGAAGACAACTTAATGTAGTATTACACTCATTGGATGATTTTGTCCCCTGTACATTATCCATTAGACATGAGGTTATTTTAGAAGATTCTTGTTCTTTGCCTGACCAATTGTTCTTATGAACCCCAAGTATATGTGTTGTTGTTACATGAGAGTTGATTCAACTCACACTAGCAGTATCAAAGGCTTGATTATTAGCTATAGAGAAGCATTGCTCACTAGGTGATTCAGGTTGCTGAATTTGATCATTAGTTACATACAAACATTGGACACTAGATGATTCAGTCTACTGAATCAGTTTGCCTCTCAGCCTGTCTGCTGCATTTTATCACTGGATCTGAAGGACCTGCTTTTCCTTTTAGTGCGAGTTGTCTCCTATCCATAATTCTTGTGATTCAAAACATATAACAAAGACATCACAACACATCTTAGAGTACGCTAGCCTCACATTGTTTGGACTGGTGACAACAACACCCCACACTTTGCTGCTATCTATACTACTCACATTGCAGAATATGGTACTTAGAGCCCTCCATTTTGACTATATTGTGCTAGTACTACAGCTAGACCGTATTTCAAACAGGGCCTAATTTTATCTAAGGATTGCATAAAATGCGTAGCATATAAGATCACACTCAAGGGGTGTCAACTTAGCCTAACTACAGCCAATCTAAGTAAACACTTACTCAATCACATGACAAAATTTAGATTTTCAGAGACTGTCATGTTCCATAATCAATATAAGATCAATTCAATTGGAACATACTATAAGATATATCAATTATGAATTGGCAAAATGGACACAAAATTTCAAACTTGAAGAGCATATAGCAGTTCAGATTTACAAGACTAGGTACTCATATGTGATTATAGGTGTTATTCCAACGATTAGTTAAGTAGTAGATGTGAAAAATAATCTTAGTTATTTTTTGGGACAAACTAATAATGATGGATGTTCCCTTTTGGATGATATAGGTTTTTCCATACTTTGATAATTATTCATATTTCATATTTGTTTGTGTTATATTCACGGACTCCCGAACTTGTCTTCATACTTGCATTATCTTTTTTTTCTTAAAACTTTGTAGGACTATGAAAATGGGGGAAAGAGTGCCCTTTTATTGATGTCTATGAAGAGACGCATAAGAAGAAAAATAAGGATGGTACAAGAGAAAATTGGGTTGAAATACGTGCTAAGAATGCATATGTAAGATAATAACTTTTAAATACATTGTTTTATTATTACTCAACTTTGCTTGTTTACATACTGACAAATAATTTTTCTTTCAAGAAGAATTTCAAAAGAACATAGAAAAGTGGCGTCAAACCTGACCTACTTCAAAAAATGGTACCATGGTCCAACCATCACCTGCAGAGCTGAATAATATGTGGACAATTGTGGTAGGTGGTCCAAAGAAAGGTAGAACCTACGGGACAGGGGATCTCCAATCCTCGAGTAGTCCTTCGTTGTTTCCCAATTCCTCTTCTACTTTGAAACTATGGAAGAAATAAAAGTGATGAAAAAGCAAATTTGGAATTGACGCAGAAATGTACAGCTAACGATGCTAAGTTTTCTAAATTTGATAAATTGGAGGAGTTGGTTAAGAAGCACATGCCACAAGTATTTCATGACGAGGAAGATAATGAATCTGATGACAATTAGAATGTAGTTATTGTTCTTATTTTTTGTTGTGACATTTAGATATTTAAACTATTTGATTTGGTGTTTGTTTTGAACGGTTTAAAGTGGTTGTATTTATAAATTTTTGTCGTGTTTGATCCTGTTGTGAAAAATACATTAGTTATATCGTTTATAATCTGAAAACAGTGTAAGCTAATGCAATATAATAATTATTAAACAAATATTTATCAAGTAATAATAATTGTTAAATAATTATTTACTAATTTTTCGACTATAGTGGTCGGAATAATAATAATTATTAATTAATTATTTATTAAATTTCCGACTACAGTGGTCGTAATAATAATAGTAATTAATTAATTATTTATTAAATTTCTGACTACAGTGGTCGGAATAATTATAATTATTAAATATTTCTTTATTAAATTTTCGACTACAGTAGTCGAAATAATTATAATTATTAAATAATTATTTATTAATTTTTCATCTACAGTAGTCAGAATAATTAAAATTATTAAATAATTATTTATTAAATTTCCGAATACTGTAGCTGGAATAATTAAAATTTTTAAATAATTATTTATTAAATTTTTGACTAAAGTAGTCGAAATATTTATAATTATTAAATAAATATTTATTAAATATCCATCTACTTTTCTGACTAAAGTAGTTAGAAATTTCCGACTACTGTAGTCGGCAATATTTTTTCGACAAACTATAATCCGACTACCCTTCAAGCAGTCAGAGAGTAATCGAAACTACCTTAATTTCCGACCACATTCCAACTACGTTGGCCGTCGAAAATTTAATATTTTCTAGTAGTGATTGTATGAGTTTGCTATCGTTACTAGCTTCAAATTCTTAGGTAGCGTTGTAACGCCCCGTAAAAGTCATGCATGTATTAGACTGTAATTTCTGAGCTTTAGACTTAAGTTTTAAATTTTTCTAAGTGTTGAAATGACTTAGACTCATTCTTAGCTGGCGACCTTCGGGATACAACTTCTCGACCTTCCCGACCTTCATTTTTGGATATTTTTATTGCGTTACGATGGGGCAAGGTTGTAGTACATCTCGGAGAAAATTCAGAATTTTTGGACGAGCCTAAGGCCTCGTTTGGATTTTGATCCAGTGGCAGCGCGCGATTAGCCCGCGCCGCCTGCTGGTTCGCGCCCGGCCAAAATGTTCAGTCCATACGGATTTTTAATGGCATTTTCATAAATACTCATTCTCCTATCAACTTAAACACGGGACTAAATCCCTAAAGAGCCAAAATATCATTATATTCTTCAAATTTGCTCAAGAACTCTCCCTAGGGTTTCAACATTAAAACCCAAACAACTCAAGATTTAACCGCAGGTTCGTGAAACAAATTACAGATTTGGAATCCTCTCGACGTAGGCTTTGATAGACACCCAAAATTCGTGGAAAACAAGGTACGCGGGGTTTTTCCCAAATTCTCATGGACATAGAAAAATCATGTTTTAGAAATGGGGTTTTAAATTATGTATATATATTTATGTATAAGATGTTTTAACATCATTGTTTTGGTCTTTTGACCATCTCCAAAGCGATTTGACAGTCTATATACATATATGAATGAATGTGTTTCAATTTTGAATACATGAACTTGCTAAAGACATTTGACCACCAGGTGTTTGATAAAATTTCTGCATGAATTGAACTTTAAGTTTCGGAATATGAAATCCTTTACATTAGTTACATGTTTTGGTGGTCTAAACTATGTTTTGAATGAAAGCTCTTGCTTGATACATTATGGCTCAGAAAAATCATGACTTGCAATGTCTTGGTATGACGATACTAATTCAGACTAATGCCATATCAGACTCAGACTAACAGACATTTCAGACTTTCATAATTTTAGACATTCAGAATGTTGCATGTACATTAAAGGTTAAAAATGGGCAATCAGAGATGTTAGGTGGTTCCCCGAAGAGGGCTTGAGTTCAAGCGACTCATTGCCTAAAACTGTGGTTTGCCGACCCGGGTATACTATTATGCGCTGACTTAAATGTCCTATGGCGTATCAGACTCAGACACTCCAACCCTTGCGGCACACTTAGGTTGGGGGCTTCCCCGCCGAGTCAATGACGGATTCCATACAGCCCGTGGAATATCAGACTTGTAGGGGAATACCACCTAACTCATAAGTAAAACACAGATCATGATTTGAAATGAACAGACAGGTTACATGTTTTCAGAAAGTGCCCATGTATTTTTCAAAAATAGTTTTATACATGATGCCTTGATGAAAAATTGCTTTCACTTAATATGTATATATATATATATGTATGTTCCATTATACTATTTTTGGATTGCTTTGTGTGCCAGTACTTTCGTGCTGACCCCCCCTCCTTTCAGGTTCTGAGGCACAGTCTAGGGGTCCAGCTACTCAGTAGACATTCTCGGGTTTGCCAACTTGATCTCACAGTGGTGAGCCATCTATTATTTGGAAGGACTAATTATGTCAGACATTATCTTATTTACTATATTTTTGGTTTACTGGGGGCCTTATCCCAGTTTCTTTTCAGACAAATGTTGGTGTTCTTAGTAGAGATTTCGCAGACTGATGTCAGATAGTATATTTCAGAAATGTTGCAGAACTTGACCATGTTTTCTATACTCAGTTTCAATTCCGCATTTTATTATGATTACGAATGTTGTGCATGATAACTAGATAGAGAATGGGTGTTCCAGGCCTTTATGGTTCAGGATGCTCGTCACAGCTAGGGCCTAGGCTCGGGTCGTGATAAACTTGGTATCAAATCACGGTTCATGGTCCCAGGGTGTCTGCGAAATCGCATTGAGTAGAGTTCTGTTTATGGGTGTGTAGCGCGCCACACTTATAAATAGGAGGCTACTAGGCGTTTAGGAATGTTTCCCTTTTTTTGATTTAGTTCGTGCTTCAGAGTATAAACTATCCCCTAATTAATGATCTCTTGTATTTCAGAAACACAACTATGCCTCCCCGTCGCAACATCGATCAGAGTGCTCAGGCAGATGTGGTCCGTCCCACCCATGGGATGCGGACCCATAATAGAGCTTCCACGCCAGAACCTGTCCTACTCCGAGAGTCCCTCTAGTCCTAATCAGTCCACTTCGGGATCTACAAACTAATGTCAATCGTCCACCAACTGCTCAGAGAGATATCTCAAATGCAGAGTTCAGATGGTCTATCCATATGCTGACACAACTGGTAGCTAACTAGGCTCAACGATCAGAAGATGTTAGGTCTGCATCCGTTATGTCTGAGGCTACTAGAGTCGGGCATTTCATGAAGATAAATCCACCTAAGTTCACTGGTACAAAGGTGGAGGAAGATCCACAGGAGTTCGTGGATGAGATAGAGATTATCTTTAAGGTAATGCATGCAGATGAGATTGAAGGGGTGGAATTGGCAACTTATCAGCTTAAGGATGTTGCAAATCAGTGGTATGCAGACTGGGAAGATGCAAAAGGTGTGAGCGCTGAGCCTACAGTTTGGGGTGAGTTTGTAGAAGCTTTCCTTGATAGATTCTTTCCTCTGGAGTTGAGGGAGGCCAAAGCAGTAGAGTTCATGAATCTGAAGTAGGGCAGTATGAGTGTACAGGAGTACACTTTGAAGTTTAATCAACTAGCCCGCTATGCACCAGAAATAACTAGCAATGTGAGAGACCGGATGAGAAAATTTGCATCCGGCCTTGCTGATAACCTGGTACTTGAGTGCCAGGGGACAATGTTGAATAGGGAGTTAGACTTTGCTAGACTGACAGTCCACATGCAGCAGGTGGAAGAGAAGAAGAGAAAGATCACTGAATCTAGAGAGAAGGACAGACAGGTCAAGAGAGTCAAATCTGCGGAACAGCACCAGAGTCACCCGCAGAGTGGTAACTGGGGAAATAGGTGGTCGAAGAAGACGAGGTTTGGGAATAATACACAGTCAGCAGCCAGCACCCCAGCGCCCAGACCCCCTACAGACAGACAGACTCAGAGATTTTAGACTCCTCATAGATCTAGAGCACCAGATACTCAGTCGCAGGGTAGTGTGGCTCAGCAGCATCGCACTTACCCGCGATGTGAAAATTATGGTAGGAATCATCCGGGGAAATGTCAGTTGGGCACACTTGTATGTTATTCATATGGTCAGTCACGCCACTTTCAGAGGGACTGTCCATCTGCTAGGAAGAGTGCTGGTGGTGCGAAGTTTCAAGGCAATTCCACAGCACCACCCCCATCTCAGAAGGGCACCATATCGGCTGCCGGGAACAGTCGCAACCGGTTATATGCCTTGACCAACAGCCAGGAGGCGGAAGCTTCCCCAGATGTTGTTACCGGTACATTACAAATCTTTTCCCGTGATGTCTGTGTGTTACTTGATCCCGAATCTACCTTATCCTATGTGACCCCTTATGTGGCTGTTTGTTTCGGGTTTGAGCCCAGTGTGATTCCTGAACACTTTTCTGTTTCTACCCTAGTGGGGGATTCTATTGTTGCTAGAAGGGTATATAGGGGTTGTATGTTGACTATTGGTAGTCGGGATACGATGGCAGACCTTATAGAGTTGGACATGGTTGTATTTGATGCTATTTTAGGGATGGATTGGCTCCATTCATGCTATGCCATATTGGATTAGAGGACCCGTAGAGTTACCTTTTCTTTCCTGAATGAACCAATGATAGAATGGGAGGGACATCCTTTAGCACCCAAAGGGCACTTTATATCTTATCTCAGAGACCGAAAACTCATTTCTAAGGGTTGCTTGTATCACCTTATTCGAGTCAAGGACTCTAAAGTTGAAAATCCTCCTCTTCAGTCTATCCCTGTGGTGAATGAATTTCCAGAAGCCTTTCCCAAAGATCTCCAGGGATACCCCCTGATAGGGAGATAGAGTTTGGTATTGATATGTTGCTAGATACCCGTCCTATTTCTATTCCGCAATATAGAATGGCTCCCGCAGAGCTAGAAGAGTTGAAAGAGCAGCTAGCAAACCTCATATATAAGGGATTTATACGCCCCAGTGTATCTCCTTGGGGGGCACCTGTACTTTTCGTGCATAAGAAAGACGGTTCCTTTCGTATGTGTATAGATTACCGTCAGTTGAATAAGGTCACAATTAAAAATAAATATCCTCTTCCTAGGATTGATGATTTTTTTGACCAGCTTCAGGGTGATAGATGTTTTTCAAAAATAGACCTTCGTTTGGGCTATCATCAGTTGAAAGTTAGGGATTCAGACATTCCCAAAACAGCTTTCCGAACCCGATATGGTCACTATGAGTTTCTTGTCATGTCCTTCGGGTTAACTAATGCCCCTGCAGCCTTCATGGATCTTATGAACAGAGTTTTTCGTCAGTTTCTTGACTCGTTTATCATTGTATTTATTGATGATATTCTGATTTATTCTAAGAGTAAAGAGGATTATGCTGATCACCTCTGAATCATTCTTCAGACCCTTAAGGATCATCGGTTGTATACCAAATTTTCCAAGTGTGAGTTCTGGTTAGATGCTATTGCCTTCTTATGGCATATTGTGTCCAGTGACAGGATTAGAGTGGACCCCCAGAGAGTTGAGGCAGTGAAAAAATGGCCCAGACCCACGACTCCAACCGATATTCGGAGCTTCTTGGGTTTGGCAGGTTATTACAGAAGGTTCGTAGAGAGTTTTTCATCCATAGAGGCCCCACTCACTAAACTGACTCAGAAAAAGGTAAAGTTTGTGTGTTCTGATTTATGTGAAAATAGTTTTGAGAAGTTGAAAGACAGACTGACCACTGCACCTGTTTTGACTCTTCCCGAGGGTGTTGATGGTTTTGTGGTTTACTGTGATGCATCCCGTGTGGGACTTGGCTGCGTTATGATGCAACATGGTAAGGTGGTAGCTTATGCATCTAGGCAGTTGAAGGTGCACGAGTGGAACTACCCTACTCATGATTTAGAGTTAGCGGCTGTGGTGTTTGCCCTTAATATTTGGCGGCACTACTTGTACGGTGTTTATGTTGATATCTTCACTGATCACAAGAGTCTGTAGTATGTTTTCTCACAGAAAGAATTAAATCTCAGGCAGAGACGGTGGTTGGAACTTCTGAAAGACTATTATATGAGCCTGCATTACCATCCGGGCAAGGCAAATGTTGTAGCCGACACCCTCAGCAGGTTGTCTATGGGCAACCTTTCTCATGTAGAAGAAAAAAAGAAAGAGATGGTAAAGGATATTCACTGCCTTGCGAATCTGGGAGTGCGACTGTTAGATTCTGAAGACGGAGGGGTGATTGTTCATGAGTTAGCTAAGTCATCCCTTTGTGCTGAAGTGAAGGAGAAACAGGTTGAAGATTCCATCTTGATGAAAATCAAGAAAGATGTGGGTCAACAGAAGGTGATGTCTTTTGAAATTGGTGGTGATGGCATTCTGAGGTTTCAGGGTAGATTATGTGTTCCGAATGTCAACGGGCTTCGAGAAAGAATTCTTGATGAAGCTCACACCTCGAGGTATGTTGTTCATCCTGGTTCTACTAAGATGTACCATGATTTGAAATCTATATTTTGGTGGAATAATATGAAGCAAGATGTGGCTAACTTTGTTTCTAAGTGCTTGAAATGCCAACAAGTGAAAGTAGAACATTTGAGGCCAGGAGGTACTTCCCAAGAAATAGCGTTGCCCTTGTGGAAGTGGGAAATGATCAATATGGACTTTATTACAGGACTTCCAAAGTCCCGAAATTAGTATGACTCTGTATGGGTGATTGTAGATAGGCTGACCAAGTCAGCTCACTTTCTGCCTGTCAGGACTAACTATTCAGGGGAAGATTATGCTAAGCTGTTCATTGCAAAAATTTTCCGTTTGCATGGAGCGCCTGTCTCCATTATATCCGACCGAGGTACGCAGTTTTCTTCTCAGTTTTGGAGATCATTTCAGAAAGGTTTAGGTACCCAGGTGAACTTAAGTACAACATTCCACCCTCAGACTGATGGGCAAGCTGAACGCACCATCCAGACCCTGGAGGACATGTTGAGAGCCTGTGTGATTGACTTTAAAGGTTGTTGGGTTGATCACTTTTTCACTGATAGAGTTTGCCTATAACAACAGTTTCCACTCTAGTATTAAGATGACACCTTTTGAGGCATTGTATGGTAGGATATGTAGGTCTCCAATAGGCTGGTATGAAGTAGTTGAGATGCAGATGTATGGGCCTGATCTTGTTCATCAGGCAATGGAGGATGTGAAACTCATTAGGGAATGACATAAGACAGTTCAGAGTCGTCAGAAATCCTATGTCAACGTCAGAAGAAGAGAGTTAGAGTTTGAGATTGGAGATTGGGTTTTCCTCAAAGTTTCTCCCATGAAGGGAGTTGTGCGTTTCGGGAAGAGGGGTAAGCTAAGTTCTCCCTATATAGGCCCGTATCAGATTGTAAGAAGAATAGGTGGAGTTGCGTATGAATTAGAATTGCCTGCAAGTTTGGGTTCTGTTCATCCAGTATTCCACATATCCATGTTGAAGAAGTGCATCGGAGATCACTCTTTGGTGGTGCCCATTGATGAGATCAAGGTGGGCGATTACTTGTCTTACGAGGAAGAGCCCATGGAAATCCTAGATCGATAAGTGAGAAAATTGAGGAGTAAAGAGATAGTCTCAGTTAAAGTGTTATGGCGAAATCAGAAAGTTAAAGAAGCAACTTGGGAGTCGGAGCATGACATGAAAGTGAGATACCCAAGTCTATTTGAACCAGCAAATAACGAATTGGAAGGTACAATTCTTGCTTTATGTTTCCTTCTATGTATGAATCTATTTGGAATCGTGCGTGACTATTTCTGCGTCATCATTCGGGGACGAATGATCCCAAGGGGGGGATAATGTAACGCCCCGTAAAGTCATGCATGTATTAGACTGTAATTTCTGAGCTTTAGACTTAAGTTTTAAATTCTTCTAAGTGTTGAAATGACTTAGACTCATTCTTAGATAGCGAACTTTGGGATACAGCTTCTCGACCTTCCCGACCTTTATTTTTGGATATTTTTGTTGCATTACGATGGGGCAAGGTTGTAGTACATCTCGGAGAAAATTTAAAATTTTTGGACGAGCCTAAGGCCTTGTTTGGATTTCGATCCAGTGGCAGCGCGCGATTAGCCCGCGCCGCCTGCTGGATCGCGCCCGGCCAAAATGTTCAGTCCATACGGATTTTTAATGGCATTTTCATAAATACTCATTCTCCTATCAACTTAAACACGGGATTAAATACCTAAAGAGCGAAAATATCATTATATTCTTCAAATTTTCTCAAGAACTCTCCTTAGGGTTTCAACATTAAAACCCAAGCAACTCAAGATTTAACCGTGGGTTCGTGAAACAAATTATAGATTTGGAATCCTTTCGACGTAGGCTTCGATAGACACCCAAAATTCGTGGAGAACAAGGTATGCAGTTTTTTTTTCCAAATTCTCATGGACATAGAAAAATCATGTTTTAGAAATGGGGTTTTAAATTATGTATATATATATATTTATGTATAAGATGTTTTAACATTATTGTTTTGGTCTTTTGACCATCTCCAAAGCGATTTGACAGTCTATATACATATATGAATGAATGTGTTTCAATTTTGAATACATGAACTTGCTAAAGACATTTGACCACCAGGTGTTTGATGAAATTTCTGCATGAATTGAACTTTAAGTTTCGGAATATGAAATATTTTACATCAGTTACAAGTTTTGGTGGTCTAAACTATGTTTTGAATGAAAGCTCTTGTTTGATACATTATGGCTCAAAAAAATCATGACTTGCAATGTCTTGGTATGACGATACTAATTCAGACTAATGCCATATCAGACTCAGACTAACAGACATTTCAGACTTTCATGATTTTAGACATTCAGAATGTTGCATGTACATAAAAGGTTAAAAATGGGCATACAGAGATGTTAGGTGGTTCCCCAAAGAGGGCTTGAGTTCAAGCGACTCATTGCCTAAAACCGTGGTTTGCTGACCCAGGTATACTATTATGCACTGACTTAAATGTCCTGTGGCGTATCAGACTCAAATACTCTAACCCTTGTGGTACACTTGGGTTGGGGGCTTCCCCGTCGAGTCAATGGAGGATTCCATACAGCCCGTGGAATATCAGACTTGTAGGGGAATACCACCTAACTCAGAAGTAAAACACAGATCATGATTTGAAATGAATAGACAGGTTACATGTTTTCAGAAAGTGCCCATGTATTTTTCAAAAATAGTTTTATACATGATGTCTTGATGAAAAATTGCTTTCACTTAATATGTATATATATATATGTATATTCCATTATACTATTTTTGGATTGCTTTGTGTGCCAGTACTTTCGTGCTGACCCCACCTCCTTTCAGGTTTTGAGGCACAGTCTAGGGGTCCAGCTACTCAGTAGACATTCTCGGGTTTGCCGACTTGATCTCACAGTGGTGAGCCTTCTATTATTTGGAAGGACTAATTATGTCAGACATTATCTTATTTACTATGTTTTTGGTTTACTGGGGGCCTTATCCCAGTTTCTTTTCAGACAGATGTTGGTGTTCTTAGTAGAGATTTCGTAGACTGATGTCAGATAGTATTATTCAGAAATGTTGCAGAACTTGACCATGTTTTCTATACTCAATTTCAATTCCGCATTTTATTATGATTACAAATGTTGTGCATGATAACCAGATAGAGAATGGGTGTTCCGGGCCTTCATGGTTCGGGATGCTCGTCACGGCTTGGGCCTAGGCTCGGGTTGTGACAAGCGTTGATGATTTTGATTTTTCATACCTTCCACCATGTCGACTACAAAAAAATTATTTTCCAAATTTGGCATAATATGTCAAAAAGGGTGAGTTGGTCAATCTTCTTATTGACTAAAAACTAGGAAAAAAATATGAAAGATGTGGTAAAAATTGGGATATTATACTTTATACACACATTTGTGTTCCCTAATTAGATAAAACTAATATCCCTGCCCGAGACTTCCACATGGTGGATGATGGAAGTTATAGTCGTTTTCCATGGGGAAAAGTTGCTTTTGAGAAATTGATGGCTTCTAGTAGCCTGTCGATGAATGAGGTCCGAAAGTTTTACCAGCTGAGTGGCCTGCCATACGCACTTCAGATTTAGTGGTACGAATATTGTGCCAAAGTTGATGAATCACTTGCCGTTCGTGTTCACAATTTAATTCCAAGGATGGTAAATTGGAAAGTGGTAAAACTCAAGCTTAGATACGAGGATCTTATGGACGATATGTTTAGTAAGGTAGTGTTTATTTCAATGTGATACTTTTGTATGTCTATTTTTATTTTTTAAGGTACTTTTAATTTTTGGTCTTTTGTGTTACTTTTTTTGTAGCTTGTATATAGGAATCTAACCCCTTCACCATAAGAATTGAACCATTTTGATTTTCCCAACTCTTTGATGTTTGGTTCAACAGATGATGCTGCAATTGCAGCACAAGTAGTAGCTGCACAACAACAATTTGAAATGACTTCTTCGACTAAATTTGGAGATGAATTTGATGATTTTAGTACACCTCATAGTGCAGACCTTCTAAAAAACATGAGGCTTGATACTGGTCAATCTTCACATCCTCCTGTGAAGAAACAAAAAATAGTTGAGGAGTCATAAAAGGTTAGCTCACGAGTACAGAAGTCAAAAAAATAGTCAGAGAAGTTGTCCAAGGATAAATATTCAGCAGGTTCTTCAATAGATCGTTCAGAGCCTCGAGTTTCCTTGGATAAAGACAAACTTGTGCGTAATGTTGAGATGAGGGATGTCGATAAAGCATCTGCTTCTGCAGAGGAAAAGCTATCATATCCAAGTCTGATTTGGATGAGATAAAGTCTTATGTAAGTATAACATTTTGTTGCTTTTGTTCTATTAATATTAAAATATATTGTAGGTTAACATGAAATCCAAAATATTATTCACAATGTAGGTTGACATGAAATTAAATGATCTTCAAAAGTTGATGGTCGACCATTAGACAGGACTTTTGGGAGTTGTGAAAGAAGGTTTTGCTTCATATGACAAGGTATTCATAGTTTATCATTAATATCACTATGTTACTATATTATTCTAATTTCTTATCTTGCAGGTTATTCAATATCCAGTGCATGAAAGTGAAAAAGGCAACCAGGATATAGAAAAGGATCTTCCTCAATCTCTTAATGAGCACAAAATGAATGCTAAAAGTGATAATGTTGTAATAACGCTGGTCAATCATCTAAATTAGGTAACAATGAAGGATAAGATAAGGAATCCTTGAAGGTAATTAAATTGACTTAATTATATTATCGTTTTATTACAACTTGCTCAAAATATTACCCTCTAATAGTTTAGATATTATTTTTTGAATTGCTGGAACGGTTAATATAATGGTGTGTATGCATTTATTAAGTTACTCATATGTATCACTGTGATACATCTGACATCATATGTATCACTTTGATACATATAGACAATTTAAACAAACTTCTAGTAAGAAACATTTGTTATGTGTTCAATTGATTCATATTAACATGTTAAGTTTAATTACTAATATGAGTTAAATAATTTTTCTCAAACGTTTAATATGAGTCATATGACAATATTAATTTTTTGAATATGTGTTCCTTAAGTTTTCAAAATGTATCACTTTGATATATTTGTATCAATCTGTTTCAAATTTCATACACACAATTAATTAATTCAATTCATATTAGAAGTTAGATCACAATACAAAATTAAATTTGAAATAAATCACAGAGGAAGCTGAGAGTTCATGCACAAACAAGCTGTAAGAAGATGATAGACATAGTACAGATACTGAAGTAGATGAAGCTATAAGGAAAGAACGCGTAGCGGTAATATCGATTTACTTATAACGAATTTTATTTTGTAATTTAAAGTAGGTCATTTAATGGTCACAACCTTATTTTAAGTTTTTTTATGGCATAACAATTTTCCAGTAATAATGTTTTAATCTTATTTATAGATGGTTAATGTTTCAAGTACCTGAAGTTGGTTATCTGTTATGTGCGATTTTTAGATGTATCACAGTGATACATAATGATCCATATGTATCATTATGATACATATATATAATTTAGGCACTTCAATTCTAAAATTCATTATAACACTAAGCTCTCTTTTTACATACGTCACATAGGAATCTGAAGAAGCCCTTCATCATACAGATGAAGATTTGTCTAAAGCTATTACCTTGTACTTACTACCATAGCATGCTGCTTATCCAACAAGGATCAATTATATAGATGCTGTAGCTATTGACACGTGTGATCAGCAAGGAAACATTGATAGTCAGTGTTATATTAGTGATAATGCTATTGCAGCTATTTCTCAGGTCCCTGTATACAAGACTAATCTGAAATATGTCAGGAAGATTCCTTCCAAGAGAAATAGGTAGAGATCAAAAGTATATTAGTCACCATTTGCCAGTGTGTTTGATTCTGGGTCAAGAGATAAAGAAGTTATCCAATCGCATAAAAAGTTGAAATATCCATTTGAAGGTCACAAGTCTTGTATATGCCTTCTATGAATCACCTGTTCTTACATATCTTAATTTTTTATTACATCATATTGATATGGTATACAACTCTCTTAGAAAGAAAGCAAAACTGGATACAACCAATGAATATGGATATACCACTGTGAATTGCGTGTTCATGAACTATATCCATGATACATAAACTCATTATCGCCAAAGTTATTTAGAGATTGATCTTAGCTTGTATGATGAAAACGTTTTCTTAATGAAAGTGGCTTCGGTGGAGAGATCAATTTGTGAGATTATGAAAGGAGTATGCATTCTAGCTGGTATTTCATGGCATTTTATTGACGAGGTGTATGTGTCAATAAATTTTATTCCATGGCATTTCATAGAGGTCATGCTGATGAGATAAAGGAGCTTGCTAAAATGTTGTCAACTTGTTTGACAATATCTAATTTTTTTGAGAAAAAAATCGCATAGACTGGTCACTTCTAGACGCATACAAGGAAAAGACGAACCAACATGCATTTGATGTTCACATTATTGATGGAATTGTGCAACAATCAAGCGGCATGTTGTAAGTATCATTTATTATTTTGAATTATTATTTTAAGCAAGAGCTCATGGCAACACATAAAATACCTACTTTTTTATTTTCTAGGGATTGTGGTTTGTTTGTTGCAGCATATGCTGAATTTTTAAGTGACCGGCATCAAATACCATCTTCAGAGTTTGATCCAAAAAAGCATCGGGCATAATACACATCCATTTTATGGGACTATGGTGTGAACAAGGCATGCACTGGATATGTTAGTGACAACCAAGATCCACCTAGGCCTAAACACACCTTCATTAGATTTGAGGATACAAAGATGATTGACGTTGAACCGTAGTTGTGTAGCATTTATTGTGTGACAAAAGGATATTGGTTTCTTATGTTTGTGTAATTTTGGTTTTTTGATTTTCTTATGTTTGGGGATTTCTGGATATATCATGACAATTGTTCTTTTGTATAAAATGTCATGACATTTATCTTAGAAGCAGATCTGATATTAGTACTTTTGTGGGCAGTTTAACTTACATAATCTATCATAAATTTTCAGTTTTATCTATTGATATGTAGCATCAATATTTTGTTAACAATTAGAAGTGATCTAATATGTTTCACCAAATACCATACAAATCACCATTTATATTATTAACTTGTTTTTATACGAATCACCAAATACAACTTAATATGTTAAGTTGTATTCTGTTATCGCCATTTTTATTCTGTAATTGTATGAATCTCTAGTTTCATGAATAACCAGTTAAATAATTCACTAATTATATGAATCACCATTTTTCAAATGGTTAAAATGAATCACCAGTTAAAAATGATTAGAACTGAATAAACGGTAACCAATATGTTGAAAATGGATCACCAATTAACATGTTAATTTTAATTTCTAATATGAATCAACTAATTTTACACGAATGGTTTATGTGAATCACATAACAATATCAAGTTTTTTAATATGTATCAATTGAAAAAAATATGATTAAAATGTATCACCAATCAACCCGTTGAGATTAAATAGTAATATGTATCACCTTATAATTTCATTTAGGAAATGTATCACTAGCATTCCTCATTAACTCTAATATATCTGCAAAAGATAATAGTACTAATGAATTATAAACGATGATATTAAAAACACACTTTTTCAATTGTAAACATAATATATCAAGCAATGAATTTTTGAGTAATTAACTCAAATTATTGAATTCAAAACTTTGAACAAAGTAAACATGTATGATTAAACCTTAAAAAGAAAATGTCGCATCTCTTTTGGAAAGTAGTTGCAAGTACGTCTGTTGTGTCCTTCATACCCACACTTGCCATAATGATTTGATGTTGATGAAAACTTTTCACTACTTTTTCTTTTTCTACCTTTCTTGGGTCTTCTTGGTGGGCGTTTATATTTTAGAGGCAAAACCACATCTTTTAACACCTCCAGTGGTACATGCCAGTCTCGTTTATTAGGCATTGGACCAAGCGGCATTTCATAAGTCTTCACCAGTGCCTCCTTCTTGTAGTAATCTGAGCAGTATGACTTCATTTTCTTTACATGTTTGCTTTTCAAACTAGCAATAGCGTGCACGCATGGTATCTCATCAAGATAAAATCTACCACAGTTGCAAGATCTATTATCCAACCGAATAATATATTTTCTTCCTTCTTTATACATACTGTGTATGTAGTTAGTTGATTCCCTAATCTGAAAATATTATTTCATAAATTTTCATGTAAGTCAACATAATATATGAACCATAAAAGACCCAGATTAATTAAATATAAAGAACAAAAATTCAACTGGAAGGATATTTCAAAAGATGTATCAAAATGATACATATAACTCCCAGATGTATCACTTTGATACAGCTGTTATCAGAATGTTAAAAAAACTATAAATCAACTTAGTTAAAGTACACTAATTATTATTTTAACTTACCATCATACGCGATGACTTTGCCTCGTTCAATTGAAGAATTTGTTGAAACCGACCTCCCAATGAATTTTTAGAAAGAAAGATAGATTGGTCTCTATTTTTGTGGTTCCACGCACCAAATAAGATTTTGACCTGTTCAAGAAAATCTAAAATTGGCAGTTCACAAACCTCAACAAGACGAGTGTTGATACATTCTGCAATGTTGGAAGTCATCATCCTCCCCCTATTTATTGGAGCATGAACTCATGACCACTTTTCAAATCCAACATTTTCCAAATATAACTTAACTCTATTGTCAATATTTCCTACTTTACACATAAGCTCATCAAATCATCCAATTGTACACTTTAGCCATGGCAAAAAACTCGCCGGCAGCTTGTCCTTACTCTTTCTATAATTCGTGCAGACATTATTCCAAGATACCAAATGCATGAAAAATGTGGTATACATAGATAGACCATACTAACCACCTTGATTATTCTTTCATGTCTATCAGAGACAACACATATTATTGCGCTCACCGAAAGCACACTTGAATTGCTGGAAACATGACGTCCAGGATGAATCATTCTCAAAATTGACAACCCCATATGTAAGCGGAAATATATGCCCTGATACATAATATCAAACAATGATTATGTCTAAGTTATATAAAAATTACCATCATGTAATACCCAGATCATTCCTTAAGCCTAAATCTATTTTTTAAGCAAATAGGAAGACTTCCAAAGTGATTGATATTTAAAACGTAAGGTATTTCTATAATTTATACTTTTGTCATGTGGAGAATTGAATAAGATTTTCATTAATACCAAATTCGCCCAAATCCGATACTTTGGTGAAGAGTTAGAGCCATTTTAGCGAGACAGTATACAACTTGGCACTTCAGCGCATCGTGGAGACAGCCAAAATGGCAATTGTCATTTTCCAGTAAGACTTCACGATATTAGCAAATTGTGCTAAGGATCAATATCAGAATTGTCAAATTCCAGTGCACTAATGCGATTCCACCACATCGCGGTGCCCTTCCAGGTCACGACCAAGGTGGAAAATGCGACTTCACCGCGTCGTGCCACTAAGATATTTCCTAATTATCAATATCTAGTAAAGGTTTGTGATCATGGCGCATCGTGCTAGGGATAAAAATCGGGCTCCAGTTCTAGAATTTGCTCAAGGATATTTTGGTTTTTCCACTCGTCCTTACCATATATATACAAATAGAGGAGAAAATCCTCATTTGCCTCTTCCATTCCATCTAAAAGCTAGGGTTTCTCTCTAAAATCCCATCCCATTCTTATCTAAACATCTTAAAATTAAGCTGTAGTTTTCAGAAATTAGTTCAAGATTCAAAACTTCCAAGTTAAGAACATCAAGAACCCTAACTCAAGAAGTAGTAAAAGAAGTTCCAATAAAGTTTCTTCATCTAAAAATCATAATCAAGGTATGTGGGGCTTGAACAAGAATATCCTTTCATTCTTGTGCCCAAAGAATTAATTTTTATTGTTGGAATTTCATGATTGTGAAAAGTGAGTTTATACCCAAATTACTTAATGAATGAGTTATTAGAATTGAGCTATTCAAGATTGATATACATGACTATTTCATTGTTTTATTTCCTAAATTGAGAACTTATACTATGAATTGTATATTGCTACTATGAATTAGAATTGATAATTTCCAAGTGATAAATAATATGAGTCATTATTTTAAGCTTTTTCATGAGAAATTGAATATATATATATATATATATATATATATATATATTGACGTTTGAGTTTAAGAGTCAAGAATGGATCTTGTGATGTTTTCTTGAAGTTTTGGCATTTGATATGAGTTAATAAGCAAGTTTACTTGATGTTGAGAAAGATTGTTTTGAGTTGAATCGAGTTAGAAATCCACAAATTATTTATGATTTTGGTATCTATGGTAGACCCTTGAGTTGATTAAGGTGGATTTCCTAACACGTTCTGAGCTTGAGTCTAGGAGTAGTATTTAGCACCGAGCGGGAAGTGTGGGTTCAGTGCATCCTACTTCCCCAGAACTACGTGCCACCATAGGACAAAGATTAAGGGTCAAAGGCCAAGACAGTGATCACTAAAGTTAAGGTTCTACTCCATTGGAAAGGATATAACAACTCTCCCCAACGTGGTAAAGACGTTGGACTCCATGTAGGCTCACATGGTTTATGTCAGTTATAAGAAGCTCCTAAGTCCATAAGATTTTACATTTCTCGAGTCACCAAGTTACTCTACGTCATGAGTTGAAGAGCTTGAGTTGAGTATAATGATTTATGAGATATACAATGCTTATATTACTATTGATGATTTACAAGGAATATATTTCAACTAATTCAAGCGAAGAGAGTCATTATTGATAACATGCATGATTTTGTTATATATTTATGATAATGTTTATAATACTGCATACACCCCCACATACTCAGTACATTCCCAAGTAATAATTCCCATACTTTTTGTGTTCTATATTTCGTCAAGATATAGGTTTTGGTGCTCAGTCTCAGCAACGATAGTGATCTTTGAGTACCTTTATCTACATTTCTGCAGTTGGTGAGTCCTTATGGTTCGAGGACCTATGTCCATGGTTTTTCCTTGTTAGTAGATGGTTGTTTTTTTTCAGTTCAATATGAGTAAGTTGGGGCTCTATCCCAATGGCTCTTAAGTCTTATGTAGTAGAGGCTTTTGTCAGACTAGAGTACCAGTACGTATAGAAATTTTAGTATTCTATTTGTACAGGCCAGTATTTCTTCATAATTGAGTATGTTCAAGTTCATGACATGATTATTCTTCCTTATTTTAGCATGATTAGAGTTATAGTGAGATCTAAAAGTGATGACAGGCTTACAGGGATAGCTTGAGGCCACGGGTGTCCTTAAGCACCGTGTGACATCTCGGGATAGGTTCTTGGGGCATTACAAGCTTAGTATCAGAGCCTAATGTTCAAAGAGTCCTAGGGAGTCTGACAAGCCGCGTTACACAGAGTCTTGATCATCGGTGTGTAGCGCGCCACATCTATGAGCAAGAAGCTACGGGACATTTTAGGAAAAGTTGGTTGCTTCTTTCAAAGGTCCATCATGCTTATGACTATTTTTCTCTGCTATTAATTCGTGCTCTCTTATGACAGAAAATGACTCCTCATAGAGCTCACAAAAACAATGAACAACCTTAACCCATTGATCCTTTAGGTGAGACGGTGTCCCATGCAAAACTTTGGGCAGCTTTTCAGGTGCTAACCCTGGAGGTTACCGCCAATGATCAAACCCATGCTTAGGTCACAACTCTACCTCTGCACAAAAGTAATTCAGCAGCGGCTCAGGTTCATGATTTTATGTAGCTGAATCTGCCAGATTTTTATGGGTCAAAGACAGGTAAGGACCCATGATGTATCTTGATAAGATGAAAAAGATCACCCAAATTATGTATGTAACAAAGAAAGAGAGTGTGGAGCTAGCTTTTTATCACTTAAAAAATATGGCCTATGATTGGGTGAAGATGTGGAGGAAGAGTAGAGGGGAGGATATCGCTTCTGTGACTTGGCAGTTGTTCCAAGATACATTTTTAGACAGATTCTTTGCCCCGGAGCTGAGGGAAGAAATATTATAAGAATTTATGAACTTGAGACAGGGCTCCATGACAGTTAAGGAGTATTGTCTTAAGTTCAATCAGTTATCTAAGTATGCTCCCGATATGATGGATGATTCTAGAACCAGTATGAGTAAGTTTTTGGCTGGTGTGTCAGGTTATGTCGTGAAAGAGTGTCGATCCACTATGCTTAATAGGGACATGGATCTTTCTAGATTAATGATACATACTCAATATATTAAAGCAGATAAGGTGAATGAGAGTGTGAGAGTGAGGGAGAATAAGAGAGTTAGATCAAACCAACAGGGGTATAGTCAAATTAGATTTTCTGGAGGATCTACCCTCAGTTCCCGAGCCGTTCTTTTATGCCAGCGCCTTTATCAGCTAGTGCTTCCGCATCCAGAATCAGACAGGAACAGGGTAATAAGCCTACTGTGTCCAGGTTTTAGGACAGTATGAGTAATAGACCTATCTATCCCCCATGTTCTAAGTATGGTAAAATTTATCTTGGAGAGTGTATGGCTGAACAGAGAGGTTGTTTTAGTTGTGGCAAGTTAGGCCATAGGCTCATAGATTGCCCGTATGCCAGATAAGAGAGTTTCAATATTCATCCTCAGAGTCAGGCCATTAGTTCTCCAGCCTCTTTAACTCATCGTCCTCCTCCTCAGGGTGCCTCATCTAGACTGCTGGCGGTCAGCGCCAGAATCACTTCTATGCTATACCACCCCTCCAGGAGTAGGAGAATTCACCAAATATTGTTACTGGTATGCTCTATTTTTTACATTTTGATGTGTATGTGTTGATGGACCCTGGGTCAAGTATTTCTTATGTGACTTTGTTGGTGGCTGTGAATTTTGAGATCAGTGCTAAAAATATTCCTGAGCCTTTTCTAGTTTCTACCCCAATAGGTGAATATGTTGTTTCTAAGTAAGTGTATAAGAAGTGTCCTATCACTGTCCTTAATGGAGTCATGTTTTTAGACTTGATTCAGCTTGACATGGTTGATTTTGACATTATTCTAGGTATGATTGGCTTCACTCTTATTATGCATCTATAGACTATCGTACCCGTGTAGTCACGTTTTAGTTTCCCAACGAGCCAGTTCTTGAGTGGTCCAAAAATTTTGTAGCTCCCAAGAGTCATTTTATATCCTACCTTAAAGCCAAGAAATTGATATCCAATGGTTGTATCTATCATTTGGTTCAATTTAAAGACACTAAGTCTGAGACTCCGACTATTCAGTTTATTACCGTTGTTAATGAGTTTCTTAATGTTTTCCCAAAAGATCTCCCAGGGGTACCTCCTGATAAAGAGATAGAATTTAGGATTGATCTTCTTCCCGATACGCATCCTATTTCTATTCCTTCGTATTGTATAGCCCCCACAGAACTTAAGGAGTTTAAAGAGCAACTCAAAGATCTTGATAAGGGTTTCATAAGGTAGTGTATCTCTTTGGGGAGCACCCATTCTATTCGTGCGAAATAAGGATGGTTTATTGTGTATGTGCATTGACTATCGTTAGCTCAACAGGGTCACAATCAAGAACAAGTACCCTCTTCCTAGAATTAATGACCTGTTTGATCAGCTACAAGGTGCCAGTTATTTATCAAAAATAGATTTGAGATCCGGCTATCACCAACTTAAAGTCAGAGAGTGTGATATTCCATAGACAACTTTCCATACCTGTTATGATCATTTTAAGTTACTGGTCATGTCCTTCGGGGTAACTAATGCCCAGCAGCTTTTATGGACCTCATGAATTGGGTGTTCAGATAGTACTTGGTTATGTTTGCTATAATGTTCATAGATGATATCCTTGTATACTCTCGAAATAAAAATGACCATGGAGATCATCTCTGAATTGTCTTGCAAACCCTTAGAGATCGTCAGTTGTTTGCCAAATTTAGCAAGTGTGAATTTTGGCTAAGGTCAGTTACCTTTCTGGGTCATATTGTTTCTACTAAAGGTGTTCGAGTTGATCCTCAAAAGGTAGAAGCTGTGAAAAATTGGCCTAGACCTATCTCTCCATTTGATATTAGGAGTTTCTTGGGTCTAGCTAGCTACTACCTTCTTTTTGTCAAAGGTTTCTTTCCATTGCTGTACCTTTGACCCGGTTAACCCAAAATAAAGTTAAAATCCTATGGTCAGATTCCTACGAGAAAGTTTTTAGGAGTTAAAGACTCGACTCACTTCAGCCCCTGTGTTGACCCTTCCTAATGGTGTAGATGATTTTGTGGTGTATATGATGCCTCTAGAATTGGTTTGGGTTGCGTACTGATGTATAGTGAAAAGGTTATAGCCTATGCCTCCAGATAGTTGAAGCTGCATAAGAAGAATTACCTGACCCATGACCTCGAGTTAGCAACAATGGTTTTTGGTTTAAAAATCTAGAGACATTACTTGTACGGTGTTCATGTTGATGTTTATACGGATCACAAGAGTTTGCAGTATATGTTTACTCAGAGAGATTTGAACCTGAGACAGAGATGAAGATTAGAATTATTGAAGGATTATGAGATGAGCATGTTGTATCACTTGGGCAAGGACAATGTAATGGCAAATTCCCTTAGCAGATCATAGTGCATATAGAGGAATATAAAAATGAGTTAGCCCGTGAAATGCATCATTTAGATAGGTTGGGTGTTAGATTTCTTGATTCAGCTGAGGGTAATGTTTGGGTTCAGAGTAGATTTGAATCTTCTCTAGTTTCTGAAGTAAAGAAGAAGCAGGATATGGATTCTCGTTTGGTTGAACTGGAAGAGTCAGTTAAAGACCAAAAGGTGGAGGTTTTCTCTCAAGGGGGAGATGGTGTATTAAGGCTTCAAAATAGATTATGTGTCCCTGAGGTTAATGACTTGAGACAAAGGATTATGGATGAAGCGTATGGCGCGTGGTATTCTATTCATCCCAGTACAACCAAGATGTACCATAATTTTTGGGAAATTTATTGGTGGAATGGGATAAAGTGGGATATAGTGAAGTTCATAGAGAAGTGTGCAACTTGCCAGCAGGTGAAGATAGAGCACCAGAGACCCGGTGGTATGATACAAGAATTTAGTATTCCTACTTGGAAGTAGGAAGAGGTGAACATGGATTTTGTGACCGATTTACCTCTCTCTCGACATAATTATGATTTTATTTGGGTCATTGTAGAAAAGTTGAATAAGTCAGCATATTTCCTTCCAGTACATACATCTTTCACCGCTAAGGACTGTGCTAAGATGTACATCCGGGAGTTAGTTAGGTTGCATGGAGTTTCACCATCTATCATCTCCGATAGAGGTACTCAATTTACTTATCAGTTTTAAAGAGGTTTTCAGAAGGGTCTTGGCACCCAAGTTTGTCTTAGCTCCACTTTTCATCCACAGACAGACGGTCAGGCTGAGAGGACTATCCAGGCTTTGGAGGATATGTTGAGGGCATGCGTTCTTGATTTCAAAAAAAGTTGGGATGGACATTTGCCATTGATTAAATTTGCGTATAACAACAGTTTCCATGCTAGCATTGGAATGGCTTCATTTGAGGCATTATATAAAAGGCGATCTAGATCACCCATAGGTTGGTTTGAAGTGAGTGAGGCTGCTGTGATTGGACCTGATGCTGTGTTCGAGGCCATGGATAAAGTTAAGTTGATTCGATAAAGATTGAAGTTAGCCCAGAGTCATCAGAAGTCGTATGTAAATGTGAGAAGAAGAGCTCTTAAGTTTGAAGTTGATGATTTGGTGTACTTGAAAATTTTACCCATGAAAAGGGTGAAAAGATTTGGAAAGAATGGAAAGCTTAGTCCCTGATATGTTGGCCCTTACAGAGTTTTGCATCATGTTAGGAAAGCAGCTTATAAGATCGAGCTGCCTGCAGAGTTGTCAGCTGTCCACCTTGTCTTTTATGTTTCTATGCTCAAGAAACACATTGGTGATTCTGTTGTGGTTGATCCATCAGGAAGCTTTGATGTTTGGGACAAACTTTCGTATGATGAGATTCTGGTTGAGATCCTAGATTATCATGTTCATAAACTAAGGAATAAGGAAGTTCCCTTGGTTAAAGTTCTATGGCGAAAACAATCAGTTGAGGGTGATACTTGGGAAGCAGAAGCAAAAATGTGAATTAATTACCCTCATCTCTTCTCTGAGAATTCTAATCAAGCCGAAGGTACTATTCTTCTTTAATCTAGTTTCCTACTAATCCAGCGTATTCAGTTATATAAATATCCATTCTATGATTCGTGCATTCTGTGAAGTACTCGAAAGTCTAGAGTGAAGTAATTCAGTTAAGAAAATTGTTCCCATAAGGTATTTCTCCCATTTTTTCTTTGGTCTTGATCTTAACTAGCAACATTCGAGGACGAATGTTTCCAAGGGGGAGATACTGTAATACCCCGATCGTTCCTTAAGACTAAATCCATATTTTGACCTAATGGAAAGACTTCAAACGTTATTGATGTTTAAAACATGTGGTATTTCTCTAATTTCTACTTTTTTTCATGTGGATAATTGAATAAGCTTTCCATCGATACCAAATTTGCCCAAATCCGACACTCGGGTGAAGAGTTAGAGCCATTTTAGTGAGATAGTGTGCCAACTAGAACTTTAGCGCATCGCGGAGACAGCCAAAATGGCAATTGTCATTTTCCAATGACCCTTCGTGATATTGGCACGTCGCGCTGAGGCTCAATATCAAAATTGTCAAATTCCAGTGTACCAATGCGATTCCACTGCATCACGGTGCCCTTCCAGGTCACGACCAAGGTGGAAAATGCGACTTCACCGTGTCACGCCACAGAGCTATTTCCCAATTGTCAAAATCTAGTGAAGGTCCGCGATCATGGTGAATCGCGCCAGGGACAAAAATCGGGCTCTAGTTCTAGAATTTGTTCAAGGGTATTTTGGTATTTCTACCCGTCCTTACCCACTATAGATATATAAATAGAGGAGAGAATCCTCATTTTTCTCTTCAATTCCATCCAAAAGCTAGGGTTTCTCTCCCAAATCCCATCCAATTCTTGTCTAAACATCTCAAAATTGAGTTGTAGTTTTCACAAATTAGTTCAAGATTCAAAACTTCCATGTCAAGAACATCAAGAACCCTAACTTAAGAAGTGGGAAAATAAGTTCCATTCAAGTTTCTTCGTCTCAAAATCATAATCAAGGTATGTGGGGCTTGAACAAGAATATCCTTTCATTCTTATGCCCAAAGAATTGATTTTTACTATTGGTATTTCATGATTGTACAAAGTGTGTTTATACCCAAATTACTTTATGATTGAGTTATTATAATTTAGCTATTCAAGATTGATATACATTACTATTTCATTATTTTATTCCTAAATTGAGAACTTATACTATGAATTGTATATTTCTACTATGAATTAGAATTGATGATTTCCAAGTGATAAATGATAAGAGTCATGATTTTAAGCTTTTCCATGAGAAGTTGAACATTGAATATATATATATATATATATATATATATATATATATATATATATATATATATATTGACATTTGTGTTTAAGAGTCAACAATGAATCTTGTGATGTTTTCTTGAAGTTTTGGCATTTGATATGAGTTAATAAGGAAGTTCACTTGATGTTTAGAAAGATTGTTTTGAGTTGAGATGAGTTATGAATCTACAAATTATTTATGATTTTGGTCACTATGGTAGACCCTTGAGTTGATTAAGGTGGATTTCCTAACGCATTCTGAGCTTGAGTCTAGGAGTAGTATTTAGCACCGAGCGAGAAGTATGGGTTCAGCGCATCCTACTTCCCCAGAACTACGTGCCACCTTAGGACAAAGATTAAGGGTCAAAGGCTAAGACAGTGATCGCTAAAGTTAAGGTTCTACTCTGATGGCAAGGATAGAACAGCTCTCCCTAACGTGGGTAAGACGTTGGACCCCATGTAGGATCACATGGTTTATGTCGGTTATAAGAAACTCCCAACTCTATAAGAGTTTACATTTCTGGAGTCACCAAGTTACTCTAAGTCATGATTTGAAGAGTATGAGTTGAGTATAATGATTTATGAGATTTACAATGCTTATATTACTATTGATGATTTACAAGGAATATATTTCAACTAATTCAAGCGAAGAGAGTCATTATTGATAAAATGCATGATTTTCTTATATATTTATGATAATGCTTATAATGTTGTATACAACCCCACATACTCAGTACTTTCCCAAGTAATGATTCCCATACTTTTCTGTGTTCTATATTTCTCCTGATGTAGGTTCAGGTGCTCAGTCTCAGCAGCGACAGTGATCTTTGAGTACCTTTATCTACATTTCTGCAGTTGGTGAGTCCTCATGGTTCGAGGATCTATGTCCATGGTTTTGCCTTGTTAGTAGATGGTTTTTTTTTCAGTTTAATATAAGTCAGTTGGAGATCTGTCCCAATGGCTCTTCAGTCTTATGTAGTAGAGGCTTTTGTCAGACAAGAGTACCAGTACGTATAGAAATTTTAGTATTCTGTTTGTACAAGCCAATATTTCTTCATAATTAACTATGTTCAAGTTCATGACATGATTATTCCTCCCTATTTTAGCATGATTAGTGTTATAGTGAGTTCTGAAAGTGATGACAGGCTTAGATGGTTAGCTTGAGGCCACGGGTCGCCTTAATCACCGTGTGACATCTCGAGATAGGTTCTTGGGGCGTTACACATCATTTGTAAGAAAAACATAAATCACTACGTTCAATTCCTGCTCCATCAAGTGTGCTAGCTAAAATGAATGTTCCCTGATATGGTCCTCTCATGTGACTAATATCTACTACCACAACAGGACTACAATACCCAAATCCCCAAATAAAAGGTTGTAATGCTACGAATAGATACATGAACTGATTATCCGGAGACTTATGCATCCTTATATGTGAATTAGGATAAATCAAATTCAATATGTATACGTAGGTAGGCATTTTTTTATATCCATCAGCTGGTCGCCCTCTCAATATCTTTAAAACACGTTCTTTAGACCGCCACACCTTCATGTAATCTATATCCAAACCAAGTTCCCTTTTTATATCTTTAATAATGTCGCTTGGGGTGATTATTCTTTTATAGTTCACCAACTTTGGAGCTATTATTCCAGCTATAAAGGCAATGGTTGCATGTTGCTGCTCAAACACTCTATCCATTATTGAACAGGTATGTTCAGTGTTGAAGGTACTTCCTATAAATGTATCAGAACCATGCTTACAGGACGCCTTGAATACCCAACTACATTCCAGCAATTTGCACAGCAAGACATAACTGAAATATACGTTAAAAAAATATATTGCTAATATAAAGTTACGTTAATTTGTTTATATATCAATCACCATATACCATATGAATCACTACTTCAATCAAAAAATGAGCCAATTAACCAATGAATAAACAGTTAATATGTATCACAAATATGAACTTAATCTGTTTTTCTTTTTTATTATATAAATCACCAGTTGTATGAATCACCGTCATATGAATAATTTATTTTTCCAATCCGTCGATATGAATCATCATTTATATGAATATCCAATTACATGAATAACCAGTTATATTAATCACCAATATGAATCACCATATATATAAAATAATTAGTTATTTGTATCAGTTATATGAATCACTTGTTATTTGCAACACCAATTACATTAATCACCAACATAAAAAAAAGTTATATGAATAATAAACTATATGAATCAACACTTATATGAATCACCAGTTATATGAATCACTTGTTATTTATAACACCAGTTAGATTAATCACCAACATAAAAAATCAGTTATATGAATAATCTACTATATGAATCAGCAATTAACTAATATACAAATGTATCACTACAGCTTCCAGATGTATCAAATTGCAAATTAAATAAAAAATTATCATTAAGAAATTAAAACCAAACCTCTGCTTATCAGATCACTCAGCTCTGAAATTGAACTTGTGCTTGATTGCATAGTTACGCATTACCGAGACAAGTGTAACTTTATTTTTATACTTTTGGTTCACTTTTATAACACTATTATAGAAATCACTTATCATTCTTCACCACTCACATTAACAATTGACAGAGATTCAACGTTACCAACTACATCAACTACAAGTTCAGACAGCTCAATAAAATCATAACACTCAATCATTATATCATCCACATCAATATCTTCACTGTCAATTATAATATAACTCATTGTAATACACGGTGGATACTTCTCGAATATAGTTTTAGCTTTCAAAATCTAAAGAAATTTTTTTATTGCCATATCATTATGAATCTCCAACGTTGATGAATTGCCTTGAACAACATATTTGGCATGAATTCTTTTCAGAGATACGTCAATTTTTAATTGAATTGATATGACATCCATTAAATTGTGGTATAATATTTTTTCATGAATTACAATACCGTCGACCTGATAGTTATCGTACCTTATTTTAGAAACCTATTCCCTAGAATGATGTAAAAACATACTAACGAGATCCATTGAAGAAATTCAGAAAACAAAATATATTGAATATTTATTTTTTGTTCCAAAATTGAAAAACTTTGAGCTTCTAATGTGGTTTGCTTCAATGTTGAGTTGTTGTCAAATAGAATTGCGTTTTTAACACTTGTAATAGTTTCGGCGAGATTTACGTTGTTAAAATTAGAGAAAATCCGTTGCTTCCTAAAATAATTACCTGATCTGTTACATATGTATCGCTTTTTAATATGTATCACTGCTTAACATATGTATCACCATTTCAAAATTCTGGGATAAGATGTAATTAGCAAAATAAATAAGATTTTATGTAATATTACTTAAACTATCAGGGATTTATGTAAGTTACTCTATTAATTATTCAACAAATAACTGATAAAGGATCCAACAATATTAATTTAGTTTAATTATAAATGTTTGATACTTTGTATTTATACATGAACAAGTATCGCTCTTTTTTGCTAGAAATTAATGTTCAATATATTTTTCTTCTCGCGAAAGAAAGGGGTACACAAAGAACATTATGACTGCAATGGAACCTCTTTAAATTAATACTCAATATATTAAGAAACTCTATAAGATAATATTTTTCTTCGATCCCGATTTGGACCATTGAAAAAAATCACCAATTTTGATAAGATAATATAATAACGAACAACCCCTGTCTAAATATATGGTCCCATTAATATTATAAATCAATAGTTCTTTAAAATTATAAAAATATATAAGACAATTTAGTAAAATATGATTCTACCATTTTTTTTATTTTTGTTAAAGTTTAAATCTAGTGAAGCTCATAACTAACTTTTCTTATTGCATCCAAAAGTTTTGGTATTGTTTTCTCAAACTGCCCCAAAAAATTATGAAGAGTTCTATACGCGATAAGTGATTTCTTATGCGTAACTGGTTCCAAAGGTATTGTATCGTCTTCAACTTCATTATCAACATTATTTTCTATGATGGTGTCTATAATTTCTTATAAGCTTTGGACCTCTGAACGTGAATCATTTTCACTCGGTAATTTAACAGGCTATTGACGTTCATTTTACTGACTACCTCAGGTGAAGTAGAGAGGCTGCTTTCGGTAGACCCTTGGCTTAGAACCGATAACTGTATAGCAAACACATAAGATAAGTGCAAAATAAACTAACACCGCTAGAACAAGATAATACTAACACCATAAGATAAAAATAAGAACTATCTAACTGACATAATAGACATCCCACCGCACCACAAATAGAAAAATACAAACATAAAAGAATGTTCCCTTATTATTACCGACGCACTCTCACCCCCTACCCCTCTACCCTAATCCGCGTCTTCCACACCTTTCTATTAAGGTCATGTACTCCATAAGTTGTAACAGATCCATATCATGTCTAATCATCTCCCTCCAATATTTCCTTAGTCTACCTCTACCCCACCTAAAACCATCCATAGCTAATGTCTCATACCTCCATTTTGGAGCATCCGAGCCCCGCCTCATCACGTGCCCAAACCACGTAACCTCACTTCCACTTTATAAAAACTTAATTTCCAAAAAGTATTTAAATTGAAAAGTACATTCTAATAATAAGAAGACTGCAATGTGTAGCTTCGTTATTACGTATCATTGAGCAGCTTTTCCAGCAAACCATGGTTGATTTGCTGGATTTCCCAAAGCTTGTTCATCCCATAATGGATACAAATACTATTTATTTATAATGAAGTATTAGGATATAAAGTTCCTCCAAAAAATAAGGACTTTAGGAAAACTCTCCTATAATGATCTAATTGAGTGAAGAAAAAAAAGAAATGGTGGGACACAGAACCAACACCTTTTGAAATAACTCCTTTACCTTAATCTTGATCTTGTCAACAACATGAGAATAATAACATTGAGCACCACACTGTTGAAATTGTACTGTGAATTCTTGAATGTCTTTATAGTGTTAAAAGATTAAATTTTTATAGTGTATTATAAGTTGCTGGATCCTAAAGCATTGTAATGGTGGAGGCACAATCATGGACAACAAGAAAAGGAAGTAATCCAAAATTAAAGTCACCAAAAGATCAAGTCTTAGATATGCCAGTAACCCCAACTGCTAAAATTAGGCAGCAACAATATTCAAATGGTGGTATAGGTTCATTGGTGTCACCAAATGTACTTACTGCACTTATTATTGCTTCTTGGTGTTGTTCAAATATTGAGATGATTTTGCTTAATAATATCTGTTGAGTTCTTATGGTTATAGGCATCCCATATTCTTGACTATGTTGCATATGGTGGCATGTGGTACTTATAGTTTAGTTGCTTTAAGTGGCTTGAAGTTGTTCCTTTCCAGAAGATACATAGCATGAAATAGTTCTACAAGATTTTTGCTTTAAGTGCTATTTTTTGTTTTAGTGTTGTGTGTGGGAATACGTCATTGAGGTATCTTCCTACATCGTTTAATCAAGCAATTGGTGCTACTACGCCATTTTTTACTGTTATATTTGCTTTTATGATTACTTTAAGAATGAAACTGCTAAGGTTTATTTAGCTCTTGTTTCTATGGTTCTTGGTATTGTTTTTGCTAGCAATAGTGAGCCATTGTCCCATTAGTTCAGGTTCTTGATGGCGTTAGGTTCTGTTGGGTTCAAAGTATATGAAAAAGTATGAATGAAAAAATGGAGGAAAAATGGTGGAGAAGGGAGACACCAATTTAGAAAGTGTACTCCAAAATTGAAAAGTTCACTCTTGCTCCCACATTGGTGGAAGAAGAGAACTTGTGAATGTTTAGAATAAGGAACACTTACTCCATATGGTAAGTGAGGTAAGAAATGAGAGATGCCTCATGCCGTCATCATTGTTGGTTGCTCAACTCAGTTTCAATTTTGGCTTCGGCTTCGGCTTCAGCTTCAGATTTGGATTTGGATTTGTCAAATGATCGATTGATGAGATCTATCTTTTTGGACAAAGTTTATTTGACAAAAATTTAGAAATTCAGTTCGAAAATACCAAAGGGAAAAATGCAACTTTTTCCTGTGTTGCATGCATGAAAATTTTGAAACAGTGTTTCAAAATAGTGTAGTGCTAAAACGAAGGGATGCAACCCTTCAATGAAATGACACACTGATTCATGAAATAGTATGCCTATTCGTAAAAGACACATTCTTTGGATGAACAGACGTGGATTTTCTAGAAAGGTCACACCTTTTAAGTAACCCATTGCTACTTTTCAGAAGAGGCACGTGTTAGCTATATAAACTTGCTTTCATCCACAGGTTTAGTTACGAATTTTCTGAAACACAAACTCTCTTCTTGTCTTGAAAAACTTTCTATGTGATCTATCAAACCATTGAGTGAGTTCGCTGAATCTAACAATTTGAGGTGCCGCTATTATTTGGATTGAAGACCATTTTATCCTGGGAGAAAACTTTCAAAACCTTGGGTACAGTGAGGGAAATTATTCCTTAAGGACACTCTCTGAATTCGGAGGACTTGGTCTTAAATTCTGTTTCATCTCTTTTCTGAATCTTAACATACTTCTTAGATAGATTATTCGTAATATAGTGTTGAAGGTGTTACGGAACTTCATAAGTGTTTTTGTCTTGGACTTGAACTAGTGTTGAAGTTTGTGTTTCTTATTTACAGATTCTTATACCCGAATACATAAAAGATAACAATCTTAAGGAATAATCTTTTGCAGAATCTGTATTGCTTGTTTTTAGAGATTAAAGCTTTAAGCTTTCTACTCCGTTTGAACATAACTAACAATTCAAAGACATAAAATCTTCATCACAAGTTAAAGATCATTCGGTTGATGATTGGAAGTCATAAAAACTTCATCATTAACTAGAAACAAGAATAAGAGTTTAAAGTTGCTTAACTTTATAAATAGTATTCTAAAAAAATACTAAATTTATTATCTTGTGGTGACAAGAAAAATTACTAACGAAATTCAAATGCAATATGTGGCTACGACTATGGGAGCAACTAGTATTACTTCAACAAGTCAAGAAAATGCTCCGCAACCAATAGCACTTGCGGAGAAGCCCAAAATATTTATGGGCATTGACTTTAAGCGATAGCAGCAAAAGATGTTCTTTTACCCCACCACTCTATGCCTTCAAAGGTACACTAGTGAGGATGCTCCTGAGGTGCCCGAGAAAACCTCGAACAAAGAGCATTTCATGATATTAGAAGTTGGGAAACACTCGGACTTCCTTTGCAGGAATTATATATTAAGTGGTCTCCAAGAAGACCTCTATAATATTTACAGTGAAACTAAGACATCGAAGGAATTGCGGGGGGCACTAGAACAAAAATACAAGACAGAGGATGTGGGAATTAAGAAATTCTTTGTTGCAAGGTTCTTGGACTTTAAAATGATAGATAGCAAATCGGTTGTCTCTTAAGTGTAGGAATTGTAAGTGATCATTCACGATCTCTTAGCAGAAGGTATATCTTTGAAAAATACCTTAGTTGAACAAATTTAAAATGTTCCTAGTACTCACATAAACTATTTTGTAGGTTTTATTGTGAATGATGCATTTCAAGTAGCAGCGATCATTGAAAAGCTACCACTTATGTGGAAAGACTTCAAAAACTACTTGAAGCACAAACGCAAGGAGATGACTGTTGAAGATCTTATTGTTCGACTACATATTAAAGAGGATAATAAGGCTACCAAGAGAAGGTAAAAAGGGAATTCTACAATTAATGGAGCACATATTGTAGAAGATGACCAAAACAATTCTAAGAAAAGGAAGAAATTTGAACAAGGAAGCCATTAAACCAAGAAGAAATTCAAGGAAAAGTGATTCAACTATGGCAAGATTGTCCATAAGTCCACGAATTGTCATGACCCTAAGAAAGACAATAAAAAGGACCAAGCAAATATGATTGAGTACAACAAAAAATGTGATAATCTGTGTGCTATGTTTTTAGAATGCAACTTGGTAGGGAATCATCGCGAGTGGTGGATGGATTCGGGGGCCACTCGCCATGTTTGTGCCAACAAAGAGTTGTTTTCATCATTCGCTATGGTTCAAGTAGAAGAAATAATCTACATGACTAACTCCCTTATGGCTAAGGTAGAAGAAACAGGAAAAATGGGATTAAAAATGACTTCAAGAAAGGTCTTAACACTTAAATATCTTGCATATTTCGGAGTTACGTAGGAACTTAATTTCTATTTTACTTCTAGACAAGAATGGATTCAAATGTGTAACCGTTTCTGAAAAAATTGTAATTAGCAAAGGAGAAGTGAATGTAGGAAAAGATATCTTACCGAGGTCCTTTATAAGATGAATCTAATAAATGTTGAAATAAATAAAAGTTCAAATTCTTCTTACTTTCTTGAGTCTTATAATTTATGGTATGAATGTTTAGGCCATGTTAATTACAAAACGTTATGAAAATTGATTAACTTTGAAGTTTTATCAAACTTTGAGTGCAATAAATCAAAGTGTCAAACGTGTGTGGAATAAAAGTATGCAAAGCATCCTTATAAGTCCGTTGGAAGAAATTCCAATCCTTTAGACTTAGTACACACTAACATTTGTGATATGAAGTCAAAACCATCACGTGGTGGAAAAAAGTATTTCATAACTTTTATTGACGATTGCACTAGATATTGGTATGTCTCCTTACTAAATAGTAAGGATAAAGCAATAGATGCATTTAGGCAATACAAAACTAAAGTAAAAAATCAGTTAGAGAAAAAGATAAAATGATAAGAAGTAATAGGGGCAGAAAATATGAATCTCCCTTCACCGAACTATGTGTAGAGAATGGAATCGTCCATCAAACTACCACCCTGTATTCACCTAATCTAACAGAATTGAAGAAAGAAAAAAACCAAATGTTTAAGGAAATGATAAATACCTTACTTATAAGTTTTGGTTTACCGCAAAACTTATGGGGGAAGGCTATCCTTACAGACAATTGTATACTCAATAGAGTTCACCATAGTAAGACACAATTAATTCCGTATGAAAAATGAAAAGGGAGGAAACCCAATTTGAAATATTTCAAAGTGTAGGGGTGCCTAGCAAAGGTCCAAGTTCCTATGCCTAAAAGGGTTAAGATAGGACCTAAGACTGTGGACTGCATGTTCATAGGATATGCTAAAAGCAATAAAGCATGTCGGTTTTTGGTTCATAAATTCAAACATTTGGATATAAATAAAAATGCGATAATTGAATCAGATAATGCTGAATTCTTTGAAAACATTTATCCATATAAAACTAGACATGAACAGTCTAGTGGAGGGTCTAAAAGACCTCGAAATGAACCAAGTGAGAATGTACATAATGAAGAGAATCCAAGACATAGTACACATCAAAGAACTTCTACTACATTTGGATCAAATTTTGTAACATTTCTCTTAGAAAATAAGCCTCAAATATTTAAAAAAGTGATGTCGTCGTCAGACTTGTCCTATTAGAAAGTGGCAGTCAACAGTGAGATTGATTCAATCTTAAGAAACCATACATGGGAATTGGTTGATCTTCCTCCAGGAAATAAACCTTTAGGTTCTAAATGGATCTTCAAAAGAAAAATGAAAGCGAATGGTACTATTGACAAATACAAGGCAAGACTTATAGTAAAAGGCTTCAAACAAAAAGAAGGTTTTGATTACTTTGATACATACTCGCCAGTAACAAGGATAACATCGATTTGAATATTAATTGCCTTGGCGGTAGTATATGGCCTTGAAATCCATCAAATGGATGTGAAAACCGCATTTCTAAATGGAGAATTGAAGAAAGAAATTTATATGGAACAACCTGAAGGTTTTGTGGTTCTAGGAAAGGATAATAAGGTGTGTAAACTTATTAAGTCGTTGTATGGACTAAAGCAAGTACCTAAACAATGGCATGCAAAGTTTGACCAAACCATATTGGCAAACGGGTTTAAGATAAATGAATATGATAAATGTGTTTATATTAAATACACTCCAAATCACCAAGTCATTCTTTGTTTATATATGGATAATATGTTATCATCAGTAGAGACATTTTTGACATAAATACAACAAGCGAATGCTCGAGACCAAGTTTGATATGAAAAACCTTGGAGTTGCGGATATGATCTTAGGTATAAGAATCCATAGAAATCCACAAAGTTGGCGTTGTCATAGTCTCACTATATCGAAAAGGTACTTGACAAATTCAAGTATATGAAATTCGGTATTGCTAAGACTCCTTTGGATGTGAGCTTTGCACTTCGAAAGAATGAAGGTAAAAGTGACTCACAATTGGAGTACACAAGAGTATTAGGATGTTTAATGTATATAATGAATTGTACATGACCAGACATAGCATATGCTATTAGTAAATTCAGTCGGTACATAACTAATCCCAACAAAACTCATTGGATGGAAATGAAAAGAGTTTTGTGGTATCTTAAATACACTCAAGACTATGCCTTGCATTATAATAAATATCCAGCAGTACTTGAAGGATATAGTGATACAAATTGGATCACCGGATCAAACGAAGTAAAATCTACAAGTGGATATATATTTACTATCGGTGGAGGAGTAGTCTCTTCGAAATCATCCAAATAGACGTGTATTGGATAAAGCCGATGAAGAAGCAGAATAACTCTGGAATTTCTTGGAAGATATTCCTTATTATCCCAAACCAGTGGCACCAGTATGTATATACTATGGTATCCAAGCGGCAATAGGTAGGGAAGGGAGCATGATATACAATGGTAAATCTCATCACATACGATGGAGATATAATACCGTTAGGAAACTTCTCTCTAGTGGAATTATCATTGTTGACTATGTTAAGTAAAAGGATAATATGTCGGATCCACTTACAAAAGTCCTATCTAGAGAAGGAGTGGAAAAGACATCCAAGGGAATGGATTTAAGGCATAAGACAAGTCAGCATGACAGTAAATCTACCTAGTAGACTGGAGATCCCAAGAGCTAGGTTCTAGGAGATCAAACAAAGTTGTGTCTGACAGGTTCAACATTATCAATTACCCAACCCATTCTCATGATGTAGACAATGTTTAGTAAATAAGGATAACACTTAAGGTGAAAAGTATTTTAATGATTATCTAAATTTGGTAGATTTGACCAAATAGTTTAATCTATAGGATTGAGTGTTTTGAAATTACCTATGTGAGGACGAAGTGGAATTCGCTTCAAGGGGAATGTTAGTAAAAGCCTATTCTCTAAGCTCTCATGAAACCGGGATATGTTCATGGCTGAAAAGAACAAAACCGTGAGAACCATAAATGGTAAATGGTTGGTTGTATGACATGTGTTATCTAGGTTTACACTAAAGCTCAACGGTTCAAAGATATCAAATCTATCGATTGACTGAGTGCATCCGATGCATGTTCACTATGGAAAGTTCAAAGGGAAACCCACTTATCCAGATGCAATCAGACTTTGCTTAATGATCACATACTTGTTCGTAAAATTTTTACGAAAAATAGCCATTTACCATTAATGTGGGGGATTGTTGGGTTCAAATTATATGCAAAAATATGAATGAAAAAATGGAGAAAAAATGGTGGAGAAGGGAGACACCAATTTAGAAAGTGTATTCCCAAATTAGAATGTTCACTCTTCCTCCTACATTGGTAAAAGAAGAGAACTTGTGAGTGTTTAAAATAAGGAAAACTTACTCCACATGGTAAGTGAGGTAAGAAATAAGAGATGCCTCGCACCGTCGTCGTCGTCACTCACTCGGCTCGGCTTTGGCTTTGGCTTTAGATTTAAATTTGCATTTAGATTTGGATTTGAATTTGTCAAATGATCGATCGATGAGATATATTTTTTGGACAAAGTTTATTTGACAAAAATACCAAAGGGAAAAATGTAACTTTTTCCTGTGTTTTGATACTCCATTTATATGCATGCATGCAGATTCCAAAATAGTGTTTCAAAATAGTGTAGTGCTGAAATGAAGGGATGCAACCCTTCAACAAAATAACACACTGATTCATGCAATAGTATGCATGTTCAGAAAAGACACATTCTTTGGACGAACAGACGTGGCTTTTCCAGAAAGGTCACACCTTTTAAGTGAACCATTGCCACTTTTCATAAGAGGCACATGTTGGCTATATAAACCTGCTTTCATCCACAGGTTTAGGTATGAATTTTCTGAAATGCAAACTCTCTTCTTGTCTTGAAAAACTTTCTGTGTGATCTATTAAACCGTTGAGTGAGTTCTCTGAATCCAATAATTTGAGGTACCACTATTGTTCAGATTGAAGACCATTTTATCTTGGAAGGAAGATTTCAAAACCTTGGGTGCAGTGAGTGGAATTATTTTTTAAGGACACTCCATGAATTCAGAGGACTTGGTATTAAATTCTGTTTCATCTGCTTTTTGAATCTTAACACACTTCTTAGATAGATTAAGTGTTGAAGGTGTTACAGAACTTCATAAGTGTTCTTGTCTTGGACTTGAACTAGTGTTGAATTTTGTGTTTCTTATTTACAGGTTTTTGTACCTGAATACATAAAAGATAATAGATTCAACTGCTAGGAGAGCATTGAAATCTGTTATTCAGAGGTTGTTGTTAACCTCTTTTGTTGAGAAATTACAATCGATGAATCTATTGCTATACATGGATCCTATGGTAGAAATGATTTTGCTTTCGTTTAATCTATACATTGAGGAGAATGTGGCAGTGATTACATTGGAGAAAGCAAGGGAAGACGGATTTATGGTTTTCTTGTTGATTAGTAATGCCACAGTTGCTTATTTGGTGAAATTGACTAATTTATTGGTCACTAAGCATACAAGTGCCTTGACGTTGCAAGTTTTAGGGAATGCCAAGGTTTCGGTGACCGCAGTCATGTCAGTTTTGATATTTAGGAATCCAGTGAACATCATAGGCATAACAGGTTTTGCTGTGATAGTAATGGGTGTGGTGCTTTACAGTGAAGCCAAGAAGAGGTCTAAAGTAACAACACACTAATGATGAATGATGATAGTATTAAAGATTCAATCTTGATTATGCAACACAAAGGTATACTTTTTTTGGTCTATTAAAATTCATTTTGAGTGGGAGGAGGGTGGGGTTGGGTGTAAGTGGTTGGATTATATTCCTCTGTATAGGAAGAAAGATAGGGTAGGATGGAAAAAGGTTCATGTGCTATGCTTTTTTTCCTTTATATAATTGTTCTTCATTGTGGGGTGGTTAAAGAGAATAAAGTTGTCTCTTTTACTTTTCCCCTTGCTATAATTTTATACTCCTTTGATGCAACTACAACAAAGAAAGACTGATTCTTTAGATATTCTTCTCTATGCATAATATTTTTGTGGGAGAATTTTCCTCCCAATATATCTTGTACAAACACAAGTGTACTTTACTACTTTGCATAATTGCATTGTTTTAATTGATTCTTAAGATAGAATTTTTAGTGTCAATTCTTGTTATGAAAAAGATCGGCTATCTGGGGTTCTTCTAAAGACCTAACTAATCAATTGATTGTATAGCAAATATCTTAATAATCAAAATGATGCAAGATCATTTTGCTTTTGAATACTAGATCTGCCAGCCAAGAAACACCTTGATATGATGTGTCTCTTGAGTGCTGAGGTCTCTGTTTGTATTAGAAAAAGACTAGATGTGTTCTACTTCGTCATTTAAATCTCCCACCAACACCTTTTTTGCCTTCTCCAACAAAAGAATTTTAGTTAATATGAACTTAGGTAGTAGTTTAAAAGGTGATTCTTGTCAATTCCAAGGATTTTATGTAGACGTTAGTTCCCATTTCCTTCTGCTAAAACTTATTGTTGTACACTCTATTTTGTATCTACATTGTATCTACAGCTATGGTGTCGTTAAAATCATAATCTTAGGTGGAAAATATGTATGAGCTATATTAGTTTAAACTAATGCTAATATATTATTCTCATATTGTAAAGAGCCTTACCATATCTTTTCTTCTTTTCCCTATCTAAGGTTGCTAAGTTGTTACCATCCATCATCATAATCTTCTAATTATCTCTCCGATATGTGTGCACTCTGTGATTGCTGCATAAAGTCATTACTTTATTTGGTTTTGTTTCCTTCTTTTCTCTTCAATTCTATTCCACTTTCTGTTATCAGATCATGACCAGGACACTGCTTCGGTGGTTGTCACATTTTGAAGCTCAAGATAGTAACTTCAAAGATCAACTTCAACAGGTATGGATTCACACACTGAACTGTCTGCAGAAAACACAACCAATTACAGAATTCAATTTCTCTTTTCTTAAGCTCCAAGAGCCTCTGAATATGATCTTGGAAGTGGAAGCTATGATATTACTTGTTGTTGTTCCTTTAATTTTTGTTGGAATGTAAGACTTCTTTTCATTTTTGTATTAGCTTCATTCGTTAGTTCATGAAACCGTCGTTCATATTGTACAGTTATTTCCTTTCTGTGTACAGAAGAGCTCATCGGCCCGTGGATTATGATACTGTCTCTAAGTGGATTTTGAAAAATAGTGCCGAGTTGGAAAACATGAATTTGTAAGTATTCATCTTAATGTTGATTGTCCTCTTTCAATTCTTCGTTATTCATATCTGCATTAGTGTTCCATAATTGATTCTTATGAATTGACTCAATGGAGTCTGCTTTCTAGTTTTGGGCTTGGTAATATATTTGTTCTGTTTAAAGTTGGTGCGTTTGACGATCCCTCTATAAAAAGCTGGTATCTTTGATGGCTTGTGTCCTCTTCCTCTCCCCAATGCTTAATTTTTTCTACTTTATAATAGTAATAATAATAGTTCTCTCTCCATTTAGATCTTTGACGCATAAGATAAATATGTGTAACACAACTAAAGTGCCTTTAGAATCTTGTAATACTCATCATCTCTTGTTCCTGCAAGAGTATGTCATTAAGGTAAATGAGAACATTATATCTCATTAAAAAAAAGGTAAATGAGAATATTAAAATTAGCCAGTACCTAAATATAAAGAAATAACTGTTAATGGTATTTCTTTTGTGTTATATCTTGTGTGCATGAAATAGATGCTGCAAAAGCTGATTTATGTGAGATTCCTTTGAATCTAACCATATTTGATCTTCTAATTTCCAGTTGTGCTCTTTAAAGTTTAGTATGTTCAAATATGTCACCGGTGATCGTCGTAGGGGATTGTTCATCATTTCTTCCCACATCTCAAGTACAGTTAAGCAAGTGTGTTTGGTATTAAGGCAAAATATCTTTTGAAGTGTTTGAGCAAGCACTTTTTATGGTACTGTTTGCAAAGTATATTGCAACGTCAAACATTTTGATGTGCAACGTCAAACATTTTGATGGGCAATCTAGCCAAATAAACTCACTCTTGTCCAGACAGGTCCCAAAAAAGAGGTAAAATGGTACGCAGAATGTTAACAAAGTGTTATACATCCCAGGATTATTTATGATTTGCCAACATATCAAACTACAATTAATGAAGATGAGAAATTAAAAAATACATTCTAAATTTCACCCTAACATAACAAGTTTAGCTGTCGCATCCACAGATAAAAAAGAAAAGAAATAAGGATATGCCACTAGGTTATTAATGAAAATATTTAAGCACTCAATTCAAGTGTTAATTAGAAAATGAATTAAAGTTCAGCAATTTGTTGATCTACAACCCGATTAGTGGAAAATTTATTGATTTACTCAATCTGTGTACAAAAAAATTCAATAGAGAAAAAAAAGTTTGGCATTAGAAAGGATTAAGAAGAAAAGTGAAATATAGGAGCGTAACCAATTTTTATTATTTGAACCCCGTATTTGTACTTAACTGGTAACTAGATAAACATCTAGCCACAATGCTTATAATTGTACTTAGCTGGAGGACCTTTTGTGTACCACTTACTACAGAGCACAGCTTCCCAATAGCTGGATTTAGTTATACATTGATTCACTTGATGAGAACTCTCGATAATTTACCAGAAAAGATGAAGCTTTCTATTGATCCTAAAAAGCATGGCTCCCTTGTTCATTGACATTTTACAATTTTTACTATGATCTTGTCATTAAAGGTTTGATTCTCTTGTTTTTTCTCAGCGAACTATACTGATGAAGCTTCGTATCATGATAATATCATTGGATGCCATTTCTCAATTTTGTTTGTTTCTATTCTTCATTTTCTTTCCCTTTTTCTGTTTCATCTTACCTCTCAATGTTTGAGTTTTGGGAAAATGCAAGACTTCCATAAATATTTAGTCATGCGGATTATATATTTGCATCTATAAGCACATTACCTTTAAGAAGCTGTAATTGTTATTATCCCTTTTTGACATTCAGGAAAAACAATCCCTTTTTTTTGGACATATGGGTGATATGTGAGCAGACGCTAACACATTTGAGGCTTTTAACTGAGAATAATTGCAAATTCTTAAGCAACTTTTGTCATTTTTGATTGTTTTATCTTTGATTTTGCAGTAGAAGTCAATATGCACAAGAACTAATAAGAATGGAAGCAAAAGAGTTAAAATCGAAAGCAAATAGAAGAGAAGTGTGGGTAACGACATTTCTGATAAGTCGTCTGCCCTGTGATAAGTTATCAGCTTCATCGTCAGCCTTAGACAGAGAATGAACCTCGGCTAAAAGTTGTGACGACATTTCCTGATAAGCCGTCAAAGAGTTGATAGGACGTCAAAGTTGCCACTAGACTAAGGCAGAACATGGGAGCTGAGGTAGAGAAGTGATGAAATCCATGATGAGTCATCAAAGATCTAATAGGTCCTCACATTTTGTCATCAACCTTAAGCAGGAAAAGCTTAAACTGAAGAAGGAGTTGACGACATTTGTGATAAGTCGTCAGGCTCCTGATAAGTTATCACAGAAGTCATCATATTAAAACAGAAGTTCCGATGACATGTCTGATAACTTATCAGATTTGTGATAAGTTATCACAAATATTGACACCTAAAAGGAAAATCTGAATTTTTAATTTCAAATTTTTTCTCAAGTTACGGATATAAATAGCAACTTTTAGGGTTTCATTGATCATCTTGGACATCTTGAACTTATTCCAAAGGCAAAGACACCTCTCTTTGGGGGATCTTAACTTAGAATTTAATTTTTAATTCTTTGATTTAGTTGTGGGGTATTCTTCTTGAATTTGGGAAGAGAATTAACTTCAGACTTTATCTTTTGTAAGTTTAGTTACTTTGAATGATGAATATAATTGTTTCTTTCTCTTTCTTTCTCATTTGGAACTAAAACCCACAACTAAGTTTGTGGGATCTATGATTATTCCTCCATGAATTTAATAGTTGATTAGGGTTTGAGTGATTGTGGGAATATCTTGATAATTCTTTTGTATTAATTATATTTTGTTGGTTGCAAATAATAGATCTCACCTTATGTTGATTTGCTCGAACTGAGAAATAAACTAAAGGTAGTGAATAATCAACGAGGATTTGGGAAGGTTAAGCTCTCATCTAATGATTAATGTTGTAACAAGATTGATCAACTTGAGATAAAATCAGTATGAAAAGAATGATTTCCTAAGTTCGAGAGAATTAGGGAGTTCAACATCTAGGTAGGTTGAGAAACACTTAGATGGACTGTTGAAAATGATAATCTGGTGTCTCCCGTAAAACATAAGAACTCAATGCTACAATTATTATTTAATGGGGATTAGTAATCATAGATCAACGAGGATTTGGGAAGGTTAAGCTCTCATCTAATGATTAATGTTGTAACAAGATTGATCAACTTGAGATAAAATCAGTATGAAAAGAATGATTTCCTAAGTTCGAGAGAATTAGGGAGTTCAACATCTAGGTAGGTTGAGAAACACTTAGATGGACTGTTGAAAATGATAATCTGGTGTCTCCCGTAAAACATAAGAACTCAATGCTACAATTATTATTTAATGGGGATTAGTAATCATAGTGATCGCAACCCTAGTATTTCTTTATCATTAATTTAAACTATTGAAATTTAAATTTTGAGTTTCTAAAGCAAGTGTAAAAGTTAACAGTTGTTCAATCATTAAAAACCCCTATTTTGTCTTTTCGTATCAGTTGTTTGAATTTAACTTGTAGCTTTAGTTTCAAATTAGTTTAATCACCACTCATATTGTTCTCTGTGGATTCGACCCCGACTCCAAAGTTGGGTAAATATATTGATGACGACCTCATTGCACTAAATTGATGTATAAGTTGAGCGTTATCAAAAATGGCGCCATTACAAGCCTAAGAGAAGACCTATAGTGATCCTAGCTGACCTGTCTGAAAATCTTGGTAATAAGAATAAGGGCAAGCCTATGGTACTTGGCATACATTGATTGGAACTTCATTCTGAGAGTGAATGTCCTTTGATTGTCCCCATGGTTACATATATGATTGTTGATATGAGAAAAAAGGGATTTCTTTGTTGTGATGACACACCAAATATGTTTCTATTTTTTAACTTGTTTGGATAGTGTAATACTGGTCTATGCATGGTTGTTATAGATTAATTAATGCCATATCTTGATTCCTGTGTGTTGCATTGTTGTTTTTCAATAATATACACAGTTGTTCTTGAATTGACTGACCTTGGAGATGGTGAAGATGTTTTGATATGATATAGATGATTGACTGCCAAATGTACTTTATATTCTCTTAGTTGTGTTTGAGTTGCTTGAGGACAAATAATTGTTTTAAGTTAAGGGTGTTGATGTGTGAGCAGACGCTAACACATTTGAGGCCTTTAACTGAGAATAATTGTAAAGTCTTAAGCAACTTTTGTCATTTTTAATTATTTTATATTTGATTTTGTAGTAGAAGCCAAGATGCATGAGAACCAACAAGGATAGTAGGAAAAGAGTTGAAGTCAAAAGTAAATAGAAGAAAAGTGTGGCTGACGAGATTCCTGATAAATCGTCAGCCGTGTAATAAGTTATCAGCTTCATCTTCAGCCTTAGACAGAGATTGGACCTCAGCTAAAAGTTGTGACGATATTTTTTGATAAGCCGTCAAAGAGTTGATAGGACGCCAAAGTTGTCATCAGCCTAAGGCAGAACATGGGAGCTGAGGTAGAGAAGTGATGACATCTGTGATAAGTCATCAAAGATCTGATAGGTCATCACATTTTGTCATTAGCCTTAAGCAGGAAGTGCTAAAACTGAAGAAGGAGCTGACGACATTTGTGATAAGTCGTCAGGCTCCTGATAAGTTATCACAGAAGTCGTCACATTGAAGCAGAAGTTCTGATGACATGTCTGATAACTTATAAGATTTGTGATAAGTTATCACACATGTCGTCACCTAAAAGGAAAATCTGAATTTTTCATTTAAATTTTTTTCTTAAGTTACAGATATAAATAGCAGCTTTTAGGGTTTCATTGATCATCTTGGACATCTTAAACTTATTCCAAAGGCAAAGACACCTCTCTCTGGGGGCTCTTAACTTAGAATTCAATTTTTAATTCTTTGATTTAGTTGTGGCATATTCTTCTTGAATTTGGGAAGAGAATCAACTTTAGACTTCATCTTTTGTAAGTTTAATTACTTTGAATAATGAATATAATTGTTGCTTTCTCTTTCTTTCTCATATGGAACTAAAACCCAAAACTAGGGTTGTGGGATCTATGATTATTTCTCCATGGATTTAATAGTTGATTAGAGTTCGAGTGATTATAGGAACATCTTGATAATTCTTTTGTATTAATTATTTTATGTTGGTTGCAAATAATAGATCTCCCCTCATGTTGATTTGCTCGAACTGAAAAATAAACTAAAGGATGAGAATTATCAATGAGGATTTGGGAAGTTTAAGCTCTTATCCAATGATTAATGTTGTAACAAGATTGATCAACTTGAGATAAAATCAGTATGAAAAGAATGATTTCTAATTTCAGGAGAATTAGGGAGTTCAACATCTAGGTAGGTTTAGAAACACTTAGATGGACTGTCGAAACTGATAATCTAGTGTCTCCCGCAAATCATAAGAACCCAATGCTACAATTATTATTTAATGGGGATAGTAATCATAGTAATCGCAACCCTAGTTTTTCTTTATCATTGATTTGAACTATTGAAATTTAAGTTTTGAGTTTCTAAAGCAAGTGTAAAAGTTAATAGTTTTTCAATCATTTAAAACCCCCATTTTATCTTTTCGTGTCAGTTGTTTGAATTTAACTTGTAGCTTTAGTTGTAAATTAGTTTAATCGCCACTCACATTGTTCCCTGTGGATTCAACCCTGACTTCAAAGTTGGATAAATATATTGATGACGACCGCCTTACACTAAATTGACGTGTAAGTTGAGCGTTATCAGTGGGAGCTTTGTTGCACCGTGCTACCCTTTTTTTAGGCTTCTCATGCACAAAAAACACTGCTTAGCCATATCAAAATGGAGGAAAAGACAATTTGATCAAAAATTTTGGAGGTGCTGATATATTTGGGTGTTTGGATGCTGATTAATATTATTTTTTAGTGGTGATGATGTTTTCCAGATGTTTCTTCTTGTATATTTTGGAGGAAGATCTCTAAGAGTGGACGGAAGTAAATAGGTGAGATGCTAAAAGCAAAAGGTTATATAATGATTTCGAAGATTATTTTATCAAAGGACTTGTAGCTGCTTGCTTAGTCCTAAATAAAAATTCAACTTCTTTTTGGTAGTTGTCGCTGTTATTTAGGAAAAGATTTGTTGGCAGCTTTTGTTTCACAGAAAGTACGATGTTTGACTAAGTTGGTTCCAGTAGAGAGATTTATCATCCTGTTGCAAGAACTATTTGTTTTGTTGATGTGATTGATCTGCCCATTGGTAGATATGTGGGGAGAGAGAAAATTTGGCAATTAAACTTTTTCAAGTTTTCAATTAATAAAATAGTTTGCCCTCTTCAAGTTTTCAATTAACAAAATGATCTACTTTTATTTTCTCATTTGTAAGATAGATAATAGATTTGCCTATATATTTGTTAGATAGATAATAGATCTATCTCTATATCTCTTGAACAAATAATAGATCTGTCGGATTGATCTCTGTCGAATTGATCTGTCGGACAGATAATAAATCTGTCTCAAAAATGGGTCATCTCTCTAAATAAAAAACATTTGGTCCATTTAATTAAATAATAAACTTAAAATGTCTATTTAACAAAGAGTCTCGATATATGTGTGGTAACAGAAACAACTGCCGAATTGCCTTTGCATAATTGAAAAATAGGTCATAATATTTAGAAAGATTTAGTAAGTTGATATTGTCGATCTTCGAATGTTTTCAAGCTGAAAAATCAAATTAATTGAACAAGATTAGAAAAAAATAGCATTTTAGTTTCTCAAACTATATCAATCTTAGGCCCGGGCATATAAGGGAGAATCTCCCTTTTAGTAGTCTTCACAAATTTTTCGTATATAGTTACACATCTTTATTATTTTTTTATTCATATTGTCATATTTATACTTATTAATTATTTTAAGATATTTTTGTTTATATATTGTAGATAATTGAATTATACATAGTAGTGATTTTTTATAAATATCTTCTTCTTTCTTATTAGATTACTTTTTCTTTTTTACTCTTATTTTATATTAAAAATTAATTATTTTTCTTACTTATTTAAATAAAGTATTTGTAATAGCCAGCTTATTATTTTCTTTTAATTAAGTATTAGTTGGTAATTATAACCAATTATTAATATTAATTAAGAAATTAAAAGGGGACAAGTCAAGAGCCTTTATTCAGTTTTACGGTACTAGGGCTATATATATGATCTTTTATCCTTGGGAAAATAGTAAGCAAAACAACGTACCAAAAAAAAAAAAGATCAACAGAGAGTATCTAAGCTGCGTTAGCAGGCATCTTTCACCAATAAGGCATGAATTTGTTTATAGTTCTTTAGCATAAAATTCTGAAAATAGTGACAACAAAACGACACCAATGTATATTTGATTTTCTTCTTGGTGGTAGTTGTTTGCTGTTAGGTCAAGGATAGATATTTGTTGATATTGATTGGTTAGGAAAAAATTATATAAATAAGAATAAATAATCATGTTGTGCTAATACTTGAACATTCCTCGTGCAATTGTCACCCACCATCTAAAAATTTAATACACCAAACATACATGTATGGTTTAGTTCCAATTACTTCCAATTAAATGTTTTCAATTTTCTTCTTCGCTGGTTTGGTTGTCATGAAGCACCCACCTGATGCTTGACCCATAATATAAATAATAAAAGGAAACCAAATTGAATTGGTAATGGCTTTCAGAATGGAAATAATCAGGATGCAGCATTGGTATGTTCATCACTGGGAGTAACTGACAGTAAGCAAAGATGAAGCTTTGTTTGGAAATTTCTTCTACTTATCATTGGTATCATGTTAGGACAGTTATACTAAAATATTATTATCGTTAATTCAATATATACAGTGTGAGATATTAAGCTCTAGCATTAATTTTAAAAGTTAGGGATATTGAGACTTAACCCCGAAATAACATAATTGATATTGTTATTTAAAATTTCATTTATATTTATCCCATTGATCATTTTTTGGTTGCTGTCCTACACATTGCAAAGTTGGATAATTTGTCGTTAGCAAGGTAAGTGAGACTTTAAGCTTTGATGCTTGCTTTTCAAATTTGCTTTATAAAAATAATGTTTTTTTGCCTACTTCATGTGTTGGAACAAGCGTGCGACTTGGTAGAATCGGTGGTATTGATTATTTGTGGATATGTATTTGTAAAGTTTAGTGAGAGCTGTTTAGTGATAATATGTGAGGTGATGTAGGGGTGTTGAATATATTTTACGTCCCGGCTGTTATAGTCTCTAGGGGCATACATAGTTGCCATAATATGTTAGAGGCATTACTTATGCTGCTGTAATATGTTAAGGGCTTGTACATGCTGCCGTAGTAGACTTTTTAAGACATTATATATGCTGCCGTGGACTTGTTGGGGTGTTAGGCCGATCACCATCACTGCCGTTTATGATAAGTCATGAGAGTAAATTGAGTTGAGATATAGAGTGACATTTTTTTAACTTCTTTTGAATCTTATTGACATTAATTTATGAGAGATATTATGTACATATTATTTGAGTATTTTGTATTTTCTAACACTTGTTCCAGGGGTATTAAAGTAGCAGGTCGAGGATCTTACTGGGTTATATTTATATAGCTCACTCCTTACTTTGGAAACCTGTAGATACGGTTGCATAGAGGGTCCTCATGGCTGACGTCTTTACGTGTGGATTCCGTCACTGAGGTAAGCCTTCGTATTGTTTGTGAAGGCTGTCATTCATCTTAAGTTATTTTTAGCTAGTATTTCCATTCGTTGGGTTTGCATGACCAAAGGTTGAAATCATGTAACACTGTTAAGATGCTCCATGAACTTTGTGTGGTACTTAGGTTAGAGATTTGTTATCTGAACTAATGTCATTTTCATAAATCATTGTGTGGTATATTGTTGGATAATTACCCTATGTTAATGATTATTTTGCACACATGGAGTTGTGTATGTTTTATCTCCGTATTTGTAGATTGTGAATGTATAGAAAATTGATTCTCCCGACAAGTGGTGTTGTCGGGAGCCAGTCACTCCTAGAGGTTATTTTGGGATGTGACAAAATTGGTATCAGAGCCAAGGCTTTAGGTCCTGGGTCATCGAGTAGTGTTTAGTAGATTCTTGTTCATGGGTATGTAGGCGCCCATACTTATGAACTTGAGGCTACGGAACATCTAGGAAGTTTCCCCTTTTTATTCATTATTCGTGCATTGAGTTGAATTAAGTCTTAACCTTTAAATATTATTTCACAGATGGTTATGAGACGTGATTCTTCCTCCACTATTCGATCTAATGCACCTGCTAGATGTGGTGCTGGACAAGATCCTACCCATGGTGGTGATCGAGTTGGGTCTCATCCACCTCAAACTAAGATGTATACCGACGCTCTATCTGGAGTTAGGAATGAGGGCCAACCCCAAGTTGTGGCTTCTTAGCAAGCGCAGGACCAGGTTGATCGAGATACTTTAGCTGCAATGCCAGTTATTTCACCTACTGCTATATTTCCTGCAGACGTAGTGGTAAGAATGTTGAATGTACTTGAGGCATTTGTTCCTAATCAGGGTCGAACTCCATCTCCTCAGGCTACTTCATAGACGCAAGCACAAATTCAGTTGAATGTTGCAACCTCTCAGGCACCTCTACTAGTTGATCATTTGATTGTAGCTGTAGGGAAACCCAAGGATCTGAAGAATTTCATGGATCTTAAGCCACCGTGGTTTAATGCTACACCATCTTCTGTTGAGCCTCAAAAGTTTTTAGATCGCTGCGAGAAGATACTGACTACTTTTGGATTGAAAAAGACTCGTGTTGTAGAATTTATTGCTTTTCTATTCTCTGGGTCTCCCGAGGCTTGGTGGACTTCCTTTTGAGAGGCAGACAAGAAGGGCTACCACCAATCACTTACTTAGATTTTTCAGCTATGTTCTTGAATAGATTTATACCCTTGAGCAAACAAGATGACGTGATATGCCAGTTTAATGAGTTACGAAAGGGATCCATGACAATCATTGAGTACGAAGCTAAGTTTACTGAGTTGTCCAGGTATGTTCCATCTTTAGTTGCAGATTAACGGGAGAAATTAAGATAATTTGTGGATGGACTTGAGGCTCATTATCGTGGTCCAGTGATATGCGATGTGCGTAATAGATCTTATTCTGAGGTGTTTGACACTTCTCTCCGTTCCAAGTCCTATTATGAGATGTAAAAATTTAATCGAGAAAACAAGAAAGCACGTAACTCAGGTGGGTTTAGTGGTGCTCCATCTGGGAGCAAGAGTGGTTTTGATCGGGGACGGTCTAGGCTTACGTAGATAGAGTCAGTGGGCCAATATTCAAGGAATAGTTATCCAGCTAGATAGGGACAACAACAATAGACACAGAGGAATGATAGCAATTTCTTTCAGTTCGGGTAGTGTTCGAAATGTTCTAATTGTGGCAGGAGTCATAATAGACGTTGTTTTAGAGTTGGTAGTCTTTGTTATACTTGTGGTGAAAGAGGGAATATTGCTAAGTTTTGTCCTAAGGGAGATTCTGGATCTAGTCAAGCTACTCCTCAGGTGTAGAGAGATATTGCAGGTACTCATGCTCATACTCAGCCAGCTAGGATCGCTTCACAAGGTGCTCGTAGATAGGGTCGATAGGGTACTCAGGGTTCTTAGACAGCAGGTGGACCACCAAGATTCTTTGCTATGGCTAGACAGGACATCGAGGTATCTAATGTAGTAGTACTGTAAACTCTCATGAGGGTTACTATCTTATTGATCCTGGCTCTATGTATTCGTATGTGTCCCCATCTTTTGCTTTATTCTTAGAAAGAAGGATTGAGACTCTTGTTGAGCCATATATTATTACGACCCTAGTGGGGGAGACCTTATCAGTAGATATAGTTTATAGAGATTGTGAAATATCTATTCAGGGTAAGGATAACATAGTTGATCTACTTGTGTTGCCAATGATTAATTTTGATGTGATTATGGGTATGGATTGGTTGGCGTCATGTTACGCTTTAGTTGATGGTTATGCTAAGCTTATACGTTTTGATATTCCTGGAGAACCACTTTTAATATGACAAGGTATAACTCCTGTGACTCAAGGGAAGATAATATCCTATGTAAAAGCCCACCGAATGATTAACCATGGTGTTTTGGGTTTTATTGCTACCATTCATAACAATCGAGCTGAGAAAGTTTCTATAAATAATGTTCCCACTGTTTGGGAGTTTATTGATGTGTTACTAGATGATTTTCCTAGGCTACCTACGATGAGAGAAATTGAGTTCAGCATTGATTTAGTGTCAGGGACTCAACCTATCTCTATTCTACCTTACCGTATAACTCCTGCTGAGTTAAGAGAATTAAAGGTTCAACTTTAGGAATTTCTTAATAAGGGATTCATCAGGCCTAGTGTGTCACCTTGGGGTGCACCTGTATTATTTGTGAAAAGGAAAGATGGAACAATGAGAATGTGCATTGACTATAGGTAGTTAAATAAGGTGACAATCAAGAATAAGTATCCTTTGCCCTAAATTGATGATTCATTCGATCAGTTATAGGGTGCTACTTGCTTTTTTAAAATTGACTTGAGATCGGGATATCATCAGCTGAGGGTCAAGGCCGAAGATATCACTAAGACAGCTTTTCGGACCAGGTATGGACATTTTGAATTTTTGGTAATGTCTTTTGGACTGACTAATGCACCTACAATATTTATGGACTTCATGAACAGGGTATTCAAGCCGTGTTTAGACCAATTTGTTATTGTGTTTGTTAATGACATTTTGGTTTACTCTTGGAGCGAGGTGGAACATGAACAACACTTGAGAGTTGTGCTACAGACACTTAGAGAACACAACTCAAAGTGTGAGTTTTGGTTAGGCACGATTTCCTTTTTGGAGTATGTAGTGTCAAAAAATGGGATTCATGTTGATCTAAAGAAGATTGAAGTAGTCCGAGATTGGCCTTGACCTAGTACTGTTACATAGATATGTAGCTTCTTAGGTTTAGCTAATTATTATAGAAGGTTTGTAGAGGGATTCTCAAAAGTAGCTGCTCCATTGACGCGCTTAACTCAAAGGGGTGTTATTTTTTAATAGGCGAATGAATGTGAAGAAATTTTTCAGAAATTAAAGACAACATTAATTTTGGCTCCGATTTTGACTTTACCTACGGCAGAGGGTTGTTTTACTATTTATTGTGATGCATCTCAAATTGGATTGGATTGTGTTTTAATGCAAAATGGTAAAGTGGTGGCGTATGCTTCTTAATAACTAAAGGTCCATAAGAAAAATTATCTGACTCACGACTTGGAATTGGTCGTGGTCATATTTGCACTCAAGATCTAGCGTCAGTATCTTTATGGTGAGCTATGTGAAATCTATACTGATCACAAGAGTCTGCAGTAATTATTCAAGCAAAGAGATCTAAATCTGAGACAACGACGGTGGTTAGAGTTACTTAAAAATTATAATCTCACTATCTTGTACCATCCTGGGAAAGCTAATGTCGTAACAGATGCTTTGATTAGGAAGTCTATGGGAAACTTGGCCAGATTTGTTGCTGAAAGACGACCTCTAGTTATGGATGTATAGTCTTTAGCAAATCATGGAGTTCGTATTAATCACACGGTGCCTGGCAAGTTACTTATAGTTATGGTGGTTCAGTCATCCTTAGTTGGGCAAGTTAAGACTTGCCAATATGATAATCCCTACCTTGTTGGGATTCGAGATCGAGTACAGAATGGTGGTGCTAAGTCGTTCACTATTGATGATGAAGGTCTGTTATATCCTCATGGAAGATTGTGTGTTCCCACTATGGGTGATGTGAGGCAGCTAATTCTTGATGAGGCTCATAGCTCACGATATTCTATCCACCCTAGTGCTATGAAAATGTATCAAGACTTGAGCGGATTGTACTCGTGGAAAGGTATGAAGGTTGATATTTTAAAACTTGTCACTAGTTGTTTAAATTGTCAGCAGGTAAAGTATGAACATCATAAACCTGGTGGAATGATGCAAAAATTAATCATTCCAGAGTGGAAGTGGGAAAGGATTATTGTGGATTTCGTTGTTGGGTTGCCAAATACTTTCAGGAAGCACAACTAAGTTTGGGTGATAATGGATAAACTTACAAAATCTACCCATTTTATACCAGTTCAGGTTAGTTATAGCACGAAGCAGTTAGCAAAATTTACATTCAGGAGATAGTTCGACTGTATGGTGTGCCTATATCAATCATAGCTGATCGAGGTGCACAGTTCACTGCTGAGTTCTGGAGATCTTTTCAGAAATCATTGGGTTCGCAAGTTGAGTTGAGTATAACTTTTCATCCACAGACTGATGGACAGTCTGAATGAGTTATTCAGATCTTAGAGGACATTCTTAGAGCTTGCGCTATTGACTTTGGTGGCCATTGGGATGACCAGTTGCCTTTATCAGAGTTTGCTTATAATAATAGCTACCAGTCGAGCATTTAAATGGCACCATATGAGGCTCTATATGGTTGCAAGTGTAGTTCACTAGTTGGCTAGTTTGATACCAGTGAAGTGCAGTTATTGGATCCAGATTTAGTTCATCAAACATTGGAGAAGGTTGCAGTGATACGAGATCGACTTAAGACATTGCAAAATAGGAAAAAGTCCTATGCAGATAAGAGGGTCCGTGATTTGGAGTTTGCAAAAGGGGAAAAAGTATTTCTAAAAGTTTATCCCATGAAGAGAGTTATGAGGTTTGGCTGGAAGGGTAAGCTAAGTCCTAGATGCATCGGTCCTTATGAGATTTTGGACCGAATCAGATTTGTGGTGTATAGGCTTGCTTTACCTCCGAGATTGTTTGCAGATCATCATATGTTTCACGTGTCTATGCTTAGGCGGTATGTATGTGATGATAGCCATAAGATCCATCCAGAGGCAAGTGCAGCAGTTAAGGTAAGTGCGGCAGTTAAGGTCGAAGAAGATAGCTTCAGTCAAGGTATTATGGCGTAATCATCCAATCGAGAAAGCTATCCGAGAGTCCGAGGAAGAGATGCGAGTTAGATATCCTCACTTATTTGACATTTCAGGTATGATTCTAGACTCGTTCGAGGATGAACGTTAATTTAAGTGAGGGTTAATGTAATAGCCAGCTTATTATTTTCTTTTAATGAAGGGTTAATTGGTAATTATAACCAATTATTAATATTAATTAAGGAATTAAAAGGGAACAAGTCAAGATCCTTTTTCAGTTTCATGGTACTAGGGCTATATATATGATCTTTTATCCTTGGGAAAATAGGAAGCAAAATAGCATACCAAAAAAAAAGAGATCAACAGAGAGTATCTAAGCTGCGTTAGCAGGCATCTTTCACCAATAAGGTATGAATTTATTTATACTTCTTTGGCATAGAATTCTTAAAACAGTGACAACAAAATGACACAAATGTATATTTGATTTTCTTCTTAGTGGTATTCATTTGTTGCTAGGTCAAGGATAGATATTGGTTGTTATTGATTGGTTAGGGGAAAATTATATAAAGAAGAAGAAAGAATCATGTTGTGCTACTACTTGAACATTCCTCGTGCAATTGTCACCCACCATCTGAAAATTTAATACACTAAGCATACATGTATGGTTTAGTTCCAACTACTTCCAGTTAAATGTTTTCAATTTTCTTCTTCACTGATTTGGTTGCCATAAAGCACCCACCTGATGCTTGCCCCATAATATAAATAATAAAAGGAAACCAAATTGAATTGGTAATGGCTTTTATAATGAAAATAATCAGGATGCGGTGTGGGTATGTTCATCACTGGGATAACTGACAGTAAGCAAAGCTGAAGCTTTGTTTGGAAATTTCTTCTTCTTATTGTTGGTATCATGTTAGGACAGTCATATTGAAATATTATTATCATTAATTCTATATATACGGTGTGAGATATTAAGCTCTAACTTTAAGTTTAAAAGTTGAGGATATTGAAATTTAATCCTGAAATAGCATAATTGATATTGTTGTTTAAAATTTTGTTTAGATTGATTCCATTGATCGTTGTTTGGTTGGTGTCCTACACATTGCAAAGTTGGAGAATTTATCGTTAGCAAGGTAAGTGAGACTTTAAGCTTTAATGCTTGCTTTTCAAATTTGCTTTATAAAAATTATGTTTTTCTGCCTAGTTCATGTGTTGGAACAAGCATACGACTTGGTAGAATTGGTGGTATTGATTATTTTTGGACATGTGTTTGTAAAGTTTAGTGAGAGTTGTTTAGTGATAATATGTGAGGTGATGTAGGGGTGTTGAACATATTTTTCATCGCTGCCGTTATAGTGTCTAGGGGCATACATATCTATTGTAATATGTTAGGGGCATTACTTATGTTGCCATAATATGTTAGGGGCATTACTTATGCTGCCGTAATATGTTAGGGGCTTGTACATGCTACCGTAGTAGACTTTTTGGGACATTATATATGCTACCGTGGACTTGTCGGGGTGTTAGGCAGATCACCTTCACTGCCGTTTATGACAAGTAGTGAGAGTGAATTGAGTTGAGATATAGTGTGACATTTTGCTTGATCGTGTACTAAAAATAAAATTCTATTGTTACTTATTATTTTAGCATGTATTAAAAATAAAATTCTATTGTTACTTATTATTTTAGCAAATCAAGAGAGATTTATTATTTTTTTTTTTTATTATTATTATTAAATAATTATATAACTACTTAATATAAGTGAGTATCTTGGGGGTTTGATCGTCCTCACATGCCCAGTTATTGTCAATTATATACTTTTAAAATATAATTATAGATATAAAAAAAAACTTCTATTAAATAGCTTTTTAATAGGAGTATCAAATCAACAAAATGTAAAATAAAATAAAATGGGTAGAACACATTATTTATTTTCTTAAATTTTAATAAAATTTGTGCAACTTTAAAGTTACAGTCTCATATTCAATGAGAGATTTATTATTTCTAAATAACAACGCCTATTCTCTTTTTGAGTGTGTTTGATACAGACATATTTTATAATGAAAAATATTAATTCAAAAATACTTTTAAAAAATTTAGCATGTTTCTTACTTTCTTCTTATATTCGATATGTAAAATATTATTTAAAACTTATATATATTTAATTTAAATGAGTACTATGAGAGGTGAGGTATGAGGTGACGAATATGGGAGCTACCGGGAGGAGTGAAGACAACATTTATTGAAGAACGAATGGCTCAATAAATATAAAATATAGAATATAATTTTTCTATTTCCACGGAATCATTTTCATAAGTCTAAAAATATTTATTTCTTAAGCAAATGTTGTTTGAAATATAACCAATCAAATATGAAGATTTTTCTATTTTACATATTTTGAGCACACCATATTTTTATTTTAAATTGAATTCTTCGTCTATTCGTATTTGTTAATCCTCTTTATATTCCCTTCCTCATAAATAAAGTCTTTTAAACGTTATCCAATTATATAGCGAAAAAAAATTAATAATCATAATGATTTATCAAATAAGAGCTTATCAATGTATCAATAAATTAAATTAATCATGTAAAAGGAAAAATGTAACTTAATTTATATCTTTTTAAAAATTATATTTGACATTCTTATATCATGAGGTTGGGCTCAGATTTAGCACGGGCCTTTGATAACGCTCAATCTACAACTCTCGTGGGAGTGTAAAATGGTCGTTAGAAAATATACAACCCAACCTGGGTTGGGTGTCGATCCCTCAGGGAATAGCTTGTCCAACAAGTAAGCAAAATTACTAGACTTTTAGTGCAAGTCTCATAAGAAGGGGGGAGTCTTGTCGCGCAAGTAATGTAAACAAAGTACTAAAGTAAAAGCTGAAAATAAAAAGAAAGAATATTACGTAAGTTGTAAACAATGAGAATTGAGGCGTTGGGGTTATGTCCGCCTTCTGAGGTATACGTCTCTATTGGCTATGAGTGTGTAGAATTCCTGACATGCATGTGCTTATAGAGAATTGTATTCGATGGTAAATCCAGACATCTTTCGACCTATTCGAGGATTATTTCACTTTAACTCTTTCGAGATTAAAGCGTGTCTAACGGTATGAATTCTCCAAGAGGTTAATCCAGTTACGACACTAACTTTTTAATAGGGGATGGGACCCTACTACCTTGACACTATCTCTTTTCCAGACAAATAACCTTTCTTTTGAACAAGTTAAATGTTATACTGGCGTATTCTTGCGTTTGTAACCACAGAGAATTTAGATTAAGATGAAGAGAATAATGATATAAGCAGCATACGTGTCACGAACTCACAAACTCATAGCAATAGATAGTATCTCATACGGCTTCCATAACCCCAACAGAGAAGTTTAGTTACCCATGAATGCGAAGGAGATCACGATTGACATTGTTGTTATACCACAATATTGATTAATTTCGTGTAGCTCAAGTATGGTAGGCGTTTAGGCATGAATTCCTAGGCAAAGTAACAGTTCTCTTGTTGCGGAAATTAAGAATAGATGAATCGAAGAAGAAAAATAGAATTGATAGAAAGATTAGAAGAGTTGTAGAATTGTTTGTAGAATAGAAGGATGGAAAGATGATTAAAAATCTCTAGCATTATAGGGTATTTATAATACCCATATCCTAATCCTACTAAGCTAATGAAATATCTAACCAAATCCTACTAAGCTAATGAAATACTTAACCCAATTGTACTAGGTTAATGTAACATTCTCCTAATCCAAATAAACTAATGAAATACTTAACCCAATTGTACTAGGTTAATGTATCATTATCCAAATCCAACTAAGTTACTGCTAGTCCCCAAAGTCTTCAGAAATGCTGTTTTAGCCCGGGACAGATTTTCCATGCATCACTTTTGGTCCTTAGGCGTCCAAGCTTCCTTTTCTTCCTTCGTGAGCTTTCTTTGGCGTCAAGTAAGCCATAAAATGCTGAATTCTGCATCATTTATACCTGAAACTTTGCTAATCATGTTCGTTAGCTCACTTACAGGAAAAAGGACTAAAAGTGCATGAAATATATAATTTGTTCTCAAAACATGACACAAATATGGGCAAAATATATTGATATAGGAGTGTAATATCGCCTATCATCAGCCTTACGCGACTAGTATAATAATAACTATATATAAACAAGAATCTTCTGATTTCGTCTTTCTCACAGTTTTAATCCAAGGGTCCATATAAGAGTTTTGAGTTTCTCTGATACACATGTATGGTGGCTAATGCAAGTGACTTTTCAACTTGCATATCCAATTTTCCTTTTCTTCAGTAACACGTCAACTTTTATTATTGGAGGTAGGGGTATACATAGGTCGGGTTGGTTCAGTTTTTATTAAAAAAAATCAATCATGTCGATTTATTAAAACTATAAATCAAACAAACCAACATAAAATTATTTTTTTCGTAGGTTTTAGTCGGTTTTTTTGAAGTTTTCATTTTTTTTATAATCTTTAGTATTTAGAATTATATTATGATCGAAGACTAGATTAAATATGTTTTCATTCATGTGCTAATGCAAAACTATAATTATGAAAAAATGAAGAGCGGAAAACTCATTCAGTGCTCACAACATATATCAATCATGGATTAGCTTGTGGTCCTTCGAGGTTGTAAGGATAGTGTAGCATCTAGGATCTAGTCTCAGGGCATTACAACTATTGCTTCCAGACAACTTAAGGTTCACAAGAGGAATTAACCAACCCACGACTTGGAGTTGGTGGCTGTGGTTTTTACTTTAAAAGTTTGGATTTATTATTTGTTTAGAGTTCATGCGTATAATAAATTCTAATCATAAGAGCTTACAGTATGTGTTCACTTAAAAATAGATGAATCTTAGGCAGAGGCAATGGCATGAATTTCTAAAGGATTATGACATGAGTTTGCTCTTCTATCTAGGTAAATCTAATTTTGTTGTTGATGCTCGTAGAAGATTTTCTATGGGAAGATTATCTTGTATGGATAAAGATAAAAGAGAATTGGTGTACGACATACTCTACCTAGGTAACTCAAGAGTTTTTCTCTTGGAATTTGAAGATAACGGAGTGATTGTCAAAGATGTGGTTAAATTAACTTTTTGTGTTGAATTGAATGATAAGCAGGCTTTGGATCCTATACTTATTCTTAGTGACGATGATATGGATCAACAAAAAATTATGGCTTTCGAGATTGCAGGAGATAGTACCTTGAGGTACAAGATAGATTATGTGTTAAAGATATTAATGGTCTTCAAGAAAATATTTTTATTGAGGCTCATCAGTATAGATATTCAATTCATCTAGGTTTGACTAAGATGTATCTTGACTTGAAGGATATCTATTGATGGAAAAACATGAAGATAGATGAGCGAAATTTCATGGTTAAGCGTATGGTCTATCAGCTTTAAGTCAGGAGAGATGTCTCTTGAGATAGAGTTTCCCATATAGAAATGGAAGATAGATAAAATGGACTTTATTATGGGTCTTCCATTATCATGCAATGAGAATGCTTTGATTTTAGTCATTATGAATAGGATGAAAAATTTTGCTCACTTCTTTCATATGCGGATAAACTACTTCGGTGAGGATTATATGAAGTTGTTATTTAAGATATTGTCAAGTTGTATGGAGAACCTATTTCTATATTTTCAGATTGAGGTACTTAATTTTAGTTGCACTTTTGGCATTTATTTAAAAATGGTTTGGGGACTAAGGTATACCTTAACAATGCTTCCCATCCTCAAATGTATGGACAAATAGAATATACTATTCAAACTTTGGAAGATATTTGAGGGCTTGTGTAAATGATTTTGGAGGTAGTTTGGTTGATTACTTACCTCTTATTGAGTTTTTGTACAATAACAACTATCATTCAAGTATTCAGATGGATTCTTTTGGAGCTTTATATGGTATGATGTGTAGGTTTACTATTGTTTTGTTTAAGGCTGGTGAGACTAGATTATTTGGTCCTAACAAGGTTCACGCAGCCATAGAAAAGGTGAAGTTGATTATAGAAAAGCTTATGATTGCTCAAAGTCGATAAAAGTCTTATGAAGATATGAGTTGAAGAGAGTTGGAGTTTGATCTAGGTGATTGGGTATTTTTGAAGGTTTCTCAAATGAAGGGAGTGATGAGGTTTGTGAATAAGATAAACCTTAACCCTCGTTATATTGGTCTGTACTTAATTTGGAGAAGTGTTGGGCATGTTTCTTATGAAATGGAATTTTCTATAAGCTTGGTTTCCATTCATCCTTTCTTCTATGTATCGATGTTGATGAAGTGCGTGGGTGATTCTTTTTTTGTTGTTCCTATGGAGGATGTTGGTATTTCATATTCATTGTCTTATGAAGCACTCCCTATTGAGATTTTGGATAGGAAAGTATATAGGTTGAGAACTAAGGATGTGGCTTTGATAAAGGTTCTTTGGATAATTCAAAAGGTGGAAGAAGCTACGTAGAAAGCTGAAAAGGATATGAAGGTGAAATATTCATTCCTTTTCCCTACGTTGGATGGAAATGTTTGAGGTATGATTCTCACTTTTTATTTTTATGGCAATTCAATTTTTTCATTTGGTTATGTGGGTATTTTTTCTTGTTTTTATGCCAAAGGGTGACTTAACTCCTCATTCAAGGATGAATATTTCTTGGAAGAGTAATGTAATACTACTTGTCTTGGGACTGAAGAATTTTGTTGAAAAGTTTAGCACTATCTAGGTAACGACTATGTTGATGATTCACACCCACTCGTTATGAGTCGTAAGGTTCAACTAGTACCCTGGCTAGTAAGGTTTTCTAGTTTTTTGTGCAAGACCCCAGAAAGTTCCCTCATAGTCTGAGCCTTTTGAGCGTGTCAAGAAAAGTGTAATTACGGCCCTAAAAGATTAAGGAATGACTTCCAAAGTGATTAGTATTTAATCCATATAGAGTTTTCCTAAATTTGACTTTTAATCATTTGGGAAATTTAACTATCTTTCCAACGATACCAATTTTTTCCAAATCCGATATCGGGGTGAGAAGTTATAGACGTTTTACTAAGAGCTATCAGAACACCTAGGTACGATGGGTAGGTTGACGGACCATCGCAACCAAGGTAGTGACTCCCTCTTCTGGCCCAAGTATGATGACCAAGACAACGGACCATTAATATAAAGATGAACCAATGCTAAGACCATCGCAACTGAGGCAGTGTGGCCTTTTTCTGAGCAACTTGCGACGGATGATCCGACGGGCTATCAAACTAGCAACAAACCGTCACTCCAACTATCGCAGACCCTATTTAGTATTTGTAAGTCATTTTTAAAAAAGACTTTTTGGTCTTTTTACCAGCCTTTTTAATACTTAGATATATTTAGAATGAGGAAAATAACTTCAGAATCACCCAAAGCATCAAGAACTAGGGTTTTCTCTCAAGATTAACCCTCAAGAGCAAATCCAAGTCTTTCTCCAAGAACTTTAAGATTCCACCATAGTTTCTACAAATTTATTTAAGTTTCAAGGTTCCCAAGTTAAAATCTTAAAGAACTATCACTCAAGAGTACCAAAAAGAGTCTCAACCAAGCTTGTTCATCTACAAGTCATAATCTAAGGTATGTAGGGTTTGAACAAGGACACTTCTATCATCCTTGTGCCAAAACATGTATTAAATTACAAAGATATATGATTTTACATGTTTTCTTATGTAATTGAAGTACAGTTTTATAACCTATATTATTATTCTTGATATTATGATGTTTTCAATGATTTAGAAAATTGAAATACATGAGTATGTTGAGATTATAATGCATATTGCTGAAAATTTCCAGATTTCTATATGATTTATGAATCTTTATGATATCGTGTATGAATTTTGATACGTCTTAATATGATATTGATATATGGGTCATTAAGCCCTATTTGAGATTGTAATTTTAAGAACTTTTGTGCTATAAGTATCAATGATTTAAGTATTTTGAGATTATTGTGAAAGTTTTGACCTTAACGGTCATAGTAGCTTTGAAATACATTTTTCTAAATGAGATTATAGATTTTACAGTTGGGTACTTTATGAACTACAAGATTATTTTAATGTGGATTTCCATGATATGAGCGTAGCTAACTAAAGAGAGTAGCACTAAGTTGGGTAAGTTACTATGGTTTCATACCCCAGAACTATGTGCCACCATAGGATTGTGATTTATGGGACCAAGGCCGAGATAGTGATCACTTAGTTGAGGTTATACTCCCAGGAAAGAGTATGACACCTCTCCCCAATGTGAGGCTTCTTCCTTAGGAGGATAAGACATTGGACTCCATGTAGCTCGCATGGTATATGTCGGTTAGGAGAAAAAAGTAGTTTTACCTATTGGTAAGAGTAAGTAATCAGTTTCTAAAGTAAAGTATGTTCCTTGAGATGAGATTTATCCTATGTGTTCCATTATTAATAATTTACGAGATATGCATTTTGAGATTATTCGAGTTATGTGAGTCAGTTATATTAGGATGCAGGTTTTCTGTAAAGATTGATGATATTATTATTGTAAGTATATACACCCCCACGTACTCAATATATCCTCAAAGTATTGATCTATATATACATTTGTGTGCTACATTGTCTCATAATTTAGGTTCCGGTTCTCAGTCTCAGTAATGTCAGTGACCTCTGAGTGACTTTGTCTACATTCCATAGTTGGTGAGTCCTAATGGTTCGAGGACCTATATTTCTAGATTTGCCATTTCATTATATTTCGAGTTTAACTTTCAGATCATTGTGAGTCAGTCCCAATGAATCTCCAGTTTAAGTAGTACAAGCTTTGTCAGACTAGACTGTCAGTTAAAGTTGTGTTCCAGACTATTAGTATTTTGCTATTCTAACATTATTTCAAGATATTTCAGACTATAGTTTGCTTAATAAGGTATCATTTTTTAGTTTATTCATCCTAAAGAAAGTATTAGCAATAGTAACAGGCTCAAAGGGTTACCTTAGGGCTACTTGTAGCCTTAAGCACCATGTGATGTCTCGGGATGGGATTTTGGGGTGTTACATTCTTCCATAGACATGATTAGAGCATACAAGTCGCAAGGTTTAGTCACAAGTTGTATGGTGTGAATCATGCCCATAGAAGTAAGACAACCCAAGGATTCTACCTTGAATACAATTGTATGTTACGATTGATTACGATTGGCAATGTGTCGAGGGGTATCACTCATTGTCATAATAGTGTCTATTCCCCTTGTTTTTTCCTAGATTCATCACTACTTTTATTTAAGATGGAGTGCCTTTGGGAACCATGAATACTTATTGAATAAGGTCAATTAGTCATTACTAAGGAAAGAAAAGAAAAATAAAGAAAATTATGTCTTTATTGTTCATATTCTATTCATGTTATGACTAGTTGGTAAGAGTCAGATCTGTAGGTTATGACTCATATTATTGAGTTGTAATATAGACAAAAGTAGATCAGTGTTTACTGGTTAGGTTATGAGTTCTCCTATAAAGTCATAAGGTTAACTTTTCAGTCCTTACCAATAATCGCAAGCTAACCAAAGACAATTCTATCATGTTTATCTCCCCATTTTTAAAACTTTTAGTTATGAGTCATAGGGGATGGTTATGACTAACATAGGCATATCGTACCCATACCAGAATCTATACTCTTCTTGAAGGATCTAAGATCTTGGCCTTGCATAAAAAGTTTGGGTTTTAAAAATTTTGACTAAGGTATGATTGAACAAGCCACTTGTATCCTATAGTTATAGATCATATCCATTAAATAATCTCATCTTGTACCCTAAGCAACCTAGAAGGATGGAATTTTTCTCTCCATATGACTTGGTCTCCCCTTACTCATACACAAGGGTACTAATCATACCTAGGTAAGTCATATGGTGCATGGCACTTGTTTAAGAGAGAACTGTATTGGACATGGGTGATTATATGGTTTGGGTGTGAGTTATACACTTTTTCTATGACTCAAGGGTGTGTGGTCAAATCAACATCAGTGTGTGTGACCAAAGAGAATCCTAGGGTACGATTTAGGATACCACTAATACCCTAATATATGGTTTGTTAGCCTCTTTAGGTGAATTTATAATAATGGAAAACTAACAAATATATCTTAGCAGGATAAAAGATGCAAGATATTGGAAAATTGCTGATGGTTAAAGAATAAAAGAGGCAAGATAAAGGATGCAAGTTGTAGGAAGATTTTTTATGGTAAAAGAGTAAAAGAAATAAGTAAGGAAGTCATCTCTAGAAATGGAAAGCTATCCAATCATAAAGTATCACAACACTCAAACTGAATGTCAATAAATTATTCAAACATTTTGAAAATGGAAGAAGAATCACTATTACAGAATCACGTTAGACTACATAAATCAGGACCAAAATAAAAAGTAAGGACGGCCAAAATTGTCCCAAGGACATCAATGTATACAAGACTAAAAGGAAAGATATATCATATACATATCTGATTTGTACGTGATCCAAAGATGCAAATGGATATCTCTAATATGGACATATCAAATAGCTAGATTCCTCAATCAAGGAATCAATCTAAATCCTTGATTGAGAGGAACTCTCTTGGGTTTTCCTAACCAAGATTAGCAGGCGAAGAGTATAAAAAAATGAAGACTGTACACAGACATGAGTTACGCAACTTCACGCAAAAATTTCAAAGTGTCTCAATCTTAGTCTCACAAGGCTTTGTCACTTTAGTTTACAATTGTTATATGAAGATTAGGATTGAGTAAACTTTGTTACATCAACTTGCATATGTTTAATATCACCTGCTCATTATTAAGTCTTAACATAATATGCCCAAACACAAGATCAATCAATGTCCTTCCTATAGAAAAGAATGGTTTTCAAAGAATAATTGGAACTTAAGAGTCCACGTTACTGTCCATTATCACAAAATCAGTAGGAAGGATGAAATAAGACACATTTACAAATAAATCATATAGAATACAAACTAGATTTTTCACTATCCTATCTGCTATCACTAAATGCATGGTGGTTGGTTTTGGAGCTCCTAACCCCAATTGCTTAAACATGGAAACTAGAATATGGCTGAAAGTAGCTCTCAAATAACATAGTTCCTGAGTGAAGTTGAAAGAACCAATGGTGTAGGGTATAGTGAAAGCACTTGGATCCTCCTTCTTCTCAACAAATGATCAATTATCTATAACGCTATAGTGGTGAATATTTTCAACTAGCTCATAGCTGACTTACCTATTTTAGTGGTTAGATCCTTTATGAGTTCTTGCATACCCTAGTATTTTCTCTAATGCCTCTACAAGTTTTATGTCTACTGGCATGCCCTTTAACATGGATAAAAATCTCTTGTACTTACCAGCTTCTTTTTTTCTTTTTCATTTTCTGATTTAAAGGGGGAAGAGGTTTATGATGGACTAGAATACAGCCTCCTCAACATTGACGTCTCTTTTATGTTGTTTACTATTTATCTCTACATTAATAAGATTATCATCATTATTTTTCTCATCCACATTAGGTACAGGTGGAACTAGGATGGTTTTACTACTTCAAGTGGAAATTGCATGGCGCGGACTATCATTCTTTAGAAATATTGCCCCCTAGTCATCACACAGTGCTTAGGACCACAAGTGATCTCAAGGTAACCCTTGTACTTGAATAACTCATGAGCAACTGAAATAAATACATATGATCAAAATGAAATAAGTGACAAATAAATATTTAGCCGAACATCTTCAAAACAAACTGTTAAAATGATTAGAACTTTTCTTTATAGAAAACCAAAACTAAAATCAAACACATTAACTCTACTGACTGTCTATGAAGCCTCTACTAGTATTGACTATATGTAGTCAGGACACGACCCCCACTATCTTAAATCAGTATGACGGAATAAAGAAAGTAAATACTACATAAAATTTCATTGACTCAAGCCCTTCAATGAAAAGGACTAATCAACTACTGACTGGAAGCAGCAACTATCTAATTTTGATATACACACTATGACTTGTACCTACATTATTAAAGAATGTAGCACATAGAAGTAAATGTGGAATAGTACTTTTGATATGTATTGAGCATGTAGGGGTGAATGAATAAGTAAAATAATATCCTAATATTAATATAAATTTGTAAAAGGATGCCTGCTAAGTGTAAATGAATCACATTGGCTTGAATAACTAAAAGATGAAAATCATAGATCATGAATGATAAAGCATATTGTATAAATCTTGAGAGTCATAACACTTAGTTCTAGAAGCTGTAGTTTTACTCTTTCTTCTAATGGAATAAGTAAAACTAAAGTTAAATCTATTTTCAAATCATGTTGGGTAAGTGTAAAAGGACTCACCTTTGTATCTGTAAACTAAAAGTGGAAAAATCATAGCTAATGTCTTATGTAAAACAGTATCAAAAATAAATTGCAAGCCTTTACACTTAATTTTTAAAATCCGCTCTATTATTATGTTGTACGACTTAAGGAGTTTATTCGAAAAGCTTTTTCTGTTATTCTTTTTGGTTAGGGAGGTTCTTTTAATGACATACACCATTTAAGCTATAATAATGTCCAACGTCTAGTTCCCCTATGGGGAAAACCTCACGTTAGGGAGCGGTGATTATCCCGCGCCTCCCTAGATAGTGCCCCGAGATACGTAGGGCAATGCCCTGGAAAGTCCCCTAGAATAAGCAATGCACCGCCCTAGGTACTTCACCCGGGGTAATGTTTCGACATTCTAGCCCCGAACTTTCAAGGGAAAAAGGGTCGATTTCCCATTCATATATGACCCTATAACATGAGATTCAGCCATATTTTTACCAAAGAATAGTTGTTTCTCTCAAATTCCCTCAAGAACAAGCTTGGGGTTTTCAATGGAGGATCCAAATTCAAGAAATTCCACTATCAATCTTCGTAAAATCAAGGATTAAGTTATATTAGATATTGATTCGTAGGTCCCTTCAACCCAAGAAGTTCAAGAATTCTTTTCTAAATTCAAAGGCTATATATTTATGAGTTTTCATGATTTATGTGAATTGAAAATTGAAGTTCATGTTGTTTTTGAGTTTTAATTCATCTTTTGATCACAAAGATCTAAGCTTTGATCCTAGTATTTAATGTCTTACATGATGTTTATGATAAACCCCTTCAAGATGTATGTTGATTGATGTAACCATGTTATATAGGTGTATTGAATATTGTATGACCCAGGAATGCTCCCCATATTTTTGATAAAATGCTTATGTAAATGAAATAGAGTCATTATAATATGTTGATAAGAAATCCCCAATTATCTATAAGTTCATGCATGCCAGGTATTTGTTGAAATGACATAGTGAATGAATTATGGTATGTTGCACGCATTCCTATTCATGTCCATTCCTTATTCAATGAGTTGTGAGAAAATAGCATTCCTCCCTATACTATTACATGTTTATGATTTTCAAGTGCTTGAAGAGCTGCATCATTGATTGTATGATGATTGATAGTCCTTTGTCATGTTATGCATAAATTGTCATGTCTTGTATTATTTATGTTATCGATTCCAAGGGATATTTAATACCCGATAATTCAAATAATTATCTAGAGCCAGTGTCATTTTCCAAGATAATCTCAGTCATGCCAATCATTAGAACTAAGTCAGTTACAGTACTTAGGAAAGTTTATTAATCTCAGTACCAGTTCAATACATCTTAGAAATCAATTTAGAACTCAATAGTATTCAAGTATTCAGTTAAGAACTCAGTAGCAATCATCCAATTAATAGAATCCAGTAGTATTCCATCAGTCAACGAAACACAGTAAACTCAGTCTAGTTTAGTTAATCAGTATGATCAGTAACAAATTCAGTTCAGTCTAGCATAGTCAAAGAATTAGTTCAGTGTCTATTTAGTTGGGAGTTGGATTCAACATCAATCAAGAGCAGGGATGATGGCTTCCCAATTAGTTATGCAGAGTCATTAGTAGTTGTCCCTATAATCCAGAACTACATAGTCAGTGTAGGATGACAGTCACCCATTAGATTAAGGCTTGGCTACCTCTCAGGAGTTACCCTTTGATTTGGCTTGACTTCCTATTTAGGGTCACCCGTTAGACAGGCTTGACCATAGAAGTGTATTTATCCATGGAATGATACTAAAAACCTTTCAATTGGAGTTACAAGTTGGACTCTAACTTAGCTAGAAGGGGTATATCGGTTAGATGACTACGTCTCACAATCTCAATCTGAGTCTTTAGAATAGAACTCAGTTCAGTATTACAGAAATTAGTACTATTAGATACAGTCACTCAAATTTTTCAAGAACATAGATGGTTTCTTAGATTCAGAGATCACCCATTAGACAGGCTTGATCTCAGACTCAGTCAATTATCTTCAGTATCCATAAATTCAAAGATCACCTACTAGATAGGCCTGAACTCAGACTCACTCAATTATTTTCATTATCTATAGATTCAGAGATCGGCCACTATATAAGCCTAATCTCAGATTTAGTCAAGCAGAATCAATATTAGTAGATTCAGAGATTACCCGCTAGATTAACTTAATCTCAAGTATCACCCGCTAGAAAGGATTGACCTTATAGTAGTTATCAGTAAGCTCAGATACCAATTATCAGTAGTCCAGTTATTAAAATTTAGTATTCAGTGTTACTCTAACTTCAGTTATAGTTGATGCATTAAGGCATATATCCTCATTAAGTATAATCATGTTATTCAGCTAGTATTATTCATACATATGAACCCTTGCATATAGTCTTACATCCTCTAGCGTACTAGTATATTCTCACATACTGAATCATACCTTTCTTTTATGCTATGGTGTCTAATACCGTAGGTTCAGAAGCACAGGATCTTAAGCACCCTTAGTAGTTCAACTTCAGCCAGTAGTAGCAGACCTAGTCGTAAGTCTTTATCATTCGATGATGTTCCTTATTTTATTATTTCATGATGTGTGAGCAGATGCTAACATATTTGATGCTTTTAACTGAGAATAATTGCAAAGTCTTAAGTAACTTTTACCATTTTTGATTGTTTTTTCTTTGATCTTGTAGTAGAAGCTAAGATACAAGAGAACCAACAAAGATGGAAGCAAAAAAGCTAAAATATGATGAAAATAAAAGAGAAATATGGGTGACGACATTGTTGATAAGTCGTCAGCACTCTGATAAGTTATCAGATTCATTGGCAGCCTTAGACAGAGATTATTTTTTAGCTAGAGTTTGTGACGACATTCCTGATAAGTCGTCAAAGAGTCATCAACCTTAAGCAGGAAGTGCTAAAATTGAAGAAGGAGCTGACAATATTTGTGATAAGTCTTCAAACTCCTCATAAGGTTTCACAGATGTCGTCACTTAATCCATGAAATTGTTAAACCCTGTGATTTTGTTTTGATAATTAGGGTGAGCTATTTAAATCATAGTTTAGGGTTTTATAAATAGTTTGTAACCTATTTTGGGACACGTGTATATTGTTATTTTCCTCTCTAGTTTTTTGCTTTGAAAAACAATTAACTTTGAAGAGATTTTCATTAATATTTTGGGATTTTTATTATGATCTAATCTAAGAATTACTAGTTACTATTCATCTTATGGTGAATTCATCTTTCAAATTATGAATACATCTAGCTATTTCTCTTATTACATTATTAGTGGCTAAATCTCTTTAACCTAAATTATGGGATCTCAGAGTTAATTCTTGGTAAGATGCTATGTGTTTAAGATTCTAAAGGTAATAGGACTCCTTGATGATTATGAGATTTTAATTATTGTTTATTAGTTGCAAATGATAGATAGAACCTACTTTTATTTGCTTGAGATAATAAACAAAGTATAGTAGGAAGTGAATTATTGACAGGGACATGGAAACACTAAACTTCCATTTAATAATTGACATTGTAATAGGGTTGATTAACCTGAGGTAAAGTTTGGTTAGTAAATATAAATTCCCTAAGTCCGAGAGGATTAGTTAATTAAATGCTTAAGTAGGTCAAGAGACATTTCAGCATAACTTAAATATAGATAATATGTTGTCCTACCTCCTGTGAGAATCATGAATCACCGTTAGCATCTGTCAAGTACTAAAACCCATAGTGAACATAATTCTGGTTTTCCATAACCTCTTGATTACAAATACTAAAACTAAAGTGACCAACATTTATTGGCTAACCTCCAAAACTCCTATTTTAGGAAACATCTTACTATCCGTTGATTAAATCATAAAAAACTTAAGTTCACACCATATTCTCTGTGGGATTCGACCCCAACCTAGTTGGGTTATGTATTGACAACAATCGCTTAAATTTTTATTAGAGAGGTGTAGTTTAAGGGGTATCAAAAATTACATCGTTGCTATGAAATACAGTTATAAATTGAACTTTTTGTTCGCTAATTAACTGTTAGTCAAGTTTCCTAGTTTTACGTTTATTTGTTGTTTTTGTTTATTATAGGATCTTTGTAGTGTATGCTAAGAACCATAAGTTTTGGAGAACTATTATTACCATTAAATTCAGAACCACAAAGAATTAGAAGAGGCAGACCAGCAGGAGGTTGATAGGTTAGCAGCCTTAGCTATAGAGGTGAATGTGTAGAATGTCAGTCAACAAGTACGAAATCCAAATCTTAAGGATGAATATTTGAGAGATGAGAAGTTGTTAAACCCTCATAACCCAAGGCATGCAAAGCAAGTAGGTGCACCTGTACAGTCTAATACTAATAGAAACCATCTGTTCTGAGGTAGGCAAGATTACTAGCCGGTACAGTATAACCTCAATTACAGTGATGATGAAATCAATGCAGTAGATGCAACGGGTGAAATTATTCCTCCACCGTAGGCTCCTGGGGAAAAATTTAACATTACGAGTACTATGATTCAACTTCTTAATCTGAAGGGGTTCTTTGGTAGCCTTCATGGGTATGACCCCATCTTGCATTTGGTGAACTTTTTCACCATCTATAAATCTTTTAATAACCCAAGAGTGTGTCAGAATGCTATCTAATTGAGATTTTTTCTGTTGTCTCTGTCTGGGGAGGCAACTTATGGCTTAATAAGTTGATACCTGATTCTATAACTACCTAGAGGTAGTTGAAATGAGATTTAATAAAAAGGTTCTTTTTGCCTCCCAAAAGGGTACAGTTTAGGGATGAGATCAACAACCTTAGACAACTCCCAACTGAAGCCTTGCATGAAATCTAAGAGAGATTCAAAAAGAAGCGGACGCAGTGTGTGAACCATAATATGATAGACATACACTTGATGGAGACTTTGTACAGGTCTTTTAACTCTATGACAAAACCAATTATAGATAATAATTCTTGTGGTTCATTTGTTGATCTTACATTCCTAGAGGCTTTAGAAATACTGAAGAGAATAACAAAACCAAGTTGGCCATGGCATACCATACACTCTATGGTAGCCCGCCCCACTATTTCAGTGGGTATGACTATGGAACAACATAGAAGAGATGAGGAGAGTGACTAAGAAATTGCTCACCTAAAAATGCAGATGGTCTTTCTAACAAAAAAATTGCTATCAGGCATGACTGAGAAGGTCAAAGTTGTGAGATCATAAGATAGAGTTGATGCTGATTTAGAAAAAGAGGCAAACTATGTTAATAATTAGGGGATTTTTAAGGAAATAGATAAGGGAAAAAGGTAAGAATTATTATGATAATACTGGTTATAAAGATAGAGAGCAGGGAAATTAAAGGAAAAATAATGATAGAAGTGGGCTATATATCGCTCTTGGAAATTGTAAAGTTGCTACAATAAGAGATGAAAAGATATCTATGGAGGACATGATGGCTATGTTGCTGAATAGAGTAGAGGCTACCAACTCTGGTGTGACTACCATGAAGATCGATCAGTTATCTATTAGTCAGTTGGTAAAATCACACTCCACCGTAATCAAATAGTTGGAGTAGTATAAGAGCCAACTCCCTGCAATATTTAACCAGAGGAAAAATGAAACGTTACCAGGTGATACAGTCCAGAATCTATGGAATGATGGCTTCTATATGGTGATTACCACTAGAATTAGTAACATATTACTTGGCCCTTCTATGGGCAAAAGTTTGGTTGAGCATGTGACTGAGGCAGAAGAAGAACCCAAAGAAGAACATCTAGTAGAGTCTTAGAAGCTAGATGGTTCTGATGATACTATAGAAAAAGGGAAAAAGAAGGAGAAGGAGATAGTGTTGAAAACACTCCTAAGATCACCACCTCCCTTTCCTCAATGATTGCAGAAAAACTAAAGATGCAAAATACAACAAGTTTATGGCAATGCTTACACAATTGATTGTGAATGTTCCATTAGTTGAGGCACTAGAGAAAATCCCAAGAAATGTCAAATTCATGAAAAATTTGGTAACAATGAAGCAGGCAGCAAGATATGAATCGGCGGCTAATCTCTATCATTGTAGTGCCATTTCTACATAATCCTTAGTGCAGGAGAAAGCCGACCCTTGAGCATTCACGTTTCTATGTGCAATTGTGTCTCTAAATTTTGCTAAGGCCTTATGTTAAATGGGAAAGTATAACCTAATGCAACTCACTGTGTACAAGAAGCTGGGTGTGAGGGATTCTACCCCGACAAACATACGATTGGTGATGACGGATAGGGCTGTAAAGCAGCCAGTTGGCATATTGCATGATGTATTGGTAAAGGTGGCCAACATTATACTGCCTGCTGATTTTTTAGTCGTAGACTGTATGGTGGACTTCAAAGTGCCCATCATCCTGGGAAGACCATTCCTTGCAACTAGGAGAGTGATAGTGGACATTGAGCTAAATGAGCTGAAGTTAAGGCTAAATGACAAAGAAAAAAGATTCACAATATACTCATTAGTGACATAAAAATAGGAGATGTGTGTTTTCTCAATTATGGATGTATTCTATGAAGTTGGTAAAGAGGTATAAACATGTTGCCATGAAGTCTGAAGTAATCAATACACTTGAGTCGTCCCGCGACATTAAATTACGTGCTACATGGGAGGCAACCCATGATCCCCGTGTTTGATCTACTCCTGGAATACCCTAACCCTTAGTTCAATTTTTCTTTGATTTTAAGTTTATGGTGTAGGGTAAATTATTGTTGTAAAATTTTGTAACTGACTAGGAGAAATGCAAGTAACTAATGCAGTTAACTTGTTTTTGTGATTTTTTTGCACCTTACCAATGGTCTGAAGGTTTAAATATGTGATTTGTATCTAAGTATAACCACTGTGCATCGTTGTATGGTATTAGCTCTAGTGATGCAACAATAATTGCTATACAACTACGTGAAATACAACAATATTTCTTACTTAATCCCCTCTGTATTTTAAATCCAAAACTTGCTCGGTTAGTCTTACCTTAGTTGAAGGATAGGGGTTGGGAAAGGATCATAAGCCGTTTTGATATTAACCCACTTTTAGCCTAAATGAACTTCCTGATGATAGGCGACTTTACACGCCTAAAGTAGTATATTTTACCCATATTTTAGCTAAATTTTGAGGACAAAATATACAATTCATGCACTTTTAGTACTTTTTCCTGTAAGTGAGCTAACAAATGTGATTAGCAAGTTTTCAGGTGTAAATGATGCAGATTTCAGCATTTTATGGATAACTTGATTCCAAAGAAAGCTTCACGAAAGAAGGAAGGGAAATCTTGGACGCCAAGGACCAAAAGTGATGCATGGGAAACATGTCCCGGGAAAAACAACATTCATGAAGACTTTGGGGATTAGCAGTAACTTATTAGGATTAGGATAATGATGCAGTAGCTTATTAGGATTAGGATAATGATGCAGTAACCTAGTAGGATTGGGTTAAGTAATGCAGTAGCTTAGTAGGAATAGGATATGGGTGTTATAAATACCCTATTTTGCTAGAGATTTTTATTCATTCTACTTCTAATTCCGCAACTAATTCTTCCATTAGTTCTAATTCTGCAATTCATTCATTCTTCTATCAATCATACAATACAATTAAGACAATTCTAATTTTCATTCCATTAATTCTCTTCTATTCATCTAATCAACTCTTAAATTTCACGACAAGAGAAACGCTATTCTAAAGTGAATTCACGCCACAAGCCATACCACACCATACTACACTAGAGATCTTTATTTTGGTGTAATGATAAAGTCTATTGTGATTTCCATTGCACTCATGAATAGCTAACTTCTCTTTTGGGGTTATGGAAGCCTTATGAGATACTATCTATTGCTATGAGTTTGTGAATTCGGGACACGTATGCTGCTTATATCATTATTCTCTTTATCTTAATCTAAATTCTTGGTGGTTGCAAACGCATAGAATATGCCAGTATAGCATTAACTTGTTCGAAAGAAAAGTTATATGTCTGGAAAAGAGATAATGTCAAGGTAACAGGGCAACAGCCCCTGTTAAAAAGTTAGTGCCATAACTGGATTAACCTCCTGGAGAATTTGTACCGTTAGATACGCTTTAAGCTTGAAAGAGTTAAAGTGAAATAATCCTTGATGGTCGAAAGACGCCTGGATTTACCATAGAATACAATTCTATATAAGCACATGCATGTTGGAAATCCGCATAACTCATAGTCAAGAGAGACGTATAACTCATAAGGTGGACATAATGCTAACTCTCATTTCTCATTGATTAAAACCTACCAAGTACTCCGTTTTACTCTTCTATTTTCTGTTTTTACTCTACTATTTTGTTTACATCAATTGCACGTTACAATCCCTCCTTTATTCGCAGAACTTTCATCAAAGGTGTAATAATCGTTGCTTAGTTAGTGACCGGCTATTGTCTGTGGGATTGATACCCAATCCAGTTGGGTTCTATATTTGACAACAACTGCTTACACTTTTGTGAGAGCTTTAGTTTGAGCGTTATCAAAAATTGGCGCCATTGTCGGGGAATATGGTTGTCTACTAAGTTTGTGATAATTTTTAGACCCTTTGGTCAAAGATTCTCGTACTTTACATTTAGTTTTTTGTTTTTGTTTTTTGCAATTTTTTTTATTCAGTGCATGCCCCATACTCGAAGTTCTGGTCAACCGTTATTACCTATCAATCCTGAACCACAACGTATTAGCAGAATGGAGGCACAATAGGAAATTGAAAGACTGGCTGCTCAACAGGAATAAGCTAGACTAGATGCTCTAGCCGCCGCTCAAATACATCAATAAAATATTGATAATCCTAGGCGAGCAATAAATCCTAACGACGAGGACCTAGATGATGACGAGTTACTAAACCTTAGGCATGCTGCTGAGATAGCAACACCTGCTAACAGAAGAGATCATCAAGCTAGGTTTAGGCCTGAACGCCGAGACATACAACCAGCATTCGACGATGATGATGATGATCTTGATGGAGCCGGAGCCACATGAGCCATTATTCCTCCACCATTGGCACCCAGAGCCAAGTTCAACATCACGAGCACCATGATTCAGTTATTGTAACTCAAGGGATTATTTGGAGGACTAGAAGGAGATGATCCAAATATGCATCTGATTAACTTTATTTCTATATGCAAGTCATTTGACAATCCTGGCATTGGCCAGAATGCAATTCTATTACGCTTATTTCCATTGTCTCTGTCTTGGGAGGCAACTCTATGGTTGAATGGGCTGACTCCTGATTCTATTACAAATTGGAGGCAATTGAAAGACGCTTTCCTAGAAAGATTCTTTCCGCCATCCAAAAGAGCATAATTGAGAGATGAAATCAACAACTTTCGTTAGCTTCCAACTGAAACCCTTCATGAAACATGGGAGAGATTCAAGAAGAATCTTATGAGATGCCCAAACCATCATATGACCAATGTTTATCTAATGGAGATACTATCTAGAGCCTTGAATTCAATAACTAAATCAGTGGTGGATAATGCGGCTGGAGGATCATTTATGGACCTCACCTTTGGTCAGGCAAGCAATATGCTAGAACGGATGACGAAGCAAAGTAGAGCTTGGCATACCAGGAATTCTGAGGTAGCAAGCCCTACTTTATCTATTGGCATGACTGCAGACCAAAGGAGAAGAGAAGAAGAACGTGATCAAGATATGGCGCACATGAAAACATAAGTGGATCTTCTTACAAAGCATCTATTATTAGGGAAGACCAAAAAAGTCAAAGCTGTTGCGTCAAAAGGAAGAGAAGAATCTGATTCGGAAGAAGAAGCCAACTACTTAAACAATCAGGGGGTTTCCGAGGTAATACCCAAGGAAACCAAGGTCAGAACTATTATGATAAATCTGGAAACAAGGACCAAAGTAGTTGGAAGAACAAGAATGACAAGAGTGGTTTGTATGTTCCCCCAGGAAGACGTGATGCCACTGTATCTGGTTGTGGAAATATGGAAGATATGATGGCTAAACTGTTGAAAAGAGTGGAGGCGACTAGCGCGGGAGTTACAGAGGTAATAAATGATTTGTCCTCAATGAGGCAATTGGTTGACTCACATTCCACTTCAATAAAGTAAGTAGAGCAACAATTGAGCCAACTTTCAGCGGCACTCAATCAAAGAAAGACTGGCACTTTACCTAGAGACACTGTGCAAAATCAAAGGAATGACGGATCATGCATGACTATTACTACCAGAAGTGGTAAGGTGCTGGAAAATTCATCCCAAAGCAAGTAAGTGGCCGAAAATAAAGAAGATGAGGAAGTCATAGAAGCAGACCACGACATCCATGATGTCACACCTAGTAGGTTGCAGCCTAAAAAGATTGAAATTCGAAAGCAAGAGGAGAAAAAAGCCGTGGATAAAACAATCCCACTTCCACCACCACCTTTTCCTCAAAGATTGAAGAAGAAGAAGGATGATACAAGGTTCAGTAAATTCATGACGATGTTAAAACAGCTGACCATTAATGTTCCGTTGGTGGAGGCACTAGAACAAATGCCTAGGTACGTGAAATTTATGAAGGATCTTTTGACAAAGAAGCGTGCAGCAAGCTACGAGTTGAAAGATACTGTTCATTATTGCAGCGCAATTGCTACTCGATCACTAGTTCATAAGAAGGCTGACCTCGGTGCTTTCACTATTCCTTGCACTGTTGGATCTTTGAATTTTGCCAAGGCATTATACGATTTAGGAGACAACATCAATTTATGCCATTATCTATTTACAAAAAGTTGGGGTTGGGTGATCCTACTCCAACCAATATGAGGCTTGTAATGGCGGATAGGTCGGTAAAACGACCTGTTGGTACTCTATGTGATGTATTGGTGAAGGTTTCTTCATTCATCTTTCCAGCAGACTTCGTTATTTTGGATTGTGAGGTAGAATCAGAAGTTCCCATAATCTTGGGGCACCCTTTCCTTGCAACAGAAAGTGTGCTTGTTGATTTTAGAGTTAATGAGCTTTTATTCTGGATAAATGATGAAGTAGTTCGCTTTGATGTGTGCAAATCAATGAAGCAACCCAAAGAGCTGAATGTATTCTCGGTGGCTGATGTTTACTTTGATGATGAGAAAGAATTACTTCAAGAGGAGCAAATTATTGATGACCATTGGCGGTTGTGCTCATGAGTGTTGGGCATAAGGATGTTGAAAATTATGAAGAGACTATTGGTGCTCTAACAGGATTAGGGTCATATCCTCAAGATCCCAAGAAGTTGGACCTCGATCTAAAAAATAGACCCACACCACCAGCTAAACCATCTATTGAAGAGCCACCCAAGTTAGAATTGAAGGAGCTTCCTAGTCATTTAAGGTATGCATTCTTAGGAAACGAAAACATACTTCCAGTCATTGTGGTGGCAGATTTGGGTGAGCAGCAAGTTGCAGCTCTCATTGCTATTCTACGGAAGTATATAAGAGCCATTAGATGGATCATCGCTGACATTATTGGTATTCCGCCTAGGATTTGTACACACAAGATTCAGCTTGAAGAAAATTGCACACCCACTATTGAGCATCAAAGGGGTATTAATCCACCTATGCAAGAAGTGGTGAAGAAAGAAATTATTAAGTGGTTAGATGCGGGGGTTGTGTATCCAATCTTTGACAGTACATGGGTAAGCCTGGTACAATGTGTTCCTAAGAAATGAGGCATGGAGGTAATTGCGAATGAGAAGAATGAGCTTATTCCACTCAGACCCATCACAGGATGGAAAGTATGCATGGACTACCGAAAGCTGAATTCATGGACGCTCAAAGACCACTTTCCAATGCCATTTATGGACCAAATTCTTGATCGATTAGCGGGGAAAGGATGGTTTTGTTTCTTAGATGGTTATTCAGGCTATAATCAGAAATGTATTACACACGAAGACCAAGAGAAGACAACGTTCACATGTCCATATGGTATGTTTGCCTTCAAACGTATGCCATTCGGGCTATGTAACGCACCAGCCACCTTTCAGCATTGTATGATATCCATTTTTTCTGATATGGTTGAAGACACCTTGGAGGTGTTCATGGACGATTTCTCAGTCGTTGGTGAGTCGTTTGAATCATGCTTAGCAAACCTGAGTATGGCGTTGCAAAGATGTGTTGAATTCAACCTAGTGCTGAACTAGGAGAAGTGGCACTGTATGGTTAAAGAGGGTATTGTTCTTGGGCATAAAATCTTTGAAAGAGGAATTGAGGTTGATCGAGCTAAAATTGAAGTTATCAAGAAGCTACCACCTCCAATTTCCGTGAAGGGAGTTCGTAGTTTCCTCGGTCATGCAAGTTTCTATCGGCGATTTATCAAAGACTTCTCCAAAATTGCTAGTCCATTATGCAAACTCTTGGAGAAAGATGCAAAGTTTGACTTCAATGAAGATTGTTTGAAGGCATTGGAATGCCTCAAAGGGAAGCTAATTGAAGCTCCTATCAAGGTAGCACCAGATTGGTCTCTACCGTTTGAAGTCATGTGTGATGCTAGTGGGGTAGCCTTGGGCGCTTTACTTGGCTAGAGAAGGGAGAAGTTATTCCATCCTATATATTATGTGATCAAGGTCCTGAACGAAGCCCAAAAGAATTATACTATCACAGAACAAGAGCTCCTAGCGGTTGTGTATGCGTTTGAAAAGTTCCGTGCTTATTTGTTGGGAACAAAAGTGATAGTTCATACAGACCATACAACTCTGAGATATTTAATGACAAAGAAGGATGCGAAACCAAGGCTAATTCGATGGGTATTGTTGCTGCAAGAATTTGATTTCGAGGTTAAAGATAGAAGAGGTTGCGAGAACTGAGTGGCTGGTCATCTATCTAGACTCGAAAACAAGCATATAGCGCAACCTAAAATCGAGATTGATGATGCATTCCCTGACGAAGAGATCTTAGCCACAATAATGGAAGAGTTACCATGGTATGCAGACTTTGCGAATTTTGTGGTGAGTAATGTGATACCTGAAAATCTATCTTTCAAAAGAGGAAGTTTATGCATGATGTAAAACAATACTTTTGGGATGAGCCATATTTGTTTTGACGATGCGCGGATGGTGTTATCAGGCGATGCATATCCCATGTAGAAGTGCCTAATATATTGGCAGCATGTCACACTTCCCAAGTTTGGGGACATCACACAGGTAATCGGACAGCAAAGAAGGTATTGCAAAGTGGATATTATTGGCCTTCGATATTTAGAGATGCCTACGGCATTGTGAGAAGATGCGACCAATGTCAGAGACAAGGTGCAATTTCGAAACACCATGAGATGCCCATGTCGAAAATTCTTGAAGTAGAGCTCTTTGATGTATAAGGTATTGATTTCATGGGACCATTCGTAAATTCGTTTGGAATGAAATACATCCTAGTTTCTATAGATTATGTTTCAAAATGGGTTGAAGCAGTAGCGTTGGATGACAATGAGGGAAAGCGTGTTGTATCATTCTTAAAAAGAAATATCTTCTCTCATTTTGGAGTACCACGTACTAGCAAAAGCGATAGAGGATCTCACTTTTACAACAAGCTATTCAAATCCGTGTTGGCAAAATATGGTGTCAAGCAACATAAGGTAGCCACACCTTATCACCCACAAACTAGTGGATAGGTAGAGGTTTCCAATTGAGAGATCAAGCAAATCCTTGCTAAGATGGTAAATGCTAATAGGAAAGATTGGTTTCGGAAGCTGGAAGATGCACTATGGGCCTATAGGACTGCATTCAAAATGCCAATTGGCATGTCCCCATACCAACAGGTTTATGGGAAGGCCTATCACTTGCCCATTGATCTGGAGCATAAAGCATTATGGGCTTTGAAGTGGCTGAATTTGAATTGGGATGATGCTATGAATTTGAGATTGGAGCAACTGAACGAGATGGATGAATTCCATCTACATGCTTATGAGAGATCGGACTGCTACAAGGAACAGATGAAAAAGTATCATGATCAGCGGATTGTTCAACGAAACTTTCAAAAGGATGATATGGTACTTCTTTTCAATTCTAAACTGAAGCTATTCCCAGGTATGTTGAAGTCCAAATGGTCTGGTCCGTACAAAGTTAACCAAGTCTACTTGTCTGGAGTAGTTGAGTTGAAAGACAATAATAGTGTTGTCTTTAAGGTGAATGTCCAATGAGTAAATCCATATATTGGTCCTATTGATTTGATAAACTATATGGACATCACTTATCTCGACGAAGTCTAAGTACTCGAGGTAAATATGTCGTGCCGCAACAATAAATCGAGACCTAGATGGGAGGCAACCCATCGTATTTCATTTTTTTCTTTCTTTTGTTCTATTAAGTGTTTGCTTTTGATAAATGAAAATCCAAAAAGAAGAGTCGTGCCACGACCAAAACTAAGGTGCTTGATGGGAGGCAACCCATCGTTTTAATCGTTTTTGAGTAAATGTAGGTACAAGAGGTGTAAAGGAGGAGATTGGTTTCAAATTTTGATTTGGAAGTATTGCATGTTGAAGGTGGTAAGTTAGGAAAGAAGAAGCAAAAGGCTATGGGTTGGGCATTTATTATGAAAATATAGGCAACAAACAAGGTAAGGCCTATGTAAATCTAGGCCACGAACAAGGCAAGGCCTATGCTATGGCCTAAGCACTCAGATTCTAGAGTGCCATAGCATCGGCGCCGCCCATGCCTAAGTATGCCATAGCATAGGAGTCGCCTATGCCAATGCCTTTTGTCTCTGAATCTCATATGCCATGGCATATGCGCCGCCTATTCTTAACAATGCCATGGCATAGGCTCCGCCTATGCTCAACTAGGCTTTGTAAAAGGCACCGCCTATGCCAAGCATAGGCAAAGCATTAGGCGCCGCCTATGGTCACTTTTAGTCTCCAAATCCAATTTTAAATGGGTCAAAACCCTACCCAAGCTTGCCCTATAAATAGGAAACTTAGTCTGAGACCAAAAACACATTGCAAATCCAACCTAAGCGCCGCCTACCTCTCCATATCTTCTCAAAAATTTTCCTTTCGCTCTTTTACTTCACAAGAACATCTTCTAAAGGCATCAACCAAGTAAGTACTTCTTTGTTCTTCATTTATATTCCGCAAGTACTACACTACTACGCCTATAATGAATTGTTAAATCTTGAAGTAGTAGTAGTGATTTGAATGTGGTTGATTTGTTGTGATACAACTAAGTGAGTGAAAGAATCTGTAAGGATGATCTTAACTTGTTTCCAACTTGTATTTGATTGTGATGCACTGTCATACTTTTGCGGAATTGACATGGTCACGAAAATTGCATAATCTTGTCAGTAGAAAGCTTACATGTTGGAATGACTTGTTCATCGAGATGAGAATTATGGTTAACTACCAACATATGAGGTTGTGATTATTTCTAAATGCAATAACTTGATTAAATCTCTATGAAGTAGTCTTGCTCAAAAGATATATCAAACATGAAATTATTGCCAAGATTTCATGACGTATGACTGCACCGATTATATTGTTGGAATATAGCACCTAAAACGTATATTGATGAAGTCTGAGTAATTGACAACTTTCACTTCACTAGTCTGTACCAACAGACTAAGTGTGGGGTGGTGCCACTACTGCTTGTTTATTGATTGTATCCACCGAGATGATGCTAACATGACTATTTTTTTAATCTCAGGTACAATGGCACCCAAAGCAAAACAAGGCAAAGATAAAGCAACCACTTCACAAAAAGACAAAAAACAAGGACTAAAAGAGCAAGGAGAATCCTCATCGATGCAAGTACCGCGCCACATGTTCGGAATTAAATAGGTCCTAGAGGAGAAAGCAAAGGAGTGGTATAGGAACAATAAAGAGAAAAAATATGTTCATGTGGAGCTGATACACAAGGAAAGCCTAGCAAAGAAAGAACCGCGCATGTTGGTTAAGATAATGGTGTTACATCTTGATTTCCTCTTCCAGGATATGGGAGAGTGCAATCTCGATTTAACATGAGAATTTTATGCCAACTGGTCACCGAAAACTATAGGGAGTGAACTAAAGATTCGGGGCAATGTTCTGCAACTAAATGCGGAGTTCTTCAACTCCTTTCTAGGTTTGCCATCAGTTGATCCATCACCACTCAAGGAGCTGTACAATATACCTCAGTACAGGGCAATTCGATACGTATTGTGTGGAACAAGATCTATGGCACAATGGAGTAGACACAAGGACACCGGTCGGCACAACACCTTCCCAAATGCTCTTTTGAATAGGGAAGCTAGGATATGGCTGCAAATAGTCAACTTTTGCCTCATTCCAGGGATGCAGTACACAAAGATAACACGATATAGAGTGTGCTTGGTGTACTCATTGATGATGAATGTCCCTATCAACATTGGGGCAATTATTCGATCCACAATGCGTAAGGCTAGGCTACACAAGAGGTCCCACTTTAGCTTTGGCAATATGTTGACTACAATATTGAGGAAGGAAGACATCGAAGAGGAACTTGCTGATCATAAACTCCCACACAACCTGAAGAAGGTTGACCTCACAAAGGTTAAAGATGCTGAATCCATGCATGGCGTCAACCTTACCACTTCAGAAAGACATGCTCTAGACGAAAGCTTCTTCCGCCATTTTTATGGCATGACGAGGTTTACAATGATGAGCGGGGGTCATGTTCCAACTGCTGCAGATCTCCAACAGCTAGATTATGTCTACATAATGAATGAGCATGCAAAGGAAATGTGTGGAGTAGGTGTATACTTTGAGGAACCTCTTGATGACGATATGCCAATCGATGATGATCGCAGAATGCCAGACTCCAATGATGATTCCGACGAAGGAGGTATGGCCCCAGACATAGAGGAGGAGTACGACTAACTAGGTTCTTCTTATTTATTTTCCACTGAGGGCAGTGTGTCTCGTCTAAGTGTGGGGTGCTGGTATTTGCATGCTAGACTTCTTTATCTGCATTTGCATTTATTTATGTTTCTTTGTTTTGTTTTTTTAGTAGTTAATTTTTTTTTAGTTAATTTTTTTTAACTTAACTTTGCATAAAATTGTTCTAATATGTAGCATGGTATTATAACAAGAGTTTGTGCTAAAATCATGACTATTGAGACGTTTAGGCTCTAATTGTGACTCACTATGTGATAATTGTATTGTTTAATTCATTCATCTGTTGGGTCAAGAGTCTATACTGCTCCCAATAAATTCGACCATGTGCCTTGTGTGTGTGAGATGATAGTATATTCTATGTTTGTGGCTGATGCTAGAACTTGCCTGGTATGTATGTAAAGCGAAATAAAGAGTGCAAGTTTAGGAGATGATTTAGGCATTTCTTTGGCAACCTATACTTGTTTACCTTCTTTTTACTTACCCGTGGACATTATCCTAGTTAACCCCTTTTGAGCCTATAGCCTATTTTCTTTGACAACCTCATATGTAAGCCTAATCCATTTTTTAAAACCATAATTTGATCCAAATTCCTAAGTGCTTTAAATTGTTAAGTCATGTGACAAAATAAGAGGAAATTGGGTGAGTATGATTCTTTAGAATGAATTGGTACTTGAAATTGTTATGAAAAAGAATGGCTACCATAAGAGGTGTGATATGAAAAGAAAAAGAAAAGGAAAACTAAAAAGTTAGTCATGTTTGAAATTGAAAAACAAAAGAGAAGAGAAGGGGTGGTAGAATAAAAGAAAGTAGAAAGGTTGTTTGAAAGAAAGTGTTAATAGCATAATGTGATGTATTAAAGAACTTAGGAACATAGTCACTATTTCTAGCCAAAATAGTCCTACCCGTCCCTTAGCCTACATTATAACCTATGAAAGACCTATTTGATCCTAAGCTTAGCATTCTGATATTTAGTGGAGCATTACATTAAGGGAAAACCTATGGTCATCAGTTGCAACATATGAATTCTTTGTGAGAGTGAGAGCAAGGATAATCGTATACCCATGTTTCGATAAATATACTATACTGGTGAGTGATTATGGGTAATATATTGTGAGACACACATGGTTGATGAGTTTTGGGTAGTTGTGTATGATTCTTTGTACCTCAACTGGTGGACACAAATTAACCACCATCACGAGTCTACGTTGGAGGTTGAATTTTTTCTAGTAGTGATTAGAAAACTACTCTTTGTTAATAATTGTCGTGCCTGTCTTGATCAATATTTTAGGTTGTTACAATGAAACCCTAAGTAGATGTTTAGATGGACACAACAGTTTGTTCGAGGACGAACAAAGCTTTAAGTGTGGGGTGTTGATGATAGGCGAATTTACACGCCTAAAGTACTATATTTTACCCATATTTTAGCTAAGTTTTGAGGACAAAATATATAATTCATGCACTTTTAGTACTTTTTCCTGTAAGTGAGCTAACAAACGTGATTAGCAAGTTTTCAGGTGTAAATGATGCAGATTTCAGCATTTTATGGATAACTTAATGCCAAAAAAAGCTTCACAAAAGAAGGAAGGGAAAGCTTGGATGCCAAGGACCCAAAGTGACGTCTGGGAAACCTGTCTCGGAAAAAAAAAACATTTATAAAGACTTTGGGGATTAGCAGTAACTTATTAGGATTAGGATAATGATGCAGTAACTTATTAGGATTACGATAATGATGCAGTAACCTAGTAGAATTGGGTTAAGTAATGCAGTAGCATAGTAGGAATAGGATATGAGTGTTATAAATACCCTATTTTGCTAGAGATTTTTGTTCATTCTACTTCTAATTCCACAACTAATTCTTCCATTAGTTCTAATTCTGCAATTCATTCATTCTTCTATCAATCATACAATACAATTCAGACAATTCTAATTTTCATTCCATTAATTCTCTTCTATTCATCTAATCAACTCTTAACTTTCACGATAAGAGAAATTCTATTCTAAAGGAAATTCACGCCATAAGCCATACCACACCATACTACACGTGAGATCTTTATTTTGGTATAATGATAAAGTCTATTGTGATTTTCGTTGCACTCATGAATAGCTAAACTTCTCTGTTAGGGTTATGGAAGCCTTATGAGATACTATCTATTGCTATAAGTTTGTGAATTCGTGACACGTATGCTGCTTATATCATTATTCTCTTCATCTTAATCTAAATTCTTTGTGGTTGCAAACACATAGAATACGCTAGTATAGCATTAACTTGTTCGAAAGAAAAGATATATGTTTGGAAAAGAGATAATATCAAGGTAATAGGGCACCAACCCCTGTTAAAAAGTTAGTGCCATAACTGGATTAACCTCTTGGAGAATTTGTACCATTAGATATGCTTTATTATCGAAAGAGTTAAAGTGAAATAATCCTTGATAGGTCGAAAGACGCCTGGATTTATCATAGAATACAATTCTCTATAAGCACATGCATGTCTGAATTCCGCATAACTCATATCCAATAGAGACGTATAACTCATAAGGTGGACATAACCCTAACTCTCAGTTCTCATTGATCAAAACCAACCAAGCAATCCGTTTTTACTCTTCTATTTTCTATTTTTACTCTATTACTTTGTTTACATCAATTGCACGTTACAATCCCCCCTTTTACGAAACTTTCACTAAAAGTCTAATAATCTTTTCTTACTTAGTGGCCGGCTATTCTCTGTGGGAATGATACCCAACCCAGTTGGGTTCTATGTTTGACAACGACCGCTTACACTCTTACGAGAGCTGTAGTTTGAGCGTTATCACTTCCCTGTATGTAAAATATCCCTTGATCCCTACTTTGAGCCTGATTAGCATATTTATTTGTATGACACCTGTCACCTTCCCATTGTTACCACAATGAACCTATTTTGGCCCTAGTTCTCCTTAGATACTATGCCCCTTGACATAGGCAAATGGTCTAAGTTGAGGCCGGCTATAATAGGGGTGATTGATGTCAAATGAGTATACAGATAGGTAGAACAAAAGAAAAGAATAAATTGTGATAAAAGAATAAGTAATTGTAGGAAAGATAGCACTTATATTGTATAAGTGTGATCAAGAAAAGAGAAGAATAGAAAAGGGTTAATAGAATCCCAGGAGCTAGTGTTGTTTCATGGAGGCGTAGTCATTTTAAATATCATCAAGTATCATAATAGACCTAGCCTTTATTACAATCCAAAGAGAAGACCTATAGTGATCTTAGTTGACCTGTCTGAAAACCTTGGTAATAAAAATAAGGGTAAACCTACGGTACTTGGCATACATTGATTGGAGCTTCTTTCTGAGAGTATGTGTCTTTTTATTGTCCCCATGGTTACATATATGATTGTTGATATGACAAAATAGGGATTTCTTTGTTGTGATGGAACACCAGATATGTTTCTGGTTGCTAACTTGTTCAAATAGTGAAATACTAGTCTATGCATAGTTGTTATAGCTGACTTACTATCGTATCTTGATTTCTATGTGTTGAATTATTGTTCTTCAATAATATACACAGTTGTTCTTCAATTGAGTGACCTTGGAGATGGTGAAGATGTTTTAAGATAATATGGATGATTGACTGCCGTATGTACTTTGTATCCACTTGGTTGTGTTTGAGATGTTTGAGTACAATCAATTGTTTTAAGTTAAGGGTATTGATGTGTGGGCAGATGCTAACATATTTGAGGCTTTTAACTGACAATAATTGCAAAGTCTTAAGAAACATTTGCCATTTTTGAATGTTTTATCTTTAATTCTGCAGTAGAAGAAAAGATGCAGGAGAACCAACAAGTATTGAAGCAAAAGAGTTGAAATCTGAAGCAAATAGAACAGAAGTATGTCTACGACATTCCTGATAAGTCGCCAGCACTCTGATAAGTTATCAACTTCATTGCCAGCCTTAGACAAAGATTGGTTTGTCGCTGGAGTTGATGACAACATTCCTAATAATTCAACAAAGAGTTGATAAGTCATCAGGTTTCATCACCAGCTTTAAGAAGAAAGTGCTAAAATTGAAGAAGGAGCTGGTGACATTTGTGATAAGGTGTCAAGAATGTCGTCACTTAATTGTAGAAATTTCTAAACTCTGTGATTTTGTTCCCATAATTAGGGTGACATTTGTCAGACTCCTAATAAGGTGTCACGAATATCGTCACTTAATTTGAGAAATTTTTGAACTATGTGATTTTATTCCCATAAATTGGGTGACCTATTTAAAGCATAGTTTAGGGTTTCTAAATAGTTCAGAACCTATTTTGGGACACCCGCATATTGTTATTTTTCTCTCTAGTTTCTTGGCTTGGAAAACAATTAACTTTGAAGAGATTTCATCAACATTTTGGGATTTCTGTTGTGATCCAATCTGAGAATCACTAGTTACTATTCATCTTATGGTAATTTTATCTTTCAAATTATGAATACATCTAGCTATTTCTCTTATTACATTATGAGTGTCTAAATCTTTTTAACCCGAATTATGGGATCTATGGGTTAAGTCTTGGTAATATGCTATGTCCTTAAGATTCTAAAGGTAATAGGACTCCTTGATAATTCTAAGATTTTAATTATTATCTATTGGTTAGAAACGATAGATAGCACCTACTTTGATTTGCTTGAGATAAGAAATCAAATATAGTAGGAAATGAATTATTGACAGGGACTTCGAAACACTAAACTTTCTTTTAATAATTAACGTTGTAACAAGGTTGATTAACCTAAGGTGAAGTCTGTTTAGCAAATATAAATTCCCTAAGTCCGAGAGGATTAGGTAATTAAATGATTAAGTAGGTCGAGAGACATTTAGGAATAACTTTAATAAAAATAATCAATTGTCCTACCTACTGTGAGAATCTTGAATCATTGTTAGCATTTGTCATGTACTAAAACCCATAGTGAACATAATTTTGGTTTTCCATAAACTCTTGATTACAAACACTGAAACTAAAGTGACAAATATTTATTGGCTAATCTCCAAAAGCCCTATTTCAAGAAACATCCAACTATCCATTGATTAAATTGCAAACAACTTAAGTTCACACCATATTCCTTGTGGTATTCGACCCCAACCTAGTTGGGTTATATATTTAAAACAATCGTTTGCATTCTCATTAGAGAGGTGTAGTTTGAGTGTTATCATTGCATTAGATTTATTATTTCAGTAGACGTAGTTAGTTGTGAATTGTCCCAATCAACTTCTTATTCAGATAGTTTAGAGGCTTTCAGACTAGTCGTTCAGACAATTGTTTTAGTTTTGGTATTTTGATACTTTTTACTATTTTACTTTAGTATTTTGAACCTTATGGAAAGTTTCCACCAGTTTTCCATATTATATATTACTATTACTCAATTATTGCAGCAGGTACCAGAAAAGGGTTAGCTTATGGTCCTTCGGGATCATATGCACCGTGTAGCGTCCGGGGTTCAGAATTGTAATACCCCAAAAATTCCAAACCAATTTTAGAGCCATGTACCAAGATCATGCATAGTGCATCATGCTTATGTTATATTTTTATGATTAATTTAAATGTATATTAAGGCTTCAAATAACTCCCATCTATCAGACGAATCAAAACCTTCCATACCGATTGAATTCCTGAAAAGGATATTGGTATAGTCAAATTCAAATGAGAATATCTCTCATTATACTTAGAATTTTTGAGCTCATAACCTATAAATAGATAGATAATTTAATTAGCTTTCAAAATATACCATTTTCGCCTAAATCAAATATCGGAGCAAAAAGTTATTCCTATTCTACTTTAGCATGTCAGGATGGAAAAAGTGTGACAATATTCATGGTAGCTTACCACACTTGTGACACCCTACCACGAAGATCGTCAGCCTTAGGAAAAAACCAGCTCCTAAGTGATGACATTCATGGTAGCTTACCACACTTGTGATGCCCTACAACGAAGTTCGTCAGCCTTAGGCAAAAAATAAGTCCTATGTGACGACATTCGTGGTAGCTTAACATACTTTTGATGTCCTACCACGAAAGTCTCCATCCTTAGACAGAAAATAACTCCTAAGTAACGACATTCGTGGTAACTTACCACATTTGTTATGCACTATCATGAAGTTCGTTAGCCTTAAGCAGTAGCCATCTTCTGAGTGACGCCATTTTTTATAGCTTACCACATTTTTGATTCCATGTCACAAATGTCGTCAACCTTAGGCAGAGTCCAGCTTCTGTGTGACGACATTTTTGATAACTTACCACATTTTTGATGCCTTGTCACAAATGTCATCAGCTATTATTTTCAGCAACTGGCTATTTATTTCATAAGGGTATTTTGGTATTTTTCCTTCACTTCCCATGACTTATAACCCTCAAGGAACTTATTATCTTCCATTCTCTGTAGTTGAAACATCATAAAAACCCTCTCTTACACTCTCAACCATAATATTAGGGTTTTCTCTCAAGATCATCTCCTCAAGAGCAAGCCTAAGGAATTCTTCAAGAACCTTTCTTAAACATTAGATCTCTTTCAAGATTCCATCAATAAGTTATGCGTAGTGTTCATCTATAGATCCAATCCGTTAACAAAACTCAAGAACTATGTTTTAAATATTATATTGTAAACTTTTTGTTGATATATTAGTATGTACATGTTGACAATTGTTGTATAAGTTTCAATGTGATGTCTAAAGGTGTTTTTATGGAATATATATGTTTGTTAATTGAAAACCATGAACTTTAGGTGGTTTAATATGGTGCAAGTATGAAACCCACCTACGCCTTAAAGAATGCATGCAAGGTGTTTGATAAAATGCTTAGGATACTAGAAATTCATGTTTGTATGGTTTTATGATGTTTAAATGACAAGTCTATGTTATCTATATACTTCAATATGAATCCCATGCTTTTCATGTGTTTCTATTACGGTGGTATGAAGTACATAAGATAATGGAGATATACAATATGTACACGAAATATACCCATGCATTCTCTATAATGTTTAAGTTGTTGAATAACTATATGAAATATGATATCCCCTACTTATGATATTATGAATTGTGGACTCAAATCTTGTGATCAAGATATATCACGTTTGTTAGTTTCCTTCTACGGAGCCCTGAGGGTATTCGTACCCGAGAAACATAGCTTTGTGCCTAGATCCATGTCATATTTTCACGATAAAATCAGTCAAGATATATTTTATAGAACTCAGCCCATCATGTAACTCAGGAAACCTCAGAAATCTCATGATCTCAGGTAACTCTCAGATAAGACTACTACTCCATCATTCAATGGAAGTCAGTTAATCTTTCCACATACAGTTAGTTGAATCATGTATAGTCTCTTCAGATAGGTGTAGAATTTAGCACCGAGGGAATCCAAGGATGGGGACTCACCTACCAGTTTAGGGTGTGTTTCTTAGCAGTCTTCCTTGTGTTCTAGAACTACGTAGCTAGCGTAGGTTGAGATATCTTAGCCTGTCAGATTAGGGTTTATGAGGTGGCTTAACCTGTTAGTAGAGGGTCCCACCCTTCTCACCTTGAGTACCTTCCAGATAAGGGTCACTCACAACTGTCCTTACCAGTGGCTCAGTATTGACACCTTGTCACAAATGTCGTCAGTAATGATTTTTAGCAACTGGGAATTTATTTTATAATGGTATTTTGGTCTTTTCCCTTCACTTCTCATGACTTATTACCCTCAAGAAACGTATTTTCTTCCATTCTCTTTAGTTGAAACATCTTAAAAACCCTCTCTTACACTCTCAACCACAAGATTAGGGTTTTCTCTCAAGATCATCTCCTCAAGAGTAATCCTAAGGAATTCTTTATGAATCTTTAAAAACATTAGTTAACCAAATTCAGGGCTATCAGATACAACCATCCATGTTATCATAACAATGGTTCCAGCCATGTATTAGCATACAAATTTAGCCATTACATACTCGCGATCTTACTTACTATGTACGTATGTTTGCACTCTTACGTTCATAACACTTAGTCAGTTAGCATTATTCATGCATGCAAACCCTATTTATATTTAGCGTACCTCACTCGTATACTCAGTACATCCCCTCGTACTGCGCATTTGTGCTATGGTGCTTTATTTTTATGTTACACCATAGGTTCAGAGTCACGAGCTCCAGGTCGGCAGTAGCTATAGCATTTCCAGTCGTAGAGATTCAGTGAGTCCTCTTTATTCGAGGATAATATGATTGGATTTATTCATTATTATTTTAGCCAGTTATCAATTTACAGAGTTAGTTGGAGAAATTTTCCTTCAACTCCTTATTTCAAACAGTACTTTAAGGCTTTCAGATTTACACTCAGGTTTAGCTTTCAGATTTATTTTTCAGTTGTTTTGGGAATGTTTTGGCCATATGGATGTTATATTATTTTAGTTGAACTTTATGGCCAATTGTTTATATTTTCCACATTGTTATGTCATGAATTGCAGTATACAGGTACAAATATCAGTCATCTGTTAGCTTGTGGTCCCTCATGGTCATAAGCACCATGTATCATTCTGGTTCAAAAAATTGGGGCATTACAAACTTTCTATCTGAGCCGAAGGTTCAATAGAGTCCTATGAAGTCTGAAAGCCGCATCTAGTAGAGTCTTGTACATGGTGTGTTACGCACCACATTTACGTATATGAGGCTATATAATGTTTTAGGAACAGTTCCATTTCTTCAGTATTCATGTCGTGCTAGTAAGCATAATTTCAAGTCAGTCTCTTAGCCTAATCCACTCTTCTCTTATTTTAGAAATATGCCTCCAAATAGAAAAAATCAGTCAGCTCCTCACCCTTAAGATCCTTTGGGCAAACATGTTTCTTATGTGGAGTTCAAGATCGCATTTACCGCTCTTGATTAGTCTGTAGATACCAATAATGAATGACCAATAGTCATTCCAGCCAACCCAGTGGCCAATTCAGCAGCAACTAGGATTCAGGACTTCACCCGAATTAACCCTCTATCCTTCTTTGGGTCTAATCCAGACGAGGATCCTCAGGAATTCATAACCAAGTCCAGAAGGTCATTGATATCATGGGAGTCACTTCTTCTCAGTATGTTGAGTTAGCTGCATACCAGTTGAAGAATGTTTCTCAGACTTGGTACAAGCAGTGGGTAGTAGAAAGGTAAGAAGATGCAGGTCCTGTTGAGTGGGAAGAATTTGTCAAGGCTTTCATAGATAGATTCTTTCCCCAAGAGCTGAGAGAGGCAAAAGTTCTTGAGTTCATCAATATCAGGCAGGGAAATATGAAAGTTTGTAATTATTATCTTAGATTTACTCATCTATCCTAATACACCCCTCATGTGTTTGCAGACAAAAGGACTAAGATGAGCGAGTTTGTGTCAGGGGTGAATGATAGGATGGTAAATCAGTGTAGGTCTATGATGCAGAACAAATATATGACTTTAGCCAGGCTTATGACCCACGCTCAACAGATAGTGAAGAAGAAGGTTAAGACTAAGGAGAGGCAGAACAAGAGAGTAAGAGCAAGCAGTTTAAGTTTTCCTTAGCCATAATCAGAGGGAGGAAATCATCTGCAGTTTCTTCAAAAGTTAGGAGTTCCAGTTCCTTCCTTCGCTAGTGATCCAGTGCCAAAGTTTTGGGATGGAAACAGAGATAAAGCACCAGGATCTAAATCTCAAGGTAGTGTTAGCAGTACCCGAACGAACCTCCTTTGTCAGAATTATGGCAAGAACCAAAAAGTTATTTGCAGAGATGGTAGTGATGTCTGTTTTGGTTGTGGTAAGCCAGGCCACAGGATTAGGGAGTGTCCTCAGCCAGGCCCTCTGTAATACCTCGAAAAATCCTATCAAAAATTAGAGCCATGTACCATGCTTATGCATAGTACATCATGGTTATTTTATAGTTTTATGAGTAAGATATATGTATATTAAGGCTTCAAATAACACCCATCTATCAGACGAATAAAAACATTCCTTAACGATTGAATTCATGAGAAGGATATTGGTATAGTCAACTTCAAACGAGCATTTCTCTAAATATACTTGGAATTTTTGAGCTCATGAACTATAAACAGATATATAATTTAATTAGCTTTCCAATAATACCAAATTGTTCTAAATCAGATATTGAAGAAAATAGTTATTCCTATTTACTACAACAGATTAGGCTAGAAACTGTGTGACGACATTCGTGGTAGCTTACCACACTTGTTACACCCTACCATTAAGGTACTTAGCCTTAGTTAGAAACTAGATATTAAGTGATGACATTCGTTGTAGCTTACCACATTTGTGATGCCCTATCACGAAGATCGTCAGCCCTAGGCAGTATCTATCTTCTGTGTGATAACATTTTTGACGGCTTACTACATTTTTGATGCCATGTCACAAATATCGTCAGCCTTTGGTAGAGTCCATCTTTTGTTTGACGACATTTTTGACAGCTTATCACATTTTGAGGCCTTGTCACAAATGTCGTCAGCTATTATTTTCAGCAACTGAGAATTTATTTCATAAGGGTATTTTTGTCTTTTCCCTTCACTTCCCACGACTTATAACCCTCAAGGAATGTATTATATTCCATTCTATTTAGTTGAAACATCTTAAAAACCATCTCTTACACTCTCAACCACAAGATTAGGGTTTGCTCGCAACATTATCTCCTCAATAGCAAGCCTAAGGAATATTCCAAGAACCTTCAGAAACATTAGCTCTCTTTCAAGATTCAATCACTAAGGTATGCGTTATGTTCATCTATGGATCCAATCCATTCATAAAGCTCAGGAACCATGTTTTAAATATTATTTTGTAAACTTTTTGTGATGATATAAGTATGTACATGTTGACAATTGTTGTTTAAGTTCCAATGTGATGTCTAAAGGTGTTTTCATGGAATATATATGTTTGTTAATTGAAAACCATGAACTTGAGGTGGTTTAATATGGTCCAAGTATGAAATCTACCTATGGCTTAAAAGTGTGCATTCAAGGTGTTTGATAAAATACTTAAGATGCTAGAAGTTCATATTTGCATGGTTCTATGATGTCTAAATGACAAGTTCATGTTAGCTATCTACTTTAATAGAAATTACATGCATTTTATGTATTGCTATTGTGATAGTATGAAACATGCAAGATAATAGAGATATACAATATGCACACAAAATATATCCATGCATTCCCTACAATGTTTAAGATGTTGAATAACTATTGAAATATGATATCCCCTACTTATGATATTATGAATTGTGGACTCAAATCTTTTGATCAAGATATGTCCTGTTTGATGGTTTTCTTCTATCGATTCCTGGAGGTATTCGTACCCAAAAAATATAGCTGTATGACTAGATCCATGTCATGTTGTCATGATAATCTCACTCAAGCTATAATCTATAGAACTCAACTAGTCATGTGACTCAGGAAACCTCAGAAATCTCATGATCTTAATTAACTCTCAGATAATAGAACTACTCCATCAGTTAATGAAAGTAAGTTAATCTATCCATGTACAGTCAGTTGAATAATGTTTAGTCTCTTTAGATGGAGGTAGAAGTTAGCACCGAGTGAACCCAAGGATGGGGCCTCACCAACCAATTTAGGGTATGTTTCTTAGCAGTCATCCTTGTGTTCCAGAACTACGTAGCCAGCGTTGGTTGAGACATATTATACTTTTAGATTAGGGTTGATGAGGTGGCTTGACCTGTCAGTTTAGGGTCCCACAATTCTCGCTTTGTGTACCTTCAAGATAAGGTTCATTTGCAACTGTCCTTACCAGTGGTTGAGGTAGAGATTAAACCCCGGATTAGCCATAATGGCATACATGGGGCATGTTGATTAAATAACAACCTCTCACAGTTTCAGTATTAGTGTCATTAAAAGAACTTAGATAGTTCTTCAGAGATTAGTATACCAGGACTGTTAGATATGGTCAAATTCAGTTATATCTCGGAACTCAGAGTGTTTAACTAGATTTAGGGTTGTCAGATATAGTCATCCATGTTATTAGAACTACGGTTCTAGCCATGTATTAGCATATACATATTTATCCATTATGTACTCACGATCTTAGTTACTATGTATGTATGTTTGCACTCTTACGTACATAACAGTCAGTCAGTTAGCATTGTTTTATGCATGTAAACCCTGTTTATATTTAGATTACCTCACTCATTTTATACCATAGGTTCAGAGGCACAAGCTCTAGATCGGCAGTAGCCATAGCATTTCCAGTCGTAGAGATTCAGTGAATTCTCTTAATTCGAGGACAATATGATTGGATTTATTCATTTTTATTTTATCCATCTATTAGATTATGGAGTTAGTTAGAGACATATTCCTTCAACTCCTTATTTTAGATAGTACCTAGAGGCTTTCTGATTTATCTCAGATTTAGTTTTCAGATTTAGTTTTTAGTTGTTTTGGTTATTTTTTGACCATATGGATATTATATTATTTTAGTTGTACCTTATGGCCTATTGTGCATGTTTTATGCATTATAAAGTCATGAATTGTAGTATACAGGTATAGATCAGTCATGGGTTAGCTTGTGGTCCTTCGGGGTCATAAGCACCGTGTATTATCTTGGTTCAGAAAATCGAGGTGTTACAAACTTTCTATTAGATCCTAAGGTTCAATAGAATCCTAGGAAGTCTGAAAACCTCATCTAGTAGAGTCTTGTCCATGGGTGTGTTGCGCGCCACATTTATGTACAGGAGGCTATATGATATTTTATGAACAGTTCCCTTTCTTAAGTATTCATGACGTGCTAGTAAACATAATTTCAAGTCAGTCTCTTAGTCTAATCTTCTCTTCTCTTATTTTAGAAACATGCCTAAAAAGAGAAGAAATCAACCTGAAAATCCTTTGAGCGAACATATTTCTCATGCAGAGTTTAGGACAGTATTTCCCGCTCTCATTCAGTCTGTAGCTGCCCAGACTGAATGACTAGCACTCATTCTGGCCAACCCAATGTCCAATTCAACACCAAATAGGATTAGGGACTTCACCTAAATGAACTCTCCATCCTTCTTTAGGTTTAAGACAGACGTCGATCGTTAGAAATTTATTAACCAAGTCCAGAAGGTTATTGCCATCATGGGAGTCAGTTTTTCTTAGAGTTTTGAGTTAGCCGCGTACAAATTAAAGGATGTATTTTACACTTGGTACAAGCAGTGCGTAGCAGAAAGGTTAGAGGATGCAGGTCCTATTAAGTAGGAAGAATTTGTCACGACTTTCTCAGACAGATTCTTTCTTCAAGAGCTGAGAGAGGCCAAAGTTATTAAGTTCATCAATCTCAGGTAGGGAAATATGACAGTTAAAGAGTATTCTCTTAGATTTACTCAGCTAGCTAGATATTCCTCTTATGTAGTTGCAGACAACAGGGCTAAGATGAGCATGTTTGTGTTAGAGGTAAATGATAGCATGGTAAATGAGTGTAGGTCTGCGATGATGAACAATGATATGACTTTATCCAGGATCATGACTCGCTCTCAATAGATAGAGGAGTAAAAGGTTAAGACTAGAGAGAAAGAACAAGAGAGCAAGAGCAGGCAGTTTTAGTTTTCCTAATCCCAAATCAAAGTGAGGAAATAGTTCACAGTTTCATCCTAAGTTAGTAGTTCTAGCCCCTTTCTCCGCTAGTGCCCTAGTTTCGAAGTTTAGGTACGATAATAGAGATAGAGAACCAGATTCTAAATCTTAGGGAAGTGTTAGAAGTGCCTAAACAAACTCCCTTTGTCAGACTTGTGGTAAGAACTATAAGGGTATTTGCAGAGCCGATAGTGATGTCTGTTTTAGTTATGGTAAGCCTAGCTTGAGGATTAGGGAGTGTCCTCATCAAGGACGTCAGGGTTAGTAGAATCGTTCCACATCTCAGTCCACTCGCCAGAACCAGTAGGGTACCCCTTCTAGTGCTATTAGTGGGCAACACCCAAATAGACTCTATGCTCTTCAAACCTGATAGGATCATGAAAATTCTCCTAATGTCATTATTGGTACGTTATAGATTTTCCATGTTCATGTTTATGCTTTGCTAGACCTAGGTGCATCCTTATCTTTTCTCACTCCATACATAGCAGGTGATTTTGGAATCAGTCCCAAAATTTTAATAAAGCCTTTTTCAGTCTCTACCCCAATGGGTAAAACCATCATAGCTGGGAGGGTATACAGAAACTACTCAATTATGATATTTCAAAAATCCACATCAACAGATTTAGTCAAGTTAGAGATGACTAATTTTGATGTCATTCTTGGCATGGATTGGCTTCATTACTTCTATGCCATAGTCGATTACAGAAATAGGATAGTTCATTTTTAGTTCCGATGCCCATCCTAGAGTGGAAGGGTAGCACTTCATCTTTCATGGGTCAACTTATTTCCTACCTTCGGGAAAGGAAAATAATTTCTAAGGGGTGTGTGTATCATCTCGTACCTGGTAAGGATTCAAGTTCCGAATATCCCAGTCTCGAATCAGTCCCAGTGGTTAATGAATATTCTGATGTTTTTCCCAAAGATCTTCCAGACATTCCTCCTAAAAGGGAAATAGACTTCGACATAGACCTTCTCCTAGATACTCAACCTATTTCTATTCTGCCATAAAGAATGGCAGCAGTAGAACTCAAGGAACTGGAAGATCAGTTGAAGGATCTCTTAGATAAGGGAATCATAAGGCCTAATATATCCCCATGGGGTGCGATAGTCTTATTCGTGCATAAGAAAGAAGGATCTCTTAGAATATGTATTGATTATCTTTATCTAAACAAAGTCATGATCAATAATAGGTAACCACTGCCTAGGATAGATGACTTGTTTTACCAACTTCAGGGTGCCAGTTATTTCTCAAAGATAGAGCGTAATCATTCAGGCCATCTCATAATTGTTCTTCAGATTCTTAGGGATCACCAATTGTTCACCAAGTTCAGTAAATGCAAATTTTGGCAAATATTAGTGGCATTCCTTATCCATATTATTTCTGGTGATGCCATTAGAGTAGACCCTCAGAAAACTAAAGCGGTAAAAAACTAGCCTCACCCTATCCCTCGATCAGATATCAGGAGTTTCTTGCATTTGGTCGGCTACTACTGATGGTTTGTCGAATGATTTTTTTCAATTGCATCTCGTATGATAAGATTGACTCAGAAAAAAGTCAAGTTTCAGTGTTCAGAACTTTGTAAGAAGAGTTTTCAGGAGTTGAAGACTCGACAGACCTCATCTCAAGGTTTAGCACTTCCCCATGGTTCTGATGGATTCATAGTATATTGTGATGCATCCAGAGTAGGTTTAGCTTGTATCCTCATGCAGCATGGTAGAGTAATAACCTACGCCTCCAGAAAATTAAAGCTCGATAAGAAGAATTATCCTACTTATGACCTTGAGTTAGTAACAGTTGTCTTTGCCTTAAAGATTTGGAGGCATTATCTATACGGTGTTTATGAAGACGTCTTGACAGATCATAAGAGACTTCAGCATATATTTTCACAAAAAGATCTCAATCTTCATCAGAGAATGTGGTTAGAGCTCTTGAAGGATAATGATATAAGTGTCCTTTATCATCTTGGCAAGGCCAATGTAGTGACCTATGCACTTAGTAGACTGTCCAAGGGTAGTGTTTCCCATGTTGAGGATGGTAAGTAGAAATTAGCTCAGGAGATTCATCATCTTACTAGACTAGGTGTTCTCTTAGCTGAATCTTCATAGGTTGGTATATGTGTTCAGAGTAGTTCAGAGTCATCTCTAATTTCTGAGATGAAAGAGAAGCAAGACAGGGATCCAAGCCTTGTCAAGCTAAAAAAGTCAGTTCAGACTCAGGAAGTAGATATTTTGTTCCAAGGGGGAGATGGTGTTCTTCATTGTTATGGTCGTCTGTGTGTTCCCAGTGTAGATGACTTAAGGTAGTAAATTCTTGCAGAAGCGCACGGTGCACGATACTCTATTCATCTAGGGGCCAGTAAGATATATCATGACTTGTGGGAGATCTATTAGTGGAGTGGAATAAAGAAAGACATTGTAGAGTTTGTGGCTAAGTGCTCTACTTGTCAGCAAGTTAAGATAAAGCATCAGAAACCTAGTGGTTCCATGCAGGAGTTCACTATTCCTACTCGGAATTTGGAAGAAGTTAACATAGTCTTTGTGACGGATTTACCTAGAATACGTCATCAACATGATTTAGTTTGGATCATTGTAGAAAGAATAACCACGTCAACTCATTTCCTTATAGTTCATACCTCTTACTCAACTGAGGATTATGCCAAACTCTATATCAAGGAGTTGGTCAGATTCTACGGTGTTCCACTATCTATCATCTCTAATAGAGGTACTTACTTCACCTCTCAGTTCTAGAAAGAATCCCAAAAGGGTCTTGGTACCCAAGTTCATCTTAGTACAACATTTCATCCTTAAACGGATGGTCAAGAAGAAAGGATCATTTAGAATCTAGAAGATATGCTAAGAAGTGTGCAATTGATTTCAAGGAAAGCAGGGATGAAGACTTGCCTTTGATTGAGTTTGCATAAAACAACAACTATCACTCCAGTACTCAGATGGCTCCATTCGAAGCTCTCTATGGTAGGAGATATAGGTCTCTGATAAGTTGGTTCAAAGTTAGTGAGAACGTAGTCATAAGGCCTGACTTAGTATTCGATACCTTAGAGAAAGTTCAGTTGATCAGAGAATGACTATGGGTTGCTCAGAGCCGACAGAATTCTTATGTGGATGTTCATAGAAAGGATCTTGAATTCGAGGTTGATGACTATGTCTATATCAAGATCTCTACCATGAAGGGAGTGAAGAGATTCGGTAAGAAGGGAAAGCTCAGTCCCTAATATGTTGGCCCCTTCAGTATTTTCAGTCTCTTCGGCAAGGTAGCCTAAAAACTCGAATTGCCTTCAGATCTAGCCTCAGTTCATCCAGTCTTACCTGTCTCTTTGATCAAGAAGTGCATAGGTGACCTATCAAATGTAGTACCTATTCAGAGCGTTGACATTTAGAATAGCCTCTCTTATGAATAAATTACAGTCAAAATCCTCGACTATTAGACTCATGTACTGAGGAACAAAGAAGTACCTCTAGTTAAGGTTCTTTGGCGGAATCAAGTGAGCTGCTTGGGAAGCAGAAATAGACATGTGAACCAAGTACCCTCATCTTTTCTCTCCTAATTAAGACTTAGCTCGAGGTAACCATTTCCCTTAAGCTTATTCAGTTACATGTTCAAATTTCCAATATAAAATTTGTATCAAGTATCAATGCATTGCTTATCATGAATCCATAAGTTCAGCTTATCAGTCATGCATCAAATATGTATGTTCTGATGGGCTATATTATCTTAAGAATTTAATTCAGTCCTAAATTCATATGCCAGATGAGCATGGTCAATGTATGCATCATTTTAACTTTTCTCCCCTTTCAAGCAGTCATCATTCAAGGATGAATGTTTCCAAGGGAGAGATATTATAATACCTCAAAAAATCCAAACCAATATTACAGCCATGTACCAAGATCATGAATAGTACATCATCATTATTTTATAGTTTTATGATTAAGTTAGATGTAAATTAAGGCTTCAAATAACTCCCATCTATTAGACGAATTAAAACATTCCTTACTGATTGAATTCTTGGGAAGGATATTGGTATAGTCCACTTCAAATTAGAATATCTTTCATTATTCTGGGAATTTTCATCTCATGACCTATCAACAGATAGATAATTGGATTAGCTTTCCAACGATACCAATTTTTCCTAAATTTGATATTAGAGCAAAGAGTTATTCCTATTTTAATCCAGCATGTCATCCTGGAAACAGTATGATGACATTCATGATAGCTTACCACACTTGTGACACCCTACCACGAAGGTCATCAGCCTTGGGTAGAAACTAGCTCCTAAGTGAGGACATTCGTGGTAGCTTACCACATTTGTAACGCCCTACCACGAAGGCGGTCAGCCCTAGGTAGTATCAAGCTTCTTTGTCATGACATTTTTCATGGTTTACCACATTTTTGATGCCATGTCACAAATATCGTCAGCCTTAGGCAGAGTCCAGCTTCTGTGCGATGAAATTTATGATGGCCTACCACATTTTTGATGCCTTGTTACAAATGTCGTCAGCTATTATTTTCAGCAGCTGGGAATTTATTTCATAAGGGTATTTTGGTCTTTTCCCTTCACTTCCCACAAATTATAAACCTCAAGGAACGTATTATCTTCCCTTCTCTTTAGTTGAACCATCTTAAAAACCCTCTCTTACACTCTCAACCACAAGATTAGGGTTTTCTCTCAAGATTATTTCCTCGAGAGCAAGCCTAAGGAATTCTTCCAGAACCTTCAGAAACATTAGATCTCTTTCAAGATTCAATCACTAAGTATGCGTAGTGTTCATCTATGGGTCCAATCCGTTCATAGAGCTCAAGAAATATGTTTTAAGTATTATTTTTGTAAACTTTTTGTGGTGATATGAGTATGTACATGTTGATGATTGTTGTTTAAGTATCAATGTAAGGTTTGAAGGTGTTTTCATGGAATATATATGATTGTTAATTGAAAACAATGAACTTGAAGTGGTTTAATATGGTGCAAGTATGAAACCTACCTATGCCTTAAAAGAGTGCATGTAAGGTGTTTGATAAAATGCTTAGGATACTAGAAGTTCATGTTTGTATGGTTCTAAGATATCTAAATGAAAAGTTTATGTTAGCTATATACATCAATATGAATTCCATGATTTTTATGTGTTGGTATTGTGGTGGTATGAAGCATGCGAGATAATGGAGATATACAATATGCACATGAAATATATCCATACATTCCATACAATGTCTATGATGTTGAATAACTATATGATATATGATATCCCCTACTTATGATATTATGAATTATGGACTCGAATCTTGTGATCAAGTCATGTCGTTTATGTCAGTTTCCTTCTATCGAGTCCTAGGGGTATTCATACCCAAAAAACATAGTTGTATGCCTAGATCTATATCTTGTTTTCAGGATCATATCAGTCAAACTATAATCTATAAAAGTCAGCCAGTTATGTGACTCAGGCAACCTCAGGAATCTAATGATCTCAGTTAACTCTCAGATAATAGTACTACTCCGTCAGACAATGGAAGTCAGTTAATCTATCCATGTACAGTCAGTTGAATCATGTTTAGTATCTTCATATGGGAGTAGAAGTTAGCACCGAGTTAACAAAAGAATGGGGACTCACCTACCAGTTTAGGGTGTATTTCATAGCAGTTACCTTGTGCTCTAGAACTACGTATCCAGCGTAGGTTGAGAAATCTTAGCTTGTCATATTAGGGTAGATGAGGTGGATTAACCTATCAGTTTAGGGTCCCATCATTCTCACTTTGAGTACCTGCCAGATAAAGGTCACTCACAACTATCCTTATGAGTGGTACAGTATTGACACCCCTCCGGTTTGGGCAGAGATTGGACCCCTGCTTAGCTGTAATGGCATACATAGGGACTGTTGGTTAAACAACTACCTCCCATAGTTTCAGTATCAATGATACGCCTAAATTACACATCTCTTATGAGAGAGTAAGCGATCGTTGTCGAATATAGAACCCAACTAAGTTGGGTGTCAAATCCCACAGGGAATACTGTGTTTCTAAGATTATAGTTATTACTGGAATGTTGATCAGAGGTTCCTGAATAGGGGGTTTTGGTTTAAATTTGAAATGATAGTTACAATATAACAATGAAGCAATATGTGTATTAATATTCGATCATAGAAAATGACAAGTTAGGGTTATGTCCACCTTGTAGCTTTTACTTCTCTTCTAACTATGAGTACTAAGGATCTATACATGCACGCACTTATAGAGTGATGTATTATAATTCTAAATCCAAGTATTTCTCAACCATCAAGGATTTATTCACCTTAGTTCTCTCTAATCCAAAGTGTACAACCAATCATACGAAATCTCCAAGTAGTTAATCCTGCTAAGGCATTAATATGTAAAATAGAGGTTGGAAACCCTATTTTCTTATCACTACTCTCTTTTCCAAATAGTAACTTTTCTATCGAACAAGTTATTGCTATAATGACATATTCCCTATGTTTGCAACCACGAGAATTTAATCATAACGAAGAAAGTAATGATATAAGTGAATTAATACATCATAAATTAAAAAACCTATAGCAATAGAGAGTATACGACAAGGTTTCCATAACCCTAACTAATAAAATTAGCTACTCATGAATAAATTGGAAATCACAATTGAAATATTCATCATACCAAAAATTAGAACAATCTTGGTGGACAAGATGAATAGCGAAATAAGAGAGAAAAACGTTTCTCACTCTTTCTCCTCAAGATAAGCTGCTTTATCTTGTTTGAAATAATACAGAATAATGAATAATACCTAAAAATTCAGCCATAAGGTTTTAATAACATCCTTCTCTAATAAATTGCTACTGCATCCTTAACTATTTAAAAACATTGAGCTTGCCCGGGAAAAAGTTCCCATATATCACATTCAGTCCAAAAGTTACTTTACTTTTATGTGAAGTTTCCTTTGCTATCCATAGGTCCCAAAAATGTTGTAATCTTTCTCATTTGTACTTGAAAAGCATGCTAATCACATAGGTCAGCTCACTTAACTAAAAATAGACAAAGTGCAAAAACTATGTATTTTATCCTCAAAACATAGCTAAAACATGGGTAAGTTATGGTGCTTAGGCGTATAAATACGCCCAACATCAATTTGTCTCAATAAAAGAACTCAGAAAGTTCTTCAGATATCAGTAAAGCAGGACTGTTAGATACGGTCAAATGCGGGTATAGCACAGAACTCAGAGAGTGCAACTAGATTCATGGATGTCAGATATAGTCATCCATGTTATTAGAACTGTAGTTCTAGCCCTATATTGGAGTACGGATTTATCCCTTATGTACTCACGAAATTAGTTACTATGTATGTATGTTTGCACTCTTACGTTTATATCAGTTAGTCAGTTAGCATTGTTCATGCACGCAAACCCTATTTATATTTACCCTACCTCACTCGTATACTCAGCACATCCCCTCGTACTAACACATTTGCACTATGGTGCTTTCTTTTTATGTTACACCATAGGATTAGAGGCATGACCTCCAGATCGGTAGTAGCCATAGCATTTCCAGTCGCAGAGATTTAGTGAGTCTTCTTCATTCGAGGACAATATGATTGGATTTATTCATTTTTATTTCAGCCAGTTATCCATTTATGGAGTTAGTTGGAGACATGTTCCTTCAAATCCTTATTTCAGAAAGTACTTAGAGGTTTTCTGATTTACGCTCAGATTTAGCTTTCAGATTCAGTTTTCAGTTGTTTTAGGTATTTTTTGCCCATATGGATGTTATATTATTTTAGTTGAACTTTATGGCCTATTGTACATGTTTTCCACATTATTATGACATGAATTGTAGTATATAGATACAGATATTAATCATGGGTTAGCTTATGGTCCCTTGGGGTTATAACCACTATATAACATTACGATTCAGAAAATTGGGGCGTTACAAACTAGCTATCATAGTCTTTACCATTCAGGACCGCATTTACCGCTCTTTCTCACTCTGTAGCTGCCCAAAATGAATGACTAGCAGTCATTCTGGCCAACCCAGTGGCTAATTCAGCAGTATCTAGGATTTGGGACATTACCCAAATGAATCTTCCATCCTTCTTTCGGTATAAGCCATACGAGGATCCTTAGAAATTCATTGACCAAGTCCAGAAGGTCATTGATATCATAGGAGTAACTTTTTCTTAGAGTGTCGATTTAGCCGCATACTAGTTGCAAGATGCTGCTCACACTTGGTACAAGCAATGCGTAGCAAAAAGGTTAAAGGATGCAGGTCCTGTTCAATGGGAGGAATTTATCATGACTTTCTTAGACAGATTCTTTCCCCAAGAGATGACAGAGGCCGAAGTTCTTGAGTTCATCAATCTCAGGTAGGGAAATATGACAGTTAGAGAGTATTCTCATAGATTTACTCATCTTGCCAGATATTCCCCTCATGTGGTTACAGATAACAAGGCTAAGATGAGCAAGTTGGTGTCAGGGGTAAATCATAGCATGGTAAATGAGTGTCGGTCTGCGATGATGAAGAGTTATATGAATTTAGCCAGGCTCATGATTCATGCTCAATAGATAGAGGAGTAAGACTAGGGAGAGAAAGAGCAAGGGAGCAAGAGGAGGTACTTTCAGTTTTGCTCCGCCCAAATGAATGAGAGAAAATCGTCCACAGTTTCATCCTAAGTCAGCAGTTCTAGACCCTTTCTCTGCTAGTGCCCCAGTTCTAAATTTCAGGTATGATAAAAGAGACAGAGCAGTAAGCTCTAAATCTCAGGGCAGTATTAGTAGTGCCTGAACAAACCCTCTTCGTCAGACTTGTGGTGAAAACCACAAGGTTACTTGTAGAGCCGGTAGTGATGTCTATTTTGGTTATGGTAAGCTAGGATACAGGGTTTAGGGAGTGTCCACAGTCGGGACCTCAGGGTCTGCAGAATCGTTCCATATCTTAGTCTGGTCACCCAAACCAGTAGGGTGCCACTTCAAGTGCTACTAGTGGGCAACGCCCAAATAGACTCTATGCTCTTCAGACCCAACAAGATTAGGAAAATTCTCCTGATGTCATTAATGTTACGTTATAGATTTTGCATGTTTATTTTTATGTTTTTCTAGACCCAGGTGCATCCTTATCTTTTGTCACTCTATACATATCAGGCGATTTTGGAATCATTCTTGAAATTTTAGTAGAGCCCTTTTCAGTCTCTACCCCAATGGGTAAAACCATCATAGCTCAGCGGGTATATAAGAACTGCCCGATTATGATATTTCAGAAATCCATGTCAACAAATTTAGTCGAGTTAGAGATGATATATTTTGATGTCATTCTTGGCATGGATTGGCTTCATTCCTGCTATGCCATAGTCGACTGCAGAAATAGGATAGTTCAATTTTAGTTCCCAAGTAAATCCGTCCTAGAGTTGAAGGGTAGCACTTCATCTTTCAGGGGTCATCTTATTTTCTACCTTCGGGCAAGGAAAATGATTTCTAAGGGGTGTGTGTATCATCTTGTGCATGTTAAGGATTCCAATTCTAAATCTCCCAGTCTCGAATCAGTCCCAGTGGTTAATGAATATTCAAACGTGTTTCCCAAAGATCTTTTAAGCATTACTCCTAAAAGAAAAATAGACTTCGACATAGAACTCCTCCTTGATGCTTAGCCTATTTATATACCTCCATATAGAATGGCCCCAGTAGAACTCAAGGAACTGAAAGATCAGTTCATAGATCTTTTAGATAAGGGATTCATCAGGCCTAGTGTATCCCTATGGGGTGCTCCAGTCTTATTCGTGCGCAAGAAAGATGGTTCTCTTATAATGTGTATTAATTACCATCATCTTAAAAAAGTCACGATCAACAATAGGTATCCGCTGCCTAGGATAGACTACTTGTTTTACCAACTTCAGGGTGCCAGTTATTTCTCTAAGATATACCTCAAATTAGGCTATCATCAGCTCAGAGTTAGATAATGTTACATTATGAAGACTTTTTTTGTACGCGGTAGGGTCACTTTGAATTTGTAGTCATGTCCTTTGGTCTTACCAATGCCTTTGCAGCTTTCATGGACTTGAGAAACTGGGTGTTTAAGCAGTACTTGGACACAATCATCATAGTCTTAATTGATGATATTTTGATCTATACTCGCATAGTGCGTGATCATTCAGACCAGCTCATAATTTCTCTTTAGACTCTCACGGATCACCAGTTGTTCACCAAGTTCAGTAACTGCAAATTTTGGCTAATATCAATAGCATTCCTTGGCCATATTGTTTTTGGTGATGGCATTCGAGTAGACCCTCAGAAAACAAAAACGGTAAGAAACTGGCCTCGCCCTATCTCTTTATCAGATATCAGGAGTTTATTGGGTTTGGCTGGCTACTACCAATGATTTGTCGAGGGATTTTCTTCTATTGCATCTCCTATATCTAGATTGACTCTAAAAAAGTCAAGTTTCAGTGGTCAGAAATTTGTGAGAAGAGTTTTTAGTAGTTTAAGACTCGACACACCTTAGCTCTAGTTTTAGCACTTGTCGATGGTTCCTATGGATTTGTAGTATATTGTAATGCATCCATAGTAGGTTTAGGTTATGTCCTCAGGTAGCATGGTATTGTCATAGCCTACGTCTCCAAATAGTTAAGGCCCCATGAGAAGAATTATCATACTCATGACCTTGAGTTAGAAGCAGTTGTCTTTTACTTAAAGATTTGGAGGTATTATCTATACGGTGTTCATGTAGACATCTTCACAGATCATAAGAGCCTTCAGTAAATATTTTCCTAGAAAGGTCTCAATCTTTGTCAAATAAGGTGGTTAGAGCTCTTGAAAGATTATGACATAATGTCCTTTATCATTTTGGCAAGGTCAATGTAGTGGCCGATGCACTCAGTAGACTTTCCATAGGTAGTGTTTCACATGTAGAGGATGGTAAGAATAAATTCGCTTAGGAGATTCATCATATTTCAAGACTAGGCGTTCGATTAGTCGACTCTTTAGAGGGTGGTGTATGTGTTCAAAGTAGTTAAGAGTCATCTTTAGTTTTCGAGGTGAACGAGAAGCAAGACAGGGATCCTAGCCTTGTCAAGCTAAAAGAGTCAGTTCAGAGTCAGGGTGTAAAGGTTTTCTCTCAAGGGGGATATGGTGTTCTTCATTATCAGGGTCGTCTGTGTGTTACCAATGTAGATAACTTGAGGCAGCAAATTCTTGTAGAAGTTCATGTTGCGCGATACTCTATTCATCTAGGGGCTACTAAGATGTACTGCGACTTTTGGGATATCTATTGGTGGAGTGGAAAGAAGAGGGTCATTGTAGAGTTATTGGCTAAGTGCTCTACATGCCAGAAGGTTAAGATAGAGCATCAAAAACCTCGTGGTTCCATGCACGAGTTCACTATTCCTACTTGGAAGTGGGAAGAAGTGAACTTGGACTTCGTGATGGGTTTACCCAGAACATGTCATCAGCATGATTCAGTTTGGGTAATTATAGACAGAATGACCAAGTCACCTCAGTTTCTTCTAGTTCGTACCTCTTACTCAGCCGGGGATTATGCCAAACTTTATATTAGGGAGTTGGTCAGATTACACGGTGTTCCACTATCTATCATCGCAGTCAGAGGTACCCAGTTTACCTCTCACTTTTGGAAAGCATTCCAAAAGGGTCTTGGTACCCAAATTTATCTTAGTACAATGTTTCATACTCAGATAGATGGTCAAGAAAGAAGGACCATTCAAACTCTAGAAGATATTCTAAGGGAGTATGCAATTGATTTCAAGGAAAGTTAGGATGAAGACTTGCCTTTAATTGAGTTCGCATATAACAACAGCCAACACTCCAGTATTTAGATGGCTCCATTCGAAGCTCTCTATGGTAGGATATGTAGGTCTCTAATCGGTTGGTTCGAAGTTAGTGAGACTACAGTCAGAGGGCCTGACTTAGTATTCGATGCCTTAGAGAAATTTTAGTTGATCAGAGAAATACTCTGGGCTGTTCACATCTAACAAAAGTCTTATACAGATGTTTGTAGAAAGTATCTTAAATCCCATAAAGGGAGCGAAGAGATTCGGCAAGATGGGAAAGATCAGTCCTCGATATGTCGGTCCCTTTTGTATTTTTAGTCAATTCGGCAAAGTATCCTATGAGCTTGAATTTCCTTCAGATCTAGCCTCAGTTCATCCAGTCTTCGATGTCTCTTTGCTCAAGTAGTGCATAGGTGTCCCAGCAATTGTATTTCATATTTAGAGTGTTGACATTTATAATAGCCTCTCTTATGAAGAAATTCTAGTTGAAATCCTCGACTATCATACTCGTAGGCTATGGAACAAAGAAGTCCCTCTAGTCAAGGTTCTTTCACGGAATCAAGTCACGGAGGGAGATACTTAGGAAGCAGAAGCAGGTAAGGAAACCATGTACCCTCATTTTTTCTCCCCTAATTCAGACTTAGCTTGAGGTAACCATTTTCCTTAAGCTTATTTAGTTACATGTTCAAAATTCCAGTATAAAATTGGTATCAAGTATCAGTGCATAGCTTATCATGCATTTATGAGTTCAGCTTATCAATCATGCATCAGATATGTATGTTCAGTTGGGTTATCTTCAATTTAGAATTCAATTCAGTCCTAAAATCATGTTCCAGTTAGGCATGGTCAGTGTATGCGTCGTTTTAGCTTTTCTCCCCTATCAAGCAGTCTTCATGCGAGGTTGAATATTTCCAAGGAAGTAATATTGTAATACCCCAACAAATACAAACCAATATTACATCTATGTACCAAGATCATGCATAGTACATCATGGTTCTTTTATAGTTTTATGAGTTAGTTAGATGTATATTAAGGCTTTAAATAACTCCCAGCTATCAGACGAATCAAAACATTCCTTACCGATTAATTCTTGAGAAGGATATTGGTATAGTCAACTTCAAACTAGAATACTCTCATTATACTTTGAATTTTTGAGATCATGACCTTTCAACAGATTGATAATTTAATTATCTTTCAAGATATACTAATTTTGTTTAAATCCAATATCGGAGCAAAGAATTATTCCAATTTTACTCCAGCATGTCATTATGGAAACAGAGTGACGACATTCGTGGTAGCTTACAAAACTTGTGACACCCTCCCACGAACGTCTTCAGCCTTAGGTAGAAACTAGATCCTAAGTGACAATATTCATGGTATATTACCACACTTACGATGCCCTACCACGAAGGTTGTCACCAATAAGCAGAAACCATCTCCTAAGTGACGACATTCGTGGTAGATTACTACGCTTGTGATGCTGTATCACGAAGGTCATCAGCCCAAGGCAGTATCTAGCTTCTGTGTGATGAAATGTTTGATGGCTTACCATATTTTTGATGCCACGTCACAAATTTCACCAGCCTTAGTCAGATTCCAGCTTCTGTGTGACGACATTTTTGACGGCTTACAACATTTTTGATGCCTTGTCACAAATGTCGTCAGCTATTATTTTTAGCAATTGGGAATTTATTTCATAATGGTATTTAGGTTTTTTTCCTTCACTTCTCATGACTTATTACCCTCAAGAAACGCATTATCTTCCATTCTCTTTAGTTGAAACATCTTAAAATCCCTCTCTTACACTCTCAACCATAAGATTAGGGCTTTCTTTCAAGATCATCTCCTCAAGAGTAAGCCTAAGGAATTATTTATGAACCTTCAGAAACATTAGATCTCTTTCTAGATACAATCACTAAGGCATGAGTAGTGTTCATCTATGGATCTAATCCGTTAATAGAGCTCAAGAACCATGCATTAAATATTATATTGTAAACATTTTGTGGTGATATAAGTATGTACATGTTCACGATTGTTGTTTAAGTTTCAATGTGATGTCTAAAGGTGTTTTCATGGAATATATATGTTTGTTAATTAAAAACCATGAACTTTAGGTGGTTTAATATGGTGCAAGTATGAAACCCACATATGCCTTAAAGAATGAAAGCAAGGTGTTTCATAAAATACTTAGGATGCTAGAAATCCATGTTTTTATGGTTCTATGATGTCTAAATGACAAGTACATGTTAGCTATATACTTCAATATGAATCCCATGCTTTTCATGTGTTTCTATTGTGGTGGTATGAAGCATGTCAGATAATGGAGATATACAATATGCACACGAAATATATCCTTGCATTCCCTACAATGGTTAAGATGTTGAATAACTACACAAAATATGATATCCCCTACTTATGATATTATGAATTATGGACTCAAATCTTATGATCAAGTCATGTCATGTGTGTCAGTTTCCTTCTATCGAGTCCTGGGGGTATTCGTACCCAAAAAGCATAGCTGTGTGCCTAGAGCCAGGTCTTGTTGTCACGATAATATTTGTCAAGCTATAACTTATTGAACTCAGTTAGTCATGTGACTCAGGAAACCTTAGAAATCTCATGATTTCAGTTAACTTTAGATAATAGTACTACTCTGTCTGTCAACGAAAGTCCGTTAATCTGTCCATGTATAGTTAGTTGAATCATGTTTAGTCTCTTCAGATGGGAATAGATGTTAACACCGACTAAACTCAAGGATAGGAACTCACCTACCAGTTTAGGATGTGTTTCTTGGCAGTCATCCTTGTGTTCTAGAACTACGTAGCCAGGGTAGGTTGAGACATATTGGCATGTTAGATTAGGGTTGATGACGTGTCTTAACTTGTCAGTTTTGGGTCCCACCATTCTCACCTTGAGTACCTTCCGGATAAAGGGTCACTACCAACTGTCCTTACCAGTGGCACGATATTGATACCTTGTCACAAATGTCGTCAGCAATTATTTTTAGCAACTGGGAATTTATTTCATAATGGTATTTTGGTCTTTTCCCTTCACTTCTCATGACCTATTACCCTCAAGGAACGTATTATCTTCTACTATCTTTAGTTCAAACATCTTAAAAACCCTGTCTTACACCCTCAACCATAAGATTAGGCTTTTCTCTCATGATCATCTCCTCAAGAGTAAGCTTGAGGAATTCTTCATCAACCTACGAAAACATTAGATCTCTTTAAGATTCAATCACTAAGGTATGAGTAGTGTTCCTCTATGGATCTAATCTATTCATAGAGCTCAAGAACCATGCTTTAAATATTATTTTTTAAACTTTTTATGGTGATATAAGTATGTACATGTTGACAATTGTTGTTTAAGGTTCAATGTGATGTCTAAAGGTGTTTTCATGGAATATATATGTTTGTTAATTGAAAACCATGAACTTTAGGTTGTTTAATATGGTGCAAGTATGAAACCCACCTATTCCTTAAAGAATTCATGCAAGGTATTTGATAAAATACTTAGGATGCTGCAAATTAATGTTTTTATGGTTCTATGATCTCTAAATGACAAGTCCATCTTAGCTATATACTTAAATATAAATCCCATGCTTTTCATGTGTTTCTATTGTAGTGGTATGAAACATGTAAGATAATGGAGATATACAATATGTACACGAAATATATCCATGCATTCCCTACAATGGTTAAGATGTTGCATAACTATATGAAATATGATACCCCCTACTTATGATATTATGAATTGTTGACTCAAATCTTGTGATCAAGTCATGTCATGTGTGTCAGTTTCCTTTTATCGAGTCCTGGGAGTATTCGTACCAAAAAAATATAGCTATGTGACTAGAACCATGTCATTTTGTCATGATAATCTTTATCAAGCTATAATCTATTGAACTCAGTCAGTCATGTGACTCGGGAAGCCTTATAAATCTCATGATCTCAATTAACTCTTAGATAATATTACTACTCCATCAGTCAATGGATGTCAGTTAATCTGTCCATGTACAGTAAGTTGAATCATGTTTAATATCTTTAGATAGGATTTGAATTTGGCACCGAGTAAACGTAAGGATGGGAACTCACCTACCATTTTAGGGTGTGTTCCTTGGCAGTCATCCTTGTGTTCCAGAACTACGTAGCCAGCGTAGGTTAAGACATCTTAGTATGTTAGATTAGGGTTGATGAGGTGTCTTAACCTGTCAGTTTAGGGTCCCACCATTCTCACCTTGAGTACCTGCTAGATAAGGGTCACTCACAACTGTCCTTACTAGTGGCACAATATTGACACCTTGTAACAAATGTCGTTAGTAATTATTTTTAGTAACTGGGAATTTATTTTATAATGGTATTTTGGTCTTTTCCCTTCACTTCTCATGAATTATTACCCTCAAGGAACGTATTATCTTCCATTCTCTTAAGTTGAAACATCTTAAAAAACCTCTCTTACATTCTCAACCACAAGATTAGGGTTTTCTCTCAAGTTCATCTCCTCAAGAGTAAGCCTAAGGAATTCTTCTTGAACCTTAAAAAAGATTATATCTCTTTCAAGATTCAATCACTAATGTGTGAGTAGTGTTCATCTATGGATCTAATCCATTCATAGAGCTCAAGAACCATGATTTAATATTATTTTGTAAACTTTTTCTGGTGATATAAGTATGAACATGTTGATGATTATTGTTTACGTTTCAATGTGATGTCTAAAGGTGTTTTCATGGAATATATATATTTGTTAATTGAAAACCATGAACTTTATGTGGTTTAATATGGTGCAAGTATGAAACCCACCTATGCCTTAAAGAATGCATGCAAGGTGTTTGATAAAATACTTAAGATGTTAGAAATGTAGGTTTTTATAGTTCTATGATGTCTAAATGACAAGTCTATGTTAGCTTTATGCTTCAATATGAATCCCATGCTTTTCATATGCTTCTATTGTGGTTGTGTGAAGCATGTAAGATAATGGAGATATACAATATGTACACGAAATATATCCATGCATTCCCTACAATGGTTAAGATGTTGAATAACTATATGAAAGATGATACCCCCTACTTATGATATTATGAATTATGGACTCAAATCTTGTGATCAAGTCATGTCATGTGTGTCAGTTTGCTTCTATCGAGGCCTGAGGGTATTCGTACCCAAAAAACATAGCTATGTGGCTAGAGCCATGTCATGTTGTCACGATAATCTTTGTCAAGCTATAATCTATTGAACTCAGTTAGTCATGTGACTCAGTAAACCTTAGAAATCTCATGATCTCAGTTAACTCTCAGATAATATTACTATTCCGTCAGTCAATGAAAGTCAGTTAATCTGTCCATGTACAGTCAGTGGAATCATGTTTAGTCTCATCAGATATGATTAGAAGTTAGCGGTGAGTGAACACAAGGATGGGAACTCACCTACCAGTTTAGGGTGTGTTTCTTGGCAGTCATCCTTGTGTTCCAGAACTATGTAGCCAGCGTAGGTTGAGACATCTTAGCATGTCATATTATTGTTTATGAGGTGTCTTAACCAGTCAAATTAGGGTCTCACCATTCTTACCTTGAGTACCTTCCAGATAAGGGTCACTCACAACTGTCCTTACCAGTGGCACGGTATTGACACCCCTTCAATATGGGAAGAGATTGAACCCTATTTTAACCATAATGGCATATATGGGGCATGTCAGTTAAACAACTACCTCCCATATTTTTAGTATAACTATCAGTAAAAGAACTCAGATTGTTCTTCAGATATCAGTATACCAGGACTATTAGATAAGGTCAAATTCAACTATAGCATGGAACTTAGAGAGTTCAACCAAATTAAGGGTTGTCAGATACAGTCATCGATGTTATCAAAACTACAGTTCAAGCCATGTATTAGCATACAGATTTAACCATTATACACTCATGATCTTAGTTACTATATATGTATGTTTTCATTCTTACGTTCATATCAGTCAGTTAGTTAGCATTATTCATGCGTGTAAACCCTGTTTATATTTAGCCTACCTTACTCGTATACTCAGTACATCCCCTCGTTTTGTTCTTTGGTGCTTTCTTTTCATGTTACACCATAGGTTCAGAGACACGATCTCCAGATCGGCAGTAGCCGTAGAATTTCCAGTTGCAGATATTCAGTGAGTCCTCTTCATTCGAGGACAATATGATTGTATTTATTCATTATTATTTCATCCAATTATTAGTTTACAGAGTTAGTTGGGAAATGTTCCTTCAACTCCTTATTTTAGATAGTACTTAAAGGCTTTCGGATTTACACTTAGGTTTAACTTTCAGATTTAGTTTTCAGGTGTTTTGTGTAATTTTTGCCCATATGGATGTTATATTATTTTAGTTGAACCTTATGGCCTATTGTACATGTTTTCCACATTATTATGTCATGAATTGCAGTATACAAGTATAGATATCAGTCATGGGTTAGCTTGTGGTCCATGAGGGTCAGAGCACCATGTAGCATTCCAGTTCAAAAAATTAAGGCGTTACAAGAATCTAGGGCGTTACAAACTTAGTATCAAAGCCTAAGCTTCAACAGTTTCTTAGGAAGTCTGGAAGCCACATCTAGTATCGTCGTGTTCATGTGTATGTTGTGCACCACATTTATGTACAGACGGCTATAAGAAATTTTAGGAACAGTTTCCCTTGTTTCAGTGTTTATGTCTTGCTTGTGAGCATGAGCTCAATTTAAACTCTCAGTTTAATCCATTCTTCCTTTTATTTACAAAATATCCCTCCTCGCAGAGTTGATACCCATAGAAATGATAACCAACCACCTTGGCGCTAAGATCTTTTGATTGAGAATGTGTCACATACATAGTTTTGGGCAAATTTTCAGGTGCTAGCCCAAGCTGTGAATACTAATGTTCAGGGTAACCAGCAGCCGCAGCGCTATCTCAGGAAGATGGGGATTTAACCGTAGCCAGGATCAGAAATTTTATAAGGTTTAACCTGCTAGAATTCTTTACGTCAATAGCAGGTGAGGACCCACAACTTTATCATGATGAGGTAAAGAAGTTCACATAAATTATGCATGTGTCGTAAAAGGAGAGTGTAGAATTGGCATCCTATAGGTTGAAGGATGTTTCTCATGATTGGGCAGTGATGTGGAAGAAGAGTAGAGGGGACGATGCAGCTCCCATGTCTTGGCAAATGTTTCAGGATGGGTTCTTAGATAAGCTTTTCCCACTTGAGATAAGGGAAGATAAGAAAAAAGAGTTCATAAACTAGAGGCAAGGTTCCATGACAGTGAAGGAGTATTGCCTTAAGTTTAATCAGTTTTCTAAGTATGCCCTTAATGAGATGGCTGACTCTAGGGCAAGCATGAGTAAGTTTGCGACCGGTGTGTCTAGTTAGGTGATTAAGGAGTGTAGGACTAGTATGCTCAATGAATATATGGATCTTTCTAGATTGATGATGCACTCCCAGCAAATTGAGGTAGAAAAAGCTAAGGAAAGAGAGAGTAAATAAGAGAGCTAGAATAGGTCATTATAGTTTTTCTCAGCCAGAGTCACAGGATTGTTACTTTTCTCAGCATATTTAGAAGTTTTTAGACCCAAATCCATCCTCAGCTAGTGCTCCAGTACAAAAGTTCAAGAATAACAGGCATGATAGGGCTCCAGGCTCCAAAACCCAAGGTAGTGTAAGAAATAACCATACCTATCCATTGTGTGAAGATTATGGTAAGATTATTAGTTACCATCGCATATCCAGTCATGCATTCATGAGTAAGTTTAGTGACTTATTCATATGTCAGATACGCATGCTCAGTGTAAGAACTCAAGTATGTATTAATGCATTAGATATGCATATTCAGTATGTCAGAAGTTATAGTCATATGAGAATGTTTTAGTTGTTCACGTCCCTGAAGTAAGATCAGTTTATCAAAAATCATAGATTACAGTCCCATTCGAGGACAAATGTTCCCATGGGGGAGATATTATAAGACCTCACAAATTTTTCTAGTCGTTAAAGCTCCTTAAAGCATGTCAAGAGAAGCCTAACATAGAAAATTTGGCTAAGTGTTGCAATTTCTTTATTTTATAAGCCTTCGAACTTTCATGATTTATTTTTTGACCTTCCCAACCTCCATTTGTCAATTTTTATGTTGATTCACGATGGTGTAAGTCAATAGTACATCTCGGGTGAGTTTCAAAATTTATGGATAGCTTAAAGGCATGTGTGGATGCCCAAAATAATAGCTCTGGGCGATCAGCCTGCCTCGCCTTGGAAATTCCCCTAGGATAAGTAGCAAACCGCCCTGTCTACTCCACACGAGGCAATTTTTCAGCATTCTAACCACAACTTTCAAAGGAAAAAGAATCAATTTTCCACCCTTTTATAACCCTATAACACGAGATTCTGACATATTTTCACAAAATATAGTTGTTTCTCTCAAATTCACTCAAAAACAAGCTTAGGGTTTTCCATTGAGGATCCAAATTAAAGAAATTCCACCGTCAATCTTCATAACATCAAGAATTAAGGTATGTTAGATGTTGATTCTTTGGTCCCTTCTGCCCAAGAAGTTAAAGAATCCTTTTCTAAATTCAAAGGCTATATAATTATGAGTTTTCATGATATATGTTAACTAAAAATTGAAGTTCATGTTGTTGTTGAGTTTTAATTCATGTTCTGATCATAATGTTTCAAGCTTTGATCCTAGTATGTGATGCCTTACGTGATGCTCAGGATAAACCCCTTTAAGATGTGTTGATTGATGTAACTATGTTAATTAGGAGTATTGAATGTTGTATGACCAAAGTATGCTTCCCATATGTTTGATAAAATGTTTATGTGAAGGAAATAGAGTAATTATAGCATGCTCACAAGAAATCCCTAATTATGTATAAGTTCATGCATGCAAGTGTTTGTTGAAGTGACTTAGTGAATGAATTATGATATGTTGCACACATTCCTATTCGTGCCCATTCCTTATTGAATGAGTTATGAAACAATAGTATGCCTCCCTATATGATTACATGTTCATGATTTTCAAGTGCTTGAAGAGATGCCTCATTCACTATATAGTGATTGATAGTCCATTGTCATGTTATGCATAAATTGTCATGTCTTGTGCTATTTATGTTATCCAGTCCTGGGGGTATTTAATACCCAATAATTTAGCTTATTTTCTAGAGACACTGTCATTTTCTAAGATAACTTCAGTCATGCCAATCAGTAGAACAAAATCTGTTACAGAACTTAGGAAAATTTGGTAATCTTAGTATTAGTCCAATCCAGCTCATAAATCAATTCTGAACTTAGTAGTATTCAAGTATTCAATTTAGAAATCAGTAGCATTCAGTCAGTTAATAGAATCCCGAGTATTCCATCAGTTAATTAAATACATTGAACTCTGTCTAGTTCAGATAATTAGTATGATTAGTAACAAATTTTGTTCAGTCTAGCAAAGTCTAAGAATTAGTTTAGTATCTATTTAGTTGGGAGTAGGATTCAGTACCGAGCAAGGGAAGGGATGAAGGCTTTCCCATTAGTTAGGCAAAGTCATTAGTAGGAGTTCCTGTACTACAGAACTTCATAGACAGTGCAGGACAAGGAGTCATCCATTAGATTAAGGCTTGGATACCTCTCAGGAGTCACCTGTTAGATTATGCTTGACTTCCTATTTAGGGTCACCCTTTATACAGTCTTGACCAGAAAAGTGTCTTTACCCATGGCGCATTACTGAAACCCTTCCAACTAGGGTTATGAGTTGGACCCCAACATAGCTAGAATAGGAATGTTGGTTAGATAACTACCTCCTACAATATCAGTCTCAGTCTTAAAAATAGAACTCACTTCAGTATTATGGAAATTAGGACTGTTATATACAATCACTCAAACTTGAAAATATCTTAGATGGTTCCATAGATTCAGATATCACCCATTAGATAGGCTTGATCTCAGACTCAGTCAATCATTTTCATTACCCATAGATTCAAAGATCACCTATTAGATAGGCTTGATCTTAGACTCAGTTATTCATTTTCATTATCCATAGATTAAGAGATTACCCGTTAGATAGGCCTGATCTTAGATTTAGTCAAGAGGTATTAGTCTTAGTAGATTCAGAGATCACCTGCTAGATAGGATTGACACTATAGTAGTTATCAGTAAGCTCAAATATCAGTTATCAGTAGTCGACTTATTAGAAATTTAGTATTCAGTGTTACTCTGACTTATGTTATAGTTTATGCATTCATGCATGTATCCTCATTCAGTTCACTCATGTTATTCAGTTAGTATTGTTCATGCACATGAACCCTTGAATTTAGCCTTACCTCATCTAGAGTAGTAGTACATTCTCACATACTGACATATACCTTTCTATTGCGCTATGGTGTCTTATACCATAGGTTCAGAATTGCGGGATCTCGAGCACCCTTAGTAGTTCAGATTTAGCTATCAATAGTAGACCTAGCTGTGAGTCCTCATTATTCAAGGACTTTTCTTATTTTATTATTGCATTAGATTTATTATTTCAGTAGATGGAGATAGTTGGGGTATGTCCCATTCAAATCCTTATTCAAACAGTTTAAAGGCTTTCAGACTAGACATTTCAACAATTATTTTAGTTTTGGTATTTTGATACTTTATACATTTTTACTTCAGAATTTTGAACCTTATGTCTTGTTTCCACAAGTTTTCTGCATTATATATTATTATTACTAAGTTATTATAGAAGGTGCCGAAAAAGGGTTATTTTGTGGTCCTTTATGATCATAAGAACCATTTAGCGTTTGGGGTTCAAAATCTGGGGTGTTACAACTATTCTCGCTCGAATGCTAGAAAATAAACACTAAGAAACGCTAATCTACTAGAACCTCATAACAACAACAATTAATAAGAATCCTACCTTCTACAAATTATAACTATTTATCCATCCATTTATGAAAATTAATTTAATAGCCTCTAGTTTAAAATAAACTCTTTTTTTTAAACTTAAAGGGATGCTTAAATTAACTATACTTAACCACCACATGCTTTCATTAATAACCTATACTTTTTAACGCAACACATACCATCAATAACTCTTTTCATATTTCAAGAAAACAACAATTCACCTTAACCTATAACTCCTTCTCTACCTACAACTAAGGAACTTGTACCACATTCATTACCTCTAAACTAGCACACAAGACCTATCACCTCACTACTCACCAGATCGTATATAAAATTTCATCTATATTCATTCGATAAACCACCATTGCCACCTTTCTTGTATCTATACTTCTAAAACCATACTTCCAACTATAAGAAGGTTCTAATACTTATGAATTATACCACTTTAGGTTTTAATATCTCTCAATACAAACTTTATTTAGCAATCTAGGTTAATACTATCTCTGCTTATGAGATCTATCTATATCGAAAAGTTAATGAGGAATCTGAATATATATCTTACTCTATTTTAAATGAAGGACTCATGGGTATGAGGAAAAAACTTGAAACTTGAGAAACTTATAACACACTAACGAGGTCTTCTCAAGCCCTATGTGAATTTTAAAGTTACAAATATTGCAATTAAGAGTATCATCTTAGGAGGAATAATGTGTGATCAGATGCTAACAAATTTGAGGGTTTTAACTAAGAATAATTGCTAAGTATTAAGAAACTTTTGTCATTTATGATTGTTTTATCTTTGATTTTGTAGTGAAAGTCAAGAGGCAAGAGAACCAACATGATAGAAGTAAAAGAGTTGAAATTTGAAGCAAATAGAAGAGAAGTGTGACTGATGACATTCCAGATATATCATCAGCACTATAATAGGTTATCAGCTTCATTTTCAGCCATAGAAAGTGAATGGACCTCAAATGAAAGTTGTGATGACATTTTCTGATAAGTCTTCAAGAAATTGATAAGTGATCAGAGTTGCCATCAACCTTAGGCAGAACATGTGAGATAAGGTAGAGTAGTGACGACATTGTCTGATATGTCATCACATTTCTAATAAGTAGTAAGTATTCATCGTCAACCTTAAGTAGGAAATGCCAAAACTGAAAAGGGAGATAGCAACATTTGTGATAAGTCTTCAGACTCCTGATAAGGTGTCACGAATGTCGTCACCTAAGGGGCGAAAATCTAAATTTTTAATTTCAAAATTTTCTTAAGTTATGGATATAAATAACAACGTTTAGGGTTTCATTTGGCATCTTGAACTTATTTCAAGGGAGCTCACCTCTCTTTGGGGGCTCTTAAATTAGAATTCAATTTTTGACTCTTTGATTTGGTTGTGGGAATTTTCTCTTGAACATGGAAAAGAATCAACTTCATACTTCATCTTTTGTAACTTTAATTACTTTGAATGATTAATATAATTGTTCCTGTCTCTTTCTTTCTCATGTGGAACTAAAACCCACAACTAGGGTTGTAGGATCTATGATTATACCAACATGGATGTAATATCTAGTTAGGGTTTGAGTAATTATGGAAATATCTTGATAATTCTTTTATATTAATTATTTTTTGTTGTTTGAAAACAATAGGCCTTGCTTACTATTGATTTTATTGAGATAAGAAATCAACCCAAGTAAGAAGAGAATTATGAATGAGGATTTGGGAAAGTTAAGTTCTCATCTAATGAATAATGATGGAACAAGATGGATCAACTTGAGATAAAATCAGTATGAATAGAACGACTTCTTAAGTTTGAAAGAAGTAGGTTGTTCAAAATCTAGGTAGGTTGATAAACACTTAGATAAACTGTCAAAACTGGTAATCTAGTGTTCGCGAAAGTCATAAGAACCCAATGCTACAGTAATTATTTAATGGAGATTAGTACTCATACTGATCACAACCCTAGTTCATTCTTTCTCATTAATTTGAACTATTGAAATTTTAGCTTTGAGTTCTGAAGAAAGTTACAACTTTAAAATTTTTTATCCTTGAAAACCCCCATATTTTCTTTTCATGCCAGTTGTTTGAATCTAACTTGTAGATTTAGTTTCAAACAAGTTTAATCGCCACTCACATTATTCCCTGTGGATTCGACCCCGACTCCAAAGTTGGGTAAATATATTGACGATGATCGCCTTACACTAAATTAATGTGTAATCCAAGCATTATCAAGGAATAAGAAATTTCTAATCATTTTAGGTTAAGAATATTGTGTAGATGGAAAAATATGGATTTATACACGAATGGACAGAAATTTCTAAAGGAACAACTTTACAGCATGATCAAGATTATTAAAGAAAGGAAACTTTTCGTAAATGCCCTGTAGTATCTCAAAGAAAAGTACAGACATCTTCATACCATTTCTCAATACTCTACTTGACAAGGATTCACAGACACCCTAGGACACTTGAAATCTTTGCTCTGATACCAAGTTTGCAATGACCTGAGATTACCCCTAGTCGTCACACGAAGCCTTTGTACTAGAATAAATCATGAGCAACTAAAATAAATACATACGATCATAATGAAATAATAAAAAAATAAATCTTTATATGAACATCTTCAAAACAAACTATTAAAATGATTACAACTGTGCTTTATACAAAACTAACACTAAAATCCAATGCATTAACTCTACTGACTGACTATAAAGCCACTAATAGTATTGATCATAAGTAGATGGGACATGACCAAAACAATCTCAAATAAATATGACTGAATGAAGAAAATAAACTAATATAAAAACTCTAATTGACTCAAGCCCTTGAATCTAAAAGACTCATCATATGCTGACAAGAAGCTGCAACTGTTTGATTCTGAAATACGCACTATAACTAGTACCTATATTATTAAACAATGTAGCACATATACGTATATGTTTATCAATACTTTTAGAATGTACTAAGAATGTGGGGGTGAATGCATAAGTAAAAAAATATCTCAACATTACTATAAACTTGTATAAGGATACATGTTAAGCGTAAATGGCTCACATTGTCTTGAATGACTAAAATCTGAAAATCAAATATCAAGACTCATAAAGCATACTGTATAAATATTTTGAGTCATAACACATAGTTCTAGAAACTGTACTTTTAATCTTTCTACTATTAGAGTTAGTAGAACTGAAGTTAAGTTTGTTTATCATGCAGGCTAAGTTTAAAAGGACTCACCACTGTATATTTAAACTAAAAAATGAATTCTCATAGCTAATGTCTTAGGTAAAATTATATCTGAAATAAATTATGAGCCTGTATGCTTAGTTTCTAAAAGCTACTCTATTTTTCTGTTTTAGGACTTAGGGAGTTTCTTCTAAAAATTTTTTTTTATACATTTCTATTAGGGAGGTTCTTCTAACCGATATACACCATGTGAGCTGTTATAATTTCCAAATTCTAGTTCCCAAAAGGGTAGAACCTCACATTGGGAAGAGGTGTCATACTCTTGACAAGGACTATAACTTGAGCTAAGTGATCATATCTGTAGCTGTCATCCCTATAAATTGGAATTGTTAAATATGTATGTATGTTTATGCGTAGTTCTAGGAAATTAGGATGTTCTAAATCCACACTTCCCGCTCGGTGTTAAATACTACACACTTTAATCTATATGCCCATTCTATAGGAAAACTACTTGAAATAACATAAGGACTCAAACTGAAAGGTAATGGTGCATCTATTTGCTTTAAAATGAAATTCAATATATGATGGGGATCCCATATCTTAGCTAAGATAAAAAGATCAAATCTTGATTCAAAAAATAATTATAAACTCAGAATGGGAGGCTTAAAGCATAATTTCTTAGAATATCAATATTCAAGCTATGGATTAATAACCTATATTTCAAAGCTATGTCAAATCATCACAAATCATGCTCAACAATCTTCTTGGAATACTTAAATAATTTGAGTCAACATAATGATATAAAAATCACAAAATGAAACTTATGGATCCAAACATGAGCATGTGTAATCGTGATTCACTTACAACCTTTAAATATAATACTTTTTTTCATATAACTTTCAACATAATATAATTGAAACATCTCAATTGAAAATATTTAAATCAATGCATAAATAGATGAGAAAAAAAATGCACTTAACACTTAAATCACTTTATAAATCCATAAACTCAAAACAGGATAGCTAGGTATGAACCCTAATTGCTATTTATGTAAATTCAACTTCAAAAATATTTTTATCCATAAGGGTGAAAGAGGATCCTTGTTCATAAACCCCACATACCTTAATATATTTGATTTGATTTAGAGAACTTGACTTTGAAACCTTAGGAGATGATCTTGAAAGCTTTCTTGAGATTTTTGGATTAGGGAACTTAATTATTGGTTTTTAGCCCAAAAATGTGGGGTGTTACAAACATTGTAACTAGGGAGAGTGTCAGGCTGCCTTTCATTTATTGTTGTTGAAATTTGACCAAATTGCAACTCCAATTGCTTGATTGTGGTAGCATGTGACTCAATTTTTTTTGTTTAGCCCTAATATATCTACCTTAATCTCTTTAAGTTAACTCTCTTGTCTTGCATGAACATTGAGTAATTTTGACAAACGTTTCTTTATTCTTTATTTTTGAATCGAGACTAGTTGGGGGAACATACATGTCACTCATTTCTTCATTATCAACTTTTGATTGCCAAACGCCGTCTCTCTCTCTACTTATATCTCTGTATCTATCATTATAACAGTTCTAACCTTGATTCCCTTTCCCCTAAGCTCAAAAATCTGCTAACTGACTATCAAGATGCATCACTTCATCTTAAGATTCAGTATCAAAAGTCCTAGAAGTTGACCCCTATGCCGCAATTACTTTTATTTTCTCAGCACCCACTATTGCAAATTGTTTTGTAACTAGCCCAATATATGTCTAAAGTTGTGCAACCTATTGTGCTACCAAATCTTGACTATCTCAATAATTATTGTCTGCTCTAAAAGTATATTTACCCACACCAAAGTGAATATCTTGAGTAAGACATCCTTTGTTATTTACTTAAATATAATCTAGCATAAGTTCCATAGAATCCCACTGATGACGTATAAATGCACCTCCCAAAGTTATATTTGCCATTGCTCATGAATTTATATCTAGGAATCTATTAAATATTTCAAACACATTGGATCCTGTTATTTAGTGACTAGGTACCATGCTCAGCTTTTCATTGAATTTAAACCACACTTCAAACATAGATTCTTCAGGTAACTATCTAAAATTTTAACTTTCATCTTTATACTGTAGCATTCTTGAAGGAGGGATTAATCTATTTAGAAACTATCTATGAAACTCATACCAAGTAGTGATTGAAACTTTTGGAAGTTCCCCTATTTATAGTGATGCTTCTCCTGTCAGCGAAAATCGAAACAATCTGAAACTCAAATATTCTTGGTCTACCCCTTGAATAGTACATGGCTTGTAGGTCCAAGTAAAATTACCAAGATTCACGTTTGCACCATCATTTAATGATCCAAAACCACACTCTTCAAGTTTAAAAATTAGATCATTACATTAGTAATGTCAAACATGACATTAGGCGGTAGAGCAGGATGAGTGATGGCTCCTGTCTAAATTATTTCAATATAACCCATATATTATTCTTCAATGTATGGGTGTAGATGCTAATATGTAGGGATCAATGGTAATCTTCCTCCATTAAATCTATCGTGATGCTCGTCCAGTTGTCTTGGCCTAGATGGTCCTCTTTGATGAGCTAACCCAATATCTTCAGCTAATCGGTCCTCTTTTGATTCTATTCTCTCTTCAACTATAGTAGCCAAAAATTATTGCAGTTAAGAATTGGCAAAATTCTAGGGACCACCTAGAGCACAAAAAGTTTAGCATTAATATCAATAAGAGTATGAGGGGATATAATCTCACGGTCTCGAAAAACAGTAAGAACACTATCACTTATATGTTTAGTGATCTATCACGGTGTTTGAAGAGTTATTTTTCTCAGGATTAAAAGGTATTAAGGGGTTGACTTTAATCCTAGTGATTGGTATTCAATGGCATATGTCAAATCAAGAACGGAAAATAAAACCTGGGAACTTTACCAACTTTAATTAATTATTCAAACCATCTTCCTAAGTGACAACCCTAATTTGATGTCTCCTAAAACTAAACATTAAAGAAGTATGTTGCAATTGGTGCCAAATATCATAACCCAACTAGGTTGGGTTCGATACCACAGAGAAACTGTTTAATAGTCTCTTAGCTTGATGTAACTCACAAGCAGTGCAAAAAATTAAATTGGGGGAATTGAAAAATCAATAGTAAGTAGTAACCAACTCTTGAATGATTTAATTTTGTAAATATTAGAAGACAAACACTAGGACTACATTCCCTCTATCTTTTTTACTCTGTAATTTTTTTTTGCTCAATCCATGTATTCTGTTGCTCTAAATGTAATCTTGACAAGTTTTGTATTATCAACTATCTTATGGATGCATTGATAAATCTCACTCTTTACCTTGTGAGTCTCAGGGTGTTGCCTCATTTCTCCTTGTCTATGACTTCAGTTTAACTTTCACTTTTTGAGTCTCAAGCTGATTAGATGATATGGTAGAATTATGAGATTGACGTGAATCTCAAATTACTATCTTAATCCCTTTTTCCTAATCTTAATGTCCCTTATGAGGATGTTTTTGAATACATTCTATCCACAATCTTCTACAATAGATATGAGGTCAAATAATATGAAGAAGATTAACACATATGCATATATATTAGAATTTATCAATATCCCTCTTATTTACATAGATAATCCACCAGGGTTCCTATAATCCTAGTTAGGAAAAATAGTCTATCATGTTTATGCAACAATCCATGATAGTTAACAAGGAATGCATGTAATTAATTTCACAAGAATAAAAATATTAAAATCCAAAGTCTTCAATTGAATTATAACCCAAAAATCTCAAGATTATTGAAAAGTATGTAAAAGTATTGTAAATGTGTTTAATAGAATGTCAAAGTATGTAAAAAAATGTAAAAGTACATGATAAAATATAACCTAAAAGTCATTAACCATCAGGTATTTATAGCATCTAAAAACAACTTAGAAATCATAATTAAAATAGAAAAGAAAAAGTAAGTCGACATAAGGTAAGACTCACATCGTCCACCTATAAGGTATTCTTATAGGTCGTACTGTGTTTCTCGTATGTACTCCAGTAGATAATATTCTAGGATTAAACTTTCTGTTGTCCTTACAACTCATACACACAAGTCATATCTTGATCATACGACTCATGTCCTTCGCTCGTTACTCCCTGGGATGCGTACTTGTAATGATTTGAGCACTACTCAACTTATGATTCAACCATACGAGTCGTACTCAGATCTTTCACTCATTTTTTTTTGTGAATTCAACTTTGAATCTTACTTTCATTTCTATTCTCTTGATGACTTCTCCTCAAGACTCATAGCCTTATCTTACTATTCATATGCTCTAATAATATATTCCCTTCACTTGGCTGTTTTGATTGGCTTATGTTTCTATTGTTATTACGAGTTATATGATGTACTGACTATGAGTAAGAAGAGTAGACCATCTGTAGAGTTCATCTTTTTCAGGTCCATCTTCTAATTTCATTCAAAGAATAGTGTTTACTAGTTTCACCTGAAATAACCACAAAACCATATCATGTCTATTAAACAACCTAAGTCCAAGATTTCTTTTTATTTTAAGCATCAAATATGTCTTGTTTCCATAACGTTTCAGTGGTCATTACATTGATAATCCGTTCAAGTTTCATGAAAAACCAAAAGTATTTTGAATCACGTTAACTACACTCTGAAAGTCATATAAGTAAATCAGTGCATAACTTAATGAAAGAGCATTTGGATCATCCATCTTTCCACATTCATTTGAGAACATATAACAATTGTCAATTACATAACAATTATCACAAAAATGGGGTTAGTAATTAAAATACCCCAAACACTTCAATTCGAATAATGTATATACAAAAATCAAATATCAAGTTTATCAAAAAACCTATAGTAATTTCATAATCTATTAGAGAAATTTGTTTCATAATTCGTGCATTTTAATCAATTTCAAAGTCCATAACCATAAAAGAGGGAGTTTTCATAATTAATAGTCTTAAATCAAATCTCAAGATTCATAACATACATACATATATATATATATATATATATATATATATATATATATATATATAAACACTTTAAAATCTATTAAGAAATCTAACTTACACCCATGATATTTAGGATAGTTTTCATCTCTTTTGTTAGTAGAATTATGAATGGAATTTTGTTGATATGTAAAGTATTTTTAAGTCCCAATTTACGCACATAAGGTATTGGGAATGAATTAGGAGTGTGAAAAGATCTTCATGCCCCTAAAATACACTAAAATGGATAATTTTGGTGCACTGAGAAGGTGTTCAATATGCGACATCAATTGTGAACCCTAAGGTTCATGTGGAGAACACAATTGAAAAATACAGTGTTCATGGAGTGAGCCCAATCATGAACCATAGGGTTCATGGGGCGAATCCAATTGCATGTCCGAGGTAGTTGCTTATCCCAGGACCCTTCCTGGTGAGGGGATACCATTGAGTCCCTATTTCACTATACAAGGGTCTTTCCTAAGAAAACGATGTCCACAAACAATTTAAACCCATCTTAATGTAATTTATCTATGATATTGGGGTTTTAAGGGCTCATTTTATGCACCTTAAAGCATGAAAAAGTTAGGGTGTTATATGGATGGACTTTCACAAGTTTGATGGTGACTTATTAACGTTGGCAGACATTTTTTTAAGTAAACTAAGCATATATTTTTACACCAAAATTGTATTTACAAGTGGTTTATTTTTTCTGGATAGAAGACTCAAAGAGATTAAATTTAGTGGATCATGAGATATATAAAGATTTATATCTTAGGAGTTATTCTAACATGAAATTGATCCTAGTAAAATCATATACAAAACTTCTATTGATAAAGATACTTTCAACTTAAATTTAAGCTAGAAGTTCCTTGTGACCTTAAGTAACAACCAAGTCTCTTCTAACACAATGAAATTGAGCTTTACATCTTTGTAAAACTATAAATTACCAATTTTGGTTCTATATGTAGTTAAGGAATGGCTTAGAACATAGTTAAAAAATTTAGAGTGTTACAGGTACCAAAAGACATGCTCAAAATGGCTTGGAACAGAATTTCCTTGTATATAGCTACTAGAGACTCTTTTATTATGATCGTCCAAAAACAAAGCTCATGATGGCACTTATCACGACACGTCTTGACAAGTAAACTAATAACGCTCAACTTAAACGTTAATTTACTACAAGGCGGTCATCGTCAATATATTTACCCAACTTTGGAGTCAGGGTCAAATCCAAGAGGAACAATGTGAGTGGCGATTAAACTAATTTTAAACTATAGCTACAAGTTGAATTCAAACAAATGATATTAAAATATAAAATAGGGGTTTTTAATGATCAGACAAATGTTAAAGTTTTAACTTGCTTCAGAGATCACTAAAATTTCAATCGTTCAAATCAATGATGTAGAGGAACTAGGATTGTGATGACTATGATTATTAATACCTATTAATTAATAACTGTAGTATTGGGTTCTCATGACTTGTGGGAAATACCAAATTATAATTTCGACAGTCCATCTAAGTGTTTCTCAACCTACTTAGATGTTGAACTCCATAATACTCTATAACTTAGGAAATCATTCGATTAATACTGATTTTACCTCAAGTTGATCAATCTATTTACAACATTAATCATTAGATGGGATCTTAACCTTCCCAAGTCATTGTTGATAATTTGCTACCCTTAGTTTACTTCAAAGTTCGCGTAAATCTACATAAGGTAGGATTTATTGTTTGAAACTAATAAATAGCAATCATAACAAAGGAATTATCAAGATGTCTCCACAATTACTCAAACCCTAACCAACTATTTAATTCATGGAGGAATAATCATAGATCCCACAACCCTAGTTGTGGGTTTTAGTTTCATATGAGAAAGAAAGAGATAGCAATAATATAATTATCATTAAAAGTAATTAAACTTACAAAAGATGGAGTCTAAAGTAGATTCTCTTCTATGTTCTGCCCTTTTTATATAGAAAACCCTAACATATGCTTTAAATACTTCAGCATAATTATGTAAATAAATTCATAGATCACAAGATTTTCTCGAACAGACGACGACATATGTGATGGCTTATTAGGAGTTTGATGCCTTATAAAGAATGTCGTCAGCTCCTATTGAAATTTGAACAATTCTATCTTCAGCTGACGATGATGCCAGATGGCTTATCAGACATATGATGACTTATAAGAATTGTCATCGCTTCTTTTCTTTTAGTTCTCAAGAACTGCCTAAGACTGTCGATGTGTTTGACATCTTATCACAACTTTGACGGCCTATAACATGTTGTCATCACTTCTTCTAGCTGAATCATATTCTTTGTCTAAGCCTGCTTGCAACTCTGATATCTTATCACAAGGCTAATTACTTATAAAACAAGTCATCAATTACACTTCCCTCTCTATTTTCTTAGAAATCAACTCTTTTACGTCCATTATTGTTGCTCCCTTGCATCTTGAGTGTTACTACAATATCAAAAAGAAAAAAGTAAAAAACGACAAAAGTTGCTTAACGCTTTGGAATTATTCTTAGTTAAAAGCCTCAAATGTGTTAGCATATGCTCACACATCAACACCCTCAACTTAAAACAATTGTTTATCCTCAAGCAACTAAAACATAACTAATATGATATAAAGCTCATTCGACAGTCAATCATCCATTTTAGCTTAAAACATTTTCACTATCTCTAAGGTTAATTAATTTTAAAAACAACTGTGCATATTATTGAAGAACAACAATGTGACACACAAGAATCAAGATATGGCATCAATTCAACAAAAACAACCATTCATGTACCTAGATTACACTATCCAAACAAGTTAGAAACGATCAACGTAACCAGTGTACCCTTACAACAAAGAGGTCCTTCCCTACTCATATGTGAACTCAAGCATGTCAATGCTGGGACGGTCAAGAGACACTCACTCTTAGAAAGATGTTTAAGTCAATGTATGCAAAATACCATAATCGTGCCCTTATTTTTATTACCGAAGCTTTCAGACAGTTGAGTTAGGATCACTATAGGACTTTTCTTCATCTTGTAATGTAGTCTTGGAGCTGGTATGATACACAAGGATATTTAAAGTAACTAAGCCTCCTTGACACTACAATATTTTTTGGGGTCTCACTTATCAACCTTTATCTTATTTATCCCTTTCTTGATTAGCACATATTAAGGAAGGGTGCGGTCTTCTCTACAATTACTTTTTTTCTTCCACAACTTTTCTTTTCTTGTTCTGTTCCACCGCACCCAGATTTTTATTCTTTTCTTTTATTCTACCTTTCTTCATACTCATTTTACATCACACACCCCTATGATAACCACCCTCAACTTAGGCTATTTTCCTTAGTCAAGGTATATAGTGTCCTAGGAGGACCAGGGCCAAAACATATTCATTATGATATGAAATGGGATGGTAATAGGTACAAAAAAAATAGGCTATTCAGGCTCAAAATAGGGATCAAGGGATATTATGCATACAGGGAAGGTCATTTAGACTAAAAGTGGGTGAATATCAAAACAACCTATAATCCTTAACTAACCCCTATCCTTCAACCAAGGCTAGATCGACCCGGAATGTTTTGGATTTAGCACACAATGGGAACTAGGCAGTATCTCTCACACACACATAGCACAAAGGTACACCAAAAGCTACTACCCATTCGGTTCATGCAATTGTTTAAAAATGGTTATAATGTCACTAGTACTAATGACGTAACAAGATGCACAGTGGTCACACCTAAATGCATATCACATGTTGTAAAACATACCATTGCAGAGGTGTTAAAAAACTCAACAAAAACATGTTAACTACCTAAGGTACTTGTATTTCTCCTAGTCAACTACAATATTTTATAACAAATCATAATACGCCAAAACATGCCGGCTCTACTAGGAACAAGACTCCAAGGAAAAAAGGCACGACATCAAAAAAATCAACAGGACATGAACAACCACAAGTTGCTCCACCCTCAACCTAAAATCATGTAATGTCCCCACTATGTTAAACCAAAACAAGAGAGTTAGAAACATACCTGTGGTACTATAGGTTCAAAGATCTGATGTCTATCAGATAATACGAATACAAACAAAAAACTACCTTGGGTTACCTCCAAAGCAGTGCCTAATTTAGTGTTGCAGCATGACTAGGTTATCTTGACTACTAAGTATTCATCATAATACCTTTAAAGTGCTTCATCCTTCATCCCTTCACTTAGATGATTTGAAATGTTGGCCCATATTTTGATCTTTACATCTTTTACTTACGTTGGGCTAATGTGAGAGCATGATACGGGAAGTTCTGTCATGATACTTAAAAGAATTGAATTACTTGCCTAATTTTGCATTGAACTTTTGTGTGGGCTTATTTGGCAATGGTGAAAATCTTAAAAAGACACTAAATGGACATTAATCTTTAAGCTTCTTGGCCTTCAATAATGGGGTTGTATTATACCCTTTCGAAAAGGAAAACTCCATAATTTTGGAATTTACCTCCTCATTTACAAAATTCATCATTTACTTGAGTGATTCAACTTTTATCACATACACAACGCATAAAATTGAAAAGTGATTTGAGTAAGGTCTTCTCCCTAATTTTGGAGTTGCATCCTTCTCAAACTCTCCACCCAGAATTAGGCTACAGACTTTATAAGAGATTGTCTTGGTTTCTTCTTTTGCATCTAGCACCATTTCATCAATCTTGGCACCATCTCTATTGGTTGGTTTGATTAGATGGAAAATCACTGAGGGTTGCTCATCATCAAGCTCGACATCAATAGAGGGTTCTTTCTCCTCATTTTAGGTTCTTCCATTATTTTAAATGATTCCACAGGCAAGATATCATCTAAACATAATAAAGCAGAATGCTTTGAATGATTGAACTCTATATCTATCTCTAAATAAATGATTGGATTCATTTATTGACACATATCACATACGATATCATATGATTCTTTATGGAGATACAACATTCGTTGTATCATAGATTTAATACCTCTCTTACCGATGCTTCATTCTTCATTTTCTTGACCATCAGACCAAACAAACTCTTAAGAAGAACTAGAATTTGGCTTAGCACAATAGGGTGAGGGGAAATTTGGGGAATCACTCCAATATCCATCTTGACCACCACTTATAGAACAATTATACTCCTGGTAGGATAGAGATAGTACACACATCTCTCTTCAGGGAGCATATCTATAATCTAGCCAAAAGTAAGGTCTATCACAATATGGACATGGATCATCAAGATAAGATTTCCAACCACCAACCTCATGTTCATTCTACGATGCCATAGTAATAAGTAAACTAAAATAAAAATCTACCTAACACAAGAAATAAAAGAAAACTAAAAAAAATATTTACAAGTTTGAATTCAAGTAAGTAGGCTACAATTCCAAACCAACTCAATACACCAAATTATTCCGCAACAATAGCGCCATATTTGATAACGCTCAACTTACACGTCAATTTAGTACTAGGCAGTCATCGTCAATATATTTACACAACTTTGGAGCTAGGTTGAATCCACGAGGAACAATGTGAGGGGTGATTAAACAAATTTGAAACTATAGCTACAAATTGAATTCAAACAAATGGTATGAAAAAATAAAATAGGGGTTTACAATAATCAAACAAATGTTAAAGTTTTAACTTACTTCAGAGCTCAAAACTAAAATTTCAATCATTCAAATCAATGATAGAGAGGAACTAGGGTTGTGATCACTATGATTATTAATCCTCATTAAATAATAACTGTAGTATTGTGTTCTCATGACTTGTAGGAAACACCAAATTGTCATTTTTCGATAGTCCATCTAAGTGTTTCTCAACCTGCTTAGATGTTGAACTCCCTAATCCTCTCGAACTTAGGAAATCAGTCTATTCATAATGATTTTATCTCAAGTTGATCAATTTTGTTACAACATTAATCATTGGATGGAGGCTTAATCTTCCCACATCCTTGTTGATAAATCGCTACCTTTAGTTTATTTCTCAGTTCGAACAAAACAACATAAGGCATGATTTATTATTTGCAACCAATAAATAAAAATCATAACAAAGAAATTTTCAAGATGTCCCCACAATCACTCGAACCCTAACCAACTATTAAATACATGGTGGAATAATCATAGATCGCACAACCCTAGTTGTGGGTTGTAGTTCCACATGAGAAAGAAAGAGATAACAACAGTTATAATCATCATTCAATGTAATTAAACTTTCAAAAGATGAAGTTTGCAGTTGATTCTCTTCTAAGTTCAAGAGAAAATTCCCATAACCAAATCAAAGAATTGAAAATTGAATTCAAAGTTTAGAGCCCCAAAATAGGTGTATTTTTCTTTGCAATAAGTTCAAGATGTTCCACCCTTTTTATATAGAAAATCATAACATATACTTTAAATACTTCAACTTAATTATGGAAACAAAATCGCAGATCACAGTATTTTCTCAAACAGATGAAGACATGTGTGATGGCTTATCAGGAGTCTGATGCCTTATCAAGAATGTCTTCGTCTCATCTGCACATTTAAAAAGTTTCTATATTTAACTAACGATGAAGTCTGATGTCCTATCAGACATGCGATGAATTATCAAAATTGTCATTGCTTCTTCACTTCAAGATCTCAAGAACTGGCAAAGCTTGACGATGAGCTTGAAGGCTTATCTCAACTCTGATGGTCTATCACAAGGCTAATGACTTATCAGACAAGTCATCGGCTATACTTCCCTCTCTATTTGTTTAGAAATCAACTCTTTTACTTCCATTATTGTTGGTTCTCTTGCATCTTGAATTTTACTTTAATAACATAGAAAAAATAGTCAAAAACGACTAAAGTTTCTTAAGACTTAGCAATTATTTTGAGTTAAAAGCCTCAAATGTGTTAACATCTTCTCACACATCATAAACCATACCCAAACTGATATAAATGAGGAAAACAACAACAAAATCCTAAGGCATGACTTTTTTAACGATGGCGAACAATACATACATAAATATTGTGAAATTCAAATATCAAAACAGTACACAAACTATCCAAAACCCCGGTGTCATAGTGTAAGAACAATTTACCTATAACTCAATGTTTGAAAATACAATTTATAATATGAAGAACATCTGTCTGTATCTGGATACAAAAAATACATAAACCAGATAAGATGAGAGTAGGAGATTGACTCTAGAAGCATTGAGTGACTACTACCTAAAAAATACTTTAAAGACCACTTGAAATCAGCTACTGCATAATGCATCATACCTAGATTTGCACCGAAAGAGTATGCTAGGGTTATGTATGGTCCACTTATAGTCAGTATGTATCATAGGCCGACTGAACAAAGTAGAAAATAACACATATACATACTATGGACATACCACCTGTAATTAAAAATATGTCCCAAATAGTAGCTCATATCATCTTCTCTAACAATTCTTAAAATATAACACGTACACCAAGTATAGGTACTAGTAAGAAGAACTAAATAGATAGAAATCAAATCCAATATGATAAAAAAATAGAAAAAGTCCATAATGTATGCAATATAATAAGGATGATGATGATATGATATGTCTAAGGTTATTACACAATCTCTATATTCACCTATCAATCACTGTTCTAGAGGTAGGAATCATGGGGATTTGCAAACCATATACAATCTAATAATTAATACCACTACTAATCCAATATCTTTTAAGGATCCATAAAAGTCTAAGTCAAATTACGCATCTTAAATATCAATAAAAGATAGAACACTTAGAAAATTTTAACTAAGTGTTCAGGACTTAGTCTTATTTTAACCCTCCAAAGTTAGAGGATTTATTTGATGATATTTCTGACCTTCATTTATCAACTTTCAAATAGATTCATGGTGGAGAAGTCAATAGTACATCTCGGGTGAGTTTTAAGATTTTTGGAATAGCATAAGGGCATGTTTCGTAGCCCAAACCAGTAGCTCTACACGATTAACCCACACCGGCCTGGCCAGGCCACCGAGCTAAGAAAGGTGCCGCCCTGGGCAAAATTTCTACACTCCAACAACGTCCTTTAAAAGGAAAATGGGTCAATTGCCTTAACCCTATAGCTCAAAAACATGGGATTGAACTCCCAAATAACCATATTAATCATTATATTCATCAAATACTCTCAAGAACAAGCTCTAGGGTTGTCAAGCTCAAGCCTTGAATATCAAGAACTCACTACAATCTTTATAGATTTTTGAATTTGAGGTATGTAAAGTGTTCATCAAAGAATTCCTTTCATACTTGGATTTCAAGAAACCATTTTTAAAAATTAAATAATGATGCTCATGTTGTGGTTTGTAATTGTATCCATGTAGTTGATTGTGTATGGTTTGCATGATGGAATCTTTTTGTATTTCTTAATATTATGATAGCATATGGATTGAATTTCATGAAATTGGTTTGATTAATGTAGCTATGAGGTAATTGGTAATATTCATTCCTAATCTTAAGTACAAGCATTCCATGTTTTTGATAACATGACTAAGTGAGTAGAATTGTATTTTATGAACCCTTATTGATCTACATAATAAACTTAAGATATAACTATATGTTTAAGAATGACTCCCATGCTAATGTTATATCTTGTGATGATTTGATGGAGTGTTAAAGAGACTAGATTTGTGAACTTATGATATATTAGAATGTATTTCTACTCATGTTTAAGACTATGAGTATTAAGTGCATCATGAAATCCCTCAATGATTGTATTATGAATTATTAACAATTGTTATGCGTTCAAGAAGTTTCATGTCCTATTTATTTCATGGTATCGAGTCCTGGGGGTATTTAATACCCAACAATTTAGTTCTGTGCCTAGATCTAGTGTCAGTTTTATATAATGTCAGTCACGCTATGATCAGTAGTATTCACAGTCAATTTCAGAATCTACTAGAATTTAGTTAGTTACATGACTCAGGAAAACTCAGTAATAACATAAATTCAGTAAGTTAAGAGAATTCAATAATTATTCCATCAGTCTACAGAATACAGTGAACTCAGTCAAGTTCATCTCAGTATAATCTGTTCAGTGTGTATTCAGTTGGGAGTAGGATTCAGCACCGAGTAAACCCAAGGATAGGAACTCACCTGCTAGATGAGGGTCACTCACAGCTTATCCTTACCTGTGGCGTAGTATTGATACCCTTCAAATTAGGGTTATAGATTAAACCCCAACTCAGGTATAACAACTTATTAGGGGAATGTAAGTTAGATGACTACCTTCCACAATCTAAGTCTCTATCTCAGTATTACAACTCAGATAGTTCTAAAGATTTTGGGACTGTAGACAAAGTCACTCATTCTGTATAGGACTTACCTAATTCCATCAAAATCAAAACTATTAGATACAGTGATCCAGTATTAGTTATATCAATTATCAGTAATCCATATTATCAATAAAACTCTGTATTCAAAATTCTCATAATTTTAGTTACAGTCTATATTGTCATGCGTGTATTCTTATAGGTCATATTCATGATATTAGTCAGTTATAGTTCATGCATATGAATCCCATGCATTAGGCCTACCTCACATTGCTTGATACTACATTCTAATGTAGTGATGCATACTTTTTTTTTGTGCTATGGTATCTTATACCATAGGTTCAAATGCTCAAGTTCCCGATTTCACTTAGCAATTAAAATTCCAACAGCAGTAGATTAGTAGTGAGTCCTCATCATCTGAGGATAACATGATTGATTTATTATTTTATTATTTCAGTTCAGTTCAGTAGACGGAGTTAGTTAGGGTATGTCCCATCAACTCCTTATTCAGACAGTTTATAGGATTTCAGACTAGATATTCAAAATTTAGTATATTCAGTATTTATGTTCAGTTTTGGTATTGTTATACGGTATTCAATATTTATTATACTTAAGTTTTAAACCATATGGCATTTCAGCCCATTATTCCGCATATTTTAGTGTTATTGTAAAGTTATTATAATAGGTACATGTCATAGGTTGGCTAATAGTCCTTAAAGATTGTTAGACCGTGTAGTGTCTGGGGTACAAGAATTGGGGTCAGAGCTAAGTTGAATATAGTCCTAGGAAGTCTGACAGTTGTATCTAGTAGAGTCTTATGTATAGGTGTGCTGCATGCCACATTTATGTACATGAGGCTATGAGATATTTTAGGAATAGTTTTCCTTCTTTCAATATTCATGTCGTGCAAGTATGCATGAGCTCAAATCTATCTTTTAATCTAATCCATTTCTTCCTTTCTTTTATAGAACATGCCTCCTTAAATGACTAATGAAAGGAGAAATAGAAATCAGTTAGCCCCTCAGCCCGTTCACGCCTTATGTAGATTTCACAGTTGTATTAACTACTCTTGCTAATTTAGTTGCTTCTCAGAATGAATAGCCAGCTAAAATTTTAGATAACCCAATGGCCTATACTACTTTAGCTAGGATTTGGGACTTCACCCAAATAAACCTTCCATAGTTATTTAGGTCTATTACATATAAGGACCCTCAGGAATTCCTTGACCAGGTTAAGAAGGTGACAGATATCATGGGGGTTATTACAAGAGAGAGTGTTGAGGTAGCTACATATCAGTTGTAGGATGTGGCTCATATATGGTTCAAATAGTGGAAAGTAGAGAGGGTTAGAAATTCACGTCCTATTAAGTTGGAGGAGTTTTCCATTACCTTCTTAGATAAATTATTTCCCCTAGACCTGAGAAAAGCTAAGGTGTTAGAGTTTATCAACTTTAGGCAGGGCAACATGATAGTGAAAGAGTATTCTTCTCAAGTTTAGTCAACTATCTAGATACACTCCTTATAAGGTGGCTAATCGCAGGGCTAAATGCGTATGTTTGTTTCTGGGGTGAATTATAGTTTGGTCAAGCAGTGCAGGACTGCTATGTTGATTAGTGAGATGTACATAGCCAAGCTTATGATCCATGCTCAACATATAGAGGAGTAGAAGATTAAGGAGAGATAAAAGCAGAATAAGAGAGCTAGAATAAGTAGCTTCAATTTCAATCAGCCTAAGTCAGAAGGTGGAAATTGTTCTCAGTTCCACCCAAAGTCATTTGTTCCAGCTCCTTCCTTATCTAGTGCTCCAATTCCTAAGTTTAGGAATTGTAATAGAGATAGGATACCAGGTTTTAAATCTTAGGATAGTGTTAGCAGTGCCCAAACCAATCCTTTTTGTATGAATTGTGGTAAGAACCATCAAGGTATTTGCAGATATGACAGTGATGTTTGCTTTAGATTAGGCAAATAAGTCCACAGAGATAGAGATTTCCCTCAGCAAGGTCTTTAAGGTCAGTGTAACTATCCTCTATCTCAGTCCAGTCACTCAAATAAGCAAGGTGCCACTTCCAGCATCACCAGTGGGAAATACCCAAATAAACTCTATACTCTTCAGTCTCGATAAGATCAGGAAAATTCTCCTGATGTGGTCACTGGTATATTATATATCTTTCACTTGTATGTTTATTCATTGCTAGAGTCTAGAGATTCTTTATCTTTTGTTACTCCTTATATAACAATTTATTTTGAAGTCATTCTTAAAATTCTAATAGAGCCCTTCTCAGTCTCTACCCCAGTGGGTAAAACTATCATAACCCGATGGGTATACAGGAACTGTCCGATTATGATATCCCATAAAGTCACTTTAGCAAAACTAGTTGAATTAGATATGACTGACTTTGATGTCATTCTCAGCATGGATTTTCTTCATTCGTTCTATGACCCAGTTGACTATAGAAAAAAAATTGTGAAATTTCAGTTTACGAATGAACTTATCCTAAAGTGCAGGGGTAGTATTTCAACATTTAAGGGTCAGCTTGTTTCCTACCTTCGGGCAAGGAAAATAATATCTAATGGATATGTCTATCATCTTGTTTGAGTTAAGGACTCTAGTTCCAATACTCCCGGTCTCGAATCAGTCCTAGTAGTTAATGAATTTTAAGATGCCTTTCCAAAAAATCTTCCCGAAATTCTTCTAAAAAAGGAAATAGACTTTGGTATTGACCATCTTCCAAATACTTAACCCATATATATTCCTTCATATAGAATGGCAACAGAAGTACTTAAAGAATTTAAAGAACAATTAAATGATCTCCTAGACAAGGGATTCATCCAACACAATGTGTCCCTGTTAGGTGCACCTGTCTTATTCGTGTGCAAGAAAGATGGTTCTCTCAGAATGTGTATAGACTACCGTCAACTCAATAAAGTCATGGTCAAGAATAAGTATCCACTTCCCAAAATTGATTACTTATTTTACCAACTTCAGGGTGCTGGCTATTTCCCTGAGATAGACCTCAGATCAGGATATCATCAGCTTAGAGTTAGAGAGTATGACATTCAAAAAATAGCTTTCCTAACTTGGTAAGGTCACTTCAAAATCATGTTTATGTCCTTTGGTCTTACCAATGCCTAGCCGTTTTCATGGACTTGATGAATCGTGTGTTCAAGAAGTACTTGGATATGTTTGTCATAGTCTTCATAGATGACATACTTATTTACTCTCGTTGTGAACTTCATCCAGCAGACCATCTTAGAATAGTATTACAGACACTTATAAATAATCCGTTGTTTGCCAAATTTAGTAAGTGCAAATTTTGTGCAAGGTAAGTAGCATTACTTGGTCATATAATTTTTGGTGATGGCATTAGTGTTGATTCTCGAAAGACCAAAGCAGTAAGAAACTGACCGCGCCTTGTCTTCCTATCAGATATTAGGAGTTTCTTAGGTTCGACTGACTATTACCAAAGGTTTTTTTAGGTATCTTTATCTACTTCATCCCCTATGTCTAGATTTACTCAAAAGAAAGTCAAGTTTCAGTGGTCAGATCCTTGCGACAAGAGTTTTCAAGAGTTGAAGACTCGACTCATCTCAGCTCCAGTTTTGGCTCTTCCAAATGGCTCAGATGGGTTAGTAGTGTACTGTGATGCATCTAGATTACGTTTGGGTTAGAATTGTAAGGTAATACCCTATGCCTCCAGACAGATTAAAGCCCATGAGAAGAATTATCTGACTCATGATCTCGAGTTAGCAACCGTAGTTTTTGTGTTAAAGATTTGGAGGGATTACTTGAATGGGGTGGATGTAGTTTTTGTCACAGATCATAAGAGCCTTCAGTATGTAATCTCTAAGAAATATATTAACCTCCATTTAAGAAGTTGGTTAGACCTTTTGAAAGATAACAACATAAGTGTTCTTTATCATTTGGGCTAGGCCAATATAGTGGCCGATGCTCTCAGTAGACTGTCTATGGGTAGTGTTTCTCAGGTTGAGGACAATAAGAAGAATTTAGCTCAGGAAGCTGATCATTTTACCAAAATAGGTGTCCGCTCTTTCCATTCAGAAGAAGGTAGTATATGTGTTCTGAATAGTTTATAATTACCTATAGTTTCCAAAGTAAAGGAAAAGAAAGATAGAGGTCCCAGTATAGTCAAGTTGAAAGAATTAGTCAAAGATCAGAAGGTTGAGATTTTCTCCCAAAGAGGAGATGGTATATTACGTTTCTAGGTTCATCTGTTTGTCCAGGTGTGGATGACTTGAGGCAGCAAATTCTTGCAGAAGTGCATGGTTTATGTTAAACTATTCATCCAGGAGCCATAAAGATTTATCATGATTTGTGAGAGATCTATTGGTGGAGTAGGATGAAGAGAGATATTGAAGAGTTTATGGATAAGTAAACATAGACTTTGTAATGGGTTTACCTCATACTCATCATCAGCATGATTTAGTTTCGGTCATTGTAGATAGGATAACCATATCAGCTCATTTTCTTCCAGTTCACACCTTTTATTCAGCCAAGGATTATGAGAAACTCTATATTACGGAGTTAGAGATATTACACGGTGTTCCATTATCCATTATTTCAGATTGAGGTACCCAGTTTACGTCTTATTTCCAGAAAGCATTCCAAAAGGGTCTTGGTACCCAAGTTCATCTCAATACAACCTTTTATCCTCTAATAGATAGTCAAGAAAAAAGGACCATTCAGACCTTGGCGGATATGCTAAGGGCGTGTGCAATTAATTTCAAGGGTAGTTGGGAGGACCACTTGTCTTTGATTGAGTTTTCATTCAACAACAACTATCATTTTAGTATTCAGATAGCTCCGTTCGAAACTCTCTATGATCAGAAATGCAGATCTCTAATTTTTTGATTTAAAGTTGGTGAGGCTGCAGTTGTAGGCCCTGACTTAGTATTCGATACCTTAGCAAAAGTTTAGTTTATTAGAGAAAGGCTCAAGATAGCTCAGAGCCGATAGAAATCACACGGAGATATGGATAAAAGGGATCTCAAGTTCGAGATTGGTGATTTCTTTTATTTGAAACTCTCTCCCATGAAGGGATTGAAGTGGTTTTACAAGAAAGGAAAGCTTAGTTCCCGATATTTTGATCCTTTAAAGATTCTCAGTCGTTTTACAAAGTTTCTTATGAGCTTGAATTGCCTTCAGATCTAGATTCAGTGCATCCAGTCTTTCATGTATCCTTACTAAACTAGTGCATAGGTGACCCAACAGTCATAGTACATAGAGAGGGCATAGATATTCAGAACATCCTCTCTTATGAAGAGAATCCAGTCGAACTTCTTGACTACCAGATTCAGAGATTTAGGAACAAAGAGGTTCCTCTAGTCAAATTTCTTTGGCAGAATCAGTCTGTTGTGGGAGCTACTTGGGAAGAAAAAGCTGATATGCGGACCAAGTATCCTTACCTCTTGTGCATTATTTTTTACTCAGCCCAAGGTAGTATCTTTCCTTTAAGCTTATTCAGTTTCATGTTTAGATTTAAGTTACAAAATTGGTATTCATTTTGATGCTCAGATTTCTATTATAAACTTGATAGAAAATACCATTACATATTTAGTCATATGTTCATGCATTAGATCAGTCATGTATTCATGCATCAGATATGCATTATCCTTGTGAAAAACTCAATTTATCAGAAATATCAGTCATGCATTCATTAATTAGTTTAGTCATAAAATCATGCATCAGATATGCATGCTAAGTATCAGTTCTAGTAAATCAGCCATGTAATCATGTTTCAGTTGTTCATATTCAGTGTGTACTTCTGTATATCATTTCTCCCCTCTTAGTCAGTATCATTCGAGGATGAATATTCCCAAGGGGGAGATATTGTAAGACCCCATAAAATTGTAAGTCAAATTAAGCTCCTTAAAACTCTATAAAAGATTCAACACTTAGAATTTTTTAGCTAAGTGTTAAGGACATAGTCTCATTTTAAGCCTCCAAACTTTGAGGATTTATTTAACAACCTTATAGACCTTCATTTGTCAATTTGCAAGTTGATTTATGATGGGGAAAGTCAATAGTACATCTCAAGTGAGTTTCAGAATTTTTTAGAATAGCAGAAGGGAATGTTTTGTTGCCCAAACTAGTAACTCTATGCGGTTAACCCATCCTGCCCTGTCTAGGCTGCTGGGCTAAGTAAGGCACCACCCTGGCTAAGCAAGGTGTCATCCTAGGTATTCAAGAAGTGTCATGTCTTAATTAATGTCATGCTATCGAGTCTTGGGGGTATTTAATACCCGATAATTTAGTTGTGTGCCTAGCACTAGTGTCAGTTTCATAATAATCTTAGTCACACCATGATTAGTAGTATTCACAGTTAGTTTCAGAATTTAGTAGAACTCAGTCAGTTAAATGACTCAGGAAAACTCAGTAATCTAATGAATTCAATCAATTAACAGAATTCAGTAATTATTCTGTCAATCCACTAAACTCAATGAACTCATTCCAGTTCATCTCAGTATAATCAACTCAGTGTCTATTCATTTGGGAGTAGGATTCAGCAATAAGTGAACCGAAGTATAGGAACTCACCTGCCAGCAGAAGGTATGATTCTTAGAAGCAATCCTTGCAATCTAGAACTACGTAGGCAGCATACATTAAGACATAAAACCTACCAATTAATGGTCGATGAGGGATATTAACCTATCAGATGAGGGTCACTCATAACTTGTCCAGACTACTGATGTGGTATTGACACCCTTCCAATAAGGGTGAAAGAATGTATGCTATCTCAACTATAATAACTTATTTGGGGCATGTCGATTAGATGACTATCTCCCACACTCTCAGTATCAATCTCAGTAATAAAACTCAGATAGTTCAACAAAATTGAGGACTATTAGACATAGTCACTCAGTTCAATATGGGATTCAGCTAGTTACATTTATAATGAGGGCTGTCAGATACAGTCACCCAGTATTAGTTATATCAGTTATCAATAATCTATGTTATCAGTAAAACTAGGCATTTCGAATTCTCATGATTTTAGTTATAGTCTATATAGTCATGCATGTATTCTTATTCAGTCATGTTCATGTTATCAGTTAGTTATAGTCATGCATATGGACCCCATGCAGTCAACCTACCTCACTTTACGTACCAGTACATTCTTACGTACTAACATATACTTATTTTGCACTATGGTGTTTTATACCATAGGTTCGGACACTCAAGTTCCCGGTCAGACTTAGTAGTTCAGATTCTAGCAGTAGTACATTAGTAGTTAGTCCTCATCATTCAAGGATAACTTGATTTTTATCATTTTAGTTCAGTTCAGTAGATGGAATTAGTTCGGGAAATGTCTCATCAACTATTTATTCAAACAGTTTAGAGGCTTTCCAACTAGATATTTTGACTTCAATATTTTCAATATTTATGTTAGTTTTGGTATTGTTATACCACATTCTGTATTTTTAATATTCAAGTTTTGAACCTTATAGCATTTCGGCCCATTATTCTGCATATTTCAGTGTTATTGTATAGTTATTTTAGCTGGTACCAATCTTGGGTTAGCTAATGGTCCTTCAAGATTGTTAGCATCTTGTAGCGTCTAGGGTACCAGACTTGGGGTATTACATATTCATAACTCCTTTCCCTTAGAGGATTTAAGGTGTCAAATTTTTGTTAGAAAAACTAGTATTTAATATTAGTACTAATGCCTCATGAATGTATATATTATATGACTTTATAATACTCATAACCAAACCAAAATAAGAATTTAAAATACAACTAATACACTAGAACGTGATCTAGAATCCACTCAATAGGGAAACCATCCATGATCAAATATAGTCCATGTACCATAAGTGTGAGATATGCATGTAATATAGCATTGATACCGTATAAATCCTAACTTTGACATTTTATACCAAGAAGGAAAAAACCAAATATATTTATATATAAACAAAAATATACCACAACAACAAAAAAATAATATAACACCCCTACACGAGTCACATATAGGAAATAATGCCTGAAACCATCAAGAATAAAAACATAGGCCCCACATGGGTACATAACAATAATAACACAAATTTTCATGATTAGTACCCATATCTATAGCATGATTTTATATCAGTATAAACCACCAAGATCAGTATGAAGAAAGTTAAGTCATAACCTACCTCCAATAAAGAAAACCCAATCCAAATGCCTTCAACATAGAACTCTATCCTCTAGAACAATTGAAAAAACAATTAAAAATAAAAAATATAGAATTAAACATCAAAAGAAAGTCACTAATACCCATATGGATGATTTTTAAGTCGGGGATAAAACAGACCCCCAAAATCATTTCTTGTAATAAATGGGTAAAACAAGAATTTTAGTTCATAAATACACTATCCATGATTTAAGAAAGCCATTGACGGAGACCCAAGTGAAAATGGTCTAAAAAAAGGTTAAATTTCAAGAAAACCATTTTAAGCCTTTAAGCCCAAATTCTTAAATTTCACTTTTGAAATCATGTTTTAACAAGATTTAGATGATAAGATAAAAGTAAAATAATTTAAATATCGATTTAGGATCTTATACAATCTTGAAAATGGATAAAATATCCCCAAAGCTTAATACATCAAAAATAGTGGCAAATGAAGAAAAACGAGTTTACTTACTGTATCAATATAGACTACTAAAGAGTTCAAATAACTGATTTACTGGAAACCACTACAACGGTCAAGTATCGCTATGGATATACCTGCATGAATTCTGGTCTACTAAAGAGGACAAGAGGTCGCATTATCATCATCTGGTAAACTAAAAAAGACTCTGCTAATAAAACATTTCTTAGCTGGGAGTCGAGTCATTAAAGCAGCCAAAATGGTACTTAAGCAGTTGTACCAATTAAACTTGGAACAATGATATTCATCTGAATCTTGAGAATGAAAAGTAACTATCATACCCTACAAAAAACGGCAGTCAATACAAGTGGTGACATTAATCTTTGAAAAAAGACTATTTTCAAAAAATTGACCCTCAAAATACTGTTTCACAATATCCTAATCTTATGGTCAAAATAAGATACAAAATCCATAAAATTGCATTAACCACTATACCAACGTAAAATATATGTCTCGGATAAGCCGACATAGTTTGTTTATCCACTTGATGCACAAAACAAAAAATGATAATTAAAATCAACAACAAAGCTAATTTAATATCCGAAAACCACAAACTCACATAAATTATACCTAAATACATTGGGAACCATGATAATTATCCCATATCTGAGAAATATCATATGGCAACAATGAGGAAGGTTAAAAAGGTCAAATCACATAAAAATGTAAATTCACAAAAATTAAATCATTATATCATCCACCATTAAAAATCAAGTTAGTCCTCTTACTATAGGTAAGAGAAATACCTGAATTAGGGAAAAGACGGGTATAACAACAGAACATATAAGAAACAAACTCCTAAGTATCCTACTCTACAGGTCGATATCTCTACTAAAACTTAACTATAGAAATATCTATTCAATATAGCCACCAAATATCCCAAACTAGGACAGAGACAGGCTTCTCAAAAAAAGACAACCTCTCATCTAACTTCACTGAATCCTAATGAATAATATGAAACTCATCCATAATGAAGTACAATAGCATAAAAATGAATAACAAGAAGAATGATTGGTAGGGGCAATGCCTAGTCATAAGACACATCCTCAATAGCCTGAAGAATATCAATTGGTCCAATATACATAGGGTTAAGTTTGCCCCTTTTACAAAACATCATCACATCCTTCATGTTCAAAACATAAAAAAAGATGTGATCACCAATGCTAAACCTCGAGGAACTAAGTCTACTATCTGTGTAACACTACTTCCTATTCTATCCATTAGAATTCTATCCTGAATGACCCAAACCTATCCAAACAGTCATAAAGAAAGTCTGTACTTTGAGGTCTAATCTCAGAAACCTCAAACCAGCCAACTAGAGAGAAACAACACCTACCATATAAATCCTCAAATGGATCCATATAAATACGACAGTGGTATCTATTAGAATAGACAAACCTCGCCAATACTCGATGTTGCTTCCATTGGTCCCTAAATTCCATAACAAAAGCACAGAGCGTACCCTTTAAAACATGATTAGCTTTCTTTGATTAACTGTCGTTTCAGTGGTTAAAGGTTATGTGAAGATCAATCTAGGTACCTAACTTCGCTTGAAATTCCTTGCCAAAATAAGATGTGAAAATTAAATGACCTTTAAAATTTTATTTTTGGCCATTCTGTGTTTGAAACATCAATTTTTGACCAGATAAATACTTAGGGATGTTAAAAATAATAATATAAATAAGTTTTATAATTTATGAAAGAGGAGTGGAGTCATTTTTGTATTCCAATATAGTGAGCCTCCATGCGTTTAGCGTACTATGAAGGTTAGCCACAACAATATCGACATGGCATGAAGGTAGTGTGCCTACATGTTAAAACAATTTCATGGAGGAAAATCCCCTTGAAAAGAAACACGGAACACAAAATAACCTTGATCATAAGGCCGTGCTATGTTGCTAAGTCAAAGTTGTACTATTTTGTTTTATTTTCTTTAGGTTGAGGGGTAATACAGTCTTTTAATCTATGTACGACTTTTAATTACTGTATAAACCCATTTCCATCCGTGTTCAAGGAACAAATGGCTATTATTTAACTCTCAAATAGAAAATCTAAGAAATGCTTAAGGGTTTCTGTAATACCCCAAAAAATCCAACTCAATATTAGCTCCATGTTTCAAGCTCATGCATAGTACATGCTGGTTCCTTGGTAGTTTCACGATCAAGGTTTATGTGAATTAAGGTCTCAAATATGTCCTAGCTGTTATCCGAATCACAATATTCCTTACCTATTGAATTCCTGAGAAGGATATTGGTATCATAAACTTTAAACAAGAATATCTCTCATTATACTATGAATTTTTAATATCATGACCTACCAACGGATAGATAATTTAGTAATCTTTCCTTCAATAGCAAATTCGCCTAAAACGGACACTCGGTGAAGAAGTTATGGCTATTTTAAGTTTCTATTGTAATACGAATACTATTTCAGTGCATTGCGGTCGCGCCGGAGGCCTAAATGGCACTCGTCAATTTATAGAAATCCTCCATGATAGCCCTGATTTTTGGCAAGCTTCCAGGTCGCAACAATGCACATTTTACCAAGCTCCACATCGCGCTGGGACCCTAAATCGGGATAAATTTTGCGTAGTTTTCAGTTTTTATTTTAAACTCCTCAAGGGCAATATGGTAACTTCCCAAAACCCTACATGTACTCTTTAAACATGGAATTGAATCCCCAAAGCATCCCTTTAGATTATTTTTATTACAATTCACTCAAGAACAGTCAAGAACAAGCCTAGGGTTTCCATTAGGGTTTTAAGCTTCAAGCAAATTGAACTGTAGATTCCACAAATTCTTAATCGAAGGTATGCGTTGTATTCATCTGTGGATCCAATTCATTCATAAAGCTCAAGAACCATGTTTTTAAGTGTTATTTTGTTAATTTTTTGTGTTGATATAAGTATGTACATGTTGATGATTGTTGTTTAAGTTTTGAAATGATATCTAAAGATGTTTTCATGAAATATATGTGGTTGTTAGTTGAAAAACATAAACGTTAGGTGGTTTGATGTGATGAATGTATGAAATCCACCTATGCTTTAAAGAATGCATGCAAGATGTTTGATAAAATGCCTAGGATTCTACAAAACCATAATTACATGATTCCATGATATCTAAATGACAAATCCATATCAACTATACACTTCCATATGAATTTCCATGCTATTTATGTGTTGTTGTTCTTGTGGTATTAATCATCTGTGTTTATGGAAATATGAATTATATACACAAAATGTATCCATGCTCTCCCTACCATGTGGAGATATGAATAAATACATCAAGTATTCTATCCCCTACTAATAATATTGTGAATTGTGGACTCTAATCTTGTGATCAAGTCATGTCATGTGTGCCAGTTTTCTTCTATCGAGTCCTAGAGGTATTCGTACCCAAAAAATATAGTTTTACACCTAGATCCATGTCATGTGCCATGATAAATCTCAGTCAAACTATACGCTATAGAACTTAGTCAGTCATGTGACTCAGGAAATATTAGAAATCACATGATCTTAGTTAGCTCTCAGATAATAGTACTACTCGATCAGTCAATGGATGTTAGTTATTCAGTCCATGTACAGAAAGTTGAATCATGTTCAGTCCTTTCAAATGGGAGTAGAAGTTAGCACTGAGTGAACCTAAGGATAGGAACTCACCTGCCAGTTCAGGCTGTAATTCTTAGTAGTCATCCTTGTGTTCCAGAAATACGTAGCCAGCATAGATTGAGACATCTTAACATATTAGATTAGGGTTAATGAGGTGGCTTAACCTATCAGTTTAGGGTCCCATGTTCTCACTTTGAGTACCTGTTAGATAAGGGCAACTCACAACTATCCTTACTAATGGCGCAGTATTGACACCCCTCCAGTTGGGGCAGAGATTGGACCCCAGCTTTTCTATAATGGTATACATGGGGCATGTCGGTTAAAAACTACCTTCTACAGTTTTATTACGAGTCTCAATAAAAGAACTCAGATAGTTTTGCAGCTAACAGTATACCAGGACTATTAGATACAATCAAATTAAGTTATAGCATAGGACTCAGAGAGTTCTACCAGATTCAAGACTGTCAGACACAATCGCTTATGTATCAGAACTATAGTTCTAGTCATGTATTAGCGTACATATTTATCTACCACATACTCATGATCTCAGTTACTATGTATGTATGTTTGTACTCTTACATTCATATCAATTAGTCAGTTAGCATTATTCATACATGTAGACCCTTTGAATAAGCCTACCTTATTTGTACACTCAGTACTCTAGTTGTTCTGACGTATTTGCGTTATGGTTCTTTTTTTCATGTTACACCATAAGTCCATAGCCACGAGTTCCAGACTAGCAGTAGCGTTCTAGTCCCAGTGTTGCAGTGAGTTCTCATCCATTCAAGGATTCTATGATTTGATTTATTCATTTATTAGTTTAGTTCATTTTTACGAAGTTAGTTGGAGACATATTCCTTGAACTCCTTATTCAGAAAGTACTTAGAGACTTTTAGATTTAGTCAGATTTAGCTATCATGGATGTTACTATGTCTCTTCAGTTGAACCTTATGGCCTACATGTTAAGGTTTTCCACGTATTATATGTATATTATGCAGTGTGTAGGTACATACATCAGTCATGGGTTAGCTTGTGGTCCCTCGGGGTCATGAACACCGTGTAGAATTTTGATTTAGAAAATTGGGGCATTACAGTTTCATCTTACATTCATCTTTTGAGATCTAAGTTCCAAATTAATTCCAAATTTTTGTGTATCTATGGCATGTTACTCTTTCCTAAAACTTATTTTATTGAAAGCATGTATTTAAATTTTTATCCATGTGATTTAAATTTAGTTTATGAATATGAGTTTGAGGGTTTTATATTGACTTTTCTTATATTGGTTTTGCATGGTTTTATGTGCACTGTTTGTTCTTTATCAATTATTTTGAACTAGTGATGTGTATATGTATGAGAATTAGAATGGGTTCAAGGTATTCCACCAAATTAATGATTGGACTTGAAACTTTTATTGGATGATTGTGTTCCCTCAATGCAGATTGTGAAATTGATAATGAATACAATTTTGTCACATGGTTTGGCTTGTTCACTTATACTCATGAATTTCCCTAAAGGTTAATGAACCATGGATTAATTTTATTAAACTTTGGCGTACATAAATTCCACATATTCATGAATAATTGATCCTAATCAGTCATGAATTTCCCTATGCCATGGATAATGGATATGGAATAATATTAAACTTAAAAGAATAATTGGTATGATGATACAAATGAGATTTCTTAATGCATGATTGGTTAAATAAATTAAAATATGTGTTAAATGTTCTAATTGTATCTAAAGTGGGGTTGTGTAGCAGGACAATTAAAGTTGAGGCCCTGATAGACCTACATTGGAAACCGCATAAGCTGACTTGGGAGCCTAAATGACTTGGAGGTTGAAGTCTTTGTTATTATATGATGGGGAGGTTTGATTCCTCCATGGTACATGAATGGTGCTTAAGTCACCTTTGATATATGTTGGTAGGTTTGAGTCCCCCATAAGGCACATACACACATGATTATTCTCTGATTCATAAGGTTACATGTAATAGGTCCCTTTTACCTTTGGGGGAATTAGCACCATATCCTATGGGTGCCTCATTATGACGGTTATGATACACAATCAAGTCTAAGGTTATAAATTGCTTGATAAGCCTTTTTACCTATGCCAACAGGTTATATGTATGTATATGCATAAGCTATGTGCCTATGGTGGTATGACTAATATTGAAATATTCATCATGTCATTACTTTATCCTTTTTGTTGAGTTACATTCTATCTCTCAACAAGCTAACCTTCTCGAAACATTATATCCCCATGCAATGCAGACATCGGAAATACTTTTACTTTACCATCACAGTGACTAGGTGATCGTAGGATAAATTATGAGTCATATTAAAGTGGTGATCTTTCATTATTTGGATACTAATTTTATTTTTGGGTTTTCTTTATGTCATTTAATATTTCCTTTGGACTTATTTTTGGCTATCATCAGGGCTATGTCCCAACCTATACAGCAAGGCCTCATAGTGGCATACACTTCTAGGAAATTTAAAGTTCATGATATGAATTATCTGACACATGACTTGGAATGGTTGGTTATGGAATTTTCATAATAGATTTTGTGCCACTACATGTATAGAGTAAATGTTGACATTTATTCTAATCATACAAGCTTGCAATATGAGTTCATACAAAAGGAGTTGAATCTTAGGTAAATGAGATAACTTGAGTTGCTTAAGGACTATGACACGAGTCTTCATTACTATAATGGTAAAGAAAACATGATTCAGTTGCTCTTACAAATTAACTACGGGATGTTTATCTCATGTTGATTAGGTGAAGCAATATTTGGTGAAAGATATTCACCGTTTGGCCAATCTTAATTTCATTTTTTTTACTTTGAGTATAGAGGTGCTATAATGCAAGAAGTGGTGAAGTTATCTCTTGGTGCTTAGGTGAAGGCGAAATAGGTATTGCACCTTATTTTAATGAATATCACGAAAGATTTAGGTCACAAAAACAAAATACCTTTTGAGATTTGTGGTGATGGTATCTTGAGATGCTTTGGTTGGTTGTGTTTTCCCAACATTGATGGGTTACGGGAGAGGATATTGATTGAGGCTCATGAGTTGAGGTACACTATTCATCTTTGTTCAACAATGATGTACCATTAATTAAAAGAGTTCTATAGGTTGAATAACATTAAGAGGGATGTTTCCAATTCTTTTGGCAAGTCCATGGTTTGGAAAGAAGTAAAGGATGAGTATTTAAGGCCTGGTGGTTTGTCTCAAGAGAGTGAGATGCCCATGTAGAAATGAGATATGTTTAATATGGATTTTGTTACTAGTCTTTCAATAAATTTGATTTGATTTAGGTCATTACGGATAGGATAACCAAGTGAACTCATTTCTTACTAGTGAAAATTAACTATTCAATAGAGGATTATGCAAATCTCTTCATTTAGGAGACATGAAGTTGCATGGTTCTCCCGTTACCATCCTATCTGATCGAGGTACTCAGTTTTAATAACACTTTTGGCATTATTTTACAAAAGGTTTGGGAACTACTGTGGACCTTAGCACTGCTTTCCACCCTCAGAAGAATAGATAAATGGAGAGGACCATTTAGACATTAGAGATATAATATCAACTTCTATGCTTAACTTTGATTGTAGTTGGATGGATTATTTGCCTCTCATAGTGTTTGCACATAATAATGGCTATCACTCTTATATTAGGATTGCTTCTTTCATATATCTTTATGGTAGGAGGTATAGGACCCTTATTGGCTCATTTAAGGTTTTTAATAATTGATTGTATGGTACCAACTTGGTTCATAATTCTATGGAGAAGGTGAAGAAAATTTATGACAGGATTAAAACAACCTAGAGTCAAAAAAAAATCCTATGTAGATGTGAGGTGAAGGAGCATGGAGTTTGATGTGAATGATTGTGTTTCATAAAAGTATCTATTATTAAAGGAGTGATGCAGTTTGGGTAGAAGAGGAAGCTAAGTCCCTATTATGTTTGTCCATATAGAATTTTGACAAGAGTTAGAAATGTGGCTTATGAGTTGGAATTTCCCTCAAGTTTGGGTTTAATTCACACTATGTTTGATATTTCAATGTAGAAGAAGTATGTGGGTGATCATTCTTTTGTTATCCCTTTTGAGAGTTTTGGTTTGAATGATTCTTTGCCTTACGAAAAAGTACCAATTAAGATTTTAGATAGAAAATTTTGCAAATTAAGGACAAAAGACATAGCTTTAGTAAAAGTCCTTTGGAGGAACCTGAAAGTGGAAGATAATACTTGGGAAGCTGAAGAAGATATGAAGGCTAAGTACCCATTCTGGTTCAACATGTTGGACGAAAGTTCTTGAGGGATGTATTTCATTTTCCTCATGTTATATTTATAGTTTTACATTTTATTATGGAGTATTCTTGCTATTTCTCATTTTCTAAGTGTCCTAACTTATTATTTTGGGATGAATTATGGGGGTGGGTAGGGGCTAATATAACACCCTAAAAATTTCATCCATTTTATTTTCATCCTTCCTAAGTTCATAGTAACTATTTTTTAAATTAGATGTGATTACGGATGCTTAAAAGGGTAATATAGGTGAGTTTTAGAATTTATTGAAGAGGTTAAGGTCATTTTTTAATTTCAAGGAAGTGAGCATTCGCGTTTTTGGCATATAACAGAGGTTAGCGTCCGTGATTTTGAACTGGCACATAGGCAGTATACTTCTACAGTAATTTGGTGTCAGATAAGATAATCTTCGTGATAAGAAGCATGGCACAACGGATAGCCTCAACGATAAAGTCGTGCTATAATGTGTAACACCCTGTATTTTTGTGCTAGAACTCTAACCATTGTTCTTATATGTATAAGACCTAATATAAATAATTCCCATGTTAATATAAGTTTCATTATAATTATCCTAGTGTGTGAAGTTTTTAGTAGGTGAAGAATATTCATAGAAATCACTTAGAGCTAAATTGAGCTAAGAGCCTTTGATTCAAAAAATTTTTTGTGTTTGATCCACAAGGGTCAGCTTTGAATAAGTATAACTATTTGTGTATGTGGAATTTCGAATCTTAATAACCCCAAAATAGTAGATAGTCAAATTAGCTTTCCAATGATACCAATTTTGCCTTAATCCAAAATCCGATCAAGAAGTTATGGCCTTGCAAAGGGGTGTGCATCGACTAACAATTGCAAACGTTTACTGGAATGGGTTTTCCATAGGAAGTACGACGCGAATTGTAACGTTTTCCATAGGGTGTTTTCCATAGGAAGTGCGACGCGAATTGCAAACGTTTAAATGTTGAATTATATGTCTATTTTCACTTATTTATGCGTGTGATATGATTTTATAGGTTTCCAATTGAGTTTTAAGTAAGATATTATGAGTTTGATGTCATTACCTTGATATTGTTAAAGTATAACAAGAAGTTTATTAATCATGATGTTTTTCAATTAATCTTCATGAGCTTAAAAGCATAAGTTTTAAAGCCCTAAGTTTGAGGTATTGATATCTCAACAAGATTATGATTTTAAGATTCTCTTATTAATTGTTTATCAAGATTTAATAGATAAACTTGATCATCTGATCCAAAGCTAAGATATGGAACCCACATTGTTCATACAGTTTAAGATTTAAAGAATAGAAGAATAATTGGTTTTCATTACAAACCCTTGTGCTATTTTAAGGTGTATTTCCTAAAGTCCTGAGCAAAAGATTGGGGTAGTATTTAGCATCGAGTTGGGTATGATTCCAAGGTTTGTTTCCCCAGAACTAAGTGTCACTGTAGAATTGAGATTAAAGTGCCAATGGTGGGCTAATAATGTTATCACTCCTTCGCAAAAGTCTTACAACTCTCTCCAATGTGAAGTTCTCCCCTTAGGGGACTACATGATGGCTCACATGGTGTATTTCAGTTAGAAGAACCTCCCAAAGTCCCTAATTCCTAAGTTCTTAAGAGAATAAAAGGATAGACTTTAGAAACTAAGGGTAAAGACTCACAATTTTACTCAGATATTATTTTACATAAGACATTAGCTATGAGATTTCAGCTTTCAGTTTACAAATAATAATGGTGAGTCCTTCTACACTTAGAATGCATTGATTTGAAAAAATATTTAGCTTCATTCCTACTTGTTCCACTAACAAAAAGAAGAAAATTTACAGCTTTAAGAACTAAGTGTTATGGATCACAAGATTTATATAGTATGCTTTGTTTCTCAGGATTTGTGATTTTCAGCTTTCAGTTATTCAAGACAATGTGAGTTATTTACACTTAGCATGCATTATTTTACATGTTTTTATGAACATTGATATACTAATTTACTTATACATTCACCTCCACATGCTCAGTACATTACAAAAGTACTGATCCACATACACCTCGATGTGCTACATTGTTTAATAATGTAGGTACCCATTGTATCATGCATATCATAATCAGATAGTTGCAGATTCTGGCTCGCAGATGATGAGTACTCTTCTTTGGGGACTTCAGTTAGATGTTATTCATGTAATATATTTTGTTACTCATATGTAATAATTAGTTGTAGTTGGAGTCATATCCTAGTTATCTATAGTCACTATACTAGAGGCTTCATAGGCAGTCAGTATAATTGATGTACTCAGTTTCAAGTTTTATTTTGTATAAGCAAAGTTGTATTCATCATAATGTTGCTTTGTATTGATCAAGTTTAGAATAGATTTATTCTCCGCATTTTTTTTTCGAATTTATATGTTTTATTTAGTTTCTCATGTATGCTAGTATAAGGGTTAGATTTTCGATCACTTGTGGTCCTAAGCACCATGTAATGAATAGGGGTAGTCTCAAGTCGTTACACAATACTATGTAAAGGTCGTGCTGTTTTGTTTTATTTACGTTAGGATAATGGGTAATAAGGTATTTTCACCTATGTAAGACCTTTAAAAATATATGAACCTATTCCATTAGCTTTTATGGAACACAATACTATTATGTCACTATTTATCACAAATCCTAAGAAAAGTTTAACGGTTTCACCATACGTTCATCATTAGGGTTCAAAATTCTCAATTGCTTCCAAATTCTTGTGTATCAAAGGCTTGTTAATCTTTTCCAAACCTTATTTTATTTGAAACAAGTATTTAAATTGTTATTCATGTGATTTCATTGTGGTTTATTAATATGGGATTAAGGGTTTGAAATGAATGTTCATAAATTGGATTTCCCATAGTTTTATGTGCAATGTTTAGGATTTATCAATGGGTTTTAAACTAATGGGGTGCATGGGTGTGAGAATTGGAATGGAGGTCGAGGTATTTCCCCAAATTGGTATTTTGGACATGAAATTAGTCTTGGGTAATTGTGTTCCCTCAACCCAAATAATGAAATTGATAATGAATATGATGTTGTCACATGGTTTGTCTTATTCACTTCTACTCATGCATTCGCATAAAAGGTTAATTAATTGTGGATTGGTTTTATTGAGATTCGGTGCAATGGATTTCATATATTCATGACAAATTGAACCTAATGGGTCATGATTTCCCTTGTGAAAAATATGGATTCAACATATAGAACTTGAAAGTGGGGTTGTTATGATGATACCAATGGTATACCTTAATGATAATTGGTTCAATAAATGGGAATGCGTGTTAAATTTCTTAATTCATCTTAAAGGTGGGTTTTCTAGCCAGGATGTTAAAGTGCAGGTCACAAGGACTAATACTGGAAACCATGATAGCCAACATAGTGGTCTAATTGATCGGAAGGTTTGATTCCTCCTTATTAGATTATTGGTAGTTTAAGTCCCTCATATTACATGATTGGTGCTTAAGTCACCTTTAATACATGATGGGACATTTGAGTCCCCCATATGGAATATGAATATATTATTATTCTTTAGTTCTTACAGCTACACGCACTGGGCCCCTTCTAACTTAGGGAGATCTAGGTTCATAAACCCCATGGGTGTCTTATTATGACAGTTATTCTACAAAATCCAAGATAAGGTTTTAGAATTCAATTTCAAGACATGTCCCCTATCCTGGCATGTTATATATATATATATATATATATATATATGCATAAGCTTGTGTGCATTTGGATTTATGACTATTTTTGAATTATTGATCATGACATTCCTTTTTCCTTTATCTCTGAGTTACATGCTAGATATCAATCCGCTAACCATCTCGAGATGATGTATTCCCACACGATACAAATACCAAAACACATTTATTTTTCATACACAGTGACTAGGTGATCAAGGGATAGCTCATGAGTCAGATTAAAGTTGTAAGATTCCATACTATGGAATACCTCACATCATGTTTTAGACTTTATTTATGGTATTCACTCTTTTCTTTGGACCTTATTTTTGGCTATATTCAGGGGCATGCCCTGACATAGATTCATGTTGGTTTCATAGAGGCTTTGTGGATTACTGTGGATTGGGATTGTTGCTGGACATCTTAGTGTCTTCTGAGCCACTTGCATATTGATGACACCTAAAAACTACACCTCAATTAGATGTATAATGCGGTTGATTGCAAATATAACAACGCAACAAGGTTAGGGTTCATTCCATAGAGAAAATGTTAATAGTTGCTTGACCTGATGTAATCCACAAGCAGTACATGAAAGTAAATTGGGGGATTTTGTCACCAATCACAAAAGTAACCAATTCTTGAGTGTTGTTGAGTTGAAATAAATATGAGAAAAATGCTTGGTCCATGCTCCTCCTGTCTTCTCAACTGCATAAATTTCTCGTGATCAACCTAATTATTCTACTATTCTGCATGCAAAGCCTACAAGATAGGTATTATCAACTGTTGGATAATCTAGAACATATATTTCACCAATTGACTTGGTTATCATCTCGGGGTATCACCTTGTGGCCACTTGCTGTGGCCTCAGTTATACTTATCGGGGTAGGATCGAGTGATAAGATGAGATTATTGGTTAACATATCCCAAATCATTATCTTAATCTTTTTTTCCTTATCACAAAATTCTTTGTTATCGAATGGATGGAAGTATAGGCAATATCAAGCGTCTCTAGGTGCTATAAGTTTGATTATTTTGAAGAAAAATTAAGATACATGCAGAAACCCTAGAACAATTGAGTCTCACACTTCCCTTATGTAACTAATCCGCCAGGGTTTCCACTGCACTGGCTAAGGAGATTAGCCGCTCATGTTTATACAAGAAACAATGATTATCAATAAATAACACATAAAGTCAATTGCATAAAAATAAGATGAATAAACTTCAAAGTCTTTAATGGAATAAAATCCTAAAATATCAAGAAAAATAGTAAGAGTATGTAATAGAACGTTAGAAAATATTACAAAGTATAATCCACTAAAATATAAACCCTAGGATATTTTTAATATTCTCAAAATCACATAATAATCCTATTACAAATAGGAAAGGTAAATTTAAGTTGGCAGTCAGTACGATGCGGTCCTCAATCGTATCCTCAACTTACGAGTCGTACCCTACCTTGTAATCTTCATTCCAGTGTTTGATCTTCCCAAGGCTTCAACACTCTATTTAGTATACGACTTCTGCCTATGAGTCATACCTAAGTTTACGACTAGATTCCTCAACAAAGTTTACGACTAGTTTCGTCAACATATATCCATATAGTACTTTAGATTTTTCTATTCTTGAACAATGGTTTTTATACGACATCTCTATATAAGTTGTACTCAGACTTTCGACTCATGCATTTAATAAACTTCATCTTGTGGATAGTATCTTGGATATTTTTATGCTCACAACTTCAGTATACAACTCATATCCTGGTCTACGACTAGGATACCTCAGTCGTATCATCCACATACTTTTCTTCTCAATTTTGGTTTAGGTTTTGTTATAATTACGATTCAGCTGAAGAGTCGTATCAAATGTTTACGACTCTGAAGCTAAGTTGTATCCTGATAAAAGTTGGTCTTTTTCAAGTCTTTTTGTTCTCTTTTTGTTCAAAACCTATTGTGGGTCTATTTTACCTGCAATTCACACAAGAGTGAATCATATCTGACAAAACACCCTAAGTTCAGGCATAATACCAATTTTAAGCATGAAAAAAGCTGTGTTTCCATGACACATCTACACCCTCACCTTAAACTTTGTTATGTCCTCAATTAAACAAAAGTAAATATTACTTTCTAATCTAGGGGCAATTCTTAAAACAATAAGATCTCTGATAACCCATGGAAATGATTTTCAATTAAATTTCAATTTTGTTGTTCCCCTCATAATTAAACTTTTCAACTCACACATGCGTATATCCATTTAGCACATGTGGAAACACAAGGAAATCTAAAGATGGCATTACATTAGCAATAAAAAATTGGGCATAGGTAATTTACATTAGTTAAACAATCTAGCAACCCAACAACATATCCCATGTGAAATCACAGTCAAAGAAATCTCATTCACTCATGTTTTGATTAAACGAATCTATCAAGGTATACAACAAATGACACTCTCACTTACAACAAAGTATCAGCGGTGCACATAGAATACCATAGGCTTGCCCTTATTCTCTTTTATTAAGTGGTCAGAAAATTATGGTAGGATCACTATAGGACTTTATGTTCATTGTAACGTAGGCTTGGTGCTGGTAGGATATCTTTGGGGATTCTTTTAGTCCCTAAGCCTCCTAGACATATACTTTTCTCGGGGTCCAAAAAATTTTTATTGTTTCTTTTATTTCTGGTCTTATGACTTCCTTTTTTTAAGCACATAGTCGTTGGCTCAGGTGTGTCCTTCTAGCACTTTATTTTTCGCATTTTTTAAATTTGCTATACTTTACACTTCTTAATTTACTTTTCAGCACAACAACCCACATTTTAATTATTTTTCTTCTACCCATAATATTCATACTCTTTCCTTGTCACGCACCCCTATAATAGCCACCCTCAATTTAGACAATTTGCCTAAGTTACGGTGCATATTGTCCATAGGAGGACCAGGGCCAAAATAAGTTCTTTGTAAATTAAACGAGAAAGTGATAGGTGTAATAAGAAATTTTTTTTATAAGGCTCGACATTTGGATCAAGGGAATTGATTTATTAGTTAGGGAATTTTTTGCTTTAGTGGACTCATTCTACAAGGGCCTACGATCACTTCATACCTAATTATCCTAGACCTAGGTAAAATCAACCATGAAAGTTCTAGATTTCAATACTACCAGGAACTTAGTAAACCTTACAAACACTTCAACAGGGCTACATTATATAGTAATAATTATCAAACTATGCACTTGTTTTGTCTCAAACTACTCTATACCTCATCCTTATACCATTATAAGATACAACAACGCCCTGAAATCTCATCCGAAGATGTCACACGTTTCTCAAGGATACAATTAGCCCTAAGCTAACCCTTTGAGACTACTATTACTACTATACTTACTTTAGGATAAATAAACCAAGCAATAGTACTATATCATTCCAAAACTGAACTGAAATAACAGAAAAACATTATCTGAATATAAAATACTAGAAAACTGGTAACTTCTACAAATAGTTCGAACAGACTCTACTTACTGAGAATTAGTGAGTCATTGGGTCAAACCCCCAACTGACTCGAACTGAACTAAAAAAAAATGACCAACTACTATCAATACTGAAATAAGAGAAATAGGTCCTAGAACCATGAGGACTCACCCACTATGGAAATATAGATAAAGGTACTCCGAGATCAAAGTTACTGCTTACACTGAGCACCTGATCCTACATTATGAGACAATGTAAGACATAGATGTATATATGGATTAGTACTTTGAGGATGTACTTCATATATCCGGGTGTATGCATTTAAGTAAACCATATCAATACTCTTTATAAAACCATGAATGTTGATATAAATGACTCACGTAGCTTGAATAAAACTGAATTATAAAGCTCATAAATCATGAATAATGAAAGATATAGCATAAATCTCGTGAGTCATTATACTTAGTTCTAAAATCTGTATTCTCCTCTTATTGTTAAATACTCTAAGTAAAAGGAAATCTTAAATCAATAACTTTCAAAACTTATACTTTTATCTTGAGGAGAATAGGAAACTTCTTTTGAAACATAGGGACTATAGATCTTTCTGACTCAAGGACTTGGTGACTTTTAACTTGGGATTTTTTTCTAACCGACATAAACCATGTGAGCTGACATGGAGTCCAACGTCTTTCCCACGTTGGGGAGAATTGTTCAACCATTGCCATCGGAATAGAACCTAAACTTTAGCGATCACTATCTTAGCCACTTGGGGTAAATCATAATCCTACGGTGTCTCATAGTTCTAAGGACATGATACCTTGGAATCAAGACCAACTCGACGCTAAATACTACTCCCATACTAAGGCTCAGAACTTTTATGAAAATATAGCATAATGTATAAAATAAAACACATTATGCTTCTCATTGCTTTAAATCATAAACTGTAAGGATAATGTTGATTCCTATCTTCTCTTAAGATTAAAACATCAATTTTCTTTAAATCCTGGTAAGCAATTACAAGAGGAAAACTTAAGATCACAACCTTCTTGAAAATTAAACTTATCTTGATATAGATATAAAATCAAAACTTTCAAGAACATTTTCTTAGAAATTCAATACTTAATCTTTGGGATCATGTTCAAAATTTAATCTCATGACAATTCGTCAGAACACTTAATGCTCAACATCATTCTTAAAATTACTCAACAATACCAATTCTCAAAAAAAGAGTGCAAATCATGATATAAACCTTCAATTTAAAGCATAAATAGGTAGAATAATCATGCAATTCAAAATTTATATAACTTGTAAATTCATAACATCAAGACAAGATAATTTGTTCATAACCTCATTTACAAATCATTAAATATTTATTAAAAATAATTTTTAGGGCACAAGAACGAAAAAATTATTCTTGTTCAAACCCCACATACCTTAGATTATAAACCTTGGATGAACTCTTGCTCTTGGGATGCTATTTGCACTATTGAAGGATGGTTCTTGAAAGTCTCGGTTTGGTGATTATAATTTTTGAATAAATTTTGAAAACTGACGGTGAAATCTTGAGTTGTCTTGGATTTTAGGTAAAAAAACCTAAGTTATGTTCTTAAAGAAAATTAATGAAAGTGACTATATTTTGGAGTTTTGGGGATTCAATCCTACCATAAGTAGGGACTCACAGAAGATTGTAAATGGCTTTTCAAGGAAAGACAAAAGAAAGTGTGAACCTAAGCCAAGAGCCCACTTCAGATTCATAACATCTTCCACCCTCTGAATCAAAGATTTACTCACTGGCAACAAAAACATACTCTATTTACTAGTTTAAATCGATTCACTAAGCCCATTTTTCCCTTAATGAGTCGGAGTTGGAAAGCTGAAATTGGCCCATCAAGACTACGAAGGGCGACACTCCACCAGGATAGGTAGGGCCCCATCGCCTTGTTCCCCAAGTGATGCAATAAGCAAGGCACCATGGGATAATTGCCCTGGCTTACTATTTTGCAACCCCAAACATGCCCTTAGGCTCGTCTAAAAATTCTGAAACTTACCTGAGATGTACTCTTGACTTGGCCCATCGTGTATCTATAAAAAAATAAACAAGCAGAGGTCAAGAAGGTAATGAAATAATTCTTCAAAGTTCGAAGGCTTATGAAATTTCTAAGTTCCAACACTTAGCCAAATTTCAAAGAATAAGGCTTGTCTTTGACATGCTATAAGGATCTTAGACAACGAGCAAAATTTGGGGAGTCTTAAATATCTACCCCTTGGAAACATTTATCCTCAAATGACACTAGTTAGGCTAGGAATACAGAGGAAACTGAGAATGAACAATCGAAATGAATTACTTAACTAACTCTACATTATTCTAAACTTTGGAGTACTTCGATGAATGTATATACTCATGATAAGAATAGCTATGTAGCTGAATATTTTATTAGAAAGGTACCAATTAAGGAAGAATATTAAATTCGGCTTGATCTGAACTTGCAGAGAAGAGATAGGGGTACTTGTCTTCTTCTGCTTCCCAAGTAGCACCCTCAACTGACTGGTTCCACCAAAGAACTTTGTCCAAGGGAACTTCTTTGTTCCTTAGTCTACGGATCTGGTAATCTAGGATTTCAACTAGAATTTCATCATATGAAAAACTGTTTTGAATATCTGAGCTCTCCGAAAGATCAACCAAAATCTAATTACCAATGCTCTACTTAAGCATAGAGACGTGAAAGGTAGGATGAACAGATGACAAATCTATGGGCAACTCAATCTCATAGGTTACTTTCCCTACATGACTCAAACCTCTATAAGGGCTAACATAACGGGGACTAAGCTTCCCCCTTTTCCCAAATATTTTCACCCCTTTCATGGGTGAAATCTTCAGATATACCAAATCATAAACTTTGAACTAAAAATTTCATCTTCTTATATCTGTATATGATTCTAGAGGCTCAAGGCTATATTCAATATTTCTCTAAATAACTTAACCTTATCCATGGCCTCAAACACTGCATCAGGCCCAATAAAAACAGCTTCACCTAATTGAAAACAAATTATGGGTGATCTACATCTCCTCTCATAAAGAGCCTCAAACGGTGTCATCTGGATGTTAGAGTGATAACTATTGTTATACTCAAATTCAATCAATGGAAAATGCTCATCCCAAATACCTTTAAAATAAAGAGCACATGCCCTCAACATATCTTCCAGAGTTTAGATGATCCTCTCAGTCTTACCATCTGTCTGCAGATCAAAATCAAAACTAAGATGAACTTGGGTACCAATACCCTTCTGAAACACTCTCTAAAATTAGGAAGCAAACTGAGTAACCCTATCTAAGATAATAGATAATGTAACTCCATGCAATCTAACTCACTTGTGGATATACAATTAGCATAATCCTCAGCTGTATCATAAGTATGCACTCGCAGGAAATACACTGACTTTTTCAACCTATCTACAATAATCCAAATCGAATAATAATGCCAATGAGAAAGGGGGTAATCCAGTCACAAAATCCATGTTTGCCTCTTCCCACTTCTAAAATGGGATACCAAACACCTGCATCAGACCCCTAGGTCTTTTGTGCTTTACCTTAACCTATTGACAAGTTGTACACCTTGCTACAAGCTCAACTATATCCTTCTTCATACTACTCCATCAATAGATTTCTCGTAAGTCATGCTACATCTTGGTAAAGCTGATATGAATAGAATATCACATGCCATTTGCTTTAGCTATAATTCTCTACCTCAAATCATCAACACAAGGAACACACAGTCTATCCTAAAACCTTAGCACACCATCACCCCATTGGGAGAAAACCTCAAACTTTTGGTCTTTAACTGACTCCTTCAGTTTGACCAAACTAGGATCCATGTATTGCTTCTCCTTTACTTCCAGAATGAAAGAGGATTCGAAACTTCAATGAACCCAAATAGTACCTTGAGTTGAATCAAGCAACCTACTATCAAATCTCGCCAAATGATGAACTTCACAAGCTAACTCTTTCTTATCTTTCTCCACATGAGCCACACAACCCATAGACAACCTACTAAAGGTATCTGCCACACATATAATAATCTTTTAGTAACTATAACCACATCATATGATGAAAATTCAACTCCCTCTTTCCAGATTTTCAAAGCAAAAACCATGATAGCTAATTCAATATCATGGGTTGGGTAATTCTTTTCATGAAAATTCAACTATCTAGAGGCATAGGCTATAACCTTACCTCTTTGCATCAACAAACAACCAAAACAAATCTAGAGGAATCAAAATACACCACAAAACCATCCGTACCATCAGGCAATGTCATAATAGGGGTTGAAGTAAGTCGAGTCTTCAACTTCTGAAAACGCTTCTCACAAGAATTTGACTAGAGAAACTTAACTTTATTTTGGGTCAATCGACCCATGAGTGATGCAATAGATGAGAAACCTTTAACAAAATAGAGGTAACAGCTAGCTAGACCCAAGAAACTTCTAATATCAGATGGAGAGATAGGTCTAGGACAATGCCTTATAGATTCTGTCTTTTGGGTATCAACTCTTATTCTTTCGGCTAAAATAATATGACTGACAAAGGGTACTAACCATAGCCAAAACACACACTTGCTGAATTTTGCAAACAACTGAGGATCTCTGAGAGTTTTCAAGACAATCCTAAGAAGATCTCCATGACTATCCTCATTATGTGAGTAAACAAGGATATTATCTATGAAAACTATGACAAACATATGAAGATACTATTTAAATGGTCGATTCATGAGGTCCATGAAATCTGCAGGAGCATTGGTTCGGCCAAATGATATAGCTAGAAACTCAAAATGACCTTAACGGGTTCGAGAGGTTGTCTTTATAATATAATACTCCCTTACTTTAAACTAATGATAGCCGGATCTATGATCTATATTTGAGAAATAGCTTACACCTTACAACTAATCAAACATATCATTAATTCTAGGAAGAGAGTAATTGTTCTTGACTATGACCTTATTAAGAAGACGATAGTCAATGCACATACGAAAAGAACTATCTTTCTTTCTCATGAATAGGACGGGTGCGCCCAAAGGACAAATACTAGGCCTTATGAAGCCTTTATCAAGAAGATATTTGAGTTGATATTTCAACTCCTCAAGTTCTATGGGTTCCATATAGTATGGAGGGATTGAAATATGCTTTGTATCACGAAGAAGGTCAATCCCAAACTCTATCTCTCTATTGGGAGGTACTTCTGGGAGATTCTTTGGAAAAATATCAAAAAACTCTTTAACTATGCTGACTGACTGAATAGTTGGAGTCTCAGACTTTGTGTCTTTTACTTGAACTAGATGAAAGATATAACCTTTGGATATCAACTTTCTGTCTTTAAGGTAGGATATAAAATGACTCTTGGGAGATACAAAATTTATGGACCACTCAAAAACTAGTTCATCTGGAAACTAAAACTTAACCATATGGGTACAACTGTCTATAGATGTATAACAGGAGTAAAGTCAATCCATACCCAGAATATGATCAAAATCAACCATATCTTAGTCTATCAAATCCACAAATATGACTTTCTGAAGAAAAGTATTGGGACACTTTTTGTAAACATGCTCAGTAACAACTGACTAACCTACTGGGGTAGAGACCAGGATAGGCTCAGTGATCTTTTTGGGACTTATTACAAAATTCACAGCAACTAATATGGTCACATTAAAGAAATTTAACCAAGGGTCCAATAGTATATAGACATTAAAATGAAAGACATAAAGCATACTAGTGCCAACATCTGGTGAATCCTCCTACTCCTCGGGGATGGAAAAACATATAATCGATTATAGTGCTGACCACCAACAGTACTAGATAAAGCACCTTAAAGAGGGGCTGGATGGGCTAAAGAAGCTAGTGCACTAGTAGCCTGCGTTTTGGGATGAACATCTGGGCTCCCCTATCAAGCATGCTGACACTCTATAAATCTATGGCCCAACTTTCCACAATTAAAACAACCTACGATCAGCCAAGAACTCACTGGGATGGGTCCTACTACACTTAGCACATGGGGGATAATTAGGCTTATTACTCACACAATGCTAAGATCTAAACGTTGAAGACTTATTCCACTGCTCTTGCCTATTTTGGGGTACGACAGCACTGGTTGATAAAGGTGCGAACATAGACGAACAATTTTTAACCTACGGACGGTTCCCTCTATAGGATCTAGTATGACCATACTAAACTGCTCTGATCTATCCCTCTTATTTCCTCTTACTCTATCTCTCTCCTTTATCTTTTCTACCTTAATCTGCTGAGCATGGATCATTAGTCTGGAAAGGTCCATATCCCTATTGAGCATAGCAGTCCTACACTCCTTCACTACCAATCCAAACACACCAGTCACAAACTTACTCATACTAAATTTAGGGTTAGTTATCAAATCAGGAGAATACTTAGATAACTTGCTGAACATGAGAAAATACACTTTCACTAGCATAGAGCCTACCCTCAGGTTCATGAACTCCTCTATCACCACTTCCCTCATCTCTAGTGGGAAGAACTTCTCCAAGAATGCATCCTGGAACAACTTCCATGCCATAGAAGCTGGAATCTCCTCTTTATTCTTCCTCCATATCACAACCTAATCATAAGTAACATCTTTTAGCCTATAGGATGCCAATTCTACACTTTGCTCCATAGAAAGATACATAACTTGGGTGATATTCTTTAACTCACCAAGATATAACTATGGTTCCTCACCTACCTTTGACCCAAAGATTTCGGGTGGGCTTATCCTCATAAATTCACAGTCTGGCTATGGCTGCATCACCCCCTTGCTGACGTGGAACAACAACCTTATATTTGGCTTGAACAGTAGCAGTCATAGCTTGGGCTAACATCTGAAAAGTAGCCCAAAATTTGGAATGAGACATATTCTTATTCTGGGGATCAACAGGCAGAGTGGCTGGTTGTCATTTCTACAGTTGTTAGCTCTGTGGGAAGGCATTTTTTGTCATGAAAAAGTATAAGTTATTCACTGATAGAGATAGTTATAGGCACGATAGATTTTGAAAGAAAGAGATGGGTTTTTCCTAAAACATCTCGTAGCCTCTTGCTTATAAATGTGGAGCACTTAACACCTATGATCAAGACTCTACATAACGCAACTTGTCTAACTTTCTAGAACTCCCAAAACCTTAGGCTCTGATAACAAGTTTTTGATACCCCAAAATCTTATCTTGAGACATCACACGGTGCTCAAGGATACAAGTAGCCCTAAGCTAACCCTTTGAGCCTACTATTACTACTAAGACTTACTTTAGTATAAATAAACCAAGAAATAGTACTATATTATGCGAAATCTAAACTGAAATAATAGTAAAACATCATTTCAATATTAAATATTGGAAAACTAAAAACTTCAAGTAATAGTACAACAAGCCTCAACTTACTAAGAACCCTGAGAGTCACTTGGACAAACCCCCAACTAACTCGAACTAAACTTATAAGAAATGACCAACATCTATCAAGAATAAAATCAGAGAAATAGGTCCTCAAACCATGAGGAATCACCAACTGCTGAAATGTAGATGTAGGCACACAAAGATCACTTCTGCTACTGAGACTGAGCACCCGATCCTACGTTATGAGACAATGTAGCACACAGACATATATATGGAGTAGTACTTTTAGGATGTGTTGAGTATATAGGGGTGTATGCATTTAAGTAAACCATATCATTACTCTTTATAAAACCATGCATGTTGGTATAAATGACTCACATAGCTTGAATAAAATTGAAATATAAACCTAAAATATCAGGAATAATGAATTATGTAGCATAAATCACGTGAGTCATTATAATTAGTTCTAAAATATGTATTCTCCTCATTCTTAATCTTGGAAGTAAAAGAAAATATTAAATCAATAACTTTCAAAACTTATACTTTTATCTTGCAGAGAATATGAAATTTCTTTTGAAACTTAAAGACTATAGATCATTGGGACTTAAGGACTTCGGGACTTTTAACTTGAGAGTTTCTTCTCACTGACATAATCTATGTAAGCTGACATGGAGTCCAACGTCCTGCCCACATTGGGGAGGGATGTTCTACCCTTGCCACCGGAATAGAACCTTAACATTAGTGGTCACTACCTTAGCCCACTTGGGGTAAATCATAATCCGACGGCAGCTCATAGTTCTAGGGCATGAGACTTTGGAATCAAGCCCAACTCGGTGCTAAATTCTACTCCCATACTGAGGTTCAAAACTTTTAGGAAAATCCACTTTAAAAGATAGCATAAGGTTTAAAATGAAAGTTAATTATGCTTATATTTTCTTTAAATTATAAACTGTATAGATAATGTGGATTTCTATCTTAGCTTAAGATCAAAACATCACTTTTTGTTAAATCGTGGTAAGCAATTACTTGAGGAAAGCTTAAGGTAACAAAATTATTGAAAAATCAACTCATTTTGATATAGATATAAAATCAAAACTTTTAAGAACATGATCTTAGAAATTCAATACTAAATCTTTGGGCTCAAGTACATAATTTAATCTTATGACAATTCGCCACAACACTTAATGCTCAACATCATTCTTGAAATTATTCAACAATACCAATTATCAAAAGAAGAGTATAAATCATGGTATAAAACTTCAATTCAAAGAATAAATAGGTATACATGACTTATAAATTCATAACATCAAAACAAGATAATTTGGTCATAACCTCATTTATAAATCATGAAATCTTTAATAAAATTAAAATCTTTGGGCACAATAATGGAAAAATTATTCTTGTTCATACTCCATATACCTTAGATTACTAACTTTGGATGAACTCTTGCTCTTGGAATGCTAGTTTCACTATTGAAGGATGGTTCTTGAAGCTCTTAGTTTTGGGATTCTAATTCTTGAATTAATTTTAAAAAGTTATGGTGAAATCTTGAGTTCTCTTATATTTTGGGCAAAAACCATAAGCTATGTTCTTGAAGAAAATTAATGAAAGTAACTATATTTCTTAGTTTTGGGGATTCAATCCCATGTTTAGGCTGAAAAGGCAGTGTAAATAGCCATTTTCCCCTCAATGAGTTGGAGTTAGAAAGCTAAAATTGGCCCAACTGGACTAGGCAGCGAGGGGCAGGGGATACTAGCCGGGATTGTAGGGTACCACCTTGCCTGTCGCTTTGTCCCCCAGTTAATGCGATAAGCACGGTGCCGTGGGCTAATCACCCTGGGTTACTATTTTGCAACCTCAAATATACCATTATGCTCATCTATAAATTTTGAAACTCACCCGAGATATACTCTTGACTTGCGCCATAGTGTATCAACAAATAAATCAAAAGACAAAGGTCGGAAAAGTCGTGAAATAATTCTTCAAAGTTTGAAGGCTTATGAAATGACTAAGCTCCAACACTTTGCCAAATTTTAAAGTATAAAGCTTCTATTTGACATGCTATAAAGAACTTAGACAACGAGGAAAATTTGTTGGGTCTTACAGATACTCAACAACTTTACCCAAATATACAAATCACACAATTCTTTTTAAAAAAAATTATAAGGGGTTCAATATTTCAATTTTTCAGCATAGTCAACACCACTTTTCATAATATCATTAAAAAAATTAGCACAAAGCAATAATGTTTCATCAATCAAAAAAAAATCAAAACACGGTCAATATCTTTTAATACGTTAGAGTTTTTTTAAAATCTATCAAAATAATAATCAAAAATAAAAAATATCCACTTCCATAGTCACGAAAATCTAGTCCTTATCTTAGCTGCAAACATAAACCTAGGCACTCAAGGAGCTGACACAAAATTATCAGGCCCTTATATCAGGGCCCACTCTTCTAATTTACTATCTGAACCAAGACTGGATTAATATCAAGTGGGGGCGCAACATCAATCCTTGCGACATCATTGACTGTAGCTCTTGATCTACTAGCACTCATGGCAATCTCTTGGACCCTTGTCTCTCATTCTTTCTCATCCTATATACTACTACACATGTCCTTCAACTTAGCTTCTTTTTCTATCTTACTTTTTCTCTTTCTTACATGTCTTTTCTCTCTAGTCTCCTCGACCTGTCTATCCGCCAGTTCTACCCAAATGTTAGGCAGCTCAACTGTGGGAATCATAGTCTCTATAACTGTCTTGGAAACCAACAAACATTAAGATATATTAGTAACTATCATCTTAATCTCAGCAATCTCAGAGCGGACATTAGCAATATTTGATATCCTCCCACTACCCAACTATCGAGCAATCTTTGAATAAAATACATCTTGGTATTCTTAGTTTTGTCTATACTATAGTTCCAACTGTCGATCCATCCAAATTTGAACTCCAGCTTTCATCCAATGCACCTTCATAGTGAGCACCTCCAACTGGGTTATAATTTTAGTCCATATAGCTTGAGAAATCAACATTACACAGGCAGGTATACCTTGTGGCCTAGATGGAACATATCGTGCTGGTGGTGGGTATTGGAAAAACACAATGCATGTATGGGTACATACATCATCTATGCACGTTCCTTAGTATCTTTAACTATAGTTAGGGTGTCTGCCTGATAATTTTAGGGGATTAATCCGACCATAGCATCTATAGTTTATCGCATAAGTCGGGCTAGAGAGTTGGTCGCATCTTTGATGATTCTAATATAAAAAGTCCTCTGGACTAAATTATCTCATCAATCCTAGGTATATCTAAAACTCTCGCAGCTAAGCATATGTGTGTCATCATGTAGTGGTAGGCCAACAATACCTTCTACTCTACAACAACCCTTTCACTAAGCTCTCGAACCAAGAACTCTCCCATATCAAACTTGTAATTTGTTATGAACCCAATTATTATAGTAATACAAATTGTTCTAAAAAAGTTATCACCTGTCATTAGACATAGCCTATGATAGGCTAGTGTCCAACATGGATTACCCATAAAATTGAGGTTTCCCTTGTTATTCTATTATGAATCACTAATACCACCTTCAAACTAAGTAGCATGTTTACCATGTGCAGTTATCTGCTCACCTATCCATCTAAACATAATTATTTTACCATCATTACCTAATGTCTAATTTTTTATCTTCCTTATCTTAGCTATTTTGAAGTTTATCTCTCCTAAGTTGGTCGAAGCTTGATAATTTAGCCCATATAGAAATCTCCCAATGGTTCAGGGTGATATATTAACCCAAACACCTCAAATAATTAGGGAGGTAATTAGCTTTCTTACCTTCCACAACAAACCCTATGGATCCTGCCTCTCTAGCTCACCATTGCAAGCTGTGTGGAACTCACGGAGAAGGACCTCACTGTATCCCAAAGTGATATTACCATCCACCAAAAGTTGTATTGCCTAAAGAACTATTCAAACTGATAAAATTCACTGATCCTTGTAGTAGTAATCATCCTCTTTGGATACAACTCTCTTTTTATTTTTAAATTTTGAATACGAGATAGACCTATGTTAAGATTATCCTGCATTCCTAGGTACCCCCATCGTTCAATGATAGAAACCAAAGAAGGGGCAAATATTAGTGGGTGGTTCTGCTTGTCTATCGGGATAACATCTACCTTGGGACCCAAATCTTCATCTAAAATCTTCTCCTGTGAACTAGATTCAGCCTCATCATAATAATCATCATCATAGGATAGGGTGTGTGAGGAGGAGAAATAATTGAATTCTTTCATCTCGGCCCCTTCGGTGGTGGTGAATCCGACTCTTGGGGAAGCACCTTTTTTCCTTTAGCTTTGGAAAGATATTTACCTTTATTTCTAACTTTCTTAGATGTGTTTCAATTATATTTTTCCTCACTGCTTTCAGATATTATTTTGGATTCGGTGAGTTTGGTATTCTCACTCTCCACTGGTGCTTATTTGTTTCCATTAATAGAAACAGTTTTTGAAGAACAAGCTTTGTTTGGAGGAATGATTCCTGAAAATACACTAATGTTAGTAACTAAGAAAGAAAAGAAATAAAAATATAATAAAATTTCAATGTGTTTTGTCTTAGTTGGGTATGAGTTGTGGGCACTGGTCATACCTACTGGGTACAAATAGTATACTTGAGTTATATCCTAGATACGACATGACCTTTTTTCACTGGTCAGCTTATGACTCCTCCTTACCAGTTGTACTTAATGGGTATGACTCATGACCAATAGTCGTAAGTTGATTTGAAACTTTTATTCTAGTTTCATTCTTTCCAGGTGGGTATGGTTAATGTGTACGAGTTAAAAAGGTTAAATATGAGTTGTATCCATTGCACAATTTTTAATTTGTTATATGTACTTGTTATCAATGGGTACGAGTTCTATTACGACTTTCGTACCAATGGGTACAAGTGATACGTGGTCTCGTATCTACAACAACATAGAAGTCCAACTTCGAAGTTTGATTCCAATGTGAAATCCAAATTTACCCACCATTATATTGAAGTATATCCAACATTTCAACACACATAGACATATCAAAATAACATCCAAATCCTAGTTCTAAAGAAATTTTCAATTTTTAACACAAATCACTACTAGAGTAAAAATAAATCAACATTTGTAAAAGTTCAACCTAACCCAACTTCAAAACAACAAATACTTACTTTATTTTAACTTTCAATGCTGTGAAGATAAGATTAGAAACTTACTTGATACTTGTAGAGGTTGTGATAACTCTTTTAAATCAAATTTCCTTAAATTCGTGTTTAGATGACACAAATTACGAGAATTTGAAGTTGTTGGTAGTTAATTCAAGTTGAAAACAAGATCATTTATGGTTTGGAGAACTAAATTTTTAGTGAGAAATGCGTCGGGTGAGTTGAATGTGTTGCGTACCCGATCAGGTTTATTTTTCTATTTTAATTTAGATTTTAATCTGGGTTGACCGGAGAATTGACCTAGTAATCTTGGGTATGAATGATGTATACGACTCATATCGATACTTATAGGTCATTTCTGTAAGTCGTATGGCCCAAGGATCCTACCTAGGTTTTAGAGTTGATAAACTCTTGGTCACGAACCATGCCGAAAGAGTATGACTTCTACTGAGAGTCGTATGAATTCAGAATTTAATCCTTGATTCTTATTCTTTACCTATCTCAATAGGACTTCTATGACCAAGTCATACCATATAGATAAGACTCCTAAAGAGTCCTATGATACCCTTTTAAAGTACTCTAGATTTTTTCTGCATTCTTTAGTCCTACACATTGAACAAACATATTACCATATAATTGACATAACTACAAAAACATGGGTTTTGTCCCACACTCCGCTCGATTTAATTTTGTGGCATGACACAATTTCCTAAATTACATAGACTTCATCAAGATCAAGATCAACTAGTTCCTTAACCTCTTCTGTGTTTCCCATATAGTGCTTTAATATATGTTCGTTTACCATAAATGGGTGTGCTCCATCCTTTTTCAGTTCTAAAGCACCATAAGGATAAACTCTTGTCACTATGAATGGACAATTTCACCTATACTTTAGTTTACCAGTAAACAAATGAAGCCTGGAATTATAAACTAGCACTTGGTTACCTTTTTCAAATATTCTCTTCTTAATCTTGAAATCATAATGCAACTTCATATTTTCCTTATAAAGTGCTGAACTTTCATACACCATGATCCTAAATTCATCTAACGCATTGATGTTGTTCAACCTCAACTTGGCTGCATTCTTCCATTCTAAATTCAGCTCCTTTAATGCACAAAGGGCCATATGCTCACGCTAAATTGTTAAATAGAACACCTTGACATACACAAGCTAATAGGGTAAAACACCTATAGGGGTTTTATAATCTATAGAATAATCCCATAATACATCATCTATATTTCATACCCAATCAGTCCTATTGGCGTAGTCTTTGCCAATATGGACATGATTTCTCTAGTGGACACTTCAATTTGTCCACTAGTCAGTGGATGATAAGGAATTTCCACCTTGTGGTTCACTCTAAATTTTTCAAGTAGACTAATAAATAGATGATTCCAAAAATGTTACCCTCCATAATTAATAATAGCACGTGGCTTACCGAATAGAGATAATATATTCTTTTTTAGAAATGTGGTGACACTCCTTTCTTTGTTCTTAGGAAGAACAATTGCTTTAACAAATTTCAAAACATAGTCAACAACGACAAGTATGTACTTCATTCCATGGAGACTCATAAAAGGTCCCATGAAGTATATGCCCAAACATCAAACACTTCTAAATCTAAGATAGGGGTTATAGGTAATTCATATCATCTAGAAATAGTACCTTGTTGTTGACATTGGTCACCAGTGGCAGCATAGTCATAAGACTTCCTTCTATATTGTCATCCAGTATAGCCACATTATAGGATTTAATGACATATTCCAGCCCCTCCATGATGAGCTCGAACTAGCAATGAAAGATAAGCTTCAAGTAAGCTCATCATCAAAATTTTAGGTATGCATCTATGAATGATTCCATCTGCACAACTTTTTAAAAGATAAGGTTCTTCCCCAAAATTTTTTTTTACCTCATGGATGGACCTATTCTTTTGCTAATATGAAAAGATCTTCTAGGTCTAGATCACTTGCTAAGTAATTTGGAGAATTTGCAAACCATGTAATTAGATATTGTGAAGCTGCCAATATTTGCTCATTTGAGTAACTTTCCTTCAATCTCCAACCTAATAGCAATCTTCTGCATAGCTTCCTCCTCTAGTCTAGAAGTGATCTTTAACTTGATTTTCTATGCCTTTCTTTTACTTCACCTCAAAATCAAATTCATGTAACAATAGTACTCATCTAATAATCCTTGTTTTTGCATCTTTCTTCATCATCATGTACCGTAATGCTACATAATATATGTGTACAATTACCTATTTCCCTATCAAGTATGATCTAAACTTTTCTAAGTCAAAGACCACTGCCAATAACCCCTGTTCCATCACTCTATGGGTCTTTTGAACATGTTTCAGTGCCTTAATATCATAGTAAATAGGATGAAAGATCTTCTTTTTTTGTTTGCCTAGTATAAAACCTAAGGTTAACCCACTACACCTCACTTGATTTTTAATGGTAAGGACCAATCAGGAGACATAATGATTGGAGTAGCCACCAACTTCTGTTTTAGGCATTCAATAGCCTTCTTGTATGCATGATCAACTTCTTTTTTAGAAATCTTCTAGAAGTCCTTGAGAAATCCTATTTAAAAATTTGCATAACCTATAAAATTGTGAATTCCCTTCAAAGAACTTCGGTAAGATAATTTTTCAATAATCTCAACCATCACTTGATCAACCTCTATGCCTCTCTTTGAGATTTTGTAACTAAGAACAATTCCTTATTTGACCAAGAAATTGAACTTTTCCCAATTAAACACCAAGTTGGATTGTTCACACCATTGTAAATCTTTTTCTAAGTGAATGAGACGATTATCAAAAGAGTCTCCAATAACTGAAAAATCAACCATAAACACTTCAATGGTGTATTCAACCATATCAGAGAAAATGTACATCATACATCTTTGAAATGTAGATGGGGCGTTGCATAGCTAAAATTTAATTTATTTTAATTCAATTGTTCCATAACAATAAGTAAAGTTCATCTTCTCTTGGTCCTCATGTACAATAGTGATCTATTCATAACTTGAGGGTCCATCAAGAAAATAGTACCATCCTCTTCCTTCTAACTTATGCAACATCTAATCTATGAACGACATCGAAAAATGATCCTTCTGAGTGCATGCATTCAGACTTCTATAATACATGCACACTCTTCATCCAGTGACTGGTCTCATAGGTGCAAGATGATTCTTCCATTAAACACAATAGTTATTCCACCCTTCTTAGGAATGCATTGAAAAATACTAACCCGCGTGCTCTCAGCAATGGAAAATACTACAACATCATCCAACCTTTGATGATTTCCTTCTTAACCTTAGAGGAGGATTGAGTCAATGTTGATGTTCAATAGTTGGAACATAATCAATGTCAAGATGAATTTTGTGCATACACAAACCAAGTGGAATACCCACAATATCTATAATGGATCATCCAATGACCCTCTTAAAATTTTTCAATACGGACAATAATGCTTCTACCGATGACAGTCTGAAATCGACTGCAATGATAACTGGAAAAGTGTTTTTGGTTCCTAAAAATGTATATCGTAAGTGAGATAGAGAGGCCTTCAACTCTAACATTGTTTGTTCCTCTATAGATGGACAAGCAGGTGGACTAGTTTTATCTTTCAAGTCTAAATAAAGATTATTATGTGCATAACTATAACCACTCCTTTGCAGTGCGCCTACGAGCTCTTCATATCACTTAATTCCTTCACAATAAAAGTTCATGATCACAGTTGCATGTGCTTCGATGCCAAGTCTTTCTTTAATAGGAACAACTTCATTATAACCATCATCCCACAAAGTCACTGCATCAATAGCATGGAATAAATCTGCCTCTTCATCATCCACATCAATAATAGATATCACTCTTATGTAATCAGGCTTCCTTGAAGATTTTGATATGTCGAATGTCATTTGTTCATCATTCAACCTCAACATCAATTATCCAAGATCCATATTAATAAAAATCCTACTTGTAGGCAAAAATGATCAGCCAAGAATAATTATGACTTAGAAGTCTACTTCACAATCTAAAATGACAAAATCAACAGGAAAAAAAAGATAACACTTTTACTATAACATCATAATGTATACCGACTGAATCTTTCATGCTCATGTCTGCCATGACTTAACTTATGGTCGTAGGTTTTGGAGCATCCAACCATAACTACTTGAATAATTCAAATGACATGAGGTTGATACTAACACCCAAATCACGTAAAGCATGTGAAAAGTGGAAACATCCAATGGTGACATGAATAGGTAATGCCCTAAGTATGCACCCCAAAAGCTACACGATGCTAATAATCCCGAAGGACCACTAGATAACCCATGACTAGTACCTGCTATGAGCACTGAATAATAGTAATACTGTAATAATAATATAACTGAGATAAATATACATAACTACCGTAAGTTCGATCTAAAGTCAATACTGCATACTAAAATCTAAAATACGATATAAAAGTACCAAAACTTAAATATCTATCTACATATATTATAGTTTTAAAAGCCTCTAAAATTGTCTGAACTGAGGAGTTAATGGGACAAGTCCTTAACTAACTCAGTCTACTTAAAGTAAGCTTAATACTGAGAACCGAAATGATAATTTCATCCTCAAACTATGAGGACTTTCCATAAGTTTGCTGTTGATAGGCTGGGCCGCTAAGGATGGTCAGGATCCTGAGCATGTAAACCTATGGTATAAGACACCATAGCATAAGAGAAAAGTATACATCAGTATATTTGAATGTACTGGTATGAAAAGTGAGGTAGACTGAATGCATGGGTTCATATGCATGAACAATACGAGATGAATAACATGAGTACAACTCAATGAGAGTACATGTATGAATACATAAATTGTAACTGGGGCTGTGATAATATTGAATACTGAGTCTACTGATAACATGGATTTCTGATAACTGATATACTATTAACTAAGTAATTATTTCTAATTTTATTGATTCAGTAGAATTATTTGACTTTTTAATTGAGCTGAGTGACTATATCTGATAGTCCTATATATCTAAAATTGACTGAGTTCTATTCAACAGACTGAAACTCAGACTGTAAGAGGTAATCATTTAACCGAGATGCCCCTTTTGTGAATAGATTTAGGGTCTAACCTATAACCCAGTTGGAAGGGTGTCAATATTATGTCATGGGTAAAGACACTGAAAAGCTACCCTAACCTGGCAGGTGCCCTGAACGAGAATAGTGAGACCCTCATCCAACAAGTTAAGCCACCTCATCAACCCTCAATAAGAAAGTTTGTTGTCTCAATCTATGCTCGATACGTATTTTTAGAATGCAAGGATTGCTTCTAAGGATCACACACTCTACTGGAAGGTAGGCCCCAATCCTTGGGTTTACTCAGTTCTAAATCTTTCTCCCAACTAAATCGACACTGACTGAGTTCCTAGTTTATACTAGGCTTGAGTGAACTGTTATTGATTTTATTGAGTTTTTCTTAACTGATGGAATACTACGAAATTCTTCTAATTAACAGAGTTTACTAAGGACTAAACTTAGTAATGACTGGGACTGGACTAATACTGAGTTTACTGAATTTCCATGAGTTCTTTAACTGACTGAGAGTACTGCTGGTCATGGCATGACTGACTTATCTTAAAACTAACATTATCTCTAGGTAATCAGCTAAATTTTCAGGTATTAAATACCGTCAGGACTTGATAGCATGAATAGTAATACATCATGGAAATTCTTGACAACATGACAATAGTCAACCATTCACTATTAAATCAATGAGGTATTTCATCAAGCACATGTAAAAATCATAGACTTGTACATGAATAGGAATGCTTTACTAGAGTGTTATAAATATACTATTCGATTCACATAAGTATTCAACAATCACATGAAAAGCATAATTTTAACATAGGATTAATTTTGAACATATAGTTCTATGATTAGTTCATATAGGACCACCCATGGATCTCATGGCAACAAACATAAGGAAGGCATAATCCTATGCTTAAGCATGAACCTTAACTAATGCTTCATGATTACACTAATCAATTCAAATTCAAGGATTTCAACACACATGATAACAAACTTTCATGAAATTCATTAAAGATCTTAACTCGAAATACATACAACAACATCAACATGATTACAATAAAACTCACAACATGGAAATCACAATTTATGTTTTCAAAAGTTGTTTCTTGAACTCCAAGGGTGGAAGGTAACCCTTGGAGTAACACTTTATGTACCTTGATTTCTAGATTTATGAAGATTGGAATGAGTTCTTGAGACTTTTCTTTTATGATTGATGAAGCTATAGTTTGTTCTTGAGAGAAGTTTTGTGATAATTAATGTATCTAGGCTATTTGGGGGTGAAATTAAGTGTTTAGGATAGTTTTTCTATGAGCCAAAAGACTCAATTACCTTCAAATACGTGAAGCTGGAAGCTAAAATTTTCATAGATGTGTGATAGAGCAAGCGTCGCATGCCTTGGTACACCGTAATGAATTTTACGTTGCATGCTTGATCTCGACCCCTAGGGGTGGACTGAAGCATGTGTCGCACGCTAATTATGCGATGCCACAATTTTGAGTTCCAAATATTCCCTAAACGGATTCTAAAAATTCCAAATTTCATCCAATAGGACCTATTAACATCCTTGATCATGAATCAATTTAGAAATCAAAAATATAAGTTTTTAAGGGTCGAAAACAAAGTCATGGAAATTTTGAGGTCAGAAATAAAACTATGCGTCAATACTTAGCTAAAAATTTTTTATGTCTGGAGACCTCTTTCATTCTATGTAACACTGAATTAGACTAATAATTTTATGTGGTCTTACAATATCTCCCCCTTGGGAACATTCGTCCTCGAATTAGACTGACTAAGATGGGGGAACTGAGAAACTAAAATGTAATACCCCAAAAAATCCAAACCAATATTAGAGCCATGTACCAAGATTATTCATAGTACATTGTGGTTCTTTTATAGTTTTATGGTATTATGCTATAGTTACTTGCAAATCCCACTCATGTACAAGATGTAGAATACCCATGTACTTCATGAAATTCCCCAAGTTATGACATTATGGATTGTGGTTGTAATATTTAATGAGCATGATATTGAAAGCTATGCAAGTATATACACGTTGTATGAATTTCCCTTCCATGAAATAGATTGTTGAGAACCATGCATAGTATGAAATCCCTTATTTATGATATTGGGGATTATGGACTCTATTCTTATGATCCAATCAGTCATGTGTATCAGTTTCCTTCCATCAAGTCCTGGGGGTACTTGCACCCGAAAAATATAGTTGTGTGCCTAGAGCCAAGTCATGTTTTCATGACACTCTCAGTAAGGCCATGATCTATAGAAATTAATCAGTCATGTAACTCAGGAAAACTTAATAATCTTAGAAGTTTAATATTCTCAGTAATCTCAGTGCTCATTAACCTGAGTAATCACAGTAAACATCAGTAATATCAGTACTCTTAATCAGTCCTCAAAACTTATTATATTCCATCCTTCATTAGAATCTAGTTTACTCAGTTTTAGATCTGCTAAATAATACCACCATTTTTCAGTTCAGCTAATTAGTATCAGTTCAACAAATCAGTTCAGTTAGGTTATTTAGTTCAGGCCAGTTATTCAGTTCAGTTTCATTCAAATGGGAGTAGGATTTAGCACTAAGCGAACCTAGGGATAGGGGATCACCTGATAGAATAGGACTGAGATCCCTAGAAGGAATCCCTAAGTTCCAAAACTACGTTGCCAGCAGGTATGAGATTTCACCCATTAGACAGGAATAACATACTCAGGGGTCACCCATTAGCACATTTATATGTATAGGACTGATCCCAGGAGTCATCCGTTAGATTAGGACTGACTCTATAGCAGATATCTTTACTGGTGGTGCCGTACTAACTCCTTTCCAGTTAGGGCAGAGATTAGACCTCAGTCATCTTATCTTGGGGCTTGTCGGTTAGATGAACACATCCCACAATTTCAGTTATAGAATTAGGGCTTTCAGACAAAGTCAACTCAGCTTAGTAGTACATATTCAGTACTATTAGATACAGTCAATGCTTATTAATTGTAAATACAATTCAAGATCACCCATTATCTAGGACTGATCTCAACTATGATTAATCAGTATACGAATCATTAGATTTAAAGTTCACCCGCTAGATAGGACTGATCTTAAACTAAGTTAAATCATCTTTATTATCAGTATACCCATGATCACCTGTTAGATTGGACTGATCTAAGATTTAGTTACTCCAAGTAGAACAGAACTAAGATAGTTCTATTAGAACTTAGACTATCAGATATAGTCGCTTAGTATCAGTTACATCGGTTAGGCTGATCATCATAGTTGTATCAGTTATATCAATTTTTTGAACTCATATATCAGTCATATCAGTTAGTAGAATCCATGATATCAGTATTCAGCTTCAGGAATATAAGACATTGTAAACCAGACCAGTTCTTCATAATTTGAACTATCAAAAAGAGTCGTTCATCTATTCAGTATCTCAGTATCAGTACACTCATGTTGTCAGTATTCAGACTTAGTAATCAGTATCTCCACAAATTCAGTTACAGTTATGTATGTGTGTATGTATTCTCAAATTCATATTAGTTAGAATTTTTCATGCATATAACCCTTTGCGTTTATCCTACCTCACTCGTATAATCAGTATATTCAGACGCACTGACGCATTTTATGTTACACCATAAGTTTAGAGGCACGAGCTCTAGATCAGCAATAGTATTCCAGTGTTCAGAGTTTGCAGTGAGTTCTTCTCATTCGAGGACGATATGATTATTGCTACATTTACTATTCAGTTGCTACATGGAATTAGTTGGAGACATGTTCCTTCAATTCCTTATTCAGTTCAGTTAGAGGCTTTCAGACTAGATTTCAGATTAGATATTCAGATCTCATTATTTTTAGTATTTATGACTTGTTTTGGTATTGTTATATCCTTTTCAGACATTTTGTTATCAGGCATTCATTTAGTTCGATCTTTATGGCCTTTTGTGTTCACGTTTCTGCATTTTATGACATATTATGTAGTATATAGGTACAAATATCAATAATGGGTTAACTTGTGGTCCTTCGTGGTCATGAGCACTATGTAGCATTTCGGTTCAGAAAATTGGGGTGTTACGTGAAAGTACATACTGGACATGCATATTTTATTCATGATTTCATGATTGATATGATTAATAAGCTGAGTTTTTTCTGAATGACCATGAATATCTGATGCATGAATTCATGACTAAACTGACTCATGAATGTATGACTAAATATGTAATGGTAATTAATAGTAAGTTGATAAAGACAATCTGAGCATAAAATTGAGTAGGCTGAAGGAAAAATTGTTACTTTGAGCTGTGTCTGAGTTAGTCGAGAAGAGGTAAGGGTACTTGGTCTAGATATCTATTTCTGCTTCCCAAGTAGCTCCCTCAACGGACTGATTCTTCAAAAGAACTTTGACTAGGGTAACTTCTTTGTTCCTTAGTCAGGGGACCAAATAGTCAAGAATTTTGACTGGGATATCCTCATAAGAGAGGTTGTTCCAAACATCTATACCCTCTATAGCGACTATAGTTGATGGGTCACCTATGCACTTCTTTAATAAAGGAGACATGAAACACTGGTTGTACTGAAGCTAAGTCTGAAGGTAACTCAAGCTCATAAGATACCTTTTTGAAATGGCTGAGAATTTGGTAAGGACTGGCATATCAGTGACTTAGCTTCCCTTTCGTTCCAAACTTCTTCACTACTTTCATAGGAGATATTTTCAAGACATATAGTCAATAATCTAAAACTTGAGATCCTTTTTACACATATCTGTGTATGATTTTTGCCAGCTCTAAGCTATTTTAAGCCTTTTCTGGATCAACTAAGCTTTTTCTAAGGTATCAAATACCAAGTCAGGCCCTACTACTATGGCATCACCAACTTCAAACCAATCAATGGGACATCCATACCTCATCTAAAAAAAACTTAAACAAAGCCATGTCAATGCTGGAATGATAGTTGTTGTTGTATGAAAACATAATCAAGGGAAAATTCTCATCCCAACTACCTTTAAAGTCAATCGCACATGGATGCAACATATCTTCTAAAGCCTGAATATTCCTTTTTGCTTGACCATCTATCTAAGGATGAAAGATTATACTAAGGTGAACTCTGGTACAAAGACCATTTTGGAAGGCTTTCCATAAATGAGAGGTGAACTAGGCACCTTTATCTGATATGATGGCTAACAAAAAACTATGCAACCTAACGAACTCTCTAATCTAGAGTTTGACATAGTCCTCAGCTAAATAAGAGGCATGGAATGGCAGGAAATGAACTAATTTGGTCATATTTTCTAAAATGACTCAAACTAAATAATGTTGGCGATGAGTACGAGGCAAACCTATTATAAAGTCCATGTTCACTTCTTCCTACTTCCAAGTGGGAATACTAAACTCCTGCATGGACCTACTTGTTTTCTGATGCTTAATCTTAACCTACTGATATGTTGAGCACTTATCCACAAACTTTGGAATGTCTATCTTTATCCCACTCCACCAATAGATCTTCCATAAATTTTGCTACATCTTTGTGGCCATTGGATAAATAGAGTAACATGCACCATGCACTTCGATAAGAATTCATTGCATCAAGTCATCAACACCTGTCAGACATAGCCGACCCTATATAAAAAACACACCATCTCCCTCTTGGGAGAAACCACTATCTTCAGACTGATTCTTTCAACTTAACAAGACTGGGATCTCTATTCTGCTTTTCCTTTACTTCGGAAACTAAAGATGATTCAGAACTATTCTAAATCCAAACACTACCTTTTGCTGAATTGACTTTGCAAAAAACTAGTCGAATAAGATGGTGAACTTCCTGAACCAACTTCTTCTTATCCTTCTAAACATGAGAAACACTAACCACCGACATCATACTGAAGGCATCCGCCACTACTTTGTCTTTGCCCGAATGATAAAGGAAACTCATGTCATAATCTATCAATAAATCTAACCACCTTCTTTATCAGAGATAAAGGTCTTACTTTAGGAACACATACTATAGACTCTTGTGGTCATTGAATACATTAACGTGCATCCCATACAATTAGTGCCTCCAAATCTTTAAGGCAAATACTACGGCTTCTTACTCAAGATCATGAGTAGGATAGTTCTTCTCATAGGGCTTAAGTTTTCTAGAGGCGTAGGCTATGACCTTACCATGTTGCATAAGGACACAAACAAACCCTACTCTGTATCCATTATAGTACACTATAAATCAATTGGAACCATCTCGTAGAGTAAGGACAGGGGCTGAGGTGAGTCAATTTTTCAACTACTGAAAACTCTTCTCACTTGACTAAGACAAATGGAATTTGACTTTCTTTTGAGTTAATCTGGAATAAGGGATGCAATATATAAAAATCCCTTAATGAACCATCAGTAATATCCATCCAAACATAAGAAACTCCTAATATCTATTGGAGATATAGGTATGGGCTAGTTTATCACCGCTTAAATCTTTTAGGGATGAACTTTAATGCCATCACCAAAAAATATATGGCCAAGGAATGCTACTGACCTTAGCCAAAATTGATGCTTACTAAATTTGGTGAACAGCTGGTGATTTTTGAGAGTCTACAACACTATTATGAGAGGGTCTGCATGATTATGCTCTCTGCGAGAGTAGACTAGAATGTCTTCTATGAAGACTATGATGAACATGTCCTAATACTGCTTGAACACATGGTTCATCAAGTATATGAAAGCTATTGGAGCATTGGTAAGACTAAAGGATATGACTAAGAATTTGAAGTGACCATACCGAGTTGTCAAAGCTATCTTTGAAATGTCACGTTCTCTGAATCTGAGTTGATGATAGCCTTATCTACGGTATATCTTATAAAAGTAACTAGCACCCAAAAGTTGGTCGAAAAAGTCATCAATTCTTGGAAATGGATACTTATTTTTGACTATGACTTTATTTAGGTGACGATAGTCTATATACATTCCAAGAGAACTATCTTTGCTTTGCATGAATAGGACTAGCTCACCCCATGGGTATTTACTGGGTTTGATGAACCCTTTGTCCAGGATATCCTTCAACTATTCTTTTAACTCTCTGAGTTTTATTGGTGCTATTTTGTAAGGAAGTTAGATATGGGCTAAGTATCTATAAAAAGCTCTATTTCAAAGTTAATTTTTGTAATGGAAGGAACTCCGGAAAGACATCTGAGTATTCATTCACTACTGGGACTGACTCAACACTGGGAATTTTATAACTAGAGTCTCTGACTCACTCAAGATGATAGACACATTCCTTAGATATCATTTTCATTACCCTTAGGTAGGAAACAAGCTGACCCCTGAATGCTGAAGTGCTACCCTTCCACCCTAGGATGGGTTCATTTGGAAAATAAAACTAGACAATTCTATTTTTGCAGTCGACTAAGTCATAGTAGGAATGAAGCCAATCCATGCCAACAATAATGTCAAAATTTGTTATTTCTATTTCGACTAAATCTACTGAATTGACTTTTTAAGATACTATAACCGAACAATCCCTGTATTACCGTCGGGCTATGATAGATTTACCCACTGGGGTGGAGACTGAGAAAGGCTCTACTAGGATTTCAAGACTGACTACAAAGTCAACCGCTATATAAGGAGTAACAAAGAACAAAGAAGCTCCTGGATCTAGGAAAGGGTAAACATATAAATGATAAACTTTTAACGTACTAGTTACCACATCAGGAGAACTTTCATAATCTTTTTGCGACTGAAGAGCATAGTGTCTATTTGGGTGTTGCCTACTAGTAGCACTTGATGTGGAACCCTGCAGATTCAGGCGATCGGACTGAGCTGGGGGACGGTTATGCTGACCCTGGAAACCTAAATAGGGACAATCTTTGACTGTATGGCATGTCCTACCATATTCAAAACATATATCATTGCTAGCCCTGTAGGCACCCTGATGGTTTCTGCCACACTTCTGGCAAAGAGGATTGATTCGGGCACTATTAACATAGCCCTGAGGTTTAGAACCTGATGATAACACTAAAACTACACCTCTCTAATGAGAATGTAAACGATCGTCGTCAATATATTTACCCAACTTTTGGAGTCTGGGTTGAATCCACAAGGAAGAATGTGAGTGGCGATTAAACTAATTTGAAACAATAGCTACAAATTACATTCAAACAAATGATACGGAAACATATATTGGGGGTTTTTGATGATCAAAAAAATAATTGTTGGTCACTTTAGTTTCAGTGTTTGTAACCAACAGTTTATGGAAAACCAGAATTATATTCACTAGGGATTTTTGTACTTGACAGATGCTATAAGTGGCTCAAGATTCTAACGGTAGGTAGGACAACAAGTTATCTTTGTTGAAGTTATGCTTAAATGTCTCTCGACATAATTTATCATTTAATTACCTAATTCTCCCAGACTTAGGAAATTTATATTCACTATTTAGATTTTACCTCAGGTTAACCAACCTTCTTACAATGCTAATTATTAAATAGAAGTTTAGTGTTTCCAAGTCCCTGTTGATAATTCACTTCCCACTATATTTGATTTCTTTCTCAAGAAAATCAAAGAAGGTGTTATCTATCATTTGCAACCAACAAACAATAATTAAGACAAAAAAATTATCAGGAAGTCCTACCACCATTCGAATCTTGAACACTCAGCACCTTATCAAGACCTAACCCTAGATCTAATATTTTAGGTTAAAGGAATTTAACCACTCATGATATAATAATCAAAGCAACTAAATGAATTCATCCTTACCATAAGATGAATAGACACTAGAGATTCTCAGATTAAATGACAAAGGAAAATCCTAAAACAATGATTAAATTCTCTTCAAAGTAATTGATTTTTCAAGCAAAGAAGTTAGAGAGAGTAAATATCAAGTATCGTGTCTCCAAACTCAAGGTTTGGAACCCTTAAGAAAACCCTAAACAAGGCTTTAAATATTTCACCCTAATTATTCAAACAAAATAATAAAATTCAGAAATTCTTTGGATTATATGACGTTATTTGTGATAGCCTATCTGGAGGCTGACGACTTATCATAAATATCGCCAGCTTCCTCTTTGCCTTGGACACTTGCTGCCTAACTGTGATGACAAATGGTGAGTCCCTATCATCTCCTTGATGACTTATCACAAATGTTTTCAAGGATTTTTATTAGCTCTCATGGTTTGCCTTAGGCTAAAGGAATTCTTTAAAGATTATCCGCTCCTTGACGACCTATCACAAAATGTCATGACAACTTTTAACTTAGGCTAATTTTCTGTATATCATTGACGATGAAGTTGATAGCTTATCACAGGGCTGACGACTTATCACAAATGTCATCAGCCACACTTTGCCTCTATTTACTATAGATTTCAACTCATTTGCTGTCATTCTTGTTGGTTCTCTAACATATTAGCTTTTTCCGCATAATCAAACATAAAACAATCAAAAATGATAAAAGTTGCTTAAGACTTTACAATTATTCTAAGTTAAAAGCCTCAAATGTGTTAGCATTAGTTCACATATCAACACCCTTAATTTAAAACAATTGTTTATCCTCAAGCAAATCAGCACAACTAAGACAATACAAAGCACATTTGGCAGTCAGTCATCCTTATCATCTCAAAATACTTTCACTATCTCCAAAGTTAGTCAATTTAAGTGCAATGAAGAACACCAATAAAACACATAGGAATCAAGATATGGCATCAATTTAGCTATGACAACCATGCATATACTAGTATTACACTTCCCGAATAATTTACAAACTAGAAATATAACCAATGTGCCCTCATAGCAAAGAAATTACCCTCACTACTATCAGGAATTATATATGTAAACATGGCGACAATTATAACACTCACTCTTAGAAATAAGTTCCAATTAGTGTATGCCAAGTACCGTAGTCTTTCCCTTATTTTCATTACCCAGATCTTCAGATAGGTCAGCTAGGATCACTATAGGACTTCTCTTAGGCTTTTAATGTAGGCTAGGGGCTGGTAAGATACTCGATGGTTTTTAAAGTGACTAAGCCTTCTTGACACTACACTATCTTTTGGGGGTTTCACTCATTAGCTATTTCCGCTATTCTCTTTTCTTGATGACAATTTTTAGGATGGGTGCAGTCTTTTCCCAATTACTTATTCTTTTTCATAATTTTTTTTGTCCTTTTCTTTTACACCCAAATTTTTATTATTTTATTTTATGCTACCTTTCTTCATACTCATTCTATATCACGCACCCCTACGATAGCCACCCTCAACTTAAGCTATTTGTCTAAGTCAAGGTGCACAATGTCTAAGGAGGACCAAGGCCAAAATAAGTTCATTTTGATCTATATGGGAAGGTGGCAGGTGTCATAAAAAAATAGGCTAATCAGGCTCAAAAAAGTGATCAAGGGATATTAATCATATAGGGAAGGTCATTTAGGATAAAGTGAGCTAATATCAAAACAACCTATGATCATCTTCTAACCCTAGCCTTCAACTTAGGTAAGACTAACCGAGAAAGTTCAGGCTTTAGAAAATAGAGGGAAGTAAGTAGTTTCTTACACACTTGGCACACAGGTATATCATAATCTACTACTCATTCAGTTCATGTGGATATATAGCAATAATCATTGTTTCACTATAACAAATGCCATAAAAAGATATACAATGGTCAAACTTAAATGAAAATCACACAGTTAAAGAAGTAAACCACTTGAAGAGGTGTTCAAAAATCAACGAAAACATGTTAACTGTCTAAGGTACTTTTATTTATCTTAGTCCACTAAAACATTTTACAACAAATCACAATACACCAAAATATTATGGCTCTACTAGGAACAAGACTCCGGGGAAAAGAGGCACCGCAAAAAAAACCTCCAAGAGGAAATCAACACCCACAAAAATTGCCACCCTAAACTTATAATCATACATTGTCCCCATAAACAAGAGAATCAGAAACATACCTGTGGCACCATAGGTGCAAAGGTCTGATATCTATCACATAATACGAATACAAATAACAAAATACCTTGGGTTGCCTCCCAAGAAGTGCCTAATTTAGTTTTGTGGTATGACCCAACATAATTTTTTCCTCCACCTTGAGGTTATAAATTTTACCCCCCAACTTAGGATCCATCTTTTTACCTCTATCTTAGGGGTGTGGTACCAAAATTAAGAAGTCGAGTAATGAATTTAGCGTGGTAAACCACTCGACTTAAAATTAAGGTAGGTTTTTATGTTGCTTATCAAGCGTTAAATAAAGAATATAGGATTCTTGTTCCTTATCTTCACGCTCTTCCACTATTTTAGATGATTCCACAGACAAGATATCATCGAAATGTAATATGGAAAAATACTTTGAGTGAGGCTCAACTAATTCTACTTTAAAATTTACACTATCTACTACACACTTACTTTTATTCACCTTCTCAATATCAGTCTCAAGATCGAGATGGCAATCAAGTGGCTGCGATTCTTGAGTTTTCTCTTTAAATTGGCTAATGTCCTCCTCATATTCTTCTTTGTTTAGCCACTGTAAACATAGTGGGTGTGGTAATTCTTTTATCTCGGCCCACAGTTGTTCTTGATACTCTAAAATTTATTTCATCAATTTGTTCGCTTATATCATGACAGCACACATATCTTCAGTATGGTCAGTTTGACCACAAGATAAACACCAAGTTGCAGTAAGTACGACAGTATTTGCATCATATTGTGAATGTCCAGTCCATGCACTTCTAGGTAAATCTGGACAGCAAGCCTCAAAATATGGTCCCCCATAATAATAGCAAGATCGCCATAAGAATCATCATAACTCAAAAAACCATTTATCCAGGCTAACATCTATAGAAAGGTTAGAGAAAAATAAAAATAAAAGAAAATAAAATAAATAAATAAATAAATAAGAAGAAAACTAAACAAATATTTACAATTTTGAATTCAAGAAAGTAACTAAAATTCCAAACCAACTCAATATGCCAACTTGTTCCCCAAAAACGGCGTCATTTTTGATAACGCTCAAACTACACCTCTCTAATAAGAATGTAAGCAATTGTCATGAATACATTTACCCAAATTTTAGAGTCGGGTTCGAATCCACAGGGAATAATATGAGTAGCGATTAAACTAATTTAAAACTATAACTATTAGTTAAATTCAAACAAATGATATGAAGAGATAAAATGAGGGTTTTTCATGATCAAACAAATAATTGTTGGTTACTTTAGTTTTAGTATTTGTAACCAAGAGTTTATGGAAACAAGAATTATGTTCACTAGCGATTTTGGTACTTGACAGTTGCTACTAGTTGTTCAAGATTCTCACGGAAGGTAGGATAACCACTTATCTTTATCATAGTTATGATTAAATGTCTCTCGACCTACTTAAGAATTTAATTATCTAATCCTCTGAAACTTAGGGAATTTATATTCAGTCCCATGATTTACCTCAGGTTAACCACATTGTTACAAAGTTGATTATTAAATGGAAGTTTAGTGTTTCAAGTCCCTGTTGATAATTTACTTCCCAGTTTATTTGATTTCTTTTTCAAGCAAATCAAAGCAGGTGTTATCTATCATTTGCAACCAACAAACAATAATTAAGACATCAAAATTATCAAAAAATCCTACAACCTTTCAAATCCTGAACACTAAATACCTTATGAAGGCTTAAACCTAGATCCCATAATTCAGGTTAAAGGAATTTAGTCTCTCATGATGTAATAATCAAAGTAAAAAGATGAATTCATGCTTCGAAAGATAAACTTACCACTAGATAAATAGAAACTAGAGATTTGCAGATTAAATCACAAAGAAAAATCCCAAAATAATGATTAAATTCTCTTCAAAGTAATTGCTTTTTCAAGCCAAGGGGTTAGACATAGAAAATATCAAAGTATTATGTCTCCAAACTCAATTTGGAACTCTTAATAAAACCCCAAAAAAGGCTTTAAATAGTTCATCCTAATTATGGAAAAAAATAATAAAATTCAGAAATTCTTTGGATTAGGTAATGCTATTTGTGATAGCCTATCAAGAGGCTGATGACTTATCACATATATCATCAGTTTCCTCTTTGCTTTGGATAGTTGCTGCCTAACACTAATGAGAAATGGTGATATCATATTAGCTCCGTGATGACTTATCACACATGTCGTCAAGGTTTTTACCTCATCTCTCATGTTCTGCCTAAGGCAAACGACATTCTTAATGGCTTATTAGCTACATGATGACCTATCACAAAATGTCATCACAACTTTCAACTCAGGCCAATTCTCTGTCTACGGCTGATGTTGAAGCTAATATCTTATCACAGGGATGACGACTTATCACAAATGTCGTCAACCATACTTTGCCTCTATTTACTTTAGATTTCAGCTCATTTGCTTCTATTCTTCTTGGTTCTTTAACATGTTATGTTCTTTTGGAAAATCAAACATAAAACAATCAAAAACAACAAAAGTTTCTTAAGACTTCATAATTATTCGGTGTTAAAAGACTCAAATATGTTAGCATTAGCTCACACATCAATAGACTCTAAGGAAAAAAGGCACAAGAATAAAACTCCAAAAAGACATCAACATTGTATTAGTGACAAAATGATCATTGCTAATTAGCTGCATAAACTAAATGAGTAGTAGATTGTGATATACATGTATGCCAAGTGTGTGTGAGAAACTACTTAGTTCCCTCTGTATGCTGAAGCCAAAACTTGCCTGGTTAGTCTTACCTAGGTTGAAGGATAGGGGTTAGAAAATGACCATAGGCCTTTTTTATATTAGCTCACTTTAGCCTAAATGACCTTCCCTATGTGCATAATATCCCTTGATCCCTGCTTTGAGCCTGATTAGCCTATTTTTTATGACACCTGTCACCTTCCTATTTAGATGACAATGAACCTATTTTAGCCCTGGTCCTCCTTGGATACTACCCTTAGGAGTATGTGATATAGAATGAGTATGAAGAAAGGTAGTATAAAAGAAAAGAGCAAAAATTGGGGTGCCGAAGAAAAAAGCAAAAAAATTATGAAAAAGAATAAGTCAATGAGAAAAGGGTACACCCATCCTAAATATTTGTGATCACGAAATAGAAGAGTGAAAAATACTAATGAGTGAAACCCCAAACAGCTAGTGTAGTTTCAAAGAGGCTTAGTTACTTTAAATACCATCGAGTATCATGCCAGCCCGTAGCCTGCATTATAATCATAAGAGAAGTCCTATAATAATCCTAGCTGACCTATTTGAAGATCTATGTAATGAAAATAAGGTCAAGCCTATGGTACTTGGCATATAATGATTGGAACATTTTGAGAGTTAGTGTTTTGATTGTCCCCATGGTTACATATATAATTCTTGATATGAGATGAGGTGGATTTTTTTGATGTGAGGGCAAACTAGTTACATTGCTAATTACTAACCTATTCGGGTAGTGTAAGACTAGTCTATGCATGGTTGTTATAGCTAAATTGATGCCATATCTTGATTCCTATGTGTTGCATTAGTGTTCTTCATTGTACTTAAATTGACTGACTTTGGAGATGGTGAAAGTGTTTTGTGATGATATGGATGATTGACTAGTAAATATGCTTTGTATTCTTTTAGTTGTGGTGAGTTTCTTGAGGACAAGAAATTGTTTTAAGATGAGGGTATTGATGTGTGAGCCAATGCTAACACATTTGAGGCATTTAACTAACAATAATTATGAAGTCTTAAGCAACTTTTATCATTTTTGATTGTTTTTTGTTTATTTTTCAGAAGAAGCTAATATGTTAGAGAACCAACAAGAGTGGAAACAAATGAGCTGAAATCTGAATTAAATAGAGGAAAATTATGGCTGACGACATTTGTGATATGTTTTCAACCCTGTGATAAGCTATCAACTTCATCGATAGCCATAGATAGAGAATTGGCCTAAGTGAAAAGTTATGGCGACATTTTGTGATAGATCGTCAAGGAGCTGATAAGCCATCAAGAATGTCGTTAGCCTAAGGTAGAACATGAGAGCTGAGGAAAAACCTTTATTATATTTGTCATAAGTCATCAAGGATCTGATAGGGCGTCACCGTTTTTCATCAGCGTTAGGCAGCAAGTGTCCAAAGCAACGAGGAAGCTGATGACATTTATGATAAGTCATCACCTAATCCGAAGACTTTCTGAATTTTTTTTTCCATAATTAGGGTGAACTATTTAAAGCCTTGTTTTGGGTTTTCTTAATTGTTCCAAACCTTTAGTTTGGAGGCACAATACTTTTATATTTTCTCAATCTAACTTCTTGACTTTAAAAAGCAATTACTTTGAATAGAATTTAATCATTATTTTTGGGATTTTCCATTGTGATTTAATCTGAGAATCTCTTATTTCTATTTATCTTGTGGTAAGTTTATCTTTCAAAGATTAATTCATCAAGTTAATTCGATTATTACATCGTGAGAGGATAAATTACTTTAACCTTAATTATGGGATGTAAGGATAGGTCTTGATAAGGTGCTGAGTGTTCAGGATTCGAAAGGTGGTAGGACTTCCTGATAATTTTTATGTCTTAATTATTGTTTCTTGGTTGCAAATGATAGATAACACCTACTTTGATTTTCTTGAGAAAGAAATCAAATTTAGTATGAAGTGAATTATCAACAGGGACTTGGAAACACTAAACTTCTATTTAATAATCAGCGTTGTAACAAGGTTGGTTAACCTGAGGAAAAATTTGTGCAGTGAATATAAATTCCCTAAGTCCGAGAGGATTAGGTAATTAAATGCTTAAGTAGGTCGAGAGACATTTAAGCATAACTTCGATAAAGATAACTTGTTGTCCTACCTACCATGAGAATCTTGAACCACTAGTAGCATCTGTCAAGTACCAAAATCCCTAATGAACATAATTCTGGTTTTCCATAAACTCTTAGTTACAAACACTCAAACTAAAGTGACCAACAATTATTTGGTTGATCATCAAAAACCCCCATTTCATCTTTTTGTATCATTCTTTTGAATTTAACTTATAGCTATAGTTTCAAATTAGTTTAATCGTCACTCACATAGTTACCTATGGATTTGACCCCGACTCCAAAAGTTGGGTAAATATATTGAAGATGATCACTTAAATTTTTATTAGAGAGGTGTAGTTTGAGCATTATCACCTGATACCCTATCTCTATTATTGTCTCTGAATTTTGTTACTAGAACACTAGTTGAGGACTGAGCTGGAACTAAAGGTTTTGAGTAGAACTGAGAATGATTTCCTCCCTCTGACTTAGGCTGAGCAAAGTTGAAATTACCTACTCTCTTTCTTATTCTTTTTTTCTCACTCCTTATCCTCTGCTCCTCTATCTGTTAAGCATAGACCATTATCCTAGCTAGTTCCATCTCATTAATTTACATTGCAGTCCTACACTCCTTAACCACACTATCATTCACCATAGATACAAACTTACTCATCTTAGATTTATTATCTTCTACCATTGGAGGAGCGTATCTCTCTAGTTAAGTAAAGTTGAGAGAATAATCTTTCAGTATCATGTTGCCCTACCTAAGGTTGATAAATTCGAATAACTTAGCTTCTCTCAGCTCTAAGGGAAAGAATCTATGTAAAAAAATAGTGGAAGAATCCTCCCAATCTATGGGCCCTGTATCTGCGGCCTTTTCTAATTTCCACTATTTGATCCATGTGTGAACCACATCCTATAACTGATACAGATCTAGCTCAACACTCTTACTAGCTGTAACCCCTATAATAGTTGTAACCTTATGCACTTAATCAAGAAATTCTTAAGGGTCCTCATCTAACATAAATTTGGTAAAAGATGGAGGGTTTATTCGAGTGAAGTTCTGAATCCTAGCTACAGTAGTATTATTAAACAGTAGCTAAGCATTGATTCCTTGATACAACAGAATGAGCTAGGGTTGTAAAAGCTTCTCTAAATTTATTGTGGGAGACATGCTCATCCAGAGGATCTTCTTGGATAGGTTGAGGGGCTGCTTGATTTCCAATTCTTCTTCCGTTACTCTTCTTAGGAGGCATGTTCTAAAATTGAAACAAAGAATGGATTAGACTGAGAGTTTAACTTGAGATCATGCTCATTATCACAACATGAATACTAAAAAAAGGGAAACTTTGCATAAAACATCTCATAGCCTCTTGTCCATAAGTGTAGCATGCAATACACCTATGCACAAGACTCTACTCGATGTGGCTTTCAGACTTCCTAGGACACTGTTGAAGCTTAAGCTTTGATACCAAGTTTGTAACGACCTGAGTCTGTACAGCGACACTACATGGTGCTAACAATCTCAAAGGACCACTAGCTAACCATGACTGGTACCTACTGTGAGCACTAAGTAATAGTAATACTGTAATTACAATATAACTGAAATAAATACAAAAACTACCATAAGTTTTGATATGAAGTCAATACCGCATACTAAAATCAAAAATATAGTATAACAATACAAAAACTAAAATATCTATCTGAAAACACTGTAGTCTGAAAAGCCTCTAAAACTGTCTAAACTATGGAGTTGATGGGATAAGTCCCCAACTAACTCCGTTTATTGAGAGTAAACTGAGTACTGATAACTGACATGATAACTTCATTCTTAAACTATGAGGACTCACCATAATTCTGCTTATAGGATGGGCTGCTAAGGATAGTCAGGATCCTGAGAGTATGAACCTATGGTATAAGAGACCATAGAGCAAAATAAATTATGCGTCAGTACGTTTGAATATACTGCTATGAAAAGTGAGGCAGGTTGAATGCATGGGTTTATATGCATGAAAAATACCTAGTGAATAACATGAGTACAACTGTAGGAGAGTTCAGGCATGAATACATAAACTATAACTGGGGTCGTGATAACACTGAATAATAAGTCTACTGATAACATGGATTTTTGATAACTGATATACTATTAACTAAGTGACTATTTTTGACAATCCTAATTCTGTAGAACTATCTGAGTTCTTTACTGAGCTGAGTCACTATATCTGATAGTCCTTTATCTGTCGAACTAACTAAGTTTTATTCTGGATATTGAGACTGAGACTATGATAGGTAATCATGTAATCGACATGCCCCTTTTCTTAATAGATTTGGGATCCAACTTGTAACCCCAGTTTGAAGGGTGTTAATACCGTCCCTGGGTAAAGACACTAAAAATATACACTCATCTAGAAGGTGCACTAAATAAGAATGATGGGACCCTCATCTGGTAGGTTAAGAAACCTCATCAACCCTCAACTAATACGTTTGATGTCTCAACCTATCCTAACTACGTAGTTCTAGAACACAAGGATTTCTTCTAAGAATTAAAACCTCTACTGGAAGGTGGGCCCTCATTCTTTCGTTCACTTTGTGTTGAAACCTAATCCCAACTGAATAGACACTAAACTAAGTTCCTAGTTTAAATTAGGCTTGACTACATCGTTACTGAGTTTACTTAAGTTTTCCTTGACTTGAGAAATACAACTGAATTCTTCTAATTGATTGAGTTTATTGAGGATTGAATGGGATAGGACTAATATAGATTTTACTGAGTTTGCTTGAGTTTTGTAACTGACTAGGAGTACTACTAATCATGTAATAACTGAGATTATCTTGAAATTGACACTGACTCAAGGTAATCAGCTATATTGTTGGGTATAAATATCCACAGGACTCGATAACATGAATAATATTACAATATGGCAATTCTTGACAGCATGACAACAGTCAAGTGTTTACTATAAAATCAATTAGGTATTTTATCAAGCACTTGTATAAGTCATGGACTTGTACATAAATAAGAATGCATTACAAGTGTGTCATAAATACACTATTCAATTCCCATAAGTATGCTATAATCACATGAAAAGTATAATTTCAACACCAGAGTAATTTTTAACATGTAGTTCTATCATGAGTTCATTAAAGGACCACCCATGGATCACATGGCACAATTTTATTTGCTTAGGCATTTTAATGAAGACATGGGAGGCATAATCCTATGCTTAAGCATGAACTTTAACTAATGCTTCATGACTACATTAATGAATTCAAATTTAAGGATTTCAACATACATGACAACATAATTTCATGAATTTCATTAAAGATATTAACTTGGAATACATACCTCAACATCAACATGATTACAATCAAATCGACAACATAGAAATCACAATTCATGTTTTCAAAAGAAGTCTCTTGAACTCCATGGGTGGAAGGGAACCCTTGGATGAACACTTTACATATCTTGATTTCTAGATTCGTGAAGATTGAAATGAGCTCTTGAGAGTTGTCTTTTAATATTTATAAAGCTAGGGTTTATTCTTGATAGAGTTTTATGAAAATTCATGAATCTAGGAAATTTGGGGGTGAAATTAAGTATTTAGGAAATTGTTTTATGTGAGCCAAAAGAAACAATTTTCCTTAAATACGTGGATTTGGAAGTTGAAATTTCCAGAGGCGTGCGATGGAGCGTGCATCGAATTCCCTAGTGCACCGAAATAAAGTGTGTGTAGCATGCTCTATCTCATACTCCAGGGATGGACTGGAGCATGCATCACACTCTAATCACGCGATGCCACTATTTTGAATTCCAAACATGCCCTAAACACATTCTGAAAATTTTGAACCGCACCAAATTGGACCTATTAATACCCCTGATCATGAATCAACTTAAAAATCGACAATCTAAGGTTTTAAGGGTCGAAAACAAAGTCATGGAAATTTTGAGGTCGGAATACTTGGATTAAAATTTTATAAGTCTAGAGATCTCTTTCAGGCTATATAAGACTAAATTAGACTAAGACTTTTATGGGATCTTACAGTATAGTGCCAACCAAGGATCCTTCTTCTTTTTAACCAATGATCAAGTGGATATAATACTTTAAATATGGATATTTTTAATCATCTCACAACAAACTTATTTCTTCTTGGGGTTTAGGTATTTCATAAACTTTACATAACCTAATATCTTCTCTTATGTGTCTTCAGTATTTTGACCAACAAGTCTTTAAGCATAGACAAAAATTTCTAATACCTACCTTCCTCTTTTATCTTTTTTCATTCTCTATGGATAAGGTGGATGAGGTTTTGGAATCAACTTTAGCATATGGTATGCAACCTTCTCTTTATGATCAGCTATTTACTGCTGCTTCCTTACTTAATTTCCTCAGCTTTCTTTTTTTAAACATTAATAATAAGTATGGTTTGAGCTGTAGTAACCTTACCTCTCTAAGTTCTAATGTCATGGAATTGACTATAGTTTCTGGTATTTACCACTTTATGGCTTGGATGAGTTCAAGTGTATCTCTGATTTACTTTGGCTGAATTCTGGCTGAACTGATGCTCTAACTACTTATTTGATGTAGCATATAACTAAACCTTCTATTTCAATCCAGATAAATTATCTTTGATAACCTTTAGGATATTTTCTTCACTTTTTTTCCCTTTAACTAGCTTCACAAATAGTGCCTCTATTCTTGAATGTGTCTCAATTACCCATTGGAACATTTTTTTCACTCTTCTCCTTATATTCATCCATGCATTCCTAATCACCATATCTCTCTCTGCTTCTTTCTCTATATCTATCATTATAATAGTTTGGACCTTTATCCCTTGCCCTTGGGCTCGAAAATCCACCAATCTACGACCAAGATACTAAGTCTCTTCCTACTATTTAATCACTAATGGCTTGGATGTAGGACACTAATCGACCAATAAGTACTCCATAAGTATTTATTGCTCCAATCGTATATGTACCACTACAATATTCTAAATCCCTCATATTGCATCCTCTGTTAGTATCTGCAATATCGTTAAACATCTCTTGCACAACATCCCATCAAAGATTCATAAATTCTGCACCATAAATAGTGTATACCATAGCTCTCAAACTATGATTCAGTGATCTATAAAAGATTTCTATTAAGTTATATCTTCAGATTATGTGATTTGGTTCTAGGCTCTGCTTCTTCTTGAATCAAAACCATGCCTTATACACCAATTCTACTGGTAGTTGTCTAAAATTATAAATCTCATCCTTCAACTGGAGCATCCATGCAGGAGGGAAAAATATGTTCAAAAATTGTTGCTTTAACTCACGAAAAGTGTTGATAGATCCGATTGAATGTTCCCCTAACAATAGAGATGCTTCTCATTTCAAAGAAAATAGGAACAACTTCAATCTCAATGCTTCCTAATCAATCCCAGCAATATTGTAATTTGTACAGATGCCGAGAAAGTTTGTAAGGTACATATTTGCATCATCTTTTGCAACACCCCAAAATACAGCCTTTAGATTCAACAATTAGATCATAGCACTTGTAATATCAAACATCATGTTTGGGGCTAATGGAAGAATAACAATATCTCCAGATTTAGCAGATTTGACATACTCCAAATCTTTATCATCTTCCTTGTATTGGTCTAATGTTTGGTATGCCAAGACAAATAGAGCCTTACATTTCTAAACTCAACTATTAACAACTTGTCTAATCCTGGATAGTCCACCATGTTAATCTTTCTCAGCCTCTGTAGCAAGTCTATGCTTTTTGGCTTCTCTACACTCTCGCCCTAATAATTTTTGAATTTATAAGTATGCAACATTCTATGGATCGAATTAACTATGTGGGAGTTCCATAATTTGGTCCACTGGTGGAGGATCTTGTACCCTCTCACAAATTTGTCCTTACATCCTTCTAGATATTTAAAGGATTCTCTCTTGTTCTAGATCAAAATGGAGTATAGGATTGCCTATATTCCTAGTACTTTTCATACCTTGACGTATGCCCAATCAAAAGCTAAAAATAAAAACCCACAAACTTCACCAATTCAAATCACTACTCAAACCATCTTCCCAAGCAATGGTGCCAAAATTTTCTGTCTTCTTAAACTACACCTCAATTAAAAGTATAATATGGTCGATAGCAAATATGATAACCTAACAAGGTTAGGGTCGATCCCACAAGGAAAACATAAATAGTTGCTTGCCTTGATGTAATTCATGAGGAATACAAGAAACTAAGAGTGGGTATTTTGTTCTCAATCACAAGAGTAACTAATTCTTGTATGTTGTTGAGTTGACATAAATATGAGACAAACACTAGGTCCATGTTCCCCCGTCTTCTGAACTGCATTATTTTTCGTGATCAACCCAATTATTTTGTTGTTATATATGCAAATCAGAAAACATAGGTATTATCAACTACTGGGTGAGCTTAAGATAAATTTAACAGTTTGACTTAGTTATCAACTCAGGGTGTGGACTTGTTGTACCTTGAAATGACCACAATTACACTTGTTGGGTTAGGATCAAGTTATAAAATGAGATCCTTTGTTATGTATCCAAAATCACTATATTAATATAATATTATCTTGTCACAAAATTATTGGTTATCAAATGGATGCAAATACAAGAAATCACAAGTGTTTGCAGTTGCTATGAGTTTAATTATTATAAAAAGGAATTAAAATTCATGCAGAAACCATAGAACAATTGAGTTTGACATATTATATTTATAGCTAATCTGTCAAGGTTCCCGCAACCCTAGCTAAGGAGATTAGCCACTCATGTTTATTCAAGAAACCATGATTCTCAATGAAGAATACATAAAGCCAATTGAAAACAAATAAGATGAATAAACTCCAAAGTCTTAAATGGAATTAAACCCTAAAATCTCAAGAACAATAGTAAGAGTATGTAATAAACTGTAATATAATAATACAAACTGTAACCTAATTAATAAAGATAAACCCTAGGGTATTTATAGTATCTCAAAATAGCATAAAATTCTTATTAAAAATAGGAAAGGTAATGTTAAGTCGGTAGTTGGTACGATTCGGGCTTCACTTGTATCCTTTTCTTATGAGTCACAAATGCCTGGTCGTATCCATTCCAATTGTTGATCCTCTAAAGGTTTCAAATATCTTTTCAGTATATGACTTCTTCCTATGAGTTGTACCTGATTGTACGACTCATGTCCTTAACTTATATCCACCTGGGACATCAGTCTTTTCTATTATTGATCACTTTTTTATATACGACATCTCTATATGAGTCATACTCAAACTTCCTACTTATATATGATGCGTTAGCAGATCCTAAAATATTTGAGGCTTTTTACTCAGAATAATAGCAAAATCTTAAGCAAATTTTGTTAGTTTTGATTATTTTTATTGTGTTAATGTAGATGTGAGTGATAGGGGAGAAAATAAAAGGAAAGAAGAACAAATCAGTTAGAATCTGGTGCAAATAAGTTGAACGATGACAACATTTCTAAAGCGCCATCAGATATGTGACAAGTTGTCAAAGTCACCATGAAGCATAGACAAAATCTGAAGAATTGAAGTGACATGTGATGTCCTTTTTGAAGTGCTATCACAACTTTGACAAGGTGTTAAATCGTCGTCAACTCAAAGTAGAACATGATGATTTCCAATGAGGATGTGATGATATTTCTCCCATACCGTCACATATTTAACATGGCATCAAATTTTACCATCAGAAGAAGAAGAAGATGCTATTATACTGGAAGCTTTGACGACATTCTGCAAAAGCCGTCAGGTGTCTAACAAGCCGTCAGAATTGGCATCGTCTATTCTGAGAAAAAAGAAAAAAGCAGAAAGTTGAGATTTGCTTCCATATATTGCTCTTTCTATTTAAGGCATAGTTTATGGGTTTAATTTCATTGAGGAACTTATCAAAAGTTTTTTTTTATTCTCTTTATGGGGAATCATACATAATTAATTAACCATTGTGCAGAGAACATATGATATTTTTCCTCTCTCTATCTCAAGAACAATATTTTTGGTGTTTTTTCCTTGTGATTCAAATACAAGGTGACTTTAGATTCCATTCATCATTTTAAGTTCATCCTTTCAGTTATGAATGCAAATTGCATGCTTGTTTCTTGCATCATGAGTAGCTAAACTCCTATAACCTGGATTATGGAATCTAGGGTTAGGTCATGATAAGGTGTTAAATTAATAATTCAATGTTTATTAGGTGTTAAGATTTCTTGATAATTCTGAGACTATAATTTATGTATGTTGGTTGCAAACAATAGGTGTATATAATTTGGTTTGCTTCACAAAGAAATCATAAATAGTAGGAAGTGAGTTATCAACAAGGACTTAGAAATGCTTCATTTAATAATCAGCATTGTCACAAGGTTGGTCAACCTGAGCTAAAGTCCTAGTATTGATAAGTGATTCCCTAAGTCTAAGAGCATTAGGAAATTAGACGCTTGAATAGGTCGAGAGATATTTGAGCATACCATCTATAAGGATAGCTTGTCATCCTAACCATCGTGAGAATCTTGAGTAAATTTAAGCATCTGTCACATACCGTAAGCCTTAGTTAACATAATCCTTGTTATTTCATAAAATCTTGGTTACAAGCATCGAAATCAAAGTGACAAACATTTACGTGTTAAACTCAAACCCCCACTTTACTTTCTTTTTGAGGCAATTGTTTGAATTTAACTTGTAGCTATAGTTTCAAATTGATTTAATCACCACTTACATTGCTCCCTGTGGATTCGACCCCGACTCCAAAGTTGGGTATATATTGACGACGAACACCTTACACTAAATTGAGGTGTAAGTTGAATGTTATCAAAAATGGCGCCATTGTCGGGGAACAATTTGGTGTATTAAGTTAGTTTGGAATTTTAGCTTACTTGCTTGAATTCAACTTGTAAATATTTATTTGTGATTTCCTTTGTTTCTTGTGTTAGGTAGATTTTCTTTATTTTTGTTTATTTCTTACTATGGCATATTTTTATAGACCCCACTTTTTGCAAGATTGTAGATATGATCCCCGGAGAAAGATGTGTGCACCATCTCCATCCTACCAAAAGTATAAGTGTTCTTTATATAGTGGTCAAGATGGATATTGGAGTGATTTCCCAAATGCCCCCTCCCCCGATTGGGCTAACCCAAGTTCTAATTCTTCTTATGAGTATGACAGGTTTTATGGTCAAGAAAAGAAAGAATGAAGCACTGGAAAGAGTAACATTGGAGCTATGCTTCAACTAATGCTGGATCGTATAGACATAACGAATGATACCATATGTGACATACGTCAAGACATTAGGTCATTTAATGAGGGAAGATAAAGGATAAAAGATATATATATTGAGGTTAATTATCCAAAACACTTTTTTACATTATGTTTAGATGATATCTTTTCTGTGGAATTGTTTAAAATAATGAAAGAGTGTGAGGATGAAGAGAAATAATCCTATGTTGATGATGAGCATGATACTGAGCAACCCTCAGTGATTTCCCAACAAACCAAACCATTTATTAATGAAGATGCCAAGGATGAGAAAATGGTATTAGAGTCAAAAGAAGAAATCAAGCACAAACCTCGTGAAGACTCTAGTCCATTTTGGGGTAAAAATACTAATAGGGAAGTTATTCCGAAATTGAAGGTTACTCCTCATTCAAATCATTTTTTAACATAACACTCAGTGGATGTGAAGTCAAATCACCCAAGAAACTGATGAATTTATAAAATGAGCAGGAAGATTCTTACATTTTGGAGTTTGTCCTTCAAAAAGGGTTTACTACAACCCTAATATTGAAGGCCAAGAAGCTTACAGATCGATGTATAATTAGTAGTTTTTTAAGATTCTCAATGTTTCAAAATGAGCCCACACAGAAGTTTGATGCAAAATTGGGCATGCAGTTCAAGTCTTCATAGTGGAGTGATAGAAAATTCCTCATTATGCCCTCATATTTGTCCAACACACCCTAAAGATGTATTGATCAAAAGTTGGTCCGGCATTTCAAATCCTCATAGTTAAGACATTAATAATTATAAACAAAGTATCTCGACAAAGTCTGATTAGTCAAGATAACTGAGTTGCGCCACGACGTTAAACCATACGCTGCTTGGGAGGCAACCCAAGGAATTTTGTTGTTTGTATTTATCTTATGTGATTGAAATCAGATCTTCGCGTCCATTGTGCCACAGGTTTGTTTCTAACTCTTTTTTTTTGGTTTGACACATTGGAGATATTGCAAGATTTTAAGTTGAAGATGGGACTACTTGTGGGTGTTGATGTCCTCTGTGGGTTTTTGTTGCCGTGCCTCTTTTCCCCGGAGTCTTGTTCTTAGGAGAGCCGGAATGTTTAGGCTTATTGTGTTTTGTTTTGTGATGGGTTCTAGTTAATTAAGGGAAAAATTAGTATCTAGGGTAGTTGATATATTCTTGTTGATTTCTCTTGGAATGAAAAATACCTCTCCAGCTGTCTATCTGATAACTGTGTGATGTGCATCTATATGTGACTATAGTGAATCTTTTTTAATGCATTAGTTCTAGGGATATGATAATCATTGCCAACAATTATATGAAACAGATAGGTAGTAGCTTCTGATGTACCTTTGTGCCATGTGTGTGTGAGGTCTAGCTCAGTTCTATTTGTATGTTGGATCAAGAACTTGCCCGGTTAGTCTCGCCTTGGTTGAAATATAGGGGTTAAGAAAGGATCATAGGCCGTTGTTGATATTAGTCCACTTTTAGCCTAAATTACCTACCCTATCAGCATGAATCTCCCTTGATCCCTTTTCTAAACCTGAAAAGATTAATTCTTTTTATGACACCTGTTACCTTTCTATTTAACTCACAATAAACCTGTTTTGGCCCTAGTCCTCCTTGGATACTGTGAACCTTGACTTAGGAAAATAACCTAAGTTGAGGGTGGCTATCATTAGGGTGTGTAATGTGAAATATGTATTAAGAGATGTTGAATAAAAAAATATTTAAATGATGGATGTGGCAGAAAAGGAATAAGTAAAGAAAAAGATTGTGAAAAGAAAGAATGAAGTGTTAGAAAAAAACCGCACTCATCCAGAATATGTGTGCTTAAGAATGAATGAAAAATTTAAAAACCCTCAGAGGTGGGACCTTAAAAGAGTTGTGTAGTACTGAGGAGTATTAATCGCTTTAAAAATCCGTGAACACCATTCCAACCCCCAACCTACATTACAAGCCGAAGAAAAAGACCTATAGTGATCCTAACTTAACTTTCTGAAAGCTTTGGTAAATGAAAATAAGTGCAAGCATATGGTGAGTGTCTTTTGACCAGCCCTGCATTGACATGCTTGATTTCATACATAAGTTAGGAGGGACTTCTTTGTTGTAAGGGCACACACGTTCTATTTCTAGCTACCTACTTGTTTGGGTAGTGTCACTTATATATATGCATGGTTGTTTTTTCTATCTTGATTCAATTATGTCACATTGTGGATCTTCATTGATAAACATGGTTGGGTTTCTAAGTAATTGAACTTAGAGAGTGCCATATCTTTTGAGCTAAAATTTAAAATCAACTGCCATGGGTAGCTTATGTATTTATTCATTAAGAATCGTAGTGTTGTGTTTTTGTTGCTTGAGGACAACCAATTTTTTTAAGTTGAGGGTGTTTATGTGTGAGCAGATGCTAACACATTTGAGGCTTTTAACTCATAATAATTGTAAAGTCTTAAGAAAATTTTGTTAGTATTGATTGTTTTTATTGTGTTAATGCAGATGCGACTGATAGCGGAGGAAACAAAAGGAAAGAAGAACAAATCAGCTAGAATCTGGAGCGAATAAGCTTTAGTAAAGCTGATGACATTTCTGTAGCGCTGTCAGATATGTCAAAGGCTATCAAAGTCACCGTCAAGCATAGATAGAATCTGAAGAATTGAAGTGACATATGATGACCTTTTTGAAGCACCATCATAACTTTAACAAGGCGTCAATATCATCGTTAACTTGAAGTAGAAAATGATGATTTACAATGAGGATGTGATGACATTTCTCACACGCCATCATATGTTTGACACGACATCAAATTTTTCCTTTAGGAGAAGTAGAAGATACTATTATACTAGAAGCTTTGACGACATTCCGTAAAAGCTGTTACGTGTCTGACAAGACACCAGAAATGCCATCGTCTATTCTGAGAAAAAAGAAAAAAGCTGAAACCTGAGATTTGTTTCCATATATAGCTCTTTCTATTTAAGTCATAGTTTTACAGTTTTATTACATGGAGGAACTTATAAAAAGGTTATTTTTAATTCTCTTTGTAGGGAATCATACACAATTAATTTTCCATTGAGCAGAGAACATACAATATTTTTTCTCTCTCTATCGCAGGAAAAATATTTTTGGAGTTTTTGCCTTGTGATTCAAAGACAAGTTCACTTTCGATTCTATTCATCATTCCAAGTTAATCCTTTCAGTTATGACTGCAAATTGCATGCTTATTTCTTGTGTCATGAGTAGCTAAACTCTTGTAACCTGGATTATGGAATCTAGGGTTAGGTCATGATAAAGTGTTAAATTAATTATTCAAGGTTTAATAGGTGTTAAGATTTCTTGATAATTCTGAGACTATAATTTATTTCTGTTGGTTTCAAACAATAGTCGTACCGACTTTGGTTTTATTAAGAAATAGATCATAAACATTAGGAAGTGAGTTATCAATAGGGACTCGGAAAGACTTCGTTTAATAATCAGTGTTGTAACAAGGTTGGTGAACCTGAGGTAAATTTTTTGTAGTGATAAGCGATTCCCAAAGTCCGAGAGTATTTGGAAATTAGATGCTTGAATAGTTCGAGAGACATTTGAGCATGCCATCGATAAAGATATCTTGTCATCCTAATCACCATAAGAATCTTGAGTAAATTTTAGCATCTGTCATGTACCGTAATACCTAGTGAACATAATCTTGGTTATTTCATAAAATCTTGGTTACACACATCGAAATCAAAATGACTAAAAATTACTTGTTAAACTCAAACCCCAACTTTACTTTACATTTGTGCAAATTGTTTGAATTTAACTTGTAGCTATAGTTTCAAACTGATTTAATCGCCATTTACATTTTCCCTGTGAATTCGACCCCGACTCCAAATATTGAGATGTAAGTTGAGCGTTATCAATATACATTTGACACTTCATCTACAAGATAGTATCTTGAATTATGTTATGCCCATAACTTTAGTATGTAACTCGTATCTTGGTATACGACTTGGATACTTGAGTTGTATCTTTAACATACTTGGCTCCCTGATTTTACATTCAGTTCTATTATAATTACAATTGACCATACGAGTCATATCGAATGGTTACGACTAAGAGGTTGACTCGTATATTAATTAAAGTTGGTCTTTTTCAGGTATGTTTCTTTTTTTATTGTTCAAATATTATCGTAGATTCTTTTTACATGTAATTCACACTAGAGGCATCATATATATAAAACACCCTAAGTTCACGTATAAATTCACTGTTTTAAGCATAAAAAATGTTATGTTTCCATGCCGCATCATTTATTTCACCCATGTCGCTTTAGATTTCATTTTCTTTGATATTTTATTGTGTTGTAATTAACTAGGCAGAAGGGTTGGCCACTATTCCACGGCGGACTTGAGGTACCCATCATGGCGAGGTGGTGGTTTATGTCATGAAATTGAACATCTATATGAGATGATAGACACTAGCATACTAAGAATGTAAACTATCTCATGGATATAGATACAAGACAACCACTCAGCATTAAAATAAACCTGAATAAGAATGAAATGATCAAATTTTCTCAATCGATCCACGATGACCCAAATACTATCAGAACTATAAGAAGTATGAGGAAACCCAATCACAAAGTCAATACTAATGCATTATTATTTTCACTCGAGAATAGGTAACCTCCAAACAAACCACAAGGACAAATTCTTAGCATTTACCTGCTGACAAAATAGGAAACAAACTACAAAATTTTCTACTTCCTTCCTCATACCATTCCAATAGTAGTGTTGTCTCAAATCACGATACATCTTTGTTACCCTGGATGAATGGAAAATTTATAACAATCGACCTTATCATAAATTAATATCACCCAATTGCCTCTCTCAACACACGTACTCGACCTCCAATCGTCAAGATATCCTTTGAATCAAGTGAAGGTTCCTTAGACTCGCCACTCCATACTTTATCCTAAATCACTCTCAACCCAATATCATAAAACTAGTGAGCCTTAATCTGCTCCATCGAGGAACACCTAGCCTCCCCAAATTCCAAAATACACCCAAGTGTAAAAATATCAAGCCTGATCATCTGGTTATGCAAAGACTAAACCTCTAAGGAAAACGTCCTCTCTTAGGTCAAAAATTGCACCAAGCTACCTATACTAGATGATTTATAGCTCCAGGCATCCATGACCACATTATCCTTGACCAAATTATTAAGAATAGTAAGGGCATAATACTTGAATAACTCAAGCCTACAACACTACCTCATATTAAGATCTTGAAGGGTGAAGAAATACAAAAGGATACAGTGATCTGAGATGATCTCATAATAATCTTCATACAAATAGTGCCTCCATATCTTCAAAGAAAAAATAACCATAAACAACTCCAAATTACGAGTAGGATAATTATTATCATCGGGCTTCAATTAAAGAGAAACATACACATTCACCTTAAAGTCCTACATCAACACACACCTAACCCAATACTATAAGCATCACATAATATAGTAAAACGCACACATTCCTTGGGCAATGTCAATATAGGGGCTAATGTTAATAAATCTTTAAGATTTTGAAAGCTCTTCTTTAAAGTATCAAACTACTGAAAGGAAATCTCTTCAAAGTCATCTTGGTCAATGTTGTAATAGATGAAAAAGCCTCAGCAAAGTGTCAATAGTAGCCTGCTAAATAATAAAAATTCTAAATCTTAGTTGGAAAAGTAGGCCTAACCCAATTATGAACCACTACAATATTAGCTATATTGATCGTAATACCATCCTTGGTAACCAAGAAAGAAATAAAATCCAACAAAAGTTTACACTTAAAGAACTTAACATACAACTTCACTTCCTACAATCTCTGAAGTACAATCCATAAATGCTCCTCGTGTTTAACCTCACTCCTGGTGTAAAACAACCTATCATCTTTAAACAAAATGAAAAAGAGTCAAGATTGACTTGAAGGACCCAGTTCATCAACTCTATGTATGCAACTGGGGCATTGGTCAACCCAAAGTGTAAGACTAAGAACTTATATTCACCGTATGAAGTCCAAAAAACTAGCTTCATGATATTTGAAGATCTAATACTAAGACAATGATACTTATTAAACAAATTAATCGATGAAAACACTAAAGCACCCTGAAGTTTATCACATAAATCACAAATATGAGAAAGAGAATACTTATTCTTAACCATCACCTTGTTTAACTACTGATAATCAATACACATACACATAGATCCATCCTTTTATTTATAAACAAAATAGGAACAACCTAAGGTGATACACTATGTCAGATAAATATCTTATCGAATAAATCTTGCAACTATCTTTTAACTCTATTGAGGCCTTCCTATAAGGAGGAATAGAGATGGGGTTGGTGCCTGATTCAATGTTATTATAAAAGTCAATATCACAATTTTTGAAGGCATACTTTATAAATCCATTAGAAAAAATCGAAGAACGCATGGACTATACAAAAAATATCTAAAGATATTAGTGAAGCAATAATAGTATCATGAATATAGTCCAAATAGGACAATCAACCCAACACTTCCAAGATACGAGCCTGAAGAAAAGATATAACTATCATGGGACCCAAAAGAGGTGTAACTTTTAAAGCAATCCTTGGAACACATTTTGGAGGCCAAGTCACAATCTTAGCATAATAGTATAGAATAACATAATAAGGAGCTAACAAATCCATACTGATGATAATATCAAAATCTACAATATCAAATATGATTAGATATACCCAAGTTTCACACCTATCAAAGGACATGATGCAAGATTGGTGAAATACCCCATAATACTCTAAGCAGGATTCAACTCCTGGTTGCACGATTAAGGGGTCCAAGGACTTGAAATTTTCACTAAGTGTTAAGGACTTGGACATTTTCAATACCCCTAAACTTGACAGATATTTTTCTTGACCTTCACGACCTTAAAATGTTGGTTTTGAGTAGATTAATGGTTAGTGAAGTTAAACAATGTCTTGAGAGTGTTTTGGGTTTTTTCGATGGTGTTTGGGATGTGTTTGGATTGCTAAACTAGCAAGTTCTAATGATTTATTGATGAATTTCTGGGGCATTTGAGTCATTTTCGTCAACCCAATCCATCTTTACAATAATTTGGGATTTCCTAAAGGGCATTATTAGCCCCTTTCAATCCAATTTATGCTCAAGAAAGCCTCCTCCTTTACAAAAAACCCAACCCAACCTTTATTATCAATAAATTATGGTTCAATATTCTATGTTCATAAAATCTTAATAATTTTAGCTATTAAGGTATGTGGGGTGTTCATCCATGGTCCTTTTCACCCATGGAGGCCAAAAGCCCTACTCTTATTTTAACTATATGAGTTCTTCCTCTATCATGAAGTTACATTAGTTCAAGATGAGTAAAACTCATGTTTCTCCTTAGTAATTTGTCTTAATTCCTGTCCACTTATGGTTCCATACAAATTTAGCTTATCTCATGCTTCAAGTTTAATTTTCCCATGTCATATCCGATTAAATTGCATTCTATAATATCAAATTGTGCTTTTTTTTTCTAGGTAATCTTGTTGTTTTATCTTGTTGTAAGGAATTTCCATGTTCAAGTTCATATTTTCACATTTGGGGAGATATTTATGTCTTGGATCTTTGAACCATAATTCAATACTGAGGTTTTAAGCTTTAATATTATATTGTATGATCATTTAGTGCTGGTGGGTTATGAATACCGGATACCTATGTGTTTTTAATTTATTTTAGACTTTTAAGTAATATTTAAGTTAAACCATAAATATTTCTATTTATTCAATTTTTATGATCATAATGAGCCATGTTAGTTGTTATATTCAGTTAGGCTTAAGTCAGTGCTAGTTTCAGCGTAGTTGGGAGTAGGACATAGCACAAAGCAAACCCAGAGGTGGGGGCTCAACTTCCAATAGAAAGTATGACGTCCAGTAACAACTCCTGAGTTCCAGAACTATGTATCGAGTGTAGGTTTGAGATGTTCATGCCATTTAAAGGTTGACACATGACTCATGAGAGATCCTTGTAGTAGAAGGTGACTCCTTAGTCCTTTGGAATACTAGAATAATTGATCTACATAGCCAATGTTAGTACCCATGGCATGGTACTAACACCCTTCAAATTGGGGTTACAAGTTGGACCCTAATTAGCATAGATTGGGGCATATTATATAGATTATACCTTTCATAGGTTCATTCAGTATTCATTATGTTTTATCTCTGGTCTTTTAACCAAATCTTATAAATTTTTAGTTATTCATTTTTATAGAATTTCAGTCTATGAACTTTCAGATTTTATTTGAGAAACATATTTATTCTTGGTAATGCATTCTTGGATATTATATGTTCATGCATTAATGCTTAGTTAGCACATACATTTTAGCCAGCCATCATATCATAGACAAGTATATTTAATTTATTGACCACATACTTTTCTTTGTTCAATGGTGTTTTTTAACATAGTTTCGCACGCTCAGTTTCCCGAGCGCTCTTAGATAACTCAGCGTTGCTTAATAATAATAGTGGTGAGTCCTCATCCATTGAGTACATGATATGTTATCTTAGTTATTTTAGTATTTCTTCATGTTCAGTATGTCAGAGTTAGTTGGGGATTTGTTCCATCAAATCCTCATAATGTTTAGAAACTTTTAAATAATAGGTTAGGCATTTAGTCAGTTCTTTCAGTATTTGCAGTTGATTTAGATAGATAGTTTTTTGAATTTATTATATTATATATTTTAGGCATTTTATTGATTTTATATTAGAGTATTAAGAATTGTAGTACCTTAGATGATTATCCTTAACACATATGTTTATTACAATAATATTCTACAATTACACTAGGTATTAGCTCAGGTTTTAACTTGTTGTAACTTATTGTTATATGCATTGTTGTTGTGACTGGGGCTTAGTTTTGAGTCATAATGAAACCTGTTATAAGAGGCTAAGGTTTTATAGTGTTGTAGGATATCTGAAAGCCGCTTTGAGTGTAGTATTGTACATAGGTGTGAAGTTCACCATACTTATAGACAGTAGGTTACTCGATATTTTAGGAATGTTTCTCTTCTTTTAGTGGTCATATTGTGCAAAAGAGCAGGATCTTTATTGAATACCTTTTTCAAATTTATCATTTGTTTAATTTAAAGATAGTGCCTCCTAATAGGAACAACGAAAAAAGAAATAGGGATTAGCCCACACCACCACCTATTCAGGAATATCCCAAAAATGAACATGTCTATCATACCGAATTTAGGCCTACATTAACAACCTTAGCCATTTTGTAGCTGCTCAGAATAACAAGCGGTCTATTTCTCCAGTCAATCAACAGGCAAATGTAACTTCTATTATGAATAATGCTTTTAATCAAATGAATCAACCTTTATTATTGGGATGCAAGTCTGAGGAGGATCCACATGAGTTTTTGGTTATAGAGTAGAAGGTAAAGAAATCATAGGTGTCACTTTAGATGAGATTTTGGATACATATCAATTGCATAGAATAGCTCATACTTGGTTTAAGTAGTGGAAGAAGGACTGAGGTGTTGATTCATGGTTCGTAGAGTGAAAGGAGTTTGCCACAACTTTGTTGGATAGGTTCCTTCCCATATTATTGAGGGAAGCCAAGTTTTGGGAGCTCATCAACTTGAAGTACAGAAGTATCAGTGTGATGTAGTACTAGCTCAAGTTTACACAGTTGGCAAGGTATGCTCCGATTATGGTGGCAGATAATACGTCTATAATAAGTAAACTTGTAAATGATGTATTTGGTAGTATGGTCAAGGGGTATAAGACTGCCATGTTTGTTAAGGAGATGGATGTATCAAGACTTATTTTTCATGGTCCATAAATTAAGAAAGAGAAGTGTAAGAAGAAGGAGAGATAATAGGGGGACTAGAACAAGTAGTTTTAAATTTTATCAGCCAAGGTTCGAAGGTGGTACCCATTCCTAATTCCATCAAAAATTTTCATCCCCAACTTCTTTTAAAGCTAGTGAGCCAGTGCCTAAGTTCAAGAAAGATAGTCGTGATAAAGCACTATGATCTGAGTCATATGAAAGTGTGAATAGCTATTGTACTAATCATATTTGCTAGAAATATGGTAGAAATAATCAAGGTTAGTGTAATGTTAGTAGTAATGTGTGATTTAAATATGGAAAGCCAGGCCATAAAATTAGGGATTTCGCAGGGGCTGGTCAACAAGGTCTGTCCAACTGTCCATTAGCTCTAGTCAGTCCCCTAACACAGCATTGCGTCACTTCCAGTACAATTAGTCAGTAGTGCCAGAATATATTATATGCTCTCAAGACTCGACATCATTACAAAATTTCTTCTAATATAGTTATGGTTACATTGCTAGTCTTTCATCTTCATTCTTATGTTTTATTAGACCCCTGAGTTTCACTTTATTTAGTAACCTCTTACATAGCTATCAATTTTAGTGTCATTCTTTAAATGTTAGCATATCCTTTCTAATTTTCTATCCCTAAGGGTAAATCATTTGTAACCAGATAGTTACACAAAAATTGCTCGGTCATAATATCTCTAAAAATGACTTCAGTTCATATTTTAGGGTTAATTATGATTGATTTTGATGTCATTCTTGAAATAGATTGGCTTTACTTATTCTATGCCTTAATTGACAATAGAAATAGAGTGGTTCAGTTTTAGTTTCCTAATGAACCAGTCATTGAGTGGAGGGGTAGTAATTGAGTGCTTAGGATCAGATTGTTTCATATCTTAAAGCACAAATTATTATATCTAAAGGATGTATTTTCCATTTTGTATTAGTCAAAGACTAAAATTTTGATACTCTAAGTCTTGAGTCAGTTATAATGTTAAGCGAATTTCTACCTCCTCAGAGTTCCTCACAGGAAGGAAATTGACTTTAGAATCGATCTAATTCCAGATAAGTTGAGCTTAAGGAATTACAGAAACACTTAAATAAGGGCTTCATTAGGCATAATATTTCTCTATGAGGAATTCTAATCTTGTTTTTGTATAAGAAACACGATCCTCTAAGAATATTCATTGATTACCGTCAGTTGAACAAAGTCAACATCAAGAATAGTTACCCAATCGCCAAAATTAATGACTTGTTTGACAAACTTCAGGGTGCCAGTTATTTCCCTTAGATAGACTTTACTTTAGGCTATCATCAACTTAGACTTAATGAATAGGGTGTTCAAGTACTACTTGGACACATTCGTCGTAGTCTTCATTGATGATATCCTCGTCTATTCCTTTAGTGAGGATAATCATACAGACTACTAGAGAATTGTGTTGAACACCAATAGAAATTATCAGTTATTCGCTAAGTTTAGTAAATGCAAATTTTTGCTAAGATCAATACCTTTCCTTGACCATATTTTTTCATGTGATGGCATCTGATATGACACTCATAAAACCAAAGCTATGAGAGGCTGGCCTATACCCATCTCTATCAGATATCAAAAGTTCCATGGGTTTGGATGGATATTATAGATAAGTTATTATAGGATTTTGTTTTGTATCTTCCCCTATGTCTTGATTGACTCAATTTGAAATAAAATTTCAGTGGTTAGATTCATGAAAAAAGATTTTTTAGGAGTTAAAGACTCGACTCACTTCCTCTATAGTCTTGACCTTGCAAAATAGTATGAAAAAACATCGGTTGTATGCTAAATTTTCTAAATGTGAGTTCTAGTTGAACACTATTATTTTTCTTGGTCATATCATTTCTTGTGAAGGTATTATGGTCGATCAACAAAAGGTGGTGGTGGTTAAGAATTGGGAAAGACCGATGACTCCATCTGATATTCGGAGATTCTTGGGTTGACTTGGTTACTGCAGGAGTTTTGTGAAGAGTTTTTTTCTATAGCTGCGCCATTGGCTAAGTTGACTTGGAAGAAGGTAAAGTTCTTATGGTCATATGTGTGTGATGGTAGTTTAGATAAGTTGAAGAATAAGCTAACTGTATCTTTGGTTTTGATCCTTCTGGATGTCACTGAGGGGTTTTTAGTATACTTTGATGTATCTTGAGTTAGGTTGGGCTGTGTGTTGATGCAACATAGTAAGACAATAACATATGCCTCTTCGCAGTTGAAGGTGCATAAGAGGAATTATCCTACTCTTGATTTGGATCTGTTAGCTATGGTTTTGTGGTAAAAATCGTGCATCACTATCTGTATGGATTCAATGTGGAGATCTTCTCTGATCATAGAAGCTTGCAGTATGTGTTCACTCAAAAAAAACTTTATCTCAAGCAAAGGTGGTAGCTTAAGTTGATAAAGGATTATGACATGAGTCTTTAATACCATCCATATAAGTCTAATATTATTGGTGATGCTCTTGAAAGGTTGTCCATAGGGACTCTAGCTTACGTGGTTAAAGAGAAGAGGGAGTTGGTAAAGGATATTCACCATTTGCCTAACAGATGATAGGTGAATTTACACGCCTAAAGTACTATATTTTACCCATATTTTAGCTAAGTTTTGAGGGCAAAATATATAATTCATGCACTTTTAGTCCTTTTTCCTGTAAGTGAGCTAACAAACGTGATTAGTAAGTTTTCAGGTTTAAATGATGTATATTTAAGCATTTTATGGATAACTTGACGCCAAAGAAAGCTTCACGAAAGAAGGAAGGGAAAGCTTGGACGCCAAGGACCAAAAGCGACGCATGGGAAACCTGTCCCGGGAAAAAACAATAATTCTAAAGACTTTAAGGATTAGCAGTAACTTATTAGGATTAGGATAATGATGCAATAACCTAGTAGGAATGGGTTAAGCAATGCAGTAGCTTAGTAGGAATAGGATATGGGTGTTATAAATACCCTATGTTGTAGAGATTTTTATCATTCACTTCTACTTTTAATTCTTCTTACAATTCTACTTCTGAATTATTCTAATCAATTCTACTTTATATTCTCTTCATCTATTCAATTCTTAATTTCCACAATAAGAGAAACGTTACTCAGCAAGGAATTCACGCCATTCTTACCCCTATACTTATCGTGAGATTATTTTGGTATGATGATAATTGATATTGTGTTTTCTGTTACAATCATGAGTAGCTAAACTTCCCAGTTGGGGTTATGGAAGCCTTAAGAGATACTATCTATTAATATGAGTTTGTGAATTCGAGACACGTATATTGCTTATATCATTATTCTCTTCATCATAATCTAAATTCTTTGTGGTTGCAAACACTTAGAATACGCTAGTATAGCATTAACTTGTTCGAAAGAAAAGTTATATGTCTGGAAAAGAGATAATGTCAAGGTAATAGGGCACCAACCCCTATTAAGAAGTTAGTGCCGTAACTGGATTAACCTCTTGGAGAATTTGTACCGTTAGATATGCTTTATGATCGAAAGAGTTAAAGTGAAATAGTCCTTGTTAGGTCGAAAGACGCTTGGATTTACCATATACAATTCTCTGTAAGTACATGCATGTCTGAATTCCGCACAACTCATAGTCAATAGATAGGTACAACTCAGAAGGTGGACATAACCCTAACTCTCAATTCTCATTGGTTAACATCTTACCAAACAATCTTTCTCTTTACTTTGTTATTTTCCGTTTTTACTTTACTATTTTTGTTTACATTATTTGCACGTTAAAATCCCCCCTTTCACGAGACTTGCACCAAAAGTCTAATAATCATTGCTTATTTATTGACTGGCTATTCCCTATGGGATCGATACCCAAACCAGTTGGGTTATATATTTGACAACGACCGCTTTACACTCTTACGAGAGCTGTAGATTGAGCGTTATCAAGAATTGGCGCCATTGCCGGGGAATACGGTTGTCTACTAAGTTTGTGATAATTACTAGGCCCTTTGATCAAAGGTTCTCGTACTTTTACTTTTAGTTTTTGTTTTTGTTTTTTGCAGGTTTTTATTCAGTGCAAGCCCCATACTCGAAGTTCTGGTCAACCGTTATTACCTATAAATCCTGAACCACAACGTATTAGAAGAATGGAGGCACAACACAAAATTGAAAGGATGGCTACTCAACAGGAATAGGCGAGACTAGCTGCTCTAGCAGCCGCTCAAGTGCATCAACAAATTATTGATAATCCTGGGCGAGCAATAAATCCTGACGACGAGGACCTAGGTGATGACGAGTTACTAAATCCTAGGCATGCTGCTGAGATTGCAACACCTGCTAACAGAAGAGATCATCAAGCTAGGTTTAGGCATGAACGCCAACCCATGCAACCAGCATTCGATGATGATGATGATGATCTTGATGGAGCCGGAGCCATAGGAGCCATTATTCCTCCACCATTGGCACCCAAAGCCAAGTTCAACATCACGAGCACCATGATTCAGTTATTACAACTCAAGGGATTATTTTGTGGAATAGCAGGCGATGATCCGAATATGCATCTAATCAACTTTATTTCTACATGCAAGTCGTTTGACAATCCTGGCGTTGGTCATAATACAATTCGATTATGCATATTTCCATTGTCTCTGTCTGGGGAGGCAACTCTATGGTTGAATGGGCTGACTCCTGATTCTATTACAAATTGGAGGCAATTGAGAGACGCTTTCCTAGAAAGATTCTTTCCGACATCCAAAAGAGTACAATTGAGAGATGAAATCCGCAACTTTTGTCAGCTTCCAATTGAAGCTCTTCATGAAAAATGAGAGAGATTCAAGACGAAGCTAATGCGGTGCCCAAACCGTCATATGACCAATGTCCACCTAATGGAGATACTATATAGAGCCTTGAATTCAATAACTAAACCAGTGGTAGATAATGCGGCTGGAGGATCATTTATGGACCTCACCTTTGGTTAGGCAAGCAATATGCTAGACCGGATGACGAAGTAAAGTAGAGCTTGGCACACCAGGGATTCTGAGGTAGCAAGCTCCACTTTATCTATTGGCATAACTGCAGACCAAAGGAGAAGAGAAGAATAACGTGATCAAGATATGGCGCACATGAAAACACAAGTGGATCTTCTTAAAAAGCATCTATTATCAGGGAAGACCAAAAAAGTCAAAGCAGTTGCGTCAAAAGGAAGAGGCAAATCTGATTCGAAAGAAGATGCCAACTACTTGAACAACCAGGGGGATTTCCGAGGCAATGCCCAAGGAAACCAAGGTCGGAACTATTATGATAAATCTGGAAACAAGGATCAAGGTAGTTTGAAGAACAAGAACGACAAGAGTGGTTTGTATGTTCCCTCAGGAAGACGTGACGCCACAGCATCTGGTTCTGGAAATATGGAAGATATGATTGCTAAACTGTTGAAAGGAGTGGAGGCAACCAGCACAGAAGTAACAGAGGTAATACATGATTTATCCTTGATGAAGAAATTGGTTGACTCACATTCCACTTCAATAAAACAAATAGAGCAGCAATTGAGCCAACTTTCAGCAGCACTCAATCAAAGAAAGGCTGGCACTTTACCTATCGACACTGTGCAAAATCCAAGGAACGATGGATCATGCATGGATATTACTATCAGGAGTGGTAAGGAGCTGAAAAGATCATCCCAAAGCAAACAAGTGGCCAAAAATAAAGAAGATGAGGATGCCATAGAAGCTGACCAAGACGTCGATGACGTCACCCCTAGTAGGTTGCAGCCTAAAAAGACCAAAATACGGAAGCAAGAGGAGAATAAAGCCATGGAGAAAACAATCCCACTTCCACCACTACCTTTTCCTCAATGATTGAAGAAAAAGGCAGATAATACAAGGTTCAGCAAATTCATGACTATGTTGAAGCAGCTGACCATTAATGTTCCGTTGGTGGAGGCACTAGAACAAAAGCCTGGGTATGCGAAATTCATGAAGGACCTTTTAACAAAGAAGTGGGCGGTAAGCTATGAGCTGGCAGATAATGTTCATCATTATAGTGCAACGCTACAAGATCACTAGTTCAGAAAAAGGCCGACCCTAGTGCCTTCACTATTCCTTGCACTGTTGGATCTTTGAACTTTGCCAAGGGATTATGCGATCTAGGTGCTAGCATCAATTTGATGCCACTATCGATCTACAGAAAGTTGGGGTTAGGCGATCTGACACCAACTAATATGAGGCTCGTGATGGCTGATAGGTCGGTAAAATGACCTGTGGGTATCTTGAATTATGTGTTGGTGAAGGTTTCTCCATTCATCTATTCGGCAAACTTTGTTATTCTGGATTGTGAGATGGATTCTAAAGTTCCCATAATCTTGGGACGCCCTTTCCACGCAACTGGAAGTGTGCTTATTGACATGAGAGGTAATGAGCTGTTATTTCTATTGAATGATGAAGTGGTCCATTTTGATGTATGAAAAGCAATGAAGAAGCCTGAAGATATGGATGTGTTCTCTGTAGCTGCTGTTCATTATGAAGATAAGAAAGCATTATCTGTAGAGAAATAGCTTACTGTTGAGCCATTGTCTGCTGCGCTACTGTATGTTGAGTATGAGGACGATGAAGATTATAAAGAAACTATGTGTGCTCTAACAGAAATAGGGTCCTATTCTCATACTCATAAACAGCCGGACCTTGATCTTAAGAATCAACCGTCACCAACAGCGAAGACTTCCATTGAAGAGCCACCAATGCTAGAATCTAAAGAGCTCCCCGACTATCTATGGTATGTGTTCTTGAAAAGTGGAAAATACTTCTGGTAAGTATGGCGGATGATTTAAGCAAACTGCACGTAGAGGCTCTCATCTCTGCTCTAAAGAGGTACATGAGAGCTATGGGTTGGACTATTGATGATATAATTGGTATCCCTCCTGGGATATTTATGCACAAGATTCATCTCAAAGAAGATTGCATGACTACAAGTAAGCCTTATTGTCGTCTGAATCCATTCAGAAAATGATCCACCATCTATCTCGATGAAGTCTAAGTAATCGAGATAGCTATGTCGTGCCGCGACAATAAATCAAGCGCTTGGTGGGAGAAAACCCATCGTTTTTCATTTTTTTCCTTTCTTTCATTCTACTAAGTGTTTGCTTTTGATAAATAAAAAATCCAAAAAAGAAGTGTCATGCCACGACCAAAACTAAGGCGCTTGATGGAAGGCAATCCATCGTTCTAATCATTTTTGTTGTCTTTGAGTAAATGTAGGTGTAAGAGATGTAAAGGAGGAGATTGGTTTCAAATTTTTGATTTGGAAGTATTGCATGTTGAAGGTGGTAAGTTAGTAATGAAGAAGCAAAAGGCTATGGATTTGGCATTGCTTATGAAAATATAGGCAACGAACAAGGCAAGGCATATGTAAATCTAGGCCACGAACAAGGCAAGGCCTATACTATGGCCTAAGCTCTCGGATTCTAGATTGCCATAGAATAGGCACCGCCCATACCTAAGAATGCCATAGCATAGGCGCCGCCTATGCTCAACAATGCTTTGCAAAAGGCACCGCCTATGCCAAGCATAGGCATAGCATTAGACGCCACCTATGGTCACTTTTTGTCTCCAAATCCGATTTTAAATGGGTCAAAACCCGACCCAAGCTTGTCCTATAAATAAGATACTTAGTCTTAGACCAAAAATACATTGCAAACCTAGCATAAGCGCCGCCTGCCTCTCCAAATCCTCTCAAAAATTTTCCTTTTGCTCTTTTACTTTGCAAGAACATCATCCAAGGTCATCAACCAAGTAAGTACTTCTTTGTTCTTCATTTATATTCCGTAAGTACTACACTACTAAGCCTATTATGAATTGTTAAATCTTGAAGTAGTATTGGTGATTCAAATATGATTAAATTGTTGTGATACAACTAAGTGAGTGAACGAATACGTAGGGATGATCTTAACTTGTTTCCAACTTGTATTTGATTATGATGCACTGTCATACTTTTACGGAATTGACATGGTCACCAAAATTGCATACTCTTGTCAATAGAAAGCTTATATGTTGGAATGCCTTGTTCATCGAGATGAGAATTATGGGTGACTACCAACATATGAGGTTGCGATTATTTCTAGATGCTATACCTTGATTCAATCTCTATGTAGTATTCTTGATATATCAATCATGAAAGTATTGCCAAGATTGAAAGAAGTATGACTGCACTGATTATATTGTTGGAATATAGCACCTAAAATGTATATCGATGAAGTCAGAGTAATCGACAAACTTTCACTTCACTAGTTGAAGCCAACAAACTAAGTGTGGGGTGGTGCCACTACTGCTTGTTTATTGATTATATCCAACGAGAAGATGCTAACATGACTATTTTTTTAATCTCAGGTACAATGGCACCCAAAGCAATACAAGGCAAATATAAAGCAACCACTTCACAAAAAGGCAAGAAAAGAGGACGAAAAGAGCAAGGAGAACCCTCATCGCTGCAAGTACCACGCCGCATGTTCAGAATTAAATGGGTCCTTGAGGAGGAAGCAAAGGAGTGGTATAGGAACAATAAAGAGAAAAAATATGTTCATATGGAGCTGATACACAAGGAAAGCCTAGCAAAGAAAGAACCACGCATGTTGGCCAGATAATGGCGTTACATCTTGACTTTATCTTCCGAGATATGGGAGAGTGCAATCTCGATTTAACATGAGAAGTCTATGCCAACTGGTCACCGAAAACTACAGGAAGCAAAGTCAAGATTAGGGGCCAAATTCTACAACTAAATGTGGAGTTCTTCAACTCCTTTCTAGGTTTACCATTAGTTAATCCATCACCACTCAAGGAGCTGTACAGCAGACCTCCGTATAGGGCAATGCGAGACACACTTTGTGGAACAAGATCTATGGTACGATAGAGTAGACACAAGGACACCGGTCAGCACAACACCTTCCCATATTCTCCTTTGAATAGGAAAGCTAGGATATGGCTGCGAATAGTTAACTCTTGCCTCATTCCAGGGACGCAGTACACAAAGATAACACGAGATAGAGTGTGCTTGGTGTACACATTGATGACTAATGTCCCTATCAATGTTGGGGCAATTATTCGATCCACAATACCGAAAGCTAGGCTACACAAGAGGTCCCACTTCAGTTTTGACAACCTGTTGACTGCAATATTGAGGAGGGGAGGACATCGAAGAGGAACCGGATGATCATAAGCTTCCACACAACCCGAAGAAGGTTGACCTCACAAACGTTAAAGATGCTGAATCTACACATGGCATTAACCTTACTACTGCAGAGAGACATGCTCGTGATGAGAGTTTCTTTCCCATATTTATTGCATGACTCAGTTTACAATAATGAGCGGAGGTCGTGTTCCAACTGCTGCAGAGCTCCAGCAGTTGGATTATGACTACCCAATGAATGAGCATGCAAGGCAAATATGTGGAGTAGGTGTGTACTTCGAGGAACCTCTTGATGACGATGTGCCAACCGATGATGATCGCAGAATGACAGACTCCGACGTGGAGGAGAATTCTGATGATGACGACTCCAATGATGATTCTGATGAAGGGGGTATGACCCCAGACATAGAGGAGGAGTCCGACTAACCAGGTTCTTCTTATTTATTTTCCACTGAGTACAGTGTGTCCCGTCTAAGTGTGGGGTGGTGGTATTTTCATGCTATCCTTCTTTATCTACATTTGCATTTATGTTTTTTTTTGTAGTTAAATTTTTTTTTAGCTAATTTTTTTTTTTTTGCATGAAATTTTTCTGATAGGCACCATGGTATTATAACAAGAGTCTGTGATAAAATCATTACTATTGAGATGTTTAGGCTCTAATTGTGACTCACTATGTGATATTGTGTGGTTCAATTCCTTCATCTGTTGGGTCAAAAGTCTATACTACTCCCAATAAAGTCGACCATGTGCCTTGTGTGTGTGAGGATATAGTATGTTCTATGTTAGTGGCTGATTCTAGAACTTGCCTGGTATGTATGTAAAGAGAAAATAAAGAGTGCAAGTTTAGGAGATGATTTAGGCATTTCTTTGGCAACCTATACTTGTTTACCTTCTTTTTTTTACCTACCCATGGACATCATCCTAGATAACCCCTTTTGAGCCTTTAGCCTATTTTATTTGACAGCCTCATATGTAAGCCTAATCCATTTTTTTCAAGACCATAATTTGATCCAAATTCCTAAGTGCTTTAAATTGTAAAGTCATGCAACAAGATAAGAGGAAATTTGGTAAGAGTGATGCATTAGAGTGTATTAGTACGTGAAACTATGGTGATAAAGAATGGTTACCATAGAGGTGTTTAAAAAAGGAGGGGAGAAAAGAAAAGAAAAAGAAATAGAAAAACAAAAATATAAATTGTGTTTATGAGCTAATAAAAAGATAGTTATGTTTGAAAACAAAAGAGGAGAAAATAGGTGGTAGATTAAAATAAAGTAGAAAGGTTGTTCGAAAGAAAGTGTTGATGACATAATGCGATGTATTAAAGCGCTTAGGAATATAGTCACTATTTCTGGCCAAAATAGTCCTACCCGTCCCTTAGCCTACATTACAACCAGCAAAAGACCTATTTGATCCTAAGCTTAGTATTCTGATATTTAGTGGAGTATTACACTAAGGGCAAGCCTATGGTCATCAGCTGCAACATATGAATTATTTATGAGAGTGAGAGCAAGGATAATCCTATACCCATGTTTCGATAAATATACTATACGTGTGAGTGACTATAGGTAATACATTGTGAGACACACATGGTTGATGAGTTTTGGGTAGTCGTGTATGATTCTTTGTGCCTTAAACTTTTTGAATACAAATGGACCATCATCACGAGTCTAGGTTGGAGGTTGAATTGTTTCTACTAATGATCAAAAAACTACTCTATGTTAATAATTGTCATGCCTGTCTTGATTAATATTTTGTGTTGTTACTGTGAAACCCTAAGTAAATGTTTAGATGGACATGATAGTTTGTTCGAGGACGAACAAAGCTTTAAGTGTGGGGTGTTGATGATAGGCGAATTTACACGCCTAAAGTACTATATTTTACCCATATTTTAGCTAAGTTTTGAGGGCAAAATATATAATTCATAGACTTTTAGTCCTTTTTCCTGTAAGTGAGCTAAAAAACGTGATTAGCAAGTTTTTAGGTATAAATGATGTAGATTTCAGCATTTTATGGATAACTTGACGCCAAAGAAAGCTTCACGAAAGAAGAAAGGGAATGCTTGGACGCGAAGGACCAAATGTGACGCATGGGAAACCTATTTCGGGCAAAAACAACAATTCTAAAGACTTTGAGGATTAGCTGTAGCTTATTAGGATTAGGATGATGATTCAATAACCCAGTAGGAATGGGTTAAACAATGCAGTAGCTTAGTAGGAATAAGATATAGGTGTTATAAATACCCCATGTTGCTAGAGATTTTTCTCATTCACTTCTACTTTTAATTCTTTTTACAATTCTACTTCCAAATTATTCTAATCAATTCTACTTTTTATTCTCTTCATCTATTCAATTCTTAATTTCCACAACAAGAGAAACGTTACTCAGCAAGGAATTCACGCCATTCTTACCCCTATACTTATTGAGAGATTATTTTGGTATGATGATAATTGCTATTATGTTTTCCATTGCAATCATGAGTAACTAAACTTATCTGTTGGGGTTATGGAAGCCTTCTGAGATACTATCTATTACTATGAGTTTGTGAATTCGTGACACGTATGTTGCTTATATCATTATTCTCATAATCTTAATCTAAATTCTTTGTGGTTTCAAACACTTAGAATACGCCAGTATAGCATTAACTTGTTTGAAAGAAAAGTTATATGTCTGGAAAAGAGATAATGTCAAGGTAATAGGTCACCAACCCCTATTAAAAAGTTAGTGTCGTAACTGGATTAACCTCTTGAAGAATTTGTACTGTTAGATACGATTTAAGCTCAAAAGAGTTAAAGTTAAATAGTCCTTGTTAGGTCGAAAGACACTTGGATTTACCATAGTATACAATTCTTTATAAGCACATGCATGTCGGAATTCCTCACAACTCATAGTCAATAGATACGTACAACTCAGAAGGTGGACATAACCCCAACTCTCAATTCTCATTGGTTAACATCTTACCAAACAATCTTTCTCTTTAGTTTGTTATTTTCCGTTTTTACTTTTCTATTTTTGTTTACATTATTTGCACGTTAAAAGCCCCCATTTCATGAGACTTGCACCAAAAATCTAATAATCGTTGCTTATTTATTGACTGGCTATTCCCTGTGGGATCGATACCCAACCCAGTTGGGTTATATATTTGACAACGACCGCTTTACACTCTTATGAGAGCTGTAGATTGAGCGTTATCACTAACCTTGGAGTTTATCTATTGGACTTTGAAGATATTGGTATGTTCTCTTAGAAAGTAGTGCAATCATCTTTTGGTGGTGAAATCAAGAAGAAACAAATGTTGGATATTGTGTTGATATGAATCAAGGGTGATGTTAGGGGCCAAAAAGTGTTGGCCTTTGAGATCTGTGGTCATGGTGCTTTGTGGTACCAAAGGAGGTTATATGTTCCCAACATTGATGGTTTGTGAGAAAGGATATTGGCTGAGGTGCATGAGTTGCACTATGTTGTTTATCCTGGTTAGATAAAAATATATCATGACCTTAAGAAGATGTATTAGTGGAATGATATAAAGAGGGATGTGGCTGATTTTGTGGCCTAGTGCATTGTGTGACAATAAGTTCAAATTGAGAACATGACGGTCGGAGGTTTGTATCAAGAAATTGAGTTGCCTAAACAGAAGTGAGAAATGATCAACATGGATTTCATTACTAGTCTTTTTCACTCTCAAAATCAGTTTTATTTAGTTCGGGTCATCGTGGATAAGATAATAAAGTTTTCTTATATCTGCCAGTGATGAATAACTTCTCTTCCGAGGATCATGTTAATTTTTATCTTCAAGATATTGTGAAGCTCTATGGGCTACCAATTTCTATTATATATGATCGTGGAACACAGTTTACATCTCACTTTTGGCAATCATTTCAGAAAAAGTTGGGGACCAAGCTTAGTCTGATTACAGCTTCTCACCCACAATTGAATGGGCAAGCCAAAATAACTATTCAAATATTCGAGGACATGTTGCATGTGTGTGTGATAGACTATGATTGTATTTGGGTTGAGCATTTACCTTTTATATTGTTTTTCTTACAATAATAGTTACCACTCTAGCATCAGAATTGTTCCATCTGAGGCCGTATATGGTAGGAGGTATAGATCTCCTATTAGGTAATTTGAGGTTGGTAAGATATAAATATTTTACCTGAATTTCATTCATGATGCCATCAAAAATATTAAGGTCATTTGGGATAGGCTTATGGATGCCCAAAGTCACCAGACATTCTATGCAAATATAAGGTAAAGAGAGTTGGAGTTTACGGTTGGGGATTGAGTGTTCCTAAAGGTATCTCCTAGGTAGGGAGTGATATGGTTTGCGAAGATGGAAAAGATAAGTCCTTAGTATGTTGGTCCTTTGTCTCGAGAAGGCTTGGTAAGGTTGCATATGAGTTGGAGTTGCCCTTTTGTTTGAGCTTCATTCATCTGGTGTTCCATGTTTCTATGTTGAGGAAGTTTATGTGTGATCCATCTCAAATTTTCCCATTAGAGATATCGGTATCTCAGATTCTTTGTCTTATGAGAAGCTTCGGGTTGAGATTTTAGATCGACAGGTTCGTGGATTATGGACCAAGAATATAGTTTGGTTAAGGTTCTATAGAGGAAACACAAGGTTTAATAGGATACTTAGGAAGCGGTCTAGGACCTAAATTTGAAGTATTTGTTCCTATTTTTCTACTCCTAGAATTCGTGTTGAATTTATATGATCTTCATCATACATTTGTTTTCTGACTTAGTCACAAGAAAGAATGATTACCTTACATCTTTATTTTCTAACTTAGTTAAAGGTCGAAATAGCAATGTAGAGGCTTAAATCATGCTTGTACTACCTTGTTCCATCATTCGAGGATGAATAATCCAAGTAAGGGAGAATTGAAACACCCTAGGTTTTGTTCCTTGGAAATTTCCTGGGTTCTTGAGTCTTTATGGTAATTTCCTAGATGTATGGTAAGGATATAGGTCGTGTGACCCAATTAATATGCTAACTAATACTTGGTAGTTGAGTTTCTTATATGGTTACATTTGGTGGTGCGGGGCGTATGGTTGGTGACGGGTTTGTTGGTTGATCCTTTAATTAATTTGAATCTTAGTTATTTGATTTGCCTCTGTGTACGAGTGGCTCACTAAGAGTCGTAAGGATAACATATGAGTGGTATGGTGTAAATCATATGTTTCCCAGTTCCTAGCCTAAATATTTTAGCCTAGGCTACCGTTTGAAGGTACGAATCATATAAACAATGGTATGACTAAGAAAAGTTGAATCATATGGTTTATAGTATGTGATTTCTAATATCCTATCTAGGGTATGAGTGTTGGATACCACTCGTATGTTGTGGGTACGAGTAAAGAAGGAGTCGTACCTTCCTAAGGGAATTTTTACAGTATAAGTTGGGGGTATTCTAGATATTTTCCCTATTAACCTCTTATGACCCCACGACCTAAAACACCCTTAGGACATTATTTGCCCTATTATTCTAATCTTAAACACTTAAAATTTCTCTCAAAACCCTCTCAAGCTCTTGGGTTAAGCAAAGACTAAGTTTTCCTTCAAGGTGGCCAATTAATGATCTAAAAGGTGGTTACTCTCTGTCTTTTTTTATAATCTAAGGCATTTTACTCATCCCCCATTGTTAATTCAACTAATTCATGTTTAATGAATGATTTTCATCATTAAATATGGGCATTATTTGGTTTCCAAATTAATGATGGGGTTTTTAGTTGGATAATATTTTCCCATATTTTACTTATGGTTTTCCATTTTAAAAAGTTGCTTTAAACATTGTGTAATTCATAGTAGTAGTAAATTGGTTTAGAAGTACTTTGGATTCATCAATTGTGTTATTTTGTCTTTGGAAACTGCATACCCTCAACATGTTTCTTAAAATGCCTTTGAGAATGCATTTGTCAAATGGTTTGACTTTCAAATAAACTTTTGCATTGTATAGCTTGATAATGGACTCTAAACAAGTTTAAATGGTTAAAATGAATTGTAAAGGCCTTGGTGGCCATGGTTTTGGATTAATTGGTGAACTTGACAGGGTACATGGGAATCCACCAAATGTTGGCTAATGACATTACTTGCAAGCAATAGTTGCTATGATGATACCGCTTCTTATAGACTTTGTTAATAATATATTGAACTGGTAGCTTGGTTTTGTGTAGATATTTTAATTGGTCAATAATGGGGGAGGGGGGGGGGTTGTGATAACTAACTGTGAAAGTGTGAGTCCAATGGATTTACACTAGAAACTCATGTTTTTCGACATGATGATTGGTCAGCGTGATCATATACTTTTTGGGTACATGAGAATACCTTGAGTTATACTTGTATATATGTATAATATAGAGTGAAGGGTACACGGAATCCACCTGCCCTATGATATCTCCGGTTCATATAGTTACACGTACTGAGGCTCGTTCAGGGGGTAATACATGATCCATATTGCCCATGGTCAGTTTTACGATGGTTAATCTTTACAAACCCAGGTTACGAGTGTTAAATGCATACTAAACTCGGTTCTCTTTCCCAGTAAGGATTATCTCTCTCTCTCTCTCTCTCAATATATATATATAACACATCATTGGGTGTTTTATTCCCACGCGATGTAATAACCAACCATACTATTCCTCTTGCTTACTGATTGGATTTGGGGATAGCTTAGAGTAGGATTGAATTGGTGAGCTTCTATACACCCGAGGGCTCCATTTCATGTTATGAACTTGTTTTCATACTTTTGTTTTGGATATGGTCGGTGGCTTATCCCAACCAAATATTAATTTATTTTCAGATAAAGGCTTTATGAGACTACTTTGGGTTTGTATGGGCGGTGTTGATAGTAGTGTCCACCTTCGCATTTGTATTAGTATTATGGCTGATACTTTCTGACGGTATTTTATTTATGATTGTTCCATCTTATTATGTTATTGATTGGTTATAGATTTGTTTACTTTCTGGTGGTTACTTTAGTATTGGATTATTTGACTTTTTTGGGTTGGTCATGGTCATGGACCAATCCCAGTGTCTTGAGAGGTACATAACTATATCTTGTTAGATGTTTAGAATTCATCTAACTCAAGTAATGTGTTTTGAGGTTGGGTTGGGTATCGGATGGTCTGCAGCCCTTGTTGGACTTGGGATGCCCATGACAGTACCGAAGCGCACATGCAAGTGTACGTGGTCTTATCAAGTAGTAAATTAGCCTTCAAGAGGCTAAATATCGATCCCAGAAAGACTTGATTCAACAATGATTTAATTCTAGTTTACAATTTAGATTAATTTAGTGCGAGAGTAACCAAATAGAGAGTTTGTAATTTTGTAAATTACAAGTAAAATAAATAATGCATAAAATAAAGTCTTTGGACAATCAATAGGGGAAAGCACAGGGTTAAAGAACTCCAAACAATCGTACTATGTTATTGAATTTCATTCGTTAACTTGCTTATCTTTGTTGTTGATTCATATGGTTAATTGCATGATCTTGCTTTCCCAACCACTAATATTTTACTTAATATGGACATTACAACTACAAAATTAAGCGGGGATGTAATAATACAATTAAGTGAATTAAAGTTATCATCCTGTGATTGAATTAAGTAAGGCATCTAAGTACATCCCTTTCCTAGGTGCTAAATTTAATTCGTTATTTTATAAAAGATTAAAAGCCCAGACTTTGTTTATTCCAATATTCTATCTCCCTATTCCTTCTTCTGAGATAAAAAGGTCGACAATATATTTATTTAACGGGTGATCAATCTATAAAATATTTGAAACAAGAATTAACAGACAACCAAATATTACCCATTTGAAAATTTCCAGTAGCCCAACTCGATAGTGGAGAGTCACGCCAGTAGCTAAAATGGCATTCCAAAGGTGTACAACAATGGTGGTGCATCACGGAAAATGCCCAGTTCACAATTTTCATATTTCCAGTGAGCCACCGTGATAGCGGCGTGTCATGGTGGCCTGCTAGTTTGGAAAATATTTCTTTTTCAGTTCCATTTATTTGTTCAAAAGGTCCCTTTGGTGAATTACCAAGGCCCCAATCCGTCATAAACAAAGAATTAAATATATTCAAGGCACTTTATACCCAATTCATCCATTCTCTCTCAAAGAAAATCCTAGAGCTCCAAAGTTTCTTGTTAAAGAAATCAAAAGTCCACCATTGTTTCTCCAAGAAAGCTTTAAATTGAGGATTCCCCAGACAAGATAATCAAGACCTTATCTCTAAGAACTCAAGTACGAATATGTAATTCAAGTTTGTTCATCTAATCATCTATCAAGCTATGTGGGGTTTATGAGTAACGATTTCTTTCCATCCATGTGCGTAAAACAAAGTTTTAATTACAAATTCATATTATTTTGAATGAATATTCATGAATTTTAAATTAGGGTTTAAACCCATTATTGCTATTTGCAAGATTATGAGTTTTTTGAGAGATTTTGAAGATGAATTTCATGTCTATATTCATAATTTCATGCCTATTGCACTAAATTCAAGATTTTGAGATGAATTTTCATTGTTTTTAGTATCAAGCGTGATTGTTATGATGTTTTGACGTGATTTTGATGCAATGGTTACTAAGCCCAAGTTTATATATTGATATGTGAAGAAAATTGATGCTTTAAGCGTCTTACGATCAAATTATTTCAGATTTACAATAAAGTTTTGATCTTTTGATCCACAAATAATTTTTTGAATTCACTTATAGATTTATTACTGATTATAAAAATCAAAATTTCTTTATTTATAGATTGAGACTAAGATATACACAGTTGGTTTTCAAAAGAAACCATTACACCAGATTTTAAAGTTGATTTCCAATAGAATTAGTATAGTAGATTAAAAAGAATAGGATTTATCACCAACTTAGATATGATTCGAACTCATACCCCAGAACTATGTGCCACCATATAGTTCAAATTAAATGACCATAATGAACTGAGATAGTGATTATTTAAGATAAGGTTATACTCTCTGGCAAGAATCTGACACCTCTCCCCAACGTGAAGTTTCTTTCTTATAAGGACGAGACCTTGGACTCCATGTAGCTTTTATGGTTTAGTCGGTTAAGAGAACCTTCCTTACAAAAATTTTTTGATTATTTTTCCATGTTTGTTAAATTAAAAGATTTATAGAACTTTTTTTTTGAAAATTAAGTGTAAAGGCTCACAACTTTATTTAGTTTATGCTTTACAAAAAGATAATAGTTACAGATTTCAGTTTTCAAATTTTAAAATTAAACGTGAGTCCTTTGTACACTTAGATTGTACAACTTACAGGCAGAACATTAGTACAACTTTCTGCATAAAATATTATGGCTCACTAGATTTATGAAGTATGATTTACTATTCAGTATTTCAGATATTCTAGCTTATGTGAGTTATTTATATTTTTCATGCATTGTTTTATAAATTATGATGATGAGATGATGTTTTATTTATGTATATTTCGCCTATATACTCAGTACATCCTCAAATTAATGATCCACATATAATTCTATGTGTTATATTGTCGTATAAAGTTGGTTTAGGTTCTGTATATCAGCAGTGTGAGTAGTACAGGTATCTTCATCTACATCCGACAGTTGGTAAGTCCTAATAGTTTGGGGAATTGTTCATACAAATTTTGTAGCTTAGTAGTTTTTATGATTCAGTATTTTATTTCATACAGTTCGAGTTAGTTGTGGGTCTATCTCAGTGACTCTTTAGTATTAGTAGTAGAGGCTAGGGGTTTGTCCCTGTGACTCTTTAGTATTAGTAGTAGAGACTTGTCAGATTGCTAGTTTTGATTCAGATTATTCAGTATTCATGTTTTAGAAATTATTCAAAGATATTTCGGACAGATTTCCACATTTAATATGACTTTTATGTCTATATTCCTTTATTATTAGATTCAAGATTAATAATAGGCAGACAATGTTAGCTTAAGGATACTCATACTCTTGATCATTGTATGACGTTCTGGGACTAGGTGTTGGGGTGTTACAAACTTTGTATTAGAGCCTAATGTTTTTTATAAGAGTCCTAGGTAGTAATACAAGCCGAGTGACGTATATTATCTATCGTGGGTGTGAAGCATGCCACATTCATACGCAAGAGGCAACGAGACTTTCATAGGAAATAATCTCTTTATTTCATGATCTATCAAGCCTAAAGTATCTCTAAATAGGTTTAACTCATGCTCTTATGTGATAGTTGAATATGTCACCTCATCGAGCTAATGCCCATAGAAAAAGTAATTATCCACCCCAGTACCTTGATACTTGATAACACTCAATCTACAGCTCTCGTAGGAGTGTAAAGCGGTCGTTAGCAAATATAGAACCCAACCTAGGTTGGGTATCGATCCCACAGGGAATAGCTTGGCCAACAAGTAAGCAACGATTACTAGACTTTTAGTGCAAGTCTCGTAAAAAGGGGGAATTGTAATGTGTAACCGAAATAATAAAGTAAAAACTAAAAATAGCAAAGTAAAAAGAAAGAATATTTCGTAGGTTATGAAACAATGAGAATTGAGTAGTTGGGGTTATGTCCACATTCTGAGTTGTACGTCTCTATTGGCTATGAGTTATGTAGAATTCAGATATGCATGTGCTTATAGAAAATTGTATTCGATGGTAAATCCAAGCGTCTTTCGACCTCAACGAGGACTATTTCACTTTAACTCTTTCGAGCTTAAAGCATATCTAACGGTACAAATTCTCCAAGAGGTTAATCCAGTTATGGGACTAACGTTTTAATAGGGGATGGGACCTTACTACCTTGACATTATCTCTTTTCCAGACAGATAACCTTTCTTTCGAACAAGTTAAATGTTATACTGGCATTATTCTATGCGTCTGCAGCCACAAAGAATGTAGATTAAGATGAAGAGAATAATGATATAAGCAGCATACGTGTCACGAACTCACAAACTCACAGCAATAGATAGTATCTCATTCGGCTTCCATAACCCCAACAGAGAGGTTTAGTTACCCATGAGTGCGATGGAAATCACAATTGACATTGTTGTTATACCACAATAATGATAGATTTTGTGTAGCAAAGTGTGGTAGGCGTTAGGCGTGAATTCCTTGCAAAAGTAACGATTCTCTTGTTGCGGAAATTAAGAATAGATGAATAGAGGAAGAAAAATAGAATTAATGAAAATTGTTGTAGAAGAATAAGAGAAGAATAGAAGAATGAATTGTCGTCGAATGTAAGAAGATGAATAAAAATCTCTAGCATGATAGGGTATTTATAATACCCATATCCTAATCCTACTAGGCTAATGAGATATCTAACCAAATCCTACTAAGCTAATGAAATACTTAACCCAATTGTACTAGGTTAATGTATCATTATCCAAATCCTAATAAGCTAATAAAATACTTAACCCAATTGTACTAGGTTAATGTATCATTATCCAAATAAGTTATGCTAGTCTCCACAGTCTTCGGAATTGCTGTTTTAGCCCGGGACAGATTTTCCATGCATCACTTTTGGTCCTTAGGCGTCCAAGCTTTCTTTTGTCCTTCCATGAAGCTTTCTTGGGCGTCAAGTTATCCACAAAATGCTGAATTCTGCATCATTTATACCTGAAACTTTGCTAATCATGTTCGTTAGCTCACTTTCAGGAAAAAGGACTAAAAGTGCATGAAATATGTAATTTGTTCTCAAAACATGGCACAAATATGGGCAAAATATATTGATATAGGCGCGTAATATCGCCTATCATCAACACCCCAGACTTAAAGCTTTGTTCGTCCTCGAAAAAAATATCATGTCCCTTTAAGCATCAACTTAGGGTTTCACAGCAACAACATAAAACATTCATCAAGACAAGCACAACAATCAACAAAGAGTAGTTTTCCGATCATTAGCAGAAACCATTTAACCTCCAACATAGACTCGTGATGGTGGTCAATTCGTATTCAAAAGTTAAGGCACAAAGAATCATACACAACTACCCAAAACTCATCAATCATGTGTGTCTCACAATATATTACCCATAATCAGTCACTAGTATAGCATATTTTTCAAACATGGGTATCAAAATATCCTTGCTCTCACTCTCACAAAGAATTCATATGCAGCAACTGATGACCATAGGCTTGCCCTTAGTGTAATACTCCACTAAATGTCAGAATGATAATATTAGGATCAAATAGGTCTTTTGATGGTTGTAATGTAGGCTAAGGGACGGGTAGGACTATTTTTGCCAGAAATAGTGACTAAGTTCCTAAGCACTTTAATACATCACATTGTATCATTGACATTTTTTTCTTTCAACCTTTCTTCTTTCATTTATTCTACCACCCTTGTTCTCCTCTTTTGTTTTTCAATTTTAAGCGTAACTCACTTTTCAGCTTTCTTTTTCCTTTTTCCTTTCATAACATACCTCTTATGATAGCACTTTCTTTTTCATAACACATTCAAGCACCATTACAATTTAAAGCATCATACTTACCCAATTTCCTCTTATGTTGTCACATGACTTTTTCACTTTAAAGCACTTAGGAATTTGGATCCAATTACGGTCTTGAAAGAAATGGATTAGGCTTACATACAAGGTTGTCAAAGAAATTGGCTAAAGGCTCAAAAGGGTTTAACTAAGATGATGTCCATGTGTAGGTAAAACAAAGGTAAACATGTATAGGTTGCCAAAGAAATGCCTAAATCATGTCCTAAACTTACACTCCTTATTTTCGTTTTGCATACATACCAGGCAAGTTCTAGCATCAGCCACAAACATAGAATATACTATTAATCTCTCACACACAAGGCACATGGTCGACTTGATTGGAAGTAATATAGACTCTCGACCCAACAAGTGAAGGAATTGAACCACACAATATCACACAATGAGTCACAACTAGAGACTAAACGTCTCAATAGTCATAATTGTAGCACATACTCTTGTTATAATCTCATGCTGCCTATTAGAATTATTTCATGCGAAGCTAAAAAAAATAATTTTACCCCTAAAAAAAACTATAAAAAATGAAACAACAACAAAAACACGAAACAAAAACAAAGTATACAAACATAGATGCAAATAGAGAAGTATAGCATGCGATACCGCCACCCCACACTTAAACGGGACACTGCCCTCAGTGGAAAATAAATACGAAGAACCTGGTCAGTCGGACTCTTCTTCAATGTTGGGGGTCATACCCCCTTCGTCGGAATCATCATAAGAGTCATCATCAGAGTTCTCCTCCTCGTCGGAGTCTGGCAAACGTCGATCATCATCGGTCGGCACATCATCGTCTAGAGGTTCCTCAAAGTATACGCCCACTCCACACATCTCCCATGCATTCATGTTCATTGGATAGTCATGGTCCAGCTGTTGGAGCTCTGCAGCAGTTGGAACACGTCCACCACTCATCATAGTAAATCATGTCATGCCATAAAGATGACGGAAGAAACTCTCATCACGAGCATGTCTCTCCGCGGTAGTAAGGTTGATGCCATGTGTTGTTTCAGCATCTTTGACCTTTGTGAGGTCAACCTTCTTCGGGTTATATGGGAGTTTGTGATCCGCAGGTTCCTCTTTGATATCCTCTTTCCGCAAGATTGCTGTCAACAGATTACCAAAAGTGAAGTGGGACCTTTTGTGGAGTCTGGCCTTCCGCATTGTAGAGCGAATGATTTCCCCAAAGTTGATAGGGGCATTCATCATCAAAGCATAGACCAAAAACACTCTATCTCTTGATATTTTGGTGTATTGAGTCCCAGGAATAAGGCATGAGTTGACAATACGCAACCAGATTCTTGCTTCATTATTCAATGGAGCATAAGGGAAGGTGTTGTGTAATCCGGTGTCTCGGTGTCTGCCCCACCTTGCCATGGATCTGCTTCCATAAAGTGTGTGTCATATTGCTCTATAAGGAGGTCTGCTGTGCAGCTCTTTGAATGGTGCTGGGTTGATCGAAGGTAAGCCAAGAAAGGAATTGATCCAATCAGCGTTGAGCTGTAATACTTGGCCCCGAATCATGACTTCGCTGCCCGTTTTTTTCGGCGACCAGTTGGCGTAAAATTCTCTTGTCAAATAAGATTACATTCTCCCATGTCACGGAAAATAAAATCCAGATTCAATGCTATGATTTTTGCCAACATACGCGACTCCTTCTTCGCTAGGGTGTCCTTATTGATCAATTCAACATGAACATATTTTCTTTCCTTGTTGTTCCTATACCATTCTTTGGCTTCCTCCTCAAGAACCCATTTTATTCCAAACATTCAGCGGGGTAGTTGTGTTGAGGATGATTCTCCTTGGTCCTTGCGACCTCTCTTCTTAAGTGGTAGCCTTATCTTGTCGCGCTTTAGGTGCCATTGTTCCTGAGATTTAAACGATATTTCATGTTAGCATCAACTCAAAGGAAACAATCTATACATAAGACATCGGGGTACCACCCCACACTTAGGTTAGTCGATAAAAAATAGTGAAGTGAATGTGGTCGATTACTTAAACTTCGTCGACATACGTTTTAGGAAATATATTCCAACAAGAAAATCAGTGATGCATCACTACTTTCAACCATTGCATTACTTTCATTTTAGGTATAACAATACTACTACATAGGGGTTACATCATGGTATAGTTACTTTCAACAATCACAACCTCCTAAGTCGGTAGGTAACTATAGGTCTTATCCCGATGAACGGGATAGTCTAACATGTAAGTATCTAAGTATCAAGCTTAAGCAATGTTCATAACCATAGCAATTCAGCAAATAGTATAACAATGCTATTACAACCAAATTCAAGTCAGAAACTAGTCAAGATTATCCTAACGTATATGTTCACTCACATGGTTTTGTGTCAACAATCCAAAGACATTAACATCACCAATATTCTTTCAAGATGTAGCAATTCATAATAGACATAGCAACGTAGTACTTACGATAAAAATATGAAGAATAAGAGAGTACTTATGTGATTGAAGCCTTTGGAGATGGTCTTTGTGAATTGGAAGAGCAAAAGAAAATTTTTGAGATGATTTGGGTGGATGTGCGGCGCCTTTAGGTCAATTTCCAATGTGGTTATGTTTCAAGATTAAGTCCCCTTTATATAGGAAAGGAATGGCTCGGGTTTTGACCCATTTACAAATGGTTTTGGAGACAAAAATGACCTCTATGTGGCGCATAGTGCTTTGCATAATCATGGTATAGGTGGCGCATAGTGTAGTGCATTTAGGGACATATGCGGCGCATAGTGTATAGCATTTAGAGACATATGCGCCGCATAGTGTATAGCATTTGAGATACTGAGACCTAATGCTATAGCATAGGCGGCGCATAGTGTATAGCACACTTAAGCATGGGCGGCGCCTATGTCTTTGCACACTAGATTCCGAGACCTTAGGCTATAGTATAGGTTTTGCATTATTCGTGGCCTAGTTTTACCTAGGCCTAGTCTTCCTCGATGCCTATTTTGGCGTGACAAATGCTCAATCCATAGCCTTATGCATCACTATTCATAACTTACCACCTTTACCATACAATACGTCCAAATCGTCATTTGAAACCAATCTCCTAGTTGAATACCTCTTGCACCTATATTTGCTCAAAACTAATGAAAAGGATTAGTACGATGGGTTGCCTCCCACCAAGCGCCTTAGTTTTGGTCGTGGCACGACTCTTATTTTTGGATTTTCATTTATCAAAAGCAAAACAAGTACTAGAACGAAAGAAAAACAAAACAATAAATGATAAACGATAAAACAATACAACAATGGGTTGCCTCCCATCTAGCGCCTTATTTATTGTCGTGGCCCGACATAGTTACTTCGAGTACTTAGACTTCGTCGAGATAAGTGATGGCCATATAATTCATCGAGTCAAGAGGACCGATATAAGGTTTAACACGTTGGCCATTCACTTTGAAGACAACACCATTATTGTCTTCCAATTCGACTACTCCAGACGAGTAGACTTGGATAACTTTGTATGGACCAGACCATTTAGATTTTAACTTACCTGGGAAGAGCTTCAATCTGGAGTTGAGGAGAAGTACCATATCACCCCTTTGGAAGTTTCGTCGAACAATCCGCTGATCATGATACTTTTTCATCCTCTCCTTGTATAGGTCCGATCTTTCATATGCATGAAGACGGAACTCATCTAATTCGTTCAGCTGCTCCAACCTCAGATTCTTAGCATCATCCCAATTCAAATTCAATTGCTTCAACACCCACAATGCCTTATGTTCGAGCTCGATGGGTAAGTGACAAGCCTTCCCATAAACTAGTTGATAAGAAGACATGCCAATGGGTGTTTTGAATGCGGTCCAATACGCCCATATTGCATCATCTAGCTTCCGAGACCAATCCTTCCTATTCACATTAACCGTCTTCGCAAGGATTTGCTTGATCTCGCGATTGGAAACTTCTACTTGTCCACTAGTTTGGGGATGATAAGGCATGTCTACCTTATGTTACTTGACACCATACTTGGCCAACACGGATTTGAATAGCTTGTTGCAAAAGTGAGATCCTCCATCACTTATGATAGTACGTGGTACTCCAAAGCGAGAGAAGATATTAATATTTAAGAACGCTACAACACGCTTTCCTTCGTTATCAGCTAACGCTACAGCTTCAACCCATTTCGAAACATAATCTACAGCAACTAAGATGTACTTCATTCCAAACGAATTCACGAATGGACCCGTGAAATCAATACCCCACACATCAAAGAGTTTTACCTCAAGAATTTTGGACATGGGCATTTCATGGTGTTTTGAAATATCACCTTGAAGCTGGCATTGGTCGCACCTTCTAACATAGTCATAGGCATCTCTAAATATCGAAGGACAATAGTATCCACTTTGCAACACTTTTCTTGCCATACGATTGCCTGCATGATGTTCTCCAACTTGAGAAGTGCGGCATGCTTCCAAAATATTAGGCACCTCTACATAGGATATACATCGTCAGATAATACCATCCTCACATCGTCGAAACAAATATGGCTCATCCCAATAGTAGTGTTGTACGTCATACATAAACTTCCTCCTTTGGTGGTAAGATAAATTGGCAGGAATCACATTACTCACCACGAAATTTGCAAAGTCGTCATACCATGGTAATTTCTCCATTGTTGTCGCTAATATCTCTTCATCTAGGAATGCATCATCAATCTGAATTTTTGGTTGCGCTACATGCTCATTTTCAAGTCTAGATAGGTGATCAGCCACTTGGTTCTCGCAACCTCTTCTATCTTTGACTTCGAAATCAAACTCTTGTAGCAACAATACCCATCGAATCAACCTTGGTTTTGCATCCTTCTTTGTCATTAGATACCTAAGAGCTACATGGTCTGTATGAATGATCACCTTAGTACCTAATAGATAGGCACTAAATTTCTCAAACGCATACACAACCGCTAAGAGCTCTTGTTCAGTAACAGTGTAGTTATTTTGGGCTTCATTTAGGACCTTACTCGCATAGTAGATAGGATGGAATAGCTTCTCATTTCTCTGATCGAGAACAGCTCCAACGGCTACACCACTAGCATCACACATGACTTCGAACGGGAGAGACCAATCTGGGGCTACCATGATAGGTGTTTCAATGAGTTTTCCTTTGAGGCATTCGAATGCCTTTAAGCAATCTTAATTAAAGTCAAACTTCGCATCTTTCTCCAAGAGTTTGCACAATGGACTAGCAATTTTGGAGAAGTACGAACTCCCTTCACCGAAATCAGAGGCGGCAGCTTCTCAATAACCTCTATTTTTGATCGATCAACCTCAATTCCTCTTTCGAAGATTTTGTGCCCAAGAACAATTCCTTCTTTTACCATGAAGTGGAACTTCTCCCAATTCAGCAGTAGGTTGAATTCTACACACCTTTGAAATGTCATTCTTAGGTTTTCCAAGCATGCTTCAAAAGACTCACCAACAACTGAAAAATCGTCCATGAATACCTCCAAAGTGTCTTCAACCATATCAGAAAAATAGACATCATACAACGTTGAAAGGTGGTTGGTGCGTTACATAGGCCAAATGGCATACGTTTGAAGGCAAACGTACCATATGGGCATGTAAACGTTGTCTTCTCTTGGTCTTCGGGGGCAATACAAATCTGATTATAACCTAAATAACCATCAAGGAAACAAAACCATCCTTTCCCTGCTAATCGATCTAGCATTTGGTCCATAAATGGCATTGGGAAGTGATCTTTGAGTGTCCAAGAATTCACCTTTTGGTAGTCCATGCATACTCTCCACCCAGTGACGGGTATGAGTGGAATAAGCTCGTTCTTTGCATTCGTGACCACCGTCATGCCTCCTTTCTTGGGAACACATTGTACTAGGCTTACCCATGTACTATCAGAGATAGGATACACAACCCCCACATCTAACCACTTGATAATTTCTTGCTTTACCACTTCTTGCATAGGTGGGTTTAGACGTCTTTGATGCTCAATGGTGGGTGTGCAATTTTCTTGAAGCTGAATTTTATGTGTGCAAATCCCAGGTGGAATACCAATAATATCCGCAATGGTCCATCCAATGGCTCTAATATACTTGCGTAGAATAGCAATAAGAGCTGCAAATTGTTGCTCACACAAATCGGCTGCCACAATGACCGGAAGTGTGTTTCTGCTTCCTAAGAATGCGTACTTCAAATGGCTTGGCAGCTCCTTCAATTATAACGTGGGTGTCTCTTCAATAGATGGCTTAGCTGGTGGTGTGGGTCGATTCTTGAGATCAAGGTCCAGCTTCTTGGGAGCATAATGATATGTCCCTAATCCCGATAGAGCACAAATAGCTTCTTCACAATTTTCAGCATCCTCATTCTCTCCATTCATGAGCATAACCTCCAAAGGGTAATCAATAATTTGCTCTTCTTCAAGTAGTTCTTTGTCATCATCAAAGAAAACATCAGCCACCGAAAATACACTTAGATCCTTGGGTTGCTTCATTGATTTGCAAACATCAAAGCGAACGACTTCGTCATTTATTCGGAATGAAAGCTTATTCCTCTCAAATCAATAAGCACACTTCCTGTAGCAAGGAAAGGTCGTCCCAAGATTATGGGAAATTTTGCGTCTGCCTCACAATCCAAAATAACAAATTCTGTCGGAAAGATGAATGAAGAAACCTTCATCAATACATCACATAGAATACCAACAGGTCTTTTTACCGACTTATCCGCCATGACGAGCCTCATATTGGTTGGAGTAGGATCACCGAACCCCAACTTCTTATAGATAGATAATGGCATCAAATTGATGCTGGCTCCTAATTCACATAATGCTTTGGCAAAATTCAAAGATCCAACGGTGCAAGGAATAATGAAAGCTCCGGGGTCGGCTTTCTTCTGGACTATCGATCGGGTAGAGATTGCGCTGCAATGATGAACATCTTGTTTCAAATCATAGCTTGCTGCCTGCTTCTTTTTCAAAAGATCCTTCATAAACTTTCCATACCCAGGCATTTGTTCAAGTGCCTCTACCAATGGAACATTAATGGTCAGCTATTTTAACATAGTCATGAATTTGCTGAACTTTGTGTCATCCGCCACCTTCTTCAATATTTGGGGAAAAGGTGGTGGTGGGTATGGAAGTGTTCTCTCCACGGCTTTCTTCTCCTCTTGCTTCCGTTTTTCCACTTTTTCAGGCTGCACATCACTGGGTGTGACATCTTTGACGTTAGGAGTAGTTGCTGCAGCATCTTCTCCTTTTGTGTTGTCATCCATGTCCGCAACTTCGTCAACCACTTGCTTTCCTTTTTCTGAAGTTTCCAGCACCTTACCACTTCTGGTAGTGATAGCCATGCATGACCCATCATTCATTGGGTTTTGCACAGTATCGCTAGGTAAAGTGCCTGCCTTTCTTTGATTGAGTGCTGCTGAAAGTTGGCTCAATTGATGCTCTATTTGCTTGATTGAAGTGGAATGACAATAAACTAATTGTTTCATGGAGGACAAATCATTAACTACCTCTGTTACTCCCGCGCTTGTTGCTTCCACTCCTTTCAGGATTTTAGCCATCATGTCTTCCATGCTTCCAGAATTAGATGTGGTGGTGTCACGTCTACCAGGGGGAACATACAAACCACTCTTTTCATTCTTGTTCTTCCAACTACCTTGGTCCTTGTTTCCAGATTTATCATAATAGTTCCGACCTTGGTTTCCTTGGGTATTCCCACGGAAACCTCCCTGATTGTTCAAGTAGTTGGCCTCTTCTTCCGAATCAGATTCGTCTATTCCATATGCTATCACGGCCTTAACTTTTTCAGTCTTCCCTGATAATAAATGCTTTATAAGAATATCCATTTGTGTTTTCATGTGCGCCATGTCTTGATCAAGTTCTTCTTCTCTTTTCCTTTGTTCAGCAGTCATGCCAATAGATAAAGTGGGGCTTGCTACCTCAGAATCCCTTGTATGCCAAGCTCTACTTTGCTTTGTCATACGATCTAGCATATCACTTGCCTGAACAAAGGTGAGGTCCATAAATGACCCACCTGCTGCATTATCAACCACTGGCTTAGTCACCGAATTCAAAGCTCTGTATAATATCTCCATCAAGTGGGCATTGGTCATATGGTGATTTGGGCACCGCATAAGCTTCGTCTTGAACCTCTCCTATGTTTTGTGGAGAGCTTCAATTGGAGGCTATCGAAAATTGGTGATCTCATCTCTCAACTATGCTCTTTTGGATGGCGGAAAGAATCTTTATAAGAAAGCGTCTTTCGATTGCCTCTAATTAGTAATAGAATTAGGAGTCAGCCCATTTAACCATAGAGTTGCCTTCCCAAATAGAGATAATGGAAATAAGCGCAGTCAAATTGCATTCTGTCCAACGCCAGGATTGTCGAATGACTTGCATGTAGAAATAAAGTTGATCAGATGCATATTCGGATCATCGCCTGCTAGTCCACCAAATAATCCCTTGAGTTGGAAAAGATGAATCATGGTGCTAGTGATATTGAACTTTGCTCCAGGTGCCAATGGCGGAAGAATAATAGCTCCGGTGGCACCAGGTCTGTCCAGATCGTCCTCATCGTCATCAAAAGGAATTTGTATAGCTCAGCGATTAGGCCTCAATCTCACTTGACGATCTCTCCTCTGCATGGGTGCCTCCATCTCAGCGGTATGCCGTGGGTTTAATAGCTCTTCATCGCCCAGGTCCTCATCATCAGGATTTGTTGCACGGCCTGGGTTATAAATCTTCTGTTGATGCACTTGAGCAGCTATCCTTTCAATTTCACGTTGTGTATCCATTGATGCACTGAACAAACCTGAATAAAACAAAAACAACAACTAAAAATAAAAGTATGAGAATCTTTGACCAAAGGGTCTAGTAATTATCAAAAACTTAGTTGACACTCGTATTCCCCGGCAACGACGCCAATTTTTGATAACGCTCAATCTATAGCTCTCGTAGCAGTGTAAAGCGGTCGTTAGCAAATATAGAACCCAACCTGGGTTGGGTATCGATCCCACAGGGAATAGCTTGGCCAACAAGTAAGCAACGATTACTAGACTTTTAGTGCAAGTCTCGTAAAAAGGGGGAATTGTAATGTGTAACCGAAATAATAAAGTAAAAACTAAAAATAGCAAAGTAAAAAGAAAGAATATTTCGTAGGTTATGAAACAATGAGAATTGAGGAGTTGGGGTTATGTCCACCTTCTGAGTTGTACGTCTCTATTGGCTATGAGTTATGTAGAATTTAGATATGCATGTGCTTATAGAGAATTATATTCGATGGTAAATCCAAGCGTCTTTCGACCTCAACAAGGACTATTTCACTATAACTCTTTCGAGCTTAAAGCGTATCTAACGGTACAAATTCTCCAAGAGGTTAATCCAGTTACGGCACTAACTTTTTAATAGAGGATGGGACCCTACTACCTTGACATTATCTCTTTTCCAGACAGATAACCTTTCTTTCGAACAAGTTAAATATTATACTGGCGTTATTCTATGCGTCTGCAGCCATAAAGAATGTAGATTAAGATGAGGAGAATAATGATATAAGCAGCATACGTGTCACGAACTCACAAACTCACAGCAATCGATAGTATCTCATTCTGCTTCCATAACCCCAACAGAGAGGTTTAGTTACTCATGAGTGCGAAGGAAATCACAATTGACATTGTTTTTATACCACAATAATGATAGATTTTGTGTAGCAAAGTGTGGTAGGCGTTAGGCGTGAATTCCTTGCAAAAGTAACGATTCTCTTGTTGCAGAAATTAAGAATAGATGAATAGAAGAAGACAAATAGAATTAATGAAAATTGTTGTAGAAGAATAAGAGAAGAATAGAATTATGAATTGTCATAGAATGTAAGAAGATGAATAAAAATCTCTAGCATGATAGAGTATTTATAATACCCATATCCTAATCCTACTAGGCTAATGAACTATCTAAACAAATCCTACTAAGCTAATGAAATACTTAACCCAATTGTACTAGGTTAATGTATCATTATCCAACTCCTAATAAGCTAATGAAATACTTAACCCAATTGTACTATGTTAATGTATCATTATCCAAATAATTTACTGCTAGTCCCCAAAGTCTTCAAAATTGCTATTTTAGACCGGGACAGATTTTCCATGCATCACTTTTGGTCCTTAGGCGTCCAAGCTTTCTTTTCTCCTTCCGTGAAGCTTTATTGGGCGTCAAGTTATCCATAAAATGCTGAATTCTGCATCATTTATACCTGAAACTTTGCTAATCATGTTCGTTAGCTCACTTACAGGAAAAAGGACTAAAAGTGCATGAAATATTTAATTTGTTCTCAAAACATGGCACAAATATGGGCAAAATATATTGATATAGGCGCGTAATATCGCCTATCATCAATACTTTGAATGAAAATGTATCACATGCTGAGTTTAGGGCTGCCTTTCAGGTGTTGGCCAAAGTCATGACTACTAATGTTCAGGGAAACCATCAGGATTAAGATGCAGTTCAACTTCAGCTGAATGGGGATTTAGTAGTACCTAGAATTAGAGACTTTATGAGGATGAATCTGCCATAGTTCTTTGGGTCAAAAGCAGGTGAGGACCCACTGCTTTATCTAAATGAGGTGAAGAAGATCACCCAGATTATGCATGTTTCTAAGGAGAAGAGTGTAGAGTTGCAATCATATAGAATAATTAATATACTATACTATTGGGTAGTTATTTAGAGAAATAGTAGAGGTGAGAATGCAACTCCTCTGAGTTGGCAAGTCTTTCAGGATATTTTTCTAGACAGGTTCTTCACAGGTGAGATGAGGGAAACTAAGATACAAGAGTTCACAAATTTGAGGTAGGGCTTGATGACATTGAAGGAGTACTAACTTAAGTTTAATTAGTTGTTTAAGTATGCCCCTGATACAATGGTTGATCCTACGGAAAGTATGAGTAAGTTTGTTACTAGAGTGTCTAGCATGGTAGTCAAGGAGTGTAGCACTGCTATGCTTATTGGAGACATTGATCTTGCTAGTTTGATGATTCATGCCCAATAGATCCAAAATAAATAATATTTATTTCATCTACAATTTTTCAAGTTTATACCTTCCATTGTTTCGGAGTTGAATAAGCTTTCCGTCGATGCCAAATTTTCCTAAATTTGATATGCAGCTGAGAAGTCATGGCAATTTTAAACAGACAGTGTGCTGCCTAGACACTGGCATGTCGCAGAGGTAGGGTATAATAATAATTGTTATTTCCAGTGGACCTCCAAAATATTGGTATATTGTGGAGAACTCCAATTTCCCATTAGTCAATTTCCAGAAGTCCAGCCCGATGTGGCGCATGACAGAGAAGTTCCAGTTACCACTTGTCCATTTTCAAATAAGCCACTGCGATAATGGTACGTCACAGTGGCCAGTAAAATCAGTATTTTGGCTCTCTTTTCTAGTTCTATTTAGAATTTTAAAGGGGTTATTTTGTTCAATTCCCAAGCTCCCAATTCATGAATAACAAGAGATTAAAACATTTATAAGCCTATTATGCTCATTATTCATCTATTCTTTCTTAAGCAAAACCCTAGAACCGAAAAGCTTCTTCTCCAAAAACTCAAAATCCTCCATTGATTCTCCAAGAAACCTTTAAATTGAGGATTCCCAAGACAATATAATCTAGAAATCATCTTTAATAACTCAATTGGGAATCAATAATTCAAGTTTCTTCATCAAATCATCAATCAAGGTATGTGGGGTTTATGAACAAGGATCTTCTTTCATCCTTGTTCCCAAACCAAGTTTTTATATCAAATTTACATGATTTTATATGAAATAACATGAGATTTTAATTGGGGTTCATACGCATTACTTCCAATTGAAAGATTATGAGTTTTTGAGATATTTTGAAGATTAATTGCATGTCTATTTTAATATTATCATGCCTATTGCAGTAAATTACAGATTTTGTAATGAATTATTCTTTTTTTCATTGTCAAGGATGATATTTATATTATTTTCAGATGAGTTTGATGAATAGGTTATCAATCCCAAGTTTAAAGGTTGACATTTCAAGAAATATGATGCTTTAAGCATGTTATAAGCAGATTATTTCAGATTTACAATAAAGTTTTGATCATCTTATCTTTAGATAAGTTTTGAAATCCACTTTATAGATATATTATAGATTACAGAATTCAAATCATTTTATTTACAGATTTACTTAGATAAATGCATAACTGGTTTCAAATAAACCATTATGCTAAGTTTTAAAGTGGATTTCCATTAGAATAAGCATAGCCGATTAAAGGGAGTAGTATTTAGCACCGATTTGGGTATGATTCCAAGGTCTCATACCCTGAAACTACGTGCCACCATAGTATTAAGATTAAGTTCCCATTGTGGGCTAAGCTGTTATCACCTAACATAAGGTTATACTCTCTAGTAAGAGTACGAAATCTCTCCCCAACATAAGGTTTCTTCCTTAGAAGAATGAGATGTTAGACTCCATGTAGCACACATAGTTTATGTAAGTGAAGAAAACCTCCCTTCAGATAAAAGATTAAGTATTTATCTAATAGCAAGCTTTTCAGAACAATTTTAAAAAGAGTTTCCCTCCAGACTAGAGTTTTCAGAAAATAGTACCAGAAATGCTTTTAGAAAACTAAGTGTAAAGTCTCACAAATTTTAATCAGATTATGCTTTACAAAAAGATATTAGCTTCAAATTTCATCTTCAGATTTCAAATTTACGAGAGACCTTTCTACACTTAGATAGTATGGTTAAAGAAAAGAAGACAAGTACAACTTTTAGAATTAAATGTTATGGCTCACGAGATTTAGCGTGTGTTTTACTTCTTATTACTACATATTTTAGTATTTCCAATATGCTAACTTATGTGAGTTATTTACAGTTAGCATGCATTATTTTACAATTAATGATGGTGAGATAATGTTTTACTTATACATTTTACCCAATATACTCATACATCCTCAAAGTACTGATCCACAATAACATCTGTGTGCTGCAATATCTCATAATGTTGGTTTAGGTGCTCCATATCAGTAGCATAAGTAGTTCAGGCATCTTTATCTACATCCGACAGTTGGTGAGTCCTTATAGTTTGGGGACTTATTCATACAGTTTTTGCAACTTAATAGTTTGTATGATTTTGTATTTCTTTTCAAATAGTTTGAATTTGTTGGTGTCTGTCCCAGTAACTTTCTACTATCAGTAGTAGAGACTTGTCAGACTGCTAGTTTTGATTTAGATTATTCAATATTGATTTTACAAACATTATTCTCAATTCTTCAATATTGTTTGCATATTCAGTATGACTTTTATGTCTATATTTCCTTTATTGTGATATTTAGGCTCAGTAGTAGGCAGTCAGGGTTAGCTTAAAGCTACTCATAGCCTAAAGCACCGTGTGACTTTTTGGGATCATATTTTGGAGCATTACAAACTTATTATCAGTTCCTAAGGTTTTTAAGAGTCGTAGGTAGTCAGACAAGATGCATTATGAAGATTTTTTATCATAGATATGAAGCGCGCCATATTTATAAGAAAGAGGATACAGGATATTCTTAGCAAATCATCTCTTTCTTTCATGATCTATCATTCTTATAGAATCTCTATCTATTTTTAACTCGTTCTCTTAGGTGACATTTGAATATGCCTCCTCATTGAGCTAATTCTCATAGAAATGGTACTAGCCACCTAGCCTTCAGATCCTTTTAATGAAAATGTATCCCATGCTTAGTTTAGGGTTGTATTTAAAGCGTTGGTATAAGCTGTGACTACCAATGATCTGGGTAACCATCAGGATACTGTACTACTTTAGTAGAATAGGGATTTAGAAATAGCTAGAATCAGAGATTTTGTGAGGATGAATCCACCAAAGTTCTTTGGGTCTAAAGCAGGTGCGGACCCATAACTTTATTTAGATTAGGTGAAGAAAATTTCCTAGATTATGAATATTGTTTAGAATGAGAGTGTAGAGTTAGCACGTTATAGATTGAAGTATGTAGCTTATGATTGGGTAGTGATATCGAGGAACGATAGTGGTGAGAATGCAATTTATATAAGTTAGCAAGTATTTCAGGATGACTTTCTAGGCAGGTTCTTCCTGTGTGAGATAAGAAAAACAAAGACATAGGATTTTGTGAATTTAAGGCAGGGCTTGATGATAGTGAAGAAGTATTGCCATAAGTTCAATTAGTTGTCTAAGTATACCCCTGATACGATGGTTGGTCCAAGGGCATGTATGCGTAAGTTTGTTACTAGAGTATCTAGCTTTGTAGTCAGGGAGTGTTAGACTTTAATGCTTATAAGTAACATGGATCTTAATGGATTAATGATTCATACCCAGCAGATTGAGGAAAAAAAGTTTATGGGAAAAGAGAGTGGAAGTAAGAAAGCTAGAAAAAGGCAGTATAAGTATGGTAACACTAGGTCTTAAGGAGGAAATCGTCCGTAGTTCCATAATCATTCATCAATGAGAACATTATCTTTAGCTAGTGCTCCTACTCCCAAAGATAGATAGGAGCAGTGTGGTAAGTCATCTATGTACAGATCTCAAAATAGTGTAAGTAGAAGACCAAGTTATTGTCCTAGTACCAAGTGTATTAGGAATCATCCCATTCAGTCCTTGGCTAGGCAGAATAGTTGTTCTGGTTATGGTACGTTGGTATTTAGAATTATAGATTATCCATATGCTAAGCAGAGAATAGGGATATTCGTCCCCAGACATAAACTACTAATGCACTAGCTCCTATAGGTCAACTCGACCTTTCTTAGGGTGCATCATCCAGTACCGGTGGAAGTCAGTGCTAGAATTGGTTTTATGCTTTACTATTCTGCCAGGAGCAAGAAGATTCACCAAATATTCTTACTGGTATTCTTTAAGTTATTCATCTTGATATTTATATGTTGGTACACCCTGGGTTGAGTTTCTCATATGTGACCCCATTAATTGTAGTAAAATTAGTTACAAGTTTTATAAAGATCCCTAAGCCCTTTTTGGTTTCTACCCTAGTATATGAGTCAGTTGTTTCCAAACAGATCTATAGATAGTGTCACATAAATTTCCTTTATAGAATTATGTTAGCATATTTAATAGAGTTATACATGGTTGACTTTGATCTTATTCTTATTATGGATTGGCTCTATTCCTGTTATGTATCCATAGATTGTCGTACCCAAGTGGTAAAGTTTTAATTTCTAGATAAGCCAGTCTTTGAGTAGAAAGGTAATTCAGTATCTCTCAAGAGTCATTTCATATCTTATCTTAGATCCCAAAAGTTGATCTCCAAAGGGTGTATCTATCATCTTATTCGAGTCAAGGATACTAAGTTTGAGACTCCAATAGTTTCATCAGTCAGTGTAGTTAATGAGTTTCTTAATGTCATTCTCAAAGATTTTCCAGGGGTACCTCCCGATAGGGAAATGGAATTTGAGATTGACCTTCTCTTAGATTCTCAACCTATTTTTATTCCTCCATATTGTATGGCTCCTGTCGAGATTAAAGAGTTGAATGAGCAAATCAAGGATCTTTAAGATAAAGGTTTCATAAGGCCTAGTGTTTCTCCCTAGGGCGCTTCCATTCTATTCTTTCAAAAGAAAGATGGTTCCTTACGTATGTGTGTTGAATATCATCAGCTGAATAAAGTTATAGTCAAAAACAAATATCCTTTTCTAGATTTGATTAATTATTTGACCAACTCAAAGGTGTAATTTATATCTCAAAGATAGACCTTAGATCCAGCTATTACCAGTTTCAAGTAAGGGAATGTTATATTCCAAAGATATTCTTCAGAACTCGTGATGGTCAATTCTAGTTTCTAGTCGTGTCCTTTTGACTAACAAATGCCCCAACAGCCTTCATTGACTTGATGAACAGAGTGTTCAAACAGTACCTGGACATATTTGTCATAGTCTTTATTAATGATGTTTTTGTCTACTCTCGTAGTGAGGATGATCATACAGACCATCTTAGAATTTTGTTTCATACTCTTACAGATCACCAGTTGTTTACCAAATATAGTAAGTGAGAATTTTGACTAAGGTCAGTATCTTTACTTGGTCATATTATTTCCAATGAAGGTATTAGAGTAGATCCCCAAAAGACAGAAGACGTACAATATTGTCCTAGACCTATATCTCCATAACACATTTGAAGTTTGTTGGCTTTATCTGGCTATTATAGATGTTTCATTAAAGGTTTCTCATCTATTGCATCTCCTATGTCTAGATTGATTCAAACTAAATTTAAGTTTCAGTGGTTAGATCCTACGACAAGAGTTTTCAGGAGTAGAAATATTGACTCACTTTTGCCCCGATTTTAGCTTTAACTGATGGTATGGATGGTATTATGGTGTATTGTGATGCCTCTAAAGTTGGTTTGGGTTGTGTTTTGATAATAAGATGTAAGGTCATAGCCTATGACTATATACAACTTAAGCCTGTTGAAAAGAATTACCCAATCCATGATCTTGATTTTGCTGCTATTGTTTTTTCCTTAAAAATTTAGAGACATTATTTGTATGAGATGCATGTTGATGCATTTAGGGATCACAAAACCTTACAGTATGTTCTTACTCAGAAAGAGTTGACTCTTCGACAGAGAAGGTGGTTGGAATTGATGAAGAATTACAATGTGAGTGTCTTATATCATCAGGGTAAAGCCAATGTAGTGGCTAACACACTTAGTAGATTGTCTATGGGCAGTGTTGCTCATATGGAGAATGATAAGAAGGAGTTAGTTCTAGAAGTTCATCGGTTAGCTAGATTGGGTGTGAGATTTGCTGATTCAGCTGAAGGGAATGTTTTGGTTCAGAGTAGTTCCAAATCTTATTTGATTTTGGAATTGAAAGAAAAGTAAGACAAGGATTCTAGTTTTGTCAAACTAAAGGAGTCAGTAAACACCAAATGGTAGAGTTTTTCTCCCAAGGGGGAGATGGTGTGTTGACATACCAGAGTAGATTATGTGTGTTATGTATTCATGATTTGAGACATTGGATTATAATAGAAGGGCATGGTGCACGTTATTCTAATCATCCAGGTGCCACCAAGATATACTGCGACTTGTGGGAAATATATTTGTAGAGTAGTTTGAATAAAGATATAGCATAATTTGTAGCCAAGTGTGTACCTTTTCAACATGTTAAGGAAGAGCATCAAAAACCTGGTGGTACTTTTCAAGAGTTTGGTATCCCCACTTGGAAGTGGAAAGACGTGAATATGGATTTTATGACTAGTTTACCCCATTCCCATTGTCAGTATGATTTGATCTTGCTTATTATAGACAGACTGATTAAGTCAGTGCATTTATTGCTAGTTCGTACTTCTTACACAACCCAATATTATGCCAAGCTTTATATCAGAGTATTAGTCAGATTGGATGGAATTTCTTTTCTGATTATCTCAAATAGGGGTACTCAATTTACCTCTTAATTATGGAGATGCTTTTAGAAGGATATTGGTACCCAAGTTTATCTTAGCTCAACTTTTGATCTGCAGATAGATGATCAGGTAGAGAGGACCATTCAGACTCTATAGGACATGTTGAGAGCATGCGTTCTTGACTTCAAAGTTAATTGGAATGATCATTTTTCATTGGTTGAGTTTTCTTATAATATCAATTACCTTGCTAGTATTCGGATGGCTCCATTTGAGGATATTTTTAGGTGGAGATGTAGATCTCCAGATTGTTGGTTAAAAGGGGGTGAGGTCACTTAATCAGGATAGACATGGTGTTTGAGGCAAAAGAGTAAGTTTCGTTGATTACAGAATATTGAAAGCAACCCAAAGTCGTTATAAATCTTATGCAAATATAAGAAGGAAAGATCTTAAGTTTGAGGCTAATGATCTTGTGTATATGAAAGTTTCACCCATAAAGGGGGTGAAGAAATTTGGCTAACCGCAGAATTATCTTCAGTCCATCCAGTATTCCATATGTCCTTTTTGAAGAAATGCATGGACAATTAATACATCACATTTCCTCTAGAAAGCACAAATATTTAGTATAGCCTTTCTTATGAAGATGTCCCAGTAGAGATTCCTGATCATCAGATTCATAGACTAAGGAACAAAGAAGTGCCCTCGGTCAAAGTTCTATGGAAAAATCAGTTTGTTAATGGTGCCACTTTGGAAGCAGAAGCAGACATATATACCAAGTATCCTCATCTCTTATCCACAATCTCAGATTAACGGAAGGTAAAATTTTTGCTTTACTTAGTTCTTTCCCAGTCTCAGATTCAGCTATATAGCTATTCAATATGATTGAGATACAGTTATTCAATTATTTCTGATGTGAATGATAGCTTATAGCCTAAGATTCCTCAGCTCTTTTAGGTTAACTAACCATATTCGAGGACAAATATTTCAAGGGGGAGATATTATAATACCCCATACATTTCCTAGCTTGAATTCATTCCTAGAATATTATAGAAATTTTAAGTTGACAGTGTGCCACCTGGGCACTTGGCACATTGAAGAGGTGGGAAAAATGATAATTTTCAATTTCAGTGGACCTCCGTGATATTGGCGCATCACAGAGAAGTCCAATTTCCTATTTGTCAATTTCCAGAAGTCCAGCGCGATGGTGCCGCATTGCGCCAGTGGCCAAAATAGAATTCCTAAGGGGCACCATGATTGCTCTGTGCCATAGAAAAAGTCCAATTCCCACATGTCCATTTTCCCGTAAGCTAGTGCAATAGTGGCGCATCTGGGTGGCCAGTCAAATCGAGATTTTGGCTCTCTTTTCCAGTTCCATTTAAAAGTTTAAATGAAGTATTTTTGTCAATTCCCAAGCCCCAATTTGTTAATAACACAAAACTATATCTATTCTAAGCCTATTATACTCAATATTCATCAATTTTCTCTCAACCAAAACCTTAAAACCAAAACTTCTCGAAGAAATCAAAATCATTGATAGATTCTCCAAGAAAGCTCTAAATTGAGGATTCTCAAGACAATAATAAAGAACTCTTCTTCAAGAAATTAATTGGGAATCAATAATTCATGTTTCTTTATGTAATCATAAATTAACGAATGTGGGGTTATTGAACAAGAATTTTCATTCATTCTTGTTGACAAAACCAAGTTTTTATATCAAATTTACATGATTTTATATGAAATTTCATGAGATTTAAATTAGGGTTCATACCCATTATTTCCAATTGCAAGATTATGAGTTGTTGAGATATTTTGAAGATGAATTGCATGTCTATTTTCATATTTTCATGCCTATTGTTTTAATTATGAAGCATGATTCTTATGTTGTTTTGACATAAGTTTGATGCATCGGCTATTAATTCCAAGTTTATATGTTGACATTTCAAGAAAGATAATGCTTTAAGCATCTTATGAGAAATTTTTTTTAGATTTGCAATAAAGTGTTGATCTTTTGATGTTTAGATTAGTTTTGGAATCCACTTTACAGATTTATTACAAATTACAAAATTCAGATTAGTTTATTTACTGATTTACTTTGATAAATACGTAATTGGTTTCAGATAAACCCCCATGCTATCTTTTAAAGTGGATTTCCAATAGAAAAAGCATAGCAGATTAAAGAGAGTAGCATTTAGCACCGAGTTTGGTATGATTCAAAGGTCGCATACCCCAGAACCAGGTGTCACGATAGAATTGAGATTAAGTGCCCATAGTGGGCTAAGATGTGATCACTTAATATAAGATTATACTCTCTGGCAAGAGTATGACACCTCTCCCCAACGTAAGGTTTCTTCCTTAGGAGGATAAGACCTTGGACTCTATGTAGTTTACAAGGTTTATGTTGGTTAAGAGAACCTTCCTTCAGATAAAATATAAAGTATTTCTCTAATAGCAACCATTTCAAAATATTTTTAAAAATAGTTTCCCTTAAGACAATCAATTTTAGAAAAGTGTAACAGAAAGCTTTTATTAAACTAAGTGTAAAGGCTCACAAATTTTACTCAAATAAGGCTTTACCGATATATATTAGCTAAAGATTTCATCTTTTAGATTTGAGATTTATAAGTGAGTCCTTCCCGCACTTGTACAGTATGGTTGAGGAAAAGAATGCAAGTACAACTTTTAGAACTAATTATGGCTCACAGGATTTATAAAGTGTATTTTGCTTCTTAATGCAACATATTTTTGTATTTCAAATATTCTAGCTTAAGTAAGTTATTTACATTTAGCATGCATTATTTTACAAATGATGACAATTAGATAATATTTTACTTTTTCATTTGACCCCCGTATACTCAATACATCCTCAAAGTACTAATCCATATATACGTCTATGTGCTACATTATCTTATAATGTAGGTTCAGGTGCTCCATATCAGTAGCGTAAGTTGTTCGAGCATCTTCATATGCATCCAATAGTTGGTGAGTCATCATTGTTAGGGGACTTATTCATAAAGATTTTGTAGCTTAGTAGTTTTTATTATTCAATATTTCTTTTGAGATAGTTCATGTTAGTTAGGGGTTTGTCCCAAAGTATTAGTTGTAGACGCTTCTCATAATGTTAGTTTTGATTCAAATTGTTAAGTATTGATGTTACAAATACTACTTTTAGTTATATCAGGCAGTTCCACATTTAGTTTGAATTTTATATCTATATTTCCTTTATTAAGAGATTTAGGCTCAGTAGTAGGCAGTTAGGGTTAGTTTAAGGATACTAGTAGCCTTGAACATCGTGTGACATCTTGAGACCAGATTTTGAGGTGTTACAAACTTGGTATTAGAGACTAAGGTTTTTAAGAGTCTTAGGGTGTAATAAAAGCCGCGTTACGTGGAATCTTGATCATAGGTGTGAAGCACTCCATATTTATGAGCAAGAGGCTACATGATGTTCTTAGGAAATCATCTTTTACTTTCATGACCTATCATGCTTAGAGTATATCTATCTATTTTTAACACATGCTCTTATGTGATAGTTAAATATGCCTCCTAGCTGAACTAATGCTTATAGAAATGGTAACCAGCCCCCCAGACCGCAGATGCTTTAAATGAGAATGTATATTATTTTGAGTTTAGGGATGACTTTTAGGTGTTGGCCCAAGATGTGACTATTAATATTTAGGGAATGTATTAGGCTGCAGTCCCACTTCAATAGAATGGGGATTTAACATCATCTTTAATTAGAGATTTTATGAGGATGAATCTACCAGATCTCTTTAGGTCAAAAGTAGGTGAGGACCTACACCATTATTTAGATGAGGTGAAGAAGATCACTCAGATTATGCATGTTTCAGAGAAGAGGAGTCTCGAATTATCAGCTTATAGATTAAAGGATGTAGCTTATGATTGGATAGTGATGTGGAGTAATGGTAGAGGTTAGAATGTAGCTCCTAGGAGTTGACAAGTATTTCAGAATTCTTTTCTAGAAAGGTTTTTCTCATGAGAGATGAGGCAAACTAAGATAGAGGAATTTGTGAATTTAAGGTAGGGCTCCATGACAGTAAAGGAGTATTTCCTTAAGTTCAATCACTTGTCTAAGTATGCCTCTGATACGATGACTAATCCTAGTTTATTGCTGGAGTGTATAGAGTGGTAGTCAAGGACTGTAGGACTGACATGCTTATTGGAGACATGGATCATTCTAGATTAATGATTTATGCACAACAAATTAAGGCAAAGAAATTGAAGGGAAGAGAAAGTGAAAATAAGAAGAATAGTATAGGGCAGTTTAAGTATGGTCAAACTAGGTCTCAAAGAGGTAATTGTCTACAGTTTCAGAATTATTCATATATGCCACTCTATCTTTAGCTAGTGCTCCCACTCCCAGAGGTAGATAGAAGTAATGCGGTAAGTCTTCTATGTCCACATCTTAGAATAGTGTAAGTGGAACACCTCATTATTCTCCTTGTACTGAGTATGATAGGAATCTTCCCGATGAATGATTGGTGGGACTGAAGGGTTGATTTGGTTTTGGCAGTCATATCATGGAATTAGATATTGTCCACATGCTAAGCAAGAAAATATATATGTTTGTCCCAATTCTCAGGGTACTAGTGCGCCAGCTTCTGTAGGTCGCCCAGTCCCTCATCAAGGATCATCATCCAGTACCATTAGCGGTTAGTGTAAGAATAGAGTCGTTCATCTTGATGTTTATGTATTTCTAAACCTTGGGTTGAGTTTCTCTTATGTGACCTCATTAGTTGTAGTAAATTTTGATATTAGTTCAAAAATATCCCTGAGACCTTTTTGGTTTCTACCCAGTAGGTAAGTTGGTTCCTGCCAAATAGATCTATAGAAAGTCTCCCATCACAGTCCTTCATAAAAAAATATTAGAAGATTTATTAAATTTAGACATTGTTGAATTTGGTCTTATTATTGGTATGGATTAGCTCCATTCCTGTTCATCCATAGATTGCCGCACCTAAGTGGTGAAGTTTAAATTTCCAGAAGAGCCAATCCTTGAGTGTAAAGGTAATTCAGTGTCTCCCAAGAGTCATTTCATGTCTTATCTTAAAGCTCAAAAGTTGATAAACAAAGTGTGTATCTATCATCTTTTCTAGTCAAAAACAATAAGTGTAAGACTCTAATAGTTCAGTCTGTAAGTGTAGTCAATAAGTTTTCTGATATGTTTCTCAAAGATTTTCTAGGGTAACCTCCCGATAGGAAAGTAGAATTCGTGATTGACTATTTCATAGACACTCAGCCTATTTCTATCTCTCCATATAATATGGCTCCCACCGAGCTTAAAGAGTTAAAAGAAAAATTCAAGGATCTCTTAGATAATGGTTTCATGAGGTCTAGTGTTTCTTCATTAGGTGCTCCCATCCTATTCATTCAAAAGAAAGATGGTTCCTTGCGTATGTTCATTGACTTTCGTTAACTGAATAAAGTTAAAGTCAAAAACAAATATCCTCTTCCTAGAATTGATGACTTATTTGAACAAATCAATGTGTAAGTTATTTCTTAAAGTTAGACCTTAGATCCGACTCTCACTAGCTAAAAGTAAGGGAATGTGAAATTCGAAAGATAGCCTTCAGAACCCGTTATAGTCATTTCAAGTTTCTAGTCATGTTATTTGGACAAAGAAATACCCTAGCAACCTTAATGGACTTGATAAACAGAGTGTTCAAATAGTACTTGGATATGTTTGTTATAATCTTTATCGATAATATACTTATCTACTTTCATAGTATGGATGATCATGTAGACCATCTTAGAAATATGTTGCAAACTCTTAGATATCACCAGTTATTCGCCAAATTTATTAAGTGTGTAATTTGGATAAGGTCAGTAGAATTTTTTGGTCATATTATTTCTGGTGGGGGTATTAGAGTTGATCCCCAAAACACACAATCCTTAAGAAATTGGCCTAGACCTATAACTCCATCAGACATTAGTAGTTTCTTAGTTTTAGTTAGTTATTATAGATATTTCATTTAGGGTTTCTCATCTATTGTGTCTCCTATGTCTAGATTGACTCAAAAGAAAGTTAAGTTTCAGTGGTCAGATTGCTGCAAGAAGGTTTTCCGGAGTTGAATACTTGACTCACTTCATCCCTGATTGTAGCTTTACCTGATGGTACGGATAGTTTTATTGATAGTTGTGATGCCTCTAGATTTTGTTTGGGTTGTGTTTTGATGAAGAGAGGTAAGGTCATAGACAACGCCTCTAAACAACTTAAGCCTCATTAAAATAATTACCCAACAATGATCTTAAGTAAGAAACTATTGTTTTTACTTTAAAAATCTGGAGACATTATTTGTATGGGGTGCATATTGATGTCTTCACGGATTACAAAAGCTTGAATTATGTTTTTAATACAGAGAGCTGAATCTTTGGCAGAGAATGTGGTTGGAATTTTTGAAGAATTATGATATGAGTTTGTTGTATCATCCAGGCAAAGCTAATATAGTGGCAAATGCCCTAAGTAGATTGTCTATGGGCAGTGTAGCTCATGTAGAGAATGATAAGAAGGAGTTCGTTCAAGTAGGTCACCGATTAGCTAGATTAGGTGTGAGATTGTTTGATTCATCTAAAGGGAATGTTTGGGTTCAGAGTTGCTCCAAATCTTTTTTGTTTTCAGAAGTGAAAGAGAAACAAGATAAGGATTCTAGTTTGGTCAAACTAAAAGAGTCAATTAAAGACCAAAAGGTAGAGATTTTCTCCCAAGGTGGAGATAGTGTGCTGAGATACCAGAGTTGATTGTTTGTACCGAGTCTTGATTATTTGAGATAGTGGATTATAACATAAGAATATGGTATTCATTATTTTAATCATCCAGGTGCCCCAGGATGTAAAGTGACTTGTGAGAAATCTATTGGTGGTGTGGTATGAAGAATGATATAGCAGAATTTATTGACAATTTTGCAACTTTTCAACAGGTTAAGGTAGATCCCTAAAGACCTGGTGGAACGTTGCAAGAGTTTTTTGTCCCTACTTGGAAGTCGTAAGAGGTGAATATAGATTTTGTGACTAATTTACCCTACTTGCGTTGTCAGCATAATGCAATCTGGGTTATTATAGATAGACTGACTACGTCAGTTCATTTCTTTCCAGTTCAAACATCTTACACAACCAAAGTTTATGTCAAGCTTTATATCAGAGAATTAGTCAGATCGCATTGAGTTTCTTTGTCGATCATATCTGATAGGAGTACTAAGTTTAACTCTTACTTTTGGAGAGCCTTTTAGTGGGTCTTCGTACCCAAGTTTATCTTAGATCTTCTTTTCATCCACAGACAGATGGTTAGGTAGAGAGGACTATTCATACTCTAGAGGACATGTTGAGGGCATGTGTTCTCGACTTTAAATATAGTTGGGATAAACATTCTCCATTGATTAAGTTTTCTTATAATAACAATTACCATGCTAGTATTTGGATAGCTCCATTTGAGGCACTTTATGGGCGAATATTTAGATCGCCAGTTGGTTAGTTCAAAGTGGGTTAGGCCACTTTGATCTAGCCAAACATGGTGTTTGAGATGATGGAAAAAGTGGAATAGATTTGAGAGATTAAAAGCTCCCCAAATTCATCAAAAATCTTATGTAGACGTAAGAAGAAGAGATATTGAGTTTGAGGCTGATGATATTATGTATTTGGAAGTTTCACCCACGAAGGGGGTGAAGAGATTTGGCAAAAAAGAAAGCTTAGTCCCCGATATATAGGTCCCTTCAAAATTTAGAATTGTGTTGGGAAGGTGGCATACGAGTTTGAGCTACCCGTAGAATTATCTTCAGTTTTTCGAGTATTCTATGTGTCCTTGTTGAAGAAATACATGGATGATTCAGCCATTATAGTTACTTTAGAAAGAATAGATATTCAGAATAACATTTCTTATGAAGAAGTCCCACTAGAGTTTCTTGATTATCTTATTCGTATACTAAGGAACAAAGAATTTCCTTGGTCAAAATTCTGTGGAGAAATCAGTCCGTTAAGGGTACACAAACCCAGATTCAGTTAAAGGTAACAGTTTTCCTTCATTCAATTCATTCCTAGCCTCAGATTCAGTTATATAGTTATTTTCATGACAATTCATGCACTCATAGATCAGTTAAGTAGCTCATTATAATTAAGATTCAGTTATAGCATTATTTTAGTTGTGCATGATAGATTATAGCCTCAGATTCTTTAGTGCTTTTAACTTAATTAGCTACATTCGAGGGTGAATGTTACCAAGGGGAGATATTGGAATAGTCGTAGTTTTCCTAGCTTGAATTCATTCCTAGAGTGTTAAAGGATATTTTCCAAAATTATTGTTATTTCTTTCATATAGAATTTTATAGATTTATACCATCCATTGTGTGGGAAATCAAATAAGTTTTTCATTGATACAAAATTTGCCCAATTTCTATACTCAGTGAAGAAGTTACATCATTTTTAGCAAAAGAGTGTGCCACCTAGGCACTTTGGCGCATAGCGGAGGTGGGAAAAATGATAATTGTGAAATTCCAGTGGCCCTCCCCGATATCACTACATTGCAGAGAAGTCCAATTTCCCATTTTTCAATTTCCAGCAGCCCAACGAGATAGAGGCGCGTCGTGCCAGTAGCCAAAATAGCATTTCAAAGGGGCATCACAATGGTCGTTTTTCACAGAGAATGCCCAGTTCCTAATTGTACTATTTCCACTGAGCCAAAGCGATTGTGGTGCGTTGCTGTGGCCTGCCAGTTCCAAAAATATTTTGTCTCATTTTTGCTTAATTATTAAAAAGGGCACTTTCGTCCATTCTAAAGCCCCCAATCCATCTTAAACAAAGAATTAATCATATTCAAGGCACTTTATGCCAAATTTCATCCATTCTCTCTCAAAGAAAAACCCTACAGCTCCAAACCTTCTTCATCAAGAAATAAAAAATTAAGTATTATTTCTGCAAGAAATCTTTGAATTGAGGATTCCCTGGACAAGATAATCAATAACTTATCTCTAAAAACTCAAGTACGAATCAATAATACAAGTTTCTTTATCTAATTATCTATCAAGGTATGTGGGGTTTATGAAAAAGTATCTCCTTCCACCCTTGTTCCCAAAACAAAGTTTCAATCACAAATTAATATGATTTTGAAAGAATATTTATCAGTTTTAAATTAGGGTTCATACCCATTATTGGTATTTGCAAGATTATGAGTTTTTGAGAGATTTTGAAGATGAATTGCATGTCTATTTTCATAGTTTCATTTCTATTGCAGTAAATTTTAGATTGTGAGATGAATTATCATTGTTTTCAGTATCAAGCATAATTGTTATGATGTTTTGACATGAGTTTGATGCATCGGCTATGAAGCATAAGTTTATATGTTGATATTTCACGAAAAGTGATGCTTTAAGCATCTTATGAGCAGATAATTTAAGATTTACAATAAAGTTTCAATCTTTTGATTCTCAAATAAGTTTTGGAATCCATGATTTATTAAAAATTACAAAAATCAAAATAGATTTATTTACAGATTGAGTCTGAGAAATACACAGTTGGTTTGTGAAAGAAACCATTATACTATATTTTTAAGTGGAATTCCAACAAAATAAGTGTAGCAGATGAAAAGGAGTAGTATTTAGCACAGACTTGGGTATGATTCCAAGGTATCATACCCCAAAACTAAGTGAAAACATAAATTTAAGATTAAATGTCCATAGTGGGCTGAAATAGTGATCACTTAAGATAAGGTTATACTCCTTGGAAATAGAATGACACCTCTCCCCAACATGAGGTTTCGTACTTAAGAGGACGAGACACAGGACTCCATGTAGCTCACATGGTTTATGTCGGTTAAGAGACCTCCCTTTCAAAAAGCTTTTTAGTATTTTTCCCTTTTAGTTAATGTAAAACTTTTAGAAAAAAGCTTTCTGAAAACTAAATGTAAAGGGTAACAACTTTATTTAGCTTATGCTTTACAGAAAGATATTAGTTACATATTTTAGATTTCAGATTTAAGTGTGAGTCCTTTGTAAACACAGACGTTATGACTTATATACAGGACATTAGTAAAGCTTTCAGAATAAAATTTTATGCGTCATTAGATTTATAAAAGTATGATTTACTATTCAGTATTTTAGATTTCAGTATTTTAGTTATTCCAGCTTATGTGAGTCATTTACATTTAGTATGCATTATTTTATAAATTATGATGATGATATGATGTTTTACTTATGTATATTACCCCCATATACTCTGTACATCCTCAAAGTACTGATCCACCTATACGTTTATGTGATATATTGTCTCATAAAGAATGTCCAAGTGCTCTATATCAGTAACCTGAGTAGTTGAAGCATCTTTATCTGCATACGACATTTGGTGAGCCCTAATAGTTTGGGGACTTATTCATACATATTTTGTAGCATAGTAGTTTCTATGATTCAGTATTTTCTTTCAGACAGTTCAAGTTAGCTGGAGTCTATCCCGGTGACTCTCTAGTATTACTAGTAGAGGCTTGTCAGACTACTAGTTTTTTTTCATATTATTAATATTGATGTTTCAATTTTATTCAGAGATATTTCAGACAGATTTATGCAATTAGTATGACTTTTATGTCTATACTTCTTTATTATGAGATTCAAGATTAGTAACAGGCAGATAGGGTTAGCTTAAGGTTACTCATAGTCTTGAGCACCGTGTGACATTCTGGGAGAAAGTTTTGGGGCATTACAATATTTGTATCAGAGCCTAATATTTTTTAAGAGTCCTAGGGAGTCAGACAAGCCTCATTATGTAGAGTCGTGGTCATGGGAGTGAAGCGCGCCAAATTCTTGAGTAAGAGGCTACGTGACATTCTTAGGAAATTATCTCTTTATTTGCATGACCTATCATGCTTACATTATCTCTATATTCTCTTTACTCGTGCTCTTACGTGACATTTGAATATGCCTCCTCGTCGAGCTAATGCTCACAAAAATGGTGATCAGCCACCTAGCCCGCTGATCCTTTAAATAAGCATATATCTTATGTTGAGTTTAGGGCTATATTTCAGGTGCTGGCCCAAACCGTGATAGCTAATGTTCAGGGCAACCATCAGAATTAAGCTCCAATCACACTTCAGTAGAATAGGGATTTAGTAGTAGCTAATATTGGAGACTTTATGAGGATGAATCTACCAGAGTTCTTTGGGTCGAAAAAATGTGAGGACTCATATATTTATCTAGATGAGGTGAAGAAAACCACCCAGATTATGCATCTTTCTAAGAAAGAGAGTGTAAAGTTTGCATCCAATAGATAAAAGGTTGTAGCATATGATTGGGTAGTTATGTGGAGAAATAGTAGGGGTGATAATGCATCTCCTATAAGTTAGCAAGTGTTTAAGGGTGCTTTTTTAGACAGGTTCTTTCCACGTGAGATGAGGAAAGCTAAGATAGAGAATTTTTCAAATTATAGGCATGGCTCGATGACAGTGAATGAGTATTTCCTTATGTTCAATCAGTTGTCTAAGAATGCCCCTGATACGATGGCTGATCCTAGGGAAAGTATGAGTAAGTTTGTTACTGAGTGCTTAGCTTGGTAGTCAAGGAGTGTAGGATGGTCATGCTTGTTGGACATATGGATCCTTCTACATTGATGATTCATGCCTAGCAGATCCAAAATAAATAATATTTATTACATATTTTCCAAGTTTACACATCCCATTGTGTGGTAAATTGAATAATTTTTCCATTGCTACCAAATTATTTTTAATCCAATAAGCGCTTGAGAAGTTAAGGAAATTTTAAGTTGATAGTGTGACACTTGGACACTTGATGCATCGCGGAGATGGGAAAAATGATAATTGTCAGTTCCACTAGACCTCTACCATATTTCCGCGTAGTGGAGAAGTCCAATTTCCCATTTGCCAATTTTCAGAAGTCCAGCGCGATGGTGGCGTATCGTGCCAGTGGACAAAATGGCATTCCAATAGGTCACCATGATTGCTCTGCATTGCATATAAAGTCCAAATCCCACTCATCCATTTTCCACTAAGCCAGCGTGATAGTGGCATGTCACGGTAGCCAGTTAAATTGGGATTTGGCTATCTCTTCTAGTATTGCTTACAAGTTTATAGGTGGAATTTTTGTAAATTACTAAGTCCCCAATTCATGAATAACATAAGATCTAACCCATTCTAAGCTTATTATGCTCATTATTCATCAATTCTCTCTTAGGAAAAACTCTAAAACCCAAAAGCTTCTTCTCTGAGAAATCAAAATCCTCCATAGATTCTGCAATAAAGCATTAAATTGTGGATTCCTAAGACAAGATAATCAAGAACTCATCTTCAAGAACTCAATTGGGATTCAATAATTCAAGTTTCTTCATCTAATCATCAATCAAGGTACGCGGGGTTTATGAACAAGGATTTTCTTTCATTATTATGCCTAAAACCAAGTTTTTATATCAAATTTTGATGGTTTTATGTGAACTTACTTGAGATTTGAATTAGGGTTCATACCCATTATTTTCAATTGAAAGATTATGAGTTTTTGACATATTTTGAAGATGAATTACATGTCTATTTTCATATTTTCATGCCTATTATAGTAAATTTTAGATTTCCAGATGCATTATCATTGTTTTCATAATCAATAAAGATTGTTATAATGTTTTGACAAGATTTTGATGCATGAGTTATTAAGCCCAAGTTTATATGTTAACATTTCAAGAAAGATGATGCTTTAAGCACCTTATGAGGAGATTATTTTAGATTTATAATAAAGGTTTGATCTTTTGATCTTCAAATAAGTTTTGGAATACACTTTACAAATTTATTATAGATCAGTTTATTTATAGATTTACTCATATAAATGCATAACTAGTTTCAGATAAACCCTTATGGAAAGTTTAAAAGAGGATTTCCAATAGATTCAGCATAGCAGATTAAATGGAGTAGTATCTAGCACTGAGTTGTGTATGATTGCAAAGTCTCAAACCTCAGAACTACTTGCCACTGCAGAATTGAGATTAATTGCCCATAGAGGGATAAGATTTGATCATTTATGATAAGGTTATAGTCCCTAGCAAGAGTTTGATACCTCTCTCAAATGTGATGTTTCTTCTTTAGGAGAAAGAGCCATTGGAATTCATGTAACGCACATGGTTTATGTCAGTTAGGAAAACCTCTCTTCAAATAAAAGATAAAGTATTTCCCTAATATTAAGCTTTATAGAATAGTTTTAAAAAGAGTTTTCCTCATACCTATAGATTTCAGAAAAAAGTAATAAAAAAGCTTTTATAAAACAATGTGCAAAGGCTCACACATTATACTCAGATTATGCTTTACACAAAGATATTAGCTATTGATTTCATCTTTTAGATTTTACATTTAAGAGTGATTCCTTTCTACACTTAGATAGTACGGTTCAAGGAAAGAATATAATTACAGCTTTTAGAACTAAATGTTATGGCTCAAAAAGTTTATGAAGTATGTTTTGATTCTTATTGCGGCATATTTTAGTATTTAAAATATTCCATCTTATGTGAGAAATTTACATTTTGCATGCATTGTTTTACAAATAATGATGATGAGATGAAATTTTACTTTTGTATTTCGCAACCATATACTCAGTACATCCTTAAAGTACTGATCCACATATATGTTTATATACTACATTGTCTCATAATGTAGATGGTTCAGGTGCTCCATATTGGCAGCGTGAGTAGCTCAAGCATCTTCATGTACATCCGGCAATTGGTGAGTATTTATAGTTTGGGGACTTAATCATACAGATTTTGTAGCTTAGTAGTTTTTATTATTTAGTATTCTTTTTGAATAGTTTGAGTTACTTAGGGTCTGTCCCAGTGATTCTCTAGTATTAGTAGTAGAGGCTTGTGATACTACCAGTTTTGATTCAGATTATTCAGTGTAGATGTTCCAAACATTATTCTCTGTTATTTCAGATAGTTTCCGCATTCAGTATGACTTTTATATCCATAGTTCCTTTATTAAGAGATTTATGCTTGGTAGCAGGTTGTTAAGGTTAGATTAAGCCTACTCATAGCCTTGAGAAGCGTGTGACATCTCAGGATTAGATTTCTGGGTGTTACAGCTAGTATAGGGTAGTTTGAGTATGGTCAGACTAGGTCTCAAGTGGGAAATTGTTCGCCATTCATAAATCATTTATCTATGCCAGCACCATATTTAGATAGTGCCCCCTCTCTAGAGGTAGATAGAAGCAGTGGGCTAAGTCTTCTATGTACAGATACTAGAATAGTGCAAGTGGAAGACCTCATTATTCTCCTTGTACTAGGTGTGGCAGAAATTATCCCGGTGAGTGCTTGGCTAGATAAAAGGGTTGTTTTGGTTATGGTAAATTTGGTCATGGAATTAGAGATTGTTCACATGCTAAGCAGGTAAATAGAGATGATCGTTCCTAGACTCAGACTACTAGTGCACCAGATCCTTTAGGTCGCCCAGTCCCTCCTCAGGGTGCATCATTCAGTACCGATAGTAGTCCATTTTAGAATCGGTTTTATGCTTTACCATCCTGCCAAGAGCAGAAAGATTCGCCAAATATTGTTACTAGTATGTTTTGTGTCTTTAATCTTGATATTTATATATTATTAGACCCTGGGTTGAGTTTCTAACATTTGACCCCATTAGATACAGTAAATTTTGAGATATGTTCTGAAAAGATCCCTGAGTCCTTTTTGATTTATTCCTAGTGTGTGAGTCAGTTGTTTCCAAATAGTTTTATAGAAAGTGTTCTATCACTATCCTTCATACAATCATGTTAGCAGACTTGATAAAGCTAGATATGGTTGACTTTGATCTTATTCTTGGTATGGATGGGCTCTATTCCTATTATGCATTAATTGTTTCTCTTCCTTGAGTGGTCCTATTTCAGTTTCAAGATGAGCCAGTCTTTGCATGGAAAGGTAATCTAGTGTCTCCCAAGAGTCATTTCATACCTTATCTTAATGCCTGAAAGTTGATTTCCAAGGGTGTATCTATCATCTAGTTCGAGCGAAAGACACTAAGTTTAAGACTCCAACAGTTTAGTCAGTCAGTGTAGTCAATGAGTTTCCTGATTTTTTTCCCAAAGAATTTCCAGGGTATATCCCGATACAAAAATAGAATTTAGGATTGTCCTTCTTCCAGATACTCATCCTATTTTAATACCTCTATATCGCAAGACTTGTGCTAATCTTAAGTAGTTAAAAGAGCAATTGAAAGATCATTTAGATGAAGGTTTCATTTGGCCTAGTGTTTCTCCATGGGTTGCTCTCGTCTTATTCGTGCAAAAGAAATATAGTTCATTGCGTATATGCATTGTCTATCATCAGCTAAATAAAATAACAGTAAAAAATAAACATCTTTTTCCTAGAATTGGTGACCTATTTAATCAACTCCAAGGTTCAAGTTATTTCTCAAAGATAGACCTTAGATCCGGCTATCATCATCTTAAAGTAAGGGAATGTGATATCCCGAATATAGCTTCCAGAACCCATTATGGTCATTTTGAGTCTCTAGTCATGTCTTTCAGACTGACAAATGCCCCGACAGCTTTCATGGACTTGATGAACAGATTTTTCAAACAGTATCTTGATATGTTTACCATAGTCTTTACAGATGATGTACTTGTTTTCTCTCGTATTGAGGGTAATTATGCTGACAATCTTAGAATTGTGTTGCAAACTCATAGAAATCACCAATTGTTTGCCAAATTTAGCAACTGCATCCTCTATAGGACCTGACAAACTGAACGTGTTATACTAAACATGCATATCTGATGCACATGTAACTAATTCATGAATGCATGACTGAGGTTCTTGCAATGAAAATGCATATCTGATTCTTGATTATTTACTGGACTGAAACATGTATGCATGATTGAATATGCAATGGTACTTGATACCAACATTATGATGAAATATGAACACGGAACGAAATATCAAGTAGTAATGAATGATAAACATAAAACTGAATAAGTTTAAGGAGGACTGTTACCTTGAGCTTGATCTATGAACGGATTGGATCCATAGATGAACACTATGCATACCTGACTCAGGGTTCTTGACATTTTTGACCTTGAACGGTTTGAAATACTTTGATTCTTGAAGAGGATTAGTTATTGTTCTTGGGGATTTATTTTAAAGAGAAACCCTTATTTTTATTTGTGGAATATCAATGAGCAAAATGGTTGTATTCAGACTCATCTGGGTATTTAGGCGAGTGGTAAGTTACCAAAATAGCCCTGTTAAAATGACCCAGAAATAAATTGAATGTGGTGTGTGATGGTCTGACTGACGGTCCATCAGACACTTGACGGTCCGTCGCTTAGCGCGTCAAACATGGATTAGAAATAGGGTTCACTGGATAAGAGTTGACGGCCTGAATGATGGTCCATCACAACTTTAATGGTCCATCAACTCGTCCGTTAGTCCTTACCCAGTACATGGCTCAACTTCCTTGGCTGTGATGGTCAAAGTGGCGGTCCGTTACTTATGTGACGGTCCATTAACTTAGCCGCCATACCTGGGAGTTTCCAACATTTCCAAGTAAAAAACGTCCATAACTTCCTCGCCTGGCGTCGGATTTAGACAAAATTAGTACCGTTGGAAATCTAACTCAATTTTCCTCATGATAGAAAGTGAAAATCTCAAAAATACCATGTGTAAAAATATATTTTTACATTTCAATGTAAGTCCTAGCATCCCTAAGATTATTTTTAGCTAGAAAAAAGGCACGAGTATTACATCATGGCACACCGCGTTGAGTATCGCGTTGCAGCCATCAATGCACCGCATCAATTTTAGCATCGGCTCCTAGTTTTTATTCATTAAATTTTTGCATTTTAATGGCAAAAGTGTAAACTTCCCATCCTTACAGAAACCCAATAACACGTGATTCAACCATATTTCACCCTAAATATATAGTTCCTCTCAAGAACAAGTTAAGGTTTTCAATTAATGATTCAAATTCAATCCTCAAATTCAAGAATATCTCTATCAATCTTTGTGAAATCAGGAACTAAGGTATGTCAAGTGTTGATTTATGGATTCCTTTCATCCATCAAGTCCAAGAACCCTCTTTCAAACTATAAAACATGATATTTATTTTGTGGGTTGTTTGTAACCATGTTTATCTTATTGTATGATTCCAAAGTTGGAATCTTTATGTGTTTTCATGAATCTACGTTAGCATGTAAGATGAAATCCATGAATTGAGTTGTTTGTTATGTGTAATTTGATTATTTCATCTATTCCCTAAGATGTGCATATAGGGTGTTTGACAAAATGGCTAGGAGGATAGAAATTGAGTATTATAGCTCAATTGTGACTCAAATAATAAATGCATGCTTTACCCTTATGACTAAGACTGACTTCCATGATATTGTGTGCATTATGAGTATTTGATGGAATGTTCATGAGATTAGGTTAATGAAATTATGACATGTCTATATGTAATTCCATCCATGTACAACATTATGAGAACCATGTGTTTCATGAAATCCCAAACTTATTGCATTATGAATTCTTGATATTGGTTATGCGTTCACGAAATGTCAAGTCTTCTCAGTTTCATGCTATCGAATCTTGGGGATACTTGTACCCGACAATTTAGCTGTGTTCCTAGAAGTAGTGTCAGTTTTCATGATACTCCCATTCTAGCCATGATCATTAGAATTCTGTTAGTTACATGCCGTAGGAAAACTTAGTAATCACAGTAATCTCATTCAGTTATCAGATCTCAGCAGTATTCCATCAGTCAATGGTATTTAGTAAACTTTGTTCAAATTAGCTAAAAAAAATACTATCAGTAATAGTTCAATTCAGTTTAAATCAGTTTAGTGTCTCTTCAATTGGGAGTAGGATTCACCACCGAGTGAACCAAAGGATGGGGACTCACCTGTTAGCCAGTAGAGGGTGTGATCCTTAAAAGCAATCCATGTGTTACAAAACTATGTATCCAGCATAGGTTGAGATATACCCTACGATTTTCGGGATTAGACATCTCATTTGAGTTTTTCCTACTAGAAGGGGTTGATGGAAGAGCTCCCAGTCAGAGAAGGTTTAGTCACAGCTTGTCATCACCCATGGCATGGTACTGAAACCCTTCCAGTTGGGGTTATATGTTGGACCCCACCACTTCAGTTTTGGGGTATGTCTATTACGTGATTACCTCTCACAGTCCCTGTTTCGGATCCAGTCTTAGTAATAGAACTCAGTTCAATTCTACAGATTTCAGGACAGTCAGATACAATCAATCAAACCAGTTCTTCATAATCAGAACTGTCATAAATAGTCATTCCTTCATAAATAATAAAACAATAGTTCCTTAGTATTCAATAGACTTAAGTCTTTCAGTATCCCAATATTAGTACCCAGATATCAGAAAATGCACGTTATCAAAATTCATGAGTTAGTATTATCATGGTCTCGGTATATTTACGTATTCATACATGTATTCTCACACTCATGTTATTTAGTTAGTTAGTAGTTTCATGCATATAAACCATTTAATTCATCTTACCTTACTTTCATATCAGTATATTCAATTGTACTGACACATTTGCGCTATCATGTTTTATACCATAGGTTCAGAAACTCGCGTTCTAGAGTATCAGTAACATTCATGTTTTAGCAGTCAGAGTCAGTAGTGAGTCCTCATCATTCGAGAATGTTATTATTTGATTATTTCATTGTTTTAGTACTTGGTTAATTTTAGCAATTTGAGTTTGTTAGGGGATTATCACATCAAATTTTTATTCAGACAGTTAAGTTTTAGAGGTTTTAAGACTACAACATGTTTAGATAGTTATTTAACTTGTTTTGGTATTGTTATACCATATTTTCAGTTATTTATTAGTATTAAACCTTATGACCTTTCAGTTCATGTTTGTACATTTATGATATTACCATTATTATTTAGGGATCAATTATAGATATCAGTCATGGGTTAGCTTGTGGTCCTTCGGGAATATGAGCACCATGTAGCATTTTGGGTACCAGATTTGGGGCGTTACATGGAGTGGTACCTAATCCACCATATACTTAAAAGTACCATCCTGGTACCCGATCCAATATCTATGTATCAGTACCGGCATGGTACCCGCTAAAACATACATATATCCATATCGATATGGTACCCGATCCAACATAAACATATCCTTACCAGCATTGTACCCGACCCAACATATACATATTTGTATTGATGTGGTACCCGATCTAACATATAAATATCCATACTGATGTGGTACCCAATCTAATATATACATATTCGTATCTGTATAGTACTCGATTCAACATATATATATCTATACCAGCATGGTAACCGATCCAACATATATGTATTTATACCGGCGTGGTACCTAATTCAACATAAACATATCCATACTGAAATGGTACCCAATCAACATATACATATACATACCATCATGGTACCTAATGAAATATATTCATATCCGTACCGGCGGGGTACCTAATTGTAATGCCCCAAATATGGTACTTGGAACGCTACGCGATGCTCATGACCCCGAAGGACCACAAGCTAACCCAAGACTGATATTTATATCTGAAAACTGCATAATATACTGTACAAATGCAGAAATAGTAGGCTAAAATACAATTAGGTTCAAAACTAATAAATTTGTGATAAAACATAACATCCGTATAGGGCATCAAATACTCAAAATAACTGAAATAAATTGTATAAACATGATAGTCTGACAAGCTTCTAACTGACTGAATAAGGAGTTGATAGGACATGTCCCCAACTAACTCAAACTACTGTAATGAACTAAGTAATGAATAAATAAAGTAATGATCATGTCCTCGAAGGATGACGACTCACTGTTAACTCTGACTGCTAAAACTGTAATGCTACTGATGCTCTGGAGCTCGTTCTTCTGAACTTATGGTATAATATACCATAGCACAAATGCGTCAATATGTTTGATTGTACTGGTATGCAAGTGAGGTAGGTTGAATGCAAAGGGTTCAAATGCATGAACAATGCTAACTGACAGAATAAGATTAATGTGAGAATACATTCATAAATAAGAGGCTGCAACTGAATTTATGATAACACGATTACTGAGTCTAACTACTGATAACATGAGATACAAATTGCTGGATATCTTATATAACTGATAGTGAGAAACTGTATCTTATAGTCTAGGTTATGATAGAACTAGCTGAGTTCCATATTGTTCTGAGTTGACAGTATCTGCAATTCCTAAAATTCTGAAGAACAATTTGAGTGTTATTACTGAGACTGAGTTTGAAACTGTAACTGTGGGAAGTAGTCATATAACCGACATGCCCCTAATAAGCTATTATAGCTAGATTGGGGTTCAATCTGTAACCCCAATTGGAAGTGTGTCAATACCGCGTCACTGGTGAGGACAAGATGTGGATGACCCACATCTGACTGTGTCCTCAAAGGAGAACAGTGGGACCCTCATTTAACAGTGTTTATCCACCTTGTGAATGCTCATATATCAGTTTTGATGTCTCAACCTATGCTAGCTACATAGTTTTGAAATATAAAGATTACTTCTAAGGATCACACCCTCAACTGTCAGTATGTGTCCTCATCCTTGGGTTGACTCAGTGTTAAATCCTACTCTCATCTTAATAAATACTGAACATGACAAACTGAACTAAAATGGACTGAGTTAATTGAGTTCCATTGACTGGCGGAATACTACTGAGATTATTGAATTACTGCACTTTCTGAGATTACTGGGATTACTGAGTTTACTGAGTTTTCCTGAGTCATATGACTGACTAAATTCTATTGAACATGGCTTGACTGAGGATATCGCAAAAATATGACACTGGCTCTAGGCACATAGCTAAATTGTTGGGTATTAGATACCCCAGAACTCGATAACATACTTGTAATTCATGAGATAAATTCTGAAGCACCATAGTGGCTACACACATATCCATAATACATTGACTAAGACATTTCATCAAACACTTGACATACATGGACTTGTATATGTAAGGCATTTCATATTAAAATACTAGTATGACACTTTTCCTTCACATAGGAATTTAATAAAAACACATAGTGATCATAGTATATGTAGACAACATTACTCAACAAGTAAACATCATGATTCAATTCTAATTTCACCATTCAAGAGTTTAATCATGGGTTCACATGAATCTACACCTATAATAATTAATTCCACTTAAAATTGATCACCAAACGTGGATTGGAATTCAATTTGTCATTATCAACATGAACAAAAGAAAACCCAACATAAAATTATTAAAAATTCATATACTTGAACTTTGAAAAGAGATTTTTGGGCTTCGTGGACGAAAGGAGTCCGTGAATGAACAATATGCATACCTGAGTTAATGAATTTGGAAGTAATGATGGAGAGTTCTTATGATTTGGCCCTTGAATTTAAGAGCTAGTGTTCCTTGGACTGAGAGAGAGAAACTCAATTTGAAAAAAAATAGAGTGAATAATGATATCCTTAGCTTATGTAGGGTTAAATTTTGTGTTTAAGTTTAGGGTTAAATTTTGTGTTTAAGTCCAAACTAAAATCATAGGAAAAGACCCATTTAACTCTGGACGCGTCTTTTGATTTTTATCAAAATCTTCCGATTTAGCAAGATGGTGCGATGCAGAGCTATCGTGCTGTGTCACTGGAAATTACCCACTAGGAACTGAGCTGACGAAACAACGCGGTGAAATCGCGTTGTAGTACTAGGTGGGACCTGGAAGATTGGCACAACGCGGAGACATCGCGCTGAGACACTTGAAAAAGGAAAATTCTGAATTTTAGCCCTGGCGCGACACGCCAGAATCGCGGAGGCTCACTGGATTCTGCTCCGGGACGCGTTGATGGCTTAGGTGATACACTGTATCACTAAAAAGGCTCTAACTCTTTTCCCGGGTGTTGGATTTGGGCGAATTTAGTATTGATGGAAAGCTTATTCAATCTTCCACATAATAAAAAGTGAAAATATTGAAAATACCATATGTATAAAACTGTATTGATTTTTAAAACAAGTCTCTAACATCTTTGGGATGAATTTATGCTAGGTAGAAGTATATGGTATTACACTGATCCAAAATAAACAAGTAATATCAATATCAAATTTACACTACCTCACAACATACAATACGTTACACTTAAAGTCACAAGACAATTCAATCAAGTAAATTTTCAATAATCATTTATACAAGCCTCAACGATCCAACTGAATACTAATCAAGAAGTATCCAATTTAAGAGCATACACAAAATTAAATTGAGTCTAAATTCCAATTAAACTGTAACCTACCTCAACCAATGAATTCAATTGTACTTAGTATGCAAGAGTCTTTCTCTTCCTCTTAATTTCGATACATTCAAAATCTATTTAAATACATAATCCCAATAAGAATATGAACCAGTACATTAAATTTCAGTTAAAACGAATCATTATTCAAACTCTAAATAAGGAATTCTCACTTTAACAATCCTACACCTAGAACTTAAATTTGTCAAAAATAGTGCTTATAATCAAATACAAAATTGTAAACTTGGAGTTATTCATGGAATTACCACCGCAATTATTATGCCATACATGTGTAGAAACTAGTAACATACTACCATTTTGTCCTGATTAACCAATGCTATCTATTAATATTTATTTATCAGACTAACTAATTACGTAACTAAAGTTGAATTTGTCTTAGTCTACTGGAAATATCATGGCTTTTGCCTAATTTACTAACCTCAACACTTCACTGTAGCGTCTAGCCATTAGCATGTTTGTCATTATTTGATTTAATTACCTACTAATCAATTCCCTAATTTTAATACACCCAAGCACCATAATATTTCAACAGATTTGCAATTCAATAACTTTGGCATGGTTTCTAATGAAATAATTTACCAATCCAATTCAGATCCTTTCATCCATATAACAACATTAGTAATATATACCATTATTATACTATAATTGTACCTAACCTTGACCCTCCAATATAGACCCCACGTTGTAGCAACCCTCAAATTCCCACTTCAATTATCTTTTCTTTTCACTTTCTGGTGATCAATATCATTAGTATAAACTCAGTACCCTAGCAATCAACATATATATATATATATATATATATATATATATATATATATATAATATACATATTCATGAACTAAAATTTGTTTAGAGTTAATTACCTGAAACTGCTGAATAGTTTTGTCGTTAAGGTTGCAGAACATAAAGTCTCTCATTCTTTATTTAACCGTGGCCTTTTTGGGTTATCCTCAAGAAAATATTAAACTCCTATTTAACTTAATTTAATCGAGTGATATACCCAACCAAAGGGAATAGGGTTTAAAATTATGGACTTGGCCCATTAACCATCACTTAATTAATTATTAAAAACAACTGAAGTTTCGAAAAGATCCTTAAAATTTATTTCGGACCATGAGGAAACAACCAAATTTGTAATCTGACCAAAACGTATGTTTTGGACCTATTGGAAACATTATCATAACCAATCAACCATGTCTTGATCTAATGTTAAATGTGATCAAGTTTAAATTTCTTAAAACTCAATAGCCAAACTAATGACTTAAATTACTTTCGGACACCTTCAAAATTGGTACTACTTATTTCGTGATTCATAATTCACGTATACAAACAACATATTATGCTAAATAGAAAAGATAAGAAAATTTCAAAAACGACCAGGAGGGTAGTTATACAATAATGATTTTTGTATTAGAAAGGGAATATTCAAACACCTATTAAGAGTTTTATTGGTCCTCATGTGAATCCATATTGTAGAGAATTCTAGTGGCCTAAAAATTTGAAATAATTTTTCACATGCAAAGCTAGTACAAAACTAGCCTTAGGTATCGCGACCGAAGTCATGATACGCGATCACGACAATATAAACACGGTCATAGACCATGATTGTGGAACCCGAGGCCAGTTTCCTACCATGCCAAAAATCCTGCACTTTCAATTTTATCCAAGCACCACCAAGCAATAATTCTAATGAGATTTAGTGAACAATATGGCATAGTTGCATGTTAAATTATCATTGATTGATATCATGTGTGCCTAGTGCTTTCAGTACAACCTCATGGACAAGTATGATCACATTCGATTTATAGAACTCAAGTACCATACTCACTACTACAGTGATCTTCTGAGGACAAAATTGCTCCCAAAAGAGTGATTTTCTTGGAGAATGCGATGGAGAAACTATTGATATTTCATGAAAAACTTGAAGCCATAGGGTGGCGGTGCTTTGCCCCAGATCCTACTATTACATATGAACAATGGGTACATGAATTTTATGCCAACATTAGTGAAGTTTCTTTCTCATACCTATTTAATATAACTATTAAGATCTAGGGAAAATCAGTGAGAGTTGGGGCAAAGCAAATCAACGATATTTACGAGATCCAACATTCAGACATGGGTTAATTCAAACAAAAATAAGGTGTAAACCGGGTATTTGGTTGGCACAATTTCTATGTCCCGGAAAAAAGTCTCTTGAATAAAGACTAAAAGCAACATCTCTATGAATGACTTCACTTCAAAGGCGTGGATATGCTTGAACATTATCTATCGCTGAAGTCTCTCCTTTCACCCACATGATACTAGTCATAGATATGTATGATCAAATGGTTTCCTGAATATTAGATGACATCCCTTTGTATGTTGGATAGCTCATGGTCAATGACATGGATTATTTCAAGAACCAAGGTGGTATGCATCTCTTCTTCTCCTATTTGATTACTGTGATTTGTCGGAGGGTGGGGGTTTAAAAGTTACATGGAGACACATGGGTGCGTCCTAGTACTACCATCTATCCCTTGAGAATTTAAAGCGAGGGCACACCAGGCAAAGGCAAAAAGAGATATATCGACTTAGAAAAGTCAGAATGTATTAATCTTAAGACTCATAGGCCACCCACCACTGGACCTTTTGAGGAGATTGGAGTTGATATTGCAATAATTAAGGAGCTTGTTTCTAGTTTACCCCATGGATTGGGAGAGCCTTCCACCACTTATTATTCATATTTGTCATGGGCCGATTATGAGAAGTACAGGGAGGGCCAAAAAACCCAAGAAAATACCATTGATAGGTTTGAGAAAGCCTACTCCTATTTGATAGAGGAACACCGAGACCTCTGACGTACATACGAAAAGATGGTTAAAAGAGGAAAGGAGAGGGATGAATTATTTATTAAGAAGTGTGAGAGGGTGAAGGGCCTATGGAAGATCCTAAAATTCCAAGACCAACTTCCTTCATCCTTAGAGGAGAGTGATAATGAGGCACCAATAGAGTGGTCCGACCTTGAGGAGAATAATGATAATGCAGAATCTGAGAGCGATAGTACCTTGATGCGGTTTCAGGGAGCACCCTTATATCTTTTATTTTTAATTATTTATGCAGTGGGGACACTGCTACCTTTTAGTTAGGTGTGTCTATATATTTATTTAATTTAGACCAATATTATTTAAATTTTTGCATACTAATCTACTCTTTTGGATGATTCTTATTTGTATTTGGGCTATAACATTCGGGTACTCTGATGGTTCCCATATTTGCATGTATTTTCTACATTATTTTAGTTCTATATGATGAGTTTTTCCCTATAATAGACTGAGTGTTGACATTCATAAGGGGAAAGCATCTCTAGTGAGTTTTTAGACAGAAATGCAGGGCAATCTGAGTACCTATGACATCAAGTTTAATGCAAGAAATGTCTGAGTACATATTCCATTGGTGATTTAGGATCACATTCATATCCATTGGCAAAGTTCAAGTATCCATATGGGTGGTTCGCCCGTGATATAGCTACAATGTGAGACAATAGGTTTGGTTGTTGGCATGATCAACAAATTATGCATGGTGCGAATGCAATGAAAACATCCCCCTCCATCCAAAAATTATTGCAAAATTTAAGGGCATAGACATGAGCAACCTTGTAACAAAACTTTTCCTCTTTTGATGGCTCCGAAAATTGACTTTGGAAAACTTTTTGGTACTCCTTTTTTGTCTTGATCAGGAGGAAAAATTGAACCCCCTTGAGAAGATTCGCATTAAATATGTGAGAACTAATTTATTGATATCTCATATGTACTTGTACCATCTATAACTTTCCCCATTAGTCTCTAAAGGATAAATTTTGATTGTGCTTTGTTGGTAAAATAATCAAAGGCCATCAAGTGACACTAAAATCCCACTTTAGCCTAAAAATCCTACCAATACATAGGAGATACCCCTAGTTACCCTCTTTGAGCCTTTAGACTTTTCTTTGAAAAACATATTAGAAGTCGTGACCTTTCTAGTTCTCCTCTCTTGAAGCCGATCCTCCTTGAAATTAAGAATACAAATTGAGGAAAAGCCTAAGTTGGTAGTGGTGGAAATTGAAAGAGATATAGTTGGGCAATGAATTCAGAAGAAAGAGACTACGTGCTTAAGAAAATAAAGAAAATTTATTATAAGAAATAAAAGATATACCAAAGGAAAAAAATGCATAAAAGTTTCTGCACAAAAAGGATAGAAAAGAAAAGGAGGTGAAAAGAAAGTGGGTAAAGTTAGAAAGGCTTAGTAGGCAATCCTAAGTTACTATCCTACTCTACCCAAAACCTATATTAAAACCTCAAAAATCCCTTTGTGATTTCCAACTAAGTATGGTAATTGTAGTGGTGATTGAAAATAGGAGCAAGCCCTGGAGTGGTACTTGTTTACATTGAAAATTTCATGAGTGAGAGAGAGTTTTAACTTAAAATCCTTATTGCATGATTGGTAACTAGGTGTGTGAAATTTTCTTTTTTATGAGGAGGCATATGAACAAGTTAAGGTGGGTTATTTTGTCATCTTCCACACAATGAGATAAAAAGAAGTATAATAAGGTTGAGGTCAAAAAGTGAGTCATCTTAAGAGTGAGTAGTAGTTGTCATATGGTTCTTCCTCAGAGTCTATTGTGTCCTCCAGTATTCCATTTTATGTTTAGGGGCGTCGTTAAAATCATTTTACCCATGTGTGAAGATCTTTTTGTAATAGTAATAAGTTGGATTCATTATTATTATTGGGAACAAAATGTGGGCATACATGTGAAATTTTCTCTCAGTAATGGGTGGTGTTACTTGAGGACAAGCAAGGTTTTAAATTGATGGTGTTGATGAGTGGTTATTTTTACACTCATTCGCACTAACTATTTATGTGCACTACCATGTTTTGTAGAGTTAAATGAGACACAATCGTGATTTAATGCACTAATATCCACATTGTGAAGGCATATAGTTTGTTAGATTAAGAGATGTGGCTTGGAGCTAAAAAATGATCAAATGGATGCAAAGAAGTACAGTTGAAAACCTGGAGTAGGCACCAACCTCAGTTACTGTGATCGTAGGCCATAGGACATGGTCACAATCAGTCAAAAGACATAGACAAAGGAAATTGTAGAGCACAACTATGGTCGCTTTGGCCACGATAGCGAACATCCTCACACGATCGCAGCTAAGTGAGAATGTTTCCCATGAAAGTTTTGTAATTTCACCAGGACGAATCTCAAGCCTTATATAGTAAAAAAAACTTTCTTTTTTGGTTAATGTTTACCTCTTAGACATTTTTTAATTTCAAGCATGAACCCAAATTGGGCAAGATTGTAACTAATTTTTGAGACTTGATTTCTTAGTCTTTTGTGAAGAATCAATGCTTTGGATAGTCCTTATGGTATATCTTTCTTTTCTTTCTTCATAAGTAGCTAAGTAATTTATTCTTGGGATAATGTTGAGCTAAAGTGTATTTGTGTGTGGGTGTTGATGGATTTGCATGATTTTTAGTTGTTGATTATGGATTCCACCATTTCTTGAGCTTTATAATTGGAATTTGTGGGTGAAAACTACAAATCTCCAAATGGGTATGGTGAATACACCAAACTATAGAAACCCTTCATCATCTTGGAAAGAGGGATCAAGGTGAAGTTATGGGAACCCATAGCATCCTTGAAAGAAGGCTATAGGGTGCAAGACAATGGTGGAAAATTAAGCCTATGGTTTACTACCTTTGACAATCCTAAAAATAAGTGTCATTGAAGTGTAAATCATGTTAAGGGAATCATCCTAGAAATAGGGATGCCCGATTGAGGTTTAGGTTGACTATTGATAACGCTCAAATAACATGTCAATTTAATACAAGACAGTCATCATCAATATATTTACCCAAGTTTGGAGTCGGGGTCGAATCCATGAGGAACAATGTGAGTGCCGATTAAACTAATTTGAAACTATAGCTACAAGTTAAATTCAAAAAAATGATACAAAAAGATAAAATGGAGTTTTTTAATAATTGAACAAAAGTTATTAACACTTCGACTCGCCTTAGAACTCAAAAATTAAACAGAAATATTTCAAATCAATGATATAGAAAAACTAGAGTTTTGATCACTATGATTATTAACCCCTTATTGAATGATAGTTTTAGTACTGGATTCTTAAGACTTGTGGGAAACACCAAATTATCAATTTCGACAGTTCATCTAAGTGTTTCTCAACCTGCCTAGATGTTGGACTCCCTAAGTCTCTCAAACTTAGGAAATCATTCTATTCATATTGATTTTATCTCAAGTTGATCAATGTTGTTACAACATTAATTATTAGATAAGATCTTAACATTCCCAAATCCTTGTTGATAATTTGCTACCTTTGGTTTATTTCTCAGTTCAAGCAAATCCACATAATGCAGAATTTATTATTTACTACCAAAAATAACAATCATAATATTGGAATTATCAAGATTTTCCCACAATCACTCACACCCTAACCAACTATTCAATCCATGGGGGAATAATAATAGATCCCACAACACTAGTTGGGGATTTTAGTTCCACATGACAAATAAAGAGATAGCAACAATTATAATTGTCATTCAAAGTAATTAAACTTACAAAAAGATGAAGTCTGAGGTTTATTCTCTTCTAATTTGAAGAGAAAATTCCCATAAACAAATCAAAGAATTGAAAATTGAATTCTAAGTTTTTGAGCCCCCAAAAGTGGTGTATTTTCCTTTGGAATAAGTTCAAGATGCTCAGCCCCCAATGAAACCCTAAAAGATGCTATTTATATCTGTAACTTAAGAAAAATTTTAAATTTATAATTTAGATTTTTCTCCTTAGCTGATGACATGTATGACAGCGTATTAAAGATTTGATAGCTTATTAGACCATGTCATCAGACTTGATTCCCATTTTTTTCCTTCTGCTTATGTGTGACGACAAGCCTGATGCCTTATCAAAGTTCTAATAACTTATCACGGAATGTCGTCACTTCTTTAACTCATCTTCAGAACACTGCCTAAGGCTGACGGTAATCCCGATGACATATGAGACAATGTCGTTACTTCTTTACTTCAAATCTCATGTAATGCCTTAGGCTGACGGCATTCTCGATGGCTTATTAGAATTGTGATAACTTATCAGAGATGTCATCACACTACTACTTCAACTTTCTCACACTTTTTATAGTTGATGATGACTCTGATAAGTTATCACAAATCTGGCGACTTATCAGACAAGTTCTCAACTATACTTTCATGGCCAATTGTTTCAAATTCACCTCTTTTGCTCTTATTGTCTTTGGTTTTCTTGCATCTTGACTTTCCTACATTATCAAAATGAAAGCCTCAAATGTGTTAGCATCAAAACCCTCAACTTAAAACAATTGTTTCTCCTCAAGCAAGTAAAACACAACAAAGAGGATACATATTATTGAAGTTCAATTAATTTAAAACATCTGCACCATCTGAAAGTTCAATTAATTTAAAAAACACTATGCATATTATTGAAGAACAACAATGCGACACACATGAATCAAGATATGGCATCAATTCAGCAACAACAACCATGCATTTACCAAGATTACACTATCCATACAAGTTAGCAACTAGCAACGTAACTAGTGTGTCCTTTTAACGAATAAGTCCCTCCTCATTCATATGCAAACTCAAGTATGTCAATGCGGGGATGGTCAAGAGACACTCACTCTCCGAAAGAATTTTTAGTTAATGTATGCCAAATACCATAAGCTTGCCCTTATTTTCATTACCGAAGCTTTTAGACAGTTAAGTTAGGTTCACTATAGGACTTTTCTTCAGCTTGTAATGTATGCTCGGGGTTGGTATGATACACAAGGATATTAAAAGTAACTAATCCTCCTTGGAACTACACTATTTTTGGGGTTTCACTTATCAACCTTTTCCTTATTTCTCTCTTTCATGATTAAAGCACATTCAAGCTGTGTGCAATTTTTATTCATTCACTTTCTTTTTTTCACAACGTTTCTTTTTTTCATTCTTTTTCACCTTTATTCATACTCACTTTACATCATGTACCCCTAGGATAGCCACCATCAACTTATGTTATTTGCCTAAGTCAAAGTGCACAACGTCCAAGGAGGACCAGGGCCAAAACAGGTTCATTGTGATACAAATATGAAGGTGATAGGTAAAATAAAAAGAATATGCATTCAGTCTCATTAGGAGGATCAATGGATATTATTCACACATAGAAATTCATTTGGGATAAAAGTGGACTAATATCAACAACGGCTTATGATCCTTTCCTAACCGCTGTCCTACAACCAAGGAAAGACCAACTGGATAAGTTCTAGATTTAATACACAATGGGAGTTATGAAGTATCTCTCATCCATATGGTACAAAAGTACATCACAAGCTACTACCCATTCGATTCATGAAATTGTTTAGTACGGGTTATCATGTCACAAGTATTAATTCCATAACAAGATGCATTGTGGTCACACATAAATGCATATCACAGAGTTATAAAACAGACCATTGGAGAGGTGTTCAAAAATCAACAAAAATATGTTAACTGTCTAAACAATATTTCTCCTAGTCAACTACAACTTCTTACAACAAATCCCAATACACCTAAACATGACATCTCTACTAAGAACAAGACTCCGGGGAAAAGATGCATGGCAACTTAGGATATGATAGTCACCCTCAACTTAGGCTATTTGCCTAAGTCAAAGTGCACAGTGTCCAAGAAGGACTAGTGCCAAAACAGTTTCATTGTGATAGAAATGGGAAGGTGATAGGTATAATGAAAAGAATAGGCATTGAGGCTCAAAATTAGGATCAAGGGATATTGTTCATACATTGAATGCCATTTAGGCTAAAATTGGACTATTATCAACAATGGCCTATGGTCCTTTCTTAACTGCTATTTTACAACCTAGGCAAGACCAACCGGGAAAGTTCTGGATTTAACACACAACGGGAACTAGGTAGTATCTCACACACACATAGCAAAAAGGTACATCACAAGCTACTATCCATTTGGTCCATGCAATTGTTTATCAATGGTTATTATGTCACTAGAACTAATCCCATAACAAGTTGCACAGTGGTCACAAATAAATGGATATCACAAATTTATAAAATAGACCATTGGAAAGGTGTTCAAAAATCAAGAAAAACATGTTAACTGCCAAAGGTACTTCTATTTTTCCTAGTCAACTATAATATTTTACAAAAAACACAATACACCTAAATATACCAGCTATACTAGGAACAAGACTCCGGGGAAAAGAGGCACGGAAACTGATGTGTGAGCATATGGTAACACATTCGAGGCTTTTAACTCTAAAAATTGCAAGGTCTTAAGAAACTTTAGTTAATTTTGATTAGTTTATGTTTGATTTTGCAGTTAAAGCTGATATTATAGAGAACCAACATGAAATGAAACAAAGAAGTTGAAATTTGAAAAAATTTGAAGGCAAGTATAGCTGATGACATTTGTGATAAGTCGTCAGCCCTGTGATAAGCTATCAGCTTGTTCACCATCAGTATACAGAGAATTGACCAAAAGTAAAAGTTGTGATGAAATTCTGTGATAAGTAGTCAAGGGTCCGATAAGTTATCAAGTTTGTCGTTTGCCATAAACAGGGAATTAGTTCCAGCTGGTAGAATCGATGACATTTTGTGATAGGCTATCGTAATAGTGATAATTCATCTAGAATGCCATCAGAATTAGGTAGGACATAATAATTGGTGTAAAAGTGTGATAACACTTTTGATAAGTTGGCACAGTCCTGATAATCCATCAAAAGTTACCGTCAACCTAAGACAAGACTAGTGCAGTTTTGAAGAGGACCTGACGAAATCTTGATAACTTATCAGGATCCTAACAAGGCGTCACCAATAGTCATCGTCTACTCTGAGAAAAAGTTGTAACATTGATTTTGTTTCCTTACTTAGGGTAAACTATTTAAAGCTTTATTTTAGGATTTTCTAGAGGATCATTATTATTTGAATTTTCATTATTATTCCACACAAGGTCGACACCTCGAGTGTTGGACATCATATTTTGATATTTTCTCTCTTTACTTCTTGACTTTAACAACACAACTATTTCTTGAGAGATTATTATTAGTATTTTGGGATTTTTCCTTTGGGATCTAATGTATGATTCACTTGTTATTATTCATCTCTGTAATTTTAGCTTCCAAATCATAAATTCAATTTTGTTTTTTATTCGTTACATCATAAGTGGCTAAACTCCATTAACCCGAGTTATGGGATCTAGGGTTAGGACTTGATGAGGTGTTGAGTATTCAAGATTAAAAAGTAGGTAGGATTTCCTGATAATTCTAAAGTATTAATTAATGTCTGCTGGTTGGAAACAATAGACATACCTACTTTTATTTACTTGAGAAAGAAATCAAATATAGTAGGAATTGAATTATCAATAGGGACTCGAAAATACTTCGTTTAATAATCAGCTCTGTAACAAGCTTGGTTAACCGAAGGTAAAATTTGGGTAGTAAATAGAAATTCCCTAGGTCTGAGAGAATTAGGGAATTAAACAGTTAAGTAGATCGAGAGACATTTTAGCATAACATTGATAAAGATAGGTTGTTATTCTACCCACCGTGAGAATCTTGAATCACTTTTAGCATCTGTCATATACCGAAATCCCTAGCAAACATAATTTTTGTTATTTCATAAACTCTTGATTTACAAACACCGAAAGTAAAGTGACAAACAAGAACATGTTAAACATAAAACCCATTTTAAGAAACATTAAAGTATCAGTTGATTAAATCGCAAACAAATTGAGTTCACACCATATTCCTTATGGGATTTGACCCCAACCTAGTTGGGTTTTATATTGATAACTATTGCTTACACCGATTCAAGAGTTTAATTTGAGCGTTACCAAAAATGGCACCATTACCAAGGAATACGGTTGTAAACTTATATTTGCTTGTGCTAATTGAGTATTAATTAAGTTTCCTAGATTTATGTTTATTTGTTGTTTTTGTTTATTTTGCAGGATTTTATAGTATATGCCAAGTACCAGAAGTTCCAAAAAACAATATTACCACTAAATGTGGAACCACAATAAATAAAAAGAATGGCAAAACAACAAGAGGTTAATAGACTGGCAGCCTTAGCTAGAGCTCAGGTGAATGTGCAAAATGTCGAGCAACATACACAACATCAAAACCCTGAGGATTAAGATTTAGGGGATAGGGATTTATTAAACCCTGGTAACCCAAGGCATGCAGAGTAGATAGTTGAACAAGTGTACCACATAAGGTTTACCGAAACCGTCCATTTCAAAGAGGACAAGAGTACCAGACAATCTAGAATGATCGAAATAATGATGATGATGGCATGGATGGGGCAAGTTCAATGGGTGCAATTATTGCTCCACCAATGGAACCTGGGGCCAAGTTCAACATTACGAGTTGTATAATCCAACTCCTCAATTTGAACGGGTTGTTTGGTGGCCTTCTTAGAGATGATCTGAACATACATGTGGTGAATTTTCTCACCATTTAAAAATCTTTTGATAACTCAGGAGAGGGCCAAAATGCTATACTGTTGAGGTTATTCTCATTGTGTCTATCTGGGGAGGCAATATTATGGTTGAATGAGCTTAAGCCTAATTTCATCACCCATTGGAGGCAATTGAAAGAATCACTCCTAGAATGGTTTTTTATATCCTTAAAGATGGTACAGTTAAGGGAAGAGATCAGAAATTTTAAACAGCTTCCTACTGAAGCTTTGCATGAGACTTGGGGGAGATTCAAGAAGAAGCTAACACAGTGTCCGAACCATAATATGATGGACCTATACTTGGTGGAGACTTTATATAGGGCCCTCAACTCTGTAACAAAGCAGATTGTAGATTATGCTTCTGGTAGTTCATTTGTTGATCTGTGTTTTCGAAATGCCTCAGATATGTAAAATAAGATGATCAAACAGAGTTGGGCTTTGCATACCAAGGAGTCTGTGGTATCAATCCCCACTATTTTTGTTAGTATGTCTGCTGAATAATGTAGGAGAGATAAGGAGTGGGATCAAGAGATGTCCTATCCATAGACTCAGATGGACTTGCTCACAAAACACTTATTATAAGCAAAGACCAAGAAAGTAAATGTTGTAACGTCTCAAGACCGAGTTGGTATGGAACCTAAAGAAGAGGCAAATTATGTTAATAATTAGGGGTTTTTGAGGCAATATCCAGTGGAATCAAGGTCAGAACATTTATGTCAAGCCTGGTTACAAAGATAGGGATCAAGGAAACTGGAGAAGCAATAATGACAATAGTGGTTTATATGTTTCTCCTGGAAATTGGGAAGCTAGTGCAACTTGCTATGGAAAGATGTATATGGAGAACATGATGGAGAAATTGTTGAAGGTATTTGAGGCCACCAACTCTAGTGTAACCTCCATGAAGACTGATCTGATGTCCATTAGTTAGTTGGTGCATCCACACTCCACTGCCATCAAATAGTTGGAGCAGCAGATGATCCAACTTTTTGCTACATTTAACCAGAGAAAGAGTAGAACGTTACCAAGCTATAAAATTTTAGATACATAGAACGATGGCTCATGTATGATGATTACCACCAGGAGTGGTAAGATATTACCTAGCCCTTCTGTGGGCAAATTTGTAGATGGTGAGGTATTTGTTGATGAATCTGAGGAAAGCAATCCAATAGAGTCTGGGAAGATCGATAGTTCTATTAATGGTTTGGAGAAGGAAAGAGAGAAGGAAGAGGAAGTTGTGTTAAAATCTATCCCAAGACCACCACCTTCCTTTTTTCAACGATTGAAGAAGAAGGCTGATGATGCAAAATACAACAAATTCATGGCAATGCTCAAGCAATTAACAATAAATATGCCTTTGTTTGGGGAACTTGAGCAAATGCCAGGATACACAAAATTCATGAAGGACCTTGTGACTAAGAAAAGAGTTGTGAGCTTCGAATTGGAGAAAAATCTCCGACATTGTAGCGCTATTTCTATGAGGACCTTGGTGCAGAAGAAGCCAAACCTGAGTGCATTCACTATTCCCTGTACAATTGGGTCTATGGAATTTTCCAAGGCATTATGTGATTTGGGAGCAAGTATTAATTTGATGCCACTGACTATTTATAGAAAGTTGGGTCTGGGAAATCCCACACCCACCAACATATGACTCGTGATGACAGATAGGTCAGCAAAGTGACCTGTTGGCATTCTGTATAATATGTTGGTGAAGGTGTCTAACTTTATATTCCCTACAGACTTCGTTATTCTAGAATACAAGGTCGACTTTAAGGTGCCCATAATTTTGGGTCGACCTTTCCTCGTAACCGAAAGTGTGTTGCTTGATTTGAGAGCGAATGACCTCTTATTCAGGATAAATAATAAAGTAGTTCAGTTTGATGTGGTTAAGTCAATGAAGAAACATAAAGTAATGATTGTGTTCTCAATAGTCGATGTGTATTATAAGGACGAATAGGAAATGTCCATAGCGGAGCAACTTATTATCGAACCTTTGAGCACAATTATAATGAATTATGATAGTGAAGGTATCAGGGAGTATGAAAAGACCATTTGATCTTTGACAAGAATGGGTTCATAACCTTATGCTCCTAAAAAACTAGACCTTGACCATACTAATCGATCAACACCACAGCCAAGCCATCTATTGAGGAGCCTATGGTGTTAGAATTGAAAGAACTGCCTGGCCAATTATGGTAAGTGTTTATAGATAATGGGAACATGATACCTTTTATTATTGCAGCTAATTTGCATGAGCAATAGGGAAATGCACTTATTTTAGTACTTTAGAGGCATAAGAGAGCTATAGGCTAGACCATTGCAGATATTATTACCATTCCCCCAGGCATCTGCATGCATAAAATTCAACTTAAGAATGTTTGTATTCCAACCATAAAGCATCAGTGCTGTCTCAACCCACCAATGCAAGAGGTGGTTAAGAAAGAGATTATTAAGTGGCTGGATGCAGAAGTGGTTTACCCTTTTTCTGGCAATAAGTAGGTGAGCCCAGTTCAATGCGTGCCCAAAACAGGGGCATAACAGTGGTTGCTAATGAAAGGACTGAGTTGATTCCACTCAAGCCTGTAACTTGGTGGAGAGTTTCCATGGACTATCGCAAGATGAATTCTTGGACTCTGAAAGACCACTTCTCGATGCCCTTTATGGACCAAATGCTTGATCGATTGGATGACAGGGGGTGGTATTATTTATTTGATGGTTATTATAGATACAACCCAATATGCATTGCTCCTGACTATAAGGAGAAGACGACATTCACATACCCATATGTCACCTTTGCATTTACGAGAATGCCATTTGTCTTATGCAATGCACCTTTCACTTTTCAACGGTGTATGATGTCTATCTCTTCAGACATGCTGGAGGACACCATAGAGTTATTCATGGATGATTTCTTGGCCATAAAATTTCCAAAAAAGGGATAGAATTTTATTGAGAAAAAGTAAAAGTTATTGAGAAACTTTCACCTCCTATTATAGTGAAGGGAGTGCATAGTTTTCTTGGACATACTGGCTTTTATCAGAGATTTATAACAGACTTCTCAAAAGTTACAAATTCACTTTGCAAACTTTTGGAGAAATAAGTGAAGTTTTTCTTCGATGATGAGTGCTTGAAGGCATTTGAATGCCTTAAAAAGAAGTTGGTTGAGGTCCCTATTGTTGTTATACCTAACTGGTCAAGACCATTGGAGATCATATGTGATGCAAGTGGTATTTCCCTTAGAGCTGTATTGGGACAGAAGAGGGACAAACTGTTACATTATATATTACACCAGAAAAGCAGTGAATAGAGCGCTAAAGAATTACACCGTCACTGAACAGGAACTTCTGGCCGTAGTGTATATTTTTGAGAAGTTTAGAGCTTATCTTCTGGTACGAAAGTGGTGGTCCACACCGACCATGCTTCCTTGAAGTATCTGATGGCCAAGAAGGATGCAAAACCAATGATGGTTAGATAGGTATTGTTGTTGCAAGAATTTGACTTTGAGGTCAAGTATAGGAAAGATTGTGAAAACTAGGTTGCAGATCATATTTCTAGAATGGAAGGTGACTAGGAAATTAGTGATGAAATAAAGATCAATGATGCATTCCCTAATGAGGAGATCCTAGCTACTGCTATGGAAAAATTGCCCTGGTATGCGGATTATTCAAATTATGTTGTGAGTGAGGTCATCCCAAAAAACCGTTTTTTCCATCAAAGAAAGAAATTCTTGCATAATGTGACTCATTACTTCTAGGATGAACCGTATCTTTTTAAATTACGTTCGGACAATATTATAAGGAGATACGTACAAAAAATAGATGTAATATGCATATTGGAAGCATATCATGCTTCCCAAGTTGGGGGTCACTATGCAGGTGACCAAATAGCTAGGAAGGTATTGTAGAGTGGCTATTACTGGCCAACATTATTAAAGGATTCCTACGAGTTTGTGTTGAAATATTACCTATGTCAGAGGCAGGGGTCAAATTCCAAAAGAGATGAGATGCCTTTGACTAAGATGCTTGAAGTGGAATTATTTGATGTTTGGGGCATTGATTTCATGGGTCCTTTTGTAAGATCGTATGGGATGAAGTATGTCTTAGTTTTTGTTGACTACATCTCGAAATGGGTCAAAATTGTAGCATTGAAAGATAGTGAAGGGAAGAGGGTTGTTGCTTTTCTTAAGAAGAACATCTTCTCTCTCTTTGGAGTACCACTTTCTATTATAAGCAATGAAGGATCTCATTTTTGCAACAAACTATTTTGAGAAGCTTTAAAAAATGTGGGGTGAAACAACATAAATTAGCTACTCCATACAACCCATAAACTAGTGGGCAAGTTGAGGTGTCAAATCGAGAGATTAAAGCCATCCTAGCCAAAACGGTAAATACTAGCTGGAAAAATTGGTCTCTAAATCTCGATGATGCCTTGTGGGCATATCATACTCTGTTCAAGATACCCATTGGCATGTCACAATTTTAGTTGGTCTATTGAAAATCTTGACACCTACCAATAAAGCTGGAGCACAAAGTCTTATGGGCAATTAGAAGGCTGAATTTGAATAGAAGGAGGCAACAAAGCTAAGACTAGGGCAACGGAATGAGATGGATGAATTCCATCACAGGTAATATGAGATCAGATTTGTATAAACAAAAGATGAAAAAATACCATGATTGGAGGATAAAGAAATAAGACTTCCAAAATGGTGACATGGTGCTTCTGTTCAATTCCAGACTTAAATTATTCCCAAGTAAGCTGAAATATAAGTGGTCGGGCCCTTTTAAAGTTAGCCAAGTCTATTTATCTGTATTAGTGGAACTTGAAAACAATTATAGAAGTACCTTTAAGATAAATGGTCAATGTATGAAGCTTTACATTGGTCCGACAGAATCAATGAAAAGTGTCACCATTATCTGTCTTGACAAAGTCTGAAGTAATCGAGATACCTGAGTCGTTCCACGACGTTAAATCAAGTGCTTCATGAGAGGCAACCCATGAACCCTAGGATTAATCCATTCCAGGTATACTATAACCCTTAGCTTAGCTTTATTTTTAATTTTAAGTTGAGGGTGTAAGGTAGGATGTTGTTGTAACAATTTTTGGTAGATAATTAGGAGTAACACAAGTACTTGAGACCGTTAGCTTGTTTTGTTTTGTGACTTTTCAGCCTCTCTCCATTGATCTGAGTTTATAACTATGTGAATTACATTTATCTGTGACTGCGGTGTATATTTTTGTGGCATTAGTATGGCAACTTGATGATTTTTGCTAAACAAATTGCATGAATCAGATAAGTAGTGATGTGCGGTGCCCTTGTGTTCCATGTATGTGTGAGGTCTTTCTCAACTCTTGCTGTGTGCCAAATCTAGAACTTGCCCTGTTAGTCCCGCCCAGGTTATAGGATAGATGTTAGGAAAGGATCATAGGCCATTTTTTGCTATAACCCACTTTAAGCCTAAATGACCTTCCCAATGTGAATAATATACTTTGATCCCTTATTTGAGCCTATATGCCTATTTCTTTCTATGAAACCTCTCACCTTCCCGTTTACCTAATAATGAACCTATTTTAGTCCTAGTCCTCCTTGGCCACCATACACCTTTACTGAGGCAAACAGCCTAAGTTGAGGATGGCTATCACAGGGATGTGTGATGCAAAATGAGCACAAAGAGAGGTAAAATAAGAGAAAATAATAAAAATTTAGGTGTGGTGAAAAAGGACTAAGAAAATAAAAAGATGTATTAAAGATGAGAAAAAGATAATATGATGATTGAAAAGACCGCATCCATCTTGAGAATGTGTGATCAATAAAAGAAGAGAAAGAAAAGAAGGTTGGGAAGTGAAACCCTAGTCACTCTAAAATATCCATGAATATCATACCATCCCCTAGCCTATATTACCAGCCTAAGAAAAGACCTAAAGTGATCCAAACTGACCTAGTTAAAGATTTGGGTACTTACTATAAGGGAAAGCCTATGGCATTTGACATGCAGTGTTTGGAACTTCATTCTGAGAGTGAGACTTGTAATTTTTGCAATTTTTATGTATGTGAATTCTGATATGAGTAAAAAAGGGATTTCTTTGTTGTGGGGGCACATTGGGTATGTTGCTAAGTCACTGAAATGTTCAGATAGTGTGATCTTGGTATGACATGATTGGTATTACTGAATTTTTGTCGTATCTTGATGTTTGTGAGTTGCATGGTTGTTCTTCAAAACATCAACAGTGAGTTTTAAATTAACTGACCTTGGAGATGGTGAAATTATGTTGAACTAATATGAGTAGTTAGCTGCCAAAGTTCACTTTGTATTCTCTTAGTTATGTTTAGTTGCTTGAGGACAAGCTATTGTTTTAAATTGAGGGTGTTGATATGTCAGCATATGCTAACACATTTGAGGATTTTTACTTTAAGTAAATGCAAGGTCTTGAGCAACTTTATTTATTTTTGATTAGTTTTTGTTTGATTTTACATTTTAAGCTATATGATAGAGAACCAACATAAAATGAAGCAAAGAAGTTGAAATTTGAAGAAATTTGAAGACAAGTGTGGCTTACGACATTTGTGATAAGTCGTCATCCCTGTGACAAGCTATAAGGTTGGTCATCATCAGTAGACAGAGAATTGGCCAAAAGTAGAAGTTGTGAACACATTCTATGATAAGCCGTCAAGGGTCTGATAATTTATCAAGTTTTTTGTCAACCTTAAACAAGGAGTGAGTTCCAGCTGGTAGAATCGATGGCATTTTGTGATAGGCCATTATAATTGTGATAAGTTGTCAAGAATGCATGACATGAGAATTGGAGCAAACCTAAGACAGGAATAGTATAAATTCGAAAAAGACCTGACGACATTCTTGATAAGTCGTCAGGTTCCGGATAAGGCATCACCATTAGTCATCGTCTATTTCGAGAAAAAGCTGTAACCTTGATTTTGTTTCCTTATTTAGGGTAAACAATTTAAAGATTTGTTTTAAGGTTTTCTAGATGATCATTATTGTTGGAACTTTCATTATAATTCCACACAAGGTCAACACCTTGAGTTTTGGACAACATATTTTGATATCTTCTCTCTTTACTTCTTGACTTTAACAACACAACTATTTTTTGAGAGATTATTATCAGTATTTTGGGATTTTTCCTTTATGATCTAATCTATGATTTACTAGTTATTATTTATCTCTGTAAGTTTATCTTTCAAATCATGAATTCAATTATGTGTTTCGTTTGTTACATCATGAGTTACTAAACTCCATTAACCTGTGATATGGGATCTAGGATTAGGTCTTGATGAGGTGCTGAGTATTGAAGATTCAAAAAAGGTGGTAGGATTTCTGGATAATTCTAAAGTGTTAATTAATGTCTGTTGGTTGGAAACAGTAGACACACCTGCTTTGATTTGCTTGAGAAAGAAATCAAATATAGTTGGAAGTGAATTATCAACAAGGACTCAAAAAAACTTTATTTAATAAGAAGCATTGCAACAAGTTTGGTTAACCTGAGGTAAAGTCTGGGCAGCAAATAAAAATTCCCTAAGTCCGAGAGGATTAGGAAATTAAATGCTTAAGTAGGTCGAGAGACATTTAAGTATAACATTGATAAAGACAGCTTATTATCCTACCTACCGTGAGAATCTTGAATTACTTCTAGCATCTGTCATGTGCCGGAAGCCCTAATGAACATAATTCTAGTTATTTCATAAACTATTGATTGAAAAACACCAAAAGTAAAGTGACAAACAACAACTTGTTAAACCTAAACCCGCATTATAGGAAATATTAAACTATCAGTGTATTAAATCGCAAACAACTTGAGTTAAGACCATATTCCCTATAGGATTCGGCCCAAACCTAGTTGGGTTTTATATTAATAATGATCGCTTACACCCATTCAAGAGAGTAATTTGAGCATTATCAACAAAAAAACACCCCAAGAGGACATCAATCTCACAAGTAGCCCCACCCTCAAATTAAAATCATGCAATGTACCCAATGTGTCAATCCAAAACAAGAGAGTTAGAAATATACCTGTGGCACCATGGTTTCAAAGATCTGGTGTCAATCACATAATACGAATAAAAACAACATAATACCTTGGGTTGCCACTCAAGAAGCGTCTGATTTAATGTCGCGGAATGACTACTCAGAATTCATTAAGATACCTTAAAAGTGATTTATCCTTTATCCCTCCACTTAGAAGATTTGAATCATCATCCTATCTTTCGATCTTTATATCTTTTAGGTGTATTGGGACAATGTTTGAGTATGATAAGGGATGTTCTATCACACCACTTCAAAGACTTAAATCGCTGGCCCAATTTTGTATTGAACTTTTGTGTGGGCTCATTTGGCAGCGGTGAGAATCTTAAAAAGCCACTAAATGAACATCGATCATTAATATTATCGGCCTTTAATATTGGGGTTGTATTATACCCTTTCGGAAACACAAACTCCAAAATGTAAGAATTTTCCTCCTCATTTCAAAAATTCATCATTTGCTTAGGTGATTCAACTTTCATCACATTCACCAAGCATAATGCTGAAAAGTTATTCGAGTGAGGTATTCTCCCTAATTTTGGAGTTGTATCCTTCCCGACCTCTTCACCCCGAATTGGGCTAGAGTCTTTATAAGAGATTGACTTGGTTTCTTCTTTTGCCTCTTGCACCATTTCCTCAACCATGGAATAATCTCTCATGGTTGGTTCGATTGGTTGGGAAATCTCTGAGGGTTGCTCATAATCAAACTCAACATTAATATAGGGTTCTTTCTCCTCATCTTCATACTTTTCCATTATTTTAAATGATAACATATATAGGATATCATCTAAACATAATATAGAAGAATGCTTTGAGTGATTAACCTCAATATCTATCTCCTCATGTATGATTAACTTCATGCATTGATGCATATCACATACGATATCATACATTTCGTTCTGGAGATCCATCATTTATTGAAACATATCTTCAATTAAACTCTTATCGATGCTTCGTTCTTTCTTTTCTTGACCATAAGACCTATCAAACTCATAAAAAAACTAGATTTTGGGTTAGCACAATAGGGGAGCGGGCATTTAGGAAATCACCCCAATGTCAATCTTAACAGCCACATAAAGAATAATCATACTTCCGGTAGGATGGAGATGGACCACACATCTCTCTCCGAGGAGCATATCTACAATCTTTCCAAAAGTGAGGTCCACCACAATATGGACATAGATCATCAGTATGTTTATTCCACGATGCCATTGCAATAAGTAAACTAGCATAAGAATTTACATAACACAAGAAATAAAAGAAAACTAAAAACAAGTATTTACAAGTTTGAATTCAAGCAAGTGGGCTAAAATTCCAAACCAACTCAATACGTCAAACTGTTCCTCGACAACGGCTCCATTTTTGAAAATGCTCAACTTACATGTCAATTTAGTGCAAAATGGTCATCATCAATATATTAACCCAACTTAGGGGTTGGGGTCGAATCTACGAGGAACAATGTGAGTGGCGATTAAACTAATTTGAAACTATAGATACAAGTTAAATTCAAAAAAAAATGATGTGAAAAGATAAAATGGGGGTTTTTAATGATTGAACAAAACTTATTAACACTTCAATTCTGCTTAGCACTCAAAACTTAAACTGCAATAATTCAAATCAATGATATAGAGAAAATAGAGTTGTGACCACTATGATTATTAACCCCTTATTAAATTTGAGTTGTAGTACTGGATTCTTGTGACTTGTGGGAAACACCTAATTATTAGTTTCAACAGTCCATCATAGTGTTTCTCAACATACCTAGATGTTGAACTCCCTAACTCTTTTGAACTGAGAAAATCATTCTATTCATACTGATTTTATCTCAAGTTGATCAATCTTATTATAGCATTAATCATTAGATGGGAGCTTAAATTTCCCAAATTCTTGTTGATAATTCACTACCTTTAGTTTATCTCTCCGTTTGAGCAAATCAACATAAAGCAGGATATATTGTTTCCAACCATTATAAATAACAATCATAACAAAGGAATTATCAAGATGTCCCCTCAATCACTCAAATCCTAACCAACTATTAAATCCATGGGAGAATAATCATAGATCCCATAATCCTAGCTGTGGGTTTTAGTTCCATATGAGAAAGAATGAGATTGCAACAATTATAATCATCATTCAAAGTAATTAAACTTATAAAAAATGAAGTCTAAAGTTGATTATCTTCTAAGTTCAAGAGAAACATCCCACAACCAAATCAAAGAATTGAAATTTAAATTCTTAGCTTTAGAGTCCCAAAAAAGAGGTGTCTTTTCCTTTGGAATAAGTTCAAGATGTTCAGCCACCCAATGAAACCCTAAAAGATTGTATTTATATCCCTAACTTAAGAAAAATTAGAAATTAAAAATTCAGAATTTTCTCCTTGGCTTATGATATGTTTGACGGATTATCAGAGATCTGATAGCTTATGAGACCTTTTCGTAATACATGATTCCCATTTATTGCCTTCTTCTTATGTGTGCCGACATGCCTGACGGCTTATCAGAGTTCTGATGACTTATCATGAAATGTCATCACTTATTCAACTCATCTTCTGAATACTGCCTAAGACTAATGGTAACCCTAACGACTTATCAGGAATTTGACAATATATCAAACCATGTCGTCACTTTTTTACTTCAAATCTCATATACTTCCTTAGTCTGACGACATTCTCTATGGCTTATATGAATTGTGACGCCTTATAGAGATATCATCACACTTCTGCTCCAACTTTCTCACACTGTCTACATCTGACGATGACTCTGAGAACTTATCACAAATTTGTTGACTTATCAGAAAAGTTGTCAACTACACTTTCATGGCCATTTGTTCTAAATTTACCCCATTTGCTCTTATTGCCTTTAGTTTTCTTGCATCTTGACTTTCCTGCATTATCAAAGAGAAAGCAATCAAAAATGATAAAAGTTGCTTAAGACTTTGCAATTATTCTCACTTAAAATCCTCAAATGTGTTAGCATTTGCTCACACATCAACACCCTCAACTTAAAACAATTGCTTGTCCTCAAGAAACTAAAACAAAACCAACATTCGGCAGTCAACCATCCATATTATCTCAGAATATCTTCATCTTCTCTAAGGTCAATTAATTTAAAAACAACTATGCATATTATTGAAGAATAAAAATGTGACACACAGACATCAAGATATGGCATCAATTCAGCAAAAACAACCATGCATGTACCAAGATTACACTATCCAAATAAGTTAGCAACAAGCAACGTAATCTGTGTGCCCTTATAACAAAGAAGTCCTTCCTTACTTATATATGCACTCAAGCATGTCAATGCGGGATGGTCAAGAGACACTCACTCTCAAAAAGAAGTTCCAGTCAATGTATGCCAAATCCCATGAGCTTGCCCTTATTTTCATTAGCGAAGCTTTCAGACAGTTAAGTTAGAATCACTATAGGACTTTTCTTCAGCTTTTAATGTATGCTTGGGGCTGGTATGATACACAAGGATATTGAAAGTAACTAATACTCTTTGACACTACACTATTTTTGGGGTTTCACATATCAACATTTTCCTTATTTCTCTCTTTCATGATTAAAGCACATTCAAGCTGTGTGCAGTTTTTATTCCTTCATTTTCTTTTTTTCACAACTTTACTTTTTGTTCATTCTTTTTCACCTTTCTTCATACTTACTTTACATCATGCACCCCTATGATAGTCACTCTTAACATATGTTACTTGCCTAAGTCAAAGTGCACAACGTCCAAGGAGGACCAGGGCCAAAACAGGTTCATTGTGATACAAATAGGAAGCTGATAGGTATAACAAAAAGAATAGGCATTCAGTCTCAAAATTAGGATAAAGGGATATTATTCACACATAGAAGTTCATTTAGGATAAAAGTGGACTAATATCAACAACGGCCTATGATCCTTTCCTAACCGCTATCCTACAACCAAGGGAAGACCAACCGAACAAGTTCTGGTTTTAATACACAACGGAAGTTATGAAGTATCTCTCATCCACATAGCGCAAAGGTACATCACAAACTACTACCCATTCGGTTCATGCAATTGTTTAGTAATGGTTATCATGTCACAAGTACTAATTCCATAACAAGATACACTATGGTCACACATAAATGCATATCATAGAGTTATAAAATAGACCATTGGAGAGGTGTTCAAAAATCAACGAAAATATGTTAACTGTCTAAATAATATTTCTCCTACTCAACTACAATATTTTACAGCAAATCACAATACGTCTAAACATGCCATCTCTACTAAGAACAAGACTCCGGGGAAAAGTTGCATGCAACAAAAACCCCAAGAGGACATCAACACCCATAAGTAGCCCCACCATCAACTTAAAATCATATAATGTCCCCAATGTGTTAAACAAAAATAAGAGAGTTAGAAACATACCTGTGGCACCATGGGTGAGAGGATATGATGTCAATCATATTATACAATTACAAACAACATAATACCTTGGGTTACCTCTCAAGCAACCCCTGATTTAATGTCGTGGGATGACTAGGTTATCTTGACTACTCAGAATTCAGCAAGATACCTGGGTTTGGTTCATTCTTTGACTGCTCTACTCCCAAAAAGAGAGACTCATATGGCTAGTATAATGGATTACTATTACAATGAAGAAAAGTCAAAAGTAAACAACTCGGATAAAAGGGTGAATTCTACCTTTTTAATTCCATGATTCGATGAAATATCTTGAATTTTTTATTGAATTGCTAGGTGTATGTAGTATGGATATGAAAAATATAGGATTTCCAATCCTAGTAAGAAAGGCCCTTTTATTAGATGGCCTGTCCGAAGAATACGGGTAGTCTTGTGTGTAAGCATAGCATTTCTGGTCAAACCCACCCAACCCAACTGGAGTAGGCTACCATGACACAAAAGATCTTCTTTCTAAAGAGATGGGGAATATGAACTTCTCGCATTCTTCTTTTTGGTACGTTTTTATGAGCAGCTTAGTTGTTAAAAGTGCTTCATCCTTTATCCCTCTACTTACATGAATTGAATCGTCAGCCTATCTTTTGAATTGTAAATCTTTTAGGTGCGTTGGGCCAATGTGAGAGCATAATAATGGAAGTTCTATCATGCCACTTTGAAAACTTCAACCACTTGCCCAATTTTGCATCAAACTTTCGTGTGGGCTCATTTTGCAACGATGAGAATCGTAAAAATCCACTAAATGGACATCGATCTTTAAGCTTTTTGGCCTTTAATATTGGGATTGTATTATACCCTTTTGGAAAGACAAACTACAAAATGTAGGAATTTTCCTCCTTATTTCCAAATTTATAATTTTCTTCGGTGATTTTTCTTTCATCACATCCACCAAGCATAATCTTGAAAATTGATTCGAGTGAGGTCTTCTCTATAATTTTGGAGTTGCATATTTCTCAACCTCTTCACCCCAAATTAGGCTAGATTCTTTATAAGAGATTGGCTTGGTTTCTTCTTTTGCCTCTAGCACTATTTCCTCAATCTTGGCATCATCTCTCATGGTTGGTTTGGTTGGTTGGGAAATCACCGAGGGTTGCTTATCACCAAGCTCAACATCAATATAGGGTTCTTGCTCCTCATCTTCACACTCTTCCATTATTTTAAATGATTCCACAGGCAAGATATCATCTAAACATAATATAGAAGATTGCATTGAATGATTGACCTCTATATCTATCTCCTCATGAATGATTGGATTTATGTCTTGACATATATCACATACTATATCATACGCTTCTTTCTGGAGATCCAACATTTGTTGAAACATAGCTTAAATGCCACTCTTATTGATGCTTCGCTCTTTGCATCTGCTCATACATCAACTATAAATTGCATACATGTTAGGTGATTCAAAGAGCCAATAAGTGAGATCCTTGTGGTTTTTTTAGGAAGACTAACCACAAAGACCTTCTACCTAGCCTATCTCTTAATGAACAACTAAGTTTCATGTTAACTTTTAAGAACCAACACACTCCATACCTTTTGGTAGACATAATTCAATGATTTTCTCAAATCTTGCATTTAGATCAAAAGTACTCTCATAGTATGATATTTCACTAAAAATTGAAAGCCATGTTCACACACAAGTGTATAAAAGAGTAAAGTGGCCTTATGAAACCCATGTATAGATCCTACAGGGACTTGATTCAAAAATAGTTCAATTCTAGTTCAAAGTTTAGATTAATTTGGTGCTAGAGTAACCAAAAAGAGAGTTATCGAATTGTAATTGAAACTAAAGTAACAGTGCATAAATTAATGTCTCGAAACAATCAATGAAGTAAAACCCAAGGTCAAAGAACTTTGAACAATCGTACTATGTTGTTGAATTTCATTTATCAATTTTCTTATCTTGGTTGTTGATTTGTAGGGTTAATTGCATGATCATAGTCTCCCGACCTCTAACCATTTACCTAATATGGACATTACAACTACATTGTTGAGTGGGGATATAATAATCCAATATAGTTATTTAAGCTATCACCTTGCTTCTGAATCAATTAATGCATCTAAGTACATTCCTATCCTAGGCAATAATTCAAATTATTTATTTTTATTAAAGAATAAGAACTCTACAATATTCATCTCCATGTTCTATTTCTCTATGCCCTCTCCCGATATCAAAAGGTAGAAAATTGATATATTTTTGGGATGATCAGTCCATCAAATAGTTAAATCAAAGATAAACACATAACCAATAATGATAATCAAATTAAACAAACTTAATTTAAAACAATAGTACTCATGTTCTTGACTTCAACCCCGGAAAGGGAGTTTCTAGCCTCTCATCGCCACAATCATCATCCAAAATAATGTATGAATTATAAAAAATATAAAGAAAGAATATAAAACCTTATTTGAAGCTGAAGCATCTCCCAAAGTGTTCTAAGACGTCTAAGATTAATTAAAAATGTGTACAAAGTTGTATTTATAGTAGAAGAAATATCCCTAGCCATGTTGGATAAGGAATTGCATTTTTTGCCATGGTTAAACCATCCATCACGTCGTGTTAGCCATAGAATTAGTCAAGACAACATGTCAGACCGTGTATCACATTGGAGGAAGAGTAACTTTGCGTTGTGTTCTGCATAGGGAGTAGGGACACTGGAAGTTACGTCCAAAATATATTCTAAGTGTTGAAAATCCTATCTCTTTCCCATTCCTTTTGTGTTGTATTCCAATGAATTTACAGTCCTTAAATCATAAATATATCATCATATTCATATCCTCCTACATAATCACACACCACATATTAGACATCATAACAATATAATATCCACAATGATGAATCCAAACAACATCAAAGATAAGGGTAGTTCGCAATAATCCTCACTTAATATTATGACTTTAGACTTGATCAAAATGAACCTCGCACATTCCCAACAAGTTGTTACACATATAATTACACCATTAATACCATTTGGACTCATAAAACACCTTATAATCAATTGAAACCAACTAGACACAAACCTAGCACAAGCTAGTAAATCTAGTTTTCTCGTTTCAACCCTAAATGACTCAATTAAGTACAAAGTTGTTTGGAAAGCACGTTGAACATTGTAATCACATCTTTTGACACTTAAATTCTTATTATCATAAATAATAATTCATGAAGTACTACTCTTTACACTAAAAATCATAAGATGAGGTGAATCTACATTTACACTAACACAAAGATACTTAAGCTAGTACTACAATGACTACAGAGACTGTAAATTTGTACACAAATCCTGTTATACACAATTGTAAGTTCAATAAAGCTACTTCGAAACATCTTAGACTCAAGACTTGACTCAATAAGTGACAAACTCATGCATATTGCTCAATTTAATACAGCATATAACTCACCGAACATTCACCAATTAGGGGCCTATTACAACAAAAGAGTTACCCAAAAACACTCATAATAATGCAATTTATAACGAAATGGGTATAAGGATAAAATTTTGCTCACTCTCTCAACAGAATTCACAAGTTACAAATAATGAACCATATTCTTTCCCATAGTGTCATACTTCACTAATATCAGAATGCTAAGCTTAGGATCAAATAGGTATTTTGGGTTGTAATGAAAACTAAAGGATAGGTTGAAACATTTTGGAATAGTGATGATCTTCCCTGAGAGATTTAATACACTACATTATTTAATTAAAAACAATCTCAAACAACCAAATAACACCACCTTTGTCTGCCTCATTGTTTTTTTCCACCCCATCTCATTAAGCTCAATTAACAACACTATGGTGGGAGGATTTCTCAATTAAATCATGCTTCAAATGTTAACATAATTTTTTCTTTTTCACTCCCAACCACAACATATAAAATTTAAACACCAATAAGTATTTATTTAGGGCTTCAATTTCTCCTTTTCCTTCTTGGATTTCAAACTCCTTTCTCAATTAATTTACACCAAGGATCTTATAAGATTTTTGATCAAATTCCGCTCGATCAAAGAAGGGATTAGGATACATATCAGGATACCAAAGAATTAGATAATGGCTCAACGGGGCTAACTAAGATTATACACTATGGGTATGTCAAAATAAGGTGCAAAATAAGGCTATCAAAGAAATGTTTAAATCATCTCCTAAACTCAATTTCTTTATTTCACTTTTCACATACACCGGGAAAGTTGTAGATATCACATACAACAAGGAATACACAACTATCCTCACATCACACATGGCACATTGTTGGTTTACATAGGATCATCATAGACTCTCAACCAACAATAGCATGAATTAAGCATTAAGCCAACAAATACAAGAGTTACAAACATGAGCCTAAGATTCTCAAAGTAGTAATCCACACAGTCAACATACATTTAACAATGGAAATACTTGCACCATGAAATCAACTATAGTGTCAACAGGAGTATCTTATACAAAAAAATTAAATTGGGCCTAAAATTTTGAATTTCTTCCCCCACAAATAAAATTCTATATTTTCCCCAAAGTGAACCTTTACAATATGAGATAGAAATACTCCTTGATTCCTCAAACCCTAGCTAGTAGAATATTTTTGAATAAATTAGGTCTGGTGGGACCCTACTCTAATTTTTTGCCATGCTTCTTTGCTTACGTTTTAAGTACTCAGACTGTCCATCAACTTTTGACTCAACAAAAACAAACACTGTATGAAGTAAAAATAATTAAAAACTAAAAATAAAACATACCAAATTAACTTGGGTTTCCTCCCAAGAAGATCCTGATTTAGTGTTGCAGCATAACCCCTACTTAGTCATTCACTTTTCTTCTCTTCCTAAAACTTGGTCTCCATCTTCTTACTCTTTTCACCCCTCTTAGGTATAAATCCTCAAGAGTAATTGGTTCCCTAACTTTAGACTTTTGAGGGTCATCAACTTGAATTATTTTTGGCGGCGTAGCTTAGGCAACTCAACAAGGGCGTCAGAAGAGGTCTTTTGAGAAATAACAAATCTGCACTTGTACCCTACAATAACAGTGATCATACATACATATTTATAATGGGACAATGTGTTGAGTGCTTTATAAAATTTAAATACCATCTCTTTATCCTCCAAACTCATGGTGAGTGTGCCTTCTCTCACATTAATCAATGTTGCACCCATTACTAAAAATTATGGCAAGGATTGGTACCTGTTTGTCTACCTAAAAGCCTAGAATAATAAAGTCAGCAGGAATAATAAATATACCAATCTTCATGAGGATATCTTTAATGATTATTTATAGATAGGCAATGGATCCATCTACCAACTACACTTGCATGGTGGTCGGTCTAGGCTTTCCCAAGCCAAATGTGTTAAACAAAGATAGGGGCAACTTATTGACACTAGACTTTATATCACTGAGTGCATGGACTATTCAACTCCTAATTTGGATAGGGAGAGTAAATTTCCCCAAACATCTCAATTTTTGGCAATTTTCTATATCATTAACCTGCTACACTCTTTAGTGACCGCTACTATTTAACCTCTTACAACTTCACCTCTTTAGTGACCATATCTTTCAAGTTCTTAGCATACATGGGAATTCCCTACAAAATATGTAGGAGTGGTATGTTGATATGAATCTCTTTGAATGTGTTAAAGAACTTCTTGATCATTCATTCTCCTTTGCTTTTTGTTTCCACTGAGGGAAGGGAAGTGGCGGCATCTACTTCTTTTCTGGTTTAGTGAAAAATTTAGTTTTTGAGTACTCAGTCTTTCTTGAATTTTCAGCAACTTATTCAGACACCTGTGGGGGAATCAAATCTGCATTTACATCTTTTTTCTTTGAAGGTTCTTTATTCAGCTCCTTAACACTCCTCAAAGTAATTGCCATAACTTATTTTGGATTTTTTTTGTCACCTGGAAAACCACCCTAAGGCTTGGTATTCAATGTTTATTGTGATTGTTACAACTGCAACACTTAGCTTCTCTGTGCCACTTGATGGTTTTTTACTTCTTTAGCCATCCAATGTATAAATAGCTAGAACCTACTTTATCATCTCTTCTAATTTGCTAGTTAAGAGATTTTGTTGCGCCTATTATTGTGGAAATAGTTATTGTTGTGCGGCACATGGATGATTTTGTGGATGAGTATGCCACTTCATATTGTAAGCATTACCATAATCTAGCCTCTGAACATTACCTACAAACATGACTGACTCTGAATTTCTCAATGCACATAGCTTCTGAATGACCACTCTTATCGTAAACTTCACACTAACCTACAGCTTGTTGGATTGCATTGACTATGGCTTCTGGTTGAGCTACTCCCAACTTTAGACTGCTTATTTGATTTTGCAAGGCTAAGATCTTTGTGGATATAGCAGTTAATTGATCAATTTCTAATACACTTGCAATTATTCTTGGAGCTCTGCTCGAGTATGAATGTCACTCGAGATTCTTTGGAGCAACACAACTTAGTAGAGTATATAGCTCATTATTTGTCAAGTACAACGCCTAACCACCTGAAGCTGAATCTAGCAAAATTATTGAATTGTGGTTAAGAGCCTCTACAAAAGTATGAGCAAGTACCTCATTGGACTATTGATAGTGAGGAAAATCCCAAAGAAAAGCCTTGAAATGCTCACAAGCATGAAAAATATTTTTATCTTACCTCTGTTTGAAACGCATAATCTCACTATAAAGTTTCACAGTCTTACAACATGGGATGAATCTGAAGAGGAACTTTTTTTCTAAGTCATCCCATGATGTCATTGGATTCTCTAGCTCAGAGTTCAACAACTTTTTAGCTTCCTTAAGAAGTGAATAGGGTAATAGTGTTAGCCTCAAATAATCAATTTTACATCTATAGGAATGAATGTATCAGCGAGCTCAATGAAATTCTGCAAGTGAACCTGTGGATCTTCATGTGCTAGCCCTGTAAACTGTCCACCGCTAATCAATATCAGTATCATATTGTTCTTTAGATCAAACCTCGCTCTAACAGATGGATTTTTAAAAAGGGAGGTCAGCTTTGTTGGAAATAGGATTGCCATTTTTATCACTATCCTGTGTGCTGCTTGTTCTTCAGCCATTGGAGCAGGAGCTTCTTGATCTTCTAAAATTTGCAGAATCTGGGGGACAAAGATTGTTTTTCTCTCATATTTATGGAAGTGTTTCTTGGGTTTGGGGCTTGGTGCTACTAACTCCCGATCCCTTCCCAGATTATTAACCTTTGATCATGTTTCCTACGAATTCAAAAACAAGACCAAGCATTAAAACAAATAATAAATATAAAAATAAAAACTAAAAACAAAAATAGTTCCAAATTATAAGTCCCCGGCAATGGTGCCAAAAACTTGTGTGGTCTATCAAGTAGTAAAGTTTCATAATGAAAGACAACTTTCGATCCCATAGGGACTTGATTCAACAATGATTCAACTCTAGTTCACAATTTAGATTCATTCGGTGCAAGAGTAACCAAAAGGTAAGTTAGGGAATTGTAATTGAAAATAAATTAACAATGCATAAATTAAAATTGTGAAACAATCAATGAAGTAAAACCCAGGGTTAAAGCACCTCGAATTATTGTATTATGTTGCTGAATTTCTTTCGGCAATTCATTTTTCTTTGTTGATGATTCGTAGGGTTAATTTCATGATCATGGTCTCCCGACCTCTAACCGTTTACCTAATATGGACTTACAAATATATCGTTGAGCAGGGATGTAAACTCAAATTATGTCTTTTTAGTCATCCTACGTTTGAATCAAGTAATGCATCTAAGTACATCCCTGTCCTAGTCACTATTTCAAATTCATTATTTTTATTAAAGAATAAGAACCCTACTTTGTTCTTCTCCATGTTATACCTCCATATTCCTGCTCCCAATATCAAAAGGTAGAAAATTGATATATTTTTCGGGTGATCAATCCATCAAATAGCTAAATCAAAGACGAACACACAACCAATAATGATAAACAAAATAAAAAAAATTAATTCAAAATAATAGTACTCATTATCGTAGCTTCAACCCCAGAAAGGGAGTTTCTAGCCACTCATAGCCATAAACATCATCCAAATTATTGTATGGATGATAAAAATCATAAAGAATGAATATAAAACCTAAATTGAAGTTGAAGCAGCTCCCAAAGTGTTCCAAGACGTCCAAGATTAATTAAAAATGTGTACAAAGTTGAATTTATATTAGAAGAAACATCCCAAGCCATGTTGAACAAGGAATTATTTGGCCGTGGTTGAACCATCCAATGGTTTGCACTAGCCATAGCTTTGGTAGAGGTGGCAAAAAGTGTATTGTATCTCATTGGAGAACGAGGTTATTTTTATTGGTTTATGCAAATGGATAAGGTACATGGCACATATATTTCATGTCTACTAACTTTATGTTGCGTCCAAAATATCTTCTAAGTGTTGAACGTCCTATCTTTTGCAAATGCCTTTTGTAGTGTATTCCAATTAATTTACAATTATTTAATCATAAATATGTCACCATACTAAACTTATAAAGGCCTCTAAATAATCACACACCACATATCAGAGATCATAAAAACATAATATCCTCAATGATGAATCCAAACAAGAGCTAAGATAAGGCTAGTTTGCAATAATCCTCACTTAATGGTCCAACTTAAGACTTAATCAAACTGAACCTCTAACATTCCTAAGAAGTTGTTCCACATATAATTACACCACTAATACCATTTGGAACTCATGAAACACCTTTGAATTCATCAAAAACAACTAGACACAAACCTATCTCAACCTAGTAAAACTCGTTTTCTCGGTTGAACTCTAAATGGCTCAACTAAGCAAAAATTTGTTTGGAAAGCACGTTGAACATTTTAATCACATTTGTTGAAACTTAAAACTTATTATCATCAATATTAAAACATTAAGTACGAAATTTATCCTCAAATCAAGGTGAAATAAGCTAGATTAATGCTACCAAAGTGTATAAAACCACCTCAGGTAATCACCCAACACTTTAACTTATTGTTTGTACTCGTACAACTCTTTACACTAAGCATCAAAAGATGAGGTGAGTCTACACTAAGCATGTTATACACAATTAAAAGTTCAACAACACTACTTCAAAACATCCTACCTTCAAGAATTTAATTAATAACTGGCAAACTCATCCATATTTCTCAATATAATAAAGCATGTAACTCACCCAATATTCACCAAACCGGGGCCTATTACAAAATACGTGTTTCCCAAAAACACTCAGAATAATGCAATTTATATTGAAATGGATATAAGGATCAAATTTCGCTTACTCTCACAACAGAATTCACAAGTTACAAATGATGATACATACACTTTTCATTAGTGTCATACTTCATTAATATCATAATGCTAAGCTTAGGATCAAAAAGTTATTTTTGGGTTGCAATGAAGGCTAAAGGATGGGTAGAAACTATTTTGGAATAGTGACGATCTTATGTAAGAGCTTTAATACAATCCATTATTTAATTAAAACCAATCTCCAACAACCAAATTACACCACCTTTGTCTAACTCATTCTTTTTTTTCACCCCATCTCATTAAACTCAATTAAAAGCACTATGGTGGGAGGATTTTTCTATTAATTCATGCTTTAAATTTTAGCATAAATTTTTCTTTTTCACTCACAACCACAAAATATCAATTTTAAACACCAATAAGTATTTCTTCGAGGCTTCAATCTCATATTTTCCGTCCCTGATTTCAAACTCCTTACTCAATTAATTTACACTAAGGCGCTTATGAGCTTTTGGATCAAATTTTGCTCCATCAAAGAAGGGATTAAGATACATATGAGGCTTACAAAGAATTAAATAAAGGATCAACAGGACAGACTAGGATTATGCATGATGGGTAGGTCAAAAGAAAGTGTAAAATAATGCTATCAAAGAAATGCCTAAATCATCTCCTAAACTTACATTCTTTATTTCAGTTTTCACATACACCGAGTAAGTTCAAGACATCACATACAACAAGGAATACACAACTATCCTCACATCACACATGGAAAATGGTTGGCTCACATAGGATCATCATAGATTCACAACCAATGATACCATGAATTCAACATTAATCCAACAAATACAAGAGTCACAATCATGAGCCTAAGATCGTCAAAAGTAGTAATCCACACTGTCAACATGCTCTTAACAACCAAAACACTTGCATCAAGAAATAAACTATAGCATCAACAAGAGTATATTATACAAAATATTTAAATTGGGCCTAAAATTGGGAATTTCCTCACCCCAGAAATAAAATTATACTTTTTCCCCAAAGTGAAAATTCAAAGTAAGAGATAGAAACTAGTACCATATTTTTAAATAAATGAGGTCTGGTGGGATCCCACTCTAAAGTTTCACCATGCTCCTTAGCTTAGGTTTCCAGTACTCAAACTTTCCATCAATATGTGACTCAACAAAAATGAAAGCTACTTGAAGTAAAAAAAAACTAAAAACTTAAAAAAAATACCTACTTAACTTAGGTTTCCTCCTAACCAACACCTTATTTTGTGTTGCAGCATGACCCAAATAATGACTTAGTCGTTCTTTTTTCTTCTCTTTCTCACAATTGGTCTCCCTCTTCTGATTTATTTTACCCATCTTAGGTATACATACTCAAGGGTAATTTTTTCTCATCATTAGCCTTTTCAGGCTTATCAACCTGCATCATGTTAGGCGGTGATATCTTAGGCAACTTAACGAGGGCATAAAAAGTGGTACTTTCTAGAATAAACAACCCATACTTGTCCCTTTCAATAACATTGATCATACATTAATCTTTATAATAGGATAATATGTTGAGTACTTTGTAAACTTTAATTACTGCCTCCTCATCCACCAACCTTGTGGTGAGTGTGACTTTTCTCACATCAATAAATGCTACACTTGTTGCTAAAAATGGATGCGCCAAGATAATTGATACTTGTTCGTCTTCCTGAAAGACTAGAAGTATAAAGTCAACAATGATAATAAATTTACCAACCTTTATGAAGACATCTTCAATAATTCCTTCCAGATAGGCACTGGTCTCATCTTCCAACTATACTAGCATAATAGTCGGTCTAGTCTTTTCCAATCCCAATGTGTCGAATAAAGAGAGGGGTATCATTTTGCTACTTGCCCCTAGATCACTGAGGGAATGGATCATTCTATTCTTAATTTTTATAGGGAGAGAAAAATTTCGTGGATCTCTCAACTTTTTTAGGATTTTTTTTGTCATTACTGCGCTATACTTTTCAGGGAGTACTACTATTTCAACCTCTTTAAGCTTTACCTTATTAGCAACCACATCTCTTAAGTACATAGCATACTTGGGCATTTCCTGTAAAATATCTAAGAGAGGTAAGTTGATATGAAAATCTCTGAATGTGTCAAAGAGAATCTTGAACATTCCATACTCAATTATTTTTTGTTGTATATAAGGAAAGGGAAGTGGCAACATCTGCCTTTTTCTAGTTCAGTGAAACTCTAGTTTTTGAGTACTCAGAATTCCTTGAATTTTCAGCAACTTGTTCAGACACCAGTAGAAAAATCAAATCTGCATTTACCTTTTTTTTCTTTGAAGTTTCTTTATTCATCTCCTTACCACTCCTTAAAGTGATTGTCATGACTTGTTTTGGATTTTTTGTGTCACTTGGAAAACCACCTTAAGTCCTAATAGTAAGTGTTTGTTGTAATTACCCCACACTAACTCTAAGCTTCTCTGTGCCACTTGCTGGTTTTTTCTATCTCCATCCAACTGTGTTTGATTAGCTAGAACTTGCTTTATAATCTCTTCCAATTTTGTAGTTGACCAATTTGGTTGAGCCTATTATTTTTGAAATTATTATTGGTGGGCAGCCAAAGGTTGATTTTGAGGTTGAGTCTTTCACTTCATATTGTAAGCATGTAAGACTCCACAAAAATTCTTAGTTTAATTCAGTCCTTTACAACTTGTTAAGGGGTCCCATATTTAGAAATTTTATCTATGTATATATACTTAGAGTTGTTTTAGCCTTTATAAGTTGGAGATCATATTTCATGACCCTTATGACCTTAAAACATCGGTTTTTAGATTTACTCATGGTGATGAATGTAAATAGGTCACTTTAGGTAAGTTTTGGAATTTTTGAACCTCATTTGAACCACATTTCAAAATCTAAAATAGTGGATCGATGTGATCTTGATGTGCTGCATCGCCCATCGCATCGATCAATATTTTTCTTAGCTCTCAGTGCCAATTTCTAGTGAGCCAACATGTATTCAATGTGATACATCAGCCATCATGTCGATCCCATCGATGCGACATGTTAGGCTACGCATCATTGAGACTATTTTTAGGCATTAAAACTCTACATCCATAAGGGTATTTGGGTCATTTTCCCACCTTAAATCAACCCCAAAACACAAAATTCAACCCTCAATAAGCAAAATTAACTCACTTTCTCTAAAACTCTCTTAAGAACAAACCTTAACCTATTAAATTCAAGATTCAAGTCCATTCCCCATCAACATTCAGTAATTAAAGCACCAAAGTATGTGAAGGGTTCATCCAAGGGTTTCCTTCAATCCTTAGAGTTCAAGAAACTCTTTTAAACTTTAAGTAAATTGATTTTATGATTTCCATTATTGTATTTAAGTGTATTCATGATTTTAGTATTAGTTGGTTTCCTAGTCCATGGTTTATTAAAAGTTTCATATGGAATTGATTATCATGTGTGTAGTATCATGTGAACTCATGTTAAAGCCCTTGAATTTGTGAATTTGGGAATTGAAGTTATGATGCCTACATGTTGTTTAGTATAATGTGCATAGGTTATACTCTCTAAGTGCTTGATAAATCGCTCATGTGAACTAAAAGGGGAAAAATCATATCATGCTAGCTTAAGTGCAAGTTTATATCTTACAAATGTTTGATAAAATGTCTCTATGAATGAGTTATGCACAAGTGCACATGGCTATATTTTTCAGTTTTATGCTATGTTTTACTTTTCATGTTATTGAGTCCTGAGGGTATTCAATACTCGAATATCTAGCTATTTACGTAGATCTACAATAGTTACAAAACAGTCTCAATAGTATCATGAATAGTAGTACTAAATAATCATTCACAGTTTTAATTTAGTATTCAATTCAGACCTTAGTAAACTCAGTCATTAAACATGTAAGCCATATTTACATTTTTATTATCAATCGAACCTAGTGATATCAGTTCAGTTAGACAGAACGATCAGTCACAGTTCATTCAATCCTAGTATATTATAGCAATCAGTTTATTATCTATTTAGTCAGGAGAAGTATTCTGCTCCGAGCGAATGTAAGGATGACAGCTTTCTCGTTAGATAGGTAAAGTCATTAGTCGTAGTCCCTAACATCTAGAAGTATATATCCATTTTAAGATATGAGAAGTCATCCATCAGTTTAGGCTTGACTTCTTATAGGGGTCACTCATCAATTTAGGCTGCCACCCTTTACCCTTCGGGACAATAGAATGCTCCAGTTTTGTGGATCCACACAACTAATATTGGTACAAATGTAATGGTATTGACACCTTTTAAACTGGGGTTATAGGTTGGACCATAATCCATTTAGAGAGGGGCATATCGTTTAGATGACTACCTCCTATGGTTTCAGTTTTAGTTTTAGTGTTAATATTGAACTTAGTTCAGTTCTATAGATTCAGCAGTGTCAGACACAGTCACCAAGCTTATTATAAAATTCAAATCAGTTCTTCAGAATCAAGACTATTAAAAATAGTCATTAGGTTATCAATAATATAGTATTAGTAAACTCAAATATAAGTTAATATGTATTCAGAAATCAGTATCCAGTGTTATCATGGACCGAATTATAGTTTATGTATTCATGCATGTACTCTTATTCAGTTATGTTCATATTAGTTAGCCAGTTATTGTGCATAAGAACCCATGTATATTATCCTACGTCACTTAGAATATTAGTACATTCAAAGTACTAACTCATAATTTTTTTTTACACAATGATCTCTTATATAATAGGTTCAGATGCAAGGGCTCCCAACCATATTTAGCAATTAAGACTTTTAGTAATAGATTTAGAGGTAAGTCCTCATAGTTCATGGCCAGAGTTATTATTTTAGTTTATCAGTAGTTTAGTACTTAGAGTTAGTTGGGGAATTGTCCTATAACCATAATGTTCAGACAGTTAGAGAGTATTGGACAAGAGTATTTCAGACAGATATTTCAATTTTTAGTATGTATTAATTTTTTCCAGTTATGAACCTTATGGTGATTTTAACCTACCTTCTGCATTTATTTCAGTAATATCATTACTACGATGTTATTATTATTTAGTGCTCACAGTAGTACTAGTCATGGGTTAGCTGGTGGTCCTTCGGGGTCGCTAGCACCATGTGGTGTCCGAGGTATAGACTTGGGGCTTCACAAAGAATTACAATAATTTGGTCAACATTACCTAAAAACATGACTTAGTATTTGTAGCACACATAACTACTGAATGACCACTATTATTGCAAACTTCATATCAACTTACATCTTGCTAGATTGCAGTGACTAAGGCTCGATGTTGTGCTACTCCCAACTTCAGACTATTTTTTTAATTCTACAAGGCTGATATCTGTGCTGATATGGTAGTGAATTGATCAACCTCTAATACACCTACAATTTTTTCGGCAGCGCTCCTCGAGTTTTAATGACACTCGAGATTCCCTTGAGCTATGTGGTTTAGTAGAGTATACAACTCATCATATCTCAACTCCAGTTCCTAACAACTACGGCTGAATGTAGAAAAAATTTTGTATTATGGTCAAGAGACTCTACACAAGTATGAGCAAGTACCTCATTGGACTGTTAATGGTGTGGACAGTCCTGAAGAAGTTCCTTGAACCGCTCCCAAGCATGATAAAGTTTATCTTCTGGCCTCTATTTAAAGTTCACAATCTCACTATGACGTATCACAATCTTGCCATTTTAGAAGAATCTAATGAGGAACTTTATGTAAAAGTCATCCCATGATGAGATTAAATTCATTAGCTCAGAGTTCAACCACTTTTTAGCTTTCCCAAGAAGTAAATAGAGGAATATTATCAGCCTTACACAATCAACATTTATATCTGGAGGAATGAATATGTCAGTGAGCTCAATAAAATTCTATATGGGGATCAATAGATCTTCATATGCCAGCCCTATAAACTATCCATTGCTTATCAACAATTATACTTTATTGTTCTTTAGTTCGAACCTCTCTCCAGCAACTGGTTTGTGAAAAGGGGAGGTCAAATTTGTTAGAAGTGGGATTGGCAGTTCTATCATAGTTCTATTGGTTATTTGTTCTTCATCCATTAGAGAGAGAGGTTCTTTATCTTTTGCAATTTGTGAGAATGAAAGGGAGAAGGATTTCTTCTCTCCTGCATTGATCAAAGTGTAGCTCGGATTCGCAGCTTAGTTCTACCAACTCCCAATCCATTGCCATATTTTTATCATGTAACCTGTTTCCTATAAAGGCTACAACAAGAGAAAGTGTAAAAACACCAAATAAATCTAAAAGGCATAACTAAAATAGAAATAGTTAACAATTACAAGTCCCCGACAATGGAGCGAAAGAGTTGACAGAGCCCAAGCGCATACGCAAGTGTGCGTGGTCTATAAAAGTAGTATAATTGCCTAATGAAATCCAAGTATTGATCCCACAGGGTCTTGATACAACAATGATTCAATTATAATTCACATTTTAGATTAATTTGGTACAAGAGTAACCAAAGAGAAAGTTTGAGAATTGTAATTGAAACTAAAGTAATAATACATAAATTAAAGTCTTCAAATAATCAATGGAGTAAAACCCAGGGTTAAAGCACTTCAAACAATCGTACTATGATGTTGAATTTGATTCATAACTTAAATTATCTAGGTTGTTGATTCGTAGGGTTAATTGTATGATCATGATCTCCAGACCTCTAACCGTTTACCTAATATGGACATTACAATTACATTATTTAGCGGGGATGAAATAATCCAGTTATGTTTTGTAAGTTATCATCCTACATTTTGAATCAAGTAATGCATGTAATACACTCCTGTCCTAGACACTAATTAAAATTCCTTTTTTATTAAAGGATAAGTGATACGCCCAAATTACAGCTCTCGTTAGAAAGTGTAAGTGGTCGTTGTCAAATATAGAACCCAAATGGGTTGGGTGTCGAATCCCACAGGGAATACTCTGGTCACTAAGTGTTGCAATTATTAGTAGACTATTGGTCGAAAATTCCAAGGAAAAGGGGGGTTTTGATTTAGACGTGAACTAATGTTAACAAAGTAATGAATGAATGATTTGTTTAGTAAGATTGAATCACAGAGATTGATAATTTAGGGATATGTCCACCTTGTAAGTTCTACTTCTCTATTAACTATGAGTAACGCGGAATTTAGACATGCATGCACTTATAGAGAATCGTATTCTAATTCAAAATCCAAGTGTTTCCCAACCATCAAGGATATATTTCACTTTAGCTCTCCTGAGCCTAAAGTGTATAAAAAATGGTACAAATTCTCCAAGAATTTAATCCAGTTAAGGCATTAACGTGTAAATAGAGGTTGGAAGCCCTATTTCCTTGTCACACTCTCTTTTCCAAACATGTAACTTTTCTCTCGAACAAGTTAATACTAATATGGCATGTTCTCTATGTTTGCAACCATGAGAATTCAATCAAAATGAAGAGAGTAATGATATAAGTAGCATACACATCAAGAATTCACAAACTCATAGTTAATAGATAATATCCTACAAGGTTTTCATAACCCTAATGGTAAAGTTTAGCTACTCATGAATACAACAGAAAGCAAAGTAGACATCATCATCATACCAAAACTAGAACAATCTAACGATGGAGATGCTTTAGCGTCAATATGGGGATGATGTGATTCTCCTTATCCGTTGCTCAAGCCTTAGCCGTGTTTCTCTGTTCTATCGAATATTGAATAATGAATAATGATAATGGTTAATACTATTGAAAAATTCAGTAATAAGGTTTTTATAGTATCCTTGTCCACTATGTTTCTACTGCCTCCTTAAGCATTTAAAAATACTGGGTTTGCCCGGGAAAAAGTTCCCATGTATCACTTCCAGTCCAAAAGCTGTCTTCCCTCTAATGTGAAGTTTTCCTTTGCTGCTCATAGGTCCATAAAGTGAAGAAATCTTCATCATTAGTACCTGAAAACATGCTAATCACATAGGTCATCTCACTTAAAGGAAAATGGACTAAAAGTGCAAGAAGTATATATTTTATCATCAAAACTTCGCTAAAACATGGGTAAATTATGGTGCTTAGGCGTGTAAATACGCCCTACATCACCACCCCACACTTAAAGCTTTGTTTGTCCTCGAACAAAATATTACATCCATGAAAACATCTAACTAGAATTTCACAGTAGCAACATAAAATGTTCAACAAGACATGCACGACAATTATTAACAAAGAGTCGTTTTCTTGATCACTACTAGAAACAACTCAACCTCAAACATAGACTCATTAGGATGGCCAATTCGTATCCACAAGTTAAGCCATAAAAAATCATATAAAACTATCCAACAATCGTAAACCATGTGTGTATCACACAAGATATCACCCATAATCACTCACAGTTTTGCATTTTTTGAAACATGGGTATAAGACTCTCCTTGCTCTCACTCTCACAAAGAATTCTTATAGTGCAACTGATGACCATAGGCTTTCCCTTAGTGTAATTCTCCACTAATATCAGACTACTAAGTTTAGGATCAAATAGGTCTTTACAGGTTGGAATGTAGGCTAAGGGACAGGAAGGACTATTTTGGCCAGAAATAGTGACTATGTTCCCTAAGCACTTTAATACCCTACAATATACCATTTACACTATCTTTTAACAACTCTTCTACATTTCTTTCATCTACCAACCCCTTTTCACCTATTGTGTTATTCAATCATAAACACAACTATCTTTTTATTTTTCTATTTCTCTTTTCTTTTTTTTTTTCTTTTTTTATATTTTATTTATTTATTTTCTATATATAAAGCACCTCTATGATAGCCACTCTATTTCACAACAATTTCAAGTACCAATACACTCTGAGGCATCACTCTCCCCATTTTCCTCTTATTCTGTCACATGACTCTACAATTTAAAGCGCTTAGGAATTTGGATCAAATTATGGTCTTAAAAAAATGGATTAGGCTACATATGAGGCTGTCAAAGAAAATAGCTAAACGCTCAAAGGAAGTTTACTAGGACAATGTACAAGGGTAGGTAAAAAGAAGATAGACAAATTCAGGGATGCCAAAGAAATGCCTAAATCATCTCCTAGACTCACACTCTTTATTTTGCTTTACACACACACCAGGCAAGTTCTTGCATCAGTCACAACACAGAATATACTATAACCTCACACACACAAGGCACATGGTCAACTTTATTGGGAGCAGTATAGACTCTTGACCCAACAGATGAATGAATTAAACCACACAATTATCACACAGTGAGTCATACTTAGATCCTAAATGTCTTAATAGTAATGATTTAGCACTAACTCTTGTTATAATACCATGCCATCTATCAGAACAATTTCATGCAAAATCTAAAAAAAAATTAACTAACTAATTATGACTAACTAAGTACGACTAATTTAAACAAACAAGAATAAATGTATGCAAAGAAGTACAATACCGCAAATATATACCCGCACCCTACACTTAGATGGGACACACTTCCCTCAGTGGAAATAAAAAAGGAAAACCTAATTAGTCCGACTCCTCTTCTATGTCTGGGGTCATACCCCCCTGCATCAGAATCATCATCAGAGTCGTCATCCTCAGAGTTGTCCTCCACATCTGAGTCTGGCAGTCGGCGATCATCGTCAGTTGATACGTCATCATCGAGAGGCTCCTCAAAATATACCTCCACTCCACACATAGCTCGCGCATGCTCATTCATCAAGTAGTCATGGTCCAACTGTTGAAGCTCTGCATCAGTTGGAACACGACCCCCACTCATCATGGTAAACCTCGTCATGCCATATAAATGGCAAAAGAAGATTTCATCTCGAGCATGCCTCTCTGCAGCGGTAAGGTTGATGCCATGACCAGTTTCAGGCTCTTTAATTTTTGTGAGATCAACCTTCTTCGGGTTGTATGGAAGCTTATGATCTGCAGGTTCCTCTTCAATGTCTCCTTCCTTAAGATCGCAGTCAACAAATTGCCAAAGTAGAAATGAGACCTTTTGTGTAGCCTAGCCTTACGTATTGACGATCGTATAACCGCGCCAATGTTGATTGGAATATTAGTGATCAGAGCGTACACCAAGCATACTCAATCACGTGTGATCTTTGTGTACTGTGTCCTAGGAATCAAGCAAGAGTTGACTATCCTCAACCATATACGAGCTTCTCTGTTCAAAGAAGCATATAGGAAGGTATTGTGTCAACCGTTATCCTTGTGATGAATCCACCTGGCCATGGACCTTGTTCCGCACAGTGTGTGTCTGATTGCCCTATAGGGAGGTCTGTGATAAAGCTCCTTGAGCGGTGTTTGATCCACAGATGGGAGGCCCAGAAAATAGTTGAAGAACTCCGCATTTAGTTTCAAGATTTGGCCCCGAATCTTCACTTAACTTCCGGTAGTCTTTGGGGACCAATCGTCATAAAACTCTCATGTTAGATCAAGATTGCATTCCCCCATATCTCAGAAAATAAAACCAAGATTTAGTGCCATGATTTTAGCCAAAATGCGAGTCTCTCTCTTTGCTAGACTCTCCTTCTAAATTAAATCTACGTGAACATATTTTTTACTTTGTTGTTATTGTACCACTCCTTTCCTTCCTCCTCTAGGACCCACTTTATCCCGAAAGCGTGTGGAGGCACTTGCAAAGAGGAGGACTCAGCTTGCTCTTTTCTTGACCTTTTCTGTCCTTTCTGTGAGGTGGATGCTTTTTCTTTTCCTTGTCGTCCTTTTGGGGCCATTCTACCTGAGAAAGGAATAGAGTCATGTTAGCTTTATCTCGAAAGATTCAATCAAAAAACAAATAGTAATGTCACCACCCCACACTTAATTTGTTGGCATAGACTAATTAAGTGAGTGATGTCGATTACTCAAACTTCATCGACATACATTTAGGTGATATGATCCAACAAAATGTTTAGCACAGTCACACTTTCATGTAATCTTGACTATCCTTTCCAACTCTTTTTCATGTAATCTTGACTATACTTTCATGTTTGGATTAATGCACTTCTTGAACAAGACCACCACATTGAGATTGTATCATGTTATTGCATAGAAATAATCACACCATCTTATGCTTGTGGTCAATGATGATCAGAATCTCGATGAACGAGTCATTCAAACATTTAATCTTTCAACTTTCAAGATTAGGTATTAACTTCGCAATTTTGACTTCATAAAAATATGACACTGTATAACAATCACATACAAGTCGGAACAAAGTCAATAACACCCACACGTATCTTTTCACTCAACTAGATGCATCATAACAAACCAACCATATTCTTATCACCAAACACTATTTTAAAATCTAACAAACCATTATAAGCGTAGTATTGCAAAAAAAATGAAATATAAAAGAATAACTTACTTGGTGATGGTTCAGAAATATGTGATTGCAAGATTAGATGAGCAAAAGGAAAAACTTTGAGAGATTTGGGGAGCTTAGGCGGTGCCTATATTGAGCAAAAAATGGAATTGTGATTTAAGGTTGAGGATCTATTTATAGACTAAGCCATGGGTAGGGTTTGGTCCATATATAATCGGGTTAGGAGAAAAAAATGCATAAGCAGGCGGCGCCTAATGCTTTGCCTATGCTTAGCATAGGCGACGCCTTTGTCAATGCCTAGTTGGGCATAGGCGGCGCCTTTCTCAATGCCTAGTTGAAACAGTGAGCATAGGCAATGGCATAGGCAGCGCCTATGGTATTGCCTAGATTTGCATAGGCGGCGCCTATGGTATTTACTAGATTTGCATAGGCAATGCCTTGTCCGTTGCCTATGTGAGGCAGTTAGCATAGGAAATGGCATTGGCATTGCCTTGTCCATTGCCTAGATTGGCATAGGCATTGTGTTGATCATTGCCTAGATTAGCATAGGCATAACCTTGTCCATTGCCTAGATTAAAATAGGCAATGCCTAGCCGATAGCATTTGCTCCATCATTCCTAACTTTCCACCTTTCGCATGGCTTACATTCAAATAAGAATTTGGGAACAATCTCCTCTTTTATACGTCTTGAACCTACACTTAATCAGAAACAAAAAAAAAATTAGAAGGATGGGTTGCCTCCCACCAAGCGCCTTAGTTTTGGTCGTGGCTCGACTCTTCTTTTTGGATTTTTTATTTAACAAAAACAAACTCGTAGTAAAATGAAACGATTAAAAATGATGGGTTGCCTCCCATAAAGTGCTTGATTTATTGTCGCGGCACGACATGGTTATCTCGATTACTCAGACTTTATCAAGATATATGGACCATCATTTTCTGAATGGATTCAGACGACGCTAATCCTTAATAGTAGGTACACAATCTTCCTTTAGCTGAATCTTGTGCATACATATGCTAGGAGGGATACCAATTATACCATCAATAGTTCAACCAATAGCTCTCTTGTACCTCTTCAGAACAGAGATGAGAGCCTCTACTTGTTGTTCACCTAAATCATCCACAACAATAACCGGAAGTGTATTTCCACCTCCCAAGAACACATAGTTTAGATGACTGGGGAGCTCTTTCAATTCTAGGATGGTGGCTCTTTAATGGAACGTTTCGCTGGTGGTGAAGGTAGATTGTTAAGGTCAAGGTCCAGCTTCTTAGGAGCATATGAAGATGACCCCATTCCTGTCATAGCACAGATAGTTTATTTGTACTCTTCAACATCCTCACGCTCAGAGTTCAAAAGCACAGTAGCCAATGGCTCAACAGTAGGCTGCTTCTCTAACGATAGTTCCTTCATGTCCTCATGATAAACATCAGCTATAGAAAACACATTCACATCATTTGGCTGCTTCATTACATTGCATACATCAAAATCGACCACTTCGTCATTCAACTGAAATAAAAGCTCATTTACTCGTAAATCAATAAGCAGATTTCCTGTTGCGAGGAAAGGGTGTCCCAAGATTATGGGAACATCCGAATCCACCTTGAAATCTAGAATAACAAAGTCTATAGGAAAAATAAAGGTAGAAACCTTCACCAGTACATCATATAAGATATCAACAGGTCATTTTACCGACGTATCTGCCATCACGAGCATCATATTGGTTGGTATAGGATTGCCCAACCCCAACTTTTTATAAATGGATAGCGGCATCAAATTAATGCTAGCCCCCAAATCACACAATGCCTTAGCAAAATCCAAAGATCCAACAGTGCAAAGAATAGTGAAAGCACCAAGATCTGCCTTCTTTTGTACTAAAGATCTCATGGCAATCGCACTGCAATGATGAACATCATCTGCCAGTTCATAACTTGCTGCCATTTTCTTTGTCTAAAGGTCCTTCATGAATTTGGCGTACCCTGGTATCTACTCCAGTGCCTTCACCAAAGGCACATTAATAGTTAGCTGCTTCAACATGGTCATGAATTTACAGAACCTGGTGTCATTAGCTTTCTTCTTCAGTCTCTGAGGAAAAGGTGGTGGTGGAAGGGGAAGAGTTTTCTCCACCACTTTCTTTTTATCTTGCTTTCGATTATCAATCTTTTTAGGCTGGTGACGTCTAGGTCTATTTTCATGAATGTTCTCATTCTGATTTTCAGCTTCTATAGAATCATCATAATCTCTTTCAATAACATTCTCTTTTATATTATCAACTACCTGTTTTCCTTTGGATGGATTTTCCAACACCTTACCACTCCTGGTACTAATAGCCATACATGATCCGTCATTCCTTGAATTTTGCACAGTGTCACTTGGTAAAGTGCCAGCCTTTGTCTGATTGAATGCCGCCGAAAGTTGACTCAGTTGTTGTTCCAGCTGTTTTAATGCAGTGGAATGTGAGTCAACTAGTTGATTTATTGAGGACAAATCATTCTTTACCTCAGTTACGCCCATGTTGGTTGCCTCCACTCCTTTCAACAGCTTAGCCATCATATTTTTCATGGACATCTTTCTAGAGCCAGACGCCACAACCTTACGATTTCCAGGAGGAACATATAAACCACTCCTGTCAGACTTATTCTTATAACTCCCTAGATCACGGTCCTTGTATTTAGATTTCTCATAATAGTTCCGACCTTGGTTTCCTTAGGCATTGCCTCGAAAACCCCCCTAATTATTCAAGTAGTTTGCTTCCTCCTCAGAATCAGATTCATCTTATCCCTGTGATACAACAGCCTTAACCTTTTTGGTCTTCCCTGATAATAAAAGCTTTGTATGAAGATCCATATGCGTTTTCATGTGAGCCATATCCTGGTCACGTTCCTCTTGTCTTCGTCTCTGTTCTACAGTCATGCCAATAGATACAGTAGAGCTTGCTACCTCAGAATCCCTGGTATGCCAAGCTCTACTTTACTTTGTCATCCGATCCAGTATATCACCAGCCAAAATAAAAGTAAGGTCTATGAATGAACCACCTGCAGCATTATCAACCACTAGCTTAGTCACCGAGTTCCAAGCCATATATAATATATCCATCAGGTGGACATTAGTCATCTCATGGTTTGGGCACCGCATATGATTCTTCTTGAACCTCTCCTATGTTTCGTGGAGAGCTTCAGTTAGAAGCTGTCAAAAATTACTGATCTCATCTCGTAATTGTGCTCTCTTGGATGGCGGAAAGATTCTTCTAGGAAAGAGTCTTTCAGTTGCCTCTAATTAGTTATAGAGTCAGGAGTTAGCCCGTTCAACCATTGTGTTGCCTCTCCAGATAGAGGCAATGGAAATAAGCTCAGCTGAATTGCTTTCTGTCCAACCCTTGGATTGTTAAACTCCTTGCATGTTGAGATAAAATTAATCATATGCATATTCGGATCGTCTCTTGCAAGTCCACCAAATAACCCTTTGAGTTGCAATTACCGAATCATGGTGATAGTGATATTGCCCTTGGCTCCAGGAGCCAAGGGCGGAGGAATAACAGCCCCTGTGGCACCAGCCCCATCAAAATCATCATCATCACCATCAAAAGTAGCCTGCACAGCTTGGCGTTCAGTTCTCATTCTATCTTGACGATCTCTTCTATTCATAGGCGCTGCCACCTCATCTGCACGCCTTGGATTTAGTAACACTTTATCACCCAGGTCCTCATCATCAGGATTTGTTGCCTGACCTGGGTTATCAATATTATATTGATGCACTTGAGCAGCTTCCAACGCAGTTAATCTAGCCTGCTCCTGTTAAGCAGCCCTTCTTTCAATGTCACGTTGTGCATCCATTCTGCCAATAAGTTGTGGTTCAAGATTTATGGGTAATAATGTCTGACCAGATCTTCATGTATTTGGCATGCACTCTACCGAACCTGAACAGAGCAAAAACAACAAACAAAAAGTAAAATTTAAGAATTTTATACCAAAGGGTCTATTAATTATCACAAACATAGTTGAGAACCGTATTCCTTGGCAACGGTGCCAAAATTTGATACGCCCAAATTAAAGCTCTAGTTAGAGAGTGTAAGCAGTCGCTGTCAAATATAGAACCCAACTAAGTTGGGTGTCGAATTCCACTGGGAATACTCTGGTCACTAAGTGTTGCAATTATTAGTAGACTGTTGGTCGAAAATTCCAAGGAAAATGGGGGTTTTGATTAAGGCGTGAACTAATGTTAACAAAGTAACGAATGAATGATTTGCTTAGTAAGCTTTAATCACAGAGATTGATATGTTAGGGATATCTCCACCTTGTAAGTTCTACTTCTCTATTAACTATGAGTAACGCGGAATTTAGACATGCATGCACTTATAGAGAATCGTATTCTAATTCTAAATCCAAGTGTTTCCCAACCATCAAGGATTTATTTAACTTTAGCTCTTCCGAGCCTAAAGTGTATAACAAATGGTACAAATTCTCCAAGAAGTTAATCTGGTTAAGGCATTAATGTGTAAATAGTGGTTGGAAGCCCTATTTCCTTGTCACAGTCTCTTTTCCAAACTTGTAACTTTTCTCTCGAACAAGTTAATACTAATATAGCGTGTTCTCTATGTTTGCAACCACGAGAATTCAATCAAAACGAAGAGAGTAATGAAATAAGCAGCATACACATCAAGAATTCACAAACTCATAGTTAATAGATAATATCCTACAAGGTTTTCATAATCCTAACAGAAAAGATTAGCCACTCATGAAAACAACGGAAAACAAAGTAGACATCATCATCATAGCAAAACTTGAACAATCTCACGATGGAGATACTTTGGCATCAATATGGAGATGACGTGATTCTCCCTATCCGTTGCTCAAGCCTTACCGTGTTTCTCTGTTCTATCGAATATTGAATAATGAATAATGATAATGGTTAATGCTCCTTAAAAATTCAGCAATAAGGTTTTTATAGTATCCTTGTCCACTAAGTTGCTACTGCCTCCTTAAGTATTTAAAAATACTGGGTTTTCCTGGGAAAACGTTTCCATGCATCACTTTTAGTCCAAAAGCTACCTTCCCTCTAATGTGAAGTTTTCCTTTACTTCTCATAGGTCCATAAAGTGCTGAAATCTTCATCATTAGTACCTGAAAACATGTTAATCACATAGGTCAGCTTACTTAAGGAAAATGGACTAAAAGTGAAAGAAGTATATATTTCATCCTCAAAACTTAGCTAAAACATGGGTAAATTATGGTGCTTAGGCATGTAAATACGTCCAACATCAATAAGAAACCTAGTTTGTACATCTCCATATTCTATCTCCCTATTACCTCTCCCTCGATCAAAAGGTAGAAAATTGAAATTTTTTCGGGGTGATCAATCCAACAAATAGTTAAGTCAAAGATGAAAACCCACCCAATAATGATAAGAAAATTAAACAAACTTAATTTAGAATAATAGTTCTCATGTTCTTGGTTTCAACCATGGAAATCGAGTTTCTAGCCACTCATAAATATAATCATCATCCAAAATAATATATGAATGATAAAAACCATAAATAAAGAATATAAAACCTAAATTAAAGTTTCAAAAGCTCCTAAAGTGTTCCAAGACATCCAAAAATAATTAAAAATGTGTACAAAGTTGTAACTATAATAGAATAAATATCCCAAACCGTGTTGGGCAAGGAATTGAGTTTTTGGCCGTGGTTGAACATCCAACAAGTTGCGTTGGTTATAGCATCGGTAGAGACAATGCATCGTGTTTTGTATCTCATTGGAAGAAGAGGCATTTTTTGTTGGTTTCTGCATGGGGAGAAGGTATGTGACACATTTAGTTCGCGTCGACTAATGGAAGTTGCATCCAAAATATATTCTAAATGTTGAACGCCCTATCGTTTTCTCATGCCTTTTGCAGTGTATTCCAATGAATTTCCAGCTTTTAAATCATCAATATTTTATCATATTTAGATCACAAACTGTCCTACATAATTTCACACCATATATTTCAGATCATAACAATACAATATCCTCAATATGAATGAAACCAAGAGCCAAGATAAGGCTAGTTCACATTAGTCATCACTTAATGTTCCAAATTTAGACTAAATAAAATTGAACCTTACACATTCCCAACAAGTCATTCCACATATAACTACACCATAAAAATGATTTGGAACTCATAAAACACCTTAGAATCCATCGAAACCAACTTTAGTAAAACTAGTTTTCTTGGTTGAACTCTAAATGTCTCAATTAAGCATAAACTTGTTCGGAAAACAAGTTCAAATTTGTAATCACATCCTTTGAAATTTTAATGATTATTCAAATAGCTATTAAAACATTAAGAACTCAATATATCCTAAAAACAAGATAAAATAAGCTAGAATACTAATACTGAAGTGTATAAAATCACCTCCAATAATTATATATGTTGTGTTTGTTAGCATTCTAGGTAACCTTTTAGTAATTAGAACACCCATATGATTTAAAATTTATAATTTGCTCCTTGTAGATTCAACTCAAATATGAGTTGGGTTATTGACAACGACCACGTCGCTCATCAAACATGGGAGTGAGTTGAGCATTATCAACACCCAAATATAGAAAATAGTAATAGAAATAGTCCAAAGGAGGTAGGATGACATGAAATCAAGTATCTACCTATAGGCCACATCATCTTCGAGGCTTGGTATGTTGGAGCCCTTATCTTCCATTCCACTAAAAAAGGAGAACTCCTACACATTATTTTTTTAGCTTGGGGAGTGACTGATGAGGAATGACACGCTTGAATATGACCTTAATGATCATCCACATCCAGGCAATCATACGATCCTAAAAGTGACTCTTCTTTTTGTCCTCATACATCTTCTTTAAGAGATTTACATAGTCCTAAAAAGTGTTGGATGGGGTTGTGTAGGTTGAAAGGGCTAAAGCTTGGTAGGCAAGTGAAAATGCACTAGAAAGCTACTCATAGTAGCCATATTCTCCTCCAAATATTGATAGAAAAAAAGGGTTTTGCATGAGGAACATCATCATCATCATCCTACCCTTCTATATTACTGCTCTTATCCTCTATGCTTATCTTTATTTCCATATTGCTCTTGGGTGGTGCACCTTTCTCCTTGAAGGAATGTAAAGGCATGTCACACTTCAAATTCTAATTTGGATCCTCCATAGGCATCCATGTGTGCCTAGAAAACTTGGTGATTAGACTCAAAAGAAAGGGAGGTTTCTTGTTTCCCTTATAGAAATCCTTCCTCTTTGACATAATCTGTGCCCATACAATTAGTAAAATTACCTCAATAGCATAAAACATCACTAGAGCCTGAGTTATTTCACATCAAAAGTGTTACTCAAAGGATAAATCCTCTAATTCACCTAATTTAGCCAGATCTAAGTATCTTCCCTGAAATGTGTGCTCCTAATCCCCTTAGGACTGGTCTAGGAAACTTTTTTTTTGATCAACCGATGTTATCAGGGAATCCCACAACCACCACATATCCATCTCCGAGATTTATCAATAAACTCAATATTGGGGACACCAAGTACCCATAAAATCTCATTGATAATAGTCACGTCCATTGGGACTTGAGCCCCTAAATGCAAATAATGGGGTAAGGTTCATCCCAGAGCATGGTTAGGTGGATGTCATAGAAATCCCAAATCTATCCCAACAGCTCATCCCTAGGTGTTAACAGGAAATATATCTTCCCAAATTATTGAAGATTATTATAGAATTCAGGTGCCTCTTCCTCCATGTTGTTCATTACAAAACCCCTCTCGTAGCATAAACCCATTTTTGGGTAATTTGAGAATCTATCCTGGTATTGCCGGTTAGGCAATCTATACCAAAAAGGGGGAACATTTCTTGATTTTATTGCATAAAATAATAGTCCTGAAAAATAATGCAAAATCCAAGGTAGAATTTTTTAAAGTATTCAAATAATTGGAAAGTTACAAAAATAACAAAGTTCTAGTTTTAAGTGAGGCTACTACCTGCCTCCCGCTACAGGGAAAGACATCTTGTTATCATGGGATCACTATAGTGAAGATATTCATGCTATGGAAACATCTCCAAAGTGAGATGACCTAATATTGTGGCCATCATCTTCCCCAATAATAATCAGTACATCGATGGCACCTTGACACAAAATTCATTCATTTTGACTTTTCAAGACAGATCATGGTGGGGGAAGTTCTACGAGACTATTATGTGCTAAAATCTGTGTCATTAAACAACTATAAAATCCCTATTGACCAAGAAAGATTTGAAAACAACTCTTCACATTCTACCCTCTATCAAGCCCTGAATCGACTATGAACTCCATGAATCTTATACCTGGAATGCCATAGGGGCATCATAAATGTAATAGAAGTAATACCAAGGACTACGAAAATATTTGGATTAATAAAACCATGCCCAAAACAATTTGTTTATACAACTATAAGTGCTAAACTAGGACAATAAGATTAATAGGATAAAAAGACAATGTTAGAACATAATTTAACCTCATTTTAGCATTTATAGCACGTTAATTTAAGATATTAAGGGATTTTTGTGTTTTAATATGTGAGAAATAGGCAAACAACCCATTTATAATCCTTAAATTTGACTATGTCCTACTATGCCAACATGCATCTTACTATAGCAACTCCTCTATAGTAGGAATTTTACGCTATTGTGGGACGTAGTCCACTTTGGGGGGCAAATATTTTTTTTACTTTTTTTAATTTAATTATTAATTTTTAGTATTTATTTAGAGAGGCACTGGTATTCTTGGATTCTCATGAGCCCATGACAGAGGTAGCCTCGTGTGAATTATGATTGCAATGAATTATGTAAGGTTGCCCTATTAATTAGGAATAATATTATTTTGGTGAACTCTTTTGTAAGTTTTAGTGAGAGAAGTTTTGAAATAAGAGAATGTAGAATCAATGTAGGAGTATAATGACCCTAGAATCTTTTGTCCAATTTTTTCCTACCATGATTGTTCGAGATGAACAATGGGTAAATAGATATTTCTTGTACTAACTTGTTCCATTGTTACTAAAACTACTGCATCCCAAGGGTGTGGGTATTGAAATTTATTTAAAATGTATTAAAAGCTTTGTTAAAGACTTAGTTTAGTAAATTTAATTTAGGAGAAAATTAATTAGGTAAACTAACGTCATCCTGCTATAATGACACTGTGGTAATAGCATGCAGACCGCTATAGCGAGGGACCAAAATAGTCCACCCAAGTTATAAAAATCTTTTTCCTTTCCAGTTAAACCAGAATAGTCTTTACTATAAAACCCTTTTAGGTTGCCTAATAGTTTTCACGACTAAACATAACTAATCGTTTCAAGCACATAACAACACCTACCGTAGATAGAATAACTTGAATAATACCTCATTCAATCAATAAGGAACTTACTACAATAATCACTACGTCAATTTATTTTTTCCATATGAATAACCAATAAATAGTTTGAATTATGATTATACAGTTAAATTCTTCCCAGAACTGGTTTAATAGATGTGATACATAAAATAAATGAAAAAATTAAGTACAAAAGAATCTTCAAAAACCTAGTCTAAACCCATACGAAAGCACTAGAGATTGAGTAGGTACATTTGCCACAAAATATCTATGCAGAATATATATAGCAGGATTTGATGTTGAGTGATCAACATTACTACTATAGAAACTCCAACTTACTTGCACCATGAATATACCCTTCAATGGAGGTATAGTAAGTTTAGCATCAGTAAAACCACACATAATGATAAGCATTCTCTTCCCACCGATATTAGACAGAAATAACATCAATAGTAAATTTGGAAATATCATAACAACAAGAAAAGTTAAAGTTCTACACCCCTAATTATAGAATCCCTAACATCTATCTTTAGCATCTTTGTGACCTACTTGTCATATAACCTTTTTCTAATATCTTTGACCTTGTATAAACCATGAAAGACTATATCTCGTCTGCCCATACAAACTCATTCTTAAAGTGATAGTAATTCTTAATCAAAACAAGCCTCTAATTTCTCTAGGTAATTACTATCTTATACATCACCATATATGCCACGCTCCTTATGAAATAAGAATTTTACAAAATTATGATCAACAATTATTGGTTTTCTTAGGGAACTATAGATTCTTATCCTCAATCATGTCTGCACACAGGACCAACACACTTATATAGAACCTCTCTCATAATTTTCCATATTTTGAAATATATAAAATAGAATCATGTATAAGGCACATAAATGAATGTATGCAAGATGTACACATCATCTGTCTCACCGCTTCTCATAAATCTCATCAACATCATGTCGTACGACATGATACTATACCCATATTACAACATATTATATTGTATTAACATAGTGCCTGACTCGTATAACGATATTTCACATACATACTAGCATGGTACCTAATCCTTCATTACATAACATCACCACAAATGCATATAAATGTGAAATAAAATCATAAAGTCATGAGTTATACAAAAAGTAATCACAAACACTTAGATTTCAATCAAGAACAACTTGTGCCAGTCTAAGTGTCTCATCAAGTTTCTTACTCATTTGATCAATAACTTATATATGTACATGTATATTCACCATTATTTACCATACGCACCAACTAGTTGCCTAAACCAAAGTTTATGCTATCATACACTCTTTCTCTATCCATGTCCCAACTTTACATTTCTCACATTATCTTCTAATCTTCCTTGACTACTAATAATGAGAATCCTATTCTTTACATTACAATATTTACTCATTTATATCCACTCACCAATTGCAATATTTGATCATGCTAAATACTAATCTCGGTTTATCATGCCTCACCTTTAAGCTGCTTAGTGCAATTCAAACATTTATTACATTTGTATTTTAATCAATTTAATTTATTTTCTCCTACTTTCCCTCATTATATCATCTAACTTTCAACTAATACTAAAGGCCCTAGAAGATATTAAGACATATACATTGGCTCTACCATTCAATCAATATTTTTCACAATTAAAACTTTAATAACAAAGCACAGTAAAACAATATATTTGAGCCCAATAGGATTTTAAATATTACCATCAATATAACTTTGTGTCCTAAGGATTAATTATTTTAGGATTTAAATTTTAATTTTTGGACAGTTGTATAAATTATCATTTAACCCCTCATTTGTTCTCGAATGACTTTAAAGTTGAGGTCTGGACTTTTGCACAAGCGCTCAATGAAATTTAACTACAATAACTCATAAGGATAATTTCATGTAACATTTTCTAGCTTGTTACACACTTTTTCTCCAAAATAAGAAAATACCAATGCATGACCTAACCAAGGTCTAATAGTTGTTCCCACACTCTCTCCTAGAAGGCATTCATAATTATTAATTATGGTAACATTCTACTAAGACTACCCCAAGCCCAATAGGGCATCTCAATCATTAAAACTTGAGACGTAATTGAACTTCAAACTATTTTACCACTACAATAGTTATTCATAACCGCACTGGTACTACTGTAGTGGTAGGAAAATATTGTAGTAGTTCTGGATAGTTTTAAGAAGGAGAAATGTTCATTTCCCCCCATTTTACTCCAAAGCCTAAAAACTCTCTCAATTCTCTTTTTGGAAACATCCCCGCGATAAATTGAAGGTATTTTTAACCCTTGTACATGATATCTTTCTCATTATAGACTATTGACATTTTATTGGAAATGGGGATTTTTTATTAGTATGCTAATGTAAATTTTAAACTTGTATGTTGATGATGCTATTGGACATATTGGTTAACATGTTATGTTTCTTATGATTATAATACTCATACAATATTCAAGACATAAACTTAATGTATTTCATGGGAAATATTTTCTATGAAATGGGTGAATGATAAAAGGTCATATCTTTAATAATTTGTTTGCTTTAAGGATGATTTTGGGTGTCTCACACCCCCATTTTAGCATAATAGGTTTCATACACACTTTAATAGGCCTGCTCTTCCCTTAATTTTTAGAATTCATAGAGAAGTTAAAAATTCTCCATATGAGGGGAGGTTTACAGGTGGAAGATTTTAAACCACCATAGTTGTGACTTCTACCACTATAGGAGTTCTACTACACCTATACTATTGTAGTATTTAATTAACTAATGTTGTAGTTTTGGGCAGTAATTCCCAATTTTTGTATTTTTCTAAAATTTTAATTTCTTCTTCCCTTCTTTAGTATCTCTAAATGGTTCTAACCTTCCCTGGTAGACTTTATAGGATCATTATGTCCCATTATCCCTACCACCATAGATTTATCAATATAGAATATGGTGATTGTTATAAGGTTGGATTTCATTCTATGGGTTTCCTTTGGGAATAGAATATGGTGAAAAGGGATGTAAAGAAAGAGTTTACAGTGTATTATACCCAATCAAGTCTTTTGGGTGGGAGATATTGACTGATCCAGAATATCAACAAAATATAGAGGCCATTAAAGTGTTTCATACTCTCCTCTTAACCATGGACTAGTCAATACCATTCCACATTGACTAAATTTGTGGTTAGTGAGTCCCGATGGAAGTTTCCACCATCAACAATGATTTGGGTATCCTAAACCCTTTAAATAATGCTTTTAATAAAAAGGTTAGGTACCTAACATAGAGTGGGTAACCTGGATCTGGATGCTAGTGAGGCACACTAATGAGGTGAAATAGCCTACCATTATGTGGTACTAAGAGCACCTACTTCTAAATCGAGTCTAGGGTATGATTACTGTTAGTGTACCCAAGGATTCATCCCTCAAGAAATGTTCTAGATATAAATTTTTTATACGGTGGTTGTATGTTTTCTTCCAAGGATCAAGGTGAACATAGGGGCATAAATTATGGCTAAGTGCCAGTACTTTAAACCAAAAAAGAGTTCAACTAAAATCACTTTCATGACTTCATTGGTCATTATGCTATGTTATAGGGTAGGTGTGCATAGAGAGGTTGAGGACACTATGGATAATAGTAATATAGTATACAACCTAGTGAGGGTTAGGAATATATGAGGAGGGAATAAGAAGAAAAGAAATGTGGGATTAGAGAGTGAGAGTAGTTGAGCCGGTAGGGATGGATGGTTGAGTTCCCATTTTAATAAGGCTATTATATTTTTCAATTCTTGGGAGGATGACATTTCTATTATTTGAGCCTACTTAGAAAGGTATTAGTTAGCCCCTCTTGGATTTTCTCCCTCGAGCTCTACTACTTCCATATATTATCAGGGCTTATGTAGAGTTTCAAAGAGAGATGAATAACGAAAATATGAAGCACCAGTCCTATGATTACATGCTTTCAATAATGTGGAAGGTGTTCAAAGTCATGTTTGTCTATACCCCCCATAAAGAAGCTCCCAAATTTTACTAAGAAGGATGTTGAGGCATTTTAACAGGGTTCAAATACCTTGAGCCTCGAAGATAGTGCCACAATTATATGTTTCTACCCTTATTATAATTTATTATTTCTTTATTTAGATTTATCCTATTTAGGGATTATAACAAATAATTTTATTTATTTTTACTTCTTTTATTTTAAGATATTTTCGTTCCCTCTTCCTCAATAATAGTTTCTTCAGCTTCATCTGCATATTAGATTGGTTTTTCTTATTTTAATATTTTCAAATAAGGGACCCCATACCAGGTCACTATCTATATCTCCTACGATACATAATTCTACCATTGTAGCGGTAACCATTAGAGATTCAACTTTTCACTTTTTGCTAATTTTTCATCACTATGACATCCTCTAAACACTACTATAGTTCAAATTTTCACGTGCCCGAGTTTGTAAGGTTTGAAATTTTTATATCAAGACTCAAGTCTTCATAAACACAACTAATCCCTTAATGAGTTTTTACCGTACGTTTTCCTACCTTACTTATCAAGTACCACTCCCCCATGAAACTTCAGTTGTCTAATTATATTTAATTTTTAAAAAATAACATTGAATTCATATTTCATACCTTTTGAACAAAAACCAATACAATTTTTTTGTCTATCAAATAAATAGTGACATACATTCATTAGTCTTCTAACATACTCAATTTACTAGCCTCAAAGTGTCCCCATAAATAACCAGTCATCTAGGTAGCCTGTAAGAACTTAGATCACACTCAGTCCTTACATCCACTGGTCTTAAGTAAATTATCATACATTAAATTAACATCAATACACCTAGATATTTTTAATGAATTATTTCATCACCAAAATTACCTAACGCTATCCCTAATAATTCATAACAATCAATTCTTAAGTTTATTATTGGCCTTAATTCATTAAATGTTCAATTTCAGCCTTTTTGTGTGAAGAGTTACTAAATGAAACCAACTAGTCCCAATTATTAAAATTGAGATATTAATTAGAATCACCTAGATACCAATTAGACTCAACTCAAAGATACAATATTGAGATGGCACAATAGGAAAGAACGAAGTGAGATAGATTCATAGATTCCTTGTAACGTCATATAGATTTGATATGGATATCAACAAATCAATTTTTGAGATTCTACATGACATTTGTTTTTGTACTGAAAGACTGATAAGTTACTCTATTATACAATCTTTGTCTCGACAAAACCCATTGGATCATATCGAGGTCTAACTAAACCTACCTCAGATAGGATAACAATAAATAACCCCTTATTCCATCAATACAAAAGTTACGACAAAAAATACTTGGGTAAAATTATGTCTTCCATATGCTTAACTAATGAAAAGTTTCAAATATGTTTACCCAATTGATTCATTACACAACTGGTTTAATACAGCTCATGCTGAAAATAAATATGGAAAATTATAAAAAAAAGACTCTCCAAAATCTAGCCTGAATTTGCACAAGAGCATTAGATAAGAAGTAGAAAAATCTATGAAATAACATTTATGTAAAATATAAATAGTAGGAGCTATTGTTGATTGATCAACATTTCTAAGAAATTCTAACTAACCTACACCATGGATATACCCCTAAATTGAGGTATAGTAAGTGTGGCATTAGAATAATCACATGTATTAGTAAGTATAATCAATCTAAAAATACATTGTTTTTTTTTTCAAAATACCTCAATAACAATATTAGAATTTTCAATTGAGGATCCATATTCAAGAGAATTCCACCATCAATCTTTATAAAGTCAATAATTACGGTATGTTAGATGTTAATTCTTGGGTTCCTTCCACCCAAGAATTTCAAGAATCTTTTTCTAAATATAACGATTAGATATTTATTACTTTTCATGGTTAATGTGATTTGAAATTCATATTTATGATGTTTTTGAGTTTTTATTCATGTCTTGATTACAAAGTTCCAAGATTTGGTTCTATTATGAGGTAAATTTTATGATATTCATAATAAATCCAAAAAGATGAATGTTGATTTATGTAATCATGTTAATTAGGTTTATTGAATGTTTTATAACCAAAGTAAGCTCCCCATATATTTGGTAAACTGATTGTGTGAAGGAAATAGGGTCATTACAGCATATTGACAAAAAATTCCCAATTATGTATAAGTTCATACATGACAAGTTCTTGTTGAAGGATTTAGTGAATGAATTATGATATGTTGCATGCATTCCTATTCATGTTCATTCCTTATTGAATGAGTTATGAGACAATAGTGAGCCACCCTATACAATTACATGTTTAAAATTTCCAAGTGCTTGAAGATATGCCTCATTGATTGTATTTTGAATCATATCCTATTGTCATGTTATGTACGAGTCATTCTTTCTAGTATTATTTATGTTATCAAGTCCTAGGGGTATTTAATACTTGACAATTTTGTTGATTGTCGAGAGCCCATGTCAGTTTTCAAGATAACCTAAGTGGTGCCAATTAGTAGAACTCAGTCAGTCTACAGAACTTAGGATGACTTAGTAATCTTTGTATCAGTTTAGTCCATCTCAGTAATCAATTTAGAATTCAGTACTATTCCTTCAGTCAACGAAACTTAGGAAGCTCAGTTCAGTTATGTTAAAATTGTAAGTTCAATAATAGTTCAGTCAAGCCTAGTATGAACTTGGAAATTAGTTTAGTGTCTTTCAGTTGGGAGTAGGATTGAGCATCGAGTGATCTCAAGGATGGGAACTCACCTAATAGTAGAGGGTGTGATTCTTACAAGCAATCCTTGGGCTCCAGAACTACATAGCAAACGTAGGTTGAGATATCAAACCTGCAAGATAAGGGTTGATGAGGTGGGGTAACCTATTAGATGAGAGCTCCACCATTCTTGTTAGATTACCTGATAGATGAGGGTCACATAAAGGTTTTCTTTACCCATAGAAGGGATATGTCGATTAGATGACTAACTCCCATAGTTTTAGTTCTAGTTTCAGTCTTAGTAATAGAACTCAGTTCTGTAAAGAACTTAGATAGTTCCATAGATTCAGAGATCACTCTCTATATAGGATTTATCTTAGATTCAGTCAATTATTTCCATTATCTATAGATTCAACGATCACCACTATATAGGCTTTATCTCAGATTTTAGTATTATTAGATTCAGTTATCAAAATTTTGGAATCATTAAATTTAGATAGCAGTTATCAGTAAGCCTAGTTATTAGTACCAGTTGTTAGAACTCAGTATTTGGTGTTACTATAATTTCAGTTATAGTTTATGCATCAATGCATGTATCCTCATTCAGTAGTCTCATGTTATTTAGTAAGTATTGTTCATGCATGTAACCCTTGCATTCAGCCTTACCTTATCTAGCGTACAAGAATATTATCATGTAATGACACATATATTTCTCTTCCAGTATGGTGTTTTATACTTTAGGTTTAGAAGGACGGGATATTGAGCACCCATGGCAATTCAAATTCATCCAAAAGCAGTAAACTTAGAAGTGAGTCCTCATCATTCGAGGATGTTCCTTATTTTAATTTATTACATTATTTTCAGTATTTTTAGTAGATGGAGTTAGTTGGGGGATTATCCCATCTACTCCTTATTTATACACTTTATAGGCTTTTAGACTAGGCATTCAGGCAGTTATTTTTGTTTTGGTATTTCGATACTTTATACAGTTTTACTTTTGAATTTTGAACCTTATGGTAAGTTTCCACTAGTTTCTACATTATATATTATTATTACTCAGTTATTGCAGTAGGTACCATAAAAGGGTTAGGTTATGGTCCTTCAGGATCATAAGCATCGTATGATATCCGGGGTTCAGAATATGGAGTGTTACAAACTTGGTATCAGACCCTAAGGTTCAATAGTGTCCTAGGAAATTTTAAAAGTTGCATCTAGTAAAGTCTTGTGGATGGGTCTTCTGTGTGCCACATTTATGTACAAGAGGCTATAAGATATTTTAGGAATTGTTCCCCTTTATTCAGTTTTCATGTCATACGAGTGAGCATGAGCTCAATTTAAATTCTTAGTCTAATCCATTCTTCCTTTCATTTATAGAATATTCCTCCTCGCAGAGCTAATGACCATGTGAATGATAACCAGCCACCTCAGGCCATACATTTTGTGAATGAGAATGTGTCACATGCAGAATTTCGGGAAGCTTCTCAGGCGCTAGCCCATGCTGTAACAACTAATTTTCAGGGGTAATCGCCAGGCTGAACCCTACCTCAGTAAGATGGGAATTTATCCACAGCCAGAGTCTGAGATTTCATGAGAATTAACTACCATAATTCTTTGGGTCAATAGAAGATGAAGACCCACAACTGTATCTTGAGGAGGTGAAGAAGATCACTCAAATTTTGCATGTGTCCAAAGAGGAGAGTATAGAATTGGCATCCTATAGGTTGAGATATGTTGCTCAAGATTGGGTAGTGATGTGGAAGAGGAGTAGAGGGGAGGATGCAGCTCCTATAACTTGATAGATATTTCAGGATGTGTTCTTAGATATATTTTTCCCACTTGAGATAAAGAAAGCTAATATAGAAGAGTTTATGAACCTGAGAAAAGAATCCATGATAGTGAAATATTATTGTCTCAAATTTAACCAGTTATCTAAGTATGCCCCTGATCAGATGGCTGACTCTAGGTCAAGAACGAGTAAGTTTGTGACCGGTGTGTCTGGGTTAGTAGTTAAATAGTGTTGGACTACTATGCTTAATAGAGATATGGATCTTTCTAGGTCGATGATGCACACTCAGCAGATTGAGGCAGAAAAAGCTAAGAAAAGAGAGAGACTAAATAAGAGAGCTAGAATAGGTAGTTATAGGTTTTCTCAGCTAGGGTCACAAGATGGTAACCGATCTTAGCATAGTTAGAAGATTTCAATCCCAGCTCTATCTTCAGCTAGTGCACCAGTATCAAAGTTCAGGAATACCACTAATAATAGGGTGCTAGGCTCCAAATTCCATGGGTTATATGAGAAATAATCTTACATATTCGTTTTGCGAAGAATATGGTAAAAATTATAAGGGTGTATGTTGAGTCGATAGTGATGTGTTTTTTTCATATAGTGAGTCAAGTCACAGAGTTTGAGACTGCCCTAAACCTGGTCCACGAAGTCAGCATAGTCGTCCTTCAGCTTATTTTAGTCACCCAAACTAGTGGGCTGCCACTTCCAGTACCACTAGTCATCAGCGTCAGAATAGATTTTATGCGCTCCAGACTCGCCATGACCAGAGAAGTTCCCCTAACATAGATTTGAGTACGTTATGATTCTTCAATATTTATGAAATACTTGGTAAGATCCCTTGCTCCCTTAAGTTTTCAGCATGAGTTAGTTAGTAAAGCCAAAAATTTAGTTTGGCAGTCAGGTAGTCAGATTCGTATAGTTTTTTTCCCATCTTTTTATCTATTCATGCTATCAGAAACCTTAAAAAGGTAACTATTCCAAGATAGAAGGTCCCAGTAGTTGAAAGATTAGCTCAGTTCATGAGACATGTATTAGTCTTGGATCCCAGATATTTAATTACGATCCAGTTCATATGTGTTGTGTGCATCACCTCAATTTCCCCCAGTATCTTAGTAAAGTAAGTATTCTTAAAGGGATTTAGTGTCACGAGGTGGAGATACCATATGTTTCCCCGATGCTTTCTTGTCTTTAGATCTATTTAGTTTCACGCTCAGGTTCTCTTTATATACTCAATATCAGTTATCATTGCATATTCAATCATACATCCATAAGTCTGTTCAGTACAGTATTCATATATTAGATATACATGTTCAGTAAGAGAAACTCAGTTTATCAGTAATTTCAATCAAGCATTCATGAAAATAACTCAGTCACGTATCCATACATCAAACATGAATATTCAGTATGAGATTTTAGTATGTCAAAAGTTCAAGTCTTATAGACATGTTTCAGATGTTCACATCCCTTATGTAAGATCAGTGTATCAGTATTCCAAGCCTAGTCAGTCCCATTCAATAATGAATGTTCCCAAGGGGGAGATATTGTAAGACCCCACAAATTTTTCTACTCGTTAAAGATCTTTAAAGAATGTAAACAGAAGCTTCACACTTAGAAAATTTGGCTAAGTTTTGGAACTTAGTATTATCATAGGCCTTCTAACTTTGATGATTTAATTCATGACCTTTTCGACATTTGTTTGTCTATTTTTAAGCGGATTCACGGTGGAGCAAATCAATAGTATATCTTGTGTATGTTTTAATATTTTTAGATGAGCTTAAGGGCATGTTTGGTATTCCAAACTAGTATCCCTCCGTGATAGGCCCGCGCCGCCCAACATATCTCGGTGCTCTATATAGGTTGCTGCCCTGGTTACTCTGGCGGCCTATGGCAATTCCGGTTAGGGTAAAAATTTTAGCTTCTGGCCCCAAACTTTTAAGTGAAAAAGGGTCAATTTCCCACCCCTATATAATCCTATAACTCGAGATTTTGCCTTTATTTCACCAAAATACATTGTTTTCTCTCAAAATCCCTCAAGAACAAGATTAGGGTTTTCAATTAAGGATCCAAATTCAAGAGAATTCCACCGTCAATCTTCATTAAGTGAAGAATTAAGGTATGTTAGATTTGATTCTTGGGTTCCTTCCACCCAAAAGTCAAGAATCCTTTATTAAATTTAAAGATTAGACATTTATGAGTTTTCATGGTTTATGTGAATTGAAATTAATGTTTATATTATTGTTGAGTTTTAATTCATGTTTGATGACAAAGTTTCAAGCTTTGGTTCTAGTATGAGGTGAATTTCATGATATTCATAATTTATGCTACAAGATGCATGTTGATTGATGTAATCATGTTAATTAGGTGTATTGAATATTGTATAACCAAAGTAAGCTCCCCATATATTTGATAAAATGCTTGTGTGAAGGAAATTGGGTCATTATAGCATGTTGCGAAGAAATCCCCAATTATGTATAAGTTCATGCTTGCCAAGTGTTTGTTGAAAGGCTTTAGTGAATGAATTATGATATGTTGCATGCATTCCTATTCATGTGCATAGCTTATTGAATGAGTTATGAGACAACATCGTTCCTCCCTATACAATTACATGTTCAAGACTTCTAACTTCTTGAAGAGATACCTCATTGATTGTATTGTGAATGATAGCCTATTCCCATGTTACTTACGAGTCGTCCTATCTTGTATTATTTATGTCAACAAATCCTGGGGGTATTTAATACCCTACAATTGATCTGATTGTCTAGAGCCAATGTCAGTTTTTAAGATAACCTTAGTCGTGCCAATCAATAGAACTCAGTAAGTTAAAGAACTTAGGAAGACTCAGTAATCTCAATATCAGTTTATTCCATCTCAGTAATCAATTCAGAATTAAGTGTATTCCATCAGCCAATGGAACTTAGCAAGCTCAGTTCAGTTTAGTTAAAATAGTGCGTTCAGTAACAGTTCAGTCAAGCCTAGTATGAACTAAAAAATTAGTTTGGTGTCATTCAGTTGGGAGTCGGATTCAGCATCGAGTGATCTCAAGGATAGGAACTCACCTACTAGGAGAGGGTGTGATTCTTAGAAGCAATGTTTGTGCTCCAGAACTACGTAGATAGCGTAGGTTATGACATCAAACCAGTGAGATGAGGGGTGATAAGGTGGCTAAACCTTTTAGATAAGGGATCCACCATTCCCATTAGAGTACGTAATAGATGAGGATCACACAAACTTTCTCTTTGCTCGTGGTACGGTACTGACACCCTTCATACAGGGTTTATAGGTTCGAACCCAAATTAACTAGAAGGGGTATGTCGGTTAGATGACTACCTCCCATAGTTTCAGTTTCAAATTCAGTCTCAGTAATAGAACTCAACTTAGCCAAAAACTTAGATAGTTCCATAGATTTAGAGATCACCCTCTATATAGGCTTGATCTCAGATTAAGTTAATCATTTTGATTATCCATATATTCAGTAATCACCCATTATATAGTATTGATCTCAAATTTCAGTATCAATAGATTTGGTTATCAGAATTTTAGTATCATTAAATTCAGATAGCAGTTATCAATAAGTCCAGTTATTAGTAATCCTTTATTAGAACTCGGTATTCGATGTTTCTATGATTTTAGTTATCGTTTGTGCATCCATGCATGTATCCTCATTCAGTCTCATACTATTTAGTTAGTATTGTTCATGCATGTAAACCCTTGTATTCAGTTTTACCTCATTTAGCGTACCAATACATTCTCACGTACTGATGAATAATTTTCTCCTTGTTATGGTTTTTTATACCTTAGGTTTCAAAGCACGGGATATCGAACTCCCATAGTAGTTCAAATTTATCCAGCAGCAGTAGACTTAGCAGTGAGTGCTCATTATTCGAGGATATTCCTTATTTTCATTTATTGAATTAATTTTAGTAGTTTTAGTCGATAAAGTTAGCTGGGGGATTGTCCTATCAACTCCTTATTTAGACAATTTGGAGGCTTTAAGACTAGAAGTTAAGCAGTTGGTTTAGTTTTGGTATTTTGATACTTTGTACTATTTTACTTCAGAATTTTGAACCTTATGGAAAGTTTCCACAAGTTTTCTATATTATACCTTATTATTACTCAGTTATTGCAGTAGGTACCAGAAAAAGGTTAGTTTATGGTTCTTCGAGATCATAAGAACCGTGTAGCATCCGGGGTTCAGAATTCGGTGAGTTACACATCTATTCCAAAATTCTTTTGGCACTCCCTATCTCAGATATGACTATGCAACACCTTTTATGAAATTAGAATTTTAACAAATCATATTCTACAAAAACCTATCATCTTAGGGAATCATTGATTCTCTTCTCCAACTCGGTCTGCTCAAGGGATCTACATACTTTCATAAATCCTTACTCATAATATATCAAAACATTAACAGGTACAAAAATATATGAAATAGAATTATGTACCAGGATTATGAACAAATGCATGTATACAAGATATGCACATCATCTTTTCTCAACCCTTATTGTCAATCTCATCAACATCATATAATACTTGCATGGTACATATTCCGTATCCATATTGCAACATGTCATATCTGGAAAGGGGGTACCTGATCAATCACTACACATCATCACAAATGTATATGAATGTAAAATACAATTATTATGTCATAAGTCATACAATAAGCAATCACATACACTTATTTCACAATGAACCATAGGTCGAGACAATCTAAGTATTTGATAAAATGTCTAAATCATTTGATTAGGGACCTTAGTATATACATATGTATTCACAACCATTAGCATACACCCTAACAAGGCTTCTATAACCAAAGTTCACACTATAACACTTTTTATCTTTCAACATCACAACTTTACATTTCTCGCATTATCCTCTAATATTTTCTAACTACTTCTAATGAAAATCCTATCATTTATGTTATAATATTTACTTATTTATGTCCACTCACCAATTATGAGTTTCATTGATGCTAACTGTTAATCTTCATTTACCATGTCTCATCTTTTATCTATTTTTCTTAGTTCAATTTGATCATTTATGACATTTATGTTTTAATTGAGTTACCCTCATTTTGTCCTAGTGTCCATCACTATATCATCTAAATTTCCACTAATCTCAAAGGTCTTATAAGATACTAAGAAATGTACATTTTATCCACCATTCAATCCATCCTCTCCACTGTCACAACATTAATATAACATAATATAAAACAACATTCTCGAGCCTAAAAAAAATTTAAATGTGTCCATCAAAATAACTCTATGCTCGATGTTTTAATGCATGACATTCTCGACATCGATAGAAATGTTAGATGCATATGGACCAAGTTGAGTTGCTACAAAATAAACTTAACGTACCTTCCAGATAAAACATACTATTACAGAGATGAGTGAGTTGTCCTACATGTGATAATCATATTCTCATTTTGGATTCCTTCTTAGTGTCTTGAAATCATCCTCATAAACTTTGGCTTTTGATATCTCATATTATGGAGATGAGTTTTTTAGAGTGTTTTGGGAGAAAACCTAGGGAGATAATAATAGATAGGATTTTTAAAAGTCTATTAAATTGGATACTATTTGCTAATGCTATAACATAAATTTTACCACCATAGTGATTTCACTGTAGTGATTATACAGTCACTAAAGCAGTTGTCAATAGTCCAACCGAGCTTCTTTTGGGTCCAATTCCTTTGGGCTTTACTTTTCCTACTCCATTTATATTTTTTGTGTTTATTATGATCCTATAAGTTATTTTTAATTATTTTTAAGGATCTTTACACATAATTCTAGTTTGTATTGTTATAAAGTCTCTAGATCAATGGAAAAGAAGTAGTACACTTGAAAGAGTGAAACCAATGATTTCTTGTAGTATTTGCTGGGGGGTTGTTTGAACGAAGCAAGGATTGCAAGTTTATGCATTTATTGAAAATGCTTGGCACTCAGTTAGGCTAGGTTTTGTTGAATTGTAATGCATATGTTAATAAAAGTATGCATAACACATATTGATGGGAGATTTCATGCGTAGGCCTGTGGGTAAGGTTATTGGATGGGTAACACTAGTAAAAACTAAAGTTAGTAGAGTAAAATTAGTATCCCTAGATTTTAGTGGTAAATTATACTATGTTATTAATGTAATATTGTTATTATGGTGCACACTAATTTTATACTTATAAAAATGGCTTGACTATATGTGTGTATTGTTGATTACTCAGAATATATGATACTAAGATCAAATTGAAAGCTTTATTAATTGCTTAGTGAATGGATTGTATAATTTAGAGATGACTTCATGTTAAGATAGGAGTTGGGGATTTAATAGAGCTAAAGATAAAATAAGTTATATATGTATTGAGGGTCGATAGTTTGTAGGTTATTCTAACATAATATGAGTGAACGTGTTGTTAGGAGTTTATTGGTTTTGAATATTAATATTTCAAGAAAATGGGCATGTGATAGTTAAATTAAAGATGAAGAATCCATTAGGTTTATGTGTCCATGTTAATTGCATATTTATCTACTTGTTATAATGCATACTATTAAGTGTTAATTTGCTGGATAATCATACTTGTTTGAACATCTAAAATAGGATTGTGTAAAAAAAATTTTTTTCAAAGTGCAAGTCTAGTTAAATTATCTCATATTGTGGATGTATATGTTATGACATGGGTTGATATTGTGAAATGAACCAGTAAAGGTCATCGTTACGAAATTGGCAGATCTTAGGGAGAATATTAGTGATGACATTGGAATAGGGGTAATACAACACTTGGTTTAGGATAAGGACGAAAGATAATAGTTGTTTGAGTTATTTAGTACATGGACTAAGCTCTACTCATGCAGGTCATGACTAGTGGCCATTTATAAGACCCATAACATTTTTTAGCATGGTATTAGTAAGTTTAATAGTTTAATGAGTGGACCAAGTTATATTGTTGTGCTAGATTGGTTTCATAAGTGGATCAAGTTATATTTTATGCTATTTTTAGGCTATTGATATTCTTGAACTAATTTGATATTGTTGTATTTCAATATTCAGTAAATTTTGTAAAGGTTGTTTGACATTTATGAGTTACTGTATTTGAATTGGTTGAATGTTTATACTAGTTCTATGCTTTACCTATTTGATTCCTACAATTTCTAATTGTTGAATTGTTGATCTTATTTATGAATTGGTGTTAAGAGTTGTTATTAAATGACATGATTTCATTTGTCTAAGGAGTTAAGTGGTAGAAGGTGACATATAATTATATAATAAGAATGAGTAAATTAACTCATTTGATATCCCTGATTAGGTAGTGTCCTAATAAGTATGGTTGAAATGAGTTGAGAAGTTAATAGATAATTAATTACCTTTGTTCCCCTAAATAAGAATATTCCATTGGGACTATAAATTTAATTGGTGATCGAGCCATAGTTAAGAGTGGAATGTGAAGTAGGGAGTGGTGACTGGTGTCATAACCCTAATGTTCATGATTGATACCTACCCTCAAACAATGGTGGGAGAATATTTTAACCAAACCCTCACTAACCATTGTCAATAGTTAACAAATTATGTGTCATCCATCTTATCTTATAAGTACTAAATTCTCTTATTCATTGCGGAAAATAAAATTTGTAATCTTACAAAATCATGAAAGTAAAAATATAGTGTGAAAATTCACTATTTATTACATCCCAAAGACCTGAAATCATCACAAAATAAAATTAAAGGATGTCAAAAATTCTGTCTAATAAATTATCAAGAAAATACTAAAATAACAATGAGAGATCTTATCACAAAATAAGGGACATGAACGAAACTCGGAAGATTCAATAGTTTCTCGATCATGGAGCTCACCCTTTAATTGAATCTAAAACTAATACTTAGAGTTGGGGTATTGTCTTAAATTCTAGAACATGATCTACACTTAACAAAAAAATAATGTAATACCCCAAACTTTTCTTAAGCTTAATTTCTCCTTGAGAAGGTTAAGGAATAACTTCCTAAGTAAGTATCATTTTAACCATATAGAATTTCCATAATTTCAACTTTTTCATAAGGGAAATTTGATAAGATTTTTTTTGATAAAATATTTGCCCAAATCCAATACTCGGACAAGAAGTTATGGCTAATTTAAGTCTTCGAAGTAAAACATCGTCATTTTAGTTCTTGGCATGTTGCGTAGGGGGTGTATTTAACAATTGTCAAATTTCAGTAGCCTAGAGTGATTGGTCTACGTCGCATAGAAGTTCCAGGTCCAAACCAGTGGTCACGTGATGACAACGCATCGCGGTGACCCTAGGAATTCTATTCATCAATTTTTAGTGAGCCACCGCGGTAGTGGCGCGTCGCGGTGGCTCATAAAATTGGGCTCCCATTTACATTTTTTTATAGTTAAGTTAAGGGTTAAAATAGGGGTATTTTGGACAATTACATTACCCCCAATCCATCAATAAACAGACAATCAATGGCCTAACAAAGAACTTTATGCCCAAATCTTCATTCTCCCTAAAACAAAAACCCTAAGCATACAAATCCCTCCCCATGAATCTCCAGAATTCACAATAGTGTTTCCAAATTGAGTTGAGATTCGAGGTTTTCAAGACAAGGGTTTTAATAACCCTCATTCAAGATTATGAAAAGGAGTATCAAGCAAGCTTATTCATCAAAGTTCAGAATTCGAGGCATGTGGGGTTTGAACAAGAACACTCCTTCCATTCTTGTGCCCAAAGTTTTGTTTTTTCTAAAAATATGTTAATGTTTTCAAGATGAATTATGTCTAAATTGCTATATTTCAAGTATATGAGATTATGGAAATGTTCAAGTCATGAATTATATGATACTACCCCTATTTTGTGATATGAATTGAGAATTAATGTTTTGAATTGCATATTTCTTCCATGATTGATGTTGGGAATACTCTTAAGATTGATGTCATGATTTACCCTCTATTTTTAATTGAGATTTATTGAATATATGTGCAAGTTTTAAAGTCCAAGAATGAATTTTGATATATTCTATAGTATTTCAAGAATGGTATTGGTATCTCCATATCATTGAAGTGTCAAATCTTGTTAAACATAGTCTACAAAAGTTTAATGAAAAGAATTAATTTTAATCTTAAGTTAAGAAAGGAATCCGAATCTTGTAATTTAAGTTATAGGGAACCACATTGGCTCTCATTTCTTACCATTGAATTTTATAAGGTGGATTTTCCTAAAAGTTTTGAGCCTAGTATAGGAGTAGTACTTAGCACCGAGTTGTTCTTGATTTCGAGGTCTCATGCCCCAGAACTACATGCATCCGCAAGTTTTTAATTTACCCCAAGTAGGTTAAGATATTGATCACTAAAAGTAAAGGTTCTACTCTTATGAAAAGGATAGAACAACTCTCCCCAATATGGGTAGGACGTTGGACTTCATATGGATCACATGGTTTATGTCAATTAGAAGAATCTCAAAATGTAGTCCCTACTCTATTTAAGATAAAAGTACATATATTTCAAAAGATGTGACTCTATGACTTCTCAGGTTCTCAAGTTCTATAATCTTTGAGTTTCAAAGAAGCTCCTTATTTCCATAGGATTTAAGTGTATTTTCTGAAGGTTGTTGTTTTAAAACTTTATCTAGTTTGCAAGCTTGAGTACAAAGAAAAACTATAGATTTAGAACACAGTGAAATGACTCACATGATTTATATTTAGTGTTTTCTATTCATGATTTATGAGAATTTTATTCAAGCAATGTGAGTCATCTATTAAAGCATGCATGTTTTCTATAAAGACTTTTTCTATGGATTATTTAATTGCACACATCCCCATATATTCAATACATTTCCAAGTGTTGATTCACATATACGTTTATGTGCTACATTGTCTTATAATGTAGGTTCAGGTGCTCAATCCCAGCCTCATCAGAGATCTTCAAGTACCTTATCTACATTTTCACAATGGTGAGTCCTTATGGTTCTAGGACCTATACTCAGACATTTCAGTATTTTTAGTAAACATTTTATTGCTTTGACTTTAGTTCGAGTTAGTTGGGGATCTGTCCAAATGGCTCTCTAGTTCATTGAGTAGTAGAGGCTTTGTCAGACTAGATTGTCAGCATATTTAGACATTCAGTATTTTTTTACTTTCAGAGTACTCTTTCATATTTTGGTGAGACGTGATATGATATGTTTTAGTACATTGTTCTCAATATCCTGATTTAGGCATTTAGTGGTAGTAGTAGGCTCAAGGTTTAGCTTGGGGCTACTTAAAGCCTTTATCACCATGTGACATCTCAGGACCTATTTTTGGGGAGTTACAAACTTGGTATCAAAACCAGGTTTAAGGAGTCCTAGGGAGTCTGACAAGTCATATTAAGTAGAGTTTTGATCATCGATGTGTAGCACGCCATATCTATGAGAAGGAAGCTATAAGACATCTTAGGAAAAACTCATCCCTTTCATTCAGAATCTATCATGCTTATAGTTGTCTCTCTCAGCTGTTAACTCATGCTCTATTAGTTTAGAAGATGCCTCCTTGAAGAGAGAATGCCTGACAAAATAATAACGAGCAACCCCAACCTGTTGATCCCTTGAATGAGACTGTGTCTTATATTGAGTTTTGGGCTGATTTTCAGGTGCTAGACCAAGCAGTCACTGCAAATGTTCAAGCCAATAACCAGGCCACAATTAAACGCCAGTAGGGAGGTAATTTAGCTACTGCTAGGATTTATGATTTCATGCGGATGAATCCGCAAGAGTTCTATGGGTCTAAGGTAGGTGAGTACCCACAATTATATTTTAAGTAGGTAAGGAAAATCACACAGGTGATGTATGTTTCGGAGGAAAAAAGGGTGGAGTTGGCTTCTTACAGGTTGAAAGAGATTGTATATGACTGGGTTGTTACATGGAATAAAAATAGAAGGGAAGATGATGATCCCCTTACTTGGCAGGTGTTCCAAGATGCATTCTTGGACAAGTTATTCCTACTAGAGATGAGGGAAGCAAAGATAGAGGAATTCATGAACTTAAGGCAAGGCTCTATAACTGTTAAGGAGAACTGCTTGAAGTTCAACCAGTTAGAAAAATAAGCGCTTGATTTGATTGCTGACACCCGTACCAGTATGAAAATATTCATTATGGGTGTGTTTGGTTTGGTGCTAAAATAGTGTAGGACTGCTATGCTCAACAGAGACATGGATCTTGTTAGGATGATGATTCAGGAACAACAGATAGAGGTAGATAAGATAAGGGAAAGAGATAGAGTAAGACAAAACAAGAGAGTTAGATTAAAACAGCATAAGTATGGTCAGACTTGGCCCCATGGAGGGAACCACCCTTAGTTTTAGAGTCGTTCATCAATTCCAGAACCTTGATCCATTTGTTCTCCCACACCTAGAGATTGGAAGGAGCAAGGGAATAGGCCTGCTATGTCTAGATACTAGAACACTATAATCAACAGGCCTAATTTTCCTTCTTGAGCATAAATATGGCAGGACCTATCCTGGTGAGTGTTTGGAAGAACAGAGAGGTTGTTTTAGTTGCTCTAAGATAGGCCATAGGCTTAGAGAGTGCCCAGATGCTTGACAGGAAACCCTAATGTTCACCCGCAGACTCAGACTTCTATTGCCCCAGCTCATGTAGCATGTCCAGGACCTCCTAAGAGTGCTTCTTCTAGCACTGCTGGACGACAACGCCAGAATACATTCTATGCCCTACCTTCCCACCAGGAGCAGGAGGATTCTCCCAATGTTGTCACTAGTATGGTTCATATATTTCACTTTGATGTTTATGTGTTGTTGGACCCCAGGTCGAGTTTTTCTTATGTGACCCCACTTGTTGCTATGAACTTTGTAATGGGTCCAAAAAATATTCCTGAGCCTTTCCTACTTTCTAATCCAGTAGGGGAGTCAGTTGTCGCTAAGAAACTGTATAAAGATTGTCCTATTACTATTCCTCATAGATTCATATTTTCTGATTTGATAGAGTTGGAAATGGTGGATTTTGATGTTATTCTAGGTATGGACTGACTTCATTCTTGTTATCCAACTATAAATTATCGTGCTTGTGTAGTTAAGTTTTAGTTTCCTGATGAACCAGTTTTCGAGTGGTCTGGGAGTTTAGTATCTCCCAAGAGTCATTTTATCTCCTATCTCAAAGCCAAAAGGCTTACATCTAAAGGTTGAATCTATCACCTAGTTAGAGTTAAAGATATCAAGTCTGAGGCTCCAACTATTCAGTCGGTCAACATTGTTAATGAGTTTCCTAATGTTTTGCCATGACATCTCCCAGGGGTACCTCCTAATAGAGAGATAGAATTTAGGATTGACCTTTTTCCTGACACTCAGCCTATTTCAATTCCTCCCTACCGTATGGTACCCACAGATATTAAGGAGTTGAAAGAGAAACTCAAAGATCTTTCAGAAAAGGTTTTATAAGGCCCAGTATGTCACATTATGGAGCACCTATTCTATTTGTACGAAAGAAAGATGGTTCTTTGCATACGTGCATTGACTAACATCATCTTATTGAGGTCACTATAAAAAATAGTACCCTCTTTCGAGAATAGATGACCAGTTTAATCAATTACAAGGTGCAAGTTACTTCCAAAGATAGACATTCGATATGGCTATCATCAACATAAAGTAAGGGAGTGTGACATCCCGAAGACACCCTTCTAATAATGCTTAACTTACACATCAACTTAGTGCAAGGCGGTCATCGTCAATATATTTACCCAACTTTAGAGTCGGGGTCGAATCCACGAGGAACAATGTGAGTGACAATTAAACAAATTCAAAACTATAGCTATAAGTTAAATTCAAACAAATGATGTGAAAATATAAAATGATAGTTTTTAATGATCGAACAACATTTATTAACACTTCAATTCGCCTAAGAACTCAAAGCTTAAACTGTAATATTTAAAAACAATGATATAGAGAAACTAGAGTTGTGATCACTATGATTATAAACCCCTCATTAAATGATAGTTGTAGTGCTGGATTCTCATGACTTGTGGGAAACACCAAATTATCAGTTTCGACAGTCCATCTAAGTGTTTCTCAATTACCTAGATGTTGAACTCCCTAATTCTTTTGAATTTAGGAAAACATTCTATTCATAGTTGATTCAAATTGTTTATAGACGATCCAAATATTAATTCTTATGGCATTATGCAATAGATTAGAGGGAAAGGTATTAGAGACAAAGAAGAAAACCTAGAATATGGGGGAAAATAGATTTTTCATCTTTATTGTACTTATTATTCCAAGAAGATGTTTGTGAATTGAAGTATGGAAGTGAAGATTATTTTTACCTTCTATTATTATGGATGCCATGGTAGAATTACTTGGTATAATTCTTCTACCTTATATCATAGTTGCTAATTTCTTTAATCCTAGGATAATGTTGAACTAAAGTGTATTCGTGTATGAGTGTTGATGGTTTTACATTATTTTTTTGTTGTTGATAATGGATTCCACCATTTCATGAGCATAATAGTTTGTATTTGTGGGTGAAAACCCCAATCTCCCAATGCATTTAATGGGTAAAAAACACAAACTCTAGAAAACTTTTTACATCCTTGAAACAGGGATAGAGGGGAAGTTATGGGAAAGAATAGCACCTTCAAAAGAGGGCAATGAGGGGATGAGGCAATGGTCCACAATTGAGCCTCTTGTTTTCTATCTTTTGCAATCTTAGATATAAGAGTGATTGAAGTGTATATAATGTTAAGGCATCATCCTAGAAATAAGGATTCTCGATTGAGGCTTGGGTAACTATAAATTACTCACTTATTATATGCTTGAAAAAGCCAATAGGTGAAATCCTTGTGGTTTTGTTGAAAGACTAACCAAAAAGATCTTTGGCCTAGATTATCTCTTACTCAACAATGAAGTTTCAAGTTAAAATATCAACAACCTACACACTCTTCACCTTTGGATAGACATAATCCTAAGATATTCTCAAATCTTGCATTTAAATTAAAAATGTTCTCATAGTGTGGTGTTTGATATCAAGATCTATACAAGATAGCTCCAAACAACCTCTCCTTACTTTAAATGTTGTTTTGTTTGCACTTCGGGTATCCTTTTTGTAAATAGCACACCAATAGGACTTTTAACTTTACATTTTGTTCCTTGTGTACTTGAACCTAATATGAGTTGGGTTATAAACAATGACCCCCTCACCCCTCAAACATGGAGGTGAGTTGGGCATTATCAAAAATTGAGTTGTTCCTGTGGAGTGGAATATAGATTTCACTTATGCAGTGCAATTTTTACTTAGGTGTACCCGTGGTGAGTGTGACTTAATTTCTTTGTTGTTTTTTGTTGTTTAAAAGGCAAACATTTTTCTTTCCACATAATCATGGGTCAAAAGGACTTAGATTATCTTGGTGCAAAAGATCATCAAAGTGTTATTCGTATTCCACCCACTTAGAAGCATCCAGTATTCTATGTCACAAGTGTAACGATCCAATTGCTCAACTTAAAGGGAATTTTTAGTAGTGAATCTCATGAGGACCCAAATGCATACTAGAAGGGTTTAGTGGAAGTTTGTGATCCTTTTAATATTGGACATATATCCCAAGAGTCTATCCAATTGCATCTTTTCCCATTCTCTCTTATGGGAAAAGCTGTGTTATGACTAAGATTGTTGCCTATCGGGTCCATAAGTTCATGGGAAAATCTTATGGAGGCCTTATTAAGTCAATACTTCCCACCTTCTAGTATGCTGAAATTGTGGGACGAGATTGTTAATTTCCACCAATACAATGAAGAATCATGGTATGATGTTTGGGAAATATTTAAGAAGTCATTATTAAAATGCCCCAACCATGAGATACCAGAGAAGATGATTCTCCAAGTATTTTATAGGACATTGGATCAACTAATTAAGGTCATAGTGGAGAGTGCAATCGATTGATCATTAATTAACACGCCATATGGAGTTGCATCAAAAGTCTTGGATTAGGTAGCAATATTATGTCGGGGTTAGGACATAAAGGATATTAAGTTGGTCGTGGGTCTCCCTCTTTGTTCTTTACATGCCAATAAAAAAAGAATAAGAGGGTCAGAAAGATGCAAATATGGTCAAAGTGATGTCATATCTCAAACTCCTTATCAATCATATGGCCGATGAAAAGTGTAAGTGTGATAAGTGCAAGACAAGTTGAACTATGTGAATGTACGGAGAAAGAAGAAAATGTTAGAATTTTAGATGTGGTCCCTAAGAGATCAGAGAATTTTTATCTTGCCCCTCAAAGATAATATGAATATCAAGGTTGGAACTGGGAAAGTCTAAGTTTGGTACAATATCAAAGGAAAGAAAAAATCAATAGATATATGTTGGCATAGATCTTGAGTAGTGTTTAGAGGACTGGCAAAATGGTAAATGATATGAGAAGTGATTTCTCTATGCTCCATAAATTGGTCACATCCCACTCAACCACCATTCAACAACTAGAGGAAAAAGTTACCCAAATTTCAAAGTATCTCATGGAAAGGCTAAGTAAAGAAACACAAAAAAGGAAGGAAACAAAAGAAAAAAGGAAAAGGTCCAATGATGAAAAGACAAAGCGAAGTGAGCTTGTGATGGGAAAGATAATAGTTACCGATTGCCAAATTATCCTTATTCTATCGAAAACCATCCACCCCTTTCCCCAAATGGTCCTTGAGAAAGGTAGAGCATGCAAATCTTAACAAGTTCTTCAATAAATTTAGTACCCTATTCATCAATATTCCTATTATTGAGGCACTATAAAACATGCCTGAGTATGCTAAATTTATGAAAGATTTGGTATATAAAAATTATCTTGTGGAGAATGAAATAATATAAGTAACACATCATTATAGTGTCATCATGACAAGCACCTATGTGGAAAATTAGATAGACCCCGATGCTTTTATAATTCCATGTACCATCAATTTGTTTAAATTTTGAAAAGCATTGTATGATCTTGGAGCAATTGTAAACCTAATGCCTTATGCCATATTCCACAATCTTGGATTGGGGAAAACAAAACTAACCAAAATGAAGTTGCTTAGTCCTGATCAATGCATCAAAAATCCAATGGGTCGTCTTCATAATGTACTATTAAAACTAGACCAGTTCATCTTTTTGGCCAACTTTGCTATTTTAAATTGTGCGATAGATTTGAAGTCGATAATATCCTTGGGATAATATTTTTACATACTAAAAACCTTTGGTGGATGTGGAATCCGGTGATATGAAATTTTAGTTGAATGATGAAGAGGTATCCTTTAATGTATGGAAATCCATGAAGCAATCGATGGACTTACAAGTCATTTCAGTGATTAATATTATTAATGAGGGAAATGACCAACTATGTTTATGTAAGCTTGTTGGATGATCCTTTGGTATGAGTTATATGGATTTGTGAAAGAGTAAAGTGCATGAATATGATAAAGTGGTTGAATCTTTAACGGGGATTGGATTTCACATCAAGAAACTACTAAAGTTGGACCTTGATAAAAAATACATGAGAGCCCACCCGCAAAACCATCTATCCTTGATCCACCAAAGGTTTAATTGAAGCCCTTACCACCTCATCTTCAATACTTTTTCTTGGGGGAGGGTGATATATTACCAATCATCATGGAAAGTAACGTTAATTCCTCTCAAGTAGAAGTACTGAAGTGCTGGTAAAAAAGTCCATTCAACCCATTGGTTGGACGATAGTGGATATCATCAAAATAGCTCCTGATATTTGGCCTTACAAAATTATAGTATCAAAAGATCATATACTGATCGTAGAACATCAAAAAGGTTAAATCAACCTATGCAAGAGGTGGTAAAAAAAGAAATCATAAAGTGGCTTGATACAGGAGTGATATATCCTATATATAATAACACTTGGGTGAGCCTAGTACAATGTGTCCCAAAAAAAAGTGGTATCATGATAGTTGAAAATGAAAAGGATGATCTCATCCTCATCCGACCAGTCACTTAATGGAGGGTATGCATGGACTACAAAAAATTAAACATATAGACTGAGAAAAACCATTTTCCAATACCTTTCAGGGATTATAAACTAGATAGGATCACATGGAGTGAATCGTATTATTTCTTGGATGCTTACATGGGGTACAATCAAATTTGTATTGCCTTGAAGTCCAAGAAAAGAAAACTTTTACTTGCCCATATAGGACATTTGCATTCAAGTGAATGCCCTTTGGGTTTTGCAATGCCCTGACAAAATTCCAACATTGCTTGTTGTCAATATTTGCGGGTATGGTTAAAGAATCGATGAAAATATTTATGGATAACATGTGAGCAAGGTGCTTGAAAGATGTGTGGAGACAAAACTTGTCTTGAATTGGTAGAAATATCATTTTATGGTAAAACAAGGGATTGTATTAGTCCACAACATATCGAAAAAGGGCATTCGAGTCGATCAACCAAGGTTGAGGTTATTGGCAAGCTTCAACCTCCTATTTCCTTAAATGGTGTTCAGAGTTTTATTAGTCATGCCAGGTTTTACCAATATTTTATCAAGGATTTTTTCAACATATCTCACCCAATGTGTAAACTTCTTGAGACAAAATATAAATTCAACTTTGATGAGGCATGTTTTAAATCTTTTGAATATCTTAAGGAATTTCTCATTTTAGCCCCTATTATTGTAGCCTTGTATTGTTCATCTCTGTTCGAGATAATGTGTAAAGAAAGTGGTATTGGATAAGGTAGGTTGCTAGGGAAACTTAATGACAAGCTCTTTCATCCTATCTACAATGAAAGAAAATTCTTGAATGGTGCCCAACGTAACTACACTATCACCGAGCAAGAATTGTAGGCAATTTTAAATGCCTTTGAAAAATTTTGCACCTATTTATTAGGCACGAAAGTAGTGGTGCAATTGATCCTGTCGTCCTTTAGAAACTCATGGCCAAGAAAGAAGCAAAGCCACTGTAAATTTGGAGGATTTTGCTCTTACGAGAGTTCAACTTTGAGGTGAAATATTGGAAAGGTTGTGAGAATCAAGTGGTCAATTATCACCCATGCCTTGAAGGAAACAATGAAAAGCATGGAGAGATATAAATTAATGATGCCTTCCCTTGTGAATAGGTTATGTCTATCATGGGAGATAATACACCATGGTATTTCAAATTTGTCAACTGTGTAGCAAGTGGTGTACTTCTCGAGGGATTAAGCTACTATCAAAAGAAATGGTTTTCATTTGATGCTAAGCGATATTTTAGGGATGAGCCATTTTTGTTTTGGGGATGTGGTGATGGTATTATTTAGTGGTGTGACATAGATATTGAAGTAAATGATATCTTGAAAGCTTTCCACTCTTCGCCTTACGATGGTCACAATGGAGGAACCTATACTACCGCTAAAATTATTCAATGAGGATTTTATTGCATACCCATGCATAAGGACGCTATCAAATGGGTTTATGTCACCAATGTCAAATGCATGATGGTATTTCAAGAAGGCACGAGACACCCCTGAAAGCCAAACCTTGAAGTGGAGCTCTTTGATGTATGGGGAGTTGATTTTATAGGTCATTTTGTGAGTTCCTTTGGGAATAATTACATATCCGTGGCGGTGATTATGTGTCCAAATGGGTGAAAGTCATCGCACTCCCTAAAATGAGAGTAAATGTGTTACCTCATTTCTAAAAATGCACATTTTCACATGGTTCAAAAAACCTTAGGCCATCATTAGTGATGGCGACAAATATTTTTGTAATTGTGGGGCTCTGATCGAAAAGTGTGAGGATAATAACAAAGTAGCCACTCCATATCACTCGCAAATGAGTGGTCAACTGGAGGTCTTGAATTGAGACATCAAGTCAATAATAAAAAAGATGGTGAATGTAGGCCGCACCAATTGGGTAAGGTAACTTGATGAATGGCTTTGGTCTTCTTGAACAACCTATGAAACACCAATTGGAATGTCTCCTAACAAATTAGTGTTTGGAAAGGCATGTCATTTACCCATCGAGATTGAATATAAGGCCTTGTGGGATTTGAAGAGGTTGAACATGAATTGGGGAGAAGTCTCCGAAGAGCGGGTCACAAAACTCCATGAGATGGAGGATTTTTGGCTAAAGGCTTATAAGAGTTCGGTATTGTATTAGGAGAAAATGATGAAATGGCATGATGCTGGAATATTAAGCTGAGAATTTCATGTTGGAGAGAATATACTCCTCTACAATTCCTGCTTGAAAATCTTCGCAGGGAAGCTCCACTCGAAATGGTCCATTTGTGATTTCTAATGTCTACCCAAGTGGTGCCATTGCATTGAAAGATCATGAAGGAAAGAATTTGTAGTCAGTGGTCAAAGAGTGAAACACTACAATGCAAAAATTCCCATGGTGGCCAAGGCGAAGTTTGTTCATTTCAAATATTCCATGTGGTGGAAAAAACGTCAGAGCCGTGATGCTAAATTAGGCCCTTAGTGGGAGGCAAACCATATTTGATTCATTTAGTATTTTTTTAATGTTTTGTAAGTGTTTTAATATAATTAGTGTGTACATAAAAATAGGGAAACACACAGTTGGAAAACTGGAAGCTATGCAGGAAATAAAAAATACAGCAAAAATAGGGGAATTCGCTCTACGTTTTTGCGATTGCAGAGAACAAACCATGATTGTGGTTACACAATTGTAGACCTATTAGCGTGATTACGACATCAAATTCCTGGACTGCTTGCTATTTAAGGGAACCTTTCTCAACCTTTATGCTTCTTAAATTTATTTCAGTGAGGGCACTTTAGGTTTTTAAGTTAGGGTGTAGAGAGGCTACCTGCATTTTCTTAAGATGTGGAAAAAATTTTCCCTATGGTAGATTTCATAATGACATTCTTAAGGGTGAAGCATTGTGTTTGGGTTTGAAGATATTGATTCATGGTAAATTTGAGTACCTATGGCATCAAGGTCAATTAAAGAGAAGTCTGAGTACCTGTGGCATTGATGATTTGGGAGCACATTGATACCCTATTTTGAAGTCTGCGTAGCCATATAGGTGATTCACCCATATTAAATCCACAATGTGAGATAATATATTGTTTTGTTTCCATGATTATCTAATCATGCATGGTAAGTAGCAAAGCAAAGACCTTCCTTTGTCCAAAATTTTTGCAAATGGCATGGATGTGAGCAACCTTGTAACAACATTTTTTCTCTTTTTATGACTCTGAAAATTGACTTTGAAAAATTAGTTCGTACTTCATTTTTTTTCTCGAGTTGGAGGAACAATTGAACCCACTTGATGAGATTCGTATGCCATGTGTGAGAGATTATTTGTCTAAAACTCATATGTACTTGTACCATCTAGAACTTTCCCCATTAGTCTCTCAATGATTAATTTTTATTGTATTTGGTTAGTAAAATTATCCTAGCCCATCTTTGTGACCTTAGAAGCTCACTTTAACCTAAAAATCCTACTAATCAATAGGAGTTACCCCTAGTCTCCCACTTTGACCTTAGGATATTTCTTTGGCAAACACCTTATAAGCCATGAAACTTTTATTTTTCCTCTCTCGAACCCTATCCTCCTTGAACTTAAGAATATAAATTGACACTAAAAGATTAATTGGGGGGTGAAGAAAATTGAAAGAGGTTTAGTGAGGCCACAAATTTCTAGGAAAGTGCCTATGTTCTTAAGAGAATAACGAAAATTGATTATAAGAAAGAAAAGGTCCATCAAAGGAAAGAAATTCATGATTTATCTAAAAAGAGGAAAGAAAGTGGGAAAACAAAGAAACGCATTGTAGGCACAATAGTGGAAAAAAAGAAGTGTCCCAAAGTCAAAAGTGACAAGTGTGTGATGTAAAGGTTCAAGGAGGATTAGCTTTGTTGTCCTAAATTGATATCCTACCCTACCTTAAACATACATTAAATGCTCAAAAAGTCTTTTGTGATTTCCAAACAAATAAGGACATTGAAGTGGCGATTGAAAAAGTCGGTTAGAAGAATCATCCAAAGTAGTCCCTACTCAATTTAAGATAAAAGTACTTGTATTTTGAAAGCTATGATTCTAAGATTTCTAGGGCTCTCAAGTACTATAATCTTTGAGTTTCATAGAAGATCCTTGTTTCCATAAGTGTAAGTGTATTTTCTGAAGGTTGTCATTTTAAGACATTATCTAGATTGCAAGCTTGAGTACTAATAAAAAGTACAAATTCAGAATAAACTGAAATGACTCACGTGATTTATATTGTATTTTTTCTATTCATGATTTTTTAGAATTTTATTCAATCTATGTGAGTCATATATTATAATATGCATGTTTTCTATAAATACTTATGATATGGATTATTTAATTGCGCACACCCCCATATACTTAGTATATTTCGAAGTGCTGATCCACATATACATTGTCTTATAATGTAGGTTCAGGTGATCAATCCCAGCCTCGTCAGTGATCTTCGAGTAACTTATTTATATTTCCATAATGGTGAATCCTCATGGTTCGAGGACCTATCTTTAGATATTTTAGTATTTTTAGTAGAAGTTTTATCGCTTTCAATTTAGTTCGAGTTAGTTGGGAATCTATCCCAATGGATCTCTAGTTCATTGAGTAGTAGAGGCTTTGTAAGACTAGATTGTCAACATATTTAGACATTCAGTATTTTGTTACTTTTACAGTACTCTTTCATCTTTTGGAAAGACGTGATATTATATGTTTCAGTACATTGTTCTCAGTATCTTGATTTATTCTTCAACAAGTTCTTCCTGCTAGACATGAGGGAAGTGAATATAGATAAATTCGTGAACTTTAGGTCGGGATCTATGACTGTTTATGAGTACTACTTGAAGTTCAACCAGTTAGTAAAATATTACCCTGACTTGATTGCTGACACCTCAACTAGTATGACCAAGTTCATGATGGGTGTGTCTAGTTTGGTACTGAAAGAGTGTAGGACTACTATGATCAACATGGTAGTGGATCTTGCTAGGCTGATGATTCATGCAAAGCAGATAGAGGCAGAAAAGATAAGGGAATGAGATAGAGTAAGGGGAAACAAGAGAGCTAGATTCGAATAGCATGAGTCTAGTTAATCTAGGTCCCATAGAGGGAACCGCCCACAGTTTCAGAGACATTAATCTATGCCAAAACCTTCATCCACTAATGCTCCTTCACCTATTGCCAAGCAGGTGCAAAGAAATAGGCCTACTATGTCTAGATCCCATAACAGTGTAAGCAATAGGCCTAATTTTCCTCCTTAAGCTAAATCTGGTAGGACCCATCCTAGTGAGTGTTTGGTAGAATAAGGAGGTTGTTTTGGTTATGGAAAGATGGGCCATAGGCTGAGAGAGTGCCCACATACTTTGCAAGGAAACTACGATGTTCGACCTCTGACTCAGACTACAATTTCCCCAACTCTAATAGCCCATCCAGCCTCTTCTCAGCATGCTACTTCTAGCACTGCTAGCAGACTATGACAGAAAAGATTCTATACCCTACCTTCCCACCAGGAGTAGGAGGATTCTCCTGATGTTGTCACTGGTATGCTTCGTGTATTTTACTTTGATATTTATGTGTTGTTAGAGCCCAGGTTGATTTTCTTATATGTGACCCCACTTGTTGCTGTGAACCTTCAAATGGGTCCCAAAAAAGATTCGTCAGCCTTTCTTAGTCTCTACCCTAGTAGTGGAGTCAGTTGTTACTAAGCAAGTGTATAAATATTATCATGTTACTGTTCTTCATAGAGTCATATTTGCTGATTTGGTAGAATTAGACATGGTGGATTTTTATGTTATTCTGGGTATGGACAGGTTTCATTCTTGTTATACATCTACTTACTATCATACCCATGTACTTACTTTTTTCATTTCCTGATGGACCAATTTTCGAGTGGTCTGGGAGTTCAGCATTTCCCTTGAGTCATTTTATCTCCTATCTCCTAGCCAGAAGGCTTATCTCTAAAGGTTGCATCTATCACCTTGTTATAGTTAAAGAAACCAAGTGTGAGTCTCCAACTATTCAGTCGGTCAACATTGTTAATGAGTTTCCTAATGTTTCTCTGGAAGATCTCCCAAGGGTATCTCTCCAAAAAGTGATAGAATTTGGGATTGACCTTCTTCCCAACACTCAGCCTATTTCAATTCCTCCCTACTTATGGCACTCCCAGAGCTTAAGGTGTTGAAAGAGCAACTCAAATATCTTTTAGACAATGGTTTTTTAAGACAAGTTTGTTACCTTGGGGAGCACCTATTGAATTTATGTGAAACAAATATGGTTCTTCGCGTATGTGCATTGACTATTGTCAGCTTAATAATGTCACAGTCAAAAATAAGTATCTTCTTCCGAGAATAGATGACCTGTTTAATCAATTGAAAGGTGCAAGTTACTTCTCAAAGATAGACCTTTGATCCATCTATCATCAACTTAAAGTAAAGGAGTGTGACATCTCGAAGATAGCCTTCTGAACCCGATTGATATCTAGTCATGTTTTTTGGGCTAACCAACACTTTAGAAGCCTTCATGGACTTCATGAATCAAGTATTCAAACATTATCTTGATATGTTTTTCATTTTTGTCATGGATGATATTCTTGTGTATTCTCGTAGTAAGAATAACCATGTAGATCATCTTAGAATTATCCTGAAAACTCTTAGAGATCATTGGTTGTTCGACAAATTCAGTAAGTGTGAATTTTAGCTAAGGTCTATAGCTTTTCTAGGTCAGATTATTTCAGCCGGAGGCACTAGAGTTGATCCCTAAATGACAGAAGCTGTAAGAAATTGGCCTAGACCTATCGCTCTATTTGACATTTGGAGTTTCTTGTTTATAGCTGGCTATTACTGCTGTTTTGTTGAAGATTTCTCTTCTATTGCATCTCCCATGACCTGATTGACCCAATGTTCCTTTGGTCAGATTCCTGTGAGAAGAGTTTTGAATTGTTGAAGATTCAACTTAGTTCAGCCCCTATGTTGACTTTGTCTGATGGTACAGATGGTTTTGTAGTGTATTGTGATGCCTCTAGAGTTGGTTTAGGTTGTATGTTAATGCAATGAGGTAAGCTTATATCCTATTCCTCTAGACAGTTGAAGGGCATAAGAAGAACTACCTAACCCATGATCTTCAATTAGTTGTTGTGGTCTTTGCTTTGAAAATCTGGAGACACTATCTTTATAGTGTCCATGTTGATGTGTTTACGGATTATAAGAGCCTATAGTATATTTTTACTCAGAGGGAGTTGAATCTTAGGCAGAGAAGGTGGTTAGAGTTGTTAAAAGTCTATGATATAAGTGTGTTGTATCACCTAGGTATGGCCAATGTAGTGGCAGATGCTCTTAACAGGTTGTCTATGGGTAGTGTCGGTCATGTAGAGAAGGGTAAGGAAAAGTTATCTTGTGATGTGATTTGTCTGCATTGATTGGGTATTAGGTGTCCAAATTCTACTTAGAGGAGTATTTTGGTATAGTGTAGTTCAGAATCCTCTTATGTTTTGGAAGTGAAGGAGAATCAAGACAGAGATCCTAGTTTTGCCAAACTGAAGGAGTCAGTTAAGGACCAAAAAGTAGAGGTTTTCTCCTAAGGAGGAGATGGTGTGTTGAGATTGCAGGGAAGATTATGTGTTCCTTATGTTAGCAATCTGAGACAGAGTATCATGACAGAGGTGCATAGTGCAGGGTATTCTATTCATCCCAGTGCTACCAAGATGTACCACGACTTGTGGGAAATCTATTGGTGGAGTGGTATGAAGAAGGATATAGCTGAGTTCGTATCTAAGTGTGCAACCTCCCAATGGGTTTAAGGTAGAGTACCAGAGACTTAGTGGTGTGATGTAATAATTTAATATACCCACTTGGAAGTGGGAAGATATAAATAGGGATTTTGTGATTGCTTTACATCTCTCCCGATGCCATCATTATTCTATTTGGGTTATTGTAGATAGGCTTACTAAGTCAGTGCATTTCTTACCTGTGCATACATATTATACTACCAAAGATTATGCTTGGTTGTAAATTCAGGAGTTAGTCAGGTTGTATGGAGTCCCCTTGTCTATCATTACGGATAGGGGTACTCAGTTCACTTCTATGTTTTAGAGAGCTTTTCAGAGGGGTTTTGGTACCCCAAGTGAATATTTGTTTCATTTTTCATCTGCAGACTGATGGTCAGTCTGTAAGGACCATCCAAACGTTGGAGGATATGTTGAGAGCGTGTACTCCTAATTTCGAAGCCAGTTCGTATAAGCATTTACTTTGATAGAGTTCGCATATAATAATAGTTACCATGCTAGTATCAAGATGTCACTATTTGAGGCTTTGTATGGTAGTAGGTGTAGATCACCAATAGGTTGGTTCAAAGTTTATGAAGCTACTCTGGTTGGACCTAATATAGTATTTGAGGATATGAAGAAGGTGAAGTTGATTAGAGAAAGGTTGAAAATATCTCATAGTCATCAAATGTCTTATGTCGATGTGAGACGAAGAGACCTTGGTTTTGAGGTAAATGATTTGGTGTATCTACAAATTTCACCCATGAAAGAGGTAAAAAGATTTAGGGAAAAGGGGAAGCTTAGTCCCCGATATGTTGGTCCTTATAGGATCCTGAGTTATTTGGGGAGAGTAGCCTATGAGATTGAGTTTCCCACAGAGTTATCAGTTGTTTATCCTATTCTTCATCTCTCCATGCTTAAGAAGTGTATTCGTGATTCTGTCATCATTATATATCCTTCAAAAAGCATTGATGTTTGTGACAGTCTTTCATTTGACGAGATTTCTGAAATCTTAGATTTCCTATTCCGGAGACTAAGGAACAAAGAAGTTCCCTTGGTCAAAGTATTGCAGCGAAATCCATCAGTTAAGGGTGCTACATGGGAAGACAAAACAGATATGAGATCCAAGTACCCGCAACTCTTCTCTGTGAGTTTAGATCTAGCCGAAGGTATTATCTTGTTTAATTCATCCCTCTTCAAATCAAAGTTTTAGTTATGCATCTATCCTTATTAAGTTCATGTATTATCTAAAGTATTATAGAATTTAGAAAGACAAAGAGTTATTTTAGCGAGTTCTTCCAGCTTTACATACTCAGTTTCCTCCGTATTGTTAGCCTAGCTATCGACATTTGAGGAGGAATGTTCCCAAGGGGGATATATTGTAATACCCCAAACTTTTCCTAAGCTTAATTTTGCCTCCAGATGGTTAAGGAATGACTTCCTAAGTTTGTATCATTTTAACCATATATAACTTTGCTAATTTCAACTTCTTATCTCATGGGAAATTTACTAAGATTTTTGTCAATATAAGATTCACAGAAATCCGATACCCGCGCAAGATATTATGGCTAATTTAAGTCTTAGTCGTAAAATACCTTCATTTTAGTTCTTGGCACATCACGGAGGAGGTCTATTTAACCATTGTCAAATTCCAGTAGCCTAGCACGATTGTGGAGCGTCGTGCTAAAGTTTGAGGTCCCAACCTATCGTACAACAAGATGACTCCACACTGCGGTGACACCAAAATTTCCATTCATCAATTTACAGTGAGCCACCGCGATAGTGGTGCATCGCGGTGGCCTATAAAATCGATCTTCTAGTTATATTTTTTCCCAGTTACATTAGGGGTTAAAGAGGGGTATTTTGGGAAATTTCCCTACCCCCAATCCATCCATAAACACACAATCAATGGCGTAACTGAGAACTTTATGCCCAAATATTCATTCTCCACAAAGAAAAAAACCTAAGCACCCAAATCCTACACCAAGAATCTCAAGAATTCACCATAGTTTTTCAAAATTGAGCTGAGATTAGAGGTTTCCAAGACAGGAGATTCAATAACCCTTATTCAAGAGTACGAAAAGGAGTCTCAAGCAAGCTTATACATCAAAGTTCATAATTCGAGGTATGTGGGGTTTGAACAAGAACACTCCTTCTGCTCTGTTCCCAAAGTTTTGGTTTTTCTTAAAATATGTCAGTGTTTTCAGGATGAATTATGCCTAAATTGCTATATTACAAGTATATGAGATTATGGATTTGTTCAAGTCATGAATTATATGATACTACACCTATTTTTTGATATGAATTGAGAATTAATGTTATGAATTGCATATTTCTTCCATGAATGTTGTTTGGAATACTTTTAAGATTGAAGTCATGATTTACCCTCTATTTTTAATTGAGATTTCTTGATTATATATGCATGTCTTAAGGTCTAATAAATAAGTTTGATATATTCTATAGTATTTCAAGAATGATATTGGTATCTCTATTTCGTTGAAGTTTCAAAGCTTGTTTAAAATAGTCTACCAAAGTTTAATGAAAAGAGTTGATTATGATCATAAGTTAAGAAAGGAATCCACATCTTGTAATTTAAGTTAAAGGGAAGCAGATTAACTCCGATTTCATACCGTTGAATTGTATAAGGGTGATTGTCCTAAAATTTCTCAGCCTATAATGGGAGTAGTACTTATCACCAAGTTGGTCTTGATTTTGAGGTCTCATGCCCCCAAACTACGTGCCCCCATAGGTTTCTGATTTACCCCAAGTGGGTTAAGATAGTGATAACTAAAAGTAAAGGTTCTACTCCGATGGCAAGGATAGAACAACTCTCCCTAACTTGGGAAGACGTTGGAATCCATGTGCTCACATAGTTTATGTCGGTTAGAAGAATCACCCAATGTAGTATCTACTCTATTTATGATAAAGTACTTGTATTTTGAAATCTATGATTCTAAGATTTCTAAGGATCTCAAGTGCTATAGTCTTTGATTTTCAAAGAAGCTCCTTATTTCCATAAGATTTAAGTGTATTTTATAAAGGTTTACGTCTTAAGGGTTTATCTGGTTCGAAAGCTTGAGTACAAAGAAAAAGTACAGATTTAGAATAAAGTGAAATGACACACATGATTTATATTGTATGTTTTCTATTCATGATTTATGAGAATTTTATTCAAGCTATGTGAGTCATATATTATAGCATGCATGTTTTCTATAAAGACTTATAATATGGATTATTTAATTACACACACACCCATATACTTAGTACATTCCCAAGTACTGATCCATATATACATCCATGTACTACACTTTCTTATAATGTAGGTTCAGGTGCTTATCCTTAGCCTCGTTAGTGATCCTTCATTACCTTATCTATATTTTCGTAGTGATGAGTCCTCGTTGTTCAGGGATCTGTCCTCAGACATTTTAGTAGTTTTAGTTGATGTTTTATTTCTTTCAGTTTAGTTTGAGTCAATTGGGGATCTGTCCCAATGGGTCTCTAATTCATTGAGTAGTAGAGGCTTTGTTAGACTTGATTGTCAGCATATTTAAACATTCAATATTTTATTACTTTCACAGTACTCTTTCATATTTCGGTAAGACGTGATATAATATATTTCAGTACGTTGTTCTCAGTATCTTTATGTAAGCATTTAGTAGTAGGCTCAAGGGTTAGCTTGGGGCTACTTGTATCATAAAGCACTGTGTGACGACTTGGGACCTATTTACGGGGCGTTACAAACTTGGTATCAAATCTAGGTTGAAGGAGTGCTAGGGAGTCTGACAAGCTTCATTAAGTAGAGTCTTGATCATCGGTGTGTAGTGCGCTACATCTATGAGCAAGAAGCTCGAGATGTCTTCGAAAAAAGTCATCCCTTTCTTTCAGAATCTATTGTTCTTATATTTGTATTTCTTAACTATTGACTTATGCTCTAATATTTCAGAAGATTTCTCCTGGAAGAGCAAATTCCCACAGAAACAATAATGAGCAACCCTAGCCTATTGATCCCTTGAATGAGATAGTGTGTCATGCTGAGTTTTGGGCAGCTTTATTCGCGCTAGCCCAAGTAGTCATGGCAAATGTTCAGGAAAACAAATAGAACACAGTTCTACACTAGCAGGGAGGTGATTTAGCTGCTTCTAGGATTCGTGATATCATGCAGATGAATCTTCCAGAGTCCTATAGGTCTAAGGCAGTTGAGGACCCACAGTTATATCTTGAGGAGGTAAGGAAAATCACATAGGTGATGCATGATTCTAAGGAAGAAAGTATGGATTTATCATCTTATAGGTTGAATGATATTGCATATGACTAGGTTGTTGCATGGAAGAAGAATAGAGGGGGAGATGAAGCTCCCGTTACTTGGAAGGTGTTCCAAGATGCATTCTCGGAAAATTTCTTCCAACTAGAGATAAGGGAAGTGAAGATAGAGTAATTCATGAACCTAAGGTAGGGATCTATGACTGTTTAGGAGTACTGCCTAAAGTCCAACCAGGTAGCAACATATGCCCCTGACTTGATTGCTAACGCCCGTACTAGTATGAGAAAGTTTGTAATGGGTGTGTCTGGTTTGGTGCTAAAAGAGTGTAGGACTGTTAAGCTCAACAGCAATATATATTTTTCTAGGCTGATGATTCATACATAGCAGATAGTGGCAAATAAGATAAGGGAAAGAGATAGAGTAACGGGAAATAAGAGAGCTAGATCCGAACAACATGAGTATGGTTAGGCTAGGTCCCATGGAGGGAAACGACCTCAGTTTCAGAGATGTTTATCCATGCCATAACCCTTATACCCTAGTTCTTCACACCTATATGTATTCAAGAGAAAGGGAATAGGCCTTTTATGTCTAGATCCTCGAACAGTATAATCAATAGGCCTAATTTTCCTCCTTGTGCTAAATGTGGTAGGATCCATCCTGGTGAGTTTTTGGTAGAACAGAGAGGTTGTTTCATTTATGGTAAGGTGGGTCACAGTCTTTATGAGTGACCACATGCTAGGTAGGGAAACCATGATGTTCGCCCCTATACTCAGCCTGCTAGTGCCCTAGCTCTTATAGCCCATCCAGCCCCTCCCCAGTGTTCCTCTTCTAGCACTACTGGCAGACAGTGCTAGAACAGATTCTATGTCCTACCTTCCCTCCAGAAGTAGGATAATTCTCTCGATGTTTTCGCTGGTATGCTTCATGTATTTCACTTTGATGTTTATGTGTTGTTAGACCCCAAGTCAAGTTTTTCCTATGTGACCCCACTTGTTGCTGTGAACTTTGAAATAGGTCTTGAAAAATTCCGGAGCCTTTCCTAGTTTCTTCTCTAGTAGGGGAGTTAGTTGTTGATAAGCAAGTGTATAAACATTGTTCTATTACTTTTCTTTATAGAGTCATATTTGGTGATTCGATAGAGTTGGACATGGTGGATTTTGACCTCATGCTGCGTATGGACTAGCTTCATTTTTGTTATGCATATATAGACTGTCGTACCCGTGTAGTTATGTTTCAATGTCCTAATTAACCAATGTTTGGGTGGTCAGGGAGTTCAGTATCTCCCAAGAGTCATTTCACCTCCTATCTTAAATCCTAAAGGCTTATATCTAAAGGTTACATCTATGATCTAGTTAGAGTTTAAGACACTAAGTCTGAGACTCTAACTATTCAGTCGATCAATATTATTAATGAGTTTCCTGATGTTTTTTCGAAAGATCTCCCAAGGGTACCTCCCGATAGAGAGATAGAATTTAGTATTGACATTCTTCCCGACACTCAACGTATTTCAATTCCTCTTTATCGTATGGCATCCGTAGAGCTTAAGGAGTTGAAATAGCAACTCAAAGATCTTTTAGACAAAGTTTTTATAAGACCCAATATGTCACCTTCGGTCACACCTATTTTATTTGTGCAAACTAAATATGGTTATTTATGTATATGCATTGACTATCGTCAGCTTAATAAGGTCACAGTCAAAATAAGTACCCTCTTACGAGAATAGATGACTTGTTTAATCAATTGCAAGGTGAAATTTGCTTCTCAAAGATAGACCTTTGATCCGGCTATCATCAAATTAAAGTATGGGAGTTTGATATCCTAATGATAGCCTTCCAAACCTGTTATGGTTACTTTGAGTTTCTAATCATGTCTTTTGGGCTTACCAATGCTCCAGCAGCCTTCATGGACCTGATGAATCAAGTATTCAAACATTATCTTGATATGTTTGTCATTATTTTCATAGATGGTATTCTTGTGTATTCCCATATTGAGAATGACCATGTAGATCATCTAATAATTATCCTATAAACTCTTAGAGATCAGCAGTTGTTCACCAAATTTGGCAAGTGTGAATTTTGGCTAAGGTTAGTAGCTTTTCTAGGTCATATTATTTCAGCCGAAGTTATTAGAGTTGATCCCCAAAAGATAGAAGTCATAAGAAATTGGCCTAGGCCTATCCCATCATCTAACATTAGGAGTTTCTTGGGTCTAACTAGTTATTACCACCGTTTTATTGAAGGTTTATCTTCTATTGCATCTCCCATGACACGATGGACATACAAGAAATTTATGTTTTTTTAGTCAGATTCCTATTAGAAGAGTTTGCAAGAGTTGAAGACTCGACTTACTTCAGCCCCTGTGTTGACTTTTCTTGATGGTACAAATGGTTTTGTAGTGTATTGTGATGCCTCTAGAGTTTGTTTGGGTTTTGTATTGATGCAAAGAGGTAAGGTTGTAGCCTATGCCTCTAAAAAGGTGAATCCACATGAGAAGAACTACCCAACCCATGATCTTGAATTAGCTGATGTTGTCTTTACTTTGAAAATTTGGAGACACTATATTTATGATGTCCAAGTTGATGTGTTTATGGATCATAAGAGCCTGTAGTATGTGTTTACTGAGAGGGAGTTGAATCTTAGGTTGAAGCGGTGGTTAGAGTTATTAGATGACTATAATATGAGTGGGTTGTATCACTCGAGTATGGCCAATGTAGTGGCAGATGCCCTTAACAGGTTTTCTATGGGTAGTGTTGCTCATGTAGAGAAGGGTAAGAAAGAGTTAGCTCGCGATATGCATTGTCTAGCTAGATTGGTTGTTAGGTTGCTTTGTTCTGCTGATGGGAGTATTTTGGTGCAGAGTAGTTCCGAATCCTCTTTAGTTTCAAAAATAAAGGAGAAGCAAGACAGAGATCTTAGTTTGGTCAGACAGAAGAAGTCAGTTAAGGACCAAAAGGTAGAGGTTTTCTCCTAAGGAGGAGATGGTGTGTTGAGATTGCAAGGTATATTATGTGTTCCTTGTGTTGGCGATCTAATTAAGAGGATAGTGGCAAAGGCTCATGGCGTATGGTATTCTATTTATCCCGGTGCTACCAAGATATACCACAACTTGCGAGAAATATATTGGTGGACAGGTATGAAGAAGGATAGAGCTGAGTTGATAGCTAAGTGTGCTACCTGCCAACAGGTTAAGGTAGAGCACCAAAGACCTAGTGGTGTGATGCAAGAGCTTAGTATACTGATGTTAGGCGTATTTACACGCCTAAAGCACCTTAATTTACCCATATTTTAGCTAAGTTTTAAGCACAAAATATATAATTCCTGCACTTTTAGTCCATTTTCCTATAAGTGAGCTAACAAACGTGATTAACAAGTTTTCAGGTATTTATCATGAATATTTCAGCACTTTGTGGACCTTTTGGTAGCAAGGGAAACTTCACACAAGAGGGAAGGCAGCTTCTGGAAGCTTGTGGACTGAAAGTGATGCATGGAGAACTTGTCCCGGGCAAAAACAATATTTCTAAAGACTTGGGAATCAGCAGTAACTTAGTAGGATTAGGACAAGTATGCAGTAACCCAGTAGAACTAGGACAAGGATAAAAACCCTATTTTAGTAGGAATAGGACAAGGATGTTATAAAAACCCTATTTTGCTGAATTTTTCAGCATTCACTTATTCATTAATTCAAGTCTTTTTCATTCGACTTCTGCTCCTAATTCACGTACAATTTCTGACAAAGGACACGACTCTCTGGAGAGAAATGGGCCAAGAAAAAAAAACATCGAATCCTTGTTGGCGTCTTAACCATCTCCATCGCCAAAATTATTCTAGGTTATGGTATGATGGTTATATCTGTTGTGATCTCTGTTTTAATCATGGGTAGCCAAACTTCTCTGTTAGGGTTATGGAAGGCTTAAGACATACTATCTATTGCTATGAGTTTGTGAATTCTTGATACGCATGTTACTTATATCATTACTCTTTTCATCTTAATTTAAATTCTTGTGGTTGCAAACATATAGAATATGCCAGTATAACATTAACTTGTTCGAGAGAAAATTTACATGTTTGGAAAAGAGAGAGTGACAAGTAAATAGGGCTACCAACCCCTATTTAAATGTTAGTGCCGTAACTGGATTAACCTCTTGGACAATTAGTACCATTAGTAACACGCTTTAAGCTCGAGAGAGTTAAAGTGAGATAATCCTTGATGGTCGAAAGACGCTAGGATTTACCATAGAATACGAATCTCTATAAGTGCATGCATGTCTGAATTCCGCATAACTCATAGTTAATAGATACGTAGAACTCATAAGGTGGACATAACCCTAACATACAATTCTCATTGATTAAAACCTACCAAACATTCCGTTTTTACTTTGCTATTATGATACTTTTGATTCACGCCAAACCCTAAATACCGCCTTTTCCGTAGAATTTTTGACCAACAGTCTACTAAATAGTTGCATACTTAGTGACCGAGTATTCCCTGTGGTATTCTACACCCAACCCAGTTGGGTTCTATATTTGACAACGACCTCTTACACTCTTACGAGGGTTGTAGTTAGAGCGTTATCAAATTTTGGCGCCGTTATCGGGGAATACAGTTGTCAACTAAGTTTGTCATAATTACTAGACCTTTTGGTTAAAGATTCTCGTACTTTACTTTTAGTTGTTGTTTTTTGTTTTCTACAGGTTTCTGTTTAGTGCATGCCCCATATTCGAAGTTCGGGACAACCAGTATTACCCATAAACCCTGAACCGCAACTTATTGGCAGTATGGAGGCACAACATGACATTGACAGAATGGCAGCTCAACAGGAGTAGGCAAGATTAGCTGCACCTGCAGCTGCTCAAGTGCATCAGCAGAATATTGATAACCCAGGGCGTGCAACAAATCCTAATGATGAGGACCTGGGTGATGATGCGTTACTAAACCATAGGCATGCTGCTGAGGTAGCGGCACCCATGCAGAGGAGAGATCGTTGACCGTGATTGAGGCCTGATCGACGAGCTGTGCAGATTCCTTTTGATGACGATGATGACGATCTGGATGGAGCTGTTGCCACTGGGGCTATTATTCCTCCACCCTTGGCACCTGGAGTAAAGTTCAATATCACTAGCACCATGATTAAACTATTGCAGCTCAAGGGATTATTTGGTGGACTTGCAGGTGATGATCTGAATATGCATCTGGTCAACTTTATCTCTACATGCAAGTCATTCAACAATCCAGGCGTTGGACAGAATGCAATTTGGTTATGCTTATTTCCATAGTCTCTATCTGGAGAGGCAACCCTATGGTTGAATGGGTTAACCCCTGATTCTATTCCAAATTGGAGGCAATTGATAGACGCTTTCCTAGAAATATTCTTTCCGCCATCCAAGAGAGCACAGTGGAGAGATGAGATCAACAATTTTCGACAGAGTTAGTGTCGTAACTGGATTAACCTCTTGGAGAATTCGTACCATTAGCAACACGCTTTAAGATTGAGAGAGTTAAAGTGAGATAATCCTTGATGGTCGAAAGACGCTAGGATTTACCATAGAATACGAATCTCGATAAGTGCATGCATGTCTGAATTCCGCATAACTCATAGTTAATAGATACGTAGAACTCATAAGGTGGACATAACCCTAACTTAAAATTCTCATTGATTAAAACCTACCAAACATTCCGTTTTTACTTTGCTATTTTGATACTTTTGATTCTCGCCAAACCCTAAATCCCCCCTTTTCCATAGAATTTTCGACCAACAGTCTACTAAATAGTTGCATACTTAGGGACCGAGTATTCCCTGTGGGATTCGACACCCAACCCAGTTGGGTTCTATATTTGACAAGGACTTCTTACACTCTTAGGAGAGATGTAGTTTGAGCGTTATCAAATTTTGATGTTGTTGCCGGGGAATACGGTTGTTAACTAAGTTTGTCATAATTACTAGACCTTTTGGTCAAAGATTCTTGTACTTTACTTTTAGTTGTTGTTTTTGTTTTCTGTAGGTTTTTTTCAGTGCATGCCCTATACTCGAAGTTCGGGACAACCATTATTACCCATAAACCCTGAATCGCAACTTATTGGCAGGAGGAGGCGCAACGTGACATTGACAGAATGGCGGCTCAACAGGAGCAGGCTAGATTAGCTGCACTGGCAGCTGCTCAACTGCATCAGCAAAATATTGATAACCCAGGTTGTGCAACAAATCCTGATGATGAGGACCTGGGTGATGATGTGTTACTAAACTATAGGCATGTTGCTGAGGTGGAGGCACCCATGCAGAGGAGAGATCGTCAAGATCGATTGAGGCCTGATCACCGAGCTGTGCAGATTCCTTTTGATGACGATGATGACGATCTTGATGGAGCTGGTTCCACTGGGCTATTATTCCTCCACCCTTGGCACCTGGAGCAAAGTTCAATATCACTAGCACCATGATTCAACTATTGCAGCTCAAGGGATTATTTGGTGGACTTGCAGGTGATGATCCGATTATGCATCTGGTCAACTTTATCACTTCATGTAAGTCATTCGACAATCCAGGTGTTGGACAGAATGCAATTCGGTTACGCTTATTTCCATTGTCTTTATCTGGAGAGGCAACCCTATGGTTGAATGGGATAACCTCTGATTCTATTAATAATTGGAGGCAATTGATAGACGCTTTCCTAGAAAGATTCTTTCCGCCAGCCAAGAAAGCACAGTTGAGAGATGAGATCAGCAATTTTCGACAGAGTTAGTGCCATAACTGGATTAACCTCTTGGACAATTCACACCATTAGTAACACGCTTTAAGCTCAAGAAAGTTAAAGTTAGATAATCCTTGATGGTCGAAAGACGCTAGAATTTACCATGGAATACGACTCTCTATAAATGCATGCTTGTCTGAATTCCGTATAACTCATAGTTAATAGATACGTAGAACTCATAAGGTGGACATAACCCTATCTTACAATTCTCATTGATTAAAACCTACCAAACATTCCTTATTTACTTTGCTATTTTGATACTTTTGATTCACACCAAACCCTAAATCCTCCCTTTTTCGTAGAATTTTCGACCAAAAGTCTACTAAATAGTTGCATACTTAGTGATCGAGTATTCCCTGTGGGATTCGACACCTAACCCAGTTGGGTTCTATATTTGACAACGACCACTTACACTCTTACGAGAGCTGTAATTTGAGCGTTATCAAATTTTGGCACCGTTGCTGGGGAATACGGTTGTCAACTAAGCTTGTCATAATTACTTGACCTTTTGGTCAAAGATTCTCGTACTTTACTTTTAGTTGTTGTTTTTGTTTTCTGCAGGTTTTTGTTCAGTGCATGCCCCATACTCAAAGTTCGGAACAACCATTATTACCCATAAAACCTGAACCGCAACTTATTGGTAGGATGGAGGTGCAACATGACATTGACAGAATGACGACTCAATAGGAGCAGGCTAGATTACCTACACTGGCAGATGCTCAAGTGCATCAGCAGAATATTGATAACCCAGGGCATGTAAAAAATCCTGATGATGAAGACCTGGGTGATGCTGAGTTACTAAACCCAAGGCATGCTGCTGAGGTGGCGGCACCCATGCAGAGAAGAAAACGTCAAGCGTGATTGAGGCTTGATTGCCGAGATGTGCAAATTCCTTTTGATGACGATCTGGATGGAGCCAGTGCCACTGGGGCTATTATTCCTCCAACCTTGGCACCTGGATCAAAGTTCAATAGCACTAGCACCATGATTCAACTATTGTAGCTCAAGGGATTATTTGGGTGACTTGCAGGTGATGATCTGAATATGCATCTGGTCAACTTTATCTCTACATGCAAGTCATTCGACAATCCAGGCATTGGACAGAATGTAATTCGGTTATGCTTATTTCCATTGTCTCTATCTAGAGAGGCAACCCTATGGTTGAATGGGCTAACCCCTGATTCTATTACTAATTGGAGGCAATTGAAAGACGCTTTCCTAGAAAGATTCTTTTCGCCAGCCAAGAGAGTACAATTGAGAGATAAGATCAACAATTTTCGACAGAGTTAGTGCCGTAACTGGACTAACCTCTTGAAGAATTTGTACTATTAGTAACACACTTTAAGCTCGAGAGAGTTAAAGTGAGATAATCGTTGATGCTCGAAAGACAATAGGATTTACCATAGAATACGAATCTCTATAAGTGTATACATGTCTGAATTCCGCATAACTCATAGTTAATAGATACGTAAAACTCATAAGGTGGACATAACCCTAACTTACAATTCTCATTGATTAAAACCTACCAAATATTTCGTTTTTACTTTTCTATTTTGATACTTTTGTTTCACGCCAAACCCTATATCCCCCTTTTCCATAGAATTTTCGACCAACAGTCTACTAAATAGTTGCATACTTAGTGACCGAGTATTCCCTGTGGGATTCGACACCCAGCCCAGTTGGGTTCTATATTTGACAACGACCGCTTACACTCTTATGAGAGCTATAGTTTGAGCATTATCAAATTTTGACGCCGTTATCGAGGAATACGGTTGTCAACTATGTTTGTGATATTTACTAGACCTTTTGGTCAAAGATTCTCGTACTTTACTTTTAGTTGTTGTTTTTGTTTTCTGCAGGTTTTTGTTCAGTGCATGCCCTATACTCAAAGTTCGGGACAACCATTATTACTCATAAACCCTGAACCACAACTTATTAGCAGGATGGAGGCGCAACGTGACATTGAAAGAATGGCGGCTCAATAGGTGCAGGCTAGATTAGCTTCACTGGCAGCTGCTCAAGTGCATCAGCAGAATATTGATAACCCAAGTCGTGCAACAAATCCGGATGATGAGGACCTGGGTGATGATGAGTTACTAAACCTAAGGCATGTTGCTGAGGTGGCGGCACCCATGCAGAGGAGAGATCGCCAAGCGCGATTGAGGCCTGATCATTGAGATGTGTAGATTCCTTTTGATTACGATGATGACGATCTGGATGGAGCTGGTGCCACTGGGGCTATTATTCCTCTACCCTTGGCACCTGGAGCAAATTTCAATATCACTAGCACCATGATTCAACTATTGAAGCTCAAGGGATTATTTGGTGGACTTGCAGGTGATGATCCAAATATGTATCTAGTAAACTTTATCTCTACATGCAAGTTATTCGATAATCCAGACGTTGGATAGAATGCAATTTGGTTACACTTATTTCCATTGTCTCTATCTGGAGAGGCAACCCTGTGGTTGAATGGGCTAACCCCTGATTCTATTACAAATTGGAGGCAATTGAAAGACGCTTTCCTAGAAAGATTTTTTTCGCCATCAAGGAAAGCCAGTTGAGAGATGAGATAAGCAATTTTCGACAGCTTCCAACTGAAGCTCTCCACGAACATGGGAGAGGTTCAAGAAGAAGCTTATGCAGTGCCCAAATCATCATATGACCAATGTCCACTTGATGGACATACTATATAGAGCTTTGAATTCGGTGACTAAGCCAATGGTTGATAATATTGCAGGAGGGTCATTCATGGACCTTACTTTTATTCAGGTAAGTGATATGCTAGATCATATGACAAAGCAGAGTAGAGCTTGGCATACCAGGGATTCTGAGGTAGCAAGCCATACTATATCTATTGGCATAACTGTAGAACAAAGACGAAGAGAAGAGGAACGTGAACAAGATATGGCGCACATGAAAACACAGATGGAACTTCTTACCAAGCATTTATTATCAGGAAAGATTGAAAAAGTCAAAATGGTTACGTCAAAAGGAAGAGACGAATCTAATTCTGAAAAAGAAGCTAACTACTTGAATAATTAGGGGGTTTTCGAGCCAATGCCCAAGGAAACCAAGGTCGGAACTATTATGATAAATCTGGAAACAAGGACCATGATCAAGGTAGTTGGAAGAACAAGACTAACAGGAGTGGTTTGTATATTTCTCCTGGAAATTATGAGGCTGCGGTATCTGGTTCGGGGAAGATGTCAATGGAAGATATGATGGCTAAACTGGTGAAAGGAGTGGAGGCAACCAACACGGGAGTAACTTAGGTAATAAATGATTTGTCCTCAATGAACCAATTGGTTGACTCGCATTCCACTGCAATAAAATAGTTGGAACAATAATTGAGTCAACTATCGGTGGCATTCAACCAAAGGAGCACTGGCACACTACCTAGTGACACTGTGCCAAATCCGAGGAATGATGGATCATGTATGGATATTACTACCGAAGTGGTAAAGTTTTAGACAATCCATCTAAAGGCAAGCAGGTGGCTGATGACACTCCTGAAAAGGTTGATAATCGGAAGCAAGATAAAGAGGAAGTGGTGGAGAAGACGATTCCCCTTCCACCACCACCTTTTCCGCAGAGACTGAAGAAGAAAGCTGATAACACAAGGTTCAGTAAATTCATGACCATGTTGAAGCAGCTTACTATTAATGTTCTATTGGTGGAGGTGCTGGAACAGATGCCTGGGTATGCTAAATTCATGAAGGACCTTTTGACAAAGAAACGCGCAGTAAGCTATGAGCTGGCAGATAATGTTCATCATTGCAGTGCAATTGCAACAAGATCCTTAGTACAGAAGAAGGCAGATCCTGGTGCTTTCACTATTCCTTGCACGATTAGATCGTTGGATTTTTCCAAAGCGTTGTGCGATTTGGGAGCTAGCATCAATTTGATGCCGCTATCCGTGTATAGAAAGTTAGGGTTGGGTGACCCTACACCAACCAATATGCAGCTCATAATGGTAGATAGGTCGCTAAAATGACCTGTGGGTATCTTGAATGATGTGTTGGTGAAGGTTTCTACATTCATCTTTCCTGCAGACTTTGTTGTTTTGGATTGTGAGGTAGATTTTAAAGTTTCCATAATCTTGGGACGTCCTTTCCTCATAACTAGAAGTGTGATTATTGATTTACGAGCCAATGACCTTTTATTTCAGTTGAATAACGAAGTGGTTCGTTTTGATGTAAGCAAAGCAATGAAGTAGCACAGCGATATGAATGTGTTTTCTTTAGATGATGTTTATTATGAGGATGAGAAAAAATTATCTGTAGAGAAGCAGCTTACTATTGAGTCACTATCTAATGTGTTGTTTAATTTTGATCGTGAAGAGGTTGAAGAACATGAAGAAACTGTTTGTGCTCTAACGGGAATAAGGTCCTATTCTCATGCTCCTAAGAAGCTGGACCTTGATCATAAAAATCAATCTTCACCAACAGCGAAGACTTCCATTGAAGAGAAACCAGTGCTAAAATTTAAAGAGCTCCCCAGTCACCTAAGGGATGCATCCTTGGGAAGTGTAAATACACTTCCGGAGAGTGTTGCAACTGATTTAGGTGAACAACATGTAGAGACTCTCATCTTTGCTCTGAAGAGGTACAAGAGAGCCATTGGTTGGTCTATTGATGATATAATTGGTATCTCTCCTAGGATATGTATGCACAAGAGTCATCTCGAAGAAGATTGTATGCCAACAAGTAAGCATCAACATCGTCTGAATCTATTTAGAAAATGATCCACCGTCTATCTCGATGAAGTCTAAGTAATCGACATAGCTATGTTGTGCCGCGGAAATAAATCAAGCACTACATGGGAGGCAACCCATCATTTTTTTAACTGTTTTGTTTTTCTAGGATTTTGTCGATCCACGAACAAAACTAAGGTGCTTGGTGGGAGGCAACCCATCGTTCTAATCCTTTTTGTTGTTTTTGAGTAAGTGTAGGTGCAAAACATATAAAGAAGGAGATTGGTCTCAAATTTTGATTTGAAAGTGAGCTATGTTAAAGGTAGTAAGTGAGTAATGAAGGAGAAAAAGGCTTTCGGTTAGGCATTGCCTACACATATCTAGGCAATGGACAAGGCAAGGCCTATATAAATCTAGGCAACGGACAAGGCAAGGCCTATTCTATGGCCTTTGTTCTCTGAATCTACAATGCCATAGTATAGGCGCCGCCTATGCTCAACTAGGTAAAGCATTAGGCGCCTCCTATGCCAAGCATAGGCAAAGCTAATGGCGCCGCTTATGCCATTGCCTTTGCTCTCTGAATCTACAATGCCATAGCATAGGCGCCGCTTTTGCCTCCCAAATCTCTCAAAAATTTTATTTTTGCTCATCTAACCTTGCAAGATCAGCTTCCTAGTTCAACACCAAGTAAGTTCTTCGTTTAGATTCCGAAGTTGTTACAATCAAATGCTTATAATGGTATTTTAGATCTTAAAGTGGTGCTGGTGATTAGAATGTTTTGATTTGTCTGATACATCTAGTTGAGTGAAAGAATATGTATGGGTGTTATTGACTTGTTTTCGACTTGTATTTGATTGTTATACACTGTCATCTTTTTGTGAAATCGAAATGGTGAAGTTAATTGCATACTCTTCAAAGTTGAATGCTTGAATGTTGGAATGACTCATTCATCGAGATAAAAATCATGATTGAATACAAGCATGAGATGTAATGATTATTGCTATGTCATAACTTGTTATGATCTCTACATAGTAGTCTTGTTCAAAACGTGCATTAATCCAAACATGAAAGTATAATCAAGATTACATGAGATAGAGTTGCATAGGATAGTTAAGATGACATGAAAGTATGAGTATGTTGAACATATAGTTGGAACATATCGCCTATACGTATGTCGATGAAGTCTGAGTAATAGACATCACTCACTTAATTAGTTTGTACCAACAAATTAAGTGTGGGGTGGTTCCACTATTGTTTGTTTATCGATTAAATCTTCCGAGATGAAGCTAACATGACTCTATTACGATCTCAGATAGAATGGCACAAAAAGGACAACAAGGAAAAGAAAAAGCGCCCACCTCACAGAAAGGTAAGAAAAGAGGAAGAAAAGAGCAAGCTGAATACTCCGTGCTGCAAATACCTCGACGCACTTTCGGGATCATGTGGGGACATTTTAAGGAAACTCTGAGGATGACGACTCTGATAATAATTCCGACACAAGGGGGTATGACCCTAGACATAGAAGAGGAGTTCGACTAAACAGGTTTTCCTTATTTATTTTCCACTGAGGACAGTGTGTCCGGTCTAAGTGTGGGGTGCAGGTATTTGTATGCTATACTTCTTTGCCTGGATTTATTTATGTTTGTTTGTTTGATTTAGTTTGTAGTTAGTAGTTAAATTTTAATTTTTTTTTAGATTTTGCATGAAATTATTCTGATAGGCGGCATGGTATTATGATAAGAGTTTATGCTAAAATCATTACTGTTGAGACGTTTAGGCTCTAAGTGTGACTCACTGTGTGATAAGTGTGTGGTTTAATTCCTTCATATATTGGGTCAAGAGTGTATACTCCCCCCAATAAAGTTGACCATGTGCCTTGTGTGTGTGAGTCTATAGTATATTCTATGTTTGTGGCTGATGTTACAACTTGCCTGGTGTGTGTGTAAAGCAAAATAAAGAGTGTGAGTTTAGGAGATGATTTAGGCATTTCTTTGGCAGCCTATAATTGTTTACCTTTTTTTTACCTACCCATGTACATCATACTAGTTAACCCTCTTTGAGCCTTTAGCCATTTTCTTTGACAGCCTCATATGTAGCCTAATCCATTTTTTTCAAGACCATAATTTGATCCAAATTCCTAAGCGCTTTAAATTGTAAAATCACGTGACAAAATAAGACGAAATTGGGTGAGAGTGATGCCTTAGAGTGTATTGGTACTTGAATTTGTTATGAAAAAAGAGTGGCTATCATAGAGGTGTGTTATAAAAAAAAAGAGAAGAAAAGAAAAAGAAATAGAAAAACAAAAAGATAAATTGTATTTATGATTAAATAAAAAGATAGTTATGTTTGAATAGTAAAATAGGTGAGAAGGGGTGATAGATGAAATAAAGGTAGCAGGGTTGATTAAAAGATAGTGTTAATGGCATAATGTGATGTATTAAAGCTCTTAGGAACATAGTCACTATTTCTGGCCAATATAGTCCTACCCGTCCCTTAGCCTACATTACAACCTGTAAAAGACCTATTTGATCCTAAGCTTAGCATTCTGATATTTAGTGGAGCATTACACTAAGGCAAAGCCTATGTTCATCAGTTGAAACATATGAATTCTTTGTGAGAGTGAGAGCAAGGAGAATCTTATACCCATATTTCGAAAAATACAATACTTTTGAGTGATTATGGGTAATATATTTGAGACACACATGGTTGATGATTTTTTGGTTGTCGTGTATGATTCTTTGTGCCTTAACTTTTGAATACAAATTAACCATCATCACGAGTCTAGGTTGGAGGTTGAATTTTTTCAAGTAGTGATCAGAAAACTACTTTTTGTTAATAATTGTCGTGCCAGTCTTGATGAATATTTTGTGCTGTTACTGTGAAACCCTAAGTAGATGTGTATATGGACATGATATTTTGTTCGAGCACGAACAAAGCTTTAAGTGTGGGGTGTTTATGTTAGGCGTATTTACACACCTAAAGCACCTTAATTTACCCATATTTTAGCTAAGTTTTAAGGACAAAATATATAATTCCTGCACTTTTAGTCCATTTCCTGTAAGTGAGCTAACCAACATGATTATCAAGTTTTCAGGTATTTATGATGAAGATTTCAGCACTTTATGGACCTTTTGGTAGCAAGGGAAACTTCACATAAGAGGGAAGGCTGCTTCTGGAAGCTTGTGGACTGAAAGTGATGCATGGAGAACTTGTCCCGGGCAAAAACAGTATTTCTAAAGACTTGGGAATCAGCAGTAACTTAGTAGGATTAGGACAAGTATGCAGTAACCCAGTAGAACTAGGACAAGGATAAAAACACTATTTCAGTAGGACTAGGACAAGAATGTTATAAAAACCCTATTTTGCTGAATTTTTCAGCATTCACTCATTCATTAACTCAAGTCTTTTTCATTCGACTTCTGCTCCTAATTCACGTACAATTTCTAACAGAGGACACGGCTCTCTTGAGAGAAACAGGACAAGAAAAAAAAGCGTCTAACCCTTGTTGGCGTCTTAACCATCTCCATCGCTAAGATTATTCTAGGTTGTGGTATGATGATTATATCTGTTGTGATCTCCGTTGTAATCATGGGTAGCTAAACTTCTCTGTTAGGGTTATGGAAGCTTTATGATATACTATCTATTGATGTGAGTTTGTGAATTCTTGATACTCATACTACTTATATCATTACTCTCTTCATCTTAATTTAAATTCTTGTAGTTGCAAACATATAGAATACGACAGTATAGCATTAACTTGTTTGTGAGAAAAGTTACATGTCATGAAAAGAGAGAGTGACAAGGAAATAGGGCTACCAACCCTTGTTTAAAAGTTAGTGTTGTAACTGGATTAACCTCTTGGAGAATTCGTACAATTAGTAACACGCTTTAAGCTCGAGAGAGTTAAAGTGAGATAATCCTTGATGGTCGAAAGAGGCTAGGATTTACCATAGAATACGAATCTCTATAAGTGCATGCATGTCTGAATTCCATATAACTCATAGTTAATAGATACGTAGAACTCATAAGGTGGACATAACCCTAAATTACAATTCTCATTGATTAAAACCTATCAAACGTTCTGTTTTTACTTTGCTATTTTGATAATTTTGATTCACGCCAAACCCTAAATCCCCTCTTTTCGATAGAATTTTCGACCAACAGTCTACGAAATAGTTGCATACTTAGTGACCGAGTATTCCCTATGGGATTCGACACCCAACCCAATTGGGTTCTATATTTGACAACGACTACTTACACTCTTATGAGAGCTGTAGTTTGAGTGTTATCATATTCCCACTTGGAAGTGGGAAGAGATAAATATCTATTTCGTGACTGCTTTACCTCTCTCTCGATGCCATCATGCTTTAATTTGGGTTGTTCTAGAGAGGCTGACTAAGTTCGCACATTTCTTGCCTATTCATACATCTTATACTACCGAGGATTATGCTAGATTATATATATATGAGTTAGTTATGTTGCATGGAGTCCCCTTGTCTATCATTTCGGATAGGGGTACTCGGATTTTTTCTCGATTTTGGAGAGTTTTTCAGAGAGGTCTTGGTACCCAAGTGCATCTTAGTTCCGCTTTTCATCCATAAACTGATTGTCAGGTTGAAAGGACCATCCAAACTTTGGAGTAATTTTTAAGGGCGTGTGCTCTTGATTTCAAATGGAGTGGGGATGATCATTTATTTTTTATAGAGTTTGCGTATAATAATAGTTACCATGCTTGTATCAAGATTCCACCATTTTAGGTATTCTATTGTAGAAGGTGTAGAACACCCACTGCTTGGTTCGAAGTGGGTGAAGGTACTTTGGTTGGACCTGATGCAGTATTTGAGGCTATGTATAAGGTGAAGTTGATTAGATAATGCTTGAAAACATCTTAGAGTCATCAAAAGTCATATACCGATGTGAGACAAAGAGACCTTGATTTTGAGGTAAATGATTTGGTGTATCTGCAAATTTTTCCCATGAAAGGGGTAAAAAGGTTTGGGAAAAAGGGGAAGCTTAGTCCCCAATATGTTGGTCCTTATAGGATCCTAAGTCTTGTGTGGAAAGTAGCCTATGAGATTGAGTTGCCCGCAGAGTTATCAGTGGTTCATCCTATTTTTCATGTCTCCAGGCTTAAGAAGTGTATTGGTGATTCTGTTGTTATAGATCCTTCGAAAAGCACTGACGTCCGGGACAGTCTTTCATATGATGAGATTCCCGTTGAAATCTTAGGTTTCCAAGTCCGGAGACTAAGGAACAAAGAAGTTCCCTTGGTCAAAGTGTTGTGGTAAAATCAGTCAATTGAGGTACTATGTGGGAAACTGATGCAGCTATGAGATCCAAGTACCCGCTCCTCTTCTCCGTGAGTGCAGATCAAGCTAAAGGTATTATTCTTCTTTAATTCAGCCCTTTTCTAATCAAAGTTTCAGATATTCATCTATCCTTATTAACTTCGTATACACTCTAAAGTATTCAAGAGTATAGAGAGACAAAGAATCAGTTTAGCGAGTTCTTCTAACTTTACATACTCATTTTCCTCCGTATTCTTAGCCTTGCAAGTGAAGTTCGAGGAGGAATGTTACCATGGGGGAGATATTGATAAACTTTCCATCAATATAAGATTTTCCCAAATCCAATACCCAGGCAACAAGTTATGGCTAATTTAAGTCCTAATCGTAAAACACCATCATTTTAGTTCTTGGCGCGTCGCGGAGGGGGTCTACTTAACAATTGTCAAATGCCATTAGACTAACGTGATTTTGGAGTATCACACTAAAGTTCCAGGCCCCAAATATTGAAACCACACGATGACTTTGCATCGCAGTGACCCCAAGAATCCCATTCATCAATTTCCGGTGAGCCACCATGATAGTGGCGCATCGCGGTGGCCCATATAATTGGGCTTCAAGTTAAATTTTTTTCTTGTTATGTTAAGGATTAAAAGGGGGTATTTTGGGAAATTAACCTACCCCCAATCCATCGATAAACACACAAACAATGGCATAAAAGAGTACTATATGCCCAAATCTTCATTCTCCACAAAGCGAAAAACCCTAAGCAGCCAAATCCTTTACCAAGAATCTCACGAATTCATCATAGTTTTTTAAAATTGAGTTGATATTTGAGGTTTCCAAGTCAAGGGCTCCATTAAAAACCATTCAAGAGTACGAAAAGGAGTCCCAAGCAAGATTATTCATCAAAGTTCATAATTCGAGGCATGTGGGGTTTGAACAATAACACTCCTTCCGCTCTGTTCCCAAAGTTTTGTTTTTTCTTAAAAGATGTAAATGGTTTAAAGATGAATTGTTCCTAAATTTCTGTATTACAAGTATATTAGATTATGGATTTGTTTAAGTCATGAATTATATGATACTACACATATTTTTTTTATATGAATTGAGAATTAATGTTATGAATTGCATATTTCTTCCTTGATTGATGTTTGGAATACTCTTAAGATTGAAGTCATGATTTACCCTCTATTTTAAATTGAGATTTCTTGAATATATATGCATGTTTTAAGGTCCAAGAATGAATTTTTATATATTCTATAGTATTTCAAGAATAGTGTTGGTATCTCCATATCATTGAAGTTTCAAAGCTTGTTAAAGATAGTCTACCAAAGTGTAATGAAAAGAGTTGATTTTGGTCTTAAGTTAAGAAAGCAATCCACATCTTGTAATATAACTTAAAGGGAAGAACATTGGCTCCCATTTCATACCGGTGAATTGTATAAGGTGGATTTTCCTAAACGTACTGACCCTAGTATGGGAGTAGTACTTAGCACCGAGTTAGGCTTAATTCTGAGGTCTCATGCCCCAGAACTCGTGCCCCCATAGGTTTCTGATTTACCCAAAGAGGTTGAAGATAGTTATCACTAAAATTAAAGGTTCTAATCCGATGGTAAGGATAGAAAAAATCTCCACAACGTGGGCAAGACATTGGACTCCATGTGGCTCACATGGTTTATTTCGGTTAGAAGAATCTCCCAATGTAGTCCCTACTCTATTTAAGATAAAGTACTTGTAGTTCAAAAGCTATGATTCTAAGATTTCTAAGGTTCTTAAGTTCTATAATCTTTGAGTTTTAAAGAAGCTTGGTCAATATACAGAAACTGCCCAGTTATGATATTTCAGAAAGTCACCTCAACAGACTTAGTCAAATTAGAGATGACTGATTTTGATGTCATTCTCGACATTGATTTGCTTTATTATGCTATGCCACAGTCAATTGTAGAAACAGAATTGTCCATTTTCATTTTCTAAATGACCCTGTCCTAGAGTTGAGGGGGAGTACTTCGTCTTTCAGAGGTCAGCTTGATTCCTACCTTTAGGCATGGAAAATGATATCTAAGGGATGTGTTTATCATCTTGTTCTTGTTAAGGATTGTAGTTTCAAGACTCCCAGCCATGAATCAGTCCTAGTAGTGAATAAATATTTAGATGTCTTTCTCGAAGATCTTCCAGGAATTTCTCCCAAAAGGGAAATAGACTTCGTCATTGATTTTCTTCCAGATACTCAGCATATATATATTCCTCCATACCGAATGGAACCTACAAAACTCAAAGAATTGAAAGAACAGTTGAAGGATCTCCTAGATAAGGGATTCATCAGGCCCAGTATTTCCCCTTGGGGCATACTAGTCTTATTCATGCAAAATAAAGATGGTTCTCTTAGAATGTGAATTCATTACCATCATCTCAATAAATTCACGATCAAGAAAAAGTATCCACTTCCCCGAATTGATGAATTATTTGATCAACTTTAGGCTGCGCTATTTCTCTAAGATAGACCTCAGATCTGGCAATCATCAGCTCAGAGTAAGGGACTGTGACATCTAAAAATAGCTTTCCAAACTGGGTATAGTCACTTCAAACTCCTAGTGATGTCCTTTGGTCTTACCAATTACCCTGTAGATTTCATGGACTTGATGAACCATGTGTTCAAGAAATACTTAGACATGTTCATTATAGTCTTCATAGATGATATTCTGGTCTATTCCTGCAGTGAGCATGATCATGAAAACCTTCTTAGAATTGTACTTTAGACTCTCAAAGATCATCAGTTGTTCCCCAAATTTAGTAGGAGCTAATTTTGGCGAAGGTCAGTAGTATTCCTTGGCCATATCATTTTCGGTGATGGCATAAGAGTAGATGCTCAAAAGACTAAAGCAGTAAGAAACTGCCCTCGCCCTATCTCTCCATTAGATATCTGGAGTTTCTTAGGTTTGGATGGCTATTATAGACGGTTTTTTGAATGATTTAATTATATTGCATCCCCCATGTATAGATTGACTCAAAAGAAAGTCAAGTTTTAGTTGTCAGATCCTTGCGAGAAGAGTTTTTAGGAGTTGAAGATTTGACTCACCTCAGCTCTAGTTTTGGCTCTTCCAGATAGTCCAGATGGGTTCGTAGTGTACAGTGAGGCATTCAGAGTAGGTTTGGGTTGTGTCTTCATGTAGCATGGTAATGTCATAGCCAATGCCTCTAGACAACTTAAACCCCATTAGAAGAATTATCCTACTCATGATCTTGAGTTGGCAGCCATAGTATTTTCCTTAAAGATTTGGAGGCATTATCTATACGCAGTTCATATAGATGTGTTCACAGACCATAAGATCCTTCAGTATGTCTTTTCTTAGAAAGATCTCAATCTTTATCAGAGAAATTTGTTAGAGCTCTTGAAATATTTTGACATGAATGTCCTTTATCATCTAGGAAAGGACAACGTAGTGGATGACGTACTCAGTAATCTATGGGTAGTGTTGCTCATGTTAAGGATAGTAAGAAGAAGTTTTCTCAAGAAGTTAATCAGCTTTTTAGACTAAGTGTTTGCTTAGTCGATATAGAGCATGTGATATATGGGTTCAGAGTAGTTCAAAATCATCTTTAGTTTTTGAGGTGAAAGAAAAGCAAGATAGAGATCCCAGTCTAGTCAAGTTAAAAGAGTCAGTCAAGGATCAGAAAGTAGAGGTTTTCTACCAAGGGGGAGATGGGGTATTGCATTTTCAGGGTAACCTGTGTGTTCCAGGTATAGATGACTTAAGGTAGCAAATTCTTGAATAAGCGCATGGTGTGAGCTACTCTATTCATCTAGGGGCCACTAAGATGTACTGCAACTTGCGAGAGATCTATTGTTGGGGTGGATAGAGAGATATATTGTAGAGTATGTGGCTAAGTACTCTACATGTCAGCAAGTTAAGAAAGAGCATCAGAAGCCTAGTGGGTCTATGTAGGAGTTTAGTATTTCTACTTGGAAGAGGGAAGAAGTGAACATGGGCTTTGTGATGGGTTTGCTTCATACTCATTGCCAGTATGATTCAATTTTTGGTCATTATAGATGTGATGAAAAAATCAGCTCATTTCCTTCCACTTCATACCTCTTATGTAGCTGAGGATTATGCTAAACTCTACATTAAAGAGTTGGTCAGATTGTATGATATTCCATTCGCTATTGTCTTAGACAGAGGTACTTAGTTCACCTCTTATTTATGCAAAGCATTCTAAAAAGGTCTTGGTACCCAAGTTCTTCGTAGTACAACCTTTCATCCATAGATAGATGGTCAAGTAGAAAGGACCATTCAGACTTTAGAAGATATGTTGCGAGAGTGTGTAATTGATTCCAAAGGTAATTGGGATGACCACTTTCCTTTGATTGAGTTTTCATACAACAATAGTTATCATTCCAACATTCAGATGACTCCATTTGAAGATCTCTATGGTAGGAGATACAAATCTCTAGTCGATTGGTTTGAAGTTAGTGAGGCCTCAGTTATAGGGCCTAACTCAGTATTTGATGCCTTAGAAAAAGTCCAGTTGATCGTAGAAAGACTCAGCACTGCTCAGAGCCAACAAAAGTCTTATGCAGATGTGCGTAGGAAAGGTCTCAATTTTGAGATTAATGATCCATGAAGGGAGTGAAGAGGTTTGGCAAGAAGTGAAAACTCTGTCTCTAATATGTCGGTACCTTCAAAATTCTTAGTCTCTTCGGCAAGGTAGCTTGTGAGCTCGAATTGCCTTCATATGTAGCTTTAATTCATCCAGTATTCCATTATTTGCTGAAGAAGTGTATAGGTGACCCAGTAGTTGTAGTCCCTATTCAGAGCATAGATATTCAAAATAGCCTTTGTTATGAGAAGGTTCCAGTCAAAATTCTTGACTATCAGACTGGTAGACTAAGGAATAAAGAAGTCCCTCTAGTTAAAGTTCTTTGGTGAAATCACTCCATTGAGGGAGATACTTGAGAAGAAGAAGCAAACATGCAAACCAATTTTCCTCACCTCTTCTTTGCTAACTCAGATCTGGCCCAAGGTAATAGTCCTCCTTAGGCTTTTCAGTTTCATGTTCATAATTTAGTTACAAGTTTAGTATATAGCTCATGTTCAAAATTCTATTTTAAACTTGGTAATAAGTACCATTGTATATTCAGACATATGTTAATGCATCAGATTAATCGTGTGTTCATGTATTAGACATGCATTCTCTTTGTGAGAAACTCAGTTATCAAAAATATCAGTCATGTATTCATGAGTCTGTCAAGTCATCAAACCATTCTTAAGATATAATTGATCAGTATAAATCTCAGAAATGTAAGTCATGTTTTAGTTGTTCATGTGGAGTATTCAAATTAGCTTCTAAATTGAATGATGCTTATTCAATAAGCTTTCCATCGATACCAAATTCCCCTAAATCCGACAATCGGGTAAGAAGTTATGGTGATTTAAATTTTCAATAATAAAACACCATCAACTCAGTCAGTGGCGCGTCGTGCCATAAGACAAAATAACATTTGTCAATTTCCAGTAAGACTCTGCGATTTCACCGCGTCATGGAGGGATCCTAAATCCCAATTACAAAATTCCAGTGAAGCTCTACGATAGTCCTACGTCGTGCCTTCGTCCAATTTCCCAGCTGTCAAATTCCAGTGACACAGCACCATAGCGCCACATCGCGCCAGGGGTCCAGGTCAGGAAATTTTCACAAAATTTAAAAGATGTGTCTATGGTTAAATATGTCTTTTCCCATGATTTTAGTTCAGACTTAAACACAAACTTTAACCCTACATGACCTAAGGATATCATTATTCACTCTATTTTTCCCCAAATTGAGTTGATCTCTCAAACCAAGAAACCCTAGCTCTCAAATTGAAGGGCCAAATCACAAGAACTCTCCAGATGCTATGTTTTATCGGTTATGTTACAGTTTTAAACCTTATGGCCTTTTAGCCTTTATTTTTGCATTTATACAGTATATTATGCAGTATTGAGGAACAGATATAAGTCATGGTTTGGCTTGTGGTCCTTTAGGGTCATGAGCACCAAGTAGCATTTCGAGTACCAGATTCGGGGCATTACAAAACCGTATGAATTCTACTTCATTTATAATGAACAACTATAATTATACTCTAATTAGTATTTCCAATGACCCTAGAATCACTGTTAGCTGATGTTTTACACTTTTTCATCAACTTAAATTTAGTTCACAAATTATGGTTAAAACCTAATTTCTACTATGGATAAGATTCTAGTATTTCTCAATGATTGTAAGAAGTAATTAATGTTAAGAATGTAAAGAACTTTCCTCCAAAGATTAAAAGTCCCAAATTTGGTACAAAATCACCTCCATTAGAGCTCTCTCACATTTTTAGAATATTGGGAATGAAATTGTTTTTATATGTTTTAAAAGTGAAAAAAGTACATTTTAGCACTGCTTGGGTAAGTTAACACTGCAGTAGTTCACAATTACTTGAGGTAATCGCTATAGTAGTAGCAATCATTAAACACTAGAGAAGTCTCAACAGATAATATCAAGGCCTCTACTTAGATAGGCCTATGTTAAAGCACACCCCTCTAAAAATAACATTGCAAACCAATCCTTTCATTTTAACCTCTATAATTGAAGTTCTAGAAATCTAGTTTACGTATGAAAAGTTGCTACAAAATTTCAAAATTTGTCTTTTATCTAAAAATCAAGTCAAACACCCCACCAATTTTCATATCAATACCACATTTGTTTAGAATAGTACACCATTATGATTCCTAATACTAGGACTATCCTGAATTTCCTAAATGATTTCTAAGGGGAAATTTGAGGAAAGTTTCACTTCTTATTTCAGCGTAATGACGTGGGTCACAAAATTTGATACCAATTTGGCACTTATTCATCCATATACAACCACTGGACCAAAATGACATAACTAATGTAGAAGTACATACCTAAGTCTATGAACAAGTATGGGTACCACTTACGCATATTCACTTCTGTCTCCCAAGCTACTTCTTCAACTGGACAATTTCTCTATTAAACCTTTATAGAAGGAATGACTTTGGTTGTCAATTTACACATATCCTAATCTGATATATCAATTTTACAACTTTACAAGATAACTCTTTATCATATAACTCTAGGTCCTAACATATGATGAAATCCCCGACTCTGTGGTACTTTATTATCATTAAAAAATAAAATGCCATGTTAAACTAAACATCATAGGAGGCAAGGACAACTTATAAGATATTGATCCTACATCCTTCAAAACCTCAAAGGTTATAATATACCTTAAATTCAACTTGTCTTTCTTGCGAAAATATAGTACACCCATCACAGGTGACGTATTCAAAAGTATATTCTCCCTCTTTTCAAATTTCACAGCCCGTAATTTATTATCCATATAATCTTTCAATTGGCTATGAACATCAATGGTATTATCTTATATAAACCTCTTCTCTAATGAATCCTTGATCATATTAGTACTCCAAGGTCTTACTTCAAATATGCCAAATCATTCTACTATAGACCTACATTATTTACCAATAAGCCTTCATAGGAAGGCATGTCATTACTAAGTGGTAGCTATTATTGTAGGAAAATACACACAAAGGTAAATACTAGCCTTGTTGACCCGCAAAGTATATTAAACAAGCCTGAACATATCCTCAAGTACTTAGATAGTTTGCTCTGACTGTCAATCAATCTATGGATAGATAGTTGTACATAGGACTGAACTTTAACTAAAATTCACTAAAAATTAGAAGTAAACTAAGTACCTCTATCTAACATAATTGAAATTGGTACCCCATGGAGTCTTATAATCTCCTTCAGCCAAATATTGGCCAACTTATCAGCATTATAATCGACCTTTAGTTGGATGAAATAGGCATACTTAGCCAATAGATCAAAAATAACCCATATATAGTCACACTTCTTCAACGTTTTTGAAAATCCTACCACAAAGTCAATGTTATTCTATTATACTTCAACTACAGAATGGACATCCTTTGAAAGGTTGCACTATGTTTTTGAAGCTCATACTTAGCATGTTCACAATTTGACACTTGACACAAAATAAAAAATGTCACATTTTATTTTTCGCCACTAATAATGTTGACTCTAGTCTCTATACATCTTTATTACACCCGGATATATTGACTATTTACATTGGTGAGCCTTTACAAGAATAGTCAAAATCAAATTCCCACATGAGGTATACATATATTCCCTTCATTCCTCAATGCTCCTTTACCATCAAGAATATCATTTCTAGCCTCACCTTGTATTTTTCTCTAAGATTTCTTTTATTTTCTACAAACTGTCTACTTTTACTTGGGTTGAAGAATGCGGATTTAGCCTACATAAAGTTAATACTACACCTGTAATTTTAGGACATCATTATCCAAGGGTTGTTTCTTTCACTACAATGGGTTTTTTTATATCTCCAGCCAAGCTAAACTTCCTTGCTTACCGACTCCTGTTTAAATGAATTTTCCACCATATTCGCCTTGCATAAATGACATAGGATTAGGATGTGGTCTTTGATTAACTCTATCCACCTTATTTGTCTCAAATTCAATTATCTCTAGGTGAACATATATTGCAAGCTACTGGGGTTTGTAAATACCTTGTATTTTACCCTTCAAAGGAAATGTCTCCAAATATTTAAAGAAAAGACCACAATTGCCAAAGTCATGAGTGGGATAATTTTTCTCATAAGTCTTAAGTTGTCTCAAAGCATATATAATCACATTCTGACCCTACATCTATACAAAATGTAAGACCAATTTTGAGGCATCATTAAACATAATAAAATCCTTATGTTCTATGTGTAAGGTGAGAACTAGGGTTAAAGTTAGTAATGTTTTGAGCTTTTAAAACCATGCTCACACCTATCCTCCTAAATAAATAGACCTTTTGTTTGAGTTAAGAGGATCATATGTGAAGCAATAACAGTAAATTTCTTAGTAAAATAGTGATAATAACAAGCCAAACTAATAAAACATCAAATTCCCCTTGCATTCATCGATCTATCCTAATTCTTAAAAACATCAACTTTCTACGAGTCTACCATAACCCCTTTATTAATACTATATGACCAAAAGATAATTAAAGATAAAAAGAACTCTAATTGACAGTTGGTATGCGCACCAAGAAGTTCATTAGAAAATACTTCTTAGAATTCACAAATAATTAAGACTTAATTGTAGGAGAAACTACAAAATTAAGCCCAAACTATCCCTCCTTAAAAGGATAAAGCAGTCATTTTTAAAATATAGTAACACAATTATGTTGGGGAAGATCCTTTAGGAAATACGTCAGCTATCTTGCTTGAACTTATCGAAATCACCAAGTAGTATGGAAAAGAAAAATGGGTGGATTTTGTTTTGGTTGAAATCACCAGGAAAATTTCAATAAGTAAGAAGAAGTTGATGGTTTTGGTTGTAAATAGCCTAAGATGGAAAGTAAGCTTCTGTTCCCCTAGCTTCTAACTCCATAAATTTATTATGCACTGTCGAACTATCTGATACCTTCCATGCAGTATCTGATAAGTTATGTACCATTAACTATATTGTGAACTCATTTAAATTTTATACCTTTTACCTATTGAGTCTCAGGGTGTTGCTTTACTAACCCTTATCCAAGATCTAAATTAACTATCACCTTTTGAGTCTCAAGTTAGTAGATGTAAGATAAACATCTTACATATGTAATACTGATTAACCTGGATAGATAGTTAATCTCTAAGTTACTATACTGATCCTATTTTTCTATTCTCAAACTCTCTTATGAAGCAAGTAGTGAATATTGGTGTGATATTAACATTGGACACCACTAAGAAATCAATAAGAACAAAGAAAATCCAATACATGAAAGAATATTTATCTAAAATGACTTGGAACTTCCTCAACTCAATTAATCCTCAAAGGTTCCCACAACCCAACTAAGGGAATTAGCTGCTCATAGTTAAGAGATAAATCATGAAGTCCATAGAAAATTACAGAATCAATATCACAATAATGAAAGAAGAAATCTCAAAGTCATAAATTGAATAAAAAATCAAGAACAGTAAGATGTTTGAGAAATTGGCCCCAAAAGGCCTCTCTCTAAATAATGAATTAATAAACTTAATATATCCTAAAGGATATATATATATATTAGAAAAAAAATAAGAAATAAAATACTAAATAAAATAGGAAAACTTAACTTAAACTACATAATAAGCCCTAAAAGAATCATAGGAGTGGGTTTAGGTTACATGGAAACCTAGGAAATGATTTTAAAATAATTAGAAAAAGTCGATGTCAGTGGACAGTTACTTAGGACACATACGAACCAAATATAGCACAAACAAACTATATGTGACCTAAGTATGTGCCTGAATTCCTGCACAACTTTTGTAACTCTCAGGATTTTGATAATTGAAATATACTTTGGTCGCACACGAACTGTATGTACTACGTATGGACCTATGTGGACAAAGTATGTGTAGAGTTCCAACTATCAAATCGATAATTGAATTAACTTTCCAAAGATATCAACTTCATCTTAATCTGATATTGGGCTTAAAAGTTTGGGCGAAATTACTGAAGCACTATTAGAACTGCCAATGACTGCAACCCTTTTTTTGTCCATGCTTCTGAGCCTCTGGACTTAGAGTTATGATACATACTTTTTCCACATACACCCGGTAGGTTCCACATACACCCAAAAATGCCTAAGTAGCCCAAAACTTCAACTTTTCATTATTTTCTTCCTTTTGGTATCCCAAACCAAATTTCATACAAAACACTCAAAAATCACATCAAATCCAACAAAATAGCCTTAAGTACATACATATTTGGCAAGTTTAAGAATCATAAGTTCTATAAACTCATAGAACATCAACAACCTCAACTTAGAATATTGCATGTACTAAGTCAACAAAACAAAACAAAATAATATGATGATACTTAACCTAGGAAAACTTAAGATACCTATTACAGTCAATCACAAAATTTACCTCATGATCATTACCCTCTCAAAGTTCAATATTTTAAAACCAAATGTGTGTATCAATGAAAAATAACAGTATGAAACAAAGGAATCAAGTTATGGTATTACATTCGCAATAAACAACCAAGCACATATGCAAATTACACTATCCAAACTAACAATAAACTAGCAATACAACCTATGTTCCATTTTCACAAGGCAGTCCCTACTCACTCATATAAAATAATGCATGTCAATGGGGAGACAGTCAAGAGACACTCACACTCACAAGAGATGCTCCAACCAATGTGCATCAAATATCATAGGTTTGCCGTTATTTTGTTTGCCTAATATTTTAGAGAGTCAAGTTAGGATCACTATAGGACTTTATTTAGTTTCTAATATAGACTTGGGGGATTGTTTGGTAAATATGGAAGCTTATAGACTAAGCATCCTTTGTACTACTCTTACTTTTCGGTCCACACTTTAACCAATTTATTTTTTATTTAATCCTTATTTCTCCCTTTTTATTCTTTATGGCACATTCAGGTTGGGTGTGGTTTCTTTTATTCATTATTTTTCAATTTTTCAAAATTTATCTTTACTTTTTCTGCCATACATAGCCCAACTATTTTTTAATCTTATTTTTCCATTCATCATACCCATTTTACATTATGCACCCGATTATAGCCACCCTCAACTTATGCAATTTTTAAGAGTTGAGGTGCATAATGTCCAAGGAGGAATGATGAGTGGTAAGTTTATCACATATTTGAACAAAACCTTTATGCACATTACCATGCTTTTAATGAGTAAATGAGACATAATTTCCATAGAATGCACTAATAGCCATATTTTGCAAGTATAGAATTTATGAGATCGAATGACGTGGATCGGAGATAAAAGTTGATCAAAAGGAAGTAGGGAAGTGCAACTTGTTACTCAGAGCAGACATGGCCTCAGATAACACTGATGTTCTTTGAGGACCGCGATCGCAGTCAGTTTAGCATAGAATAGATATAGCCTTATATACCATAATTAAGGTCTTAGGAACACGATCATGGTCTATCAAGAAGGTCAACATGCTGTGATTGTGCATCTCCATCCACGGTCATGGTAGGTGCAATCGTAGTCAAACCTTCGCAATTGTAGCCTAGTGAAATTAATGAGAAAGGGAATTTTGGTAAATTGGGATAGATAATTCAAAATTTCAATAGAAGATCCAAATACTAATTCTTATGGCATTATGGAATAGATTAGAGGGAAAGGTATAATAGACAAGGAAGAAAACCTAGAATATGGAGAAAAATAGATTTTTCATCTTTATTGTACTCATTATTCCAAGAAGAAGTTGGTGAAATTGAAGTGTGGAAGTGAAGATTATTTTTACCTTCTATTATTATGGATGTCATGGAAAAATAACTTGGTATAATTCTTCTACCTTATCTCATGAGTAGCTAATTTCTTTAATCCTGGAATAATGTTGAACTAAAGTGTATTTGTGTCTGAGTGTTCATTGTTTTACATTAATTTTTGTTCTTGATTATTGATTCCCACATTGCTTGATCTTAATAGTTTGTATTTGTGGGTGACAATCCCAAATCTCCAAATGCATTTGATGGGTAAAAAACACAAACTCTAGAAAAATTTGATCATCCTTGAAAGAGGGATGGAGGTGAAGTTATGGGAACCCATAACATCTTTGAAATAGGGCTTTGGGAGGATGAGGCAATGGTGGACAATTAAGCCTCTTTTTACTACCTTTTGCAATCTTAGAGATAAGAGTGATTGAAGTGTAAATTATGTTAAGGGAATCATCCTAGAAATAAGGATGGCCAATTGTGGTTTGGGTGACTATGAATTGCTCACTTATTATATGCTCGAAAGAGCCAACTGGAAAAATCCTCGTGGTTTTGTTTAATATATAACCAAGAAGATCTTTGGCCAAGATTATCTCTTACTCAACAATGAAGTTACATGTTAAAATATCAACAACCTACACACCCTTTACCTTTGGGTAGACATAATCCCAATATCTTATCAAATCTTGCATTTAAATTAAACGTGCTCTCATAATATGGTGTTTGAAATCAAGATCTATACAAGATAGCTCCAAAACACCCATCCTTACTTTAAATGTTAGTTTGTTTGCACTCCAGGTATCCTTTTAGTAATTAGCACAACAATAGGACTTTAAATTTGCATATTCTTCCTTGTATACTTGACCTCAATGCTAGTTGGTTTATAAACAATGACCTCCTCACCCCTCAAACATGGAGGTGAGTTGGGGACTATCAAAAATTGTGCCTTTGTTAGTGAGTGGAATATAGATTTCACTTATGCAATGTGATTTTTACTTAGGTGTACCCGTGGTGAGTGTGACTTATTTTGTTTGTTGTGCTTGGTTGTTTAAAAGGTAACCATTCTTATTTCTACATAATTATTGGTCAAAAGGACTTAGATTATCTTGGTGCAGAAGATCAACAAAGTGTTATTCGTATTCCCTCCACTAAGGAGCATAGAGTATTCAATGTCACAAGTGTAATGATGCAATTGCTCCACTTAAATGGAATTTTTGGTAGTGAATCTCATGAGAATCCAAATGCACACTAGAAGGGTTTAGTGGAAGTTTGTGCTCCTTTTAATATTGCACGTATATCCCCAAGAGTCTATCCAATTGCATTGTTTCCCATTCTCTCTTATGGGAAGAGCAATGTTATGGCTAAGATCATTGCTTACCAGGTCCATAAGTTCATGGAAAAATCTTATGGAGGCCTTATTAAGTCAATACTTCCCACCTTCTAGTTTATTAAAATTGTGGGACGAGATTGTTAATTTTTGCCAATACAATGAAGAATCATGGTATGATGCTTGGGGAAGATTCAAGGAGACACTATTAAAATTCCCCAACCATGAGATACCAGAGAAGATTCTTCTCCAAGTCTTTTATAGGACATTGGATCAACTATTTAAGGTCATAGTGGACAGTGTAATCGATTGATTATTAATTAACATGCCATATAAATTGCATCAAAATTCTTGGATCAGGTAGCAATGTTATGTAAGGGTTGGGACATAAAGGGTATTGAGGTGGTCATGGGGATCCCTCCTTGTTATTTACATGCCAACGAAAAAAGGATAAGAGGGTGAGAATGATACAAATATGGTCAAACTTATGTCATATCTCAAACTCCTTATCAATCATATGGTAAGAGACCTGATGGAATGTTTTAGGGTGATAAGTTAAAGAGAATTTGAACTATTTGCATATGTGGAGGAAGAAGTGAATGATGGAACTTTAGATACAGATCTGAGGATTTTTATATTGCCCCTTAAGGATAATACAAAAATCAAGGTTGGAACTGGGAAAGTCTAAGTTTGGCACAATGGTAAAGGAAAGAGGAAATCAATAGAGATACGTTGGCACGGATCTTGAGTAGTATTGAGAGAACTAGCAAAATGGTAAATGATATGCAAAGTGATTTCTCTATGCTCGACAAATTGGTCACATCCCACTCAACCATCACAAAAACTAGAGGCAAAAGTGACCCAAATATCAAAGTATCTCATGGAACGGCTAAGTGAAAAAAATGCAAAATGGGGAGGAAACAAAAGACAAGAGGAAAAGGTCCAATGATGAAGAGCCAAAGCTAAGTGATCTTGTGATGGGAAATTCGATAGTTAACGATTGTCAAATTATCCTTATGCTATCAAAACCCATCAACCTCGTTTCCCCAAATGTTTCTTGAGAAAGGGAGAGCATGCAAATCTTAAAAAGTTCTTCAATAAATTTAGTACCCTATTTATCAATATTTTCTTATTAAGGCACTGCAAGACATGCCTGAGTATACTAAATTTATGAAAGATTTGGTATATAAAAAGCATCTTGTGGAGAATGAAATAATATAAGTAATACATCATTATAGTGTCGTCATGCCAAGAACCTATGTGGAAAATAAGAGAGACCCCAGTGCTTTTATAATTCCATGGACCATCGGTTTGTTTAAATTTGCAAAAGTATTGTGTGATCTTGGAGAAATTGTAAACCTAATGCCTTATGCCATATTCCACAAGCTTGGATTGGGGAAAACAAAAATAACCAAAATGAAGTTCCTTATGCCCGATTGATCCATAAAAAATCCAATGGGTGTTCTCCATAATGTACTAGTAAAAGTAGACCTATTCATCTTTCTGGCCAACTTAGTTATTTTAGATTTTTCGATGGATGTTGAGGTCACTATTATCCTTAAGAGAACATTTTTAGCTACTGAAAACCTTTGGTGGATGAGGAATCCAGTGAGATGAAATTTTAGTTGAATGAGGAGGAGGTATCCATCAATGTATGGAAATCCATGAAGCAATCGATGGACTATATTGATGTGAGCTTGTTGGATGATCCTTTGGTAGGAGTTCTATGGAATTTTGAAAGGGATAAAGTGCAAGAATATGATAAAGTGGTTAAATCTTTAACGGGGCTTGGATTTCACATCAATAAACTACTAAAGTTGGACCTTGATCTAAAAAACCATGAGAGTCCACCCTCAAAACCATCCATCCTTGATCCGCCAAAGGTTTAATTGAAGTCTTTACCACCTTATCTTTAATATGTGTTCTTGGAAAGGGTGACACATTACCAATCATCATGGCAAGTGACCTCGATTCCTCTAAATTAGAAGGACTGAAGGTGGTGGTAAAAAAGTCCATTCGGGCCATTAATTGGATGATAGTGGATATCATAAAATAGCTCTCAAAATTAGGCCTCACAAAATTAAAGTATAGCAAGATCATATATTGACTGTGGAACATCAAAAGAGGTTAAATCAACCTATGCAAAAGGTGGTAAAGAAATAAATCATAAAGTGGCTTGATGCGGGAGTGATATATCCTATATCTAATATCACTTGGGTGAGCCAAGTACAATGTGTCCCAAAAAAAAGTGGTATCACAATAGTTGAAAATTAAAAGAATGATCTCATCCTCGTCCGACTGGTCATTGGATAGAGGGTGTGCATGGACTACAAAAATTGAAATCATGGACAGAGAAATACTATTTTCCAATACCTTTCAGGGATTAGATACTAGATACGCTTGCTGGGAGAGGATGGTATTGTTTCTTGGATGCTTACTTGGGGTACAATCAAATTTGTATCACCTTGATGTCCAAGAAAAGACAAATTCTACTTGCCCATATGGGACATTTGCATTCAAGCCAATGCCCTTTGGGTTGTGCAATGCCCCAACGAAATTCCAACATTGCTTGTTGTCAATATTCGCGGGTATGGTTAAAGATTCAATGAAAATAAGTATGTATAACATGTGATCAAGGTGCTTGAAAGATTTGTGGAGAAAAACCTTGTCTTTAATTGGGAGAAATACCATTTCATGGTCAAAGAATGGATTGTATTAGTCCACAAGATATTGAAAACAGAATTCAAGTTGATCAGCCAAGGTTGAGGTAATTGGCAAGCTTCAACCTTCGATTTCCATAAAGGGTGTTCAGAGTTTTATTGGTCATGCCAGGTTCTACCAATATTTTTTTTAAGGATTTTTCCAACATATCTCACCCAATGTGTAAAATTATTGAGAAAGAATATAAATTCAACTTTGATAAGGCGTGTTTCAAATCTTTTGAACATTTTAAGGAATTTCTCATTTCAGCTCCTATTATTGTAGGCCTGGATTGTTCATCTCTGTTCGAGATAATGTGCAAAGAAAGTGGTATTTCATAAGGTGTAGTGCTAGGGAAACGTAAGGAAAAGCTCTTTTATCCTATCTACAATGAAAGCAAAACCTTGAATGGTTCCCAACATAACTACACTCACCGAGCAATAATTATAGGCAATTGTAAATGCGTTTGAAAAATTCTGCACCTATTTATGAGGTGCAAGAGTAGTGGTTCAATTGATTATGTCACCCTTCAAAAACACATGGCCAAGAAAAAAGCAAAGTCACTCCTAATTAGATGGATTTTGCTCTTATGAGAGTTCAACTTTAAGTTGAAAGATTCGAAAGGGTGTGAGAATCAAGTGGTCTATTATCTCCTATGCACTGAAGGAAACAATGAAAAGCATGGGGATATACAAATTAATGATGCCTTCCCTGGTGAATGGGTCATGTCCATCATGGGAGATAATACACCATGGTATTTTTACTTTACCAACTGTGTAGCAAGTGGTGTACACCTCGAGGGATTGAACTACTATCAAAAGAAATGGTTTTCGTTTAATGCTAAGCGATATTTTGGGGATGAGCCATTTTTGTTTTGCGGATGTCCTAATGGTATTATTCGGTGGTGTGTCTGTGATATTGAAATAAATGATATCCTGGAAGCTTTCCACTCTACGCCTTACGATGGTCACCATGGAGGAATCTGTACTACTGCTAAAATTCTCCAATGTAGATTTTATTGTATATCCATGCACAATGATTCTATAAAATGGGTTCATGTCACCAATGTCAAATGAATGATGGTATTTCAAGAAGGCATGAGATACCCCTGTAAGACAAACCTTAAAGTGAAGCTCTTTGATGTATGGGGAGTTGATTTTATGGGTTCCTTTAGGAATAAATACATATTGGTGGTGGTGATTATGTCTCCAAATGGGTGGAATTCTTCTCACTCTCTAAAATGATAGAAAATATGTTACCTTAATTCTAAACAAAACACATTTTCACAAGGTTTGATAAACCTCAGGCCATCATTAATGATGGTGACTCATATTTTTGTAATTGTGGGGCTCTTCTTAATAAGTATGGGGTTTAAAACAAAGTATACACTCCATATCACCACCAAATGAGTGGTCAAATAAAAGTCTTGAATTGATACATCATGTCAATACTCAAAAAGACGGTGAATTAGCCCGCACCAATTGGGCAAGGAAACTTAATGAAGGGCTTTGGGCTTATAGAACAACCTACGAAACACCAATTGGAATGTCTCCCAACCAATTAGTGTTTGTAAAGGAATTTCATTTACCCTTTGATCTTAAATATAAGACCTTATGAGCTTTGAAGAGGTTGAACATAAAATGGGGAAAAGCCTCTGAGGAGTGGGTCAAAAAACTCAATGAGATGGAGGATGTTCGGCTAAAGACTTATAGGAGTTCAGCATTGTATTTCGAGAAAATAATGAAATGGCATGATGCTGGAATATTAAGGTGAGAATTTCATGATGGAGAGAATATACTCCTCTACAATTACTGCTTAAAACTCTTTACGGGGAAGCTCCACTAGAAATGGTCAAGACCATTTATGATTTCTAATGTCCATCCAAGTGGTGCCATTACATTGGAAGATATTAAAGGATACAAATTTGTATTCTGTGGTCAAAGAGTGAAACACTACAATTCAAAAATTCCCATGGTGGCCAAGGAAAAGTTTGTTCATTTCAAATATGCCATGTGGTGGAAAAAGAAGTCAGAGCCGTGATGCTAAATTAGGCAAACCATCTTTGTCTCATTTAGTATTTTTTTTAATGATTTTAAAGCGTTTTATTATAAGTAGTGTGTCTAAAAAAAGAGTGAAAATAGAGATCAAAAACTGGTAGCTTTGCAGGAAATAAAAAATACAGCAAAATAGGGGAATTTGCTCTAGTTTCATGTGATCGCGGAGAACAAACCATGATCGTGGCTATGCAATTGTGGACCTATTAGAGTGATTGCGACATTAAACTCCTGGACTGCTAGCTATATATGTGAGACTTTCTCATCCCTTATGCTTCTTAAATTTACTTCAGTGAGGGCACTTTAGGTATTTAAGTTAGGGGTGTAGAGAGGCTACCTGGTTTTTCTTAAGTTGTGGACAAAATTTGCCCTATGGTAGATTTTGTGACGACATTCTTAAGGGTGAAGCATTGTGTTTGGGTCTGAAGATATATATTCATGGTAAATTTGAGTACCCATGGCATCAAGGTCAATTAAAGGGAAGTTTGAGTACCTGTGGCATTGATAATTTAGGAGCACATTGATACCTTATTTTGAAGTCTGCATAGCCATATGGGTGATTCACCCATATTAGAGCCACAATGTGATATAATAGCTTAGTTTTTTCCATGATTAGAAAATCATGCATGGTAAGAATGAAAAGCAAACATCTTCCTCCATCTGAAATTTTGGCAAAATGGAATGGATGTGAACAACCTCATAACAACATTTTTTCTCTTTTTATGACTCTAAAAATTGACTTCGGAAAATTAGTTGGTACTTTATTTTTTGGTCTCGAGCAGGAGGAACAATTGAACCCCCTTGATGAGATTCTTATGCCATGTGTGAGAGATTATTTGTCTACAACTCATGTGTACTTGTACCATTTAGAACATGCCCCATTAGTCTCTCAAGGATTAATTTTGATTGTATTTGGTTAGTAAAATGATACTAAGCCATCTTTGTGACCTTAGAAACTCACTTTAACCTAAAAATCCTACCAATAGGAGTTACCCGTAGTCTCCCATTTTGATCCTTTGGATATTTCTTTGGCAAACACCTTATAATCTATGATACTTTTACTTTTACTCTCTTGAACCCTATCCTCCTTGAACTTAAGAATACAAATTGATGCTAAAAGACTAATTGGGGGGTGGTGAAAATTGAAAGAGAAATGAGGCCACAAATTCCAAGGAAAGTGCCTACGTTCTTAAGAGAATAAGTAAAATTGATTAGAAGAAAGAAAAGGTCCATCAAATGAAAGAAATTCACGATTTATGTAAAAAGAGAAAAGAAAGTGGGAAAACTAAGAAAGGCATTGTAGGCACAATAGTGGAAAAAAAAAGTGTCCCAAAGTCAAAAGTGACTAGAGTGTTTTGTAAAGTTTCAAGGAGGATTAGCTTTATTGTCCTAAATTGATATTCTACTGTAATGCCCCTCAAAATCCTTTTCCAGTCTGAGCATTAGAGCGTATTTGGTAAAGAAAAAAATCCGAGTCAAAATGTTTCAAATATATCCTCCAAAGTATGAAATACTTTGAATCATGTGGGAATATATTTGATCATGAATTAAGATCATAGAGGTCCCCTAACTTATGGATGAGTTGAAAACTTTCCTATCATTCAAGTTTTAGTGACCGTCAAAATTTGGGTCAACTTCGATCGACAATAACTCATTGTATATGAAGAAATGGATGGTTTTATATATATCGAATGAAATATATTTGAATTATCTTTCCAACGATACCAATTTCACCTAAATTTGTTACCAGAGCAAAAAGTTATGCCCATTTTACTCCAGCATGTCAAGATAGAAAATTGTGACAACGTTTCTGATGGGCTATCACATTTCTGACTCCCTTTTTGATGATGTCATCACATTCTTATGACATATCTGATGATTTCGTAAACCTTGGGTAGAAAATCAAGAATAGGATCCCTTTTGTGACGACCATTCGTGATGGCCTATCCCGGACCTAACGGCCTATCACAGATGGCGTCAAGAACATTTTTTTCAGCAATTCAAGGGAATTTTTGCAATGGTATTTTGGTCATTTCTCAATTTTTTTGAGACTCTATACGTATGAGGAACCCTAATTCAAATCATAATTTATCCATTTCTCTTCCAATTCTCTGAAGAGAGAATATCAAGGGTTTCAATTCAAGAACCTTAATCCTCCAAAATTCAAACTTAAATCTTTAAGGATTCTTCAAGAATCAAGTTCCTCATAGTGTGGGCTTCAAGAATTTATTTATTTTAAGTGTGGATAAAGTTTCAAGAACTAAATTTTATCCAATTTCAAAGGCTAAGGTATGTATATTTTGATTCTTTGGTCCCTTTCATCCAAGAAGTTCAATAACCCTTTTTAAAACTAAAAGATTTTTATGTTTATGAGTTGTAAATAATTTGTATGAGTTGAAATCAATGTTTAGTGTGTTGTTGAGTTTTGATTTACGTTTGCCTACAAAATTTCTGAGCTTTGACCCTAGTATGTAGAATTCATGTGATATTTGTGATAACCCCTCTTGAAGTTGTTTTTCCATGTGATGTGTTCATGACCTTTGGGTGTAAAAATGGTTGAATAAGTGAAGAACGTTCCCCATAGGTTTGATAAAGAGCTTAGGTGATGCATAAGGGCTACTATTGTATGTTGAATAGGAAACCCCAAATTGTGAGCTAGTCCATGCATACCTTAGTGAGTGAAATGTTCCAAGATAGCATGAAATCCCCAAGTAGGTTTAAAATCGTTCGTGTCTAATGGTTGTTGAAATACCCTAGTGAACAAGTCGAGATATGATGGTTGTAAATTCCCTGATTTTGTGCTCTTTGATATATGCTAAGCTTTTAATACATGTCAAGTGGTTAGTAAGTAAATAGTGATGTGTTAGTATGAAGTTTACCCCAAATCAAGTGATATCCAAATACATGACAAGACCGACATAGGTATGAAGTACTTGATGTAAGATCTCATTGAATGGGGTATAATCTAATAGCATGTCTTCCCTAGGCTAGTGTGTGATAGTAAACCAATGTTGATGATCCTTAAAGGTTTGGAGTGACCCTTTGGAGGTTGTGATGATGAATAGAGGTCTATGTTTCCCAAATACTTAATGTGATGTCCTAAGGATCTTGAGAGGGAAAGTATGTTATGATGCCCAACTACTTGAAGTAATTCTTTAACGATTGTGATAATACATGAATAATTGTAATGATGAATGAATGCTTGAAATGATGAATAAATGATTGTAGTGATAAATCGATGATCGTGATGATGAATGAATGATTTGTGATGAAGAATTATTATGTCTTACTTTTATGTTGTTGAGTCCTGGGGTTATTTATACATGAAAATAGAACTGTTGTCTAGAGCCTATGTTAGTTTGTCAATAATTCTAATCGAGCCATGATTCTCAGAACTCAGTGAACTATAGAACTCTATATCCTCAGATAAGTGCGAAGCTTAATAAAGCTCAGTAATATCAGTTATCTCTGTAATCTCTATATCATTAGTAATCAAGCATTAGACCTATAATCAGCTCAGTTCTAATAGTTTTCAAGTGATTCAATCCTAATCTCAAAAGCGATTCGAGTAATCTATTCAAGCTCTGTATCATTAGTCAAATACCATGATTTGATATCTTTTTCGTTAGATATGGAACCAGGTGATCTCAACATAACTCAGTCGACCTTTTAAGTAATATGATCAGTGTCAGATTATGTTCAACTAGTGTTTAGTTGAGAATTCAATTCTGAGTCTTTCAGTTGGGAGTAGAAACTAGCACCAAGCGAGCTCAAGGATGGGAAATCACCTACTAGTAGAGTGTGTAATTCTTAGAAGCAATCCTTATGCTCCCGAACTATATATCAACCGTAGGTTGAGATATCACACCTATTAGTTGAGGGTGGATGAGAGACATAATACCTCCTAGATAAGGGTAGATGAGGTGTCCTGACCTACTAGATGAGGGCTTCAACATTCTTATTTGAGAACCTGCTAGATGAGGGTCACATAGATTTATCTTTACCAGTGGCGTAGTAATGACACCCTTCCAACTGGGGTACAGGTTGGACCCCATATATGGTAGATCGGGATATGTCGGTTAAGTGACTACTTCCCACAGTTTCAGTTTCAGAATCAATCTTCAAAAATCATAACTGTCATATACAGTCATCTATCATTCGAGGAACTCAGATAGTTTCATTGATTTATGGGCCATCCGATCAGATAGACTTGGTCTTACATAGAGTTATTTTATATTATATTCATAGATATACTGTCAAACAAGCTTAATCACGGTATCATATTTCTATTGAGTATTCTTGTTGTCAAATTCATATATAATCATATTCTTATTATTGATAAAGCTTCCAAAATCATATGTTAGAAAGGTTGATCTCTAATCCTGTCAGTCGAAAGCAGTAAGTCCAAGAATTAAGTCATTGATGTAAGCACATCTAGATCTTCAGTTATCAATATTAGATGAGTCAGTGATTTAGTATCTCAGTGTCAGTAGTGACTTCAGTCTGCAGTAAAGTGGTATCTGAGTTTCAGTATCTTGAGTTACAATAATTGTGTTCATGTTCTGTGCATTCATGTATGTGTTCTCATGCGGCATTTTCATGATTATTCAGTTTAGATATTGTGCATGCATGAACACTTGCATTAGCCTACCCCATCTACATACCCGGTATATTTTTGTACTGATGCATTTGTGCTATGGTGTTTTATTTGACACCATAGGTTCAGAGGAACAGGATCCAGTTAGTCCTTAGCAGTTTGGTCCCAGCCAGAAGCAATAGCAGTGAGTCCTGTTCTTTTGAGGACTAGTCTTATTTTACTACTATTGTTTTAGAATTCATTTATTTTCTATTGATGGAGTTAGTTGGGGACATGTCCCATCAACTCCACAGTTTAGACAGTTAGAGGCTTTTCGGACCGATGTATTAGTATTTAGTTTTTAGTTTTGAGTATGCATAGATGTGTTGAACCTTATGGAAAGTTTCTATATTTCTCAAATATTATGTAGTGTATAGGTACAGATATCAGTAAAGGGTTAGCTTGTGGTACTTCAGGTCCATAAGCACCGTGTGACATCTCAGGATGGGATCTTAGGGTGTTACAAACATGGTATCAGACCTAAGGTTCAAGAGTATCCTAGGGAGTCTAAAAAGCAGCATTTAGTAGAGTCTTGTACATGTGTGTGTACCATGCCACATTTATGTACAATAGGCTACAAGATGTTCTTAGGAGCAGTTCCTCTTCTTTCAGTGATCATTTCGTGCGAGTGAGAATAAGCTCAAGTTGATCCTCAGTCTAATCCACATCATTCTTTCATTTATAGAGTATGCCTTCTCGCAGGGAATTGTCCATATGGTTGATGATCAACCCCCTCAGCCAGTAGATCCTGAAAATAAGAGTGTCCCACATGCAGAGTTTAACGCAGCTTGCTAGTTGCTAGCCCAAGCAATGACTAATGTTCATGGAAATCATTAGGCTGCAGTCCTACCTCAGAAATATGGGAATTCTATCGCATCCAGGATTAGAAGCTTCATAAAAATGAACTCACCCAAATTCTTTGGGTCAGTAGTAGGTGAGGATCTGCAGTTGTTTTTTGAGGAGGTAAAGAAGATCACCCAGATTATACATATGTCATAGAAGGAGAGTGTTGAGTTATCATCGTATATGTTGAAAGATATTGCTCATGATTGGGTAGTGATATGGGAGAAAAGTAGAGGGGAGAATACAACACTCATGACTTGGCTAGAGTTTCAGAGTGCCTTTCTAGATAATTTTTTTCCACAAGAAATAAGAAAAGCTAAGGTAGAAGAGTTTATGAACCTAAGGTAAGGCTCCATGACAGTGACAGAGTATTGTCTTAAGTTTAACCAACTAGCTAAGTATGCTCCCGACTTGATAGTTGACCCTAGAGTGGGTATGAGTAAGTTTTTGACTAGGGTATAAAGTGATGTATTAAAAGAGTATAGATTTTCCATGCTTAATAGAGATATGGATCTTTCTAGGATAATGATTCATGCATAACAGATTGAGGCAAATATGATGAAGGAGAGAGGGAAAGAGAGTAAGAAAGCTAAGATAGGTAGTCGTGGTTTCTTGCAGTCAGGGTCTCAAGATTGTAGTAGTTCGTAGTATGGTCGGAGATTTTTAGTTCCAACTACATCTTCAGCTAGTCTACTCGCACCTACATTTAGGGGTGTCACATTTAAGGAAGAGCCAAGCTCCAAAACCCAGACTAGTAGTAGTGGTATTCGTACCTACCCGTTGTGTGAAGAATGTGGTAAGAATCATAAGGGTCTATGTAGAGCGGGTAGTGATGTGTTATTTGGATGTGACAAGACTGGTCATAAAGTTTGAGACTGTCCTAAGCCAGGTCCCCGAAGTCAGCATAGTTTTCCTTCAGCTCATAATAGATTGTATGCACTTCAGGCTCGCCTTGATCGGGAAAGATCCCCTGAAATTGACCCAGGTATGTTATGATCCCTTAATATTTAAGTTATGCATTGATAGATCCTTTTATCTCATTTTGAGCTTATATGTTAGCATGATTTATGCATAAGTTTCAAATCTTAGTCGGTCAATTATGACCCAGTCTGTAGGTGCCCCGCGCACCACTCCAGTATTTTAGCAAAGTGTATTTAGAGGGACATAGAGTCCCAAGGGGAAGATACCCCATGGTATTATGATGTTGCATGCCATTAGGTTCATCTCGATGCATGCTTAGAGTATTCTTTATAAAGTTAGCATCAAGCATTGTTGCATTGTCAAGTCGTGCATTCAAAAGTCAGCTTAGCCGGACATTCATGCATCAGATATGCGCATTTAGTAGAAAGAGTTTAGGTTTTCAGCATGTTTTCAGTCATGTATTAATGAGATCATCCCAGTTATGAGTCCATGCATCATATATACTTGTGTATTATGAGAATTCAGCTATGAGTATCATCAGTCGTTTATTCCAAGCATCATATATGCATACCCAGTGTGAGAACTCTATATGTCAATCGTTCCAGTTGCGTAGTCCTGATCTGAGATGTTTCCATTTCTTGAGAAAGTTTTTTTATCTGTATTCTCAGTCTATCAAATAACATTCGAGGATGAATGTTCTCAAGGGGGAGATAATGTAATTCCCCGAAAAATCCTCTTCCAGTCTGAGCCTTGGAGCGTATTTGGTAAAGTAAAAATTTGAGTCAAAATGTTTCAGTAATATCCTCCCAAGTATGAAATACTTTGAATCGTGTGGGAATATATTTGAGCATGAATAAAGATCATAGAGGTCCCCTAACTTATGGACGACTTCAAAACTTTCCTATCGTTCAAGTTTTAGTGACCATCAAAATTTGGGTCAACTTAAATTGACCATAACTCTTTGTATAAGAAGAACTGTGTGTCTTTCTATATATCAAATAAAATATCTTTGAATTAGCTTTTCAAGGATACCAATTTTACCTAAATACGATATAGGAGCAAAGAGTTATGCCCATTTTACTCCAGCATGTCAAGCTAGAAAATGGTGAAGACATTTCTGACGGGCTATCACATTTCTGATGCCATTTTTGATGACATCATCATATTCTGACGACATTTTTGATGATGTCGTCAGCCCTGGACAGAAAATCAAGAATTGGACCCCTTTTGTTATGACCATTCGTGACGGCCTATCACGGATGGCATCAAAAACATATTTTTCTCCAATTAAAGGGCATTTTTTCAAGGGTATTTTGGTCATTTCTGAATTTTTTTGAGCCTCTATACATATGAAGAACCCTCATTCAACCCTAATTTTCCCATCTCTCTTCCAATTCTATAAAGAGATAATATAAAGGGTTTCAATTCAAGAACCTTAATCATTCAAAAATTCATCCATAAATCTTCAAGGTTTCTTGAAGAATCAAGTTCCTCATAGTGTGGGCTTTAAGAATTTATTTATTTCAAGTGTTAATAAAGTTTCAAGCATTAAAGTTCATCCAATTTCAAAGGTCAAGATATGTAGATGTTGATTCTTCTGTTCCTTTAATCCAAAAAGCTCAAGAAACCTTTTTAAAAGTAAAAGATTTTTATGTTTATGAGTTGTAAATGATTTCTATAAGTTGAAATGGATTTTTAATGTGCTGTTGAGTTTTTACTTATGTTTTCCTACAAAATTTATGAGCTTTGACCCTAGTATGTGGAATTCATGTGATATTTGTGATAGACCCTCTTAAAGTTCTTTTTTCATGTGATGTATTCATGACTTTTGGGTGTAAAAATGGTTGAATAAGTGAAGAACGTTCCCCATAGGTTTGATAAAGAGCTTAGGTGAAGCATAAGGGCCACTATAGTATGTTGAATAGGAAACCCCAAATTGTGAGCTAGTCCATGCATGCCTTAGTGAGTGAAATGTTCCAAGATAGCATGAAATCCCCAAGTAGGTGTAAAATCAGTCGTGTCTAATGGTTGTTGAAAGACCCTAGTGAACAAGTCGAGTTATGATGGTTGTAAATTCCCCGATTTTGTGCTCTTTGATAAATGCTAATCTTTTAATACATATCAAGTGGTTAGTAAATAAATTGTAACGTGTTAGTATAAAGTTTCCCCCAAATCAAGTGATATCCAAATACATGACAAGACCGATATAGGTATGAAGTACTTGATGTAAGATCTCATTGAATGGGGTATAATCTAATAGCATGTCTTCCCTAGGCTAGTGTATGATAGTAAACCAATGTTGATGATCCTTAAAGGTTTGGAGTGACCCTTTGGAGGTTGTGATGATGAATAGAGGTCTATGTTTCCCAAATACTTAATGTGATGTCCTAAGGATCTTGAGAGGGAAAGTATGTTATGATGCCCAACTACTTGAAGTGATTCTTTAGCGATTGTGATAATACATGAATAATTGTAATGATGAATGAATGCTTGAAATGATGAATAAATGATTGTAGTGATAAATCGATGATCGTGATGATGAATGAATGATTTGTGATGAAGAATTATTATGTCTTACTTTTATGTTGTCGAGTCCTGTAGGTATTTATACCCAAAAATAGAGTTGTTGTCTATAGCCCGTGTCAGTTTCTCAATAATTCCAATCGAGCAATGATTCTCAAAACTCAATGAACTATAGAACTCTGTATCCTCAGACAAGTGCAAATCTTAATAAAGCTCAGTAATCTCAGTTATCTTTGTAATCTCTATATCGCTAGTAATCTATTCCCAAACCTGTAATCAGCTCAGTTCCAATAGTATTCAAGTGATTTAATCCTAATCTCAGAAGCGGTTCGAGTAATCTATTCAAGCTCTATATCGTCAGTCAGATACCGTGATTCGATATCTTTCCCGTCAAATACGAAACCAAGTGATCTCAGCATAACTCAGTCAGACCTTTTGAGTAATATGGTTAGTGTCAAATTTAGTTCAGCCAATGTTTAGTTGAGAATTCAGTTCTGGGTCTTTCAGTTGGGAGTAGAAACTAGCACCGAGCAAGCTCAAGGATGGGAACTCACCTACTAGTAGAGGGTGTGATTCTTAGAAGCAATCCTTGTGCTCCAGAACTACGTAGCCAGCGTAGGTTGATACATCACACGTGTTAGTTGAGGGTGGATGGGAGACATCATATCTTCTAGATGAGGGTAGATGAGGTGGGTTGACCTTCTAGATAAGGCCTCCACCATTCTCGTTTGAGTACCTTCTAAATGAGGTTCACATAGAGTTGTCTTTGCCAGTAGCACGGTATTGACATCCTTCATACTGGGGCACAGGTTACACCTTACATTTGGTAGATCAGGGAATGTTAGTTAAGTGACTACTTCCCACAGTTTCAGTTTTAGATTCAGTCTCAGTTTTAGAATTAGTCTTTAGAAATCAGGACTGTCAGATGCAGTCATCTATCATTATGAGGAACTCAGATAGTTCCATTGATTTATGGGTTATCCCATCAGATCGACTTGGTCTCACATACCATTATTTGATATTATATTCAAAGATATGCTATCAAACAGGCTTGATCATAGTATCAGATTTCTATTAGTATTGTTGTTATTAGATTCAGATATAATCATATTTCTTATCATTGATAAAGCTTCTGAAATCATCTGTTAGAAAGCACATCCAGATCCTCAGTTATAAAAATCAGATAAGTTAGTGATTAAGTAACTCAGTGTCAGTAGTGAGTTCAGTCTGCAGTATAGTGGTATCTGAGTTTTAGTATCTAGAGTTTTTATAATTATGTTCATGATCTGTTCCTTCGTGTATGTGTTCTCATGTGGCATTTTCATGATTATTCAGTTTATATATTGTGTATTCATGAACCCTTGCATTAGCCTACCCCGTCTACATACTTGGTATATTTTTGTACTGACGCATTTGTGCTATGGTATTTTATTTGTCACCATAGGTTCAGAGGCATAGGATCCAGTTTATCCTCAGCAGTTTGGTCCTAGTCAGTAGCAGTAGCAGTGAGTCCTGTTCTTTCAAGTACTAGTCTTAGTTTACTACTATTGTTTAAGACTTCGTTTATTTTATGTTGACGGAGTTAGTTGGGGACATGTCCCATAAACTCTATAATTCAGACGGTTAGAGGTTTTTCAGACGGATGTATTAGTATTCAATTTTCAGTTTTGAGTATCTATAGATGTGTTGAACCTTATGGCAAGTTTCTGCATTTTTAGATACTATGCATTTTACAAGTACATATATTAGAAAAGGGTTAGCTTGTGGTCCTTCAGGTTTATAAGCATCGTGTGACATCTCGGGATGGGATCTCGGGGCGTTACACCTACCCTACCTTAAACATATATTATATGCTCAAAAAGACTTTCGTGATTCCCAAACAAATAAGGCCATTAATAAGAGTGTGAGTGTTTGCATATAAATTCCTTTTCGAATGACTGATAACTTGGTGTATGGAATTTTCATCTTTGTGAGAAGGCATATGAATAAGTTAAGGTGGTGATTTTGTAAAATTTTAAAAATTGAGACAAATGGAGTGTAGTGCGGAAAAGGTTGGAAAGTAAGTCATTTCTAGAGTGTCAATAGCAGTCACATTGTTGCTCCTTAAAGTCCATTTCATCTTTCAATATTCCATTTCGTGTTGAGAGGTGTAGCTAAAACAATTTTTCCCTTATGAGAAAATATAACACCTCGAAATCTGATCTCGAGACGTCACAAGGTGATTAAGGATACAAGTAGCCCAAAGCTAACCCTTTTAGCCTGCTACTAGGTCTAAACTTTACTTCATGATAAGCTAGTCAATCAACAACACTATTTTTTAATAAATTTGAGCTGAAATAAACTAGGAATACAGTCTGAATAATTGATAGTCCAAGAAGCCTCTACTGCTAAAGAACTAGAGAGTCATTGGGACAAACCCCCAACTGACTCAGACTAAACTTAAAATTATAAATCAAATACTACGAAGACTGGAAATCTAGAGAAGTCGTTCCTCAAACCATAAGGACTCACCTACTATAACAGTGTAGATAATGATGCTTGAAATATCACTCTCACTGCTGAGACAGAGCACTTGAACAAACATTATGAGATAATGTACCCCATAGACATATATATGGATCAGTACTTTGCAGATATACTGAGTATATGGGGGTGGATGCAATAAGTAAACAATATCATCACAGTTTATAAAATCATGCATACTAAATGTAAATGACTCACATAGGCTTGAATAATACAAAAGCTGAGATTCATAGATCATAAGTAGTAAAGAATAAGCTACAAATCTTGTTAGCCATCACATTTTGTTCTAAAATCTGTATTTCTATTCTGATCTCATAACACTTATGCTAAGTGAAAAAGGGCTCACCTTTTAAGTCTGAAAAACTAAAAGCTATTATCTGTAACTGAAATCTCAAGGAAAGTAATATCTAAATAAATTTATGACCATTTACACTTAGTTTCTGAAAATTTGAAAAGTAGTCAACTTTAGTCTTTAGGGAGGTTCTCTTAACCGACTTAAACCATGTGAGAAACATTGAATCCAACGTCTCATCCTCCTAAGGAAGAAACCTCACGTTGGGAAGAGGTTTCATACTCTTTCCATGGAGTATAACCTAATCCAGGTGATCGATCATAAGCTAATTCTATCATCAATGTAGAAGTGCGAATAATCTGATAATTTGTACCTACGTTGGCTACGTAGTTCTATGGAAGATAGAGTATGCTAATCCCATACTTCCCACTCGGTACTAAATACTACCCCCTTTAAAATTGTATACTCAAAACATTGGAAATCCACCTTTTAAAAACTAGCATAAAGATTTATCTAAAACCAAATATGCACTTATATGAGTAAATTTGTAATGTGGATTCAAAAGCTAAACAAATGATCTAAAGATCAAAGTTGTACTAAAAACAGTAAGAAATATGCTACCACTAATAAGATGATCAAAGCTTTACTGAAAATCTATAAACAATATGTTCATAAGATGCTTAAAGCATCATCTTTCTTGAAATAATTATCACTCAACCTTGGATAATAATCCATACTTCAATAATATCAAGATAATGACTTTAAATCACAATATCAAGCTCAATTCAATTGAAAAGTTGTAAACAATATCTTAAATCATTCTTATGGTTGCCAAATCATAAAGGAACATTATTCAACTCAAAATAAACATGGAATTTCATAATTCATTCATATCATGCTCAAAATAATCAAGAATATACTTTGGGTATAAACCCTAACTTTGAAATTCATGTAAAATCATATAGAAATTCAGTAATTGTAATTTAAAAATAAGTTTGGTCACAAGGACTTGATGTTGGGCGTATTTACACATCCAAGCACCAAAACCTACCCATGTTTTAGCTAAGTTTGAGAATAAAATACACAATTCCTGAACTTTTAGTTTATTTTCAACTAAGTGAGCTGACCTATGTTATTAGCATACTTTTCAGGTACAAATGAGGAAGATTTCAGCACTTTGGGGACCTGTGGACAGCAAAGGAAAAGTTCACATAAGAGGGAAGGCAGCTTTTGGACTGAATGTGATGCATGGGAACTTTTTCCCAGGCAAAGTCAGTATTTTTAAATACTTTAGGATGCAGTAGCAACTTATTAGACAAGGATGTTATTAAAAAACCTTATTGCTGAATTTTCAGCATTATCATTCATTATTGATTATTCATTATTCCGATTTTGTAATATTTTTTTGAAAGCATAGAGAGTGACGAACGGCTCAAGGATGTGAAAGTAGAGAGGAAAACGTTTTTCTCTCTTATTTTTCCTATTCATCTTCATTACCGAGATTGTTCTAATTTTGGTATGATGATTATGTCTAGTTTGATTTCCATTGTATCCATGAGTAGCTAAACTTCTCTGTTAGGATTATGGAAAACTTGTAATATACTCTCTATTGCTATGAGTTTGTGAATTTATGATGTGTCATGCCACTTATATCATTACTCTCTTCATATTGATTAAATTCCTATGGTTGCAAACATAGGGAGTGTGCCATTATAGCATTAACTTGTTCAATAGAAAAGTTACTGTTTGAAAAAGAGAGTGTGACAAGGAAATAGTGTTTTCAACCCCTATTTATACGTTAATGCCCTAGCAGGATTGACTTCTTGGAGAATTTGTACCATTTGTTATACACGTTAGTCTTGAGAGAGCTAAGGTGAATAAATCCTTGATGGTTGAAAAACACTTGGATTTAAAATCAGAATACGACTCTCTATAAGTGCATGCATGTATAAATTCCACATTAATCATAGCTAATAGAGAAGTAGAAACTACAAGGTGGACATAACCCTAACTTGTCTTTCTCCGTGATTAAATAGTATTACATATATCGTCTCAGTCGTTACATTAATAGTATTCCTGTGCTCTTAAACCAAACCCCCCTTATCTTGGAACCTTCGACCAACAGTCTCATAATAATCGCAATACTTAGCGACCAGAGTATTCCCTATGGGATTCGACACCCAACCCAGTTGGGTTCTATATTTGACAGCGACCGCTTACACTTTCTAATGAGAGTTGTAATTTGGGCGTATCAAATTTTGACGCCGTTGCCGGGGAATACGATTGTCAACTAAGTTTGTGATAGTTAATAGACCCTTTGGTCAAAGAGTCTCAAATTTAACTTTTTGTTTGTTGTTTTTGTTTTGTTCAGGTTTAGCGGAGTGCATGCCAAATACACGAAGTTCTGGTCAACCATTATTACCTATAAATCCTGGACCACATCTTATTTGCAGAATGGATGCATAACGAAACCTTGAACGGATGGATACTCAACAAGAGCAGGCTAGATTAGCTGCCTTGGAAGATGCTCAAGTGCATCAATAGAATATTGATAACCCAGGTCGGGCAACAAATCTTGATGAACAGGACCTAGGTGATGATGAGTTATTAAATCTAAGGCGTGCAGATGAGGTGGCGGCACCTGTGAATAGGAATATCAATAGAGATCGTCAAGCTAGAATGAGATCTGAACGTCGAGCTGTGCAGGTTCCTTTTGATGATGATGATGACGATTTGGATGGGGCTGGTGCCACAGGGGCTATTATTCCTTCGCCCTTGGCACCCGGAGCCAAGTTCAATATCACTAGCACCATGATCCAGCTATTGCAACTCAAAGGGTTATTTGGTGGACTTGCAGGCAATGATCTGAATATGCATCTGATCAATTTTATCTCAACATGCAAGTCGTTTGACAATCCAGGAGTTTGATAGAATGCAATTCGGCTGCCCTTATTTCCATTGTCTCTATATGGAGAGGAAACTCTATGGTTGAATGGGCTAACTCCTGACTCTATTACCAATTGGAGGCAACTGGAAGATGCTTTCCTTGAAAGATTCTTTCTGCCATCCAAAAGAGCACAATTAAGGGATGAGATAAGCAATTTTCGACAGCTTCAAACTGAATCTCTCCACAAAACATAGGAGAGGTTCAAGAAGAAGCTTATGGGGTGCCCAAACCATCAGATGACCAATATCCACTTGATAGAAATATTATATAGGGCATTGAACTCGGTGACTAAGCCAGTGGTTGATAATGCTGCAGGTGGGTCATTTACTGACCTTACTTTTATTGAGGTAAGTGATATGCTGGATCGTATGACAAAGCAGAGTAGAGCTTGGCATACCAGGGATTCTGAGGTAGCAAGCTCTACCGTATCTACTGGCATGATAGTAGAACAGAGGCGGAGAGAATAAGAACATAACCAATATATGGCTCACATGAAAATACAGATAGACCTTCTTACCAAGTATTTATTATCAAGGAAGACAGAAAAAATGAAGGTTGTTGTATCACAGGGAAGTGATGACTTTGATTTTGAGGAGGAATCAAATTACTTGAATAATCAAGGGGGTTTCCGAGGCAATGCCCAAGGAAACCAAGGTCAAAAATATTATGAAAAACTGGATATAAAGACCGATATCAAGGGAGTTAGAAGACTAAGACTGACAGGAGTGGTTTGTATGTTCCTCCTGGAAATCGTGAAGCTGCTGCATCTGATTCAGGGAAGATGTCCATGGAGGACACGATGGCTAAGCTGTTGAAAGGAGTGGAGGCAACCAACACAGGAGTAACTGAGGTAAAAACTGATTTGTCCTCAATAAATCAATTGGTTGACTCGCATTCCACTTCAATAAAATAGTTGGAACAACAACTGAGTCAACTCTCAGCGGCACTCAATCAAAGAAAAGCTGGTACTTTACCTAGTGACACTGTGCAAAACCCAAGGAATGATGGATCATATTTGTCTATTACTACCAGGAGTGGTAAGGTGTTAGAAAATCTATCCAAAGGCAAGCCGGTGGTTGATAATATAGAAGAGAATATTATTGAAGCAGATTGTGATGATTCTGTAGAAGCTGAAAATCAGAATGAGAACATTGATGATGCTACACCTATATGTCAGCAGTCTAAAAAGATCGATAATGGGAAGCAAAATCAAAAGAAAGTGATGGAGAAGACTATTCCAAATCCACCACCACCTTTTTCTCAGAGACTGAAGAAGAAGGATGATGACACCAGGTTTAGTAAACTTATGACCATGTTGAGGCAGCTGACTATTAATGTACCTTTGGTGAAGGCACTGGAGAAGATGCCAGGGTATGCCAAACTGATGAAGGACCTGTTGACAAAGAAAAGGGCAGCAAGCTATGAACTGGCAGATAATTTTCATCATTGAAGTGCAATTCCCATGAGGTCTTTAGTAAAGAAGAAGGCAAATCCTGGTACTTTTACTATTCCTTGCACGGTTGGATCTTCGGATTTTGCTAAGGAATTATGCAATTTGGGGGCTAGCATTAATTTGATGTTGCTAGCCATTTATTTACAGTTGGGGTTGGGCGACCCTACACCAAACAGCATGCGGCTCATAATGGCAGATAGGTCGGTAAAACGACCTGTTGGTATCTTATATGATGTTCTAGTGAAGGTTTCTACTTTCATTTTGCCTGTAGATTTTGTTATTTTAGATTGCGAGGTGGATTCTGAAGTTCCCATAATCTTGGGTCGTCCTTTCCTTGCAACAGGAAGTGTGCTTATTGATTTACGAGCAAATGAGCTTTTATTTTGGATGAATGACGAAGTGGTCCATTTTGCTGTATGCAAATCAATGAAGTAGCCTAAATATATAAATGTGTTCTTTGTAGCTGATGTTTATTATGAGGATGAGGAAGAATTAACTGTAGAGAAGAGCTTACTGTTGAGCCATTGGTTGCCGTGCTCTTGAACTTTGAGTAAGAGAATGTTGAAGAGTATGAAAAAACTATCTGTGCTCTAACAGGAATGGGGTCATATTCTAATGCCCCTAATAAGCTAGACCTTGACCTTAAGAATAGACCTTCACCACCATCGAATCCATCCATTGAAGATCCACTGGTGTTAGAATTGAAAGAGCTACCCAGTCATCTAAAGTATGCGTTCTTGGGAAGTGGAAATACCCTTCCGGTTATTGTTGCTGCTGATTTAGGTGAACAACAAATAGCGGCCCTCATCTCTATTCTGAAAAGGTAAAAGAGAGCCATTGGTTGTACTATTACTGATATAATTGGTATCCCTCCTAGGATATGTATACACAAGATTCAGCTCGAGGAAGATTGCGTGCCCACTATTGAGCATCAACATAGTTTGAATCCACCTATGCAAGAGGTGGTGAAGAAAGAAATTATTAAGTGGTTATATGCAGAGGTGGTGTATCCAATCTCAAATAGTAAATGGGTGATTCCAGTGCAATGTGTGCCCAAGAAAGGAGGCATGACAGTAATCACAAACTAAAAGAATGAGCTATTTCCACTCAGACCTGTCACAGGGTAGAGAGTGTGCATGGACTACCGAAAGCTGAATTTGTGGACGTTAAAGGATCACTTCCCATTGCTATTCATGGATCAAATGTTTGATCGACTGGCACGGAAGGGATGGTTCTGTTTCTTAGATTGTTATTTCGGATACAATTACATTTGTATTGCTCCTGAAGATCAGAGAAGACCACTTTTACATTTCCATATGGTACTTTTGCATTCAAACGAATGCCATTTGGGCTTTGTAACGCACCTGCCACTTTTTAGCAGTGTATGATATTCATTTTCTCTGATATGGTTGAATACACCTTGGAGGTGTTTATGGATTACTTTTTGGTCGTAGGTGAGTCATTTGAATCATGCTTGGCAAATCTGAGTATGGCTTTGCAGAGATATGTTGAATTCAACCTGGTGTTAAATTGGGAGAAGTGTCATTTTATGGTTAAGGAAGGCATTTTTCTTGGGAATAAAGTCTCTGAAAAGGGAATTGAGGTTGATCGAGCAAAGATTAAAGTTACCGAGAGATTACCACCTCCAATTTCTCTAAAAGGGGTTCGTAGTTTTATCGGTCATGTAGGTTTTTATCTAAGGTTTATTAAAGACTTCTCAAAGATTGCTAGCCCATTTTGCATACTTTTGGAGAAGGAGGCAATATTTGATTTTGGTAAGGATTGCTTGAAGGCATTTGAATGCCTCATAGGAAAGCTAGTTGAAGCTACTATTATTGTAGCACCCAATTGGTCTCTACCTTTTGAAGTTATGTGTAACGCAAGCGGGGTATCCTGGGGTGTTTTTCTTGGTCAGAAAAGAGAAAGACTATTTCATACAATCTACTATACGAGCAAGGCCTTAAATGGAGCACAAAAGAACTATACCATCACTGAACAAGATCTTTTAGCAGTTGTTTATGCTTTTGAAGTTTTGTGCTTACTTGTTGGGAACCAAAGTAGTGGTTCATACAGATCATGCGGCTCTAAGATATCTAATGGCAAAGAAGGATGCTAAGCCAAGGCTAATTAGGTGGGTGTTACTACTTCAAGAATTTGATTTCGAGGTAAAGGATCTAAAAGGTTACAAAAACCAAGTAGCTGATCATCTATCTAGAATTGAGAGTGAGCACATAGTGCAAACCGACCTTGATATTGATGATGCATTTCCCGACGAAGAGATTCTAGCCACTATGGTGGAAGACTTACCGTGGTATGCAGACTTTGCGAACTATGTGGTAAGTAAAGTGATTCCTGAGCATCTTTCCTTTCATCAAAAGAAAAAGTTCATTCATGATGTGAAACACTACTTCTGGGATGAACCGTATCTTTTTTGACGATGTGACGATGGTATTATTAGGCGATGCATCTCAGATGTAGAGGTGCCTAGCATACTGGAAGCAAGTCATGCTTCCCAAGTTGGGGGTCACCATGCAGGTGATCGGACGGCCAGGAAGGTACTGCCAAGTGGATATTATTGGCCTTCATTATTCAAGGATGCCTATGATTTTTTAAGAAGATGTGATCAGTGCCAGAGGCAAGGCTCTATCTCAAAGCACCATGAGATGTCCATGTCTAAAATCCTTGAAGTAGAGTTATTTGATGTTTGGGGTATTGATTTCATGGGCCCATTTGTGAGTTCATTTGGGATAAAATATATCCTAGTTGTTGTGGACTATGTATCCAAATGGGTCGAGGCAGTCGCACTAGCTGATAATGAAGGTAAGAGTGTTGTAGCATTCTTAAATAGAAATATCTTCTCTCAATTTGGGGTACCTCATACCATCATAAGAGATGGAGGTTCACATTTTTTCAACAAGCTATATAGAGCGGTATTGGTGAAATATGGGGTTAAGCAACATAAGGTAGATACACCATACCACCCATAAACTAGTGGGCAGGTAGAGGTTTCTAATCGAGAGATCAAGCTGATCCTTGCTAAGACTATGAATGCCAGTAGGAAAGATTGGTCCAGAAAGCTGGACGATGCCTTATGGGCATATAGGACTGTATTTAAGAAACCAATTGGCATGTCACCATACCAACTAGTTTATGAGAAGGCTTGCCACTTGCCAATTGAGCTAGAACATAAAGCACAGTGGGAACTGAAGCAGCTTAACCTGAGTTGGGATGATGCTATTAATTTTAGACTGGAACCGCTGAATGAGATGGATGAATTTCGTCGATATGCTTGTGAAAGAGCAGATCTCTAAAAGGAAAGGATGAAAAAGTATCATGATCGGAGGATTATCTAACAAAACCTTCAGAAGGGTGATTTGGTACTTCTTTTCAACTCCATACTGAAGCTATTTCCAGGTAAGTTGAAGTCTAAATGGTCTGGTCCATTTAGAATTAGCCAAGTTTACCCATCTAGAGTAGTGGAGTTAGAAAACAATGATGGTCGTGTCTTTAAGGTAAATAGGCAGCGAGTGATGCTATATATCAGACCAATTGATTCAATAAAATGTATAGCCACCATATATCTCGATGAAGTCTAAGTACTCGATATATCCATGTCTTGCTATGATAATAAATCAAGCGCTACATGGGAGGTAACCCATTATTAGAAGTTTGTTTCACTAGAATTTTATTTTTGATAAATAAAAGTTCAAAAAGAAGAGTCGATCCACGACAAAAACTAAGGCGCTCGGTAGGAGGCAACCCATCCTTCTAATCATTTTTGTTGTTTTTGATTAAGTGTAGGTGCAAGACGTACAAAGAAGGAGATTAGTCCCAAATTTTGATTTGAAAGTGAGCCATGCTAAAGGTGGTAAGTTAGGAATGATGGAGCGAAGGCTATAGGCTAGGCGGCGCCTATGCAAATGTAGGCAATGCTATAGGCGCCGCCTATGCAAATGTAGGTAATACTATAGGTGCCGCCTATGCCATTGCCTATGCTCACTGCCTCACATAAGCAATGGAAAAGGCGCCGTCTATGCCAATGTTGACAATGGGCAAGGCATTGCCTATTCCATTGCCTATGCTCACTGCCTCACATAGGTAATTGGCAAGGCGCCGCCTATGCCGTTGCCTATGCTCACTGCCTTACATAGGCAATAGAAAAGGCTCCGACTATGCCAATGTAGGCAATGGGCAAGGCGCCGCCTACACCAATGTAGGCAATGAGATAGGCGCCGACTATGCTAGCATAGGCAATGCAAAAGGTGCCGCCTACTTATTCTTTTTTGCCTCCTAACCCATTTGTAAATGGACCAAAAGCGACCCATGGCTTATCCTTTAATTAGATCCTCCACCTTAGAACACTATTCAATTGTTTGCTCAACCTAGGCGCCGCCCAAGCTCTCCTATTCTCTCCAAATTTTTCTTTTTTCTCATCTAATCTTGCAAGCTCATCTTCCTGATCCATCACCACATAAGTTATTCTTTTATATTCCATATTTGTTGCAATGCTACGCTTATAATGGTTTATTATATTTTGAAGTGTTGCTTGGTGATAAGAATATGGTTGGTTTGTTATGATGCATCTCATTGAGTGAAAGGATTCGTGTGGGTATTCTTGACTTTACTCCAACTTGTATTTGATTGATATTCACTGTCATATTTTTATAGAGTCGAATTTGTGAAGTTAATGCATAATCTCGAAAGTTGTAAGCTTTAATGTTTGAATGACTCGTTCATCGAAGGTATTGATCATGTTTGACCACAAGCATAAGATGGTGTGATTATTTCTATGCAATAACCTAACAAGATTTCTATGTGGTAGTCGTGTTCAAAGATGGCATTAATCTAATGAAATAAAGTTGGAAAGGATAGTCAAGATTACATGATTAATAACGTTGTGCAAGCAAATTAGGTGGGGGGTGGTTCCATCACGATTTTCTTTTTCGATTATAGTAAATCTTCCAAGATGAAACTAGCATGACTCTATTGTGATATCAGGTAGAATGGCCCCAAAAGGATGACAAGAAAAAGAAAAAGTGTCCACTGATAATGCCCAAACTACAGCTCTCGTAAGAGTGTAAGCAGTCGTTGTCAAATATAGAACCCAACTGGGTTGGGTGTCGAATCCTACAGGGAATACTTGGTCACTAACTATGCGACTATTAGTAGACTGTTGGTCGAAAATTCTATGAAAAAGGGGGATGGTGTGAATTAAAAGAATCAAAATAGCAAAGTAAAAATGGAATGTTTAGTAAGATTTTAATCGATGAGAATTGTAAGTTAGGGTTATGTCCACCTTATGAGTTTTACGTATCTATTAACTATGAGTTATGCGAAATTCAGACATGCATGCGCTTATAGAGTTTCGTATTCTATGGTAAATCCTAGCGTCTTTCGACCATCAAGGATTATCTCACTTTAACTCTTTCGAGATTAAAGCGTATAACTAATGGTACGAATTCTCCAAGAGGTTAATCCAGTTACGGCATTAACTTTTAAACAGGGGTTGGTAGCCCTATTTCCTTGTCACTCTCTCTTTTCCAGACATGTAACTTTTCTTTCGAACAAGTTAATGCTATACTGGCGTATTCTATATGTTTGCAACCACAAGAATTCAATTAATATGAAGAGAGTAATGATATAAGCAGCATACATATCAAGAATTCACAATCTCATAGCAATAGATAGTATTATCTAAAGGTTTCCATAACCATAAAAGAGAAGTGTAGCTACTCATGAGTATAACGGAATTCACAATAGACATCATCATCAAACCACAACCTAGGATAATCTTGGCGATGGAAGTAATTTGGCGTTAATAGCACTGCAACGTTTTTCCCTTGCTGTTTTTCTCAAGAGTGTAGCGTGTTTTCTCAAAGAATGGGAAGGAATAAGAATTAATTGAAAGAGAATGAATCGAATGATGAAAAGTTTCAGCAACATAGGGTTTTCATAACACCCATATCCTATTCCTACTAAGTTACTGTATCCTTGTCCTAATCCTTCTAGGTTACTGCTTCCTTGTCCTAATCCTACTAAGTTACTACTGATCCCCAAGTCTTTGGAAATACTGTTTTTACTTGGGATAAGTTTTCCATGCATCGCTTTCAGTCCATAGGCATCCAAAAGCTACCTTCCTTCTCACGTGAAGTTTCCTTTGGCATCCAACAGTCCATAAAATGCTTAAATCTTCATCGTTTATACCTGAAAACTTGCTAATCACGTTGGTTAGCTCACTTACAGGAAAAAGGACTAAAAGTGCAGGAATTATATATTTTGTCCTCAAAACATAGCTAAAATATGGGTAAATTAAGGTGCTTTAGCCTTGTAAATATGCCTAACATCAACACCCCACGCTTAAAGATTTGTTCATCCTCGAACAATATATCATGTCCATATAAACATCTACTTAGGGTCTCACAGTAACAGCACAAAATATTCATTAAGACAGGCACGACAATTATTAATAAAGAGTGGTTTTCAGGATCACTACTAGAAACAATTGAACCTCTAACATTGACTCGTGATGATGGTTAATTCGTATCCACAAGTTAAGGCACAAAGGATCATATAAGACTACCCAAAACACATCAACCATGTGTGTCTCACAATATATCACCCATAATCACTCACGAGTATTGTATTTTTTTGAAACATGGGTATAAGATTTCCCTTGCTCTCACTCTCACAAAGAATTCATATGTTGCAACTAATGACCATAGGATTGCCCTTAGTGTAATGTTCTACTAATATCAGAATGCTAAGCTTAGGATCAAATAGGTCTTTACAGGTTGTAATCTAGTCTAAGAGACGGGTAGGACTATTTTGGCCAGAAATAGTGACTAAATTCCCTAAGTGCTTTAATACATCAGATTATGCCATTTACACTTTCTTTTAAACAACCTTACTTTGTTTAAATCTACCACCCCTTCTCACCTCTTTTGTTATTCAATTTAAACAGCATTAACCTTTTATTTTTATTTTTTGTTTTTTTATAACACACCTCTATAATAGCCATTCTTTTTCATAACAAATTCAATTACCAATTCACTTTAAGGCATCACTCTCGCCCAATTTCCTCTTATTTTGTCACATGACTTTACAATTTAAAGCGCTTAGGAATTTGGATCAAATTATGGTCTTGAAAAAAATGGATTAGGCTACATATGAGGCTATCAAAGAAAATGGCTAAAGGCTCAAAAGGGATTGACTAGGATAATGTCCACGGGTAGTTAAAAAGAAGGTAAACAATCACAGGCTGTCAAAGAAATGCCTAAACCATCTCCTAAACTCGCACTCTTTATTTCGCTTTACATACACACCAGGCAAGTTCTAGCAGCAGTCACAACACAGAATATACTATAACCTCACACACACAAGGCACATGGTCAACTTTAATGGGAGCAATATAGACTCTTGACCAAACAGATGAATGAATTAAACCACACAATTATTACATAGTGAGCCTAAACGTCTCAATAGTAATGATTTTAGCACAAACTCTTTTCATAATACCATGCCGCCTATCAGAACAATTTCATGCAAAATATAAAAAAAATCTAAAAATCAAAAAAAAATAATTTAACTACAAACGAAATAAATACAGGCAAAGAAGTATACTACTGCACACAAATACCCTCACCCCACACTTAGACGGGACACACTGCCCTCAGTGGGAATAAATAAGGAAAACCTGATTAGACGGACTCCTTTTCTATGTCTGGGGCCATCCCCCCTGCTTTGGAATCATCATCAGAGTCGTCATTACCAGAGTTGTCCTTCACATCGTCAGTCGAGGTATTTGCAGTGAGGAGGACTCAGCTTTCTCTTTTCTCGCCCTTTTCTGACCTTTCTTGCCCTTTCTTTGAGGTGGACACTTTTTTTTTCCTTGTCGTCCTTTTGGTGCCATTATACCTGAGCTTAAAACATAGTCATGTTAGCTTTATCTTAGAAGATTCAATCGACAGACGATCTGTTGTCCCCACACTTAATTTGTTGGCACAAACTAATTAAGTAAATGATGTCGATTACTCAGACTTCATCGACATACATTTAGTCGATCTGTTCCAACAATATGTTCAACACAGTCATACTTTCATGTAATCCTAACTATCCTTTCCAACTCTATTTCATGTAGTCTTGACTATATTTTCATGTTTGGATTAATGTACCTTTTGAACAAGACTACTACATAGAGATCGTATCAAGTTATAGCATAGAAATAATCACAACATTATATGCTTGTATTCAATCATGATCTTTATCTCGATGAACGAGTCATTCAAACATCCAAGCTTTCAACTTTGAAGATTATGTAATCACTTCACCATGTCGATTCCGCAAAAGTATAACAGTGTATCAAAATCAAATACAAGTTGGAACCAAGTCAAGAACATCCTCATGTATTCTTTCACTCAATTAGATGTATCATGACAAACCAACCACATTCGAATCACTAACACCACTTCAAGAATTAACATACCATTATAAGCGTAATATTGTAACAACTTTGGAATATAAACGAAGAACTTATTTGGTGTTGGACTCGGAAGATGATCTTGCAAGTTTAGATGAGCAAAAAGAAAAGTTTTGAGAGATTTGGGAAGGATAGGCGGTACTTAGATTGAGAAAACATGTGCCTTATGTCTTAAGGTTGAATTTCTATTTATAGACCAAGGCTTGGGTCGGGTTTGATCCATGAAAAATTGGTTTATGAGACCAAAAAGTAAACATAGGCGGCGTCTATGATATGGCATTGTTCTGCCTAGGTAGCGCCTATGCTATGGCATTTTAGATTCACAGAGCAAAGGCAATGGCATAGGCGGCACCTTTGTATTTGACTAGTTGAGCATAGGCGGCGCCTATACTATGGCATTGTTGGGCATAGGCGGCACATATGCTTTGGCATTGTAGATTCAGAGAGCTTAGGCCATAGCATAGGGCTTGCCTTGTTCATTGCCTATATTTGCATAGGCATGGCCTTGTCTATTGCCTATATTAGCATAGGCAATGCCTAACCGATGGCATTTGCTTCTTCATTCCCAACTTACCAACTTTAACATAGCTCACTTTCAAATCAAAATTTGAGATCAATCTCCTCCTTTATACGTCTTGCACCTACACTTACTCAAAAACAACAAAAACAATTAGAACAATGGGTTGCCTCTCACCAAGTGCCTTAGTTTTGGTTGTGGATCGACAAAATCCTAGGAAATCAAACTAATTAAAAATGATGGGTTGCCTCCCATCTAGTTCTTGATTTATTGTCGCGGCATGACATAGCTATCTCGATTACTTAGATTTCATCAAGATAGATGGTGCATCATTTTCTGAATGGATTCAAACGACGCTGATGCTTACTTTTGGGCATGCAATCTCCTTCGAGATGAATCTTGTGCATATATATCCCAGGAGGGATACCAATTAAATCATCAATAGACCAACCAATGGCTCTCTTATACATCTTCAGAGCAGAGATGAGAGACTCTACATGTTGTTCACCTAAATCGGCAACAACTATCACCGGAAGTATATAACCACTTCCCAAGAATGCATACCTTAGGTGACTGGGGAGCTCTTTTGATTCTAGCACTGGTGGCTCTTCAATGGAAGTCTTCGCTGAAGGTGAAGGTTGATTCTTAAGATCAGGGTCCAGCTTATTAGGAGCATGAGAATAGGCCCCTCTTCGTGTTAGATCACAAATGGTTTGTTCATAATCTTCAACTTCCTCACGCTTGCAATTCAAAAGCACAGCAGCCAATGGCTCATCAGTAAGCTGCTTCTCTATAGATAATTCTTTCTTATCCTCATAATAACCATCATCTATAGAGAACACATTCATATCATTTGGCTGCTTCATTTCTTTGCCTACATCAAAATGGACCACCTTGTCATTCAATCAGAATAAAAGCTCATTAGCTCTTAAGTCAATAAGCACACTTCCAGTTGTGAGGAAAGGGCGTCCCAAGATTATGGGAACGTCAGAATCCACCTCGCAATCCAGAATAATGAAGTCTGCAGGAAAAATAAAGGTGCAAACCTTTACGAACACATCATACAAGATACCCACAGGTCATTTTACCGACCTATCTGCCATCACGAGCTACATATTGGTTGGTGTAGGATCACCGAACCCCAACTTTTTGTAAACAGATAGCGGTATCAAATTGATGCTATCCCCAAATCGCATAATGCCTTAGCAAAATTCAAGAATCTAACAGTGAAAGGAATAGTGAAAGCACCAGGATCTACCTTTTTCTTAACTAGCGATCTCGTGGCAATCGAACTGCAATGATGAACATCATGTGCCAGCTCATAACTTGCTGCCCGCTTCTTTGTCAAAAGGTCCTTCATGAATTTAGTGTATCCAGGTATCTTCTCTAGCGCCTCTACCAACGGAACATTAATAGTCAGCTACTTCAACATAGTCATAAATTTATTGAACCTTGTATCATCAGCTTTTTTCTTCAGTCTCTAAGGAAAAGGTGGTGGTGGAAGAGGAATAGTTTTCTCCACTACTTCCTTTTTACCTTAGTTCCGATTATCAATCTTTTCAGACTGCAGGCGTCTAGGAGTGATGTCATGAACATACATTTTAGCTTTTTCGGCCTCTTCACATTCTGCATCAATAACATTATCCGCTATATCATCAACTACCTGCTTGCCTTTGCATGGATTTTCCAATACTTTACCACTTCGGGTAGTAATAGCCATACACGATCCATCATTCCTCGGGTTTTGTACTATGTTGCTAGGTAGCGTTCCAGCCTTTCTTTGGTTGAATCCTGCTGATAGTTGACTCAATTGTTGCTCCAGCTGTTTTATTGCAGTAGAATGCGAGTCAACTAATTGATTTATTGAAGACAAATCATTTTTCACCTCGGTTATGCCCTTGGTGGTTGTCTCCATTCCTTTCAACAGCTTGGCCATCATATCTTCCATGGACATCTTACCAGAGCCAGATGCCACAGCCTCACGATTTCTAAGAGGAATATACAAACCACTCCTATCAGACTTATTCTTCCAACAACCTTGATCGCGGTCCTTGTATCCAGATTTATCATAATATTTCCGACCTAGGTTTCCTTGGGCATTGCCTCGGAAACCCCCCTGATTATTCAAGTAGTTGGCTTCTTCCTCAAAATTAGATTCGTCTCTTCGTTATGATACAATGGCCTTAACTTTTTCGGTCTTCCCTGATAATAGATGCTTGGTAAGAAGATCCATCTGCGTTTTCATGTGAGCTATATCTTGGTGACGCTCCTCTTGTCTACACCTCTACTCTGCAGTCATGCCAATGGATATAGTAGAGTTTGCTACCTCAGCATCCCTGGTATGCTAATCTCTACTTTGCTTTGTCATACGATCTAGCATATCACTTTCCTGAATAAAGGTAAGGTCCATGAATGACCCTCCTACAGCATTATCAACCACTGGCTTAGTCACCGAATTCAAAGATCTGTATAATACCTCTATCAAGTGAACATTGGTCATATAATGGTTTGGGCACCGCATAAGCTTCGTCTTGAACCTCTCCCATGTTTTATGGAGAGCTTCAGTTGGAAGTTATCAAAAATTGCTGATCTCATCTCTCAACTGTGCTTTTTTGGATGGCGGAAAGAATCTTTCGAGGAAAGAATCTTTCAATTTCTTCCAATTAGTAATAGAATCAGGAGTCAGCACATTCAACCATAGAGTTGCCTCCCCAGATAAAGACAATAGAAATAAGTGTAGCCGAATTGCATTTTGTCCAATGCCTGGATTGTCGAATGACTTGCGTGTAGAGATAAAATTGATCAGATGCATATTCAGATCATCGCCTGCTAGTCCACCAAATAATCCCTTGAGCTGCAATAATTGAATCATGGTGCTAGTGATATTGAACTTAGCTCCAGGTGCCAATGGCGGAGGAATAATAGCTCCTGCGGCACCAGCTCCGTCAAGATCATCATCATCATCATCGAACGGTATTTGCACAGCTCAGCGTTCAGGACTAAACCTATCTTGACGATCTCTTCTGTTAGTAGGTTTTGCCACCTCAGCATCACGCCTAGGGTTTAGTAACTTATCATCACCTAGGTCCTCATCGTCAGGATTTATTGCTCGCCCAAGGTTATCAATATTTTGTTGATGTACTTGGGCAGCGGCCAATGCAGCTAGTCTAGCCTGCTCCTATTGAGCATCCCTTCTTTCAATGTCACGTTGCGCCTCCATTCTTCTAATACGATGTGGTTTAGGATGTATAGGTAATAATGGTTGTCCTGAACTTCGAGTATGGGGCATGCACTGAACAAAACCTGTAGAAAACAAAAACAACAACTAAAAGTAAAATATAATAATCTTTGACCAAAGGGTCTAGTAACTATTCCAAACTTAGTTGACAACCGTATTCCCCGACGGCGCCAAAATTTGATAACGCCCAAACTACAGCTCTCGTACGAGTGTAAGCAGTCACTGTCAAATATAGAACCCAACTGGGTTGGGTGTCCAATCCCACAGGGAATACTTGGTCACTAACTATGCGACTATTAGTAGATTGTTGGTCAAAAATTCTATGAAAAGGGGGGATGGTTTAGGCGTGAATTAAAAGAATCAAAATAGCAAAGTAAAAATGGAATGTTTAGTAAGATTTTAATCGATGATAATTGTAAGTTAGGGTTATGTCCACCTTATGAGTTCTACCTATCTATTAACTATGAGTTATTCAAAATTCAGACATGCATACGCTTATAAAGTTTCGAATTCTATGGTAAATACTAGCGTCTTTCGACCATCAAGGATTATCTCACTTTAACTCTTTCGAGCGTAAAGTGTAAAACTAATGGTACGAATTCTCCAAGAAGTTAATCCAGTTACGACACTAACTTTTAAACAGGGGTTGGTAGCCCTATTTCCTTGTCACTCTCTCTTTTCCAGACATGTTACTTTTCTTTAGAACAAGTTAATGCTATACTGGTGTATTCTATATGTTTGCAACCACAAGAATTCAATTAATATGAAGAAAGTAATGATATAAGCAGCATACGTATCAAGAATTCACAAACTCATAGCAATAGAAGTATTATCTAAAGGCTTCCATAACCCTAATAGGGAAGTTTAGATACTCATGAGTATAATGGAATTCACAATAGACATCATCATCATACCACAACCAAGGATAATCTTGGCGATGGAAGTAATTTGGCGTTAATAGCTCTGCAATATTTTGCCCTTGCCGTTTTTCTCAAGAATGTAGCGTGTTTTCTCAAAGAATGGGAAGGAATAAGAATTAATTGAAAGAAAATGAATCGAATGCTGAAAAGTTTTAGCAAAATAGGGTTTTTATAACACCCATATCCTATTCCTACTAAGTTATTGTATCCTTGTCCTAATCCTACTAGGTTACTGCTTCCTTGTCCTAATCCTACTTAGTTACTGCTGATCCCCAAGTCTTTGGAAATATTGTTTTTGCCCGGGAAAAGTTTTCCATGCATCACTTTCAGTCCATAGGCGTCCAAAATCTACCTTTCTTCTCACGTGAAGTTTCCTTTGGCATCCAACAGTCCATAAAATACTGAAATCTTCATCGTTTATACCTGAAAACTTGCTAATCACATTGGTTAGCTCACTTACAGGAAAAAGGACTAAAAGTGCAGGAATTATATATTTTGTCCTCAAAACTTATCTAAAATATGGGCAAATTAAGGTGCTTTAGGCGTGTAAATATGCCTAACATCATCCACCTCACAAAAAGGTCAGAAAAGGGAAAGAAAATACCAGGCTGAGTCCTGCTCTTCGCAAGTTGCTCGACGTATTTTTGGTATCAAGTGGGTTCTGGAAGAGGAAGGGATGGAGTGGTATAGGAACAACTACGTGAAAAAATATGTTCACGTGGATTTGATGTAGAAGGAGAGTCTAGCAAAGAGAGACCCCCACATTTTGTCTAAAATCATGGCACTAAATCTTGACTTTATTTTTTGAGATATGGGGGAATGCAATCTTGATTTGACGCGAGAGTTTTATGCCAATTGGTCCCCAAAGACTACCGGAAGTGAAGTAAATATTCGGGGCCAAGTCTTGTAATTGAACACGGAGTTCTTAAACTCTTTTCTGGGTACTCCATCTGTGGATCCATCACCACTCAAGGAGCTTTATGACAGACCTTCCTACAGGTCCATCAGACATACACTGTGTAGATCAATGTCCATGACCCGGTGGATTCGTTACAAAGATAATAGTCGTCATAATACTTACTCGTATGCTTCTTTGAACAGAGAAGCTTGCATATGGTTAAGGATAGTCAACTATTTCTTGATTCCTGGGACATAATACACTAAGATCACATGTGATCGAGTCTGCTTGGTGTATGCTCTGATGACAACTATTCCCATCAACATTGGTGTGGTTATACAATCGTCAATGCGCAAGGCAAGGCTGCACAAAAGGTCCCATTTTAGTTTCAGCAATTTGTTAACTGTGATCTTTAGGAAAGAGCACATTGAAGAGGAGCCCGCATACCATAAGCTGCCACACAACCCGAAGAAGGTTGACCTCACGAAAATCAAAGAGCCCGAAACCGGTCAAGGCATCAACCTTACCACTGTTGAGAGACATGCTCGAGAGGAAAAAAAATTTTCCCATCTATATGGCATGACTAGGTTTACCATGATAAATGGGGGTCGTGTTTTTACTGATGCAGAGCTTCGGCAGTTGGACTATGACTACCTGCTTAATGAGTATGCACAGGCCATGTGTGGAGTGGGGGTAAATTTTAAGGAACCTCTCGATGATGATGTGCCGACAGACAATGATCACCGACTGCAAGACTCAGATGTGGAGGACAACTCTGATGATGACGACTCTGATGATGATTCTGACGCAGGGGGTATGACCCCAAACATAGAAGAGGAGTCTGACTAATTAGGTTTTACTTATTTATTTACACTGAGGGCAGTGTGTCCCGTCTAAGTGTGGGGTGCAGGTATATGTCTATTGTATTGTACTGCTTGCCTATATTTATTCTTGTTTGTTTGAATTAGTCGTAGTTAGTTAGTCGTAATTAGTTAGTTAGATTTTAGATTTTGCATGAAATTGTTCTGATAGATGGCATGACATTATAACAAGAGTTTGAGCTGAATCACTTCTATTGAAACATTTAGGCTCTAAGTTGTGACTCACTGTGTGATAATTGTTTGTGGTTTAATTCATTCATCTGTTGGGTCATGAATCTATAATGCTCCCAATTAAGTTGACCATGTGCCTTGTGTGTGTGAGGTTATTGTACATTCTTTGTTGCGACTGATGCTAGAACTTGCCTAGTGTGTGTGTGAAGCGAAATAAAGATTGTGAGTTTAGGAGATGATTTAGGCATTCCTTTGGCAGCCCTGATTTTGTTTATCTTCTTTTTACCTACCTTTGTACATTGTCCTAGTGAACACCCTTTGAGTCTTTAGCTATTTTATTTGGCAACCTCATATGTAGCCTAATCCATTTTTTTCTTAAGACCATAATTTTGATCCAAAAGCTCCTAAGTGCTTTAAAATGTAGAATCAAGTAGAGTAAAGAGTGTGGAAAAATAAGAGAAAAATGGTGAAAGTGATGCCCCTGAGTGTATTGGTACATGAAAATGTTGTGAAAAAGAGTGGCTATCATAGGGATGCTTAGTGAAAAAAAAGAATAAAAATAAAAAGAGAGTTGTGTTTATGATTAAATAACAAAATTGGTGAAAAGGGGTTGGTAGATGAAAGGAAGGTAGAGTGGTTGTTAAAAGATAGTGTAAATGGCATAATGTAGTGTATTAAAGCGCTTAGGGAACGTAGTAACCATTTCTGGCCAAAATAGTCCTACCTGTCCCTTAGCCTACATTACAACCCGTAAAGACCTATTTGATCCTAAACTTCACATTCTGATGTTAGTGGAGCTTACACTAAGGACAAGCATATGGTCATCAGTTGTAATCTAAGAATTCTTTGTGAGAGCGAGTACAAGCAAAATCTTATACCCATGTTTTGAAAAATGCAAAACTATGAGTTATTATGGGTAACATTTTATGTGAGCGCACATGGTTGATGATTGTTGGGTAGTTTTATATGATTTTTTTTCTTAACTTGTGTATACGAATTAACCATCCTAATAAGTCTATGTTGGAGGGTGAGTTGTTTCTAGTAATGATCAAGAAATCTACTCTTTGTTAATAATTGTCGTGTATGTCTCGTTGAAAATTTTGTGTTGCTCTTGTGGAATTCTAGTTAGGTGTTCGCATGGATGTGATATTTTGTTTGAGGACAAACAAAGCTTTAAGTGTGGGATGGTGATGTTGGGCGTATTTACACATCCAAGCAACAAAACCTACCCATGTTTTAGCTAAGTTTTGAGGATAAAATACAAAATTCCTGCACTTTTAGTTTATTTTCAACTAAGTGAGCTGACCTATATGATTAGCATGCTTTTCAGGTACCAAAGAGGAAGATTTCAGCACTTTGGGGACCTGTGGACAGCAAAGGAAAACTTCACATAAGAGGGAAGGCAGCTTTTGGACTGAATGTGATGCATGGGAACTGTTTCCCGGGCAAACTCACTATTTTTAAATACTTAAGGATGCAGTAGCAACTTATTAGACAAGGATGTTATTAAAAAACCTTATTGATGAATTTTCAGCATTATCATTCATTATTGATTATTCATTATTCAGATTTTGTAATATTTTTTTGAAAGCAGAGAGAGAGTGTCGAACGGCTCAAGGACATGAAAGTAGAGAGGAAAATGTTTTTCCCTCTTATTTTTGCTATTCATCTTCATTATCGAGATTGTTCTAATTTTGGTATGATGATTATGTATAGTTTGATTTCCGTTGTATCCATGAGTAGCTAAACTTCTCTGTTAGGGTTATGGAAACCTTGTAATATACTCTCTATTTCTATGAGTTTGTGAATTTATGATGTGTCATGCCACTTATATCATTACTCTCTTCATGTTGATTGAACTCCCATGGTTGCAAACACAGGGAGTGTACCATTATAGCATTAACTTGTTCAATAGAAAAGTTACTATTTTGAAAAGAGAATGTGACAAGGAAATAGGGTTTCTAACCCCTATTTACACGTTAATGCCCTAGCAGGATTGACTTCTTGGAGAATTTGTACCATTTGTTATACACTTTAGGCTCGAGAGAGATAAGGTGAATAAATCCTTGATGGTTGAAAAACACTTGGATTTAAAATCAGAATACGACTCTCTATAAGTGCATGCATGTATAAATTCCGCATTAATCATAGCTAATAGAGAAGTAGAAACAACAAGGTGGACATAACCCTAACTTGTATTTCTCCATGATTAAATAGTATTACATATATCGTCTCAGTCATTACATTAATAGTATTCCTGTGCTCTTAAACCAAACCCCCCTTATCTTGGAACCTAATAATCGCAATACTTAGTGACCAGAGTATTCCATGTGGGATTCGACACCCAAACCAGTTGGGTTCTATATTTGACAGCGACCGCTTACACTTTCTAACGAGAGTTGTAATCTGGGCGTATCAGGACTAAAGGATTGTCCTTGTTCATAATTCCATATACATTAGATGATCAACTTTACATGAACACTTGCTTTTAAGATGCTATTAGTAGTTTTGAAGGATAATTCTTGAAGCTCTTGGACTAGGGATATTGAATCTTGAATTAGTTTGGGAAAATAATATTGAACTTTTGGAGATTCTTTAACTTGGCTGTTGAAGCTTAGGGTTTCTAATTTAGAGAAATTCACGATGAATGAGCATATTCTGCTCAATGATGCCTTTAATTATCTGTTCTCACACTTTGGGATATGGGCAAAAGTCTATACTGCCTTTGGGTTTTAAAATTCGTAACAGGTATACCGGTTAAGGCTTCATCGTGATGCGGTGATTGGCTCATCATGATACCCATTGTGATGTGGTCCAATCGCGATATGCTACTGGTTTGCAACAATTGCGGATTTGGGGTTCACCATGATGTGGTGCAATTGCGGTGACCCACTAAAAATTGCCAAATGTCAATTTGGCCTCCATCACGACATGGTATCATTCCCATAGCTATTCCCACTACGACATGGCCCAATTTTTGTAAGCTACTGTAATTTGATGAATACCAATTTGGCACTCACCGCGACGTGGTGGACTGTCCACTTGGAACATTGAATACTAAAAATGTCTTAACTCCTTTACTGAGTGTCATTTTTGGGAGAATCTTATTATGAAGGAAATCTTATTCAATTTTCTACATAATAAAGAGTTGAAATCTAAAGAATTCCACAGGAAATATACATCAATCACTTTAGAAGCTAGCACTTAACATTTTAGGGATAAAAATTTAGCTAGAAAACTTCGGTGGTATTACAGAAAAGTTTTTTGTGATAAGACTCAAGTTAATGTCACCATGATCAGTCTATAATGGAATTTAGGAATACATGTGAAATTGTCTCATAGTAAAGGGTAGTGTTGCGTGAGGACAAGCAAGGTTTTAAGTTGGGAGTGTTGATAAATGTTTTATTTACCACATATTTGTACCAAACCTTCATGCACCTTACAATACTTTGAATTAGTAAATAAGACATAATTATCAAGGAATGTACTAATATCCACATTTTTCAGGTATAGAATCGATGAGATTGAAGGATGTGGATCGGAGCTAAAAGTTTATCAAAAGGAATCAAGAAAGTGCAACTTGTGACTCATATCTGACATGGCCTTAGTTACTGCGATAGTGGTTTGAGGACCCTGATTGCAATCAGTTAAGAACAAAATAGAGATATCCTCAGGTACAAATATCACGGTCTCAGGAACACAATCGTGGTCCATCAATAAGGTCAACATGCCTCGATCGTGCATTTCTAACCACAGTTGCGGTAGGCGTGATAGTAGTCAAAGATCTGAGACCGTGACCTAATAGGATTAATGATCAAAGGAATTTGAATCAATTAGGATAGCTGATTCAAAATTTCTATAGAAGATCCAAATACTTTTTACAATGGCATTATGCAATCGATTTGAGGGAAAGGTTTAAGAGACAAGGAAGAAACCCTAGAATATAAGGGAAAATTGATATTTCATCTTTATTGTACTCATTATTACAAGAAGAAGTTAGTGAAATTGAAGTGTGCAAGTGAAGAATATTTTTACCTTATATTATTATGGATGCCATGGAAGAATTACATGGTATAATTCTTCTTCCTTATCTCATAAGTAGATATTTTCTCTAATCCTAGGATTATGTTGAACTAAAGTGTATTTGTGTGTGGGTGTTGATAGTTTTGCATGATTTTTAGTTTTTTATTATCAATTCCACCATTGCTTGAGCTTATAGTTGGAATTTTTGGGTGAAAACCTCAAATATCCAAATGGGTTTAATGGGTAAAAACCCCAAACACTAGAAAAACTCTATCATCCTTGAAAGAGTGATGAAGATGAAGTTATAGGAACCTATAGCATCTTTGAAAGAGGGCTAATGGAGGGATGAGGCAATGTTGGAAAATTAAGCCTATGGTTTATTACCTTATGCAATCTTAGCAATATGTACGATTGAAGTGTAAATCATGTCAAGGGCATCATCCTAGAAATAGGGATGCCTGATTAAGGTTTAGGTGACTATTAATTGCATAATTGTTAGGTGCTTTAAAAAGCCAAAAGGTGAAATCCTTATGGTTTTTGTTGAATGACTAACCCCAAATATCTTCAACCTAGCCTATCTATTACTCAAAAACAAAGTTCCATGTTAAACTATCAACAACCTACACGCTCTACCTTTTGGTAGACATAATTGCAAGATCTTCTCAAATCTTACATTTTAATCGAAAGTGCTCTCATAGTGTGGTGTTTGACATCAAGATAATTACAAGATAATCCAAACCAGTCCCTCTTTTTTACTTTAAATGTTGTTTTGTTTGAACTCCAGGTATCCTTTTAGTAATTAGCATACCCATAGAACTTGAAATTTGCATTTATCTCCTTGTGAATTCTACCCCAACATGAGTTGGGTTATTGACAATTTCCGCCTCACCCCTCAAACATGGGAGTGATTTTAGAGCTATCAATGAACAGGGTCAAAATAGGGGTCATTGTAACAAAAATGGGAAGGTGAAAGTTGTAACAACAAGAATTTGCTATAATGCTCAAAATAAGGATAAAAGGATATAATTCGCACATGGAAGGTCATTTAGGCTAAAAGTGGAGTAAATAAAAAATGGCCTATGATCTTTTCCTAACCGGCTATATTACAACCTAGGTAATTCTAAGCGGACAAGTTTTGGATTTAACATAGAAAGGAAACTAAAAAGCATCTCTCACTCACATGGCATAGGGTCACATCACAAGCTACTACCTATCTAATTAATGTAATTATTAGAAACGATTATCATAACCCTAATCCTAACGCCATACCAAGATCCACAATAGTCACATATATACATATCATACAATGCTAGAACAAGCTATTGAAGGGGTATCATTTTCTCAAGAATCAATAAAAATAAGTCAACTGCCTAATATAGTAAATTTTCTCCTATATATACACAAGACATCACAAAAAAGTCACAATATGCCTAAATATGTTGGATATACTAGGAATAGCGCTCTGAGGAAAAGATCCACAGTAACAAAAATCCCAACAAGACATCAAGACCCATAATTATCTCTATCCTCAACTTAAAAACATGTATTGTTCCCAATGCATAAAATTGCTACAAAACAAAAAAGTTAGAAACATACCTACGGTAGCATGAGTGCGAAGATATGATATCAATCACATCAAAATGAATACAACAACAAAATACATTGGTTTGCATCCAAATAATATCTTGTTTTCACGTTACGACATGAAGGGGATTGGTTGGTACTCAGACTTCCCCTTCAAGCCCATGGGTACCTAGATTACTCATACATTATCAAGGTAGTCCAAAAGTTGTCTTCCAATTTCCTCTTTCTACTTTGAACTTATTAATTTCACCGCTACTATCCGTCTTGGGATTGTGATCCCCAAAAATAGTGCCAAAATTTTATAACACCCAAACTGCCCTTCTTTAGAAGGATAAAGCGGTTGTTGTTAAAATATAGTAACCCAACTAGGTTGTGGTTTATCCCAAAGGTAATACATCAGAATTCCTTCTTGAAATTGTTGAACGGCACCCCTAATTGTTTTTTTGAGTTTCCATTATGCTTATTGGGTGGAGGTAAAAAAATAAAAGCCCCAATAAATAGATAAGGCATGCTGTAATTCTTGGTTCTTTTGTAAAGAATGTAGTTCTTTCATTATGGCTCAGTCAAGAATATAGACATATGTTTCCTCCTCCTTGAACTCTTCTTTAGGCTCAAATCGATCAATCAAGATCTCACTATCCAAAGACAATGTGAAAAAATGCCTCAAATGAGGTCCAATACACCATAACTTAGGAATTTCATATTTCTTTACATCCCCAGATAACTCTAGTATGCTCTCTTTAAGTGGGACACTATGCATAAAAGTATGATCCATTTTTGACTTCTTTAATTTTATCTTCTTTAGTTGGCTTTTTAGAAATTTTTCAGTCTCACAACATCCATAACTAGATTTTTAGTCTTTACACGCAACAACTTTTGCACCCAATTCTACTTGTAAGTGGTGAATATTTAAGACAAACCTATCAAAGTTTTGAATAAGCTCATGATTTTCTTTTAACAAAAGCACCAATATGTCAAGCATGATTTTAATATGTTCCAACAATATATTTGTCGCTCTCCTATAATAATTCACCATATCAAACGGAAAAGGATGAATAAATAAAGAGTCATCATCACTCCATACTTTCTCTGGACAGGTTGGCATCTCAAGAAGAGTTGGCAAAAAAATAAACAAAACAAAATAAAATAAAATCTGATAACTCCACAACATCAATAAAGAACTCTAAAATCGTATTCTCTAGCAATAGCACAAATATTTAATAATTCTAAAAAAACCATTCCCTAGAAGGATAAAGCGGTCATTGTCAAAATAAAGTAACCCAACTAGGTTGGGGTCGATTCCACATGGAATACATCAAATATCGTACTTGAACCTATTGAAATCACCTGGTAGTGCAGAAAAGTAAAAAGGGGGGGATTTGTAGTAACTATCAAAAAGTAACAAAAAGTGGATGCTTTTGGATGTAAATAATCTAAGATGAATAGTAGGCTTCTATTCCATTTGGATTCTAACTCTGCATATTTATCGTGCACTCTAAAAATATTTTGATACCTTGTATGTAGAATTTGATAAGTTATGTACCATCAATAATATTATGGACTCATTAACAGATTTCACCCCTTACTTTTTGAGTCTCAGAATGTCGCTTTACTAACTCTTATCCTAGATCCTAGTTTCCTACCAACATTTTAGTCTCAAGTTATTAGATGAAAGTTAACAATCTTAAACATATAGTATTGATTAGCCTCGATTGATATTTAATCTCAAAATTACTATTGTGATCTTATTTTCTTTCTATCTACCTATCTTGTGAAGCAAGTAGTGAATATAGGAGGTATCTTAACATTATCCACCACTATGAAATTAGTAAGAACTAAGAAAATACAATACATGCTAGAATCTTTATCTATAATGACTTTGACCTTCCTCTACTTTGTTAATCCTCTATGGTTCCCACAATCCAGCTATGTTAATTAGCCACTCACAGTTATGAGATCAATCATCAAATCCATAGATAAAATTAAAAAATCAATCTCACAGTAATGAAAAAAGAAATCCCAAATTCTTAAGTTGAATAACAAACCCAGAACAAGCCATGAACAATAAGATGTTTGTGAACTTGGCCCCAAAGGGCCTCTCTCTAAATAGTGAATGAATAAACTAAATAACGCCTAAACGGTATTTATATATTACAAAAAAAACTTTATAAATAAAATCTTGAATAAAATAGGAAAACCTAACCAAAAGTACATCATAAGCACTAAAAACATCATAGGAATGGGTTTAGGTTACATGGAAATGCTAGGAAATGATTTCAACATGATTCAAATAATTTGATGTCAGTGACCACTTACTTAGGCCACATACGGACCATATTGGAAATAGAAACTATATGTGACATAAGTATGTGCTAGAATTCCTGCACAACTTCTGCAATTCTCTGGGGTTTTTTATCTCTGACATATACTTTGGTCACATATGGACCATTTGTACTACATATGGATAGTATGTGGTTAAAGTATATGTAGAGTACCAACCATCATATAGATGGTTGAACTAGCTTTCCAACGATACCAATTTCTTCTTAATCTAATATCGTTGTGAAAAAATATGGCCAAATTACTGTAGCACTATCAGAGCTGTTAGTGACCACAACCCTTTATTTTGTCCCTACATAGCCTCTGGACTTTGAGTTCTGATAAATACTTTGGAAAAATACTCCCGATAAAGGCCACATACACCAAAAAATGCCTAAGTAGCGTAAAACTTCAACTTTTTTTTTTCTTTTGGCATCCCAAACCTAGTTTATTGCCAAACACTCCAAAAACACATCAAATCCAACAAAATAACCTTAAATACATGCATATTCTCCATGTTTAAGCATTGTAAGTGCTATAAATTCATAGCACATCAATTATCTTCTCGATGATGGGAAAAAAACACCATACAACCCTTCTTTAGTAATTTCTGTACACAAATAACTAACATAATTTTCATTAGAGTAAGCTAAAAAGTAACCTCCCATGCTATTTTGTCCATCCTAGGAATCGCGTACAGCGAAAATATTGAAATAAAAATTAGGAATGGAATTATAAGGAGACAACCAACCCTACCCCAAGATAATATCAAAATCCTCCAAGTCTATATTACTAAGTATATAAGATTTTTATACCTGATGAACATCAAAAGGACTTCGCTATAAACATAATCAACACATATTAATACACATACTGTTGTAGGCACATGCATAGGAGTATAGAGAAATTACAACCTAAAACGCAACCTGAAGAAAATTTCATAGACACATAAGATATAGTAGACCTAATATCAAACAATATAGAAATTATCTAATCACATTTAAGAACTTTCTTGTGAGCATGACATCATAAGATTCTAATTCAGGATGGATTGATGTAACATAAAATTATACTCTATCATCACCCTAACCATCACCACTACTAACCTAAGAACTACCTATACCAACATATTTTTTATCTATTTTGGCATGGTAGGCACCCTTTATACATCCTAGCCATCATGCCAACTTTGGAAATGAGCTCTATCATTTTATCAACCACCATGACCTACTTGAACTAGAACACTAGAACCAGGTATAACACCCTAATTTTCTGAACTGGAATGCTACACGGTGCTTATGACCTCAAGGGACCACAAGATAACCCATGACTGATATTTGTACCTGTATACTGCAATTCATGACATAATAATGCGGAAAACATACATAATAAGACATAAGGTTCAGCTGAAATAATATAACATCCATATGGGCAAAAAATACCTAAAACAATTGAAAACTAAATCTGAAAGCTAAATTTGAGCGTAAATCAAAAATCCTTTAAGTACTATATGAAATAAGGAGTTGAAGAAACATGTCTCCAACTAACTCTGTAAACTAATAACTGGCTAAAATAATAATGCATAAATCCAGTCATATTGTCCTCGAATGAAGAGGACTCACTGAATCTCTACGAATGGAAATTTTATAGCTACTGCCGATCTGGAGCTCGTGTCTCTGAATTTATGATGTAACATGAAAAGAAATCACCATAGCATAAATGTGTTAGTACGAGGAGATGTATTGACTATACGAGTGAGGTAGGCTAAATATAAACAGGGTTTACATGTATAAAAAATGCTAACTGACTGACTTATATGAACGCAACAGTGCAAACATACATACATAGTAACTAAGATTGTAAGTACGTAATGGCAAAATCTGTAGGCTAATACATAGATGGAATCGTAGTTCTGATAACATGGATGATTGTATCTAATAACCCTAAATCTAGTTGAACTCTCTGAGTTTGGTGCTATAACTGAATATGACCGTATCTAACAGTCCTGATGTACTGATATCTGAAGAACTGTATGAGTTATTTTACTTAGACTGATACTACAACTATGGGAGGTTGTTCTTTAACCAGCAAGCCCCATATATGCCATTATGTCTAAGCTGGGGTCCAATCCCTGCCTCGACTGGAGGGGTGTCAATACCGGCCCACTAGTAAGGATAGTTGTGAGTGACCCTTATCTAGTAGGTACTTAAAGTGAGAACAGTGGGACCCTAAATTGATAGATTAAGCTACGTCATCAACCCTAATCTGATAGGATAATATCTCTCAACCTACACTGGCTACGTAGTTCTGGAACACAAGGATGACTGCTAAGAAAGACACCCTAAACTAGTAGGTGAGTCTCCATCCTTGGGTTCACTTGGTGCTAACTTCTACCCCCATCTGAAGAGACTAAACATGATTTAACTAACTGTACATGGACAGATTAAATGACTTCCATTGATTGACAGAGTAGTACTATTATTGGAGAGTTAACTAAAATCATAAGATTTTTTAGGTTTCCTGAGTCACATAACTGGATGATTTCTATAGATTATAGCTTGACTGAGATTATCGTGACAACATGACATGGCTCTAGGCATACAACTATGTTTTTCGGGTACGAATACCCTTAAGACTCGATAGAAGGAAACTGACACACATGACATGACTTGATCACAAGATTTGTGTCCACAATTCATAATATCGTAAGTAGGGGATATCATATTTCATAAAGTTATTCAACATCTTAAACATTGTAGGGAATGCATATATATATTTCGTGTGCATATTGGATATCTCCATTATGTTGCATGCTTCATACCACCACAATATCAATACATGAAAAGCATGGAATTCATATTGAAGTATATAGCTAATATGAACATGTCATTTAGATATCATAGAACCATACAAGCATGAACTTCTAGCATCCTAAGCATTTTATTAAATACCTTGCATGCATTCTTTAAGGCATAGGTGGGTTTCATACTTGCACCATATTAAACCACCTCAAGTTCATGGTTTTCAATTAACAAACATATATATTCCATGAAAACACATTTAGACATCACATTGAAACTTAAACAACAATTGTCAACATGTATATACTCATATCAACACAAGAAGTTTACAAAATAATATTTAAAACGTGGTTCTTGAGCTCTATGAATGAATTGGATCCATAGATGAAAACTATACATACCTTAGTGATTTAATCTTAAAAGAGATCTAATGTTTCAGAAAGTTCTTGAAGAATTCCTTAGTCTTGCTCTTGAGGAGATGGTCTTGAGAGAAAACCCTAATCTTGTTGTTGAGAATGTAAGAGAGGGTTTTTAAGATTTTTCAACTAAAGAAAATGGAAGATAATACGTTTCTTAAGGGTTATAAGTCATGGGAAGTGAAGGGAAAACTCCAAAATACCCTTATGAAATAAATTCCCAGTTGCTGAAAATAATAGTTGACGACATTTGTGACAAGGCATCAAAAATGTGGTAAGCCGTCAAAAATGTCATCACACAAAAGATGGACTCTGCCTAAGGATGACAAAATTTGTGACATGGCATCAAATATGTGGTAAGCCATCAAAAATATCATAACACGGGAGCTGGATACTACCTAGGGCTGATGACCTTCATGATAAGGCATCACAAATGTGGTAAGCTACCGCGAATGTCGTCACTTAGGAGCTGGTTTCTGCCTAAGAATGACAACCTTTGTGGTAGGGCATCACAAGTATGGTAATCTACCATGAATGTCATCACTTAGGATCTGGTTTTTGCCTTAGTCTGACGACCATCGTGGTAGGGCATCACAAGTGTGGTAAGCTACCGCGAATGTCATCACACTGTTTCCAGCCTGACATGCTGAAGTAAAATAGGAATAACTCTTTGCTCCGATATCAGATTTAGGAAAAATTGGTATAGTTGGAAAGATAATACAATTATCTATATGTCTATAGGTCATGACCTCAAAAATTCAAAGTATAATTAGAGATATTCTCATTTGAAGTTGACTATACCAATATCCTTCTCAAGAATTCAATCGGTAAGGAATGTTTTGATTCGTCTGATAGCTGGGATTTATTTAAAGCCTAAATATACATCTAAATTACTCATAAAACTATAAAAGAACCATGATTTACTATGCACAATCTTGGTACATGGCTCTAATATTGGTTTGGATTTTTTGGATTTATTCTGAATGTCAACGCTCTGAATAGGGACTACAACTGTTGGGTCACCTATTCACTTCTTGAGCAAAGAGACATAGAAGACTGGATGAACTGAGGCTACATCTGAAGGGAATTCAATCTCATAAGCTACCTTGCCAAAGCGACTGAGAATCCTGAAGGGACTGACATATTAGGGACTGAGCTTTCCCTTTTTGTCAAATCTCTTCACTCTTTTCATGGGAGAGATCCTGAGATAGACATAGTCATCGACCTCAAATTCGAGATCCTTTATACGAACATCCACATGAGACTTCTATCGGCTCTAAGCAGCTCAGAGTACTTCTCTGATCAACTGAACTTTTTCTAAGGAATCAAATACTAAGTTAGGCCCTATGATTTTGGTCTCACTAACTTTGAACCAACTGATCAGAGACCTACATCTCCTACTATAGAGAGCTTGGAATGAAGCTATCTAAATACTGGAGTGATAGTTATTATTGTATGCGAACTCAATCAAAGGAAAGTGGTTATCCCAGCTTCCCTTGAAATCAATTACACATGCCCTTAGCATATTTTCTAGAGTTTTAATGATCCTTTCTTCTTGACCATCTATCTGAGGATAAAATGATGTACTGAGATGAACTTAGGTACCAAGACCCTTTCAGAATGCTTTCCAGAAGTGAGAGGTAAACTAGGTACCTCTGTCTAAGATGACAGATAGAGGAACACCTTATAATTTGACCAACTCCCTGATATAGAGTTTGGCATAATCCTCGGCTGAGTAAGAGGTACGAACTAGAAGGAAATGAGCTTACTTGGTCATTCTGTCTACGATGACCCAAACCGAATTATGGTGATGACGTGTTCTAGATAAACTTGTCACAAAGTCTATGTTAACTTTTTCCCACTTTCAAGTAGGAATAGTGAACTCCTGCATGGAACCACTAGGTTTTTGATGCTTTATCTTAACTTGTTGACATGTAGATCAGTTAGCCACAAACTCTGCAACTTCCGTCTCCATCTAACTCTACCAATAGATCTCCCGCAAGTCATGATACATCTTAGTGACCCTTGGATAAATAGAGTATCATGTACTATACGCTTCTATAAGAATTTTCATCCTCAATTCATCTACGTCGAGAACACACAGATGACCCTGACAATGAAGAACACCATCTCCCCTTTGGGAGAGAACCTCTACTTCTTGACTCTGAACTGAATCTTTTATCTTGACAAGTATAGGATCCCTGTCTTGCTTCTCTTTCACCTCAGAAATAGAGATGAATCTGAACTACTCTAAACATATACACCACCCTCTGAAGAGTTGACTAAGCAAATGCCTAGTCTAGCAAGCTGATGAATCTCCTGAGCTAAATTCTTATTACCATCCTCAATATGGGAAACACTACCTATGGATAGTCTACTGAGTGCATTGGCCACTATATTGGCCTTGCCAGGATGATAAAGGACACTCATGTCATAATCCTTCAAGAGCTCTAACCACCTTCTCTGGTGAAGATTGAGATCTTTTTATGAAAAGATATACTAAAGGCTCTTATGATCTGTGAATACATCTACATGAACACCGTATAGATGATTCCTCTAAATATTTAAGGCAAAGAGAACTACTGCTAACTCAAGGTCATGAGTAGGATAATTCTTCTTATGGGGCTTTAACTGTCTGAAGGTGTAGGATATGACTCTTCCATGCTACATGAGGACACAACCTAAACCTACTCTGTATGCATCACAATATACTACGAATCTATCAGAACAGTTGGGAAGTGCTAAAATTGGAGATGAGGTGATCTGAGTCTTTAACTCCTAAAAACTTTTCTCATAAGGTTCTGACCATTGAAACTTGACCTTCTTCTGAGTCAATCTGGACATAGGAGATTCAATACAAAAAAATCCCTCGACAAACCATCGGTAGTAGCCAGCCAAACCCAAGAAACTCCTGATATTTGATGGAAAGACAGGGCGAGGCCAATTTCTTACCGCTTTAGTTTTCTGAGGGTCTAATCTAATGCCATCACCAAAAATAATATAGCCAAGGAATGCTACTAATCTTAGCCAAAATTCGTATTTACTAAACTTGGCGAACAACTGGTAGTCCCTGAGAGTCTGAAGAACAATTATGAGATGGTCTAAATGATCACGCTCTGTGCAAGAATAGACCAGAATATCATCTATGAAGACTATGAAGAATGTGTCCAAGTACTTCTTGAACACCCGGTTCATCAAGTACATGAAAGCTGCAGGGGCATTAGTAAGACCAAAGGATATGAATAGAAATTCAAAGTGACCATACCAAGTACGAAAATATATCTTCAAAATGTCACATTCTCTAACTCTAAGCTGATGATAGCCTGATCTGAGGTTTATCTTGGAGAAACAACTGGCACCCTCATATTGGTCAAATAATTCATCTATCCTAGGTAGTGGATACCTGTTCTTGACTATGACTATGTTGAGCTGACAGTAATCAATACACATTCTAAGAGAACCATCTTTCTTGCACACGAATAAGATTGGCGCACCCCATGGGGATACACTAGGCCTGATGAATCCCTTATCTAAGAGATCCTTCAACTGATCTTTCAGTTCTTTTAGTTCTGCTAGTGCCATTTTGTATGGTAGAATAGAAATAGGTTGAGTATATGGGAGAAGGTCTATGCCAAAGTCTATTTCCCTTTCAGGAGGAATTCCTGGAAGATCTTTGAGAAAGACGTCTAAATATTCATTAACCACTAGTACTGATTCGAGACTGGGAGATTCGGAACTGGAATCTTTATCATGCACGAGATGATATACATACCCCTTAGAAATCATTTTCCTTGCCCGAAGGTAGGAAACAAGTTGTCCCCTGAAAGATGAAGTGCTACCCTTCCACTCTAGGATGGCTCATTCGGGAACTAAAACTGAACTATCATATTTCTGCAGTCGACTATGGCATAGCAGGAATGAAGCCAATCCATGCTGAGAATGACAACAAAATTAGTCATCTCTAACTCGACTAAATCTACTAATATGGATTTCTGAAATATCATAATCGGACAGTTCCTGTATACCCGCCCTACTATGATGGTTTTACCCACTGGGGTAGAGATAGAAAAGGGATCTGCTAAAATTTTGGGACTGATTCCAAAATTGCCTACTATGTATGGAATGACAAAAGGCAAGGATGCACCTGGGTCTAGCAAAGCATAAACATTAACATGGAAAATCTGTAATGTACCAGTAATGACATCAGGAGAATTTTCCTCAACCTATCGGGTCTGAAGAGCATAAAGTCTATTTGGGCGTTGCCCACTAGTAGCACTGGAAGTGGCGTCCTGCTAGTTCGGATGATCGGACAGAGCTGTAGAACTATTTTGCTGACCTTGAGGGCCTGGCTGAGGACACTCCCTAATCTTGTGGCCTGGCTTACCACAACCAAAACAGACATCACTACCGAATCTGTAAATACCCTTGTGGTTCTTACCATAAGTCTGACAAAGGGGGTTTGTTCGGGCATTGCTAACACTGCCCTGAGATTTAGAGCCTAGTGCACTGTCTTTGTTGCCATCCTTGAACTACAGTACTAGGGCACTAGCGGAGAAAGGGACTGGAACTGCTGACTTAGTACAAAACTATGGATGATCTCCTCCCTCTAATTTGGGCTGAGCAAAACTAAAAATGCCTATTTTTTCTCTCTTGTTCTGCCTCTCCCTAGTCTTAACCTTTTGCTCCTCTATATGTTGAGCGTGGGTCATGAGCTGGCTAAATTCATATCACTGTTCAGCATCGAAAACCTACACTCATTTACCACGCTATCATTCACCCCTGACATGAACTTGCTCATCTTAGCCCTGTTGTCTGCAACCACATGAGAGGCATATCTGGCTGGCTGAGTAAATCTAAGAGAATACTCTCTAATTGTCATATTTCCCTGCCTGATATTGATGAACTCAAGAACTTTGTCCTCTCTCATCTCTCGGGGAAATAATCTATCTAAGAAAGCCATGACAAATTCTTCCCACTCAACAGGACCTGCATCCTCTAACCTTTCTGCTACCCACTGCTTGTACAAAGTGTAAGCAACATCCTGCAATTGGTATGCGACTAACTTGTCACTCTGATAAGAAGTGACTCCCATGATATCAATAACCTTCTAGACTTTGTCAATAAATTCCTGAGCATCCATGTCTGGCTTAGACCCAAAGAAGGAAAGAGGGTTTATTTAAGTGAAGTCCTGAATCCTATCTGATGCTGAATTGGCCACTGGGTTGGCTGGCATGACTACTAGTCATTCATTCTGGGAAACTACAAATTGAGCAAAAGTGGTAAATACGGTCCTGAACTCCGAATGAGAAACATGTTCGCCCAAAGGATCTTTCGGCTAAGGGGCTGGCTAATTTCTTCTCTTTGGAGGTATGTTTCTGAAATAAGAGAAGAGCGGATTAGACTAAGAGACTGACTTGAAATTATGCTTACTAGCACGACATAAATACTAAATAAAGAGAACTATTCTTAAAACATCATATAGCCTCTTGTACATAAATATGGCGCGCAATACACCCATGTACAATAATCTACTATATGCAGCTTTCAGACTTCCTAGGACTCTATTGAACCTTAGGCTATGGTACCAAGTTTGTAATGCCCCGATTTTTTGAACTGAAATGCTACACGGTGCTTATGACCCGGAGGGACCACAAGCTAGCCCATGACTAATATATGTACCAGTATAGTGCAATTCATGACATAATAATACTGAAAACATGCATAATAGGTCATAAGGTTCAACTGAAATAATATAACATCCATATGGGCAATAAATACCCAAAATAACTGAAAATTGAATCTGAAAGCTAAATCTGAGCATAAATCCTAAAGCCTCTAAGTACTGTCTGAAATAAGGAATTGAAGGAACATATCTCTAATTAACTCTGTAAACTAATTACTGGCTAAAATAATAATGAATAAATCCAATCATATTGTCCTCGAATGAAGAGGACTCACTGAATCTCTACAACTGGAAATATTACGGCTACTGTCGATCTGGAGCTCGTGTCTCTGAACCTATGGTGTAACATGAAGACAAATCACCATAGTATAAATATGTCAGTACGGGGAGATGTAGAGATTATACGAGTTAGGTAGGCTAAATATAAATAGGGTTTGCATGTATGAACAATGCTAACTGACTGACTTATATGAACGCAAGAGTGCAAACATACATACATAGTAACTAAGATCATGAGTACATAATGGCTAAATATGTACACTAATACGTGGATGGAACTGTTGTTCTAATAACATGGACGATTGTATCTGACAGCCCTGAATTGGTTGAACTCTCTAAGTTTCGTGCTATAGCTGAATTTGACTGTATCTAAAAGTCCTGGTATACTGTTATCTAAAGAACTGTCTGAGTTCTTTTATTGAGACTAGTACTAAAACTATGGGAGGTTGTTTTTTAACTGACATGCCCCGTGCATGCCATTATGGCTAAGCTGGGGTCAAATCTCTACCCTGACTAGAGGGGTGTCAATACCGCGCCACTGGTAAGGACAGTTTTGAGTGACCCTTATTTGACAGGTACTCAAAGTGAGAATGGTGAGACCCTAAACTGACACTTTAAGCCACCTCATCAACCCTAATCTAATAGGCTAAGATGTATCAACCTACGCTAGCTATGTAGTTCTGGAACACAACGATGACTGCTGAAAAACACACCCTAAATTGGAAGGTGAGTCCCCATCCTTGGGTTCACTCGGTGCTAAATTGTACTCCCATCTAAAGAGGTTAACAATTATTCAATTGACTGTACGTGGACAAATTAACTGACTTCTGTTGACTGATGGAGTAGTACTATTATCTAAGAGTTAACTGAGATCATGAGATTTCTGAGGTTTCCTGAGTCACATGACTGACTGAGTTCTATAGATTATATCTTGACTGATATTATCATGACAACATGACATGGCTCTAGGCACACAGCTATGTTTTTCGGGTACGAATACCCCCAAGACTCGATAGAAGGAAACTGACACACATGACATGACTTGATCACAAGATTTGAGTCCACAATTCATAATATCATAAGTAGGGGATATCATATTTCATATAGTTATTCAATATCTTAAACATTGTAGGGAATGTATGGATATATTTCCTATGCATATTGTATATCTCCATTAACTTGCATGCTTTATACCACCACAATAGCAACACATGAAAAGCATGGAATTTATATTGAAGAATATAGCTAACATGAACTTTTCATTTAGACATCACAGAACCATACAAACATGAACTTCTAGCATCCTATGCATTTTATCAAACACCTTGCATACATTCTTTAAGGCATAGCTGGGTTTCATACTTGCACCATATCAAATCACCTCAAGTTCATGGTTTTCAGTTAACAAACATATATATTCCATGAAAACACCTTTAGACATCACATTGAAACTTAAAAAACAATCGTCAACACGTACATACTTATATCACCAAAAAACGTTTACAAAATAATATTTAAAACATGGTTCTTGAGCTCTATGAACAAATTGGATCCATAGATGAACACTACGCATACCTTAGTGATTGAATCTTGAAAGAAATCTAATGTTTCTGATGGTTCTTGAAGAATTCCTTAGTCTTGCTCTTGAGGATATGATCTTGAGAGAAAATCCTAATTTTGTGGTTGAGAGTGTAAGAGAGAGTTTTTAAGATTTTTCAACTAAAGAGAATGGAAGATAATATGTTCCTTGAGGGTTATAAGTTGTGGGAAGTGAAGGAAAAAGACTAAAATTCCCTTATGATATAAATTTCCAGTTACTGAAAATAATAACTTATAACATTTGTGACAAAGGGTCAAAAAAGTGGTAAGACGTCAAAAATGTCATCACATAGAAGCTGGACTCTGCTTAAGGCTGACAACATTTGTCACATGGCATCAAAAATATGGTAAGCCATTAAAAATGTCATCACACAGAAGTTGGATACTGCCTAGGACTGACGACCTTCGTGATAGGGCGCCATAAATGTGGTAAGCTACCACGAATGTCATCACTTAGGACCTGGTTTCTGCCTAAGGCTGATGACCTTCGTGGTAGGGCGTCACAAGTGTGGTAAGCTACCACGAATGTCGTCACTTAGGATCTAGTTTCTGCCTAGGTCTGACGACCTTCATGGTAGGGCGTCATAAGTGTGGTAAGCTACCACGAATGTCACCACACTGTTTCCAGCCTGACATGCTGGAGTAAAATAGGCATAACTCTTTGATCCGTTATTGAATTTAGGAGAAATTGGTATAGTTGGAAATATAATTCAATTATCTATATGTTGATAGATCATGATATCAAATATTCCAAGTATAATGAGAGATATGCTCATTTGAAGTTGACTATACCAATGTCCTTCTTAAGAATTCAATCGGTAAGGAATGTTTTGATTCGTCTGATAGTTGGAAGTTATTTGAAGCCTTAATATACATATAACTTACTCATAAAACTAAAAAATAACCATGATGTAGTATACATGAACTTGGTACATGGCTCTAATATTGGTTTGGAGTTTTCGGGGTATTACACCAGGTTATTAAGTCAACTAACCTAAAGACAAGAAATTAGCATAATACATTATAATATGGATCAAACCTCCACACTCATGACACATGATTCCAAAATCAAGCATCTAAATTAAAGAGGGAAAGGGTATGCATCTTTTTGTCTATAAATATTGGTAATTAACTGATAGGCCCTTTGTGGACTTAAACATGGTAGAATTTTAAGGTTGTGAAGAAGGAACTTGAGAAATACAACCCTTCAAAAAAGTATTGATAAATTGGACAAAAGTATGAGACTTCTCCTCATCTTCTTTCACTTCGCCTTATTTATAAATTGCCTCAACCTTTTTAGAAAATCCCACAACATATTGGATAGACTTTCTCAAAGTTGCCACTGATAAAGTAACCATCTAAATCTTAGAATTTTTACCCTTCATAAAGTACCTGATCCACCCCTCCTCTGAAGTTATTAACTAAAGTACTTAGCATGACAAGGCATAAAATTTGGCCTTATAGTCCATAAGAAATATTTCACCCTACGCTAACCTCAACAATCCCATAGGCCACCAAAGACATGTCACCCTACTCTAATCTTAACAATTCATCTTTCGTATGATCACAAAAAGCACAATTACATACTTCTCAATAAAGATATTCTAAAATTATAGCCAAGTAAGGTAAAGATGCTCTGCACTTAATGAGTGTGACCTCCACCATTACTTTGATTTGGATTGTAGCTAAAAATAAAAAAACTCCACATTGTGCCTTTCAATAATACTCATCTTAGAAATACGCCCATGACAATCTATCAAAGCACAAATACATCCTCACACTCTATATACTAAAATTTAAGGGATTTTTGTAACACCCCAAAAATCTATCCAGAGATGTCACACGGTGCTTAGGAACACAAGTGATCCTAAGTTAACCCTTACACTGGCATAGCTCATGAGAAACTAATTAAAACACATAAATTTAAAGAAAAATGCAGAAAATAAATCTTTTCTTGCTCTGGATTAATACAAAGCTACATTAAGATGAATACAACTCTGCTTATACAAAAAAAAATTGAAACTGAATACATCACTATACTGATTGCCTATGAAACCTCTATTAATACTTACTTTAGATAGAAGGGATGTGACCCCAACTATCCTTAATCAATACATATGATTAAGAAAGTAAAGAATATAAGTAAATCTAACTGAAGTCCCCAAAGTAAAAGGACTCATCATCTTACTGTCTAGAATCTGCAACTATCTAAGTCTGAATGTGCATACTAAAACTTGTACCTACATTATGAGACAATGTAGCACATAGACATTTACGTGGATCATTACTTTGAGGATATACTGAGTATATGGGGGTGAATACATAAATAAAAACATATCGCATAATCATCATATATAAAACAATACATGCTAAATATATATGACTCACATAATCTGAAATATCTGAGATACTGAAATATGTAGCAATAAGAAGAAAAACATGCCTTATAAATCTCGCGAGCCACAAAATTTAGTTCTAAAAGCTATGCTTGAATATTATCTTTAAATCATACTATCTAAGTGTAGAAAGGACTCACTCTTAAATCAAAAATCGAAAAGCTGAAATTTGTATCTGTAATCTTTCTATAAAGCATAATCTAAAATAAAATTGTAAGCCTTTACACTTAGTTTCTAAAAGCTTTTCTATATATATTTTCTATTAGACTGTAATCTTAAAACTTTAGGGAAAATAATTTGTCATAGAACTTTAAGAATCTTAAAACCATATCTTTCAAAACATATACTTTATCTTAGAGAGAAAAGGGGACTTCTTTTTGGGAGGTTCTTCTACCGACATAAACAATGTGAGTTGACATGGAGTCCAATATCTTGCCCATGTTGGGAAGAGCTGTTCTACCCTTTCCATAGGAATATAACCTTAACTTAAGTGATCACTATCTTTTCCCACTATGGCAATTCATAAACCTATGGTGGCTTGTAGTTCTGGGTCATGAGACATTTGAATCATACCCAACTCGGTTCTAAATACTACTCCCATAGTTATTGCTCAAAACTTTAGGAAATCCATCTTAAAATAGCAAAAGGGTTTATAATGAAAATGAAATATGCTTCTCTTTCTTTAAATATCAAACTTTACGAACAATGTGGATTTCTTATCTTAGCTTAGGATCAAAAGATCAATTTCTTTCTTGAAACTTGGTAAACAGTCATCAAAGAGGCTAAAAATCATAATCTTCTTGAATTATCAAGACTAAATCTTAGGGCTTAAAGCCCATGCTTCAAACTTATGTTAAAACACCAAAACGTTCATGCTTGATAATGTAATTATTGATAAATCAACTCAAAATATGGAAATTTCAGCTATAAATATGAAAATATAAACCTACTCATGTAATATCATAGAAAAACATCATAATCACTATGGTTCTTGAAAATGCTTCAACAATATCAAAATAATGAAAATCAAGAATCACAATATCATGCTTAAACTCACTTGAAAAATCTGGAAAATCGCATTACTTACATAAATATATGAAAATAGTCATGCAATTGGACTTCTAAACCATTGGGAATATCATAAGCTTGTAAATAACAATTATGGGTATAAAACCTAACTTGGAGTTCATGGGAAATTAAATTAAATTCAGTAATTTGTAATTTAAAACAAGCTTTAGGCACAAGGATGAAAGATTTATCCTTGTCCAAACCCCACATACCTTAATTGACTTGATTTGATTAAGAAAGCTTGAATCTTGGAACTGGAATGATGAACTTGTGAAAAAAATTTTATTCTTGATACCTCTTGAAGAATTATTGAACTTGGAAGATTGAAATCTTATATTTTTGGATTAGGAATCCAAATTCTTTGTTTTTCTTGAACGTATTGTAATGAAAGCTTGAATTTCTTAAATGGGGATTATAGTTTGTTCTTGAGCGAGGCTTGGAAAGAAATTATAGTTAAAGGGGAAAATAATGTTCCCTAAGGCTTTAATTATCTATTATGGATGAGTTTACCATAAAAAACATGAAACAAAAAACCTAGAAATTAGGTGTGTGCGATAGAGCATGCGCCGCACGATAATCGCGCGCAGCTACTGCCTTACTCACAAAAATAGTCATAACTTTTCGCTTGGGTATCGGATTTTAGCGAAATTGGTAAAGTTGGAAAGATAATTCAATTATCTACAATTTAGTGGGTCTTAAGATGAAAAATCCCATGTATATAAAAAAAATATTCACATTTAAAGTAGACCCTTGTAGAATCGAAAATCGAATTTTGGACAAATGAAATGATCTTAGCTCAACTTTGTTCTAAGTCATTGCTATGAACATTTTTCACCTCTAAACTACTTCATAGACCAGGATAATGATCATGAAACTTGTATTCACTTAGGAATCACTTGGATAATAAATTATACACATAGGAACGATTGTTCAAAAACTAGCCCAAAAATACAGTGTATTACATTATCTCCCCCTTGGGAATATTCATCCTCGAATGTGGATAATTAAGATGAAGTACTAAGGAATCTGAGGCTATAAGCTATCATGTTGAACTGAAATAAAATGAATCGGTGAATCTTAAACATAATGAGCTACTGAACTATCTGCAAATGCATGAATTCTCATGAAAAATAGCTATATGGCTGAGATAGAAATGAAAGTGTAAACTTATGAGTAACCATTACTTTAGACTGGATCTGATTTTGCAAGAAGAGAGGATTGGTTTATGACATGAAAACTCGGGCTATTACAACACCCTCCTGGGATCGTTCGTCCCCGAATGATACTGATTTGGTTGAAATACTAGGAAAAGACTGAGATGATACACAGGATAATTATGAAATGTGTCATGACTTAATATCTGAAACTGAAACTGATGCATGATGCCTGCACTGAGCTAAATTCCCATGCTACATGGATGGAATAGATTATCTCTTGGAATTGTCATACGCCTAAGACTTCGAATAGTGGGACTAGGTGAAAAGGTATAAAACCACATGAACTTGTCTTCCTTACTGTTAAATTGAATTGTTGGCTGTACTGGTTGAATTATACTAGAAATTTATAGTTTGCTAGAGTATCTCTTCAACACTCTTTCTGAAGAAATTCTAGTAACATTAGGGAGCAGAGAATCTTAGGCATGATCTGGACAAGACATCTGAGTATGGAATCACAATATTAATACAACTCTATTGCTTAGACATAGGCCTATGAATCGTATGCTAGGATAGAATTAGTTTGTAATGCCCTAATTTTCTGAATCAAAATTCTACACGATGCTCATGAGCCCAAAGGACCACAAGCTAACCCATGACTGATATCTATACCTATAAACTGCATAATATCTCATAAAATATGAGGAAACATAAATTATAAGTCCATAAGGTTTAATACTGATATATATCTAAAAAATATGGTATAATAATACCAAACAAAAATATAAATACTGAAGTCTGAACATCTAATCTAACATCTAGTCCGAAATCCTCTAACTGAACTGAATAAGGAGTTGAAGGAACATGTCTCCAACTAACTCCATAAACTGAAACACTAATCTAAAATACTATAATAAAGTAATAATAAAATTGTCCTCGGATAAAGAGGAGCACTGACTACTAAAATCTGCAATGCTACTGCTATTTTAAAACTCCTGCCTCTGTACCTATGGTGTTAAATAAAATACCATAGCATGAATGAGTCAGCATGACTAAATGTACTGAGTATACGAGTGAGGTAGGCTAAATGCAAAGGGTTTTATATGCATGAGTAATGCTGACTGATATGAACGTGAGAATACATACATACATACATACATACATACAAACATACATACATACATACATACATACATAACTGTAACTAAACTTGTGGTGATACTGACTACTGAGTCTGAATAATGACAACATGAGTTTACTAATGCTGAGATAGTGAATGACTGAGTTTTTTGATATTAAGAAACTAAATGACTGAGTTTACTAATATTGAGATACTAAATTATTGAGTTTACTGATATTGATATGTAATTCACTAATAAGTGAGGAACTGATACTATATTACTGAATACTAGGAGACTGATACTATATTACTGATAAAGGAATAATTGTTTCTGATAGTTCTAATTATTAAGAACTGATTTGATTGACCGTATATAATAGTCCTAAAACTAAGCTCGTGATAACATGAATTCTGAGTATGAATACTGATGACATGTATTTACTGATAAAATATCATGAATGATAACTGAATTTTGATAAATGATATATCTGATAACATGAGTTCTGATAACAAATAGCATGAATGACTATATCTGACAATCCTAAATCTGATGAAAATAGCTGAGTTTTGTATTGTATCTGAGTTGACTGTATCTGACAGTCCTAATATCCTAAAGAACTATCTGAGTTCTTTTAATGAGACTGATACTGAAACTGTGAGAAGTAGTTATCTAATCGACATGCACCAAATACGCTATAATAGCTAAACTGGGGTCCAATCTATGCCTTGATTGGAAGGGTGTCAATAATATGCCACTGGTAAGGACAAGTTGTAAGTGAACCTCATTTGGAAGGTACTTTAATGAGAACGGTGGGAACCCTCATCTGACAAGTTAAACCACCTCATCTACCCTCAACTTACAGGTATTTATGTCTCAACCTATGCTAGCTACATAGTTCTGGAATGCAAGGACTGCTTCTAAGAATCACACCCTCTACTGGCAGGTGATTTCCCATCTTTGGGTTCGCTCAGTACTAAATTCTATTCCCAACTAAATGACACTAAACTGATTATACTGAATTGATTTCCTAGTTCATGCTAGAATTAACTGAACTATTACTGATTGTTCTATTTAACTGAACTGAACATGGACTGAGTTTATTGAGTTCCGATGACTAGCGGAGCACTACTGAATTCTGTCAACTAACTAAATGCTACTGAGTTCTATTAGCTGACTGAAGTCTACTGAACATGGCTTGACTGAGAGTATCGTGAAAACATGACATGGCTCTAGGCACACAGCTATATTTTTTGGGTACGAATACCCCCAGGACTCGATGGAAGGAAACTGACATGACTTGACATACAAGAGTACTTGACCAACATTAACAATCCATAATATAGCATCTACGGGGAATTCATAAATCATGTTGTTTTCATAACCTTTTTATATAGATAACATCATGGTCAATTCTAATATCATGACAAGCCAATAACATATTCATAACACATTAATAGCATGGAAATCATCTTGATCAAGTAGACATGGCATAACTTAAGAGACATAGAAAAATCTTGGAGCATGAAGACTAGGTACTTGATCATCATTTATTTGTTGAGGCATATTATCAAACACATGGTAGGCATAGCTTTATCATGGGAGTCAACTTAAGCACAAGGATATGGCATGGAATCATCATTTAGATCACAAATAGGTCAAAGTGCTCAATTCTTCTTCACTTAGGCATTTTAACAAACACCTTGCATGCACTATTTAGGGCATAGGCCTAATGTAACACCCCGTACTTAATTACGTGCATTACCCATGGTTATATGTGTTGGAGTATATGTATTGATCATAAGTTAAGTATATATGAGTTTAAGTATGAGTATTGATTATCTTGAGATGGTTTCAAGTGTATAATTTGATTATATGTGTATAGGAATCGACTTTATTTATACCAGAATTTGCTAGTCGAAGTTTCTATGCGAAGTTTATCGAGTTAGCTTTCCAACGATATAAAGATTTCAGAAAATACATGAGTGTCATATATAAGCGAGCATGTTTGAAACCTGAAAACGGTGGACGCAATGAACAGTAAATGTGCAGAAATTTTCTGCACACAAAAGTACTGCAGCCAAACAGATTTTTGGTTCGACTTTAAACGATCATAACTCCTTGTACAAAATGAACTGTGTGAGCTGCTATATATAGATGATAATCCCCGAGAGTCTTCTTTCTAATTCAATTTGTTTCACACAAATCCATTATCGGAGCAAAGAGTTACGGTCGATTTACTTTAGCCTATCAAAACAGTCCACCATGGACAGATTCGAATTTACTTAAATTTTAAGGGCAATATGGTCATTTTCCATCACCTCATGGATGAAAATTGGTCATTATATACATATAATTAGCCTCATATCCATCATTTATCATCCAAATTATTGAATAATAAGAAACCCTAGCCTAATTTCAACTCTAATTATCTTGTGATTCAACCGTAGAAAATCCAAATTGATTCTGTAGTTGTGTTCACCGTCTCAAGGGCTTCGAGAATCACCCCTTATTTGGGCCAATAGGACTTTGATAATGCTCAAACTACAGCTCTCGTAAGAGTGTGAGCGGTCGTCGTCAAATATAGAACCCAACTGGGTTGGGTGTCGAAACCCACAGGGAATACTCGGTCATTAAGTGTTGCAACTATTATTAGACTTTTGGTCAAAAATTCTAAGGAAAGGGGGGATTTTGGGTTTGGCATGAATTAAGAATTGTAAAGTAAAAATGGAATGTTTTATTTAGTAGGAATTTAATCAATGAGAATTGTAAGTTAGGGTTATGTTCACCTTATGAGTTCTATGTATCTATTAACTATAAGTTATGCAGAATTCAGACATGCATGCACGTATAGAGATTTGTATTCTATGGTAACTCCTAGCGTCTCTCGACCATCAAGGATTATATCACTTTAACTCTCTCGAGCTTAAAGCATGTAACTATGGTACGAACTCTCCAAGAGGTTAATCCAGTTACGGCACTAACTTTTAAACAGGGGTTGGTAGCCCTATTTCCTTGTCATACTCTCTTTTCCAGACATGTAACTTTTCTGTCGAGCAAGTTAATGCTATACTGGTGTATTCTATATGTTTGCAACCACAAGAATGTAATTAAGATGAAGAGAGTAATGATATAAGCAGCATACATATCAAAAATTCACAAACTCATAGTAATAGATAGTATTATCAAAAGGCTTCCATAACCCTAACAGAGAAGTTTATCTACTCATGATTACAACGGAAATCACAACAGATATATTCATCATACCACAACCTAGAATAATCTTGGAGATGGAGATGGTTTAGACGTAAACTAGGGTTGGACCTTTTTTCTCTTGGTCCGTTGCTCTCAAGAGAGTCGTTTCCTCTATCAGAAATTGTAACATGAATTAGGAGCGGAAGTCGAATGAAAAAGACTTGAATTCATGAATGAGTGAATGCTGAAAAATTCAGCAAAATAGGGTTTTTATAATATCCATATCCTAGTCCTAGTAAGTTACTGCATACTTGTCCTAATCCTACTAAGTTACTGCATACTTGTCCTAATCCTACTAAGTTACTGCTGATCACCAAGTCCTTAGAAATACTGTTTTTGCAAGGGACATGTTCTCCATGCATCACTTTCCGTCGACAAGCTTCCAGAAGCTGCCTTCCCTCTTATGTGAAGTTTCCGTTGCTACCGAAAAGTTCACAAAGTTCTTAAATCTTCATCATAAATACCTGAAAACTTGCTAATCATGTTGGTTAGCTCACTTACAGGAAAATGGACTAAAAGTGCAGGAATTATACATTTTGTCCTTAAAACATAGCTAAAATATGGGTAAATTTAGGTGCTTTAGGCGTGTAAATACGCCTAACGTCAACACCCCACACTTAAAGCTTTGGTTGTGCTCGAACAAAATATCATGTCCATATACACATCTACTTAGGGTTTCACAGTAACAGCACAAAATATTCATCAAGACAAGCACGTCAATTATTAACAAAGAGTAGTTTTCTGATCACTACTAGAAACAATTCAACCTCCAACCTAGACTCGTGATGATGGTTAATTTGTATTCAAAAGTTAAGGCACAAAGAATCATACAAGACTACCTAAGACTCATCAACCATGTGTGTGTCACAATATATCACCCATAATCACTCACGAGTATTGTATTTTTTGAAACATGGGTATAAGATTTCCCTTGCTCTCACTCTCACAAAGAATTCATATGTTACAACTGATGACCATAGGCTTGCCCTTAGTGTAATGTTCTACTAATATCAGAATGCTAAGCTTAGGATCAAATAGGTCTTTACAGGTTGTAATGTAGGCTAAGGGATGGGTAGGACTGTTTTGGCTAGAAATAGTGACTAAGTTCCCTAAGCGCTTTAATACATCACATTATGCCATTTACACTTTCTTTTAAACAACCTTTATACTTTCTTTTAATCTACCACCCCTTCTCACCTCTTTTGTTATTCAATTTAAACAGCATTAACTTTTTATTTTTATTTTTCATTTTTTTTTAATAATACACCTCTATAATAGCCATTCTTTTTCATAACAAATTCAAGTACCAATTCACTTTAAGGCATCACTCTCGCCCAATTTCCTCTTATTTTGTCACATGACTTTACAATTTAAAGCGCTTAGGAATTTGGATCAAATTATGGTCTTGAAAATAATGGATTAGGCTACATATGAGGCTGTCAAAGAAAATGGCTAAAGGCTCAAAAGGGGTTGACTAGGATAATGTCCACGGGTAGGTAAAAAGAAGGTAAACAATCATAGGTTGTCAAAGAAATGCCTAAATCATCTCCTAAACTCGCACTCTTTATTTCGCTTTACATACACACCAGGCAAGTTCTAGCATCAGCCACAAACACAGAAGTTACTATAACCTCACACGCACAAGGCACATGGTCAACTTTATTGGGAGTAGTATAGACTCTTGACCCAACAGATGAAGGAATTAAACCACACACTTATCACATAATGAGTCACATTTATAGCCTAAATGTCTCCATAGTAATGATTTTAGCACAAACTCTTGTCATAATACCATGCCGCCTTTCAGAACAATTTCATGCAAAAACTAAAAAAAAAATCTAAAAATTTAACTATAAACAAGAATGAATACAGGCAAAGAAGTATACTACAGCATACAAATACCCTCACCCCATACTTAGACAGGACACACTGCCCTCAGTGGAAATAAATAAGGAAAACCTGATTAGACGGGCTCCTTTTCTATGTCTGGGGTCATCCCCCCTATGTCGGAATCATCATCAGAGTCGTCATTACCATAGTTGTCCTTCACATCATCAGTCGAGGTATTTGCTGTGAGGAGGACTCATCTTTCTCTTTTCTCGCCCTTTTTGTGAGGTGGACACTTTTTCTTTTTCTTGTCGTCCTTTTCGTGCCATTCTACCTGAGCTTAAAATAGAGTCATGTTAGCTTTATCTCAGAAGATTCAATCGACAGACAATCAGTTGTGGCACCACCCCACACTTAATTTGTTGGCACAAACTAATTAAGTGAATGATGTCGATTACTCAGACTTCATCGACATACATTTAGGCATTATGTCCCAACAATCTAATCAGTGCAGTCATACTTTTCTTGTCATCTTAACTATCCTTTTCAATTCTATTTCATGTAATCTTGACAATACTTTCATGTTTGGATTGATGTACCTTTTGAACAAGACTACTACACAGAGATTGTATCAAGTTATAGCATAGAAATAATCACAATAATATGTGCTTGTATTCAATCTTGATGGACGAGTTGTTCAAACTACCAAGCATTCAATTTTTGACGTTTATGCAATCACTTCACCATGTTGATTCCGCAAAAGTATGATAGTGTATCAAAATCAAATACAAGTTGGAACCAAGTCATGAACATCCTCACGTATTCTTTCACTCAACTAGATGTATCATGACAAACCAACCACATTCAAATCACCAACACCACTTTAAGATTTAACATACCATTATAAGCGTAAGATTGTAACAACTTCGGGATATAAATGAAGAACTTACTTGGTGTTGGACTCGGAAGATGATCTTGCAAGTTTAATGAGCAAAAATAAAGATTTTGAGAGATTTGGAAAGGATAGGCGGCGCCTAATGCTTGGCCTAGTTGGACATAGGTGGCGCCTATGCCATGGCATTGTAGATTCAGAGAGCAAAGGCAATGGCATAGGCGGCGCCTTTAGCTTTGCCTAGTTGAGCAGAAGGCAATAGAATAGGCGGCACCTAATGCTGTGCCTAGTTGAGCATAGGCGGCACCTATGCCATGGAATTGTAGATTCAGAGAGCTTAGGCTATAGCATAGGCATTGCCTTGTTCGTTGCCTAGATTTACATAGGCCTTGCCTTTTTCATTGCCTAGATTTGCATAGGACATGCCTAACCAATAGACTTTTTTCCTTCATTACTAACTTACCACCTTCAACATGACACACTTCCAAATAAAAATTCGAAACCAATCTCCTTCTTTATACATCTTGAACCTACACTTACTCAAAAACAACAAAAACAATTAGAAAGATTGGTTTCCTCCCACCAAGCGCCTTAGTTTTGGTCGTGGCTCAACAAAATCCTATGAAAACAAAACAATTAAAAATGATGGGTTGCCTCCCATGTAGCGCTTGATTTATTGTCGTGGCATTACATAGCTATCTCGATTACTTAGACTTCATCGAGATAGATCGTGGATCGTACTCTGAATGGATTCAGACGACACTGATGCTTACTTTTTGGCATGCAATCTTACTTGAGATGTTTCTTCTGCATACATATCCCAGGAGGGATACTGATTATATCATTAATAGACCAACCAATGGCTCTCTTGTACCTCTTCAGAGTAGAGATGAGAGCCTTGACGTGATGTTCACCTATATCAGCCGCAACACTCACTAAAAGTGAATTTCCACTTACCAAGAATACATACCTTGTATGACTAGGGAGCTCTTTTGATTCTACCACTAGTGGCTCTTCAGTGGAAGTCTTCGCTGTTCGTGAAGGTCGATTCTTAATATCAAGGTCCAGCTTCTTAGGAGCATGAGAATAGGACCTTATTCCTGTTAGAGCATAAACGGTTTCTTCATAATCTTCAACGTCCCCACGCTTGCAATTCAAAAGTACACCAGCAATGGCTCATCAGTAAGCTGCTTCTCTACAGATAATTCTTTCTTATCCTCATAATAAACATCATCTACAGAGAACACATTCATACATTTGGCTGATTCATTGCTTTGCATACATCAAAATGGATCACTTCGTCATTCAACCTGAATAAAAGCTCATTAGCTCTTAAGTCAATAAGCACACTTCCAGTTGCGAGGAAAGGACGCCCCAAGATTATGAGAACTTCCAAATCTACCTCACAATCCAAAATCACAAAGTCTGCAGGAATGATGAAGCTGGAAACCTTCACCAACACATTATGTAAGATACCAACAGGTCATTTTACAGACCTATCTGCCATCACGAGCCGCATATTAGTTGGTGTAGGATCACCCAACCCCAACTTTCTGTAAATAGATAGTGGCATAAAATTGATGCTAGTTCCTAAATAGCACAATGCCTTAGAAAAATCCAAAGATCCAATCGTGCAAGGAATAGTGAAATCATCAGGATCTGCCTTTATCTGTACTAGCAATCTCGTGGCAATTGCGCTATAATGATGAACATCATCTACCAGCTCATAACTTGTTGCCCGCTTCTTTGTCAATAGGTCCTTCATAAATTTAGCATACCCAGGCATCTGTTCTAGCGCCTCCACCAATGGAATATTAATAGTTAGCTGCTTCAACATAGTCATGAATTTACTGAACTTTGTATCATCAGCTTTCTTCTTCAGTCTCTGAGAAAAAGGTGGTGGTGGAAGAGGAATAGTTTTCTCCACCACTTCCTTTTTATCTTGATTCCTATTATCAATCTTTCAGGCTGCAGACATTTCGGTGTGATGTTATGAACACTCACTTCAGCTTTGACGGCATCTTCAAACTCTGCTTCAACAATATTCTCTGCTATATCATCAACCACCTACTTTCCTTTGGATGGATTTTCTAACACTTTACCACTCCGGGTAGTAATAGCCATACATGATCCATTATTCCTTAGATTTTGCACTGTGTTACTAGGTAGCGTTCTAGCCTTTCTTTGGTTGAATGATGCTGATATTTGACTCAATTGTTGCTCCAGCTATTTTATTGCAGTAGAATACGAGTCAACCAATTGATTTATTGATCACAAATCATGCTTTACCTCAGTTACGCCCATGTTGATTGCCTCTACTCCTTTCAACAGCTTGGCTATCATATCTTCCATGGACATCTTCCTAGGGCCAGACACCACAGCTTCACAATTTCCAGGAGGAACATATAAACCACTCCTGTCAGTCTTATTCCTCTAACTACCTTGATCACGTTCCTTGTATCCAGATTTATCATAATAGTTCCGACCTTGGTTTCCTTGGGCATTGCCTCAGAAATGCCTCTGATTATTCAAGTAGTTGGCTTCTTTCTCAGAATCAAATTCATCTCTTCCCTATGATACAATGGCCTTAACCTTTTTGGTCTTCCCTGATAATAAGTGCTTGAGCAGCGGCCAAAGCAGCTAATCTAGCCTGCTCCAGTTGAGCAGCCCTTCTTTCAATGTCACATTGTGCATCCATTCTGCCAATAAGTCATCGTTCAGGATTTATGGGTAATAATGGCTGACCAGATCTTCGTGTATTTGGCATGCACTCTACCAAACCTGAACAAAACAAAAACAATCAACAAAAAGTAAAATTCAAGAATTTTAGACCAAAGGGTCTATTAACTATCACAAACTTAGTTGAACTGTATTCCCCGGCAACAGCGCCAAAATTTGATAATGCTCAAACTACAGCTCTTGTAAGAGTGTAAGCGGTCATCGTCAAATATAGAACCCAATTGGGTTGGGTGTCCAATCCCATAGGGAATACTCGGTCACTAAGTGTTTCAACTATTATTAGACTTTTGGTCGAAAATTCTAAGGAAAGGGGGGATTTTGGGTTTGGCGTGAATTAAGAATAGTAAAGTAAAAATGGAATGCTTTGATTAGAAGGAATTTAATCAATGATAATTGTAAGTTAGGGTTATGTCCACCTTATGAGTTCTACGTATCTATTAACTATGAGTTATGCAGAATTTAGACATGCATGCACTTATAGAGATTTGTATTCTATGGTAACTCCTAGCATCTCTCGACCATCAAGGATTATCTCACTTTAACTCTCTCGAGCTTAAAGCATGTAACTAATGGTACAAACTCTCCAAGAGGTTAATCCAGTTATGGCACTAACTTTTAAACAGGGGTTGGTAGCCCTATTTCCTTATCATACTCTCTTTTCCAGACATGTAACTTTTCTGTCGAACAAGTTAATGCTATACTGGTGTATTCTATATGTTTGCAACCACAAGAATGTAATTAAGATGAAGAGAGTAATGATATAAGCAGCATACGTATCAAGAATTCACAAACTCATACTAATAGAGAGTATTATCAAAAGTCTTCCATAACCCTAACAGAGAAGTTTAGCTACTCATGATTACAACAGATATCACAACAGATATAATCATCATACCACAACCTAGAATAATCTTGGAGGTGGAGATGGTTTATACGCCAACTAGGGTTGGATGTTTTTTCTCTTGGTCCATTTCTCTCAAGAAAGCCGTGTCCTCTGTAAGAAATTGTAACGTGAATTAGGAGCGGAAGTCGAATGAAAAAGACTTGAATTAATGAATGAGTGAATGCTGAAAAATTCAGCAAAATAGGCTTTTTATAATATCCATATCCTAGTCTTACTAATTTATTGCATACTTGTCCTAATCCTACTTAGTTACTGCATACTTTTCCTAATCCTACTAAGTTACTGCTGATCCCCAAGTCTTTAGAAATACTGTTTTTGCCCGGGACAAGTTCTTCGTGCATCACTTTCAGTCCACAAGCTTCCAGAAGCTGCCTTCCCTCCTATGCAAAGTTTCCCTTGCTACTGAAAAGTCCACAAAGTGCTGAAATCTTCATCATAAATAACTGAAAACTTGCTAATCATGTTGGTTAGCTCACTTATAGGAAAATGGACTAAAAGTGTAGGAATTATATATTTTGTCCTTAAAACTTAGCTAAAATATGGGTAAATTTAGGTGCTTTAGGCGTGTAAATATGCCTAACATCAGACTTCAAAATCAAAAGGCCATTTTATGGTAAGGATGTAAATTATGTTGGGGTTATTTATATGGATATGTATATATATATATGCATGTAAGCATAAGAAGTATGTTATTTGATTGTTGTTTAAAGATGATTGGAAATGATGTTGGATTATTCTTGTGCATGGTTGGATTATGTTGAATCTTGAAAGGATTTGGTGTGATGATGTGGTATTGAAATGATGATTATATATATATATACACACATACACCTATTGTTCAAGTTGGTTTTTTGGAATGCTTTGCAAATATTAGTTGTATGGAATTATGGAAGAGAATTGTATTGTTGGGTTGCTAATACTAGATGCCAAACATTTCATTGTAGGTAAGTGACTTGTAAAGGCGGGAAGTTATGTTGAATTGGTATCCGAATCTATAACGAGGTATGTAAAGCATACTCTAACGACATTCTTTGACATGAAAACACCAATGTTCCATCAAGTAAGATTCCGAGGTTGTCCAAAAAACATGAATTGTTCTACCAACGAAGTTGTTTCCATTCTATAAAGTGTCAAAATGTTTCATTGATATACCAAAAGGCTCCTAATTCATTGTTGTGATATTGATGATTCTGAAACACATTGTTGATGTACCAATGAGTCTTTTTTACATCGTTATTATATGGAAGGTCTATTACTTGGTTCCTATTGATGTATCATTATTCCAAAGGTACTATATTAGCATGAACACTAATGTAATAATCTCAAAGCTTTTGAACTAAGTTATTGGAAAGATCTCTTATGTGTTTTATTTGATATATGTGTGGGTGGTAGCTCAAGGGCTTAAGCCTAGCATGGGCCGATCCCGATACTTGATATGATTACAGTTGATATGTACTGGGGGCAGCCTAATGGTCACAGTACGATACAGTATTGATTATTTTTAGGTGGTTGGAGGTTCGGGAGGAGGAGGTAATGGCAAATAATAATTGTAAAGAATGAAATGAACGAATGTATACCGTTCCACAAATGTGTTTGAATTCAACAACCCAATTTAGATTAATGATAATGTACATGATCCTAAAAGTGTTTATGTAGTTTGGTTCACTTCTATCATGATTTATTCACTTGTGTTTGATTTTCTTGATCCCCTATATCACATATGATGATTTACAGCTTTACATACTTAGTACATATTTTGTACTGACGTCCCTCATGGGGGGGACCTGCATTTCATGCTGCAGGCACAGGTGCTTCAGCTCATTTACAGCATAGATAGGAGCCAGGTCATACCGCTATTGTTGGTGAGCTCCAGTTTTCTTCAGAGCTTTCCGAGTCGGTTCCTTATGTTTTGTTATTGTACAGGAGTCATATGTGGACGGGGGTTTGTCCCAACCCTAGTCATGTTATGTATATCCTAGAGTCTTTGTAGACATAAGTAAGGGTAAAGTCATGGAAGTTTATCTAGTGATGTTGTATTTGTTTATGCGGTGGCCCCGACGGCCAAGTATATATATATATATATTTGTCTGTGTTGTCCTGATACAGGTCATTAGACCCTTCTATATGCAATGAAGTGTTGTCCAAATTTTTGGTGACATATAAGTGAAAGTACAGGTATTTGAACGGGTTCTCCCGGGCCTTCTCGGCTTCGGGTGCCAGTCCGGCCCGATGGGATTTTGGGGCGTGACAAAAGTGGTATCAGAGAGGTTCGTCCTAGTGAGTCTACAAAGCTCTGTCTACGTAGAGTCTTGTTTATCGGTGTGTTGTGCACCACATCTATAAACAGGAGGCTGTGAGCATTTAGGAAATTGTTTCTTTTTTTTAGATCATAGATCGTGCCATAGAGTTTATATAGCAAATGAAGTCATTGTTGACCACTGAATCCATTTGTTTTTCTTATTACAGTAAGAATGCTGGATATCGGAAGTAAGAATACCGGCGAGCGGGTAGATGTGTCTGCCAGAGAAGGGACTAGTAAGTCACCACCTGTACAAGTTAATCAGAGTGAAGCTCAAGCTAAGCGGGTATCTGAAATGTCTTCCGCTCCAGATGAAATGAGTAAGAGGCGAACTACATTCATAGAACCACTTGTTAATGCTGCTGATCAGGATATGAGTGATGCAGTACACCTGTTGACCCGGATTGTTGCCGGTGAAGTCCAAGGGCAAGCTATTCCTTTTGTGGGTTCTAGCGGTACTGATAGGGCGGCTAGTCTTCGAACGCAAGATTTTCTTAAGCTGGATCCGCCTACTTTTACCAGATCCGATCTTAGTAAAGATCCGCAGGAGTTTATTGATCAGATCCAAAGGGCCCTAGAGGTGATGCATGTATCAGGCAGAAAGACAGTGGAGTTAGCTGCGTATAGATTCAAAGGTGAGGCTATATATTGGTATGAAGACTGGAAACGGTCAAGGGGCATTGATGCACCCAGGTACTTGGAAAGAGTTCAAAGAGGCATTTATTGATCATTATCTTCCATATGAGACTCGTCAGGCCCGTGTGGATCAGTTCTTAAATCTTCGACAGGGTAATACAAGTGTGAGGGAGTATTGTCTTCGATTTAATTCTTTGTCCAGATATGCTCCTAATGTTACAGCTACTATGCATGACAGAGTTCATCGGTATGTGGAAGGATTAGATCCGTATTTGGTTAGGGATTGTACTATTGCTGCACTGAAAAAAGACATGGATATAGCTAGTATCCAAGCATTTGCACAGAAAATTGAAGATCAGAGGCAAAGAAAAAGAACAGAGGAATTTGAAAGCGGATCTTCTAAGAGGGCCGGATCGACAAGGCAGTTTATGGATCCACAGGGAGGTTTTAGGACTCAAATTTCCACTAGACCACCTAGGCCATTATTTTCTTATTCTGCAGCTAGTGCTCCACCACAAAATCAGGGGTTTAGAGGCAGTCAATTTGGGTAAATAAGTGAGGGTCATAGTTCGCGATCAGTGGGTTATCATGGGCAAGGGAACATGATCCAATCGAGACCTTCTCGAGGGCTATGCAATTGATGTAGAAAGCATCATATGGGTGTATGTCTAATGGGAACAAATGCTTGTTTTTGGTGCGGTATGACGGGGCATATGATGAGAAAATGCCCATGAAGGGGCGTAGGTGGTGTAGCACGACCTTCAGGATCAGCTATTGCATCATCGTCACCGGTATCTTATTCTGGTAGGGGCACACAACCTACGGGTCATGCTAAAGATAAAAAAAAAGTCGCCAGTTCCAGCGGGACTCAGAATCGCACTTATGCTTTAGCGGATCGACAGAATCTAGAGGCTTCCCCAAATGTGGTTACGGGTACGTTGTCCATATTTTCATTTGATGTATATGCTCTAATTGATCCCGGTTCTACATTATCATATGTTACTCTTTTGGTTGCTGGAAAGTTCAAAAGAACCCCCGAATTGTTAGAGAAGTCGTTGGAAGTGTCTACCCCGATTGGGGAATCTATTATTGCTAGAAGAGTTTATAAAGATTGTGTAGTAACTGTGTGTGGTCGAGACACGATGGCCAATCTTGTGGAACTATAAATTGTAGATTTTGATGTTATAATGGGTATGGATTGGTTGGCGTCTTGTTATGCCAAAATTGACTGTTGTACAGAAAAGATGTATTTACATTTTCCTAATAAAGCAGTTATTGAATGGCAAGGTAAGATTGGCGCACCAACAGGTAGATTTATTTCTTATTTCAAAGAGAGAAAAATAATTTCCAAGGGCTACATATGTCATTTAGTTAGAGTAAAGGATACGGAATCGGAATTACCAGATCTTCACACTATACCAGTAGTAAGTGGATTTTTTGATGTATTCCCTCAAGATCTTCCAGGTTTACTTCCTGAACGAGGAGTAGAATTTGGTATTTATGTGATACCAGGAACTAAGCCAATCTCAATTCCTCCGTATAGGATGGCCCCAGCAGAATTACGACAATTGAAAGAGCAATTGAAAGATTTGCTAGAAAAGGGGTTCATTAGGCCTAGTATTTCCCCTTGGGGAGCACCAATTCTCTTTGTGCGCAAGAAAGATAGCACAATAATAATGTGTATTGATTATAGGCAGCTGAATAAAGTGACTCTTAAAAATAAATATCCTCTTTCAAGAATTGATGATTTATTTGATCAGTTACAGGGTGCCAAATGTTTTTCTAAGATTGATTTGAGGTCAGGTTATCATCAAGTGAGAGTCAAAGAAAAAGATATACCCAAGACAGCTTTCTGAACAAGGTATGGTCATTGTGAGTGTCTAGTTATGTCATTTGAGCTAACTAATGCACCTGCAGCTTTCATGGATTTAATGAATAGGGTGTTTAAGCAATTTTTAGATGTATCCGTGATAGTTTTAATTGATGATATTCTAGTTTATTCTAGATAAGAAGAGGATCATGCTAATCATTTGCGACAGACATTGCAAACTCTTCGTGATTTCAAGTTGTATGCAAAATTTTCTAAATGTGAATTTTGGTTAAAGTCAGTGGCATTTTTGGGCCATATTGTATCAAATGAATGCATACAGGTTGATAATCAAAAGATAAAAGCTGTGAAGAATTGGCCAAGGCCCACAACGCCTACAGAGATTCGTAGTTTTCTTGGGTTGGCTGGTTATTATGGAAAGTTTGTTGAGGGTTTTTCTTCTATTTCAGCACCCTTAACTAAGCTAACATATAAATCATCCAAGTTCCAAGCTAACACATAAAGTTCCAAGCGTGTGATGAGAGTTTCCAAGAATTGAAGAATAACTTGACTTCTACACTTGTGTTGGTACTTTCAGAAGGTACAGAAGGGTATAAAGTGTATTGTGATGCTTCGAGAATTGGTTTAGGATGTGTATTAATGCAGAATGGTAAGGTGATAGCATATGCCTCAAGGCAATTGAGGCCACATTAGAAAAATTACCCCACACATGATCTTGAGCTGGCAGCAGTTATCTTTGCTTTAAAAATATGGCTCCACTATTTATATGGGGTTCATGTTGATATATATATTGATCACAAGAGCTTACAATATATTTTCAATCAGAAGGATCTAAATCTGAAACAGAAAAGGTGGATGGAATTATTAAAAGATTATGATGTTGATATTTTGTATCACCCAGGGAAAGCGAATATAGTAGCTGATGCATTGAATCGTAAGGCTATGATGGCACCTGTATAAAGGCAAGGGATGATTAAAGATCTTCATCAATTAGCTAGTCTAGGAGTTCGTCTTCTCGAAACTCCGGACAAGGAGCTTATTATACATAATTCTGCGGAATCCTTATTAGTAGCTGAGGTGAAAGAGAAGCAAGATGCAGATCCTGTTTTATTCTAACTCAAGGAGAATGTTCAAAATGGTGCGACGAAGGTATTTGAGCTTTCGCAAGAAAGAGTACTTCTATGCCAAAATCGGCTATGTGTGCCTATTGTTGATGAGATAAGAAAAAGATTATGACTGAGGCACATTTCTCAATGTATTCTATTCATCCAGGGTCAACTAAAATGTATCAAGATTTGAAGGATGTATATTGGTAGAATGACATAAAAAGGAACATCGCAGAATTCGTAGCTGAATGTCCAAATTGCGAACGAGTTAAAGTGGAACATCAAAAGCCAGGAGGCTATATGCAATGCATAGATCTTCCAATTTGGAAGTGGGACATGATCAACATGGATTTTGTTACAGGTTTACCTCGTACAGCTCGGAAATTTGATTTTATATGGGTGATTTTGGATAGGCTTACTAAATCCACACATTTCTTACCCGTTAAGACCACTTATATAGTTGAAGAATATTCGAAGCTGTATGTTAAAGAAATAGTCCGATTACATGGAGTGCCAACTTCTATTATATCGGATCGGGGAACCCAATTTACCGCAAACTTTTGGAAGTCTTTCCAACGGAGTTTGGGAACACAAGTAAATCTGAGTACAGCTTTTCACCCTCAGACGGATGGACAAGCAGAGCGCACCATTCAAACACTTGAAGATATGCTACGAGCATGTGTTATAGATTTTGAAGGCAGCTGGGATGATCATTTACCTCTTATTGAGTTTTCCTACAATAATTGCCATCATTCAAGTATCAAAATGGCACCATATGAAGCTTTATATGAAAGGAAGTGTAGATCACCAATAGGATGGTTCGAAGCGGGTAAAACTCTTATGTTCGGACCGGATCTTGTGTGTCAAGCCATATAAAAAGTCAAGGTGATTCAGAAACAGTTGAAAACAGCCCAAAGTCGACACAAGTCATTGGCGGATAGTAGAAGAAGAGGGCTAGAGTTTTCGTTAGGCGATTGGGTATTTTTGAAGGTATCGCCAATGAAAAAGGGTGATGAGATTTAGCAAGAAAGAAAAGTTGAGTCCACGATATATAGGCACATATAAGATTATTCAAATATGTGGGCAAGTTGCTTATGAATTAGAGCTACCCCAGGAACTTTCATCAGTGCATCCAGTATTTCATGTATCGATGCTTCGAAAGTGCAATGGAGATTTATCCCTTATTACTGCTACTGAAGATGTGCAAGTAACAGAAGATCTTACCTATGAGGAGATGCCTATTGCTATATTAGATCGTCACGTTAAGAAGATGAGAAATAAAGAAGTAGCATCGGTAAAAGTACTTTGGAGAATCAACAAAGAGAAGAGATTACATGGGAAGCGGAGGAAGCAATGAAATCAAAATACCCTTATTTGTTCAAAGGTGAAAAAGAAGTGCAAGGAATGGAACTGGGAAACTAACAAGTAAGTTTTTACATATGCGTAATATCTATATGATGACGTGAATATCAATTATGAATTCGAACTTGTTTCGGCTAAATAACTACATTCACATTCGAGGACGAATGTCCTTAAGGGGGAAAGATGTAACACCCCGTACTTAATTACGTGCATTAGCCATGGTTATATGTGTCGGAGTATATGTATTGATCATAAGTTAGGTATATATGAGTTTAAGTATGAGTATTGATTATTTTGAGATGGTTTCAACTGTATAGTTTGATTATATGTGTATAGGAATCGACTTTATTTATACCGGAATTTGCTCGTTGAAGTTTATATGCGAAGTTTATCGAGTTAGATTTCCAACGATATAACGATTTCTAAAAACAGATGAGTATTGGATATAAGCGAGCATGTTCGAAACATGAAAACGGTGGACGCAATGAACACTAAATGTGCAGAAATTTTCTGCACACAAAAGTACTGCAGCCAAACAGATTTTTGGGTCGACTTTATATGATAATAACTCCTTGTACAAAATGCACTGTGTGAGCTGCAATATATTGATGATAATCCCCGAGAGTCTTCTTTCTAATGCAATTGATTTCACCCAAATCCATTATCGGAGCAAAAAGTTATGGTCAATTTACTTTAGCCTACCAAAATAGTCCACCATCGACAGATTCGGATTTACTTAAATTTTAAGGGGAAAATGATCATTTTCCATCACCTCATGAACAAAAATTGGTCATTATATACATATACTTAGCCTCATATCCATCATTTATCATCTAAATTATTGAAGAATAAAAAACCCTAGCCTAATTTCAACTCCAATTATCTTGTGATTCAACTGTAGAATATCCAGATTGATTCTGTAGTTGTGTTCACCATCTCGAGGGCTTCGAGAAGCACCCCTTATTTGGGCCAACAGGACTTCGAAATCAAAAGGACCATTTTATGGTAAGGATGTAAACTATGTTGGTGTTATTTATATGGATATGTATATATATATGCATGTGAGCATAAGAAGTATGTTATTTGATTGTTGTTGAAAGATGATTGGAAATGATGTTGGATTATTCTTGTGCATGGTTGGATTATGTTGAATTGTGAAGGGATTTGGTGTGATTATGTGGAATTGAAATGATTATATATATATATATATATATATATATATATATATACACATAAACCTATTGTTCAAGTTGGTTTTTTGGAATGCTTTGCAAATATTGGTTGTATGGAATTATGGAAGAGAATTGTGGTGTTGGGTTGCTAATACTAGATGCCAAACATTTCATTGTAGATAAGTGATTTGTAAAGGCGGGAAGTTGTGTTCAATTGATATCCAAATCTACAACGAGGTATGTAAAGCATACTTTAACGGCGTTCTGTGGCATGAAAACACCAATGTTCCATCAAGTAAGATTCTGAGGTTGTCCAAAAAACATGTATTGTTCTACGTTACCAAGGAAGTTGTTTCCATTCTATAAAGTTTCAAAATGTTTCATTGATATACCAAAAGGCTCCTATTACATGGTTGTGATATTTATGATTCTGAAACACATTGTTGATGTACCAATGAGTCTTTTCTACATTGTTATTGTATAGAAGGTCTATTACTTGGTTCCTATTGATGTATCATTGTTCCAAAGGTACTATATTGGCATGAAAACTAATGTAATAATCTCAAAGATTTTGAACTAAGTTATTGGAAAGATCTCTTATGTGTGAGTGGTAGCTCAGGGGCTTAAGCCTAGCATGGGTCAATCCTAATACTTGATATGATTATAGTTGATATGTACTGGGGGACAACTAATGGTCACAGTACGGTACAGTATTGATTATTGTTGGGTGGTTGGAGGTTTGGGAGGAGGAGGTAATGGCGAATGATAATTGTAAAGAATGAAATGAACGAATGTATACCGTTCCACAAATGTGTTTGAATTCAAGAACCCAATTCAGATTAATGATAATGTACATGATCCTAAAAGTGTTTATGAAGTGTGGTTCACTTCTATTATGATTTATTCACTTGTGTCTGATTTCCTTGATCCCCCATATCACATATGATTATTTACAGCTTTACATACTCAGTACCTATTTCGTACTGATGTCTCTCACGGGGGGGACCTGCATTTCTTGCTGCAGGAACAGGTGCTTCAGCTCATTCACAGCATAGATAGGAGCCAGGTCATACCGCTATTGTTGGTAAGCTCCAGTTTGCTTCAGAGATTTTCGAGTTGGTTCCTTATATTTTGTTATTGTACAGGAGTCATGTGTGGGCGGGGGTTTGTCCCGACCCTACGCATGTCATGTATATCCTAGAGGCTTTGTAGACATAAGGAAGGGTGAAGTCATGGAAGTTTATATAGTGATGTTATATTTGTTTATGTGGTGGCCCCGACGGCCAAGTATATATATATTTGTGTGTGTTGTGCTGATATAGGTAATTAGACCCTTCTATATGTAATGAAGTGTTGTCCAAATTTTTGGTGACATATAAGTGAAAGTACAGGTATTTGAACGGGTTCTCTCGGGCCTTCTCGGCTTCGGGTGCTAGTCCGGCCCGATGGGATTTTGGGGCGTGACAAAAGTGATATCAGAGAGCTTCGTCCTAGTGAGTCTACAAAGTCGTGTCTACGTAGAGTCTTGTTTATATGGGCGTTTAGGAAATTATTTCTTTTCTTCAGATCATAGATCGTGCCATAGAGTTTATATAGCAAATAAAGTCATAGTTGACCACTGAATCCATTTGTTTCTCTTATTACAGTAAGAATGCTGGATACCGAAAGTAATAATACCGGCGACTAGGTAGATGTGGCTGCCGGAGAAGGGACTAGTAAGTCACCACCTGTACAAGTTAATCAGAGTGAAGCTCAAGATGAGCGGGTATCTGAAATGTCTTCCCCTCCAGATGAAATAAATAGGAGGCGAACCACATTCACAGAACCACTTGTTAATGCTGCTGATCAGGATATGAGGGATGCAGTACAACTGTTAACCCAGATTGTTACCGGTGAAGTCCAAGGGCAAGCTATTCCTGTCGCGGGTTCTAGCGGTACTGATAGGGCGGCTAGTCTTCGGACGCAAGATTTTCTTAAGATGGATCCGCCCTCTTTTATCGGATCTGATCTTAATAAAGATCTGCAGGACTTTATTGATCAGATCCAAAGGGCCCTAGAGGTGATGCATGTATCGGGCAGAGAAACAGTGGAGTTAGCCGCGTATAGATTCAAAGGTGAGGCTATATATTGGTATGAAGACTGGAAATGGTCAAGGGGCATTGATGCACTTCCAGGTACTTGGAAAGAGTTCAAAGAGGAATTTATTGATCATTATCTTCCATATGAGACTCGTCAGGCCCGTGCAGATCAGTTCTAAAATCTTCGATAAGGTAATATAAGTGTGAGAGAGTATTGTCTTTGATTTAATTCTTTGTCCAGATATGCTCCTAATGTAACAACTACTATGGATGACAGAGTTTATCGGTATGTGGATGGATTGGATCCGTATTTGGTTAGGGATTGTACTATTGCTGCACTGAATAAAGACATGGATATATCTAGGATCCAAGTATTTGCACAGAAAATGGAAGATCAGAGGCAAAGAAAAAGAACACAGGAATTTGAAAGCGGATCTTCTAAGAGGGCCAGATCTACAGGGCAGTTTATGGATCCATAGGGAGGTTTTAGACCTCAATTTTCTGCTAGACCACCTAGGCCATTATTTTCGTATTCTGCATCTAGTGCTCCACCACAACATCACGGGTTCAAAGGCAGTCAATTTGGGCAAAACTAGTGAGGGTCATAGTTCGCGATCAGTGGGTTATCATAGGCAAGGGAACATGATCCAATCGAGACCTTCTCGAGGGATATGCAATTGATGTAGAAAGCATTATATGGGTGTATGTCTAATGGGAACAAATGCTTGTTTTTGGTGCGGTATGACGGGGCATATGATGAGAAAATGCCTACGAAGGGGCGTAAGTGGTGTAGCACGACCTTCAGGATCAGCTGTTGCATCATCGTCACCGGTATCTTATTCTGGTAGGGGCACACAACCTACGGGTCACGCTAAAGATAAAAAAAAGTTGCCAGTTCCAGCGGGACTTAGAATCGCACTTATGCTTTAGCGGATCAACAGAATCTAGAGGCTTCCCCAAATGTGGTTACGGGTACGTTGTACATATTTTCATTTGATGTATATTCTCTAATTGATCCCGGTTCTACATTATCATATGTTACTCTTTTGGTTGCTGGAAAGTTCAAAAGAACCCCCAAATTGTTAGAGAAGTCGTTGGAAGTGTCTACCCCGATTGGGGAATCTATTATTGCTAGAAGAGTTTATAAAGATTGTGTAGTAACTGTGTGTGGTCGAGACACGATGGTCAATCTTTTGGAACTAAAAATGGTAGATTTTGATGTAATAATGGGTATGGATTGGTTGGCGCCTTGTTATGCCAAAATTGACTGTTGTATGAAAAAGATGTATTTACATTTTCCTAATGAAGCAGTTATTGAATGGCAAGGTAAGATTGGCGCACCAAGAGGTAGATTTATTTCTTATTTCAAAGCGAGAAAAATGATTTACAAGGGCTACATATGTCATTTAGTTAGAGTAAAGGATACGGAATCGGAATCACCAGATCTTCACACTGTACCAGTAGTAAGTGAATTTTTTGATGTATTCCCTGAAGATCTTCCAGGTTTACCTCTGAACGAGGAGTAGAATTTGGTATTGATGTGATACCAGGAACTAAGCCAATCTCAATTCCTCCGTATAGGATGGCCCCAGCAGAATTACGAGAATTGAAAGAGTAATTGAAAGATTTGCTAGAAAAGGGGTTCATTAAGCCTAGTATTTCCCCTTGGGGAGCACCAGTGCTGTTTGTGCTCAAGAAAGATGGCACATTGATAATGTGTATTGATTATAGGCAGCTGAATAAAGTGACTCTTAAAAATAAATATCCTCTTCCAAGAATTGATGATTTATTTGATCAGTTACAGGGTGCCAAATGTTTTTCTAAGATTGATTTGAGGTCAGGTTATCATCAAGTGAGAGTCAAAGAAAAGGATATACCCAAGACAGCTTTCCGAATAAGGTATGGTCATTATGAGTTTCTAGTTATGTCATTTGGGCTAACTAATGCACCTGCAGCTTTCATGGATTTAATGAATAGGGTGTTTAAGCCATTTTTAGATGTATCCTTGATAGTTTTCATTGATGATATTCTAGTTTATTCTAGATTAGAAAAGGATCATGCTAATCATTTGTGACAGGCGTTGTAAACTCTTTGTGATTGCAAGCTGTATGCAAAATTTTCTAAATGTGAATTTTGGCTAAAGTCGGTGGCATTTTTGGGCCATATTGTATCAAATGAAGGCATACAGGTTGATACTCAAAAGATAGAAGTTGTGAAGAATTGGCCAAGGCCCACAACGCCTACGGAGATTCATAGTTTTGTTTGGTTGGATGGTTATTATAGAAAGTTTGTTGAGGGTTTTTCTTCTATTTCATCACCCTTAACTAAGCTAACGCATAAAGCATCCATATTCCAATGGAATGAGGCGTGTGAGGAGAGTTTCCAAGAATTGAAGAATAACTTGACTTCTACACCTGTGTTGGTACTTCCAGAAGGTACAGAAGGATATACAGTGTATTGTGATGCTTCGATAATTGGTTTAGGATGTGTATTAATGCAGCATGGTAAGGTGATAGCATATGCCTCAAGGCAATTGAGGCCACATGAGAAAAATTACCCCACACATGATCTTGAGCTGGCAGTAGTTATCTTTGCTTTAGAAACATGGCGCCACTATTTATATGGGGTTCATGTTGATATACATACTGATCACAAGAGCTTACAATATATTTTCAATCAGAAGGATCTAAATCTGAGGCAGCGAAGGTGGATGGAATTATTAAAATATTATGATGTTGATATTTTGTATCACCCAGGGAAAGAGAATATAGTAGCTGATGCGTTGAGTCGTAAGGCTATGATGGCACCCGTAGAAAGGCAAGGGATGATTAAAGATCTTCATCAATTAGCTAGTCTAGGAGTTCGTCTTCTCGAAACTCCGGACGAGGAGCTTATTGTGCATAATGCCGCGGAATCCTCATTAGTAGCTGAGGTGAAAGAGAAGGAAGATGCATATCCTGTTTTATTGCAACTCAAGAAGAATGTTCAAAATGGTGCAACGAAGGTATTTGAGCTTTCGCAAGAAGGAGTACTTCTATGCCAAAATCGTCTATGTGTGCCTATTGTTGATGAGCTAAGAAAAATAATTATGACTGAGGCACATTTCTCAAGGTATTCTATTCATCCAGGGTCAACCAAAATGTATCAAGATTTGAAGGATGTACATTGGTGTAATGACATGAAAAGGAACATCGCAGAATTTGTAGATGAATGTCCAAATTGCCAACGAGTTAAAGTGGAACATCAAAAGCCCGGAGGAAATATGCAATGCATAGATCTTCCAATTTGGAAGTAGGACATGATCAACATGGATTTTGTTATAGGTTTACCTCGTACAGCTTGGAAATTTGATTCTATATGGGTGATTATGGAAAGGCTTACTAAATCCGCACATTTCTTACCAGTTAAGACCACTTAAACAGTTGAAAAATATTCGAAGCAATAGTTTGATTACATGGAATCTCATTTTCTATTATATCGGATCGGGGAACTCAATTTACCGCAAACTTTTGGAAGTCTTTCCAACGAAGTTTGGGAACACAAGTGAATCTGAGTACAGCTTTTCACCCTCAGATGGATGGACAAGCAGAGCGCACCATTCAAACACTTAAAGATATGCTATGAGCATGTGTTATAGATTTTGAAGGCAGCTGGGATTATCATTTACCTCTTATTGAGTTTTCATACAATAATTGCCATCATTCAAGTATCAAAATGGCACCATATGAATCTTTATATGGAAGGAAGTGTAGATCACCAATAGGATGGTTCGAAGCGGGTGAAACTCTTATGTTCAGACTAGATCTTGTGTATCAAGACATAGAAAAAGTTAAGGTGATTCAGCAATGGTTGAAAACACCCAAAGTCGACACAAGTCATATGCAGATAGTAGAAAAAGAGGGCTAGAGTTTTTGTTAGGCAATTGGGTATTTTTGAAGGTATTGCCAATGAAAGGGGTAATAAGATTTTGCAAGAAAGAAAAGTTGAGTCCACGATATATAGGCCCATATAAGATTATTCGAAGATGTGGGCAATATGCTTATGAATTAGACCTACCCCAGGAACTTTCATCAGTGCATCCAGTATTTCATGTATCGATGCTTCGAAAGTGCAATGGAGATTTGTCCCTTATTACTGCTACTGAAGATGTGCAAGTAACAGAAGATCTTACCTATGAGGAGATGCCAATTGCTATATTAGATCGTCAAGTTAAGAATATGAGAAATAAAGAAGTAGCATCGGTGAAAGTACTTTGGAGAAATCAACAAAAGGAAGAGATTACATGGGAAGCGGAGGAAGCAATGAAATCAAAATACCCTTATTTGTTCAAAGGTAAAAAAGAAGTGCAAGGAGTGGAACTGGGAAGTGGAATTGGGAAACAAACAAGTAAGGTTTTACATATGCATAATAGCTATATGATGAAGTGAATATCAATTATGAATTCAAACTTGTTTTGGATAAATAACTACATTCACATTCGAGGACGAATGTCCTTAAGGGGGGAAGGATGTAACACCCCATACTTAATTACGTGCATTAGCCATCGTTATATGTGTTAGAGTATATGTATTGATCATAAGTTAGGTATATATGAGTTTAAGTATGAGTATTGATTATTTTGAGATGGTTTCAAGTGTATAGTTTGATTATATGTGTATAGGAATCGACTTTATTTATACCAGAATTCGCTCGTCGGAGTTTCTATGCGAAGTTTATCGAGTTAGATTTCCAACGATATAAAAATTTCTGAAAACAGATGAGTATCGGATATAAGCGAGCATGTTCGAAACTTGAAAACGGTGGACGCAATGAACAGTAACTGTGCAGAAAATTTGTGCACACAAAAGTACTGCAGCCAAACAGATTTTTGGGTCGACTTTAAACGAGCATAACTCCTTTTACAAAATGAACTGTGTGAGCTGATATATATTTATTAGAATACCCGAGAGTCTTCTTTCTAATGCAATTGGTTTCACCCAAATCCATTATCGGAGCAAAGAGTTACGGTCAATTTACTTTAGCCTACGAAAATAGTCCACCATGGACAGATTCGGATTTACTTAAATTTTAAGGGCAATATGGTCATTTTCCATCACCTCATGGACAAAACTTGGTCATTATATACATATACTTAGCCTCATATCCATCATTTATCATCCAAATTATTGAAGAATAAGAAACCCTAGCCTAATTTCAACTCCAATTATCTTGTGATTCAACCGTAGAAAATCCAAATTGATTCCGTAGTTGTGTTCACCGTCTCGAGGGCTTTGAGAAGCACCCCTTATTTGGGCCAACAGGACTTCGAAATCAAAAGGTCCATTTTATGGTAAGGATGTAAATTATGTTGGTGTTATTTATATGAATATGTATATATATGCATGTGAGCACAAGAAGTACGTTATTTGATTGTTGTTGAAAGATGATTTGAAATGATGTTGGATTATTCTTGTGCATGGTTGGATTATGTTGAATTGTGAAGAAATTTGGTGTGATGATGTGGTATTGAAATGATGATTATATAAATATATATACACGTAAACCTATTGTTCAAGTTGGTTTTTTGGAATGCTTTGCAAATATTGGTTGTATGGAATTATGGAAGAGAATTGTGGTGTTGGGTTGCTAATACTAGATGCCAAACATTTCATTGTAGATAAGTGATTTGTAAAGGCGGGAAGTTGTGTTGAATTGGTATCCGAATCTACAATGTGGTATGTAAAGTATACTCTAACGACGTTCTTTGGCATGAAAACACCAATGTTCCATCAAATAAGATTCCGAGGTTGTCCAAAAAACACGTATTGTTCTACGTTACCAACGAAGTTGTTTCCATTCTATAAAGTGTCAAAATGTTTCATTGATATACCAAAAGGCTCCTATTTCATTGATGTGATATTGATGATTTTGAAACACATTGTTGATGTACCAATGAGTCTATATTACATCGTTATTGTATAGAAGGTCTATTACTTGGTTCCTATTGATGTATCATTGTTCCAAAGGTACTATATTGGCATGAACACTAATGTAATAATCTCAAAGCTGTTAAACTAAGTTGTTGGAAAGATCTCTTATGTGTGTTACTTGATATATGTGTGGGTGGTATCTCAGGGGCTTAAGCCTAGCATGGGCCGATCCCGATACTTGATATGATTATAGTTGATATGTACTGGGGGCCGACTAATGGTCACAGTACGGTACAGTATTGATTATTGTTAGGTGGCTGGAGGTTTGGGAGGAGGAGGTAATGGCGAATGATAATTGTAAAGAATGAAATGAACGAATGTATACCGTTCCACAAATGTGTTTGAATTCAAGAACTCAATTCAGATTAATGATAATGTACATGATCCTAAAAGTGTTTATGAAGTGTGCCGGGCCTTCTCAGCTTCGGGTGCCAGTCCTACCCGATGGGATTTTGGGGCGTGACACCTAATGATCTATTTTATACACCATAACACCATAACACCATAATTCAACTCAATTCCACCAATTGAATCTACAAAATATCATGGTATCATGAACAACATGTAAATATTCAAACTTTATTCATACAACATGGAATTCATGTGAAATCACAAAACATGGAGTAAGGACATGTTAATTGAGCACTCTTAAATCATGCAAACATGATTATGCCTATTCTAGGCATTTCGTCGAACACCTTGCATGCACACTTTATGGCATAGCTGATCTTAATAATTTTGTCATCTTAAACCACCCAATTTCATGGGTTTTAACTACAAGGACACATACTTCATGAGACTCACCCTAAATTAACATCTTGAAGAATAAACAACAACCATCAACATGTACATGATCATATATCAGCAAGACAATCACAATATAGTATTTAACGCATAGTTCTTGTACTCCTACAGATGAAAGGAATCCATGGATGAACACTACGCATACCTTAGGTGGAAGATTCTTGAAGAAATTCATAGACATGTTCTTGATTACTTGACTAGGGTTTTTATTCCTTTGAGAGAAAATAAATTGGCTCTTGAGTTTGAAAAACTTTAATATCATATATTCTTGAAGAAGGATTTGATTCTTGTTATAGGTTATGATCTTGAGAGAAACCCTTCTTTTGATGTTGAAGATAAATGAGGAGTTATGTTCTTCAATTGATGGGATTTTGGTCTTCAAATTGAAACCCTTGCTTGAGTTCTTGAGAGGATTTTGAGAAGAGGAGCATATTTTACTGTAAATAAGCCTTAATCCCGTGTTTGGAGTATATATAGGGGTGGAAGATGACCAAAATACCCCTAAGGAACAATGAAGGTCAAATCTGTCCCTAATTGACTGTCTGATAGGTTGAAGTAAATTGATCATAACTTTTTATTTAGATGTCCAACTGGGATGAAACTAATTTCATTATAAAGAAGACTCAAAGATATTTCCATTGATATATATAATCTCTCACAGTTCATTATATATTGGGATTTATGATCATTTGAAGTTGACTGAAATTTTTAACCTGAAATGTGCCCGAAATGCGGGAGCATTTCAAACCAGTGAGTTAGCCACTAAAATGCGCCCAAAATGTGACCGGAATGAGAGTAAGTGTTGAACTTGAACACTTTGAAAAAAAAATTCTAAGTGTTAGAATCTCTCATGGAGCTTTACGAGCTGAATTTGACATGCAATTTTTACGGGATCTTACAACTAGGTCTTACATAATGCAAATCTTTACCTTCAAAATTAGCAACACTTCTCAAATATTCCCTCAACTATAATATTCCTATTAAATACCATATTCATTGATTAAATCCTAATTCTCACATGGTCATTCATAAATCCATCTATTAATGTCTAAATTGAACTAAGTTCTCTTAGTGTGATCAAGCCTAACTCAAGATCACAAAGTACAACATGCCACACCACAATACTAGTCTAAAACACATAATTCAATATTCTATATCTTTCTAAAGCTCACACCTTAAGAATAACATTCCTTACCACTTCAATGACAAACTCAAAACTCTTACTTATGGATTCACTAACACATATTGCATTCATCTACTTACACCCAATGTGACATTCAAGCCTATCATTAAAATCATATATTAACTTTAAGGCAAACCCACAATAAGGCATACTTCTCCTATTTTCTAAACTTTTATCAATAACAACTCTCTTGCACTATTCTTAAGAAAAATACCCAGAACTCTCAACTAACTATGACAGGTACCAAAAATTTACCTAAATATTCCTTCATCCTTTGGCCTTAGATAGAAAAGCATAATTGATCTTTCTTAATAAGGTCCATCAACTTACTCTCATATAAACCATTACTTACCCACTATCATCGCCACTTTCTTAACATAGGAAGGGGTCACTAAAGGGCTAACACATAAGGACCTGAACACAAAAGTCTACTGTACATAACTTTAACACTTAAGTAAGGCCTAATGCATAAAATGTCAAAGGCATGGGTTCATTAAAGAGATCTAAGCTGAGGACATACATGATATAATGCGAATTTCACTGGTATCATGAGTTTCTGAAAACTGATCATACATTGAAAGATGAGTTTATACATATCATAAGCTATTCAACATAAGACTAGAGTCCAAATATTTTATTTTTTGAGGGATAACTCAAGTCATAGAGTGAAGTTATTACTTACTTACTAAAAGTTGAGAACAAAATTGAATACGCATGAAGTACATAAACATTGGCCCTTAAATATGTTAAAACAGGAGCTAGAAAGTAAGGTAGTATGTTGTGGAACGTGCATCGCATATGATGGAGCACTGGAATAGATGATACATTGCATGATCTGTCTCATGCTACTAGGGGTGGACTGGAGCATGCGTCATATGCTAATCACGTGATGCTACTATTTTAGACTTCCAAACATGTCCTAAACGAGATTCAAAAATTCTGAAACTCACCCAAGATGTACTATTGACTCCCCCAATCATGAATCAACTTAAAAATTATCTATTGAAGGTCTGCAAGGTCATCGTGTAATGCCTTGGATTCTGAAACCCAGATTCTACACGGTGCTTATGACCCCAAAGAACCATAAGCTAACCCATGACTGATATTTGTAACTGAGCACTGAATAATATATTATAAAATGTGGAAAACTGGAGGAAACTTGCCATTAGGTTCAATACTAAAATACAACTGTATAAGATATAACAATACCAAAACTAAGACAACTATCTGAAAATACTCTAGTCTGAAAAAGCCTCTAAACTATTTTAATATGGAGTTAATAGAAAAATCCCCCAACTAACTCCATCTACTGATAATGCCAAATCTAATGCAATAATAAATAAGGAACGTTCTTAAATGATAAGGACTCACTAATAATTATATTGCTGCTGGCTAAATCTGACTTCTAAGGGTGCTCAAGATCCTGTGCTTCTGAACCTATGGTATAAGATACCATAGCGCTAGAGAAAAGTATGCTTCAGTACGTGAGAATGTAATGGTATGCTAGATAAGGTAAGCCTGAATGCAAGGGTTCATATGCGTGAATAGTAACTGACTAAGTAACGTGAACATGACTGAATGAGAACGCATGCATAAGTGCATAAACTATAATTGAAATCATAGAAATACTAAATACTGAATTCTAATAACTGGATTTCTGATAACTGAATCTACTGATATTGATATTTGAGATCAAGCCTACCTAGTGGGTGATCGATAAATCTACTGATAATGAAAATAATTGACTAAATATAAGATCAAGCCTATCTATCGGGTGATATCTGAATCTATGGAACTATCTAAGTCCTTTACTGAGATAAGTGACCGTATAAAATAGTCTTAATTTTTGAAATACTGATTTTAGTTCTATTCTAAAGACTGTGGCTGAAACTGTAGAAGGTAGTTATCTGACCGACATGACCAAATTTAAACTAGTGGGGTCCAACCTGTAACCCCAACTGGAAGGGTATCAGTACCATGCCACGGGTAAAGACACTTCTATGGTCAAGCCTATCTAACGGGTGACCCTAAACAGAAATTCAAGCCTAATCTAATGGGTGTCTCCTGGGAGGTAGACAAGCCTTAATCGAATGGGTGACTCCTCATCCTACACTGGCTATGCGGTTCTGGAGCACAGGGACAGATACTAACAACTCTACCTAACTAAGGGAAAGCTTTCATCCCTACCCTCGCTCGGTGCTGAATCCTACTCCCAACTGAATGGACACTGAACTGATTCTTAGACTGTACTAGGCTAGGCTAAATCTGTTACTAATTGTACTATTTAACTAAACTGAACTGAGTTACTGAATTTTGTTGACTAATGGTATACTACTGAATTCTCTTAAGTAATTTAATGATACTGAGTTCTGAACTAATTACTGAAACTAGATTGGAGTGATACTGAGATTCCTGAGTTTTCCTAAGTTATGTAACTTACTGAGTTCTACTGATTTTGGTACAACTGAGATTATCTTGAAAACTGAAACTGGCTCTAGACAATCAGCTAAATTGTCTAGTATTAAATACTCCTAGGACTCGATGGTGTGAAAAGTAAAGCAAAGCATAACTTTGAACAACATATAATTATTCACTTGGTCACATTTCATTCATAGAGGCATTTCATCAAACACTTATAATGCATTAACTTGTAAATGAATGGGAAACATATGTTTACATGCTATAATGGCATTGTTTCCTTTTTATAGACAATTTACGAAACACATGGGAAGCATACTTGATTCATTAAATCATAAACACTTATGGTTGACATGAATACAACAATCAACTTTCAAATTGAAGGGTTTATCTTAAACTTCATGCAAATCATTACATACTAGGGACAATTATTGGGACTTGGAATCTAATTCATGGATAACACATAATCACGGCAATTACAATGCTCGATCTTTCAAATTCATGGATTTAACTTGGGTATTACTTAAATCAACTTCATACTTCTAAATCATTAATCATAATTCTTGAAGTTTTAAAAATGGATTCTTTGACTTTATAGGTGAAAGGGGCCCATGAATGAACATCTAACATACCTGGAAATCTAAATTCTTGAAGACTCTTGGAGGGATTCTTGAGATTTATTTTGAAACTTGGGGGCTAGGGTTTTCTATATTTGAGAGAGAATGTCTTAAATTAGGGGAAAAGTTAGTTAATAATGACCTAAATATGATTTTAGGGTTTAAATCCCACATCTAGGCAGAATAAATACATGGGAAAGGACTATTTTAACCCTAGGTGGGACTTAAATTTTTGTAAAATTTACCCGATCAGGACCTCTGGCGCGATGCGCCATAATCGCGGTGGCTCACTGAATTTTGATGATTGACATTTAAGCTGGCTCTGCTGCACGCTGATGGCTCGGGTAGTACACTTTAAACTAAAATGCTCTAACTCTTTATTCGGGTGTTGAATTTGGGTGAATTTGGTATTGATGGAAAACTTATTCAATTTCCCACACAACAAAAAGTAAAAATCTTGAAAATTCCACATGTATAAAAGTGTATTCATCTTTAAAGCAAGTCTTTGATATTTTCGGGATGAATTTAAGCTAGGTAGAAGTATGGGGTATTACACATCAATAAAATCCTCAAAGTTTGAAGGCTATAGAAAATATTAAGTTATAACACTTAGCTAAAAAATTTCTAAGCATGAGACCTCTTCTGGCATGCAATAGGGAACAAAAATGAGCTAGGATCTTATAGGGTCTTATAATATCTCCCCCTTATATTAAAGCCATCTATGTAAAATTATGGAATGATCTTAGCTAAACTTTGTTATAAGTCATTGCTATGAACATTTTTCACCTCTAAACTACTTCATAGACTAGTATAATGATCATGAAACTTCTATTCACTTAGTAATCACTTGGATAAAAACTTATACACGTAAGAAAGATAGTTCAAAGACTAGCCCCAAAATGCGGGGTATTACAGTTTTATTATCATATGCTTATAAAATACTCCATACTCATTATTTGTCCTAATAGGTCCAAGTACCTAACGGAGTTGATACACCACTATCTTAAATCGTTCATATATCCTAGTGATGATGCTCAACTTACACGTCAATTTAAGTGCAATGCGTTCATCATCAATATATTTACCCAGTAAAGAGTCGGGGTCGAATCCACGAGGAACAATGTGAGTGGCAATAAAATAAGCTCTAAATAAAGAAAACTTGTTAAATTCAAACCTAGGATATAAGTATGTAAAAATGGGGTGTTGATAAAGTGTGAACATTATATTTGCTTATGGACTTTTAAAGGACTAATTCGGGGCTACAAATAATTAGGGTATAATAAATTAGGCATAGATCTTAGGTTTATGTATTACTATGGGAAGCTAGTATGTGGGTGCATGACAATCAACTTCAAATCTTAGCTTGAGAATGTTTGGGGAGGCTTGGTTAGAGATTTTGATACTAGACTTTCAATAAAGTACCAAACTGTCACGCACATATTCTTTTGAATACCTCACGGTCGTGGTCAACTAAACATCACAATGCCTCAATTAGACATCCCTATTTCTAGAATGATGCCTAAGACATGGAAATTCTACAATGTATGCTCATTTCTAAGACAATAAAAGGGAATAGCTATTATCAAATTTATTTTTACCGAATTCTCATGTCACCTACAAATCCTCTTTCATGGATAGTTGAAGGTTCTAAGTTACCCATATCCCTTTTTCAAGGATTATGTGGGGACTAGGAAATTTGAGGCTTCACAAACAAACTCCATGTCACAATCAAGAATTTATAAAACCCAACAACATGAGCTAATAATTGAAGCTAACAACTACAATCCACACATACTTTCACCCTATTCCAACATAACCCCAAGAAGAAAAACTATCTTCTCGTAAGATAAATAAGCAAAGATATAACCTAAATCTCCATTGATTTGATTTATAAAAGACTAAGAGGATGTTAATCTAAGCTTTTTACTTTAACAAATCATCAATGGGAGTGTACTTATCCTTCACATAGAAGCTTCTCCAATGTATTATTCACCAAAAATTAGTAAAAAAATTGTCCTCCAAGAATGGAAACAAAGAAGTAAACCATGTTCCAATAATTGGGAATATCATCAAAGAGATAGGGTTTAAGTCTCTTAATGAAATTTGGGAACAACTGCGTGCATTTACATCTCTACCCCTAGGCTAAAATCCCACTAGGCTGCGATTGCGGTGCTTTGTCTAGATTTATGGATACCACTACTGCGGTTAGAGCCTCATGATCGTGGTATGATTACTAGTCTAGAATGATTACGATCATGATAACTGAGGCATATTTTTTCTCCACATCTTCTAGATGCACTTCTTTGCTCCCTTTTTATCCTTTTTAGCCCAAATCCAAGTCACTGAATCTCAAAACCTCTATGCCTACAAAATGTGGATATTAGTTAGTTTAATCACAAAATTTGTCTAACTAATACATTTAATTCATGGTAATGTACACGAATATTAAGTGCAAATGAGTGGTAAAATCACCCCTCATCAACCCAACTTAAAGCATTTTTTGTCCTCAAGTAACACTACCTCCTACCGTGATACAAAGCACATTTATTCCCACTTAAGATGACCCAACAACCACAATGACTTCAAGCTTAGTTATTACCATAAGTAGTTCTTCACACATGAGCAAAGCTATTCTCCTGACACCCTTTAACATAAAATTCAATATTCAAAGATGCAAAGGACTTCAAAGAGCAACAATGCAACAATAACCAACACTCTAAAAGTGACTCACTTTTCACCTTGACTACTCTATTAACCTTATGCCTCGTTTCTCATAAGATGACACAATCACCCATCTCAACTTGTTCGCATATCTCCTCACAGAAAGGAAAATTCCACACACCAAGCTACCAAATATACAACAGGGAATTTAAGTGAAAAAATCTCTCTCACACAAGGACTCTCTATGCTGACAAGTGTCATACCATAGGCTTGCCCCTATTTTCAATTGCCACTATAATGAAAGTAAATGTTTGGAGATCTCGAAGGGCTTTTTGAGCTTGCAACATAGGTTCGGGGTAGGGTAGGATATCATTGAGGAACAATATGGTTATACCATCAATGAATATCTACATCATACTATTTAATCCAACTTTTGACCATGGGTCACTTCTTTTTCTTTTATAAATTCCTACTTTTATTGCCTTGGTTCATCCCTTTTCTTTTTATTTCTTATATACTTTATGTCTTTCATTCTTTTATTGAATCCTTTATTTTTCTTATTCATTTGTTTTCAATGCTTAATCTCTTTGGCACTCACTTACAACTTTGTGGCCCTAATATACTTCAATGTTCACCACCCCTAACTTAGGATTTTAGCCTCAAGTTGCATTTTTAAGTTCAAGAAGGGTATGATTCAAAAATGGGATAAAAATTAAATGTCTCACGACTTGTAATGATTTTGCCAAAGAAAGGTCCAAAGGCTCAAAGTGGGTGAATAGGGATAACACCTATACACAGGTAGGCTTTTCATGTTAAAGTGGGCTTACAATGTCACAAAGATGGCCTACGATCATCTCACCAACCTTTACAATCAAAATTTACCCTTGAAAGACTAATGGGAAAAGTTTTAGATGACACAAGTATACATGAGATTTAGACAAATAAAACCACTATACATGGCATGTGAATTTACCAAGGAGGCTCAATTGCCAATCCCATAAGAGATAAAAATGGAATATCTATCAATTTTAACAAGCCAAAATTTCTAAAGTAACAAAAAGAGAAAATGTATTGGTACAAGGTCGCTCACATCCATACCCTTAATTTTTCAAAAAGAAATTTTGGATAGAGGGAGGTGTTTGTTTTGCATTTGCACCATGTAAAATTCTCTACACATGGTAACAACCCAGGCCTTTGTCTCATATTTTAACTTTTATATAGGCAACCATATGGCTACTCAAATATTGTCATAGGTATGAATGTGATCCTAAATTACCAATGCCCCAGGTACTCAGACTTCCATTGCATTTATGGCTCAAAAGTTAATCATGACTCTATACTCTTAAGAATGTCATCACTCAATCTATCATAAGGAAAAGCTCATCAGACATCACCATAATCAAAACAAAACTTATGTAAAACAAAAAATCTAACATCAAAACAAATTACTAATTTAAGAAATGTGGGCACCACAAGAGTGCCTAAATAAAGCAACCCAAAAAAAATATAAAAATCATCTAAAATGTCATCAAAATATCCATAAACCATCCAAATAATACAAATTCATGGATGTCACCCCCAACTAAAAATATAGCAGTGTCCCCACAACATAATTAATAAATCAAAATTAACGGATGCTCCCTAAATCTACATCTAGAGATTCTCTCTTTTATTTATTCTACACCATCACCATAAACATCAGAACCTAACCACTCAGCAGGGGCCTCATCAAAATTCTCTACTATGGGAGAATCATGGGTTTCAGGACCTTCTACAGGCCATTCACCTCCTTTTACATCTTGCTGAAAAACTTGTCTCTTTTCTTCTCCCTTTTGTTCATCATCTCGTAGGAGGCCTGAAGCTCCCTGTCATACTCTACTAGCGTTCAATATAACCTCTTCAGCCTACTAATAGTGACCCCCTACATCTGCTCCTCCTCCTAATACTTCTCATAATTATAGCGAGACACATAAGAGTAATACCTGGCAGAGGACTCTTCTATCCCCTGAGGCAATCCTGATACCAGCTCCTAGATGAACCTAATATCAACAACAATATCTTCCAAAGGACCAATAGTGGATGGTCAACCCAACTCTGACTCCTCAACTATCAACTTGCCCACGTTGATTTTTCTATTTGTGATCTACAAGGTGCACCATTACCCCAGATCTTGAGAGGGTAAATAAAGGCTCCAAGGTGCACCCAAGTGTCATCCAAGTATTTCACTACCTTTTCTCTCCTGCATAGCTCAGTAATAAGAGAAGGGAATAAGAGATACATACCATCATGGTTCCTGTATAACTTTATATTAGATATCATAAGACTACCAATATTCATAGAAATTTTATCCAGTATGTAGGAAACCATGCTAGCATGCATATCTATAACTACAGGCATGTGCGTTCAAGGAAATCCAACAGAAAATGATGTTCAGCCATATGTAAGCCTCTATTGTGAAGTAATTCATGGAGATTCCCTTTTTTGTTGTCGCCCAAGAGACACCATTGCTTGGGAAAAGATTCTCTACCATCTATCTATCTGTCTCATAACCCTTCACTTAAAAATCAGCTATGGCTATATTCGAGATCCATATTGATCATTTATTTGCTTGACTCAAAAATGCATATACACCCCTCAAATCCTTGTAATTGGGTTTGCAAAATACATTATGCTAAGGTTTGCGTAGAACTCTCGCACCCACTACTTGTTTTCCCTATAAATGTCCGAGGCAAAACAACTTCATCTGGTGGACACAAGTCTATCATGAAATTCTAGAAGCTTTTCCAATACTTTACCCAAGAATATACCTCTTTTCGGGAGTAGCTTAGTCCTTGGAAACATATTGTAGTATTGGTTGTGCAATTTGTGAGTCATGAACTGGACGTGATTATAGTTCTTCATAATGGAAACTTGCAAACATTAGGACAATACAATATCATTCATAATCATCATTTTAATGATTATACTACACTATATTGTCCAATAACATTCATGTGATGGGTACACGGTGGGGTTTGAACAAAAATTTGAATGGTAAGAATTTTTGTCCAGGCTATGATTAAGTCTTGGTTATTGAGATCGGGATAACTTATCTCTAGTCATGGTTGTTGTGATCACAGATAAAAGACATTGATCACAACTATCATAATTGCAGTCATCAGGATCATGATCGCGATAAATGAGACTAGACTGCTCAATTTTTTAGCAGTTGAAGAATTCATTTTAACGGCGAACATTTGTTCAAAAATAAGAATCAATCATTAATATCATGAAACATGCATCCTAATTGCTTTACCATGCCGCCATCACACACAATGTTAAAATACTTAGTTAATGATTCATTTGGGCAATTTATCAAGCATTTTTTGTGCACCCCATATTTTTTCTAAATTTCACACAACTTTGGGTACTCTAAACTTCCCTACATATGATCACACCATATCTAATAGCTAATTTCCACACAAGTATAATTTATAAGCCATTAATCAATGAAACAGTTAATTTTAGGCCACATCTAGTTCATGCAACCTAAGGCCTTCCCATAACAATTAAAACCACAAGCTTGGGTCACTTACAGGATGAGTAATGCAGAGAGGATGCAAAAATGCTCTTGAATTGCTGAAAATATTTCTACAAACGGTTGCAATTTAAAATCAAAGTATGAAGGGAAGTGTTGGAGAAATGAAAGACCGAAGGTCTTTTAAAACTGATGTGACCACAATCATGGTCAAAGGCTCGCCATCGCGGACATAGGGTTAACCATAATCGTGGATTAGTGTTCGTGATTGTAGTAATAGAGAGCATTTCTTCACCTCTATTTTCCCCTGTTCAGTCCACTATGCAACCATCTCACATTTTACAATTTTAGTTGATTATATAACTTCAAAGTGCCACAAATACATGGATTAATCAGTGAAAAAATTAAAATCTAAACTATCAAATTTAAAAAGAAAGGATATGGACCACTTTTCATGGCATGATGGGGTGCCTCCCATTGAGCGTGTAGTTTACATCGTGGCATGATGTGTCTTTTACTACCTTTTGTGTTTCCACTTAGAATATCTGAACCTCCATACAAACTTTCGCTCATGATGAATTTAGTGGCAGAGATATAAAAGATTTAGATCTTTTGAGATGAAATTCAATAGAGATAAGGACATAATGAGGAATCTTCTATCTCACAACTTTGAAGACTTGAACCTTTTACCTAATTTTATATCAATTTTCCGATTTGAATCATTATGTAATGGTGGGAACATTAATAGGCCACTAGTTTTACATTGAAAGTACATTTTTTTCTAAAACTATGGTTTTATTACTAATTTCCTAAAGTGGAATTTTGTCCCAGTTTTTACTTTTAAAATCTAACCATTTATAATGGGAATCGTACCACCTTGATGAATGATTTGTGGACTTTTGAGACTAAAAGTGATGTTTTAGAGAGTTGATCGAGATAGATTTTTTTCCATAGTTTTAGTATTATTATTTACCTTGATCGAGAGAGATTTTGATACTTTCCATAATCTTATGATAAATTAGCCTTGAAATTTCCCCAAGGCAATAGATTTATAGATTCACAAACTTTTTTAGCCGCAGTTTAAGTCTTTGGATTCATGCATTTAAATCCCTAATATCAGATATAATATATTAATGATGGTGATGGATATTGTAAATCCTAGATTGATACCAGGTGGATGTATAAGGGTACTCCTAAACTCTTTAGGAGTCCCTTTGTTTGTGAGTCATCATACCATAAAGAAGAGGTGATTGTAGGTCTTGTGTTTGCAAATTAGTGAGAGGGAGGAGGCATATACATTTTTTTATATTATGGTACTTGGTTCAGTTATAGTAGTATGGATTATATATTCTCTCATCCTTACATGCACATTAACTATCACTAGTATGCACCTAAATCTACCAACCTTATACGAGGTTGCATAGGTATAGATAATGAGTATTGTTTGTAGTCTATTGTTCTGTGTTGATTAGACCATCTGGTTTATGCGTCTCGATTTAGGTATATTTGTCCAAGCTAGACTATTGTTGTAGTGTCACTATTATTATAGCTAGCTTGTGATAGGTTGATTTTTGGCCTGGTATTAAGACTCTAGGTATGATTCTAATTCATTTATCTTATGACTATTTTTGTATGGATAATTATTTCTTGTTTAGACGCATAGATTAGAGATCCTAATTATATTAGTTCTAGTTTTTACTATGATTAGGAGGCCTTAAGATGCTAGTATGACTATTTTAGGTTGTACCTTTGGGTTAGCCTTGTTTATGTACATTCATTTATATAAGTAGTTATGGTATTACCATATATTCGTCCCTTCCTTCAGTGTTCATGTTTTATATCAATTCCTTGTCCTTATATACTATTATATATACTTCATCTACACTTTGTTCTTATATGGGCTATCGATAACTAGTATAGTTCTTAGGGTTTTGAATATGGCTAGAACAATGATTGTAAATCTATATTTCCTTCTTAACCTTACTATTTTAGCTCCCTAGATATTTATAACACCCCAAAATCTAATGATTGAATCTAGTAATCCGGCAAACCTCTAATAACTGAACCTAGGGAGTCACTGGGACATTTCCTAGCTGACTCAACTCTCTAAAATGAACAACTAATAAATCATCTACTAATGAAACTAGAAAGATGAATAACATAAGTCCACGAAATATGAGGACTCACTAACTATGGGGATGTAGATGAGGTACACAAAAAGTCACTCTCACTACTGAGACTGAGCTCCTGAACCTACATTATGAGACAATATAGCACACAGACATATTGGTGGATCATCACTTTGGGAATATAATGAGTATATGGGGATGCATACTATATGTAAAACAATATCATCATAGTTTATAAAATCATACATGCTAAATGTAAATGGCTCACATAGCTCGAGTAATGTGAAATCTAAAAATATACATAATGAATAGTAAAACATATAATCCAAATTTCATGATCCATTACACTTAGTTCTAAAGTCTATATTCTCTTCTTATTCTCAATCATGTAAGCTAGGTGAAATCTGAAACTCATTCTTCATAGTAAAAACGTTATCTTAATAAACTGTTTTAATAGTGGGGGACGTCTATTTGGGAGGTTCTTCTAACCAACATGTACACCATGTGAGCATCCATGATGTCCCACGACTAGCCCCCATAAGTTTAGGGTTGTTCTACCCTTACCATCGAAATAGAACAATCTATCTCAGTGATCACAATCTCAGTCATCCACGTAGAAGTGGGAATAAATATCTCAACCTACGGTGGCACGTAGTTCTGGGGTATGAAACCATAGTAACATACCCAACTCGGTGCTAAATATTACTCCCAATCATATGCTCAAAGTCTCAAGAAAACTCCACTTTAGAAGTAATCTCATGATTCAGAAGGTAATCAATCATGAATTTGTAATCTCATTCTATAAAGTAGATTTCAACTCTACTGTAAACAAAAGGTTAAATCTTTTACATTATTTCAAAATAGTCTAATAATAGGGTGCATGTATCACAACAATTATCAAAATAACATTGTAAAATAGGTCTTATTGATCCATATGTCAATATCATGATAAAACATCTCAAAATTCATACTTTATGTCATAAACATGAATAATTCACTTTAAAATCTGGAAATTTCAGCTTTATGCATAATGATATCAACATACTCATGTCATTCAACTTCTAAACATTGAAAATCTCATAATCTCATGAACAACAACATAGGGTATAAATTCATACTTCAAATTCTTAGGAAAACATGTAAAATCATGTATTTTCGTAAATTAATACATATTTTGGGCACAAGAACGAAAGGATTATTCTTGTTCAAACCCCACTTACCTTTTAATGATGAACTAGATGAACAAATTACTTTTGAGATGTTATTTGTAATCTTGAATGAGGGTTCTTGGAGATCTTTAACTAGGAACTTGGAATTGTGGCTCAATTTGGAGAATTAATGGCGAACTTTAGAAGATTCTTGGTGTTGGATGTAGTTGCTTAGGGTTTTCTCTTGAGGAAAATTGATGAGGAAGGAGCATATATTTCCCAAAATTACTCTTAATCGTCTATTTTCATGATTTGAGATATGGGGAAAAAAATACTAGACTGCACCTTTAATTTTAAAATTTGCACCAGGTATGCCGTTTAAGGATTCAGCGCGATGCGGCGATAGGCTCACCGTGAAACCCATTGCAACGCGGCCCAAACGCGATGAGCTATTGGATATAGACAATTGTGGATTTAGGGTTTATCGTGACGCGGTGTAATCACGATGACCTACTAGAAAATGGCAAATATAGAGTCAACCTTCATTGCGATGCGCCAACCTCATGTCACTATACTCACGGCGATCTGGTCTACTCACGGTAAGTCTCTGGAAATTTACAAATGCCGATTAGGCCTATACCACAATGTGGTGGCCTTCCCTTGAAGAAACTGATTTCTAATAAAAATGTCCTATCTTCTTCACTAAGTGTCGATTTTGGGCGAATCTTATATCAATGGCAAGCTTATTCAATTTTTCTATGTAATGGAAATTCAAAATCTAAAGAATTACACATAGAATAAATATAATTCATCTTAGAAGCTAATACTTTACATTTGTAGGGGCGAACTTTAGCTAGGGAACTTTGGCGAATTACAATATCTCCCCCTTGGAAACATTCGTCCTCGAATATGTCAAATCAAGATGAAAATTCTAAGGAATTTGAGTGTATATCCTAGCATGCACAACTGAAATGAATTTTTTTAAGACTGAATCTAGATCTTTCTGCATTTCTAAGTAATCTGGAGCGCATGAAATTATATTATGACAACTATATAGCGGAATATATGCAATTAGAAAAGGACTTAATTATAGAAGAGTAGTACCTTCAGCTAGATCTGAGTTTACAGTGAATAGGTGAGGGTACTTGGCACGTATATCCGCTTCTGCTTCCCAAGTAGTGCCCTCAACAGACTGGTTCGGCCATTGAACCTTGACCAAGGGAACTTCTTTGTTCCTTAGTCTATAAATCTGGTAATCTAGGATCTCAACCAAAACCTCTTCGAATGAAAGATTGTTCAGAATATTAGAGCTTTCTAAAGGATTTACAACAACAGAAGCACCAATACTCTTCTTAAGCAGGGAGACATGAAAGGCAGGATGAACAACTAACAAATTTGTGTGCAACTCAATCTCATAAGCTACTTTTCCAAAAAGTCTCAGGATTCTATAAGGGCTAACATAACGGGGACTAATTTTCCCCTTTTTGCCAAATCTCTTCACCCCTTTCATAGGTGAAATTTTCAGATATACCAAGTCATCAACTTCAAACTCAAGATCCCTTGTTCTCACATCTGCATATGACTTTTGACAACTCTGGGCTGTCTTCAACCTTTCTCTAATCAACTTAACTTTCTCCATCGCCTCAAACACTACATCATTCCCAATCAAAAAAGCTTCACCCACTTCAAACCAACCTATGGGTGATCTACATCTCCTCCCATACAAAGCCTTAAACGGGTTCATCTGAAGGATAGAATGATAACTATTGTTATACACAAACTCAATCAATGACAAATTCTCATCCCAACTACCCTTGAAATTAAGATCACATGCCCTCAACATATCATCCAAAGTTTGGATGGTCCTTTCATCTTGACCATCTGTATATGGATGAAAAGCAGAGCTAAGATGAACTTAGGTACCAAGACCCTTCTAAAAATCTCACAAAAACTAGGAAGTAAACTGAGTACCCCTATTTGATATGATAGGCAAGGGAACCCCATGCAATCTGACTAACTCTTGGATATATAACTTAGCCTAATCTGTATAGGATGTGTGCACTGGCAAGAAATGTGCTTAGTCAACCTGTCTATAATAACCCAAATCAAATTGTGATAAAGACACGAAAGGGGTAATCCGGTCACTAAATCCATATTCACCTCTTCCCACTTCTAAGTCAGAATACTAAACTCTTGCAAAATACAACCAGGTGTTTGGTGCTCTACCTTAACCTGTTGAGAAGTTGCACTCTTTGGTACAAACTCATGTATGTCCTTCTTCATACCACTCCACCAATAAATTTATTGTAAATAGCGGTATATCTTCATTGCACCTAGATAAATAGAATATCACACACCATGTGCCTCAGCCATAATTCTCTATCTCAACTCATCAATAGAAGGAACACATAATCTACTCTGGTATCTCAACATACCATCTCCCCCTTGGGAGAAAATCTCTACCTTTTGGTCTTAACCGACTCCTTCAATTTGACCAAACTAGAATCCATATATTGTTTCTCCTTCACTTCCAAAACTAAGGAGGAATTGGAACTACTCTAAACCCAAATATCACCCTCAGCTGAGTCAAGCAACCTAACACCCAATCTAGCTAAAAGATGAACTTATTGAGCCAAATCTTTCTTATCTTTCTCCATATGAGCAATACTGTCCATAGACAACTTTCTAAGAGAATCTGTCACTACATTGGCCTTGCCCAGGTGATACAACACACTCATATCATAATCTTTTAGCAGCTCTAACTATCTTCTCTAGCAAAGATTCAACTCTCTCTGAGTAAACACATACTGTAAGATTTTGTGGTTCGTGAATACATCTACATGAACACCATTTAGATAGTGTCTCCAGATTTTCAAAGAAAAAACCATAGTAGCTAATTCAAGATCATAGGTTGGGTAATTCTTTTCATAAGGTTTCAACTGTCTAGAGGCATAGGCTAAAACCTTACCTCTCCACATCAATACGCAACCTAAACTAACTTTAGAGGCATCATAATACACCACAAAACCATCCATACCATTAGGTAATGCTAACACTGAGGCTGAAGTGAGTCAAGTCTTCAACTACTGAAAAATCTTCTCGCAAGAATCTAACCATAGGAACTTAGCTTTTGTCTGGGTCAATCTTGACATGGAGACGCAATAGATGATAAACCCTCAAAAAAAGGATGGTAATAACCAGTTAGACAGAAGAAACTCCTAATGTATGATGGAGAGATAAATCTAGGCCAATTTTTTACAGCTTCAATCTTTTGGGGATCGACTCTAATGCCTTTGGCTGAAATAATATGATTAAGTAAAGCTAATGATCTTAGTCAAAATTCACACTTGCTGAATTTGGCTAACAATTGGTGATCTCTAAGAGTTTGCAGGACAATTCTAAGATGATCTACATTGTCATCCTCACTATGAGAGTAAACAAGGATATCATCTATGAACACTATGACAAACATATCAAGATACTGTTTGAACACTTGATTCATGAAGTCCATAAAAGTCGCTGGAGCATTGTTAGCCCGAAATACATAACTAGAAACTCAAAAAAACCATAGCGTGTTTGAAAGGATGTCTTTCGAATATCACACTCTCTTACTTTCAGCTAATGATAGCTGGATCTAAGGTGTATCTTTGAGAAGTAACTTGCACCTTACAATTGGTCAAAAAGGTCATCAATTCTAGGAAGAGGGTACTTGTTCTTAAATGTGACCTTATTCAACTGATGATAATTAATGCACATACGCAAAGAACCATCCTTTTTTTTGCATGAATAGAACGGGTGTGACCCATGGAGAAACATTGGGCCTTATGAAACCTTTATCTAAAAGATCTTTGAGTTACTCTTTCAACTCCTTAAGCTCTGACGGTGCCATACAATATGGAGGAATAAAATAGGATATGTATCAGGATGAAGTTTAATCTTAAATTATATCTCTCTATTAGGAGGTACCCTTGGGAGATCTTCTGGGAAAATATCAAGAAACTTATTAACTATATAGACTGGATAAAGAGTTGGAGTCTCATACTTAGTGTCTTTAACTTGAACTAGATGATAAACGCAACCTTTGGATATTAACTTTTTGGCTTTAAGATAGGATATGAAATGACTCTTGGGAGATACAAAATTTTTGGACCACTCAAAGACTGGCTCATTAGGAAATTGAAACTTAACCACACGGGTACGATAGTCTATAGATGCATAACAAGAGTGAAGCCAATCTATGCCCAGAATAATATCCAAATCAACCATATCTAATTCTATCAAATCTGCGAATATAACTCTATGAAGGACAGTGATCGGACACTTTTTGTAAACATGTTTAGCAATAACTGACTTACCTACTAGAGTAGAGACCAGGAAAGGCTCAGAATCTTTTTGGACCTTATTTAATAATTCATAGGTAGAAGGCATGGAGCATACCAACATCTAGAGAATCTTCCTACTTCCGAGAGTATGGTAATGCATAGAACCTGTTATGGCGCTGACCACCACCAGTACTGGATGAGGCACATTGAGGAGGCGTTGGACAGGCTAAAAGATCTGGTGCACTATTATCCTATATCTGGGGACGAACATCTCTATTTCCCTGCTTAGCATACGAGCAATCTCTAATACCGTGACCATCATGGCCACAACCATAACAACCTTTCTGACCCCACAAGTATTTACCTCCATGATCCTTACCACACTTGGCATATGGGGGATGATTAAGCTTCCCACTAACACTGTTCTGAGATATACACATAGAAGAGTTACCCAACTGATCCTATCTATTTTTAGGTATGGGAGCACTAGCTGATGAAGGCACTGGCATAGAAGAATGGTTTTGAAACTGCGGACGGTTCCCTCTATGGGATCTATTCTAACAATACTCATGCTACTCTGACCTAGCCCTCTTATTCTCTCTTACTTTATCTCTCTCCTTTATCTTTTTTGTCTTAGTCTCAGCCTAGCAAGATCTATATCTCTATTGATCATATCAATCCTACACTCCTTAATAACCAATCCATATATACCAGTCATAAACTTACTCATACTAGATTAGGGGTTAGTTATCATATCAGGAACATACTTACCTAACTGGTTAAACTTGAGGTTATACTCCTTTACAGTTATAGAGCTTTGCCTCATATTCATAAATTCTTCTATCATTGCTTCCCTCATATCAAGTGGGAAGAACTTATCTAAGAATGTATCCTAGAATACCTGCCAAGTCGTGGGAGCAACATTCTCCCCTGTATTCTTCCTCTATATCACAACCCAATCATACGTAATATATTTTAGCCTATAAAATGCCAATTTCATACTCTCCTCTTCAGAAACATGCATAACTTGGGTGATATTCTTTACCTCATAAAGATACAGTTGTGGGTTCTCACCTAGCTTTGACCCAAAAAATTCAGGTGGGTTCATCCTTATAAAGTCATAAAGCCTGGCTGCAGCCAAATCACCTCCTTCTTGATGTAGAACTATAGCTTGATTATTATATTGAATATATGCGGCAACTGCCTTGGCTAACACCTGAAAAGCTAGCCAAAACTCAGCATGAGACACATTATCAATCAGGGGATCGATAGGCTGAGGTTGCTGGTTATTATTTCGATGGGCATTAGCTCTACAAAGAGGTATTTTCTGTTATAAAAGAGAACAAATTACTAGCAAACAGAGACAACTATAAGCATAATGGATTATGAAAGAAAGAGATGACTTTTCCTAAACTTCTCGTAGCCTCTTGCTCATAGATATGTCGCACTACACACCGATGATCAAAACTTTACATAACTCGGTTTTTTAGACTCCCTAGGACTCTCTAAACCTTAGGCTCTGATACCAAGTTTGTAACGCCTCGAAATCTAGTTACCATGATGCCACACGGAGCCCCAAACTACAAGTAGTCCTGAGCTAACCCTGGTTGCATTCTAACAACATAAAATCTCAACATAAAGGACATGTGGATATAAATCATGATAATGCAGAAAACTATCTAAAGAATCTAGTCATATCTTAAATGTCAATCTTAACAATATGAATAGACAAAGTATTAAAAGATCTGGAAACAGAAAATCTGAAATCTAATTATTGAATCTGGTAGTCCGAGAAACCTCTAATAATAGAACTTAGGGAGTTACTGGGACATTCCCTAGTTGATTCAACTATCTGAAATGAACAACTGATAAATCATATACTAATGAAACTAGAAATTTGAATAACATAAGTCCCAAAAATATGAGGACTCACCAACTGCGGGGATGTAGATGAGGTTCTTAGAAAGTCACTCTCACTGCTGAGACTGAGCACATTAACCTACATTGTGAGACAATGTATTACACAAACATATATATGGATCAGCACTTTGGGAATGTACTAAGTATATAGGATGCATTCTATATGTAAAACAATATCATCATAGTTTATAAAATAATCCATGCTAAATGTAAATGTCTCACATAGCTCGAGTAATGTGAAATCTGAAAATATGCATAATGAATAGTAAAACATACAATCTGTATTTCATGAGCCATTAAACTTAGTTCTAAAATATGTATTCTCTTCTTATTCTCAAATCATGTTAGCTAGGTGAAATATGAAACTCATTCTGCATAGTAAATATGTTATCTCAATAAATTATTTTAAGAGTGGGGGACTTCTCTTTGGGAGGTTCTTCTAACCAACAAGTACACCACGTGAGCATCCATGATGTCCCATGACTAGCCCCCTTAAGTTTAGGGTTGTTCTACTCTTGCCATTAGAATAGAATAATCTATCTCAGTGACTACAATCTCAGTCATCCACAAAGAAGTAGGAATAAATATCTCAATTTATGGAGCCACATAGTTCTAGGGTATGAAACCGTAGTAACTTACCCAACTCGGTGTTAAATACTACTCCCAATCTTATGCTCAAAGTCCCAAGAAAAATACACTTTAAAATTAATCTCATGATTCATAAGGTAATCATTTATAAAGTCTATAATCTCATTCTGTAAAGTGGATTTGAACTCTACTGTGACCAAAAGCTCAAATCTTTCTACATTACTTCAAAATAGTCTAATCATAGGGTGCATGTTGAACAACAATTCTCAAAATAACATTGTTAAATAGGGATTAATGACACATATGTCAATACCATGATAAAACATCTCAAACTTTCTACTTTAAGCTTTATGCATAATAATATCAACATACTCATGTAATTCAACTTCTAAAATATTGAAAATCTCATAATCTCATGAATAACACCATAGAGTATAAGTTCATACTTCAAATTCATAGGAAAACATGTTAAATCATGTTCTTTCATAAATTAATACAAATTTTGGGCACAAGAACAGAAGGATTATTCTTGTTCAAACTCCACATACCTTTAAATGATGAACTAGATGAACAACTTGCTTTTGAGATGTTATTTGTACTCTTGAATGAGGGTTCTTAGAGTTCTTGAACTAGGAACTTGGAATCGTGGCTCAATTTAGAGAATTAATGGTGAACTTTAGAAGATTCTTGGTGTTGGATGTAGTTTCTTAGGGTTTTGACTTCAGGAAAATTGATAAAGAATGAGCATATGTTGCTCAAAATTACTCTTAATCATCTATTTTCAAGATTTAGGATATGGGCAAAAAGACTAGACTGCTTTGGATTTTAAAATTCACACCAGGTATGTCGTTTTATGCTTCACCGCAATGCGGTGATGGGCTCAACACGAAACTCACCATAATGTGGATCAATCACGATGAGCTACTGGATATGGACAATTGCAGATTTAGGGTTCATCATAACACTATGCAATCGCGATGACCCACTGGAAAATAACAAATATGGATTCAACCTTCATCGTGATGCACCAACCTCATCATTTCTATACTCATCGCGATGCGGTCTAATCACGGTGAGTCTCTGGAGTTACCAAATGCCAATTTGTCCTATACTACGATGCAGTGGCCTGCCTTTTTAGAATATTGATTGCAAAAAAAAGGTCATACCTTCTTCACTGAGTGTCGGTTTCGGGAAAATCTTATATCAACGGAAAGGTTATTCAATTTCCTTCATAATAGAATGTTAAAAACTGAAGAATTCCACACAGAATAAATATCATTCATCTTAGAAACTAATACTTGAATTTCTAAAGGCAAAATTTAGCTAGGGAACTTTGGGGTACTACAATATTTGAGAATAATTTTCATTCTTGTGTTCATGTTATGTATATTTATATTATCTTTAGAGCTCAATCAGTTTTTTCCTACTTAGTACAATATGTTTGGTATGCATTCTACATTCACCAGCCTACAAATCATAGTACAGGTTCTTATCATTGTTGTGTACACCATGCAGAGAAGCTATGGTTTGGAGACATAGGGTAAGCTCCTGGTATTTGGAATATTACTATTCTCCATACTATGTTCAAGTCTCTTTGTTGTATTTGGAGAAAGGTTGTATAAGTATATTTATTTAGTAATTCTTTTTGTAATAATATTACATTAAAAGAACTTTTATTGATTCCCCCAGGGTTTGGGACTATCTTGTATATATTATCTTTTTTATTATATTTATTAAATATTCTTCCTTCATTTTTATTGGTAGTTTGTTACTAGTAATTCTAGACTTCGGGTTGGCTGACATACTAATAGGCTATAGTATGTTCCATCATGACCTTAGAAATCGGGTCGTGACAAATTATCATAAACAAGGTTTTTTGGTGTTGGTACAAAGAGCTAAATATCTAGTAAAGTCAGATAGAATTGCGCTAAGACATGTGTAACCTATCATTAGGAGGCTACAGGGCATTCTTATAAAATTTTGTTCTTAGTTCCTTTTCATGGGTCCGTATTGTTATGAACCCCTATTACATTTTTTGACTCTACGTTGTCCTAGATGGATAATGTGAGGTTGTCAATATATGCAGATGGGACTTCAACATGTGTTTTAATAGCGTTAGTGCAGTGTTGAACAAAAGTTTCCAAGGTGGATGTCGAAGATCTTTAATGTTACCCAGAGGATTTGTGGTTAACTCTGGATTCGGTAAGGGTTATGACCACTTTTAAATTTCAAGATTTATCATTAGGGATATCGAGTCTTTTCATGAATACCTCAAATCAAGGGATGATATTTAATTCATCAAGTATTTAGTCTAGATTTGGGTTTGAAGGTGTTTGTTTTGCGGAAATTTTGACTTTTAAAGACTCGCCACTTAATTTTGACAAGGAATTAAGAAACCTTTATAAAATACTTTGAACGATCCAAAACAGAAAAATTGTTCAAGTTTTGAAGATTCTGAGTAAGTGGTTCCTATTAACATTTTAGGAAGGTGTTAGGCACTTAAAACGTCCGCTAACTTGTGGTTATCCGGACTGTTTGAAAATGATCTTTTGACAACAATGAAGAAGAGATTTGTTGGAAAAGTAATTGATTAAGGAAAAGTTCCTCGCGAAATAAGTTTTTTAATGACTTAGTTAGGGATTTAATTAGGTTCACAAATAAACACATAAACAAGTAAACGAAAGAAAAAAGGAGGAAAGCGAGGAAGTAGTGATTTAGGCTTTTAAACTCAAACCATCGGCCCTGTCCTAATCTAGTTAGGTTTTCAACCCATTTTTTTCACCTATCCTAATTCTATGTTTTCGAGCCATTTTTGGCTTGAGTTCTCACTTTACCTGTATTAAATACAACCCTGTCTTCAAGGCCCAAAATACATGAATAATGAAAAGAATGAATAGATAATAACCAAGACGGCAATGAATGAATAAGTGAAAGTAAAACTCTTGCGTCTCTTCATTTGTTCTTCTTTGGACTCTTTTTATCCATATGCCATGTGATTGTATGTTTAGGACCTTTGAGATTGACTTAAGGGGGTGGGCCTCAATGGCCAATATTGATAATGCGCCAATGGTAATTGAGTTTGTTTGGACTCAACGATGAGTTCATGCAAAGAAAAGGTGAAGGGGGATAAGGATTAGGAAATAAGTCAACTAAAAATAATTTAAAAAGGAATATTAATCAATGCATGAACACTGCAACATGGCAACCAATAGTTTAATCGATATTGGAATAGTAGTAATTTCATTCAACATGCAGGGAAAAATCTAGATGAAGGCTCGGCAAAACATTAAAATGCATTTGGTATTCATCTGTATAATAACAATGCTATGAAACCAACAACAAAGAGCAAATTATGACAAAGTGGACCAAAATTTGACAAAAGAAATCCCCTTAAACTAACACTGATTTAATTGCACCTGGCTTATGGAACAAGAAAATGGCACATAATCCAAACATTATCTGCTTTTCTTACAAATAGTAAAGGAAAGAAATAGTCGATTTAACCTAAGCTATATCCTCTAATCTTAAAAGAAAAACAATCTTTAATGATACAGAAGACAATATCTTGCAACAATGTTCAACATCACATCAGACTAATGATGATGAACAAGATGACGTCGAATACTAACAACGAAAAAGACACCATCAGTCCGAATTATTGAAACATGAGACTTATAATCATGAAATCAGCCATACCTAGATACCATCAGTCCAAACTAACCAAAACACAAAACTTTAACAAAACATCTGCTATAACGGGACACCATCAACAAGAAATGATCAAAACACCAAGCTTTGACATAAAGTCGGCTAAACCAAACACCAACAACCTAAAAACTATTAACAAAAATCAAAACTCAGGATTTTCCTACAAAACTAGCTATATCGACACATCATTTGCTTGAAACCATTAAGCAGGCTCAAAACATGAAAATCTATCATGAAATCATTTTTGTTTGAATCCCAACCATTATACAATGAGGGTATTAGATCGACAATCGATCGGTAGCGTCGTTTTGACCACATAACATGCTATAAATCGAAACATGCCATGTGGAAGATTTTACCCCCTCAATATTGTACCAAATTTTTAGATTTTTCTTAACCAAATCTGGAATAGGCAACCAATAGTGAAGAAATTTCATCTCAACCAATAAAAATTTTCCAAAAACATATGAATTCATACCGTTCATCCAAAGATTCATCTAATTGAGGCATTGAGAGAACACTTAGAGTTATTCTGGAAGCTTCTAGGCCTTTGCTCATACGAAGCCACATGGAACGTGTGAAAATGATGAAAGATAAATGGGTTGGGGTCGGGTTTTGCCGTTGGACGCGGATTGAAGATGGGTTTGTTTTTCATTGATGAGTCATGATTTGGGTTGATTTTGTCATCAATGTTGAACATTAATTTGTACTCAGATTTGTAATGTTATTGTGGCTTAAGGGAGATGAGAAATAATGGTACTAGGCTGGGTCAGGGATTTTTTAGTTGGGCTGCTGAAGGACAACTGGGCTGATGGAGGAGTTGGCTTAATTAAATGGGTTGGGAAGTTGATAATTGTTGTTTAAATTTTGGTTCTTTAATTGGGGTTGTATAATAACCTTTATTAAATATAATTGGGTTATTAAATAACCCTAATTAAATTTAATTAGATTAGTATAATCATAATTAAATTTAATTTGATTAAGAATAACTCTAATTAAATTTAATTGGATTAAAATAATCCCAATTAAGAAATGGTGACTTTTGGGATTAAGATTGAATTAAAATTTAAATGACTTATTTAAATTATAACCAAATTGAATATCTATTGGTCAATTGTATTACAAATGGGTCAATTTGATTTCAATTAACGTCAAATTTAATTCGTTCGCTAAATTGAATCGCAATCTGGCACGAATCAAGTTACAATTTAACCTCGGTTTCTTAATTTGATAACAATCCAACAAATATTCCTCCAAATAAAATATTTTGAGAGGAAATCATATTTAAAACCAAAATTGTATCCATTTGAATTAATTTTCAAGTTTAATCAATAAAAATTTAATTTTAATGAAAACGTTCGTTTAAATAACAAAATTTATACACTCTCGTATACAAAAATGCAAAAAAATTATAATCGTTAATTAAATGATAAAATTGAATTGAATAAGTAATTTAAACTAGCATTTATTTGAATCAAAATAATTGTTGTGATTTTATTTTAAAATTGAAGAAACTCGAAATTAAATTGGATTGCGGAGGGCAAAAATTAGGTGTCAACAACTACCCTCACCCTTTAGGTAGGGTGGATGCAAGTAACCTAGGTAAAGGGAGGTTGACGTTCCTAACTTTTGTCTGACCATAAAATTGTATCTGAAAGAGGTTTGTTTTTGCACGAGTTTCGTGGAGTTTTGGCCAGACCTCGGTATCAGGTTTCCTACATATCTCAGGTAACATGAGAATTCAGGCCACCTGTAGTTCATAAAGCTTGATTTAAAGTATGATTTTCAAATGATCCACCAACTATCTCGGTTTTAGAATTTCTGATAAAACCGAAAGGCTGGGAAATAGAGGAATTTGGAGGGAGGTTGGAATGCAATTGAGTTTTACACATAGATCCCAGCCGATATATCCTCAGGATTTCAGGGAATCAGACTGCTTGTAGTTCGACTCGATCGGTAGAAAATATAATCTTCTATTTTAGATAATCTTTGGCTCAAGATGAGTGACAAGTTAATGATCAAGTTGTGGAAAAGAGGCTTGTAACCTCTTAACCATGAATTTAGGATCCTTCATATCCATAGGGAAGAATTTACCTAGACATAATTTCCAAAACTCTAGGAGTGTTGTCACTCGGATTTGAAAGAAAATGAAGTTTACCCTTGATATGAGTTTAGGAATATCCCGAAGGTGAAGCTGAAACCAGAATAACCTAGAATTTCCACATGTCTTCTAACAAGGGTATGGTTAGATGGTGGTGGCGATCATCTTTTAGCTCGTGTCCAAAGAGTTTTACGTCCCTCTTTAGACTATGTCCCATTTTGCTGCTAAGAAAGAGTTCCACATTGTGTTGCGTCCTATCTGAAGTCGTCCGCACCTGTGGTTTTGATTTGACATTTTCATCCTTTCGGATGCTCTCGACAATGCTTCAAGAAAAAAGTGTTAGTGCTAAATATAATTCACAAAATAGGTATTTAGTTTTTTAACTTATCTCCACGTGAGTTGTGGCCTGAAAAGCGGAGTCATCTCTTCATGTACCTATTTAGAATAAAATAACCGACAAAAACCCTCTTGGTTGTTTGATTGTAACGACATTAGTCGGTTTAATATGTCTTCAAAGTGGGGTGCCCCTTTGGACACCGGGGATACTTTATGCAGAACGGTCCTTACAACCGCGTAATCTTGTGCAAGTGTGGCAACCCTTTTGGTTACCTATATCACTTGTTGGATGTGGAATGATAACCTCTTTGGTTATAACCGATAATCGATAAATTTCCCTTAAATTGTCAATCTTTGGATAATCTTGCGCATTATTTGATGTTGGATATAATGCGACTTACAGATATCCTTTGAATTGCTAGTTTTTGGGTAATCCTGCACATTATCTGAACTTGGAAAAGAGATGGCTTACAGATATCCCTTCAATCGCTAGCTTTTAGGTGTTCCTGCATATCATCCAACCTTAGATACAATATGAATTATAGATATTACTCAAATTGCTAGTTCTTGGGTAATCTTGCACATAATCGATCTTGGATATGACGCAACTTATAGAGAACCCTTGGATGTATAAATTTGATAATTTCGCATATTCTTCAGTAAGAATTTAGTTGTGACTTATGGATAACCTACAAACTATCAATTTTTGGGGAGATCTTGCACACTATCGGGTTAGGATGTTGTTGTGGCTTACGGATGACCTATAGGCTATCAACTCATAGGTGATCTTGCACACTATCCTATTTCAAATAATATGACTTATAGATGAACCTCAAATTGTCAATTTCTAGGAAATCTCATATATCAACCGTCTTTAGATACCGACTTAAAGGCGTCCCTTCAAATCATGTGCTCTTGATGAATTCAGATGCTGATACGTAAAATGATAAAATATCCTCGATGCTAACATTTATGTCTCACGTGTCAATAGATATGAAATGTTGATGATATCATTGATGCAAAAGTTTATGTCTTGCATCTCAACAGATATAAAATACTGATGATATCCTTGACGCCAGTGTTTATGTCTTTCGTGTCAACAGATATGAAATACTGATGATATCCTGACGCCAACGTTTATGTCTTGTATGTAAACGGATATAAAATGGCCCTCTCGGCAAATGATATGAATAGCCCTCTTATAAATGATATGAAATGTCCCTCTCGGCAATGCTATGAAGTGTCCCTCTTGTCAATGATATGAAATGGCCCTCTCGGCAATGATATGAATTGGCTCTCTTGGGGATGATATAAATGGCCCTCTTGGCAATTTGAAAATAGTTTCACCTGAGTTTGTTTGTCTGCGTCTTGCTTTCTACATGTACTTGTACTCAAGGTAGACGATTAGTAGACACAAAGTTGATTTTGCTAGCGACTATTTTTTAGAAAAACTCTAAATACAATATTTGTAAAGAAGACAAGACACTTTATTTTGTCCTCCATGATCTCAAGAAATCAGATGGACAATTCAACAGGTCCTCAATGAATATGTATTAAACCCATTTTTAGGGCTACCCAAAAATACTGTTCTTGAGCATTAGTGCTCTGGTGTATCTCCCAATTTCCTCGGGGATTTTTGAAAGAGACTCTCATTTTTATGTATTGGTCCCTGCATCCACAGAAAAATGATTAGTTTGAGTGAAACTACTCCGTGTTGACCTTCTTCGATTCTCCGTTTGCTCCATGCCATCTTTTGGGTACTCCACCATGTTGGTACATTCACCTTGGCTCCATTCTCCTATAGACGCCTAGGTAATAACTAAGTAAAAGATTTTGTAAAGATTTTTTAAAAGTAGTCTTATTTTTAGCAAATAATTTTGAAAGTTTCTGTAAAAGCTTTCAAAAATCTCAGTCAATCATGTCATGTACTAGCTCAATGAATGTATTCCTCTTAATTTTCGTTGTATCCGATGGAGGAGTTCAGAACTCATCATCATTGTTGGAGGGTTCTACAAATGGTTTCGTCATAGACGAAGATTTAGTTTACCTAGACTTTGTCGCAGTTGGTGGCTTCAAAAGCTTGGCTTTACCCTCTGGTGCAGTGGAATTTGAAATATATTCTCGTATTTGGTGGAAATTTTGAGGCCTCCCTTACATTTTATACCCCAGTTTCCAGTAGTTTGAGATGATATCATCTCAAGTGGATCTAAAGTCTTTGTTGATCTTCATTCTTTTTGTTGGATGTTGATCTTCTCTTGTGAATTTTTGAGATTGCTTCTCTAAAATTTTGCCCCAGTTTCCATTTCCTGGGGTTGTATGACTGAGCCGTTGGGGTGCCTACGTAGCCTGCTGAAGTAGGAATCAGGTCAAACGTAGTTCAGGACTACGCTAAGGATATATAAAAAAATGTAATGGGTTGACCAAAGATGACATAGGCCACCTACGTATCTCATTATTGAGAATTCAGGTCATCACGTAGTTCATACATAAAAGGAAAGGATAAATTTTCCTCAGGCATTGACCAAAGCTGATATAGGCCGCCTATATATCTCATTCTTAAGAATTCAGATCAAACGTAGTTCGTACACAAAGAGAAGGGGTTCTAGCCAATTACACATCATAAAATTGATACTATTATAAAGGCGATTACAAATAAGCCAAGAAACAAAAACTATAACATCTTTCAAGAACAATATCTCTTTACTGCATCAAAATTGATTGGTTTGGTCCTCTCTTGACCATCCATCTCAGGTAGGATTAGGGCTCTTCCAGGTTGGGCTTCTTTTGATTTTCATATTTCTCTGTATCTACTACTAACTGCTCCTTATCACCTTTTCTGTTCATCATTATTTCCTTCACTTTGTTCATCTAACCCTTTACATGACATTGGCAGGTTTTCAAATTATTGCTACCAAAATAAACCATGCTAGATAATCATATTTAAAAAAAATAACTTCTTATATAAAGGGTCTTTTGGAAGATAAATAAAAACTATAGCTCATGACCCACACAAATATGGGCCTATGCCTTTTTGAAAGTTGTAAAACATGAAACAAAAATTTGAGACATAAAAGGGTGGATCATGAGGCCTCCTCCGGATCATCACCGATTTTAAAAACTATTAGTAATTGCCCTTTTCATCTACCATGATGGTTGACGGGTTATAAGTGGAGCAGAGATCCAGTTTTGCAAGGCCTCCCCTGATACAATCTCCTTCACCCCACAGGAATTTGGGAAATTACCTGGTAGAGCATTGCATCCTTCGAACAGATCTCCTAGCCCATCCCCAAGACCATTATCATTTGATATCTCATGTACGGGAAATGACTAGTATAAGAGCAGCAAGGGCGTAAACAGACTCTCCTTTGAATTATCTTTGATCTCATCTTCCTTTCTTGATTGGTCCTAATCTATGCTTAAATGCTCATTCCGGGACCATAATAGGCTCAATAATTCCTTCCAAATTCTTACTCAAGGCATCCATAACTTTCTCTATCATTTCCACTCCTTTTGTCTTTTTGGAGTTTTGTGAATCCATATTAGCAATTGTCTTGCTAGATACCCATTCGCCTGCTATTTCAATTATGCTAATCGTGGCTCCCTCATGATTAGGCAATGGGTTACTAGCAATATTTTTATTGACACCTGAAGAGTGATGATCTTCTGGTCAACCAAGTCCTGGATCTTCTATTTCAGATTGATACAATCTTCAGTATTACGCTGGAGAGCTCCTGAATGATAAGCACAGACTTGATCGACATGAAAGAATCAAGAATTGAGATTGGTAGTCTTTAGTGGAATATGCTGTAAATAACTGGCCTTCATCAATCTTCCAAAGAGATGGGTATGACTTTCAGCCAATGGAGTGAATTTTCTGGGAGGCTTCTTCTCGAGGCTTACACGTGGTTGGTTATACTGATTTTGATTAGTAGAAGAAGGTAATTGATAATAGTTTGGAGGTGCCTAGACATTTATTTGATTATTTAGAAGAATAGCTTGAACATGAGATTGATAATTTGGTTGCGGAATTTGGAACTAGGGTAAAATATTTGAAATTGGAGTTTGATATTGGGGATGGGCGTAGAATACAGGATGAAAATTTGGTGACGGTGGTGAGGAAAGAATATTCCTAGGCTTGAATTTCCTCTTCAATTTATCAACAAAGTCAGTAGAGACCGCAGTTACATCCTCTCTTTTCTTCTTTGAGAATGCAAAAGATTCAGCTGATGTTGGAGTTTTGGTAATTTTTCCTATTCGGATGCGTTCCTCTAACGATTCCTCAATCTTTACTAAATTTGTGAAAGTTCCTCGGACTGCAGATACCAACCTGGTACAATATTCTCCCTCCTGATCGCGAGAGAACACAGACACCATTTCTTTCTCAAACATGGGAGGTTGTACTTTGGCAGCTTTTTTTCTCCAACGAAAGGCATAGTCTCGGAAACACTCATCATTCCTCTGCTTGATCCGATCTAATGAATATCGGTCAGGGACTATTTCAATGTTGAATATAAACATATTAAGGAAACTTTTGGCCAATGCCCTCTAACTAGTCCATTTTTCAGTTCTTGAGACATGAACCAATCGAAGGCTTTGCCACTTAAGCTTCGGCTGAATGCATTAATAATGCCTTATTTTTCCCTACTCCCACCATATGATCACAATACCTTCTCAGATGGGCCATTGGATTTCTAGTGCCATCGAACACTTTAAATTTAGGGACCTTATACCCTTCTAGTAGATCTACTCCAGGGTGAACACATAAATTATCGTAACCTAACCCATCGGTGTTCCCCGCTGCATGATATTCCTTAATCCTTATGATCTCTTCATTCATATCTAGCAACTTCATTTTATGCTCGATCCTCCAGTCTTTCTCCTTCTCCTCGTAATGGTCCACCTCGGGATTAGAAAGGGAATTATAGATGTCACGGGACATGATGACATGAGAAGGATTTGGAAAGGCGACTTATTTTTGTTGATGAAAAGAAGTTGGTGGGTGGGTGGGTAGAACGTTTCGAAAACTAAAAAAGTTTTGTGGAATTAGAGAGGAGCTTAGTGGGATCTGGGAGGGATTCTGCGGATTCAGAAATAAAGTTTGTGGGTTCGGAGATAGATTTGGCAGATTTGGTAGATCTGGGGATGGATTTTGTGGATTACCAATGGGTTCTGGGGATTTGGGAATGAATTTTGTAGATTAGGAGAAGGATTTTGTTAGGCGAGGGTTGGATTTTGTGGATGGTAAGAATCTGGGTTATTTTCACGACTGGTATTTTGGACAAGTGGAGGGGCAGAGACGGACGATATGTTATTTGGATGATCCCTGAGAATAGGCATACTATGAGGAGGGATTTGGAGTGGATTCTCTTGTCCTCTTGGATCGGGAGCATTGATAGTGATGGCTAGGTTAGCCAAATATCGAGTATAATTTATTTCCTCCTAAAGCATTCTAGCTTTCTTGCAAGTTCTACAATCATCTCACTCTATTCCGCTATTACATTGTCCTTGATGGTCAATGTATTTTCTTCATCATTTTCAGTCATTATTGAATGATGGTCAGAGGATGGGAATTTGTACACTTTTGACCGGGTGAAGTAAGGATGTTCTACCAGCTTATTTCAACATGGAGTAGTTTTCTATTATCTGTAAAGTAAAATAACTCAAAGGCAAATATGTTAGTTTTCACATCTGATAAGGAATGCAAAATACTTGACAAGAAATAGCGACGTAGAGTTATTTGTGTCATAGCCAAATCCATCTATAGGAGCATAGCAAATAAACTTGTCTTTGATCCAAACAAACACACATAAACACATAAGACAATTATATCACATAAGAATATTATAATGTGTATCCTAACTGGGGTGACCCTTTTGAGCCAAGGGTTTGGGCCTAACGAATTTTGAAGAAAAATATATGCTTGCTTAAGGTCAATCCATTATCCCCCAACTTTTATAGACACTAAAAGGGCACAAATGCCTACAAAACATAACAAAAGAGGGATACAATCTTTAGGGAAGGGGAAATAACATGAAAGAAGACATATTCCCACACAGGGGATTGAAAATACTAACTCCTGGGTGCTTCTTCTATCAGTCTTCGCCTACTTATCTTTGTACATTTCTTATATTGGTGACATCCGTTGATGTTCAAACTGTGCCTTAGATGCAACCTCCCAAATCAATCAATTTCTTGCTTAAATTACTTCAATTCTTCTTATGAAAGTAAGCAAATCATGCTTTTTCCCGAACCCCAAAGAATAATGGATTGAATTAGACAGGCATATATTTTCTTCAACACATAAATATAGCTCGTCTATAATTGACTCGGGGTTAATGGACGCAGGGCAGGTTTTCTAATGGGCCCAATACCCCACTCCGGTATTGGGTCGTCCTAGGCTCATGCCTAAATAGGGTTTTGGTTTCGTTCAATCCTAGGTGTCTAGAGTGGGTTTGAATACTGGTTCTCAAGCGGACAACTTGAGTTTGAAAATACGAACATCCATCAGATGACTCACTTGCTAATAAGCCGTCCGTATTTCCAACACTTTATTGGAATTGAACAATAGGGGTCGGGACATCCACAAAACCCCAAAATAAGGAATATGCCATGAGATGCGATAGCTAAACTTTACAGAATCGAAACATATAAAAACATAAACAATTAATCAAAAGATGAAATCAAACATTTGGTTAGAACCTAGTTAAAAATCCCCAACAGAGTCGTCATTTCTGTTTTGCGGAAATTTTGACTTTAAAAGAGTCGCCACTTAATTTTGAAAAGGAATTAAGAATCTTTTATAAAATACTTTGAATGATCCAAAATAGAAAAATCGTTCAAGTTTTGAAGATTCTGAGTAAGTGGTTCCTATTAATGTTTTAGAAAGGTGTTAGACACCCAAAACGTCCGCTAACTTGCAGTTATCTGGACTGTTAGAAAATCGTCTTTTGACAACTTTGAAGAAGAGATTTGTTGGAAAAGTAATTGATTTAGAAAAAGCTTTTTGCAAAATCAGTTTTTTTGTGACTTAGTTAGGGATTTAATTAGGTTTTCAAATAAACACGTAAACAAGTAAACGAAAGAAAAAGGGAAAAAAGCGGGGAAGTAGTGATTTAGGCTTTTAAGCCCAAACCATCAGCCCTATCCTAATCTAGTTGGGTTTTCAACCATTTTTTTTCTTTCACCTGTCCTAATTTTATGTTTTCGAGCCCTTTTCGGCTCGAGTTCTCACTTTACTTGTATTAAATATAACCTTGGTTTCAAAACCCAAAATACATGAATAATGAAAAGAATGAATAGATAATAACAAAGACGATAATGAATGAATAAATGAAAGTAAAACTCCCGCGTCTCTTCATTTGTTCTTCTTTGGACTCTTTGTATCCATATGCCATGTGATTGTCTTTTTAGGTCCTTCAAGATTGACTCAAGAGGGTGGGCCTCAATGGCCCATATTGATAGTGTGTCAATGGGAATAGAGTCTGTTTGAACTCAACGGCGAGTTCATGCGAAGAAAAGGTGAAGGGGGATAAGGATTAGGAAATAATTCAACTAAAAATAATTTAGAAAGGAATCTTAATCGATGCATGAACACTGCATCATGGCAATGAATAGTTCAATCAATATTGACATAGTAGTAATTTCATTCAACATGCAGGGAAACATCTAGATGAAGGCTTGGCAAAACATTAAAACGCATTTGGTATTCATCTGTATAATAACAATGCTATGAAACCAACAACAAAGAGCAAATTACAACAAAGTGGACCAAAATTTGACAAAAGAAATCCCCTTAAACTAACACTGATTTAATTGCACCAGGCTTATGGAACAAGAAAACGACACATAATCCAAACATTACATGCTTTTCTTACAAATAGTAAAGGAAAGAAATAGTCGATTTAACCTAAGCTATATCCTCGAATCTCAAAAGAAAAACAGTCTTTAATGATACAGAAGACAATATCTTGCAACAGTGTTCAACCTCATATCAGACTAATGACGATGAACAAGATGACGTCGAATACTAACAACGAACAAGACACCATCAATCCGAATTATTGAAACATGAGACTTATAATCATGAAATCCGCCATAACTAGATACCATCTGTCCGAACTAACCAAAACACAAAACTTTAACAAAACATCTGCTATAACGGGACACCATCAACCAGAAACGATCAAACCACCGAACTTTGACATAAAGTCGGCTAAACCGGACACCAACAACCTAAAAACTATTAAAACAAAATCAAAGCTCGGGATTTTCTACAAAACCAGCTATATCGACACATCATTTGGCTGAAACCATTAAGCAGACTCAAAACATGAAAATCTATCATGAAATCATTTTTGTTCGAATCCCAACCATCATACAATGAGGGTATTAGATGGACAATCGATCGATAGCATCGTTTCGACCACATAACATGCTATAAATCAAAATGAGTTCTCTTGAAAAATGTTTTCCCAATGGTTTACTACAACCAAACCCAAAATCTTAGATATTAACTTTCCTTTAGTAAGTGCCATAAAAAAGTCTTCTAGTATAGACAAATTACTCAACTGCTTAATTGAGTTACACAACCCTATGTATGTTTTTACAAGAGAACTTACCTTCAGCGATGCCAACTGTTCAATTACCAACGCTAGTATTTCAATATCAAACACTTCCTTCAAATCCAAAATAACAATAGTTCTTATAAGAATAACGCATTTCTCATCCTTAAATAACAAAATATACAAAAAAAAATGAGACCAAAATCTAAAGAAATACTTCAAGAAAATAATACAAAATTAATAAAAGTGACAATATACAATTTTTCTTGTCATTTCAAGAAAATCCAAAACCGCCTTTTTGTCATTATACTACTGTAGTGCTATATGAATCATTCAAGAAACAGAAAGTGAAATTTCTTTCCATAAAAAAAGAGGGTTTCTTACATGAAAACAAAGAAAACTCCGGTTAAAATTTTGGAAAAAAGCAAACCCTGATTTGGTTATTACCGTTGAAACGCAAAGAAGCTTGTATCACAGCAAAATTTGAAAAAATAATCGCAAGACACTTAAAAAGAAAGAAGAAAAAGATCATAGAAGGAGTATTCAGTTGACCGGCTTGTTACAGGTTATAGCCGGTTTGTCAGGGCGGTAAGTGATAAAAGGCCAGTAATTTGAATTTATGCAGCTAGTTATAAAAAATCTATAATTGTTTTATTCCCTTATAAATTTTTAAATATTAAATTGTTTAATCTTTTAATTTTTTAAAATAAACTTTATATATCTAATAAGTCATAATAATTAAGAATATATAATACTTAAACAGAATAAAATTATGATTACAGAAAAACTTGTTTCAATATTGAAAAGGGAAAAGGCTCAAATATGCCATTGAACTATTAGAAATTATTCATTTATCCCATCAGTTAAAAGTTTGGCCCATTCATGTCATCGTTGTTATAAAATCAGCTCATTCATGCCATTATTTTTTAATGGTGGATTTTCAAAACAGCTTCGCCACGTGGCCTTCTATTAGAGGTTCATTTCATTAATTAAAATAAGAAAAAAAACTCAAATATGCCATTGAACAATCAGAAATGGATCATTTATGTCATCATATAAAAATTTGCCTCATTCATGTCATCACCGCTACAAAATCAGCTCACCCATGTCATTCTTTTTTAATGGTGGTTTCCAAAAATAGCTTTGCCAAGTGGCGTTTTGTTGGAAGTCCATGTTATTAATTAAATAAATCAATATTAATTTAAAAATATCTAAAATTAGTTAGTATCGTGATTATTTATTCCCTCGTTTATACCATAATGATTTGATAAGTTATCTCATATACATGGAAGAATAATTGAGATATCGGACTTCTTTTAAGCCATTATTTGAAAATGATTTTTCAACAATGTATGTTGCCCTAATTTGTGATGGGAAAAGGGAGAAATTCTATCGGTATGCCACATCCTTTTTTACTTGCCCTAATAGTTCATTGGCTTCTTTTCTTTTAACCTCGGAGTGTATATTGGAGTTGTTGGAATTACAACTAATCAGTTATTGTAGCACGAAAAACAAGTTACTGTAGGATAGAATTTTTGAGGCTTCTGTTAAGCGTAACACTTATAATGATTTAGAATCAACAAGGAACATCCAAAGGATATACATTAATCATTGTTTTTTCTAATAAAAAAAATAGTTGTTGTTGTAGAAAAATATTTTAATAAGTGTGAGTCCGTTGACGTAAAATGGATTGGTTCATTTTAATGGGTCTAAGATATTTTAAAATTAATATTGATTTATTTTAACTAATGACATGGACCTCTAATAAAAGGCCACATGGAAAAGCTATTTTTTAAAATCCACCGTTAAAAAATAATGACATGGATGAGCTAATTTTGTAACGATGGTTGCACTATGGTATTTCTTGGTGTTGGGATTTTCAATGTATTTTGATGTGATTCGTGTGAGTTTGTAGTTTTGGGTGGCTTGAAAAGCCTTATATTTGACTTTGGTCACTATTTATTGATCTATACATTGAATGGAAAAATGGATTATGTTAATAGATCCAGAGCATCAATCTTAGGTTGGTGTCACTATTGGTGTGGCTTACGACTTTTAAGCTGATTTTGACCCTTGATTTAGAAAGTTGTAAAATTGGATTTTCGGGGTCAACTTTGTGAAAATAATATTTTTTTGAAAATTGGATATTGCCATTGAGTTTGTACCGTTAACTTTGATAGGGTAGCATAGTACATTTGCATTCTTAGGATTTCAAATGAATCCCAAGGGGTTCGCGAAGACTTGGAATTCTCCAAGTCTCCGGCTAGTGCACCACTTAGCTGGTGCATCCCCTTAAGCGATGTTTTGGTCTCTTAAGCGACCCAGTTGAGCAGCTGAGATGTTGCTCTCGCAACTTTTATGTCACACATGTGACCGTCACATAAGCGACAATAAGATCACTTACGCAACACCCACCAGCAGGCCAAGTATTGCATAAGCGACACCTAGGTTATTCAAATACTCTCTTTTCGCAATTCTTCACTATTTTTGAGACTTGGAGCTTGGGGTTTGAGTTTTAAAGAATTTCTACTTCTAAGTTTGGGTAAGCTCCAAAACTCCTAATTCAACTACTTTTCTTCGATTTTATCATTCAAATCTTATTTAAACATAGAATTAAAGATGAAATTTGGGGATTTTGGCCAGAAAGGCCAAAGGCCTAAAAATAGTATTCATCAATTTATATCTCCAATTTCAACTCATTTTCACTTAAGTTTTCTCCTATGAGTTCCTTTAATCTTGGAAATATGTTTTTGGATAAAACTTTTGATCTTACCCTTCTTTTTTGAAAATTCATTTCAAGATTTGATTTGACTCTAATTTAGAAATAGGCAACATGAGTGTCGTTGGCTTCCTTTTGATTTGTAAATTCTATATTTGTTTATTTTAGTTGATTTTGGGTCCGTTTGTGAGGGGGAAAGCTCCAAATTGGAAGCTTTTGATATTGATATTTGACATTTGAGGTAGGTTATAGCTTAACTTTATTCAAACTAGGTTGGGTAGTTAATAATAATTCAAAAGAATGTTATGGGTATGGTATATTGGATATTCTTTTACTGGTTGGTGATGAGCATTACATCCTCAAATCATATTCATTCATGATATATTGGTACCTCCGTCGAAATACTGGAAGTAATTCTTTTTCGGATAGAAAATATGGCATCTATAAAACTCTCTACTGTTGTATGTGTCCGAGAGGAGATATGGATATTGGTATTGAATATTGGTTTTATATGGGTTGACTAACCTCCTATGGGTCCTACCTGGGAGCGAAGCTCAGTAGGTGTAGGTTTACGAACCTCTCTTGGGTCCTACCTATGAGCAAAGCTCGGAGGTGTATACAAAAGTTGTGCGACAACCTCGTGCATCTTCATCATCACCATCATCACCATTATTATTATTACCATCATCATTTTTATTGCACTTCACATATTATACTTATGTTGTGATTGTATTTTTGCCTTTGACTTAATATCTATCTATTTGTTCTATCTTTCTATACTAGTAGTTGATGGACGGTATGTTACTTGTATTTTTTTATGTATGTATATTAAAACTGTTAGTGGAGGCAGTATGGGCTACTGTTTAGGATATTTTTTATTATGGGTGACGTACTCATAGTTTGTATTTTATATGCTTTATTTTTTACTTTACTCAGTCAGCCTATGATACCTACTGAGTACAAATGGTCCTACTCAACCCTACTATTTAGATGTAGATCCAGGTACGAGTGCGCCTCACAGCAATTTATTTAGGTGATACTTAGAGCCCATTTGAGGTAGCAGTTGATCTGTGCATCCGGAGTTGACTTCTACCTTTTTCTTATCTAGACTATGTCTTACTTGTATTCAGAGATAAAGTTTTGTTCCTATTTGGATATCTTATGTACTTTTGACCTTGAGTTGTACTAGCTAGTTCTTACACTGTGACACCAGATTTTGAGATATTCTTATGATATTTTGGTTATGTATTTCTGATATTAATATATTGTGTGGTTTGACTTCACTCTAGAAGTTGTACCTTGGGTTTAGATATTATCTCTTTTATTTTATATCAGATTGGATGATAGACTTACTTGTTAAGAATTGCCGCAATAAATGCCATCATGACCCCTGGTTTTTGGGTCGTGAAAATTGATATTAGATCCAGGCTCATTGGTCTCAATAGTATAAGAATGGGGTGTCTAATAAATTCTCATGGATTGATACATAGACATCCATATCCATTTTCTAGAGACTATAAAATGTCTTTAGAAAACTTTATTTCTTTGATTCTATATCATGTGGATCTTTCATACCTTGTGTTCTAAGTCATATTTTACTCTTTTCTGTGCAAATAGTGAGGACTAAATCCATTAAGGCTAGATATTTAGATCCATTATCTGAGAAGAGACCCCAATCTAGAGGGTAAATTGTGAGTTATGGTCAGACTCAAAATGGAAGACGCGCACGAGGATCTTCCCTATCTAGAGATATCACTGAGAAACTCTCCCTTGAGCATCAAGATGAACATGTTGTAGATATGGGTCCTACTTTAGTTTCGTCAAGTTCTTCTACCCCAGTCTTGGAGGGGTTATTAGTTTACTTATTGACTAGGTTAGAGGGTGCTCTTTTGAGTATACTTGGTATTCCTCCGTCTTCGAGTATGGATGCTCCTACTATACCGATATTTACTTATGGTACTCCAGAGACCCCGACTATAGTTTCTTCTTTAGTATCGGTATTTAAGTATAGTATTCCAAGATCTGGAGTTTAGCCTTCTTCTATTATGCCTCCTGGATGGGCTCTCAGCCAGCCAGATTTGTAATGCCTCATATTATTACAAGTGCAACTATATCTTCTGAGGATCATAAGAGGTTTACTCATTTGGATCCTTCTTAGGTTCAGTGGTGTTGTAGGCGAGGTTGCCTATGAGTTCTTAATGGATTATCGTGAGAAGTTTTATAACCTTGGTTTTTTTGAGTCGTATGGGGTTGATTATACTACTTATCAATTGAGATACGTATCCAAAGAATTGTGGAGGCCACTTTTTAGTTCCCGACCTCTTGGTTCACCAGAGATAACTTGGGATTAATTCATAGAGGCCTTCTTGGACAGGTTTGTTCTTTTTAGCATGAGGGATTAAATGCAAGATAGGTTTGATCACATGGAGTAAGGCTCCATGACTATTGTAGAGTATGATAAATGATTCCATCCCTTGTCTAGATATTTTTATGCCATTATTACCACCAGGTATGAGAAGATTTAGAAGTTTGTGAAGTGGTTGGATATTTCTCTTCAGCTTGCAACTACTCATATGGTAGTGCATGGAGCATCATTTCAAAGTATTGTGGATCATGCTAAGATGATTGAGGCTATTCTTTTGGCATCTCAGGGAGGTGACAAAAAGGTACGTTATTTAGGTGAGTTCATAGGTTACTCTTCATAATTTAGAGATTCTACAGGTTTTTGTAGGTATCATGGTAAACTTGTGTAGGTAACTTTGCAGAGTTTAGATGGTAGGTATTCTGGTTCAGCAGCTTTGGATGGTTATTCTAGCCCAGTCATACCTTCTTCTATTGATTTAGGTTATAAGGTTTGCTTTGTATGTGATGAGGTTGGCCATGTGGTCAAAGATTGTCCCTGCCACTTGTATAGAGCTACTCTTATTTCAGCTATGAGAAGTAGTTCTTCCAGGGGTGGGAGAGGCAGAGGTAGTGTTGCCCGTGGTGGTGGTTAAGAAACCACCCAATCAGGTAGTAAACATGGTCAGTGATATGCTATACCTCCAAGCCAAAGGCAGAGGCCTCTGATTCTGTCATTATAGGTATCATCCCTATTATTTCAGATATGCATCCATGTTAATTGATTTGAGATCAACTTTCTCCTATATGTTTGTATATATTGCTTTGGGTTTTTATTTGTCTTGTAAACCTTTTGATGTGCCTATTCGTGTATCTACCCCTGTAAGAGATTCTCTAGTGGTGGATCAGGTGTACCGATCTTCTATTGTAAATTTTTATAAGCATGAGACCTAGGTAGATCTAATTGTATCATATATTATAGATTTTGATGTCATCTCGGGTATGGATTGGTTAGCTTCTTTATTATGTTGTCCTAGATTTTTATGCTAATACCATGACTTAGCTTTACCGGGTGTTAAGGATAGCTTAGAAGGGTGCACTTTATTTGGGTCCTAAGAGAGTTATATCCTTCTTTCAGGCTCATCGCTTAGTTGAGAAGGGATGTCTGTCTTATTTTACTTATATTCGTGATACAAGTGTTGTTTCACCTTTTTTTTAGATTCTGTTCGTATTGTCCATGAGCTCATGGAGGTGTTCCCAATAGATTTGCCTGGTATGCCTCCGGCTTGTGATATCAACTTTGCCATTGATGTTGATATGGGCACCAAGCCCATTTTTATTCCTCCTTATAGGATGGCCACAACCGAGTTAAAAGAATTAAAGAATTAGTTTCAAGAGTTATTAGATAAGGGGTTTATCCAACCCAGTGTATCACCTTAGGTGCATCAATCTTACTTGTGAAGAAAAAAGATAGGTTGATGCGTATGTATATTTATTATCAAAATTTAAACAAGGTAATGGTTAAGAATAAGCATCATTTTCCTTATATTATTGATTTTTTTGACCATCCTTAGGGTGTTTTGGTGTTTTAAAAGATTTATTTGAGGTCCGGGTATCACTAGTTGAGGATTAGAGCTTTGGATATTCTAAAGACAACTTCTTAGTCTCGCAGTCATTATGAGTTCTTGGTTATGTCCTTTGGGTTGACCAATTCCCCATCCACATTCCTGGAGTTTATGAACCTGGTATTTTGACCATATCTCAACTCCTTTGTTATGGTATTTATAGATGCTATCTTAGTTTATTCCAAAAGTGGGGCTGATCATGAGGAGCATTTATAGATTGTGCTTCAGAGATTAAGGATGATAAGTTGTATGCGAAGTTCTCTAAGTGTGAGTTTTGGTTGTATTTTGTCGCTTTCTTGGGTCACGTGGTGACCAAGAATAGTATTATAGTTGATATGACCAAGATTGCAGCGGTTCTTGATGAGCTAGGCCCACTTCTTCTATCGATATTTGGTGTTTTATTGATTTAGCAGGTTACTATTGGTACTTTGTTGAGGGTTTTTCATCTATTGCAGCTCTATTAACCAAGTTGACTTAGAAAAAGATTTCTTTTCAGGGGTTTGATGCTTATGATGCGAGCTTTCATAAGCTCAAGGATTTGTTGACTTAAGCTTCTGTCTTGACTTTGTCTAAAGAGTGTGTGGGTTATCCATCTTCTGTGATACTTCTAGTGTTGGATTTGGTGTTATGTTGATATAGGAGAGTAATTTGATTGCTTATGCTTCTCGTTGGTTGAAGCTCTATGAGAAGAATTACCCTACCCACGATTTAGAGTTATGGGTGGTTGTTTTTTCTAAGAAAATGTGGAGACACTACTTGTATGGAGTTTGTTATGAGATTTATTCTAATTATTGTAGACTTTAGTATTTCTTTCACCCAAAAAGATCTTAATATGAGTCAACGTCATTGGCTTGCATTGCTTAAGTATTATGACTTGACTATTCTCTATCATTCGAGCAAGGCTAATGTAGTTGTAGATGTCATAAGCTAGAAGTCGACTATCATGAGCAGTTTGGCGCTCTTCTAACTTATGAGAACCTTTGGCCTTAAAGTTTTAGTATTTGGCTAACTAGATGGCTAGGTTCGATATTTTGACACCTGGTGTATTTTGGCATTCATAGAGGCCAAGTCTTCTTTGATGGAGCAAATTTAAGATCATTAGTTTGATGAAGTTACATTGAGATTGATTAGGGATAAGGTGTTGAATGGTGAGGATAAGGAAGCCTCACTTGACTTATATGGTTTTTTGTGGATTGGTGGTTGAGTTTGTATACCGAGAGTTGGAGATTGGATTAGATTGATTTTAGAAGAGACCTGTTATTCTAATTATTCTATCTATCTGAGAGTGATTAAGATGTATCGCGATTTGAGGCAATATTACTAGTAAGATAGTGTGAGAAAGGATGTATTATACTTTATAGCTCGTTGCTTATGTTGCCAGCAAGTGAAGGCCGAGTATTTAAGGCCTGGTGGATTGCTTTAAAGGTTACCCATTCTCGAGTGAAAATGGGAGCAGATCACTATAGACTTTGTCACTGAATTATGTCATACTTTTCACGTTCTGATAGTGTTTGGGTCATCATGTATCGATTGACTAAATCTTCCTATTTCATTCTGGTTCAAGTTTCCTTCTATGCTAAGAGGTTGTCCCATATCTACATTCTGGAGATAGTTTATCTTCATGGTATGCCGATGTCTATCATCTTAGATTGAGGTTCAGTGTTCACATCTCACATTTGGAAGACTTTTCAGGAAGAGTTAGGTACTTGAGTTGATCTTAGTACAATTTTCACCCTTAGAATGATGGTCAATCAGAGTGGACTATTCAGGTCTTGGAGGATATGTTCCATGCTTTTGTGGTAGACTTTGGTGGTTAGTGGGAGCAACATCTAGTGATGAAGCAGTTTGCATCTAATAATAGCTACCATTCCAATATTGAGATGGCTCCTATTTGAGGATTTTTATGGTAGGTATTGTTGCTCTCCTGTTGGTTGGTTTGATGTTTTAGAGATTAGGCCTCGAGGTATGAGCTTGCTTTGTGAGACCTTAGATGGAGTACGAGTCCTTTAGGATAGACTACGAGCAGCTCAGAGTAGCCAAAAGTACCATGCAGATCATAGATTTTGTGTCTTGAGATTCACTAATAGTGATCGTGTCTTTCTTCATATTTCGCCCATAAAGTTGGCGATGAGGTTTAGGAAGAGGGTCAAGCTTAGCCCTAGGTATATTTGTCCATTTTAGATTCTTTGAACTATTAGTGATATCTCTTATGAGTTGGCCTTGCCCCCAGACTTATCCGTTGTTCTTCCAGTCTTTCATGTTTTCATGCATCGGCGTTACATTCCAAATGTGCCTCATTTCATTCATTGGGATTCAGTCTACTTAGACTTGTCTTTTCTTATAGAGTCTGTTTCCATTTTAACCATGAATGTCAGACTATTTCATTTTAGAGTTATGATGATAGGCGAATTTACACGCCTATATCAATATATTTTGCCCATATTTTAGCCTAGTTTTGAGAACAAACTATATATTTCATGCACTTTTAGTCCTTTTTCCTATAAATGAGCTAACGAACATGATTAGTAAAGTTTCAGGTATAAATGATGCAAAATACAGCATTTTATGGCTTACTTGACGCAAAAGAAAGTTCACAAAGGAAGGGAAGAAAGTTTGGACGCCTAAGGACCAAAACTGCTGCATGGAAAATCTGTCCCGGGCTAAAACAATATTTCTGAAGACTTTGGGGACCTGGACCAAAACTGCTGCATGGAAAATCTGCCCCGAGCTAAAACAGCAATTCTGAAGACTTTGGGGACTTACAGACACAAAGCTGGATTTTGACAATGATACATTAACCTAGTACAATTGGGTTATGTATTTCATTAGTTTATTTGGATTAGGAGAATGTTACATTAACCTAGCACAAATAGGTTAAGTATTTCCTTAGTTTAGTAGGATTTGGTTATTTATTTCATTAGCATAGTAGGAGTAGGATAGGAGTATTATAAATACCCTATCATGCTAGAGATTTTAATTAAGTCCTCCCGTAGTGGAGAGGCAAGTCCTCCCTTAGTGGAGAGACACATTCTACTTATCAATTACAACTCTTCTAATCTTTCCATTAATTCTATTCTTCTTCTATTCTTAAATTCCACAACAAGAGAATCGTTACTTGCTAAGGAATCACGCCACACGCCTATCACCTAATCCACACGCCATTACTCAACAATAACAATGCAAATCGTGATCTCCTTCGCACTCATGGGTAACTAGACCTCTCTGTTGGGGTTATGGAAGCCGAATGAGATACTATCTATTGCTGTGAGTTTGTGAGTTCGAGACACGTATATTGCTTATATCATTATTCTCTTCATCTTAATGCAAATTCTTGTGGCTGCAGACGCATAGAATAACGCCAGTCTAACATTTAACTTTGTCTGGAAAAGAGATAGTGTCAAGGTAGTAGGACACCCTTTCCTATTAAAAAGCTAGTGCCGTAACTGGACTAACCTCTTGGAGAATTAGTACCGTTAGACACGCTTTAAGCTCGAGAGAGTTAAAGTGAAATAGTCCTTGTTTAGGTCTAGAGACGCTTGGATTTACCATCGACTACAATTCTCTATAAGCAATTGCATGTCAAGACTCTACACACTCATAGCCAATAGAGACGTATACCTCAGAAGGTGGACATAACCCCAACGCTTTAATTCTCATTGTTTACAACCAACGTAACAATCTCTTTCTCTTTTTACTTTGCTATTTTCATCTTTTACTTTATTGTTTTGGTTACACATTACAATCCCCCCTTCTTACGAGACTTGCACCAAAAGTTTAGTAATTTTACTTACTTGTTGGCCAAGCTATTCCCTGTGGGATCGACACCCAACCCAGGGTGGGTTCTATATTTGCTAACGACCGCTTTACACTCCTACGAGAGCTGTAGATTGAGCGTTATCAAGTTACTCTTGTAGTTAAGGCCTAGTGGAGGCATCGGCCTATAAATGAGTCTACTTGGGAGGTTGAGTTAGATATGTATGGTAATTACCCCTAATATTTTATGGATTCAAGTATTTCCATTGCCCTTAGTTCGAGGACAAACTAGATTCTTAGTGGTGGATAATGTAATGATCAGACTTTTTGGTGATTTATGTGAAATATTTATTTTTGTATTATTTGATCATTTTACCCCCTCCCCTTGGTTGCACTGTGGTATTTCTGGGAAGTGAGGATATTTAGCACGATTCCATTGTATTTTGATGTGATTTGTACCAGTTTGACATTTTTGGTGGCTTGAAAAGCCTTATAGATGAATTCGGTCAAAATTTATCGATCTAAGATGACTTCGATCAAAACTTATCAATATGTGCATTGGATGAGAAAATGGACGATGCCAGTAGATCCGAAAATTTGATTTTTGGTTAGTATCATTGTTGTTGTGGTTTTATGGCTTTTAAATCTTATTTCGACCCTTGGTTTGAAAAGTTGTGAAATTGGATTTTGGGGGTCAACTTTGTCAAAATAATATATTTTTGAAAATCTGATATCGTTATAGATCTGGAGTGTCAAAATTTGATAGGGTAGTATAATTCGTTTGCATTCTCGAAATACCAAATAAAGCCCGAGGTGTCTGCGAAGACTTGGAATTCTCCAGATCTCTAGCTGGTACAATGGCTTAAGCGACCTAGTCGAGCAGCCAAGATGTCACTTACACGACTTCTGTGTCACATACGAAACCATTACTTAAGCGACACAAGGTCTCTTATGCAACACCTATTGATTGGTGAAATATCGCATAAGCGACACCTGGTCTCTTAATCAACACGGTGGTCGCGTAAGCGATGCCTGGGTTATTTAAATACTCTATTTTTGCAATTCTTCACCATTTTCGTGACTTGGAGCAAGAGTTTCCAATTTTTGAGCATTTTCTTTCATTTCTAAGCTTAGGTAAGCTCCAAAACTCTTATTTCAACTACTTCTCTTTGATTTTATCATTCAAATCTAGTTTAAACTTTGAATTAAAGATGAAATTTGAAGATTTTGGCCCGAAAGGCCTAAAAATAGTATTCTTTGATTTAAAACACCAATTTTAACTCATTTTCACTTGGCTTTTCTCTAGTATGTTTCTTTAATCTTGGGGAAAAATTTCAAATTTACCTTTTTTTTTTTAAAACACATTTTGGGGATCCATTTTGATCTCGATTTGGAAATAGGAAATATGAGTGTTGTTGGCTTTCTTTTGACGCGTAGATTCTATATTTATATGTTTTAGTTGACTCTGGGTCCATTTATGAGGGCTAAAGCTCTGAATTAGAGGCTATTTTTGACATTCGAGGTAGGTTATGACTTAACTTTCTTCAGAATAGCTTGGGTAGTTAATAATAATGTAAAAGCATGCTATGGGCATGGTTTTGTATCATGTAAAATATGTTAGGTGTTTTATGTGCCAGTGAGGGCATCTATGTGGATAATATTTTGTTATCTTGAGACATTATTTTCTATATGTGACCTTATGGGGTCTTACATGATATTATAGCCTGGTATTGATATATGAATGTTTGGTTTTACTTTTTTTAGTGGTAAAAAACTAGATTTTGAGATTTTCCTAGTATCTATGACATTATCTTGCATGTTTCACTTGATGATTTTCTGGATTATATTGGATATGGATGGTTGATTGATTTGAGTGGAGTTTTGGCTCTTTTGAGTGGTATATTAGATATTCTTACATTGATTTGTGGTGAGTATTACAGTCTCAAATCATATTCATTCATGAAACATTGGTAACACTATGAAAATACTGGAAATGCTAGCTTTTTTTATAGAAAATGTGGCATCGTTAAAACCTTCTACTGATGTATGTGCTGAAGAGGAGATGTAGATATTAGTATTGGATATTGATTGTATATGGATTGACGAACCCCCATGGATCCTACCTGAGAGCGAATATTGGTAGGTGTGGGTTGATGAACCTCCTCTAGGTCCTACCTAGGAGCAGAGCTTGGTAGGTGTATGATGAGGTTGTGCGACGATCTCATGCATCATCATCATCATCATTACCATTACCATTATCGTCTTTATTGCACTTCATATATTGTGTTTATGTTGTGATTGTATTTCTGCCTTTGACTTGATATCAACCTATTTGTTCTATCCTTCTATACTTGTAGATGATATACGTGTATATTTGTTCTTCTTTTCTCTACATATATTTATCATATTTGTGTATATTAAAATTGTTAGTGGAGATGGCGTGGGCTATCATTTGGGATATTTTCAAATTGCGGGCGATGTGCCCATAGTTTGTGTTTATATGCTTTATTTTTTACTTTACTCAGTCGGTCTATGATACTTATTGAGTACAAGTGGATCGTATTCACCATTACTACGCCCGTTTGGTACAAATCTAGGTACAAGTATGCCTCAAGGTAGTTGATTCAGGTTGTACTTAGAGCCCATTTGAGGTAGCGATTGGTCTATGCATCCGGAGTTGACTTCTACCTTTTTCTTATCTAGGCTATGTCTTACTTGTATTCAGAGATAGAGTTTTGTTTCTGTTTGGATATCTTATGTATTTTTGACCTCGAGTTGTACTAGATAGTTCTTACACTGTGACACCAGATTTTGGGATATTCTTATGGCATGTTTTTGGATATGTATTTTTGCTATTACTATATTGTATGGTTCGGTTTCACTTAGAAGTCGTATCTTGGGTTTGGGTATTTCTCATTCATTTCATATTAGTTTTGGTGATAGACTTACTTGTCTTTCTTGCTGCGACAAGTGTCGTCATGACCCCTAGTTTTTAGGTCATGGCAGATTTAGAGTGTATTTGAGTCTAAAATATTAACAGATTTTTGGTTAAACTTCTAAAGTCTGTTTATTTTGAAAAGAGCTTTTCAAATATGTACTATTGGTCAAATACAAATAATGTTTGTCTAATAAACCTATAAAGTAATTTTGAGCAGCAATTAGTGTTTTGGCTAAACATTTTAAAAATATTTTCAGTGTATTTTTCTCAAAAGTAATTTTAGGCAAAAGCTAAATTTTCTTAGCTTCTGAAAATAAACTTCTTTCTCAAAAGTACTTATTCTCATTCAATGTTGATAAAAGCACTTCATTTTTAAATATATATATATATATATATATATATATATATATATATATATATATATATACTAGTCTAGGGTACATGCATTGCACGTGTATCAAGCATTAATTGAGGATAAATATATTTCAAAAAATAAATTATTATGCGTAAGTTATAGTACTAAATACTGGGTTCAAGTAGTGGAAATAATCTTTTGCAGAAATTTAATACAAGACTTGGTATAGTAGAACTTTATGGTCCGGTTATCCCTCGATCATATGCATAGTAAGAGTTTTAGTGTACTGGGTTGTTATTTTATTTGTTGTTCTATTGAGCCTTGGGGTAATTGTTAAAGTTGTTGCAATGGAATTTCAAGTTGCGAAAATAGTCTCTTGCAGAAATGTAAGGTAAGGTTAAGTATAACAGACCCTTCTGATCCTGTCATTTCCAGGACCCCGCGGATAGTGGGAGCTTTAGTGCACTGACTATAGAAAATGGAAAAGAGATCCGATTATTTACACGTATGATGATAAAATTTTGTATTCATTTTATGATCTACGATGTATCCGATTGTATATTCATTACGAAATTGTTGTCAATTTATTTTATTTTAAAAATATATTGCTCATTTAAATTCATTGAGTACTATTTAATTTTTTCTATAAGTTGACATAATCCGAATTAATGACAACAATAGCTTAAACACTGTAAATAGTATTTAGCCATTATACTTATTTTATAATTCTAAAAGCACCATTTTAAATGGAGAGCTATTTTTATTCTCACAATTCTATATTTTTATCAAAATTGTGGATGTTTTAGATGATTATACACCTTGAACATATTAGAGATTGTTTGGTTACTGAGTAGGAGTAGAGTTATTCATGTATCTAAACTATACATAACTTATACACTGGGTGGATAGAAAATAAGTTATTAATGCATAAAATTATTTTGCATATATGTTGCACGTGTAGTTTGCATATTTAATTAAATGATAAGTTTTACATGAATTTATAAAATAAGCTATGTCAAAAAATAAACTGCAAATCACAAAACCAATAAACAAAAATAATTTTAGTTATCAAGATTATGAATATAACTTTGTAGTATTCTATTAATTTGCTTGTTCCTAAAATTGTTTTCGTGATTCGAGAACATAGGATGATTTGGACCACCTTGTGATGTATTTAATCACCAAGAATGTTATGCATTGCTTTGATATATCGAGTTGTTCTTGAGGATGATCAGATTTGTGGAAGTCCTAAATATTTTTTTCGATAATCGTGATGTCTGAGCCATTTTATCATGCACATTGACTAATTTCATGAGGTGCCTGTAACTCGATTTGGTGGGATTTGAACGTGAAATGTTATGATTCTTAGTTCAATTTATTCACCATTAAGCCATATCCTTAGGTGTGAAGGTCACAAAGTCTTTCGGTAAAATTGTGTAGTCAACTTATATTTCTGAAAAAGCAAATATAATTTGACAAGATTCTATAGATGTTGTGTAATCGACTTATATTTCTGAAAAAGCAAACATAATTTGACAAGATTTTATAGAAGGCAACTGATACATTTCTATCATAAAGCATCAATTCTCCATTTGTTACAAAGTACCCTCATACATCATTATAGTAGAATTTCTAAAATCAAAACGGGAGCATGATACAGTCCCACTCAAAAATTACAATGAAACTTTAGTAACAATGCACAAAATTTCAGTAACTATACGCACATGCAAAAAGAAAGTATCATAATCAGGTGCTTGTCAATAGAGCCTTGAGGGTCAAAACATGTCAAACCTGAGATTCATTTTTTTATTAGTGTTCATATGATGGTCACAATATCTTTAACTTAGACTAAACAAAGAAATATATTGTGAAAAAAAATCGCAACTTCCCCTTAGCAAGAGCACTATCCATCCACTGCATGATTTTCATGTAAAACCACATATTGTTGATATGTTGTTTCTCCGTTATCATATCGTGGTATTGTTTACTATCTAAATTTAGCGGGTGACTCACTCGGACATGACTGTTATGTGTAATATATTTTGTATTATAATATTTTCGTATGCTGATGTTGAATATTTTATTCTTTTTTAATTTTTCTTCAGGCTTTACGAAGAATCTATATATACTGAATCAGAAAGCAAAAGGATAAACATCTTAATTCATTCTATGAGTGCTCTTCTGATTAAATATTCCATGGCTCTCCACGGTGAGGTAAAGCCTTTTTTTTTTTTGGTACTTCTACCTGTTTCTTCACTTCCTGATCACTTTTCTTGGCCTAAAAATATTTATTTTAGCATCCGTGCATGAAAATAATGTTGCACCTTCTTAGAGAAAAGACTCAAAAACAATAACGAAATAACATTAAAAGACATCAAACTCAAAAATAAGAACATGTTGCCCCTTCTAAGACAAAAGACTAAAAAACAATTAGTACAAAATAACATTAAAAAGACATCCAACTCAAAAATATGGACGCACATTTTAAGTCGCTTGCTCAAATCTTGTAGAAAGGTACAATATGAATTGTGGATAAGTCACTTTCTTCAAATCTATACTATTCAGTTTTGATGGAGAGTTCTCTTCAATTTCCCTCCTGGAGAGATACCAACAACCACCATTCTGATCTGGCCTTCTTAAGAAGCCCTTTGATTTTTTGGTTGTTTCATTCAACGGCAACATACTTATTTCATTCAACATTTGATTAAAAAAATTCAACTGAAAGAGAAATACGAGAAATTATTAAAGAAAGAAAACTTAGTGTATATAGTTAAATAAGAATCAAAATTGTCATTATTAAATAACACAAAAAATAAAGAGATAAAGTCAATTGTTGTTTATTCATAGTTCATTTATGATCTTTAAAATTAAGAACTAAAAGAAATTAAAAAAAAAAAAGACAAAGAGAATGATGATAATGAATCAAAACCAAAAAGAGAAACAAAAATAGAAAAGTAAACGGATCCATATATGATCTCAAGACACTGAAAAAGGACTTATTTGATTAGTTCTACTTCAACCCAACATACCTCTCTTGTTTAATAGATAACCATAGTATGTAGTCTTGCAACTATTCAACTATAATAGATCTATTTATTTACCCAAGTTATTCACACCACCCTACAATCGGTATCAAAGTCTATGACAATTAAAGTTACAGAAGTAGTATATATTTGGATTTATTTAATAATTATGATAAAAAATAGATTTAGATATCCACCAAAACAACATTTATAATATTTGTTTAGATGAATAACATACAAAAACCACAAAAATATAAAGAATTAAAACAAATAATATCTAAAAAACGTAAAGAATTAAATATAAGGATAGAAAGACTACAGTATAACATAATTGCCGGAATTAGTAAAAACTCAATAAATGCACAAAAAGAAGAAATATCAAATTTAGAATCAACAATAGATAGTCTAAAATATATATATATCAACATAACCTATAGACATTTAAATAAAATGAACAAAGAAGAATTTGTAATAGATGAAAAAACATATGAAAATCATGAAGGATTAAAAATAAAAATAATATTCTCTAATTTAGGAAGGAGATATAAGAAAATAGGTGAACATTTATATTTAATGTTAGAAAAAGAAGAATTAAAATTAGAAGATAAGTAGACAGCCATGGTAAGAATAGAAAGAGAAAACGAAGAGATAGACAGAAAAAAGGAAATAGATAAAATAAAACAACAAACCACAGAAGAAATACGAAAAATAGAAGAAACTAAAAATAGTAGGATTGCTAAATTAGAAAAAGAACTACAAGTGCTAAAAGATTTATATGAAAAGAGACTTAAAGAAAAAGAAGAAAAAGATAAAGAACAAAAATTATTAAACGAGATAAATCAATTTAAAGAAAAATTAGAAATAAAAAAAAAGAACCAGAAACCAGTGAATTAGAAATAAATGCAATAGATGTTGAATAAACAAATAATTATGATTCGAAAGATAGTGAAACATATGCAGAAATTCTAGAAAACATAGGAAAACTAGAAATTAATGAAAGACAAGAAATAATTAATAAAGAAAATCTAGAACTAATAAATACAGAAGTAAATACTCTAGATAAAAATATAATACCTAGTACATCAGAAATAAGAAAACCAACTTATAATTACAAAAATAAGTTTAAAAGATATAATCCAAAGGATGAATATAATAAATGGACACCAAAATAAATAATTAATTACAGTTTTTTAGATTTAGACTGTGTAATAGATACAAATAAAACAATACAACTACGGGTAGAATACATGTCAAAAAATTATTAGATAATAAAATAGATACAACAAATACACCTGAATATATAGAAAAGACATTAATAGGAACAGTAAAATTATGGTTTTTAAACCTAGCCGAAGCAAGTAAAAAAGTACTAAGATCTGATAATAAAACAGAAGGAACATCAATACCTACTAAAATACTACCAACAGAAATATTGAAAAAATATGAAATAGCTATAAGAGAAGAATTTAGTAGTATAACAACAAAATAAGAAGAGCAAAATAAAGAGGAAGATACGAATAGGAATTTAATGTTAAAATTAGCAATATGTAATATGTGTTATATAGATAAGTATACGTGCACATTTAAAGAATATTACTATAAAGGAACATATAATATAGAAGAAAGTAAAGAAATAAGAAGATTATATTCTAGTAAATTACCTGAACCATTTAGTTCAAAAATAATAAAGAGTTGGGATGAAGCAAAAATAGTAGATACCCTAGGAGAAAAAATAAAATTTTTACAACAATGGTATAGAAATCTATGTGAAAATATATAGAGAAGAAATAAAAATGGAAAAAACATTAATAAGAAATTTAGCATGTTGCAAAGATAAAATAGCACCTCAATTTGGATGTGAAGAAAGATATTATAAGAAAAGAAAAAGACATAAGAAATATAAGAAATATAAAAAATCAAAATATAAATATAAGAAACCAAGAAAAAGATATTATGTAAAAAATTATAAACATAAAAGACCATATAGAAAAAAGAAATCTATAAAAGAATGTACTTGTTATAATTGTGGAAAACTAGGACATTTAGCTAAAGATTGTAAATTACCAAAAAATTCAAAAAATAAACAAATATTAGAAATAAAAATAGAAAATATAGAATATATGAAGATAAATTATATAGATTATGAATTAGCAAGTGAAGATAGTATATATGAAATTTCGAAAAATGAAATAGATAATGAAATAGATAGTGAATTAGATGAATCAAATGACTGAAGAAGATATAAAAATGAACCAAATAACTGAAGAAGAAATAAAAATAATAACAAAGGAAGAATATTTAAATGAAGAAGGAACAGATCAAAAAATAATATTTGACTGTAATATATTTGATGAAATAAAAGGAAAAGAGTTAGACTTAAGTGTAGAAAAAATATTTAAAATACCAATAATAAAAAATATATTTAGTAGAAAAATGGAAGAATACTACGTAGTAAGCCAAAAAGAACATATAATAGACTGTAGATATGCAAAAGGAAGAGCTAGTATACCATTAGTGACAAAAAGAATAATTAATAAAGAAATAAACGATATAAAAAGTAAAGACCTAATAAAATATGTACACCTTGGAGGAACAGAGATATTAATAAAAGCATGTTTTAGAGAATAAATAGATACACCAATAGAATTATATTTAGCATATGATAGAATTATAAAACCTATAGAAAAAAGTATAATAACAGTCATAAAAGAAAATTTAATATACCAAAAATTTTAATTTATAACAAGTGTGAATTATTCAGTAGAAATAATAGATAAAATCATTAGCATTATATTAAAAAATATCAGGAATAGAACCAACCCTAGGAAGTAAAATATTTACAGCAAGATGTAAAAATATATATCTACTAACAACAAAATATAAAATAACAGGAAAAAATAAAATTAATAAAATACAAATAGAAAGTACTTTTGAACAATTTGTAAAAAAAATTGATAATAATGATTATAGTTACAAAGAGATAAATATAGAAGAAGATTTAGAAATAATAAATGACAGAATAAGTACAACAAAAAGAATAGCTCATGAAAAAACCAGAATCATCAAGCTCATCGAAAAGAACAAGTTATGAAACAACTTCAACAGTTAATTTAAATCAATATTAAATAACAGGAACAATAAATGAAAAAGAATATTTAATACTCTTAAACACAGGACAAGAAGAAAATTATATAGCAAAATATCTAGTAAAAAGTGAAGAAATAAAATCTAATAATGATATATGCCCAGATTTACCAAGAAGTCTAATAAACATTAAAGATACGGCAGAAAAAAAAATAGGAATCAGAAAAATAAAAATAGAATTTGAAATAAAGGAAGAAATGCAAAAAGCAGACATAATATTAGGAATAAAATGGTTAGAACAAGTAAAACCATACAATATAGAGCATACACAATTATCTATAACATATAATAAATAAAGATTATTTATAAAAAGAACTTTAACATGATATGAAAATATATGTACTTGTAAAAATAATAGTAGAAGGGTATTATAAACCTATGATAGATACAGGAGTAGAAGCAAACTTATGTAGATACAACTGTTTATCAGAAAGTAAATGGAATAAATTAAAAACACCAATAGTAGTCAAAGAATTTAATAATGAAGGAAGCTTAATTACAAATAAAGCTAAAAATGTAAAAATACAGATATGGGATAAAATAATAACAATAGAAGAAATCTATAATTATGAACTAACATCAAAAGATATGCTTTTAGGAATGTCATTTTTAGATAAATTATACCCACATATAATAACTAAAACAGATTGGTGATTTACAACACCACGTAAACAAAAAGTAAGAGCAAAAAGAGTTATTAATAAAATAAGAAAGAAAACTGATTGGATAGAAGGAAGTGAAAAAATTACACAAAAGTTAGAAAATATAAAAAATACAGAAGACACAGTAGAACTAGTTGTATTTTCAATAAATCAAAAATAAATAACTATATTTTCAATAGATAAGGTAGAAATAATAAAGAAAAAATTAAGACAATTATATAGTGAAGATCCATTAAGAGGTTGGGAAAAATATAAAACTACTATAAAAATTGAATTAATAGATAAAAATAGCATAATAACTCAAAAACCATTAACATATAATTTTGAAGATTTAAAAGAATTTAAAATGCATATAGATGAATTATTAGAAAATAGTATATACGAAAAAGGTAATAGTAAACACAATAGTCCAGCAGTTATAGTAAATAAACATAGTGAACAAAAAAGAGGTAAAAGTAGAATGGTTATTGATTATAGAAATTTAAATGCAAAAACTATGACATATAATTATCCAATATCAAATATGATATTAAAAATAAGACAAATACAAGGATATAACTATTTTAGTAAATTTGACTGTAAATCAGGATTTTACCACTTAAAGTTAAAAGAAAAATCTAAGGAATTAACCGTATTTACGATACTACAAGGATTTTATGAATGGAACGTATTACCATTTTGATATAAAAATGTACCAGGTAGATATCAACATTTTATGGATAGTTATTTTAAAAAATTACCTAATTGTATAGTATACATAGATGATAAACTACTATATACAAAAACTAAAGAAAAACGTTTAAAATTATTAGAAAATTTTACAAATATAATAGAAAAATTGGAAATAAGTTTAAGTGAAAAAGAAAGTCGAAATTATGAAAAACCAGGTAGATTTTTTAGGAATACAAATAGATAAAAGTGGAGTAAAAATGCAACACATATAGTACAAAAAGTAATAAATTCAAAAGAAGAATTAGATACAAAAAAGAAATTACAATCATTTTTAGGATTAGTAAACTAAGTAAGAGAATATATACCAAAATTAGCAGAAAACCTAAAGCCTTTACAGAAAAAATTAAAAAAGGATGTAGAATATAATTACAACGAAGAAGATAAAAACCAAGTCCAAAAAATAAAAATACTTTGTAAAAAGTTACCAAAATTACAATTCCCAGATGAAAATAAAAAATTTACACATATAGTAGAAGTAGATGTAAGTGAATATAGTTATGGAGGAATACTTAAATATAGATACGAAAATGAAAAATTAGAATATCATTGCAGATACTACTCAGGTACGTTTAATGAAACAGAAATAAAATGGGAAATAAATAGAAAAGAATTATGTTCATTATATAAATATTTATTAGCATTTGAACCATATATTGTATACAACAAATTTATAGTGAGAACAGATAATACCAAGGTTCGGTGGTGGCTAACAAAGAAAATACAAAATTCAGTTACAACAAAAGAGATTAGGAGACTAGTATTGAATATATTAAATTATACATTTACAATTGAAGTAATTAGTACTAACAAAAATGTTATTGCAGATTACATATCAAGACAAAGTTATACAGACTGATATAATAAAAGATGATGCTTTAGAAAAGATACTCAAAAACCCTAACTACGCTTTCAATGAAAGTGGACAGTATGGGTAATGAAATAGAAAAGCTAAAGACTAATGAAGTTATACTGAAGTCTGAAGCTACAAATCAGCTAACTCAGCAGTGTGCAGAGCTATGTCGATCGGAAGACATTAAAATTCCAGAGCTAAAAGGAGACGTTGGGACACTCCATAAAACCCACAACGTTTATCAATCTACAATTGCAGGTACAAGCAAAGGAGTTAGAGGACAAAGATACCAGAACATGAACATGAATAAGATATTTGAGAAGCCATTTATACCAAAAATACAAAAAGACCCTTTGTACATACCCCCACAAATTACCACATATCAAGATAGTTTGAACCAAGATAAAAAAAACTTATAACCATCTAACCCGAGGATACATAGAAAATATCTACAAAGTACAAACTTTTCTAAACCTTAACCCCAAAGCTACAGATATCCAAGAACCAAACACAAACTATATAACCCAAAGATTGCAAGGTCATAACAAGCTAATCGCACTACCCAAAACTAACCCAAGCTTAATAAAAACTTGTTTCGACTATGGATTATTAAATACCATATATACCCAAGATGGAGAAGAACTATCAACTATGAAAGAATTACATAAAATATTCATCATTTATAAAAGAGTAACCAAAGGAAATCTATTTTATATAAAGTTATATACTGCACCAGCAAAAATATTATACGATGAGATCAAACCACTTATACAAGTTGTAAAAATAGGATTAACCAGAGATATGATTATACCGGAAGATATTGTACAACAGCCAGAGATACCCAGAATTGAATACCTGATTTCTATGCAAACAAACGACTTATTGGACTAGATACAATTATTCAAGAATTCGCAAATAATTATATCAATGGAAACCCAATATGGAGCTATTATTCAAGAAACCATAAAATGATTTATTCAAATTCAAGAGAACTACGGCAAACAGATATGGAAGATGTCAGACAATGGATAATGACATTACTTAATCCAGAAAAATAATCTACTGCAAGAGCAATTAAGAAAGAATTTATTTCAGATGAATTATTAACAAGATATTGCAAGATAATTAGACACAAATATCCAGACCATCAATGTTCAAGATATAATGGCGAAGGTAATATTATCCCAGAAGTCCAGCTAGAATAAAAGGAAAAAATCAACCATGAAGATAAGAACGTCAGCTAGACACGAAACAATAATGGAAGAGACAAGCTATTAAATTGTGAAAGTGACATGTAGATAACTTTCACAATTTCTTGTATGTAAATTGTAAATTATTGTATTGGTCGAATCTTAAGCACTAATAGGTTTTTGTCTTTTAGTACTTTAAGTCATTTTCTTTTTTTTAAGATGTCAAAACTTTTTGACACCTACCATAATTAGCTTTTATAGATGTAAATAGGATAGTCTTTCTTTTTTTACTTTTGTAACATCAGGAAGAATACGTAGGAACCACGTAAATTATTCATTTTCTCATTATAAATAGAGGCATAAAAGGCGGTAGAGAAGGCAAGCCTTCATGCATTGAAGCAAGCGCTCTTCTTTCACAACAATCTTATGAATATTTATTAAAAACAGGTATATTTCAATGAAAAAAGTTATGGATGAACAAATCTTAGAATTATCAAACCTACCAGAACAAGTATATTTATTTATGATTATGAATAGCTAAATTCATAAATTCCTGACAATCATGATATGATAAAATAAGTTCATGTTAGTTGTTTTATAGTAGAATTATTCAAAAAATAGCATATTAAGAAGTTTATTTGCAAAGTGGAAAAGCAGAAAAATCTCTAAGAACTATGCCATCTTAAATGTGAAACCGGTGAGGCAAAATAGCCGTGATAAGGGAGTAACCAGAGTAGAGGCGTTGTTTAAGGAAAAAGTATCCAGATTACCATGCTAATAGTGACCGAAGAATATGTTATTTATGAATAATCTAGTATATAGTAATCTAAAATGATCATATTTTGTTATGTGTATGATTGAAGGGAATATTTTGAAAAGGCATCATATGAAAAATGAATACTTATTTATCTGACAAAATGATAGATAATACTTATTTTGTATGTACTTAAGGATATAGAAATTGTAGATATAAGAAAACTCATATTGCAAAAAATATTTTATGACTAGAATAAATTACAGACCTCACCTACCTAACTACTCTTATAAATACTTATATACAACCTACACATCAACCATGATAAATTACGAATATTGGAAAATGGATATGAAAAATATATAATTAATAGAAAAATTAATGAAAACAAATTTAGAAGAATATATGAGAACCAAAGATATAAAATATATAGAATACCTTAATGAAAATATAGAAGAATTAATAAGATTAAAACAAACAACTAAAGAAAATTATGAAAAAGCATTTAGTTAACCCACCTAAATAACAGATAATTTTGAAGTACTTGTTTTATACATACTCAGAGATATAGAAATTATAGACGTAAAAAAAAATAATATGAGAAAAAATATTTAACATTGAAGATGAAGAGTTTGATATAAACCAGATAGAAGACGGGTTAGGAGAAATATACTTAAGTGATGGCAATCACTATTACTACCTAGATAATTATTCAGATGGATATTATACAAATTAAGAAATGCTAGAATATATTCAAAGAGTTAGAGAAAAACAAAGTTGGCTATACGAAGAAATTAATTATAAAAAACAGCTTAGAAAAGGAAGAAAACAATTAAAAGAAAGATTAATTTGGATAAATAAAACCATAAAACAACTAGAATTAAAAGACATTTTAGAATATGATTTAGACATAGAATTATTCATAGACGAAAAAGACAGGATAATTAACGAAATAGATAACATAGAGTTTAATATTAGCTATAGTATAAATTAGGATAAATTATTACAAAGAAATTTGTAGTATCACAACTACTTTAGGATAAAATAATAGACTATGAGTATTTAAAATATTGGAGATAAGATATTGAAGAAATAAGATTAACAAAAATACTTATGAAAGAGAACTTAATTGAATATTTTAGAACAAAAGATATAGAATATTTAGAATACCTCCAAAATAATATACAAGAATTACAAAGACTAAGAGAAAGAACTAAAGAATACTACAGTAAAACATTTAATCAAATATCATCTAATCACCCCCCAAGATATGAACATTAATAAAATTAAAATAAATATAGTAAAAATAATTTTTTTAGAGAGGTTAAGAAATATCCGCGCACAAATAAAAATAGATCCATTAGAGCTAAAATAGATCTATTTATTACCTAAGTTATCCGCAATATGAATCAATCAAAGACTCAGACTAGATATTATTTAGGGCTAACAACATAAATTTCAATGTCTGGAGCTTAATTACAAAAATTTTTGATATTTTGCATAATTACTGAAAATTTTGATTTTGATTCTGTCAAGATACATAATTAACTCTCAATACATTCAACGAAGATATATATTTTTCTTTATAAAAATGCATAATTAACTTTCAATATATATATATATATATATATATATATATATATATATATATATATATATATATATATATTTTATTTTGGATCTATTGAGATACATAATACATTCAATGAAGATACATTTTTATTTGTAAACATACATAATTGGCTCCCAATACATTTTTTAAATTTTGGGTCTGTCAAGATATATAATTAGCTCTTCGATACATCCAACAAAGATAAATAATTAATTGAAATTTTTGTAATTACTTTGTAAGGATGGATATTTTTATAAATATGATAAGTTTTGGTGTATGTTTATATTATTATTTTTATTATTTATGATAAAAAAAAAAGAATGCTAATTAAAAACCTTTTCCTTCAAGAAAGTTTTACCTAAATATGAAATTTTTTTTATTTTTGTTTCATAATTTATTTACCAATACTATAATAACATTAGTTGCAAATAAACTAATCTCACTAATAAGTTTCCTAGTTATTTTATAAAAATAAATACATTAAAATTATTTAAAATTAAAATTTCTACTTTAAGGTTTTTAATAGCATAAAGACTTAAATCTAAAGAATCCAAATTGAAAAAATATTAAATATACCTAACATTCATTTTCAAAAAAGTTAAAATCGATTTTTTTTCTCTTTTTTGAAAAACTAAGTGGTCCATTAAGAATTCAATCGGAGTATATAATTAAGGTAAACTTTTAATTGATTTTAAAAATTTATATTAAAGGTATATAACTCAAATAAGGAAAAGTTTGATAATCAAATGTCAATGAATTTTAATATATATTAAAAACAGTACAAAATGATTTTGTCTAAAGCGGAGACTTTTAATAAAGGACAAAAAGTTTAAAATAATTTTTTTAATCTTTTTATACTTTTAATATATTATAAATTACAGATTATAAATTATAGATTATAGATATATATTCTCATGCTCCTAGACCCGCGTACGGACAAGAAGGATCTATACGAGTACCTATTTACACATGGGTGTATCAGTTTTGGTCAATTATTGGCTAAAATTAAAACCAAACAAATATGATGATTTTTTTTAAATTATTAAAACCATACCAATTCTATATTATCGACTTGGGTTCGATTGTTCGGTTATTAATCATACATAAAAAGAAAAAATGCATAAAGTCTCATCTTAACTTATACCTTTTTATTTTATGTAGACATCTAAAATTTGTGGAAATCCTACTACCCGACTGAATCATTTTAAAGTAGCATATGTACCTCCTTTTTCGGTCATTTCCAGCTATGAAATGACAAGTGCAAAACACGTACCAACCCTCATTATTGGTGACAAATTATTCTATCACTTAAAACACATATGTCATCACAAAAAATCTTTCGGACGAAAAAAACTTATCAATCGTTCATCCCCGTCACTAAAAGTATATCGTCAAATAAAGTTGCATTAACTATGCAATTTATTTTTTGTCCCCTAATGCATGGTATTTATGACGAACACATTCGCTAAAAAAGATATAAACTTTTGTAGTTGATAGTGTATTATAGTCACTAAAAAAGTTATTTATACTGACAAAATTAACTTGCCACAAATCTCTTACCTTAATTAGTGACGATAATAATTATTTCTAATGTTATATATGTTTCGAGGGTAAACAAAAGTAGTTTCGTTACTAAAGACGATCTTTTATATAAAAAAAGAGTATTTCATTTTGTCCCCAATTGTATAAATTAGTGACAATTATACTTTAACAAATATCACTTCTAATTTTGTAGTTAAAACTTATCTTGTCGTCGCCAAAAATATTTATAACAAAACTGTCGATATAAATTATCATAATTAGTAACAGTCACAATTGTGATAGAATAAAAATTTAATATTTAGTTAAAGAATAAATTATATTATTAATCAGAAGATAATTCTAAGGCAACTATGTTTTGTCGAAAATGTAGTCAATATATGGTAAATTATGTCCGACGAAAGCGATGTGATTGTCTTGAAAATAATATGTAATTTAATCATTGCGTCTCTCCTATTTTGCCAACTCCTCCATTTGTTTGGAACGACATTAAATTAGGAAAAAATTAAAATATACATCCTTATATATATTTCAAGTCATAACATTACTTATTAGATTACAACTAATAACAACTTTTAAAAGAAAAAAAAAGAAATTAATAGCAAAAAAAACTCTTCCATTTTAATAGAAGTTAGTTATTATGTGCGCTAAAATTATGAAACCTATTATGAGCAAGTAAAAACTTAAATGCACTTGGTGTATATACCAAACCAATACATACATGACATGTGTTTGAAGTTAGAGTTCATGTTACTTAACTATGACTAATGAACAGATATTTTACTTAATTTAGTCACTTAATCAGTAAAAAATTAGAGTAAATTCCCTAGATGGTCACCCATGTTTGAAAATTACCTAAAAATATCATTTTTGTTTCATTTAGAACAAGAATATCAGTCAACTCTTTCTATTTTCCTTAAAATATACTTAACACCTCAAAAACCTTCTCTCTCCTACTTGGATTTCCATGTCATTAAAATTTCTTTCTTTCTTTGATAAATAAATCTATTTAACTTATCAAACTTATTTGACTAAAGTTTTATCCTAATTTTTTTTTTTTTTTAAAATACACATGATATACTAATCAATGAAGATTAATTTCATTACACCAAAAGATTGAATTATTTTATTTGATATGTACTTTTCAAAGTTTCTTTTATTTACTTATTTGTTTCACCACTTAATACTATTTAAAACTCAAGTACTTATAAAAATTGGTACTCATTTTTTTTTGTTATTTATTTTATTTATTAAAGATTCTTCAAATGTAAAAGAAATAAAATGATGGGTTTTAGACATTAAATTTGTTATTTATATGAGAATAAAAGAATAAAATCTACTTTTTTGAATTATACAAAAGAATTTTTGGATTAATATAATTCAAAGATATTATATTTCTTTCAAATATAGAGTAAAAGTGCATAAAATAATGTAATTTATTATTTAAAAGCATTGATGGCAAACCTGCGGTATTTTTTGTTGCCAAAAAAAAATTAATAAAATTTATTAATATGTATTATTACCTGAAAAATTAATTTGGACATAGATTACTTGCAATTTTTTATGCAAGATAACTTTTGATAAATATATAGTGAAAATATGATTTTTTTTTTCTTGCAAATTTTTTACAAGTAATTGTCCATAAATAAATTAAATGGATCCGTAAGATAAGACATAAATTTAGAAAAAAATTATTATTTTTAATTTAGTTTCTTCACTTTTTTTTGTGATAGTTATATTTATATTTTATTTTATTAAATAATTAAACACTAATTTATATTCGTACTTCATTCTAAATCCATCAAAAACAAAGAATAATTGATGGAGTAATATTTTAAAAAAGAAGGTATCATTTTTTTAATATTTCTTAAAAAAATAATTTGTTTCAAGACTACATAATTTTTCTTTGCTTCAAAAGAGAAGATTTTATTCTTTTATTCTCATAGAAATAACAAACTTAATGTCTAAAATATGAAATTCATTGTTTTATTTCTTTTACATTTTAAGAATTTTTAGTATATAAAATAAACAACAACAAAAAAAATATTGTACCAATTCATATAAGTACTTGTATTTTAAAACTATTATTAAGTGAGAAAATAAATAAGTAAATAAAAGAAACTTTGAAGATTATATATCAAATAAAATAACCCAAGCTTTTGGTGTAATTAAATTAATCTTCACTAATTAATATATCATGTGTATTTAAAAAAAAAAGAGTTAGGACAAAACTTTAGTTAAATAAGTTTGATAAGTTATACACTTAAAAAAAAGGAAAGAAATTTTAATGACATGACATTCTAAATAGGAGAGAGAAAGATTTTGAGATATTAAGTATATTTTAAGAGAAAAAAAGAAAAGTTGGATGATATTCTTGTTATAAATAAAACAAAAGTAATAATTGTAGGCAATTTTTCAAACATGGGTGACCATTGAGGGACTTTACTCTAAAAACTTAGTTTGGTGTGTTTTCCTATTTCTTCAATTATATTTATATTCAATTTTTAAAAAGAAAAACAATCTTCTCATTCTCTCGCCATTGTTCCTTCTTACCCAATCTCTCTATAATTATGAATTATAGTATAATATCTTCAATTTTTAATTCATGGATTTTGATTTGCAATAATATTGGTGGTAGAATTACCATATAAAAACTGATGTCAATAAATATTATATGTTAGTAATTTATTTTTAATATGTGAAGATTATATACAATCTAGTATTCATATATTATTTTAAACGAATAAGTTGAAATCAATTTATATATAACAAAGCCATATTTTAAATGACTTTCATTTTTTGGCGTCTCAATTTATGAAATTACAATATAAGATTCTACATACAAATGATGTATTCTTATAACTGTTTTTAGTATATGAAAACGGTACATAATATGATATCCATGAATTAGTTTAATAAATATTGACGTCAGTTTATATACTTCTTTCATACTTAAGTAATATTTTTTTCCTTTTGAGTTCTCAATGTATGTAATTGATATTAAAAATGGTATCGATGAAGTTTTGTATGTCACATTTGTATAAAATGAGTCTTATAAATGTGATACTTGATAATAAAAATGGTGTGGTATGTTACATAATCTTTTTAGTGTATGTAATGAATATTGAATGGAAAACTACATACATATTGAAAATAAATAACTGATAATTATTTGATATTAAATAATTTTCCATTAAAAGAAAAAAGTAATTTGTATTAGGCATGACTGATAACCCAAAAATAGATTGCTATCTACTTTTAACTTTTAACTCATAAGTCACTTAAAAAAAGATCTCATTAAAAGACCCCCTGAAAAGGTTTGGCACCAATATATCTGGCTTCTCTTTACAGTAAAATAAAGATTTACTCCCAGCATTCCGTTTTGCATGGCAATGTTAAAATAGCACGGAGGTAAAGAGAAAAATGGAGGACGTTTTTGCACGCATCAAAAGTACCCTTGGAATTCGTGTATTAAACATGTATTTTCTATGGTTCCAAGAGCAAATAATTAAAAATAAATGAGAGGTATACAGTCAAGGAGTTCCCATACATAGAAAGGTGTAAATCTCTATAAAGCAAACTAAATCAAAAAGAGCGTAATGTAAAATGAAACAAATGGAATACATTAAGCATGCAACTAGCATTTGGAGCTTGCAGGAGCAAATTTTTACAGGTGCCCAAAAATGTAAAGACTTCTCAATCATAAAACCAACTTCAAGAAAACCTGACAAAACTCTTTAGCAAGAAAAGTAACAAAAAGAGGTGATAGAAATATCTTCCTATAATGAGAACTTTCTGTCACCCCAACAAAGCCTCTCGAGTCTAATACAATAAAAGCATAAGAAGTTTTTAAAAGCCGATCATACGTACCAAGCACAAAGAAGGGAATAATGTTACTCAACATAAAGTTAACAGAAGATTTATTCTTATCACCACTCCGTGGAGAAAAAATGGTACTAAGATACAGTGGCGGAGCCAGGATATTCACGAAGGGAGGTTCATAAGTGAACATACGAACTAACCGAAGGAGGTTCAATATCTAATATATATATATAAAAATAATTTTAACCATGCATATATAGCATAATTTTTCGCCGAAGGGGATTCGGATGAATACCCTCGTCAAAAGATAGATCTGCCACTGCTAAGATACATGTACACATGCAGGTATGGCAAGGCCTTAATCAAACAAACAACAACTAAACCATACATTGTTGCCCCTATCCAAAATAATAAGTACATATGTTATACCTCAAATATTTCCTGGCTTAAACTCGCCCGTAAAATGTCAAGGACTAGCTTCTAAAATGAATGATGTTTATTTCTTGTGGAATTCTTCATATTTTTACTTTCCATTGTGCGGAAAATTAAATAAGCTTTTCAACGATAAAAAATTCGCCCAAATCCGATAACCGAGTAAGAAGTTATGACTATTTTAAGTTTCAGTAGTTAAACACCGTCATTCGTCACCAGCGCATTGCGGATCCTGTGTATATAGCGATTTTCAATTTCCAGTGAAGCTCCGTAAAACCCCTGTGACGCGCAGTCAGCCAAAATCCCAATTGCCTTTTTTCTAGTGTTGCTCTGCGATCCTGGCGCATCGCGCCAAGGGTGAAAACCAGAATCAAAAAGGACACCGTGATACCTCCACGTCGCGCCAAAGTTCCAGGTCCCAGTTGTCGATTTCTAGTGGCTTGGCGTAATAGTGGTGCATCGCGCCAAAATTGGGATCTTCGGTTTTCAACTTGCCTTTTAAAATTTATTTAGGGGTATTTGAGTTTTTTTTCTAAGCCCTAAACTCATCCTAAACATGAAATTTAACCTCTAATTGACCTAAACACTCATCATTATTTCAATTACTCTCAAATTAAAGATCCCCTTTCTCAAGAACAAGAAACCCTAGTTCTCAAATTCAAGGCCAATCCTTAAGAATTCACCAAGAACTTCAAGAAATTCATCCATTAAGGTATGTTAAATGTTCATCCATGGATTTCTTTCATCCATGGAGCCCACATATCCGTTTGAATTAAAAATCTATTATCTTGTAAAGATTTATGAATTTAAATTGTGATTTCACCCTTGAATCTCCATGAACATCCATGAATATTGATTTTTATACCATACTTTAATGGAATTATTGCTGTTATTCAATCCTCCATGTTTTAGTGTTATTATTCATTGATTTAAATCATAAATTAGTGTTATCCATGTTATACTATAATTCCATAACATCCCCAAGAATTTAATGAACTATGAACAACAAGTGTTTGATAAAATGCCTACAAGAATGATTATTTTATAAAAGCCTTCATGTTATGTCCTCCAAGCTTTAGTGTCATGTTACTGTTATTGTTTTAAGTCCTGGGGGTATTGAATACCCAAAAACCATAGTTTCTTATTTAGTCTAGTCTCAGTATATTACAGAATACTCTTCAGAACATACTATGAGCATTATCAGAACAGTCAGATATCAGTTAATTAAATTCAGAACAGTCTAGTATTTCAATGTTTTTCAGTTGGGAATAGGATTTAGTACTGAGCGAGAGTGTAGGGATAAAGACTTCCTCGTCAGATAGGCAGAGTCATTAGTAGTAGTCCCTATACTCCAAAACTGCAGAACCAACATAGGATATGAGAAGTCACCCATCAGATTAGGCTTGACTATCTCGCAGGGGTCACCCATCAGTTCAGGCTTATACTTCAATTTAGTAGATCCACACAACCAATATTATTACCTGTTGATAACACTCAATCTACAGCTCTCGTAGGAGTGTAAAGCGGTCGTTAGCAAATATAGAACCCAACCTGGGTTGGGTATCGATCCCTCAGGGAATAGCTTGGCCAACAAGTAAGCAAAGATTACTAAACTTTTGGTGCAAGTCTCGTAAAAGGGGGGATTGTAGTGCAAGTAATGTAAACAAAGTACTAAAGTAAAAGCTGAAAATAAAAAGAAAGAATATTACGTAAGTTGTAAACAATGAGAATTGAGGCGTTTGGGTTATGTCCACTTTCTGAGTTATACGTTTCTATTGGCTATGAGTGTGTAGAATTCCGACATGTATGTGCTTATAGAGAATTGTATTTGATGGTAAATCCAGGCGTCTTTCGACCTATTTGAGGATTATTTCACTTTAACTCTTTCGAGCTTAAAGCGTGTCTAACGGTACGAATTCTCCAAGAGGTTAATCCAGTTACGACACTAACTTTTTAATAGGGGATGGGACCCTACTACCTTGACACTATCTCTTTTCCAGACAAATAACCTTTCTTTCGAACAAGTTAAATGTTATACTGGCGTATTCTTGCATTTCCAACCACAAAGAATGTAGATTAAGATGAAGAGAATAATGATATAAGCAGCATACGTGTCACGAACTCACAAACTCATAGCAATAGATAGTATCTCATTCGGCTTCCATAACCCCAACAGAGAAGTTTAGTTACCCATGAATGCGAAGGAGATCACGATTGACATTGTTGTTATACCACAATATTGATTAATTTCGTGTAGCTCAAGTATGGTAGGCGTTTAGGCATGAATTCCTAGGCAAAGTAACGATTCTCTTGTTGTGGAAATTAAGAATAGATGAATAGAAGAAGAAAAATAGAATTGATAGAAAGATTAGAAGAGTTGTAGAATTGTTTGTAGAATAGAAGGATGGATAAAAATCTCTAGCATGATAGGGTATTTATAATACCCATATCCTAATCCTACTAAGCTAATGAAATATCTAACCAAATCCTACTAAGCTAATGAAATACTTAACCCAATTGTACTAGGTTAATGTAACATTATCCTAATCCAAATAAACTAATGAAATACTTAACCCAATTGTACTAGGTTAATGTATCATTATCCATATCCAACTAAGTTACTGCTAGTCTCCAAAGTCTTCAAAAATGTTGTTTTAGCCCGGGACAGATTTTCCATGTATCACTTTTGGTCCTTTAGGCGTTCAAGCTCCCTTTCCTTCCTTCGTGAGCTTTCTTTGGCGTCAAGTAAGCCATAAAATGCTGAATTCTGCATCATTTATACCTGAAACTTTGTTAATCATGTTCGTTAGCTCACTTACAGGAAAAAGGACTAAAAGTGCATGGATATATAATTTGTTCTCAAAACATGGCACAAATATGGGCAAAATATATTGATATAGGCGTGTAAATTCGCCTATCATCAACACCCCACACTTGAAGCTTTGTTCGTCCTCGAACAAAATATCATGTCCTTATAAACATCAACTTAGGGTTCACAGCAACAACACAAAATATCCGTCAAGACAAGCACAACAATTATCAACAAAGAGTAGCTTTCCGATTATTAGTAGAAACAATTTAACCTCTAGCATAGACTCGTGATGGTGGTCAACTCATATTCAAAAGTTAGGGTACAAGGAATCATATACAACTTCCCAAAACTCATCAACCATGTGTGTCTCACAATATAGTACCCATAATCACTCACAAGTATAGCACATTTTTCAAACATTGGTATTACAATATCCTTGCTCTCGCTCTCACAAAGAATTCATATGCAGCAACTGATGACCATAGGCTTGCCCTTAGTGTAATACTCCACTAAATGTCAGAATGCTAAGATTAGGATCAAATAGGTCTTTTGATGGTTGTAATGTAGGCTAAGGGACAGGTAGGACTATTTTGGCCAGAAATAGTAACTAAGTTCCTAAGCGCTTTAATACATCACGTTATATCATTGACACTTTTTTCTTTTCAACCTTTCTTTCTTTTATTCTACTACCACCCTTGTTCTCCTCTTTTGTTTTTCAATTTTAAGCATAACTCACTTTTCAGCTTTCTTTTTCCTTTTTTTTTTCACAACATACCTCTTATGATAGCACTTTCTTTTTGATAACACATTCAAGCACCATTACAATTTAAAGTATCATACTTAGCCAATTTCCCCTTATGTTGTCACATGACTTTTTCACTTTAAAGCACTTAGGAATTTGGATCAAATTACGGTCTTGAAAGAAATGGATTAGGCTTACATACGAGGTTGTCAAAGAAATAGGCTAAAGGCTCAAAAGGGTTTAACTAGGATGATGTCCATGGGTAGGTAAAACGAAGGTAAACATGTATAGGTTGCCAAAAAAATGCCTAAATCATCTCCTAAACTTACACTCCTTATTTTTGCTTTGCATACATACCGGGCAAGTTGTAGCATCAGCCACAAACATAGAATATACTACTAATCTCATACACACAAGGCACATGGTCGAATTTATTGGAAGTAATATAGACTTTCGACCCAACAAGTGAAGGAATTGAACCACACAATATCACATAATGAGTCACAACTTGAGCCTAAATGTCTCAAATCACAATTGAAGCACATACTCTTGTTATAATCTCATGCTGCCTATTAGAATAATTTTATGCGAAGCTAAAAGTTAAACAAAGTAAACAATCAAAAACTTAAACAAAACTAAAAAAAATGAAACAAAAAAAAACACGAAAACAAAAACAAAGTAAACAAACATAGATGCAAATAGAGAAGTATAGCAAAACAAAGTAAACAAACATAGATGCAAATAGAGAAGTATAGCATGCAATACCGCCACCCCACACTTAAACGGGGCACTGCCCTCAGTGGAAAATAAATACGAAGAACCTAGTCAGTAGGACTCCTCCTCTATGTCGGGGGTCATACCCCCTTCGTCGAAATTATCATAGGAGTCGTCGTCATCAGAATTCTCCTCCACGTTGGAGTCTGGCATTCGTCACTCATCATCGGTTGGCACATCATCGTCTAGAGGTTCCTCAAAGTATACGCCCACTCCACACATCTCCCGTGCATGCATGTTCATTGGATAGTCATGGTCCAGCTGTTGGAGCTCTGCAGCAGTTGGAACACGTCCACCACTTATCATTCTAAATCGTGTCATGCCATAAAGATGACGGAAGAAACTCTCATCACGAGCATGTCTCTCCGCAGTAATAAGGTTGACACCATGTGTTGTTTCAGCATCTTTGACCTCGGTGAGGTCAACCTTCTTCGGGTTATGTGGGAGTTTGTGATCAGCTGGTTCCTCTTTGATATCCTTCTTCCGCAAGATTGCTGTCAACAGATTACCAAAGGTGAAGTGGGACCGCTTGTGGAGTCTGGCCTTCCGCATTGTAGAGCGAATGATTGCCCCAATGTTGATAGGGACATTCGTCATCAAAGCATAGACCAAGAACACTCTATCTCTTGATATTTTGGTGTATTGAGTCCCAAGAATAAGGCATGAGTTGACAATACGCAACCAGATTCTTGCTTCCCTATTCAATGGAGCATAGGGGAAGGTGTTGTGTCGTCCGGTGTCTTTTTGTCTGCTCCACCTTGCCATGGATCTACTTCCACAAAGTGTGTGTCTAATTTCTCTATAAGGAGGTCTGCTGTACAGCTCTTTGAATGGTGCTGGGTCGACCGAAGGTAACCAAGAAAGGAGTTGATCCATTCCGCGTTAGGCTGTAAAACTTGGCCCCGAATATTGACTTCGCTGCCCGTGGTTTTCGGCGACCAATTGGAGTAAAATTCTCTTGTCAAATCAAGATAACATTCTCCCATGTCGCGGAAGATGAAATCCAGATTCAATGCCATGATTTTCGCCAACATACGCGACTCCTTCTTCGTTAGGGTGTCCTTGTTAATCAAGTCGACATGAACATATTTGCTTTCCTTGTTGTTCCTATACCATTCTTTGGCTTACTCCTCAAGAACCTATTTTATTCCAAACATTCGGCGGGGTAATTGCATTGAGGATGATTCTCCTTGGTCCTTGCGACCTCTCTTCTTGCCCTTTTGGGAAGTGGTAGCCTTATCTTGTCACGCTTTAGGTGCCATTGTTCCTGAGACTTAAACAATTATCATGTTAGCATCAACTCAAAGGAAACAATCTATACACAAGCCATCGGGGTACCACCCCACACTTAGGTTCGTTAATACAAAACAGTGAAGTGAAAGTGGTCGATTACTTAAACTTCGTCGACATACGTTTTTAGGAACTATATTCTGTCAAGAAAATCAGTGATGTATCACTACTTGCAACCATTGCACTACTTTCATGTTAGGTATAACAATACTACTACATAGGGGTTACATCATGGTATAGTTACTTGCAACAATCACAACCTCCTATATCGGTAGGCATCTATAGGTCTTATCCCGATGAACGGGATAGTCTAACATGTAAGTATCCAAGTAACAAGCTTAAGCAATGTTCATAACCATAGCAATTCCGCAAATAGTATAATAATGCTATTAAAACCAAATTCAAGTCGGAAACAAGTCAAGATTATCCTAACGTATATGTTCACTCACATGGTTTTGTATCAACAATCCAAACTCATTAACATCACCAATAATCTTTCAAGATATAGCAATTCATAATAGACATAGCACCGTAGTACTTACAAGAAATAGATGAAGAATAAAAGAGTACTTACATGATTGAAGCCTTTGGAGATGTTCTTGTGAATTGGAAGAGTAAAAAAGAAAAATTTTGAGATGATTTGGGTTGATATGTGGCGCCTTTAGGTCAAGTTTCAATGTGTTTATATTTCAAGACCAAGTCCCCTTTATATAGGAAAAGAATGGGTCGGGTTTTGACCCATTTAAAAATGGTTTTGGAGACAAAAAGGGTCCATAAACAGTGCATAGTGCTTTGCATAAGCATGGTATATACGGCGCCTAATGCAAAGCATAAGCTAGCATAGGCGGTGCATAGTGTAATGCATATAGGGGACATGTGCGGCGCATAGTGTATAGCATATGAGATACTGAGACCAAATGCTATAGCATAGGAGGCGCCTATGCTATAGCATAGGCGGCGCCTATGCTATAGCATACTTAAGCATGGGCGGCACCTATGTCTTTGCACACTAGATTCCGAGACCTTGGGCTATAGGATAGGTTTTACATTGTTCGTGGCCTAGTTTTACCTAGGCCTAGCCTCCCTCGATGCCTATTTTGGTATAAGCAATGCTCAATCTATAGCCTTATGTATCGCTATTCCTAACTTACCACCTTTACCATACAATACGTCCAAATCGTCGTTTGAAACCAATCTCCTCGTTGAATACCTCTTGCACCTATATTTGCTCAAAACCAATGAAAACGATTAGTATGATGGGTTGCCTCCTACCAAGCACCTTAGTTTTGGTCGTGGCACGACTCTTATTTTTGGATTTTCATTTATCAAAAGCAAAACAAATACTAGAATGAAAGAAAGACAAAACGATAAACTACAAACAATAAAACGATGGGTTGCCTCCCATATAGCTCCTTATTTATTGTAGTGGCTTGACATAGTTGCCTCGAGTACTTAGACTTCATCGAGATAAGTGATGGCCATATAATTCATCGAGTCAAGAGGACTGATATTAGGTTTAACATGTTGGCCATTCACTTTGAAGACAACACCATTATTGTCTTCCAATTTGACTACTCCAGACGAGTAGACTTGGATAACTTTGTATGGACCAGACCACTTAGATTTTAACTTACCTAGGAAGAGCTTCAATCTGAAGTTGAAGAGAAGTACCATATCATCCTTTTGGAAGTTTCGTCAAACAATCCGCTGATCATGATACTTTTTCATCCGCTCCTTGTATAGGTCTGACCTTTCATATGCATGGAGACGGAACTCATCTAATTCGTTCAGCTGCTCCAACCTCATATTCGTTGCATCAGACCAATTTAGATTCAATTACTTCAACGCCCATAATGCCTTATGTTCGAGCTTGATGGGTAAGTGACAAGCCTTCCCATAAACTAGTTGATAAGGAGACATGCCAATGGGTGTTTTGAATGCAGTCCTATACGCCCATAGTGCATCATCTAGCTTCCGAGACCAATCCTTCCTATTCGCATTAACCGTTTTTGCAAGGATTTGCTTGATCTCGCGATTGGAAACCTCTACTTGTCCACTAGTTTGGGGGTGATAAGGCGTGGCTACCTTATGTTGCTTGACACCATACTTTGTCAACACAGATTTGAATAGCTTGTTACAGAAGTGAGATCCTCCATCACTTATGATAGTACGTGGTACTCCAAAGCGAGAGAAGATATTCTTCTTTAAGAACGCTACAACACACTTTCCTTCGTTGTCGGCTAACGCTACAGCTTCAACCTATTTTGAAACATAATCTACAGCAACTAAGATGTACTTCATTCCAAGCAAATTCACGAATGGACCCATGAAATCAATACCCCACACATCAAAACGTTCTACCTCAAGAATTTTGGACATGGGCATCTCATGGTGTTTCGATATAGCACCTTGATGCTGGCATTGGTCGCACCTTCTAACATAGTCGTAGGCATCTCTAAATATCGAAGGCCAATAATAACCACTTTGCAACACCTTTCTTGCTGTCCGATTACCTGCATGATGTCCTCCGACTTGGGAAGTGTGGCATGCTTCCAAAATATTAGGCACCTCTACATGGGATATACATCGTCGATAATACCATCCGCGCATTGTCGAAACAAATATGGCTCATCCCAATAGTAGTGTTGTACGTCATGCATAAACTTCCTCTTTTGGTGGTAAGATAAATTGGCAGGTATCATATTACTCACCACAAAATTTGCAAAGTCGGCATACCATGGTAATTTTTCCATTGTTGTCGCTAATATCTCCTCGTCAGGGAATGTATCATCAATCTAAATTTCAGGTTGATGCTCATTCTCGAGTCTAGATAGGTGATCAGCCACTTGGTTCTCACAAACTCTTCTATCTTTGACTTCGAAATCAAACTCTTGTAGCAGCAATACCCATCGAATCAACCTTGGTTTTGCATCTTTCTTTGTCATTAGATACCTAAGAGATGCATGGTCTGTATGAATGATAACCTTAGTACCCAATAGATAGGCACGAAACTTCTCAAACGCATACACAACTGCTAGGAGCTCTTGTTCTGTCACAGTGTAGTTCCTTTGGGCTTCATTTAGGACCTTACTTGCATAGTAGATAGGATGAAATAATTTCTCCTTTCTCTGACCAAGAACAGCTCCAATGGCTACACCACTAGCATCACACATGACTTCGAATGGGAGAGACCAATCTGGTGCTACCATGATAGGGGATTCAATGAGTTTTCCTTTGAGGCATTCGAATGCCTTTAAGCAATCGTCATTGAAGTCTAACTTCGCATCTTTCTCCAAGAGTTTGCACAATGGACTAGCAATTTTGGAGAAGTCTTTGATGAACCGACGATAGAAACCTGCATGGCCGAGAAAACTAGGAAATCCCTTCACCGAAATTGGAGGTGGTAGCTTCTCAATAACTTTAATTTTTTCCCGATCAACCTCAATCCCTCTTTCAGAGATTTTGTGCCCAAGAACGATTCCTTCTTTTACCATGAAGTGGCACTTCTCCCAATTTAGCACAAGGTTGAATTCTACACATCTTTGCAATGCCATGTTTAAGTTTGCCAAGCATGCTTCAAAAGACTCGCCAACAACTGAAAAGTTGTCCATAAAGACCTCCAAAGTGTCTTCAACCATATTAGAAAAAATTGACATCATACAGCATTGAAAGGTGGCTGGTGCGTTACATAACCCGAATGGTATACGTTTGAAGGCAAACGTACCATATGGGCATGTAAACGTCATCTTCTCTTGGTCTTCGGGGGTAATACAAATCTAATTGTATCCTGAATAACCGTCTAAGAAACAAAACCATCCTTTCCCCGCTAATCGATCTAGCATTTGGTCCATGAATGGCATTGGAAAGTGATCTTTGAGTGTCCAAGAATTCAGCTTTCGGCAGTCCATGCATACTCTCCATCCAGTGACGGGTCTGAGTGGAATAAGCTCATTCTTAGCATTTGCGACCACCGTCATGCCTCCTTTCTTGGGAACACATTGCACCGGGCTTACCCATGTACTATCAGAGATAGGATACACAACCCCCGCGTCTAACCATTTGATAATTTCTATCTTTACCACTTCTTGCATAGGTGGGTTTAGACGTCTTTGATGCTCAATGGTGGGTGTACAATTTTCTTGAAGCTGAATTTTATGTGTGCGAATCCCTGGTGGAATACCAATAATATCCGCAATGGTCTATCCAATGGCTCTAATATACTTGCGTAAGATAGCAATAAGAGCTGCAACTTGTTGCTCACCCAAATCGGCTGCCACAATGACTGGAAGTGTGTTTCCGCTTCCTAAGAATGCGTACTTCAAATGACTTGGCAGCTCCTTCAATTCTAATGTGGGTGGTTCTTCAATAGATGGCTTAGCTGGTGGTGTGGGTCGATTTTTAAGATCAAGGTCCAGCTTCTTGGGAGCATAACGATATGTCCCTAATCCCGATAGAGCACAAATAGCTTCTTCACAATTTTCAGCATCCTCATTCTCTCCATTCATGAGCACAACCCCCAAAGGGTCATCACTGATTTGATCTTCTTCAAGTAATTCTGTCTCATCATCAAAGAAAACCTCAACCACCGAGAATACACTCAGGTCTTTGGGTTGCTTCATTGATTTGCACACATCAAAGCGAACCACTTCGTCATTTTTTCGGAATAAAATCTCATTAGCTCTCAAATCAATGAGCACACTTCTTGTAGCAAGGAAAGGGCATCCCAAGATTATGGGAACTTCTGAGTCTGCCTCACAATCCAAGATAACAAAGTCTTCCGGAAAGATGAATGAAGAAACCTTTACCAATACATCACATAGAATACCAACAGGTCGTTTTACCGACCTATCCGCCATGACAAGCCTCATGTTAGTTGGAGTAGGATCACCCAACCCCAGCTTCTTATAGATAGATAATTGCATCAAATTGATGCTGGCTCCTAAGTCACATATTGCTTTGGCAAAATTCAAAGATCCAACGGTGCAAGGAATAGTGAAAGCTCCGGGGTCGGCTTTCTTCTGGACTATCGATCGGGTAGCGATTGCGCTGCAATGATGAACTTCTTCTTTCAACTCATAGCTTGCTTCCCACTTCTTTGTCAAAATATCCTTCATAAACTTCGCAAACCCAGACATTTGTTCAAGTGCCTCTACCAATGGAACATTAATGGTCAGCTATTTTAACATAGTCATAAATTTGCTGAACTTTGTGTCATCCGCCACCTTCTTCAATCTTTAGGGAAAAGGTGGTGGTGGGTATGGAAGTGTTCTCTCCATGGCTTTCTTCTCCTCTTGCTTTTATTTTTCCACTTTTTCAGGCTATACGTCACTGGGTGTGACGTCCTTGACGTTTGGAGTAGTTGCTGCGGCATCTTCTCCTTTTGTGTTGTCATCCATGTTCGCAACTTCGTCAACCACTTGCTTGCCTTTTGCTGAAGTTTCCAGCACCTTACCACTTCTGGTAGTGATAGCCATGCATGACCCATCATTCCTTGGGTTTTGCACAGTATCGCTAGGTAAAGTGCCGGCCTTTCTTTGATTGAGTGCTGCTGAAAGTTGGCTCAATTGCTGCTCTATTTGCTTGATTGAAGTGGAATGAGAATCAACTAATTGTTTCATGGAGGACAAATCATTAACTACCTCCATTGCTCCCATGCTCGTTGCTTCCACTCTTTTCAAGATTTTAGCCATCATGTCTTCCATGCTTCCAGAATTAGATGTGGTGGTGTCACGTCTACCAGGGGGAACGTACAAACCACTCTTTTCATTCTTGTTCTTCCAACTACCTTGGTACTTGTTTTCAGATTTATCATAATAGTTCCGACCTTGGTTTCCTTAGGTATTCCCACGGAAACCCCCCTGACTGTTCAAGTAGTTAGCCTCCTCTTCCGAATCAGATTTGTCTCTTCCTTTTGACGCAATAGCTTTCACTTTTTCGGTCTTCCCTAATAATAAATGCTTTGTAAGAAGATCCATTTGTGTTTTCAAATGTGGCATATCTTGATTATGTTCTTTTTCTTTTCTTCTTTGGTCTGCAGTCATGACAATAGATAAAGTGGGGCTTACTACCTCGGAATCCCTGGTATGCCAAACTCTACTTTGTTTCGTCATACGATCTAGCATATTGCTTGCTTGACTAAAGGTGAGGTCCATAAAAGATTCTCCAGCTGCATTATCCACCACTGGTTTAGTTATTGAATTCAAGGCTCTATATAATATCTCCATTAGGTGAACATTAGTCATGTGATGATTTGGGCATCTCGCTAGCTTTGTCTTGAACCTCTCCCATGTTTCGTGAAGAGCTTCAGTGGGAAGCTGACGAAAGTTGCTGATATCATCTCTCAATTGTACTCTTTTGGATGGCGGAAAGAATCTTTCTAGGAAAGCGTCTCTCAATTGCCTCCAATTTGTAATTGAATCAAGAGTCAGCCCATTCAACTATAGTGTTGCCTCCCCAGACAGAGACAATGGAAATAGACGTAATTGAATTGTATTCTGACCAACACCAGAATTGTCAAACGACTTGCATGTAGAAATAAAGTTGATGAGATGCATATTCGGATCATCACCTGCTAGTCTACCAAATAATCCCTTGAGTTGCAATAACTGAATCATGGTGCTTGTGATGTTGAACTTGGCTCCGGGCGCTAATGGTGGAGGAATAATGGCTCTTGTGGCTCCGGCTCCATCAAGATTATCATCATCGTCATCGAAAGCTGGTTGCATGGGTTGACGATCATACCTAAACTGAGCTTGTCGACCTCTTTGGTTGGCAGGTGTTATGATTTTAGCATCACGCCTAGGGTTTAGTAACTCGTCATCACCTAAATCCTCATCGTCAGGATTTGTTGCTCGTCCAGGGTTATCAATGTTTTGCTGTTGAACCTGGGCGGCGGCAAGGGCAGCCAATCTTGCTTGTTCCTGTTGAGCAGCCATCCTTTCGATTTCTTCTTGTGCTTCCATTCTACCAATGCGTTGTGGTTCAGGATTGATAGGTAATAACGGTTGACCAGAACTTCTGGTATGGGGCATGCACTGAATAAAAACCTGCAATAAACAAAAACAAAAACTGAAAGTAAAAGTACGAGAATCTTTGACGAAAGGGTCTAGTAATTATCACGAACTTAATTGACACTCGTATTCCCTGGCAACGGTGCCAATTTTTGATAACGCTCAATCTACAGCTCTCGTAGGAGTGTAAAACGGTCGTTAGCAAATATAGAACCCAACCTGGGTTGGGTATCGATCCCTCAGGGAATAGCTTGGCCAACAAGTAAGCAAAGATTACTAAACTTTTGGTGCAAGTCTCGTAAAAGGGGGGATTGTAGTGCAAGTAATGTAAACAAAGTACTAAAGTAAAAGCTGAAAATAAAAAGAAAGAATATTACGTAAGTTGTAAACAATGAGAATTGAGGCGTTGGGGTTATGTCCACCTTCTGAGTTATACGTTTCTATTGGCTATGAGTGTGTAGAATTCCGACATGCATGTGCTTATAGAGAATTGTATTCGATGGTAAATCCAGGCGTCTTTCGACCTATTCGAGTATTATTTCACTTTAAATCTTTCGATCTTAAAGCGTGTCTAACGGTACGAATTCTCCAAGAGGTTAATCCAGTTACGGCACTAACTTTTTAATAGGGGATGGGACCCTACTACCTTGACACTATCTCTTTTCCAGACAAATAACCTTTCTTTCGAACAAGTTAAATGTTATACTGGCGTATTCTTGCATTTGCAACCACAAAGAATGTAGATTAAGATGAAGAGAATAATGATATAAGCAGCATACGTGTCACGAACTCACAAACTCATAGCAATAGATAGTATCTCATTCGGCTTCCATAACCCCAATAGAGAAGTTTAGTTACCCATGAATGCGAAGGAGATCACGATTGACATTGTTGTTATACCACAATATTGATTAATTTCGTGTAGCTCAAGTATGGTAGGCGTTTAGGCGTGAATTCCTAGGCAAAGTAACGATTCTCTTGTTGTGGAAATTAAGAATAGATGAATAGAAGAAGAAAAATAGAATTGATAGAAAGATTAGAAGAGTTGTAGAATTGTTTGTAGAATAGAAGGATGGATAAAAATCTCTAGCATGATAGGGTATTTATAATACCCATATCCTAATCCTACTAAGCTAATGAAATATCTAACCAAATCCTACTAAGCTAATGAAATACTTAACCCAATTGTACTAGGTTAATGTAACATTATCCTAATCCAAATAAACTAATGAAATACTTAACCCAATTGTACTAGGTTAATGTATCATTATCCAAATCCAACTAAGTTACTGCTAGTCCCCAAAGTCTTCAGAAATGCTGTTTTAGCCCGGGACAGATTTTCCATGTATCACTTTTGGTCCTTTAGGCGTTCAATCTCCCTTTCCTTCCTTCGTGAGATTTATTTGGCATCAAGTAAGCCATAAAATGCTGAATTCTGCATCATTTATACCTGAAACTTTGCTAATCATGTTTGTTAGCTCACTTACAGGAAAAAGGACTAAAAGTGCATGAAATATATAATTTGTTCTCAAAACATGGCACAAATATGGGCAAAATATATTGATATAGGCGTGTAAATTCGCCTATCATCACCTGTGGTACGGTATTAACACCCTTCCAACTGGTGTTACAGGTTGGACCCCAATTATCTCAGATTGGGGCATGTCGGTTATATGATACCTCTATAGTCTCAATCATAGTCTCAGTTATAGTCTTAGTCCAGTAATTAGTTCAAACGTTCAGTCTCAGTGTTCTTTGACCAAAGCATATAGATACTAGATATTTTAGTATTTCAGCTTACATATTTTATCATTTCATATTACGCGCTTGGTCATACATCCTCAGCACCTACATATTCCATGTACCTTCAGTATTTATGAATTTTCATGCATACACAGTATTTAAAAATTTCACATCTTTTCAGTATCTACATATTTCATGCTCTTTATTCAGTACTCCATGCTTCAAATGTATATACAGATTACTCTATTCCTATTCATGAAAACCATGCATATTAGCCTACCTTATTTAGCATGTCAGTACATTCAAAGTACTGATCGCATACTCGTTTCTTACGCTATGATGTCTTATATCATAGGCTCTAACGCTCAGTTCATGTATCACACTTAGACTTATTAGGCTATCAGTAGTACAGTGACAACGGTGAATCCTCATCATTCGAGGATGGATTATTTTTATTTCATGCTTTTAGTCTAGTAGCTAATAGAGTTAGTTGGGGCCTATCCCATCAACTCACAGTATTATAGTTTAGAGGCTTTTCAAAAATTAGAGTCAGTTACTCAATATTTAGACACTACAATTAATTAATCAATTTATTCAGATTTCAGTATTTTATCAAACTCGGATAGTTCTTTCTTCGAATTTAGAATTCAGTTGTAGTTTCAGTTATTAAAACCTTATGGCATATCAATATTTTTCTAAATTTATGATTATATTATTTAGTGCTCATAGCAGGTACCAGCTTATGGGTTAGCTTGTGGTCCCTCGGGACTACAAGCACCATGTGATGCCCAGGGTGTACTCTCGGGGCATTACAAACTTGGTATCAAATCCTATGGTTTTAAAGTGTCCTAGGAAGTCTAAAAGTTGCGTTGAGTACAGTCTTTTGCATGGCTGTGTAGCGCGCCATACTTATGTACAAGAGGCTACAAGGCATTTAGGAAAAGTTTCACTTCTTTCAGTATTCAGGTCGTACGAGTGAGCATGAGCTCAAGTTAAACTCTCAGTTTGTCTAATCTGTTTCTTACTTCTATTTACAAAACATGCCTCCTAAGAAGAACAGAAGATGAACAGGAAATCAACCAGCCCCTCGCCCGTCTAAGTAGATCCTCTGGACGAGCATGTTTCTCACGTAGAATTTAGGGCTGCGTTAACCACTCTAGTGAACTCCATAACAGCACAAAATGAACGACTAGCTGCTGTACAGGCTAATATAGTGGCCAATACTGTTGCAACTAGAATTCAATACTTTACCTGGATGAATCCTATTTATTTCACAGGATCTAATTCTAAAGAAGATCCACAGGAATTCTTAGATATGGTTCAGAAGATAACAGATGCCATGAGGGTGACATCTAGTGAGAGTGCTAGTTAGCTACGTATCAATTTTAGGATTTAGCCCATTATGGTTTAAGCAGTGGAAAGTTGATAGGGGTATTAATGCAGGACCTATAGAATGGGAGGAGTTTGCCACAACTTTCTTAGACGAATTCTTACCATTGGATTTGAGGGAGGCTAAGGTGTTAGAATGTATTAACTTAAGGCAGGGCAGCATGAGCGTGAAGGAGTATTCCCTCAAGTTTACTCAGTTAGCTAGATATGTTCCTCATGTAGTTGCTGATAATAGATCCAAGATAAGTAAGTTTGTGTCAGAAGTATCTAATAGTGTGATTAAGCAGTGCAGGACCGCAATGCTGATTAGTGAGATGGACTTTTCTTGGCTAATGGTCCATGCTCAATAGATAAAGAAGAAGAAGATAATGGGGAGAAAGAGGAAATAATAGGGCTAGAATGGGTTGCTTTAACTTCAGTCAACAAAGGTCAGAGGGTGGTAACCGTCCTCAATTTCATTAGAGGTCTTCATTCGTAGCACCCTTTTCAGCTAGTGCCCCTATACCCAAATTCAGAAATGATAATCAGGATAGGACAGCAGTCTCCAAGACCTAAGGTAGTATTAACAGTACCCGTACAAATCCTCTATGTCAGAAATATGGTACACACCATCAGGGTAAGTGTAGAGTTGGCAGTGATATATGCTTTGGATGTGGAAAGCTAGGCCATCAAATTTAGAAGTGTCGAGTAGTTTCTCAAAAAGGTAAGGATATGCACTAATAGGGTGTCACGCCTTAAAATCCCATCGGGCTAGACTGGCACCCGAAGCTGAGAAGGCCCGGGAGAACCCGTTCAAATACCTGTACTTTCACTTACATGTCACCAAAAATTTGGACAGTACTTCATTGCATATAGAAGGATTCTAATTACCTGTATCAGCACAACATGCACAAATATATATATATAGTACTTTGCCATCGGGACCACCACATATACAGATATAACATCACTATATAAACTTCCACGACTTTACCCTTCCTTATGTCTACAAAGCCTCTAGGATATACATGACATAACTAGGGTCGAGACAAACCCCCGCCCATACATGACTCCTGTACAATAACAAAATATAAGGAACCGACTCGGAAATCTTTGAAGTAAACTGGAGCTCACCAACAATAGTTGTATGACCTGGCTCCTATCTATGCTGTGAATGAGCTGAGGTACCTATGCCTGCAGCATGAAATGCAGGTCCCCGTGGGGGACGTCAGTATGAAATATGTACTGACTATGTAAATCTGTAGATAATCACATATGATATAGGGGCTCAATAGAAATCAGAAACAAGTGAATAAATCGTAATAGGGGTGGACCACACTTACTAGAACTTGTGACAACCTGTACATTGTATTTATTCAATCACTTTAGCTTCGTTCTTATTGTTTTTGTAATCATTATTGTACTGTACTATGACCATTAGGCTGACTCCAGTACATATCAACTGGGATCGACCCATGCTAGGATTATACCCCTGGGATACCACCCATAAACACATAAATAGGGATCGACTTATGCTAGGCTTATGCCCCTGGGATACCACCCGATAAGAGAGAACTTCCATCACTTAGTTCAATTAATCTTTGAGATTGTTAATTTGATCGCCACCATATTTTAGATACTTTGAAACAACGATACATCAATAAGAATCAAGTAATAGACCTTCTATATAATAAAGACGTAATAAAGACTCATTGGTATATCAACAATGTGTTTCAGAATCATCAATATCACAACAATGAAATAGGAGCCTTTTGGTATATCAATGAAAAATTTTGACACTTTATAGAATGGAAACAACTTCGTTGGTAATGTAGAACAATACATGTTTTTGGACAACCTCAGAATCTTACTTGATGGAACATTGGTGTTTTCATGCCAAAGAACCTCGTTAGAGTATGCTTTACATACCTCGTCGTAGATTCGGATACCAATTCAACACAACTTCCCACCTTTACAAATCACTTATCTACAATGAAATGTTTGGCATCTAGTATTAGCAACCCAACACCACAATTCTCTTCCATAATTCCATACAACCAATATTTACAAAGCATTCCAAAAACCAACTTGAACAATAGGTTTATGTGTGTGTGTGTGTGTATATATATATATATATATATATATATATATATATATATAATCATCATTTCAATACCACATCATCACACCAAATCCCTTCACAATTTAACATAATCAAGCCATGCACAAGAATAATCCGACATTAGTTCCAATCATCTTTCAACAACAATCAAATAACACACTTCTTATGCTCACATGCATATATATACATATCCATATAAATAACACCAACACAATTTACATCCTTACCATAAAATGGCCCTTTTTATTTCGAAGTCCTGTTGGCACAAATAAGGGGTGCTTCTCGAAGCCCTTGACACGGTGAACACAACTACGAAATCAATTTGGATTTTCTACGGTTGAATCACAAGATAATTGGAGTTGAAATTTGGCTAGGTTTCTTATTCTTCAATAATTGATGATAAATAATAAAATGAGGCTAAGTATATGTATATAATGACCAATTTTCGTCCATGAGTTGATGGAAAATGACCATATTGCCCTTAAAATTTTAAGTAAATCTGAATCAGTCAATGGTGGACTGTTTTGACAAGCTAAAGTAGATCAACCATAACTCTTTGCTCCAATATCGTATTTGGGTAAAATTGGCATAGTTGGAAAGATAATTCAAAGGGATTTCATTTCATATAAAGTAGGCCACCCAGTTCGTCATGTACAGAGAGTTATGATCGTTTGAAGTTGACCCTAAAAATCTATTTTGAGAGGCTAAAGTAAAACTAGTATAACTTTTTACTCATACGTTGGATTTGGATGAAACCAATTGCATTGGAAAGAATACTCAAAGTTATTTCTTTTGATAGGTCGTATCTCTCCCAATTCATTATATTAAGGGAGTTATAATCGTTCAAAGTTGACCTAAAAAACTGGCAGGTCTCAGTAGTTTGTGTGCAGGAAATTTTCCTGCACATTTACTATTCTCCATATTCCGACCACCGTTTTATAGTTTCGAACTTGCTCGATTATATCCGAAACTTATCCATTTTTAGAAATCTTTATATCGTTGGAAATCTTATTCAATAACCTTTGTATGGAACCATCGACGGGAAAATTTTTGTATAAATAAAATAAAACATTAATTCCATATAAATAAGACCAATACACATACTTGAATACGCCAATACATGTACTTGAATACGGGGTATTACATCCTTCCCCTCTTTAGGACATTCGTCCTCGAATGTTAGCGTAGTTATTCAACCAAAACAAGTTCATGTCCGCCATTAACATTCACATCATCACATAAATACTATGCATATATAAACAAAAACTTACTTGTTAACATTCTAACTCCGTTTCTTGAACTTCCTCTTCATCTTTGAACAAATGAGGGTACTTAGATTTCATTGCTTCCTCAGCTTCCTATGTAATCTCTTCACTTTTTTGATTTCTCCAAAGTACTTTCACCGATGCTACTTATTTATTTCTCATCTTCTTAACTTGACGATCTAATATAGCAATAGGCATCTCCTCATAAGTAAGATCTTCTGTTACTTGCACATCTTTAGTAGAAGTAATAAGGGACGGATCTCCGATTCACTTTTGAAGCATCGATACATGAAATACTGGATGCACTGATGAGAGTTCCTGGGGTAGCTCTAATTCATACGCAACTTGCCCACAGCTTCGAATAATCTTATACGGGCCTATATATCGTGTACTCAACTTTCCTTTCTTGCCAAATCTCATCACCCCTTTCATTGGCGATACCTTCCAAAATACCCAATCGCCTAACAAAAATTCTAGCCCTCTTCTTCTACTATCTGCATATGACTTGTGTCGACTTTGGGCTATTATCAACCGTTGCTGAATCACCTTGACTTTTTCTATGGCTTGATACACAAGATCCGGTCCGAACATAAGAGTTTCACCCGCTTCGAACCATCCTATTGGTGATCTACACTTCCTCCTATATAAATCTTCATATGGTGCCATTTTGATACTTGAATGATAGCTATTATTGTAGGAAAACTCAATAAGAGGTAAATGATCATCACAGCTGCCATTAAAATCTATAACACATGCTCGTAGCATATCTTCAAGTGTTTGAATAGTGCGCTCTGCTTGTCTATCCGTCTGAGGGTGAAAAGCTGTACTCAGATTCACTTGTGTTCCCAAACTCCGTTGGAAAGACTTCCAAAAGTTTGCGGTAAATTGAGTTCCCCGATCTGATATAATAGAAGTTGGCACTCCATGTAATCGGACTATTTCCTTAACATACATCTTTGAATATTCTTCAACTGTGTAAGTGGTCTTAACGGGTAAGAAATGTTCGGATTTAGTAAGCCTATCCACAATCACCCATATAGAATCAAATTTCTGAGTTGTACGAGGCAAACCTGTAACAAAATCCATGTTGATCATGTCCCACTTCCAAATTTGAAGATCTATGCATTGCATATAGCCTCCGGGTTTTTGGTGCTCAACTTTAACTCTTTGACAATTTGGACATTCAGCTACAAATTCTGCAATGCTCTTCTTCATGTCATTACACCAATACATATCTTTCAAATCTTGATACATTTTGGTTGATCCTGGATGAATGGAATACCTTGAAAAATGTGCCTCTGTCATAATCTTCTTTCTTATCCCGTCTATATCCGACACACACAATCGGTTTTGGCACTGAAGTACTCCTTCTCGCGTAAGCACAAATGCCTTGGTCGCACCGCTCTGAACGTTCTCCTTAAGCTGTAATAAAATAGGGTATGCATATTGCTTGTCTTTCACTTCAGCTACTAATGAAGATTCCGCAGCATTATGTACGATAAGCTCTTTATTCGGAGTTTCAAGAAGGCGAACTCCCAAACTAGCTAACTGGTGAAGATCCTTAACCATCCCTTGCCTTTCTATAGGCACCATCATAGCCTTACGACTTAATGCATCAGCTACCACATTTGCTTTCCCTGGATGGTACGAGATATCAACATCGTAGTACTTTAATAGTTCAAGCCATCTCCACTGCCTTAAATTTAGATCCTTCTGATTAAAAATATATTGCAAGATCTTATGGTCAGTATATATATCAACATGAACCCCATATAAGTAGTGGTGTCATATCTTTAAAGCAAAAATAACCGCTGCCAGCTCAAGATCGTGTGTAGGATAATTTTTCTCATGTGGCCGCAATTGTGTAGAAGCATATGCTATTATCTTACCATGATGCATCAATAAACATCCTAAACCAATTATGTAAGCATCACAATACACTGTATACCCTTCGGTGCCTTCTGGAAGTACCAACACGGGTGTAGAGATTAACTTGTTCTTTAAATCTTGAAAACTCTTCTCACAGGCATCATTCCATTGGAATTTGGATGCTTTATGGGTTATATTGGTTAAGGGTGTTGAAATGGAAGAAAATCCTTTAACAAACCTTCTATAATAATCGGCCAACCCGAGAAAACTATGAATCTCCGTAGGCGTTGTGGGCCTTGGCTAGTTCTTCACAACTTCTATCTTTTGAGCATCAACCTTTATCCCTTCACTAGATACAATATGACCAAAAAATGCCACCGACTTTAACAAAAACTCACATTTAGAGAACTTTGCATAAAGCTTACAATAACGAAGAGGCTGCAATGCCTGTCGTAAGTGATTGGCATGGTCCTCTTCTGATCTAGGATAAACTAGAATATCATCTATAAAAACTATCACAAATACATCCAGGAATGGCTTAAACACCCTATTCATCAAATCCATAAAAGTTGCGGGTGCATTTGTTAGCCCAAATGACATAACTAGCAACTCGTAATGACTATACCTTGTTCGAAAAGCTGTCTTGGGTATATCCTTCTCTTTGACCCTCACTTGGTGGTAACCTGACCTCAAATCAATCTTAGAAAAGCACTTGGCTCCCTGTAACTGATCAAACAAATCATCAATTCTTGGGAGAGGATATATCTTAATAGTCACTTTATTCAATTGCCGATAATCAATACACATCCTCAGCTAGCCATCCTTTTTGCGTACAAATACCACTGGTGCTCCCCAAGGGGAAATACTAGGCCTAATGAACCCCTTTTCTAGCAAATCTTTCAATTGCTCTTTCAATTCTCGTAATTCTGCTGGGGCCATTCTATACAGAGGAATGGAGATTGGTTGGGTGCCTGTTATTACATCAATACCAAACTCTACTTCTCGTTCAGGAGGGAAACCTGAAAGATCTTCAGGAAATACATCAGAAAATTCATTTACCACCGGAACAGCATGAAGAGTTGGTGGCTCCGCTTCTGTATCCCTTACTCTAACTAAATGATATATATATATATATATATATATATATATCCTTTGGAAATCATTCTTCTCGCCTTAAAATAAGAAATAAATCTACCTCTTGGTGCGCTAATTTCACCTTTCCATTCAAGGACCGATTCATTTGGAAAATGGAAATATACCTTTTTCGTACAGCAATCAATTGTGTCATAACAAGATGTCAACCAGTCCATACCCATTATAACATCAAAACCTACCATTTCTAACTCCACAAGATCAGTCATCGTATCACGACCACAAACAGTTACTATGCAGTTTTGATAAAACCTTCTAGCTATAATAGATTCCCCGACCGGTGTGGACACTTCAAATGGCTTAACTAATAGTTTGGGTATTCTTTCGAACTTTCCATCAACCAATGGAGTAACATAAGATAATGTAGAACCGGGATCAATTAAGGCATATAAATCGAATAAAAATATAGACAACGTACCCGTAACCACATCTGGGGAAGCCTCTAAATTCTGTCGATCCGCTAGAGAATACGTACGATTTTAAGCCCCGCTAGAACTCGTGGCTCCTCTATCACCTCTAACATGACCCATTGGCTATGCACCCCTTATTGAATAAGGCAACGATGATGATGATGTAACAAATGACCCCGTAGGTCGTGCCATACCCCCTATGTCCCTTCGTGGGCATTCCCTCATCATATGCCCCGACATACCATACCAAAAGAAAATATTGGTCCCCAGCCGACATGCACCCTAATGATACCTTCCATATTTATTGCATGGCTCTCGAGGAGGTCTCGATTGGCTCATGTTCCCTTGCCCTTGGTAACCCACTAATCGCGAACTATGACCCTCACTTCTTTACACAAATTGACTGCCTATGAACCCCTGATGCTGTGGTGGAGCACAAGCTGCAGAATAAGAAAATAATGGCCTAGATGGTCTAGCAGAAAATTGAGGTCTAAAACCTCCCTGTGGCGCCATAAACTGCCCTGTAGATCTGGCCCTCTTAGAAGATCCTCTTTCAAATTCCTGTGTTCTTCTTCTTTGCCTCTGATCTTCCATTTTCTGTGCAAATGCTTGGATCCTAGATATATCCATGTCTTTATTCAGTGCAGAAATAGTACAATCCTTAACCAAATACGGATCCAATCTAACCACATACCGATGAATTTTGTCATCCATAGTAGCTATAACATTAGGAGCATATCTGGAAAAAGAATTAAATTGAAGACTATACTCCCTCACACTTGTATTACACTATCAAAGATTTAAGAACTGATCTGCACGGGCCTGACGAGTCTCATATTGAAGATAATGATCAATAAATGCCTCTTTGAACTCTTTCTAAGTAGCTGGGGGTGCATCAATGCCCCTTGACCATTTCTAGTCTTCATAGCAATAGACAGCCTCACCTTTGAATCTATACGCGGCTAACTCCACTGTCTCTCTGCCTGATACATGATCACCTCGAGGGCCCTTTGGATTTGATCAATAAAGTCCTATGGATCTTCATTAAGTTCGGATCCGGTTAAAGTAGGCAGATCCATCGTAATAAAATCTTGCGTCCGAAGAGTAGACGCCCTATCAGTACCGCTAGAACCCTCGGCAGGAATAGCTTGCCCTTGGACTTGACTGGCAATAATCCGGGTCAACAGTTGTACTGCAACCCTTATATCCTGATCAGCAGCATCAACAAGTGGTTCTGTGAATGTGGTTTGCCTCCCACTTATTTCATCTGGAGGGGAAGACATTTCAGATACCCTCTCAGCTTGAGCTTCACTCTGATTAACTTGTACAGGTGGTGACTTACTAGTCCCTTCTCCGGCAGCCACATCTACCCGCTCGCCGGTATTCTTACTTCTGGTATCCGGCATTCTTACAATAATAAGAGAAAAAAATGGATTCAGTGGTCAACTATGACTTCATTTTCTATATAAACTCTATGGCACGATCTATGATCTGAACAAAAGAAACAATTTCCTAAATGTCCATAGACTCCTGTTTATAGATGCGGTGCATAACACACCAATAAACAAGACTCTACATAGACACGGCTTTGTAGACTCACTAAGACGAACCGCTTTGATACCACTTTTGTAACGCCCCAAAATCCCATCGAGCCAGACTGGCACCCGAAGCCGCGATGGCCCGGGAATACCTGTACTTTCACTTACATGTCACCAAAAATTTGGACAACACTTCGTTGCCTATAGAAGGATTCTAATTACCTGTATCAGCACAACACGCACAAATATATATATATATAATACTTGGCCGTCAGGACCACCACATATACAGATATAACATCACTATATAAACTTCCACGACTTTACCCTTCCTTATGTCTACAAAGCCTCTTGGATATACATGACATAACTAGGGTTGGGACAAACCCCCACCCACACACGACTCCTGTGCAGTAACAAAACATAAGGAACCAACTCGGAAAGCTCCGAAGCAAACTGGAGCTTACCAATAATAGCTGTATGACCTGGCTCCTATCTATGTTGTGAATGAGTTGAGGTACCTGTGCCTGCTGCATGAAATGCAGTTCCCCGTGGGGGACATCAGTATGAAATATGTAATGAGTATGTAAAACTGTAGATAATCACATATGATATAGGAGCTCAATAGAAATCAGAAACAAGTGAATAAATCGTAATAAGGGTGGACCACACTTACTAGAACTTGTGACAACCTGTGCATTGTATTTATTCAATCACTTTACCTTTGTTCTTATCGTCTTTGTAGTCATTACTGTACTATACAGTGACCATTAGGCTGCCTCTAGTACATATCAATTGGGATCGACCCATGCTAGGCTTATGCCCCTAGGATACCACCTATAAACACATAAATAGGGATCGACCCATGCTAGGCTTATGCCCCTGGGATACCACCCGATAAGAGAGAACTTCCATCACTTAGTTCAATTATTCTTTGAGATTGTTGTCGCCACCACATTTTTGATACTTTGAAACAAAGATACATCAATAAGAACCAAGTAATAGACCTTCTATACAATAACGACGTAATAAAGACTCATTGGTACATCAACAATGTGTTTCAGAATCATCAATACTACAACAATGAAATAGGAGCCTTTTGGTATATCAATGAAACATTTAGACACTTTATAGAATAGAAAAAACTTCGTTGGTAATGTAGAACAATACATATTTTTGGACAACCTCGGAATCTTACTTGATGGAACATTGGTGTTTTCATGCCAAAGAACATCGTTAGAGTATGCTTTACATACCTCGTCGTAGATTCGGATACCAATTCAACACAACTTCCCGCCTTTACAAATCACTTATCTACAATGAAATGTTTGGCATCTAGTATTAGCAACCCAACACTACAATTCTCTTCCATAATTCCATACAACCAATATTTGCAAAGCATTCCAAAAACCAACTTGAACAATAGGTTTATGTGTGTATATATATATATATAATCATTTAAATACCACATCATCACACCAAATCCCTTCACAATTCAATATAATCCAACCATGCACAAGAATAATCCAACATTATTTCCAATCATCTTTCAACAACAATCAAATAACACACTTCTTATGCTCACATGCATATATATACATATCCATATAAATAACACCAACATAATTTACATCCTTACCATAAAATGGACCTTTTGATTTCAAAGTCCTGTTGTCACAAATAAGGGGTGCTTCTCGAAGCCCTCGAGACGGTGAACACAACTACGGAATCAATTTGAATTTTCTACGGTTGAATCACAAGATAATTGGAGTTGAAATTTGGCTAGGATTTCTTATTCTTCAATAATGGCTGATAAATAATGGATATGAGGCTAAGTATATGTATATAATGACAAATTTTCGTCCATGAGTTGATGGAAAATGACCATATTGCCCTTAAAATTTTAAGTAAATCCGAATCTGTCCATGGTGGACTGTTTTGACAAGCTAAAGTAGATCGACCATATCTCTTTGCTCCGAATTCGGATTTGGGTGAAATTGTTATCGTTGGAAATATAATTCAGAGGTATTTCATTTCATATAAAGTAGGATACCCAGTTCGTCATGTACAGAGAGTTATGATCGTTTGAAGTTGACCCTAAAAATCTATTTTGAGAGGCTAAAGTAAAACGAGTATAACTCCTTAAGCAGACATTGGATTTGGATGAAACCAATTGCATTAGAAAGAAGAATCAAAGATATTTCTTTTGATAGGTCGTATATCTCCCAGTTCATTATAGTAAGTTAGTTATGATCGTTCAAAGTTGACCCAAAAAACTGGCAGGTCTCAGTAGTTTGTGTGCAGGAAATTTTCCTGCACATTTACTATTCACCATATTCCGGCCACCGTTTTATAGTTTCAAATGTGCTCGATTATATCCGAAACTTATCCATTTTTAGAAATCTTTATATCGTTGGAAAGATTATTCAATAACCTTCGTATTGAACCATCGACGGGCAAATTTCGGTATAAATAAAATAAAAAATTAATTCCATATAAATAAGACCAATACACATACTTGAATACGCCAATACATGTACTTGAATACGGGGTATTACATAGGGCCAGTCCCATCAGTCATTAGTTTCTTCCAGTCGCCCAACTCAGCAAGGTGCTGCTTCCAGTGCTACCAACGGTCAATGTCCTAATATATTATATGCTCTTCAGTCATACCAAGATCACGAAAATTATCCTGATATAGTTACTGGTATGTTGTAGGTTTTTCATTTATATGTTTATGATTTACAAGACCTTGGTGCTTCTCTTTCTTTTGTAACTCCATATATAGCCATCAACTTCAGAGTTAGTCCTAAAACTCTAGCAGAGCCTTTTCAGTGTATACTCTAGTAGGTGTTTCCATTATATCCAAGCAGGTATATAGAAATTTTTGGTCATAATACCTCAGAAAGTTACTTCAGTTGATCTTGTAGAGTTAGAGATGACAGATTTTGATATCATTCTCAATAAGAATTAGTTCTACTCTTACTATGCCTATGTTGATTATAGAAACAAAATAGTTCTTTTTCAATTTCCCAATGAACCAATACTTGATTTGAGCGGTAGTAATACAACTCTTAGGAGTCAGCTTATTTCATACCTTAGAGCAAGAAAAATGATATCCAAGGGATGTGTTTACCATCTTGTTCGAGTCAAGGACTCAAATTCAGAGACTTCAATCCTTGAGTTAGTTTTAGTAGTCGGGAAATTTTTAGATGTGTTTCCTGAAGATCTTTTCAGAGTTCCTCCCAAAAGAGAAATCGACTTTGGAATAGACCTTCTTCTAGATACTCATCCCATATCTATTTTTCCATACAAAATGGCTCCAACAAAACTCAAAGAATTAAAAGAACAGTTGAAGGATCTCCTAGATAAGGGATTTATCAAACCCAGTATCTACCCGAGGGGCTCACCAGTTCTATTCGTGTGTAAGAAAGACGGTTCTCTCAAAATATGTATTAACTACCATCAATTGAACAATGTCACAGTCAAGAATAAATATCCACTTTCTAGAATCGATGACTTGTTTGACCAACTTTAGGGTGCCAACTAATTTTCCAAAATAGACCTCAGATCAGGCTATCATCAGCTCAGAGTCAGAGAATGTAACATTCAAAAAATAGCTTTTCAAAGTCGATATGGTTACTTCACATTTCTAGTTATGTCCTTTGGTCTCATGAATGCCACAACAGCCTTCATAGACTTAATGAATCGAGTATTCAAGCAATACTTAGATATGTTCATCATAGTCTTCATTGATGACATCCTTGTGTACTTTCGTAGCAAAAATAATCATACAGACCATCTCAGGATAGTGTTACAAACTCTTAGAGCTCACCAGTTGTTCTCTAAATTCAGTAAGTGTGAATTCTGGCTAAGATTAGTAGCTTTTACTGGCCATATTATTTCTGGTGATGGCATTAGAGTTGATCTTCAAAAGATAGAGGAGGTGAGAAACTAGCCTAGACTTATCTCTCCACAAGATATCAAGAGTTTCTTAGGTTTGGATAGATATTACCGTCGATTTTTTAAAGGGTTTTCTTCTATTGCATCCACCATGTTCAGATTAACTTGGAAGAAATTTAAGTTTTAGTGGTCAAATTCCTATGAAAAGAGTTTTCAGGAGTTGAAGACTCGACTCACCTCAGCCCCAGTTCTTACCTTGCCAGATGGTTCAGATAGGTTTGTGGTGTACTGTGATGCATGCAGAGTAGGTTTGGGTGGTGTCCTTATACAGAGAGGTAAGGTCATAGACTACACCTCTAGACAGCTTAAGACTCATGAGAAATATTATTCGAATCATGATCTTGAGTCAGTAGTTGTAGTGTTTGCATTAAAAATTTGGAGACATTATTTATGTAGGGTGCATATAGATGTGTTCACAGACCACAAAAGTCTCCAATTTGTATTCTCTTAGAAAGACTTGAATTTGTATCAGAGAAGGTGGTTAGAGTTGTTAAAAGATTATGACATGAGTGTTCTGTATCATCCGGGCAAGGTCAATGTAGTGGATGATGCTCTCAGTAGATTGTCTATAGGTAGTGTTGTTCATGTTGAGAATAGTAAGAAGAAGTTAGCTCAGGAATCTCATCAGCTTGCCCGACTAGGTGTTCGCTTAGTCGATTCAGCAGAAGGTAGTGTATGGGTGTAGAGCAGTTCAGAATCATCTCTAGTTTCTGAGGTGAAAGAAAAATATGATAGAGATCCTAGTCTAGTTAAGATGAAAGAATCAGTCAAAGATGAGAAAGTGTAGGTTTTCTCCTAAGAGAAAGATGGTGTGTTGCATTGTCAGGGTAAGTTGTGTGTGTCTGGTGTAAATAATTTGAGGAAACAAATTCTTGAAGAAGTGCATGGTTCACGTTACTCAATTTATCCAGGGGCCGCTAAGATATACCGTAATTTATAGGAGATCTATTGGTGAAGTGGGATGAAGAGGGATATCGCAGAGTTTGTAGCTAAATATTCTACATATTAGTAGGTTAAGATTGAGCACCAGAAACCTAGTGGGTCTATACAACAGTTCAGTATTCCCACTTGGAAGTAGAGGGAAGTGAACATGGATTTTGTGACAGGTTTACCTCGCACCCGTCATCAACATAATTCTATTTAGGTTATCGTAGATAGTATAACCAAATCAGCTCATTTCTTGCTAATCCATACCTCTTATTCAACCGAGGACTACGCCAAACTCTATCTCAAAGAGATGGTCAAGTTATACGGTGTTACCTTATCTATCATATCAGATAGAGTTACCAGTTTACCTCTCACTTTAGGAAAATAGTCCAAAAGGGTCTTGGAACCCAAATCCATCTCAGTACAGCCTTCCAACCTCAGACATACGGTCAAGCAGAAAGGACCATTCAGACTCTTGAGGATATGCTGAGAGCATGCAATGTTGATTTCAAGGTTAGATGGGATGACCACTTGCCTTTGATCGAGTTTGCATATAATAACATCTATCATTCCAGTATTTGGATGGATCTATTTGAAACTCTCTATGTAGGAACTGACTTGGCATTTGAAGCTTTAGAGAAGGTTTAGTTAATTAGAGAGAGGCTTAAAATAGCCCAGAGCCAACAAAAATATTATACAGATGTGAGAAAAAAGATCTCAAGTTTAAGGTTGGTGATTTTGTGTAATTGAAAATCTCTCCCATGAAAAAAGTGAAGAGATTTGGAAAGAAAGGGAAACTTAGTCCCAGATATGTCAGTCCCTTCAAAATTCTCAGTTGTTTTGGAAAGGTAGCTTACAATCTTGAGTTGCCTTCAGATCTAGCTTCAGTACACCCAGTGTTCCATGTCTCATTGTTGATGAAGTGTATTGGTAATCTAGCTGTAGTTGTTCCCTTAGAAAGCATGAATGTTCAGAATAGTCTTTCCTATGAGGAAGTTCCATTCAAAATTCTTGATCGTCAAGTTCGTAGACTAAGGGATAAAAAGGATCCACAAGTCAAAGTTCTTTGGCGAAATCAGTCTGTTGAGAGAGACACTTGGGAAGTAGAAGCAGATATGCAGACCAAGTACCCTCAACATTTCGCTGCGAATTTAAATTCAGTATAAGGTACTAATATTCTTAAGATTTCTCTCAATTATGCTCAATTTCAGTCGCACATTCATGAATCAGTTCATTCATCTATTCCATGCATCAGATATGCATGTTCATTATGTAAGCTCAGTCCATCAGTTTTTCTCAGCTTAATCAGTCTTATTCGACGATGAATGATCCCAAAGGGGAGATATTGTCATACCCTAAACTTTTACTAGCTTAAAATTGCCCCTAAAATGTCAAGGACAAGCTTCTAAAATGAATGATGTTTATTTCGTGTGAAATTCTTCAGATTTCGACTTTCCATTATGTGGAAAATTGAATAAGCTTTCCAACGATATAAAATTTTCCCAAATATGATAATTGGGTAACAAGTTATAATTATTTTAAGTTTCAGTCATTAAACACCGTCATTCTAGTCACCAGCGCATCGCGGAGCCAGTGTAAATAGCAATTGTCAATTTCCAGTGAACCTTCGCGAAACTCTTAAGTCACGTAGTCACCAAAACCCATTTGTCCTTTTGCTAGTGTTGCTCCGCAATCCTGGCGCATCACACCAAGGGTAAACACCAGAATAAAAAAGGACACTATGATACCTCCGCATTACACCAAAGTTCTAGGTCCCAGTTGTTGATTTTCAGTGGCTTGGTGCGACAGTGGCTAATCACGCCAAGGCCAAAAATCAGGATCTTCAGTTTTCAATTTGTATTTATAAATTTGTTCAGGGGTATTTGGGTCTTTATCCTAAGCCCTATACTCGTCCTAAACATGATATTTAACCTCTAATTGACCTAAACACTCATCATTATTTCAATTACTCTCAAATTAAAGATCCCCTTTCTCAAGAACAAGAAACCCTAGTTCTCAAATTCAAGGTCAATCCTCAAGAATTCACCAAGAACTTTAAGAAATTCATCCATTAAGGTATATTAAATGTTCATACATGGATTCCTTTCATCCATGGAGTCCAAGTATCTGTTTGAATTAAAAATCTATTATCTTTTAAGGATTTATGAATTTAAATTATGATTTCACCCATGAATCTCCATGAACATCCATGAATATTGATTTTTATACCATACTTTAATGGAATTATTGTTGTTATTCAATCCTCCATGTTTTAGTGTTATTATTCATTGATTTAAATCATGAATTAGTGTTATCCATGTTATTACTACAATTCCAAAACATTCCCAAGAATTTAATGAACTATGAACTACAAGTGTTTGATAAAATGCCTACAAGAATGATTATTTTATAAAAGCCTTCATGTTATGTTCTCCAAGCTTTAATGTCATGTCACTGTTATTGTTTTGAGTCCTGGGGGTATTGAATACCCCAAAACCATAGCTGTTTATTTAATATAGTGTCAGTATATTGCAGAATAGTCTTCAGAACATACTATGAGCATTATCTGAACAGTTAGATATCAGTTAATTAAACTCAGAACAGTCTAGTATTTCAATGTCTTTTAGTTGGGAATAGGATTTAGTACCGAGCGAGTGTAGGGATGGTGGCTTCCCCATCATATAGGCAGAGTCGTTAGTAGCAGTCCTTATATACCAGAACTACGTAGCCAGTGTAGGATATAAGAAGTTACCCATCAGATTAGGCTTGACTATCTCACAGGGGTCACCCATCAGTTAAAGCTTGATACCCTTTGTCCTTCAGGACAATACTTCAGTTTAGTAGATCCACACAGCCATTGCTAGTACCCGTGGCATGGTATTAACACCCTTCCAACTAGGGTTACAGGTTGGACCCTAATTATCTTATTTGGGGCATGTCAGTTAGATGATACCTCCCAAATTCTCAGTCATATTCTCAGTTATAGTCTTGGTCCAGTAATTAGTTTATATGTTCAGTATCGGTGTTATTTGACCGAAGCATACAGATACCAGATGTTTCAATATTTTAGTTTATAGATTTTATCAGTTCATGTTACGTTCTTGGTCATACATCCTCAGTACCTACAGATTCTACGTACCTTTAGTATTTATAGATTTTATACATACACAGTATTTATAGATTTCACATATTTTCAGTATCTACGTATTTCATGCTCTTTATTTAGTAATCCATGCTTTATTTGTATATACAAAAAACATTATTCATGTTTATGAAAACCATGCATATTAGCCTACCTCATTTAGCATGCTAGTACATTCAAAGCACTGATCGCATACTCGTTTCTTGCACTATGATGTCTTATATCATAGGTTTTGACTCTCAGTTCCCAAATTGTACGTAGACTTATCAGGCTATCAGCAGTACAGTGACAATGGTGAGTCCTCATCATTCGAGAATGGATTATTTTATTTTATTCTTTCAGTCTAGTAACTAGTAGAGTTAGTTGGGGCCTGTCCCATTATCTCACAGTCTTACGGTATAGAGTCTTTTTAGACATTAGAGTTAGTTGCTCAGTATTCAGACACTACAATTAGTTATTTTGTTTATTCAGATTTTAGTATTTTATTAGACTCAGATAGTTATTTCTTTGGATTCAGAATTTAGTAGTTGTTTCAATTATTAAAACCTTATGCCATATCAGTATTCTTCCATATTTATGATTATATTATTCAGTACTCATAGCAGGTAC